>JAQPPZ010016829.1:0-2448365 GCA_028583015.1 Wollemia nobilis | reverse complement strand
CTCTAAAAGGGAGCTCATAGTAGATGAAAGAACCAGGGTTATTCCTTGTAGATGACCTAGTATTCATGAAAAACTACAAGCTATAGGGATGGCTTTTCTGGTTTCTTGCATTCAGGGAGTCACCAGGTGAATTTACTGCTCACCACTTAACAAGGTCAAGACAATTCACCAAATATTGATTCCTTCGTGGGGATACAAAAAATAAATAAAGGAGTGGGTTCACTAGTGTTTCTCATAAATAGGTCCCACTGGGTGTGCCAAAACTATTGGGATCCAAATTGACATCAAGAAAAACTTGATACTATGATTGTCTATCTTCCAAATTTTTTATTAGGCTTGCACCTGCTAGTCACAGCTCAGAACACAATATTGGATGGGCTAAATATTGCTCTAACCCAACCTCTAGAGTAGGTTGGTTCCTTGTCAATTGATAGGGTGTTGACTCAATTAAGTTTAGTAATTGTTTAAGAGATAGGGTTAGAAATGGGTTTAGGGTTAAGAAATTATGACTAAAATAGTGGTCGAATAGAGCTAACAACATAGGCATCCATAGGGAAGACCTTTCAACAAATAATTTCCAATGTCCCACACTTGAGATTAACAACACCTAGAAAATAGAGGTATCTTCATCAAGAAAACATAAAATAGAGACATACTCCAAGAAGCTATTTCAATATCCACAATACTAATAATCCAATCTAGCAAAATAATATTAGTATCTAGATTTTATAGAAAAGAACTTCTTGCGAGCATAGATTCAATTATGAAGAGATTTCAATTTCTCTAAAGCTAGTAATTCAATATTAGTAGAGTAAACTAACCATAGCAGCATTGATAGAAAAGCAATTCATAGCTTGAATCTCTCAAAAGAAATATCGAAGACACTAGTTTTTGAGTCAAAAATCCAAGTAATGCTCCTTCTATTGATTTGCAAAATATGTTACATAGTAGGGCAAGCAAACACTCTAGAGTAAAACCCTAAAAATTGAGGGTTTGACCTCTATTAATAGTTTTTACAATGAAAGAAGAAGATGGAACATTACAAGGATAGAACCATGCCAGATCAGTAGAATGTTGTGATGGCATTATTTCATTCACCTTTGAAGTTTAGGAAATCTATGTGTTGTCACTCACCACAGTAGTTTGGCTCTACAACTTGCTCACTCTACAATGGTAGTTAGACTTTTAGCTATTAGATTCTAGATCTAAGCCATCTATCTTTCTTGGGGACTTCATCTGGCTATCGATCTACAACTGCTTTAGTTCTTGTTCTTGGTTCTTGGCTCCATGGATGCTTTGCCTACCTATTCAAATAAACTGGTTCTCATCTACAAAGACCTCACTTTTGTATCCTTAAGAAAATATCAGCATGAGCTTAACCATTGATTCACCCATGAATGACTATAATTAAATCTTGGCAATGCTTGGAGATGAGTGGCATGGAACATGTTGCTAGGCCACTCTTCGGAGAAGCTTGTGGATTGAATTGACCATGTTGACCAATAGTGTGGAGCACATCAAGAAATACACTATAATATGAGTGGAATAGAGCATGTCACCAGGCCACTCCCTTTTATTCTTAAATCAGTTTAATCCACTTTCACATCTGTGATGTAGAACACTTTGTTCGTAGCCCACTCCTCAAAATCTGCTCCTTTGAGTTTTGACCAAATATGACCATGGAATAGAGCATGTCACCAGGTTGCTCGAGAAAGAGTGTAAAATGATGTTTCATGAGAGTATGCACTATGTCGCTCCCTTATGTTCCATTTTGGGCATCTTGACCTCTTTGACCAACGATGTGGAGCATGTGTTCTGATCCACTCTAAAATGAACATGGACCTCAGTGATATGGAACACATCAAAACTTAGCCACTTATTTGTGTGGGTTGGGATAATGTGTGCTAGGCCACTCTTCATAGAATGTTGATGTTAGTTTTGACCTGAATTGATAGTGGTGTGGAACATCTATGTTGTACCACTAGAAAATGCACTAAGTGTTGAGTGGTTGGGAACATCTGTGTTGTGCCACTGCAAAATACACTAAGTGTTGAGCGGCTGGGAACATCTTCACTGCCTTAGAAAAATATGTCTTATTCCATTTATCTCTATCGAAGTGGTCACAATGCAAATTTGGCTGCTCTACCAATGGCGTGGAACATCTTGCGTTGGACCACTTGAAAATACACTATGTTTTGAGTGGTTGGGAGCATCTTCATGCCTTAGAAAATATTTTCAAAAATTTTCTAAGGATGTGGTCATTTTTGGCCTACAAGTATCCAGATCTATCTTTTGTTTAGGAACCATTCGAGGCCATACGGATCTGTATAGTTGTTTTTATTTTTATTTTTGGAGATTGATGGAATTTTGGATTTGATGAGGGGAAAGTGGTGGCAGTTGAAGCTATTATGGCCCTAACATTAATTTCAACCACTTTTCATCAATCTAAGGAGGATATTGGATGCTAAGGACTAGATATGGTTGGAGGAAATAGGATTTTATGGGGTGGTCTAGCTAGAGACAATTCACATGAATAGATTATATCTATCAATGTTATGTGAGTGATGGGATCCAAATAGGGGCATATTTCATTTACATAAAATGGAAATAACTAAATCTAGAGGAGTTCTATCAAATATACTAGTTACCAATAGAGGAATGTACCATTATAGCAATGAGCAGGACATAAGGAACTGGTGATGGAGAGGCTATTTGGTGTAGAGTAAGATCAGGTCAACATAGATAGTGATGGGGTTCTATATGAGCTTTATTATGATACGAGGCTATTTTCGCTTAGATACACATTGGCAATGGTGTTGATATCCAACTATGTTATGGCATATTTTTTAGGTGTGCAATTCCCATAGAACCTATTGGAAATTATGGCAAATTTTATGAATAGGTCAATGGTTTTTGTGTGGGCTCTAGCTTTATTAGTACAAACGTACAAGAAGTTGTACGAGTTGAGGACTCAGCTGATAGGATTGAGTTGCAACCTATTGGTGCAACTATGGACATGGGAGTATATAGCAGTGAAGAGACCCCAAGGTCTACCATATGATACCACAGGTTGATGGGGTAGGAGGTTCCATACTGATGCAGGAGCCTATCTTTAATGATGTAGAAGCCTATCTTTAGAGGGTTTTTTCAAAGAAGTTTTAAATAATTTTTTTGTTACTCAAAATGAAATTATTTAATAAAAAAATAATTTTTCGAAAATGGTAATTACTGAAAAAGGCAAATTTTGATGAAAAAATAGTTTGCCAAAAATAATAATTACTTAAAAAGGTAGTTTTTGGTGGAAAAATAAATTTTCCAAAAAAATAAAATTTTTATTTTTAGGGTTTTAAGCTTTAGGGTTTTCTTTTAGAGTTTCATTTAGGGCTTCAAGTTTTAGAGTTTTATTTTAGGGTTTTTTTGGGGATATATATTCCCTTAGTATTGCATTGCAAAAGAGGGAATTGAATCCGAGAATGAGAAAATAAAATATTTATTGGTTTATTTCCATGTATTATAGTTTTTATGTGAATGGAGGATTTTACTGATTATTTCTATTTATTACAGTTTTTATGTAAATAGAGGGTTTTACATGTTTATTTTTATTTATCGTAATTTTGATATAATGGGAGGTATTTTGTTTTGACCTCTTGTAGTTGGATTTACATTATTTGGTATCAGAGCAAGTTGGATCTTGTTGAGAAAGAAAAAAGAAGAGAAGAAAAGAGCAAAGAAGAGGAGAGAAAAAGGGCTCCAAGAAAACTAACACTCTGTATAATACTTGTAGAAGGTTTGTAAAACCTTGGAGAAAGAAATTGGCACTCTGTGTAGTGCTTACAAGAGGTTTTGTTTTCATATAAAACCTTGAAGGAAGAAATTGGCATTATGTGTAGTGCTTGTAAGAGGTTTGAGATATAGAACCTCGAAAGGAGATTGATACTTTGAGAAGTACTTATAGATGTGTGGCCTTATATTGAGAGAAATTATGAGTTTGATCAAAGCAACTCATAGGAGCAGATTTCTTTTCAACCAGAGGAGAATGATGTAGGAGCCTATCTTTTTTTTTTTTTTTAGCAAAAAACCCCTTGTGGGGCTGCCTTGGTCTGAGAGACCACGAACAGGGGGTTCTACACCATCAAAGTCACCCAAGAGTTGCACCCAACCCTGCCTCGCACCAACATTATCAATTGGATTTTGGATACCCAATTCAGCTTTTTGGTAGGGTGGAGATTTGAACCTGGGACCTCCCTTGGAGGATTGCCCTCTCCTCTCCAACTCACCTACAACACCTGGATTGTAGGAGCCTATCTTTAGAGGGTAGAAGTTTAAAAAAAAAAAAATTATTACTCAAAATGGAATTATTTGATGCAAAAATAGTTTGCCAAAAATGATAATTACTAAAAAAGACAAATTTTGATGAAAAAATAATTTGCAAAAAATAGTAATTACTTAAAAAGGTAGTTTTTGGTAGAAAAATCAATTTGTCAAAAATATTAAATTTTTATTTTTAGGGCTTTAAGCTTTAGGGTTTTCTTTTAGGGTTTCTTTTAAGGCTTCAAGCTTTAGGATTTTATTTTAAGATTTCTTTGGGGATATATATTCCCTTGGTATTACATTGTAAAAGGGGGAAGTGAATCCATGAATAAGAAAAATATATATTTATTAGTTTATTTCAATGTATTATAGTTTTTATGTGAATGGAGGGTTTTATAGATTATTTCTATTTATTGCATTTTTTATGTAAATGGAGGGTTTTACATATTATTTCCATTTATTGCAGTTTTTATTTTGACCTCTTGTAACTGGATTTACATCATTACATAAAAACTACGATAAATGAAAATAATATGTAAAACCCTTCATTTATATAAAAACTGCAATAAATAAAAATAATCAGTAAAACCCTCCATTCACATAAAAACTATAATAATGAAAATAAACCAATAAATATTTTATTTTCTCATTCCTAGATTCACTTCCCCTTTTACAATGCAATACCAAGGGAATATATATCCCCAAAGAAACCCTAAAGCTTGAAGCCCTAAAAGAAAACCCTAAAGCTTAAAGCCCTAAAAATAAAAATTTACTATTTTTTGCAAATTGATTTTTTCACCAAAAACTGCCTTTTTAAGTAATTACTATTTTCGACAAATTATTTTTTCATCAAAATTTGCTTTTTTTAGTAATTACCATTTTCGACAAATTATTTTTGTGTCAAAAAAATTCCATTTTGAGTAATAAAAAAATTATTTTAAAACTTATTTAAAAAAACCCTTTAAAGATATGTTCCTACATCATTCTCCTCTGGTTGAAAAGAACTCTACTCCTGCGAGTTCCTTTGATCAAACTCATAATTGCTCTCCATATCCTTAAAGTACTCCTCAAAGTACTAATCTCCTTTCGAGGTTTTATATCCCAAACCTCCTGCAAGCACTATACATATTGTCAATTTATTCTTTCAAGGTTTTACATGAAAAAAACCTCCTACAAACACTACACAGAATGCCAACTTATTTCTCTAAGGTTTTACAAACCTTCTGCAAACATTACACAGTGTGTCAATTCCTCATTCTGAGGTTTTACATTAAAAAAACCTCCTACAAGCACTACACAGAGTGCCAATTTATTTCTCCAAGGTGTTACAAACCTTCTACAAGCACTACACAAGTGCCAATCTCTTTATCTGAGTCTTTACATAGAAAAAACCTCCTGCAAGCACTACACGGAGTGGAAAAATCAATTTAATGATGTAGAAGCCTATCTTTAGAGGGTTTTTTAAAGAAGTTTTAAAATAATTTTTTTATTACTCAAAATGGAATTCTTTGACGCAAAAATAATTTGTCAAAAATGGTAATTATTAAAAAAGACATTATTTTTCATCAAAATTTGTCTTTTTGAGTAATTACCATTTTCGGCAAATTATTTTTGCGTCAAAGAATTTCATTTTGAGTAATAAAAAAATTATTTTAAAACTTCTTTAAAAAAACCCTCTAAAGATAGGCTTATGTATCAGATACACCTTTTTATGGAAGACAAATATAGAGGTATGGATTAGTAGGTCTTATGAGGGAGACAAATATCATTACTATGATGCATGCAAAAGTTTAAGGCCACAACATGTGATCTAGTGGTCATGGATACAAGGGCGGTATGGAGGGATGAGGTGGTGCAACTAACTCTTATACAACAAGGGAGATGGATGATTGGATGACAGAGCATATAGGTTGAGTACTTTTAGTATACTCAAGTTTTATGCTAGTTTGAGTTTAGGCAAGGGATACCTGATCCACCTTTAGTATATAAGAGGAGGTGGGATGATGCAAAAATTACACCACTAATCAAGATTATGCATAAGGGGTAGTACCAAAAAACTAATTATAAAATCGGGGTGAATCTAGTCATACGGTGTATAAACTATGGGGCAAATTTTTAAAAATTTTACAAAAAATTTATCAAATAATGGTGATTTTTTGAAAATTTTGCACCAAATTTTTAAAATTTTAAAATGGCAATTGACAAAAGTGACTGTCACAAGGTGACTGATAGAAGCGACTGTCACAAGGTGACTGATAGAAGCGACTATCACAAGGTGACTAATAGAAGCGACTATCACAAGGTGACTGACACAAGACGTTTGACACAAGGTGACTGTCACAAGGTGACTATCTAAAGTGACTATCATAATGTGACTATCACAAGGCAACTATCAAAATGTAACGGATAGAAGTGACTGTCACAAGGTGACTGGTAGAAGTGTCTCTCACAAGGTGACTAATAGAAGCGACTATCACAAGGTGATTGACATAAGCGATTGTCACAAGATGACTGACAGAAGAAACTATCACAAGGCAACTAACATAAGGTGATTGGCACAAGGTGACTAACAAAAGTGACTATCATTAGGCAAATGTCACAAGGTGATTATCTAAAGCAACTATCATGAGGCTACTATCACAAGGTGACTATCATAATGTGACTGACAGAAGCGATTGTCACAAGGTGACTGTCACAAGGTAATCATCACTATATGTCACCACATGTCCTCTTATCTACCATGTATCACATATCTATTGACTTCAACCATGCATCCTTCTATAAATAGAATATCAAGGTCATTTTTCACTTTTCCTAGAGCGATTTCCAACATTTTCAGAGCGTTTTCCATAGCTTTTCCAAATGATTTTTGAAGCTTTATCAAAGCATTTTCAGAGCATTTTTAGAGATTTTTCAGAGCATTTTCAGAGCTTTTTAAAAGGGTTTGGAGCATTTTTCTAGTATTTTCAAAGGGTTTTCAGAGAGAAATCCAATGTTTTTCATAGTGTTTTTAGAGGATTTTTATTAATGGCTAGCTCTTCCTCTCCTCTCCCTTCCAAAGTATCATTCAAGAACTACTATTTCCCAAGCATCAAGAATATTTTCAACACTCCTGGGAGAGATTCTAACTGGATTTACAACCCCAAAGTTTCTAGAGTCATGAAGATGCCATAGTTGGACGTCAACTTCTCCCTAATGCAGTGTATAGTTAGTTTCTACAACCATGATGTGTCCATTGTACATATTAGAGTTGATAATAAGGATATTGTTTTTACTATGAACCCCTCAAATGTGCAGTGGCTAACAGGGCTACCATTTTTGGATGATCTCTTGGTGAACAACCAGTATGCCTTGTCTTTGGATGACAAATCAATGCTAGCATCCAAGTATGTTGTGAATCTAGACCATTTGAAAGGTATGTTTTTAAAATTTTATTTTTATTTATCCTTAATTTTGATGTATTTTAGTTTCCATTCTCTAATAATGTTATCTCTGTTGTAATTTTTGTTTTCTAATAATATTCTCTCTATTTTTTTAGTTAGTTCTTCGAAGTCAAAAAGGGGTTTAAACATTTCCAACATTTTAGATAAATTTCGTTATGCGTGCATTGAATTTTTCCTAGTAAGGCTTAGTTTGCAGGGGGGACCTACAAAAATATCATTTTGGACATTGTCATTATTGATTCAATGTATTGATGGAGGTAGATATGATTGGTCCACGCACATTTCCAACCGCCTGAAACAGGACCTTCTTAGTGCCTAAAAAATTCAATCTACATATACAGTAACATCCAGCAATTTTATTCTTTATCTTTTTAATGAAGCATACTACAATATTCAAAAATAACAATCCTACAAATGTATTGCACCCAAATTTGTTAGCTATTATCATGAATGAGAATTAAATTAAGGTAAAATTATTTATTGGAATAATCTCTCTTTTCTTTCTTTTCTAATTTTCTTTTGAAAACAGAGAAGAGCAGCTCATTCATCCAGTAAAAGGGATATTGAAACATCTACCGATTCTGAAATGCAGTTGCAATCATCACCAGTAAATCCTACCACTAAATGTACAAGGTCTCATATTCAACAACATACATGTGTGGCTCTTGTTACTTCTAGACATGCATCTTTTATAGTCGATGTTGAGGAAGTAACCTCCAGCTCACAAGGTAACCTTATTATTCAAAAGTACTATTTTAAATAATGTATTTTAATGATATAAAATTATATTTAGTTTGAAAAAATATTTAAACTATTTTCAGAGCAAAGGTAAATGCTTCCATCATTAATGATAACAACTGCAGAGTAAGTCTGGTATGTTTAGTTAAAATTAATCTCTTTTAATGGCATTTTTTTAACACTAGTTTTAATTTATATTTTTCATGTGAAATTTTGTAGAGGGACTGGCTAGATTTAAAATACTTAGAAAACAAATACCTCCATCGAGTGCACATACCTCCATCAAGTGCACAGTAGCAAGTCCATCTACAGCAATTCCATCCACAATAGGTCATCCATCCATAGCAAGTCCATCAAAGTTCATAGCAGGCACCACCGGTGAGGAACCAATCTTGCATGCATGGGAAACAGTTCCTCACACCACCACCTCCGAGAACCAATATTCAGGTTAAGACACACACTCATACTATGTCTCAGTATCTTGTTTCAGTGACGACATTCCCATTTTTAACCCTTGATAATTTATCAAATGTAGAGAGCGCATCTCAGATGCCCTCTATCGCTGTGAATCTCGATGATGATTTTCTTTATCAAGATATGAATAATTTCCCACTAAAGACAAGTGATGTTCTTCAGGGTCTAGATATCGATGATGAAGCAGATGACACCATAGTTTTCCCTTCCCCCACCAGCAAGTCGAAACCCATCATCATCCAAATGATGATGATAAAGTTAATTTTTCAAAAACTATTTTATTAGCCAACAGATGTAAGGTTATAGTTACCAATAATATTCTTGTAGATATTGAAACATTAAGATAATATGAATATCGAGGTAAGGTTTTGATCAAAGCAATAAACGGTCGATACAAGAATTTTTCGCATAGAAAGGAGCCATTTTCAAAGGTGGAGAATGAGCCACAAAAGCTTGATACTCTTTTATGTAAAGCTGAATCTGACACCATGCAGGCCGAGTCTAAATACAATGATGAAGTTTTGGCCATTATGCTTGATCGATTAGAAAACCTCAATGCCGATGCCCAAACATATTTCAATGAATGAGCACTATATATGAAAAAGTAGCAGTTGCAAAAATTGTAAGATTTACCGTTGATGTAAGTTTTACATAACTGAAAATCATATTTTTCTTAAATTTATTTTATTTATAAATATTAACATTTTTTTATTATATTGTGTAGTCTAATTATTAGCACTTAAAGCAGCTAGTCAATGCCATAAAAATTTTGATTAAGACTACAAAAATTAGTGTGATGAACGCTATTGAAATGAAGAAAATATTGCAACACACTGTTAGAGAAAATAATTGGCTGAGGAAGTTTATCAAATATAAGGGCCTGGATGTAGAGGTTGTATTAAAAGAAAATGTGAAATAACTGCATGCACCATTTAGAGAAGATCCAATGAAGGAATAAGGTTTATTGCTATCAAGGATAAACACTACAGTTGAAACTTTAATAAGGGTTGGTTCATTGGAAGCAAAGGATATTGAGGTATATGCAACTGAAATTTCTAACACCGTGTAGCAAGAAAATTAGAACTATTGGTTTTAATTTGATGAGAAAAACAAAATACATGTTGCATATTTTTTTAAAATTTTCAAAGAATGGTATATTTTTTAAATCAATGAAAGAGACAATTTCCATAAATTTTGTATTAGCTTTTTGATATTTTGTTTTCAATATTGTGATGTTTTTATTAGTTGTGTGGATGCAATAAATAATGAAATTGTTGGTATAATATTGCCATATTTGATGAAGTTTCATTGTGTGAATTATTGCTATGTTGTTGTGTGAATAGATGGTGAATGAAACCAATAAAATCATTGGTATAACACTACCATGTTAGTAGACATAATTTTGTATTAGCTTTTTGATATTTTGTTTTCAATATTGTGATGTTTTGATTAGTTGTGTGGATGCAATAAATAATGAAATTGTTGGTATAATATTGCCATATTTGATGAAGTTTTGTTGTGTGAATTATTGCTATGTTGTTGTGTGAATAGATGGTGAATGAAACCAATAAAATTGTTGGTGTAACACTACCATGTTAGTAGACATGATTTTGAATTATGTGGATGCAATAAAATGTTCTTTTATGTTTTATGAAATAATTTGAAATGACTGAAATGCAACACAGATATTTGGTCTACCATAAAATGTGAAATCAAAATAAATGTGAAAATCAGTAGTATTTGTCATCAATATTCTATTTAAAACTGATAGCAGCATAGATATTTAGTTTGCCATACATGGTTTATAATCAATATTTTGTTGAAAACTCATAGCATAATATGTGAAATCAAAATACATGTGAAAATAAATAATATATGTAATCAATATTCTATTTAAAAATGATAGCAACATAGATATTTAGTTTACCATACATGGTTTATAATCAATATTCTATTGAAAACTCATAGCATAATATGTGATATCAAAATACATGTGAAAATCAATAATATATGTAATCAATATTCTGTTTAAAAATGATAACAAATATATAATCAATATTTTATTGTAAAGACTTTAGGCTGGTTAGCTTGTGTAATATATCCTATAAAATTTTGTCCAAATTTTTAGCCAACCGTTTGAAGAAATTTCTACCGGTTATCATTGATCCAAGTCAAGGAAGTTATGTACAAGGAAGATCAATCTTAGATGGAGTTATTACTATTCATGAGGCTCTTCATACAGCCGCTCAGACCAAAAAAGCAGTCATGGATTTAAAGTTAGACATGAACAAAGCTTATGATAGGATAAATTGGGAATTCCTAGAGGCAGTTTTATTAAAATTTGGCTTCAACATGAAATGGATCAAGTTAATAAGAGAGTGTATTTCTAAGCCTTTTTTTTTTAGTTTTGGTTAATGGGTCTACTGTAGGTTTTTTTCAAAGCAAATGTGGTCTAAGACAAGGAGATCCCATAAGTCCTATGTGGTTTTTTTCAAGGCCACGTCGCTAACTACCCCGGTGACACATCAGCAATTTGTTGATGATACATTGCTACTGACTTTGGCTTCTGTGGTTGAGGTAAGAAGGATTAAAAATATTCTCATAATGTATGAAGAAGCGATTGGACAGAAAGTGAATTTTGATAAGAGCAAACTTTATTTCATCAATACCCCCATTCCTAGGCAAAATAGCATAGCAAGGATCATGGAATGTCAGATTGCATCCCTTCCCACCACCTATTTAGGTCTTCCCTTGTTTACGGGGAAACCTAAAGGATCAATGTGGAACATAGTTCTGGAGAGGATCCAAAAAAAGCTAGTAGGTTGGAAAGGACATCTATTATCTCAAGCATGCAAAGCAGTTTTAACTATGGCTTCACTTCAAAGTATACCTGTTTACTTCTTATCAGTATTCAGAGCTCCCAGCAAGGTGTATCACAAAATTGAGTAGCTTCAAAAAAATTTCTCTGGTCAAGGACTGAGGATAAGAAAAGGATCCATTTAGTAGGTTGTAACAAGGTTTGCAAACCTAAATATTGTGGGGGGTTAGGATTGAGGAGAGTTGCTCATCTCAATACAGCTCTGTTATCCAAACAAGCATGGTGGTTATTGACTAAGGTCGATAATGAATGGACTGCCATAGTTAGGAGGAAATACCTCCAAGGTGTGAACTTCCTTAATGACAACTTAGCAAGCAAGGGGTCTACTTTTTGGAAGGCAATCCTCACGAGCAGGGATCTTATCAAGAAAGGTCTTAGATGGATTCTAGGAAATGGGCAAACAATAGACTTTTGGAAGGATCGATGGGTGAGAACTGAGGAGTTATCCTAGAATCCTGATTTGGCTAGGATTCAAGAGCATATGGAGCAGCATATTGGGAAGAAGGTTGTAAATTATATGTGGCAGGATATAAATATCAACAGGTGGA
The DNA here is from genome assembly GCA_028583015.1 of Wollemia nobilis. Lineage (NCBI taxonomy): Eukaryota > Viridiplantae > Streptophyta > Pinopsida > Araucariales > Araucariaceae > Wollemia > Wollemia nobilis. The sequence continues at coordinate 2,435,973 of JAQPPZ010016829.1, read as the reverse complement.
AACACATCGAGTACAGGGTTTTGAAGCGGAGTCTGAAGAGCTTTATAACATTTTAACTCAGCAAATTATTCCCTCTGGAGAGGATGAAGATCACATTTTTTGGGCTAAGACTGAAAGTGGTTACTTCACAGTTAAGTCTGCCTATAATTTTCTTCTCAATGTGGAAGGTCAACAATTTCAATCGAGTTTGGTTTGGATCAAAGGCTTAATTCCTAAAATATCTTTTTTTTCATGGCTGGTGATTCAAGGAAATATCCTCACTATGGACAATATGTTATCCAAAGGTATGGTTATTGCTAACCGATGGTACATGTGTAGGGCAATATGGGAGACAACCCAAAACTTGTTTCTGGAGTTTTCGGTAGCAGAGTCCATCCTAGATGAACTTTTCCAAGCCTTTAGGATCTCATGGGTTAAGCCTGCTCTTATATTCGAAGTGTTCCATCATTGGCCTCAACCCTTTGTTAGCCTAAAACTTAAGTACCTATGGAAAATCTGTTGGCATCATTTTCTCTGGAAAATTTGGCTAGAAAGGAACCATAGAGCCTTTAAGGATACCATTCACAACCCAAAAACCATCCTCAATAGGATTATTGTCTTTGCAAAAGAAAACCTTAGCACCTTAGTGGATGAGAACCACTCAATTCTTCCCCAAGAAAAACAATTATCTCGGGCCTTAGGTATTGAGGACAAACCTTCCATTCCTTTGCCCAATTACAAAAATGGTATTTCTTGGGAGCCACCCCCCCAGGGTTGGTTTAAACTAAATTTTTATGGTGCAGCCAAGGAGAACCCGAGAAGATTTGGAGCTAGAGGAATAATCAGGGATCATCAAGGAAATCTGGTCAAGGCCATTGTTGAACCATTGGGAATCATAACTAATAATGAAGCAGAAGCTAGATCCCTTTGGAGAGGGTTGCAAGTAGCCCAAGCAACTCAAGGTAACTTTATGATTGAAGGTGATTCTATGAACATCATCAACCTGTTAACCAATGGGAAAAAACCTCCATGGAGAATCGAGGGAGTCATCTATGAAGTGAGGATTATTTTTGTAGTAAGACAAAATAGGAGGGCTCGTCACATGTACCGTGAGACCAATAGGTTAGCTGAAAAATTAGCCAACATAGGTTTTGATGTTGGTAGTTTTGTGACATGGACACAAGGTGTGCCACGTGAAGTGGAAAACATTATTAGTCATGAAAAGAAACCTACCCGTTAAGGAGAAATATGAATAGGTGTTCTTTCCCCATGGAGCTGGTGATAACTATGGGGTTTTCCTCTAAATCATACCAAATTTGAAATGAAGGTAACAAGGTGCAAGCCTTGGAAGATTCTGACAGAGAATAGGAAATGGGCAAGCAACAGGTTTCACAAGTGCAAAGTTCCAAACTTCAATTCTTGTCAATGTAAGTAATGTTTACAGTTATGTTTAGGTATGGGTGTGCTTTTTTAGTAAGGTGTTGTAGGGGATTCAACACAATTTTTGGTAATAAAGTTTCAAGGATGACTAGGATCTACAATCTCAGTAGAAGGCTGGATATTGTAATAGGTTTTGGGTTAACCTGCAAAACCCGATAATTAATGAAGACTTTTATTTACCAAAAAAAATACTGTGAAAATAAATAATAAATGTAATAAATATTTTGTTTAAAAATAAGTATTATATGTGAATTTGAAATCAAAATATCATGTTCCAATATACATGTCTCAAAATATAATCAAATCTCAATATTTTGTTGAAAACTGGTAGCATAATATGTGAAATCAAATCAAATGAAAGCATCAAATCTCAATATTTTGTTGAAAATTGATAACATAAGATGTGAAATCAAATCAAATGAAAGCATATTTGCATCATAATGCTAGAATCTAGAACAATCTCTTTTTAGATTGTACAAAATCTTTTGCACTCATACCAAAAATTGTTGTCAACATAGCTTGATCAGTGTTACCATTATCCTCATCATCCTGAGTATTTGTGACACCTCTTCTAGCAGCCAGATATTTCCAATATGTTTTGGTAGAATGGATACCCCTGCCTCCTTGGGTCTTACTCGAAAGTGGCATCCCTTTTGGGATGTTTTCCACAAATAAACTATATATATATATCCAATATGACAAAGCTCTTTCATAAGGAAACTTCTCTACCTCATAGGTTAACACATATACTCTCAAACAATTTTCCAAATTTTTGTCCAACCTATTTTGAACTTTAGATTTTACATAAGATAATGCACTAAATACCCTTTCATATTCCACAGATCCTAAAATCATTGTTTGACATAATTCATATAAATGAAAATATTCACTCAGAGTTTGTTGTAAGATACTACTAGGATGTAATTGTTTCCACAAACGTGAAACGAAACCTGTTTCATGACTATTAGTGAGTTGTGAAACTTGAGCAAAAGATCTTTGCTGAGAATGCCATTGATTTCAATACCATTGGCTACGACACGTTTAGTGAAATTGCTAGAAAGAGTGCCCATGTATTTGAGAAATAAACCATTTAAAATTTGATATTCATTACAAGGATCCCAAAACATCAGGTTAACAACACCCATAGCCTCGAGCAATTCATATCTTTGAAAACAGTCTCTACTTTCTTTTGTCAATGATTTTGCTATTTGTTTTAGTTTAATTTTTGTATCTATTACAACTACATGAAATTTATTGTATGTTATTGGTATTTATTCAACTTCATTTGTAGCTATATCCATTCATTGACCAAAACAATATAAAGGAATTTTCTTTCTATGGACATTAATACATAGATGGTCATTTATATTGAACTTCAAAAAGTTTAGAGGATCATTAACGTTTGTCAATAATCTCCAAATCTAAAACATGGGATCCATAAAAATTTAACTAGATGTGTACATTGTATCAATATGAATGCAAATTTGTTTTCTCACCCTGATTAAATCCACAATATAAATCGATCTTTCTTGTGCAATTTTGATCAAAGTATTCATTTATTCCAACATTGGAAGAATACCACACAACGTGAGAAGTTTTTCAAATTCACTTATTCAAAATAGCAAATATTTAGCCTTATCAACTGCCCTATGATTTGCATACATAAACCATACCAAGGATTGATATTCTTTGAAAACTCTATATTTCGATTGATACATTGAAATCCACCTAGTATCTACATCTTTTAAGAGTTTTTACCTTCAGTAACTCCTAGTGCAAACTATTAAAACACTAAAAATATGTTTGGATTGTGCAAAAATAATCATGAATTTCATGGATAAACTCTTCCACTCTCGCTACATTTGTAAATGAATCCACAATTTTTTATGTAAGATTCATTCTATGAGCCATGCAATGAATAAATATCAAATATGGGGCAACAAATGTTTGTAGTATAACACAAAGACCATTCATGTGTTCTTGCATTATAGTAGCACCAGCAGCTTTGACACATATTAACTTAGTGGCTATTTCCATTTCATTCATTTTTGCTATTTTCTTTAAACTAGAAACAACATTGTAAATATTTTCTGCATTGCAATTTTCCACCATCTTGCATAATGCAAGTAAATGAGGTTGTCTTAAATGATTTTCCAATGTGTAAACATGCATGTAAATCAAATATGTACTGTCAATAACAGTCACATCATAAATTAAAAGAGCAATGAATTTGGTATTTTTACTTTCTCTTTAAGGTCATCCTACTCGACCAATGACAAATAATTTTACATTTCCCAACCACTTCGATCTGACCAATGGGTGTTGGGTAAGTTCTGCACATCAGCTAGTCAAAATAGAGATTTATAATCAATGAAATAAAATATAGGTCTACTCTTTTTAAGAATAGTGAGTACAACAACAAACGATAAAATTTTTGAAGCTAAAGTGATCTTATTCATTTTTCAAAATTGGACTTGAATCGTTGCACCTTTCTCAACCAAATTTTGCTTTTGTTTCATTACTTCATCATATTCTTATGCATATCTGATATGTGCACACTCTGATGCATCCTTCCACCTATAATTTTTTGATTTTTTTCCATCACCATCACTTTAATTTGTTTTTATATAAACCTTTCCAATATGTTTTTCTACTGTATCTTTCTTAACTTGCAATCTATGATCCTTTCTATGTTTCAAACTACAAATTACGCATCTCAATTCTGTTATTACTTCATTACTATCCTATGGAAGAACTAGCTCAACAAATAGAAAAATTAAAACCCAATTAGGTTGAAATGATCTGTTAATTGTCCACCTAGATGACCTTGCATGTTTATGTTTTTTAAAAAATTCTCTAGAAGTAGGGACTGCATAAGAACTATTATTTTATTTTCCATTTGGTGTGTTAGTTTTAGGAATCTCTTCATGTTGTTGTTCCATTTCATTAAGAAAATTTTCATCTATGGACTTTGTTGGACATTTTGAGTCCTCTAAGTCAAAGTTGTCATTGATGTCACATGATAGAGTTATCATTCTTATCAAAGAATTCAGCAAGAAATAAAGTCATTCAAGGTTGTCACATTCATCCAGGAAAAAGCTTCATTAGTGCAAAAGTGAAAGGAAAAAGACTCCATAATATTTTAATATTAACAGGAGCACAGGTTAAGCGATTGGTCCATAAAAACCCAAGATGGGTTATTGCAAAAGTTAAAAAGGAGGTTTAATAATTATTTATAAATTATTTAAATTCACAAGAAATTTAAATTTTATAAATAATATTTGGTTTCGCCAAGGTTGTGTATTAAGACAAGGCTCCAAGGTTTATTTAAACTAAAACCTAAGGTTGGTTTGTTTTAATTTATAATATTTAAATTTTAATTTAAATTTAAATATATTATAAATTAAAACCATGCCAACGTTGAATTTATACCAAGCACCGATGTGATTGCATAATAAGATAAGAGCATTATATATAATGCCATCAAAGACATTAATAACTAACCCTTGCATTTTCGTGGAGCGCATGCGAAAAGGCTTGTGATTCTTAAAGGCTTGATGATTTACAAAAAGTAGAAGTAGAGAACGTGTGGAGTTGTTGAGCACATAGGTCAGTGTGGCTTAGTGGTGTGTTGGCTTGGCAAGAGATAAGAGGTCTTGCGTTCGATTCACTTGAGGTTTGCTTGCAAGGAAAAAGCACTCAAAGCACGTTTTGATTATTTTGGAAAGTGCTGGTTTGTGAGGTATTTGATGTTGGTCGTGCCTTTGTAGGAACATGAGGGCGCATGGCCCAATGATGGCTTGGTTGTGGCTAAGGCATTGGGAAGGAGGATGTCGAAGGATCGAATCCCTCCGAGAGACAAAGGCAAGTTAATTTTTTTATGTTTTAATTTTTTTTAAATATCCTTAAGGAGAAATAAGGGTTATGTTATGCCCTAGAAAATTGGGATTTTTTTGATGGTTTTATTTTTGGAAGGGTAGCATATTATATATCATTGGAAAGAATTTTTCAAGGGCTATTTGATTAAATTACTTAGAAGGAGAAATAATGTATGTGTAGAGAGATATTTCTAGTTTTGTAAAAGGGGTTCAAAAGTGAGTTTGATTTATTCTTTTTCAAAGGGGGTTATTTCTTTCATGAGAGGACATGGTGAATTTTATTGAGTAGGAGTAATAAGGTGTTATTGGGATATTATTTTTATTGTTGTGATATTACTCAAGTCCTCTACCCTCCTTGTTTTTGATAAGGAAATATTTAAAAGTGTGTTGAGACTGATAGATTTTGTGGACAACTACTTGGCATCAAAAAAAGGTATGGGTAATCTTCTCCATTTACTTGATTGGGTGATTGATTTCTAAAAATATCATTGGATAGAAAAGGATTGATTGTGGTTTCCTTTTCAAAAGTGGTTGGTTTAATGCTTCAAGGTTTTCTAGATTGAGAGTTGTGATTAAAACTTGTTTTATAAGCATTGTTGTTGAAGCCAATTGGTTATGCAAAGAACTTGAACTTGAGTTAGAAAAGAATATGAGTATCATTGTTATGTGAGATTTGTGGTTGAGCATTGTTGGAAACATTTTGAGTTGTTTATACATGCTTGGACTAGGTTTTGTAAGAAAGGGTTGTTCCTTGAGGTGATTGGTTGAGTAGAGTTGATTGAGCCTAGTCAAGTGTTTATGTGAAGTGGTTGTTCAAGTTCCATGAAACAAAATTTTCTATATTCTGATTTGAGATTGAGATTGAGTATAGAACATATTGAGTCTCTAAAAATTCTCTTTATGCTTCTATGATATTGATTTGAGTTGAGATTAGGATCTAAGTATAGAACATATTGAGTCTAACAATTCTCTTTATGCTTCTATGAGATTGATTTGAGTTGATATTGGGATTTTAGTATAGAACATATTGAGTCTCTAACAATTCTCTTTATGCTTTTATGAGATTGATTTGAGTTGAGATTAAGCTTTGAGTATAGAACATATTGAGTCTCTAACAATTCTCTTTATGATTCTATGAGATTGAAAAAGTTCTATGTGGACTTGTTAAGAAGATTTGAGGCAAGTCTTTGAGAAGGCTTGTGGACTGATTTTGTGTAAGCTTTTGTGGAAGCTTGCAATGAAGATTTTAGCAAGTCCTAGAGAGGAATTATTAAGCAAATTTGAACAAGTTTTGAGTGAGCTTGTTGAGAAAATTTGGATAGGTTTTGTGTGGATCTGTTGAGCAGATTGGAGTAGGTTTTGTATGGATTTGTTGAGCATAATTGAGCAGGTTCTATGTGGAATTGTTGAATATATTTGAGCAGGTTCTGAGTGAACCTATTGAGAAAATTTAAGAAGGTTTTGAGTGAACCTATTGACAAATATTTGGAGGTGATAGAGTATAGAGGACAAGGTCTCAATGGATAGAAATCCAACAACCAGGACAATTGAAAATAGGTCTTCTGAGTGAGGCATCTTTAGGTGGAGAAAGATCCACCAGTCAGTGTAGCATAGAGATAGTCTTCTAGAAGATCACTAGCCAGAGTTGAAGGGGAAAGAGTTCTCCTATAAAAGATATCCATGAAATTGATATTTTGGGGATCTGCATCTCCTTTGGATAGAGGTCCATAAATATTATAATTGGGAAGGATTCTCAAGATATTATTTGAGAAATATTTAGAAGAAATATTCTCTATGGAGGTAGCCCACATTGGGTGAACCACATTAAAATCGATGTCTCTATTATGTATGGTGTTATGTGCATTGATTTGATTACTACTATTGATATTGCTATTTATAAACTACATAATATTGAATTGAAAAAAAAAGTAAAAAGTGGTCTTATAATGTTCGCCCCCCCTCTCAGTATAAGCTTGTGTTCTTCAATTGGTATCAAAGTGGGTTCCTTCAAAAGAGTTTGACAGCTTGAAGGAAAAGCGGTCTAAGAACACAATGGATCAAAAGGATAAAAAATATGAGTCCTTCAATAATGCAGTACTAGTATTTGATGGAAGTGACTTCTTGTATTGGTGTGTGCTAATGAGATTTCACCCGATGGCACTTGGCAATGAAGTTTGGGATACAGTGGAATTTGGATATGATTCAACAGCCAATCCTCCTACATACAAGGATGGTAAGCTTCTAATGCATGTAAATTCAAGAGCTGTGAATGCAATTATAAAAGGGTTGCATAGATCAAAATCTATGAAGTTTATGGAATGTACAACAGCAAAATATATGTGAGAACTATTGCATACCATATATGAAGGTGATAAAAGTGTTGGTATTTTTGCCACATTGAAATTTTATTGTAAATTTACCAATAAAAATTACAAATGCTTTTTGAGTGTTTTCACACATTGAACATTTTTTATGGGTGTAATTTCGGGTGTAATTAAAGTAAAATGCTTTTCCCTTCTCCAAAATGCTTTTTGTCCGAAATGGCCTTTTTGCTTTTCGAAATGGCCTTTTTGCTCTTCGAAATACCTTTTGCTTTCCAAAATGCTTTTTGTATGAAATGGCATTTTCGCTCTCCAAAATACCTTTTGCTTTCCGAAATACCTTTTGCTTTCTTTGTTCTCATTAGTTTTCAAAAAAATCAAGTTTCCAATATTGGCCCCACTTATGGTAGTAGAATATTTTCCTAGAAAAAGTTAAAAGAAAAGTGCAAATATTGGGGTACAATTTCATTTCACATAGGATGAAAATATTAAGTGCAAATTCCAAGAAAAAGCTCATTTTAGGCTAATTGAAGATGAAGACCCATTTTTTGGGTGAAATTTCATGTTTTCAATGAAAATCTTCTTTGAAAAAGGATTAAGATTGATGAAGTTAATTCTTGTGGCAATATTATCACCAAAACTGTTGAGCAAGGTGCAGCAACAGTATTGTCATTGTTGTCAACACAGTCAGACAGATCGGTTGATGCAGTGGACAGGAGTTAAGAGGTTCTTTAGAGTATGTACAGTGATTATCCAAAAGATCGAAGTGGCCCATATGCTAAAAATCAAAAGAAAATCACAAGGAAGAAAACTGTCGTGATATCGCGACATGTTGAGCAAGGAAGAAAACTGTCGCGATATCGTGACATGTTGAGCAAGGAAGAAAATTGTCACGATATCATGACATGTTGAGCAAGAAAGGAAAAACTTTGCGATATCATGCACATGTTCGAAAAGAAAGCGCAAGCAAAAAACTGTCGTGATTTCGTGACATGTTCGAAGAGAAAGTGCAAGCAAGAAAAACTGTCATGATTTCACGACATGTTTGAAGAGAAAGTGCAAGCAAGAAAAATTGTCACGATTTCATGACATGTTCGAAGAAAAAGTGCAAGCAAGAAAAACTATCACACGACATGTTGGAAGAGAAAGCGCAAGTAGAAAAATGTCACAATTTTGTGACATGTTGCAGAGAGAAAGCGCAAGCAAGAAAAAGTGTCACGATTTCGTGACATGTTGGAAGAGAAAAATGCAAGTAGAAAAAGTGTCGCGATTTCACGACATATTGCAAGAGAGATAGTATGGAAGAAAAAGTGTCACGATTTCGTGACATGTTGGAAGAGAGAAAGGCAAGTAGAAAAAGTGTCACGATTTCGTGACATATTGCAAGAGAGATAGTACGAAAGAAAAAGTGTCACGATTTCGTGACATATTGCAAGAGAGAAAGTAAGAAGAAAAAGTGTCACGATTTCGTGACATATTGCAAGAGAGAGAGTCCGAGATAAAAAGTGTCACGATATCGCGACATGTCGCATTTTCGTGGCCCGAAGCGAAGAGAAAATGCAAGGAGGAAAAGTGTCGCGATATCGCGACATGTTGCATTTTCATGGTTCGAAGCGAAGAGAAAATGCAAGGAGGAAAAAGTGTCGCGATATCGCGACATGTCACATTTTCGCGACTTGAAAAGAGCAGGAAGGCAGAGAAGGAAAAGTGTCACGATATCGCGACATGTCACATTTTCACGACTCGAAAAGGGCAGGAAGGAAGAGAATGAAAAAGTGTCGCGATATCGTGACATGTCGCATTTTCATGACCCGAAGGTAAGAGAAAGTGCAAAGGAGAAAAAGTGTCATGATATCGCGACATGTCACGTTTTTGTGACCCGAAGGCAAGAGAAAGAGCAAAGGAGAAAAAGTGTCGCGATATCGTGACATGTCACATTTTTGTGACTCTAGGAGGAGAGAGAAAGTAAGAAGGCAGAAGTGTCATGATATCATGACAAAAGTAAAGAGGAAGAGTACGAAGGCGAAAGTGTCATGATATCGTGACATGTTGTGTTTTCATGGGTACAAGCCAAGAAAAGAAGCAAGGAGGCAAAAGTGTCACGATATCGTGACATGTGTTTTCGTGGGTACAAGCCAAGAAAAGAAGCAAGGAGGCGAAAGTGTCACGATATCATGACATGTGTTTTTGCGGGCGAAAGCCAAGAAGAGGACAAAGAGGCAGAAGTGTCACGATTTCGCGATAGGTCACTTTGGCACGAGCTAAGAAGAGAACCCAACCGAAATAAGATATGTGATAGTTAACTGAAGTAGTACGACAGTTACAGGTGTAGTTACAAAGAAAAATCATGTAGCTAAAATAAGAAGAGTTAACTGAAGTCAATACGATAGTTACAGGTGTAGTTACAGAGAAAAATCATGCAGCTAAAATAAGAACAGTGAACTGAAGTTAGAACGATAGTTATAGGGCTAGTTACGGGTTGCATGCGAGAATATGGAAGTTAAAAATAGAGTCAAAACTTTGTTATAAAAGGAGGTCTACGTGGAGAATTAAAGTGCTGCTGAAAAAGAGTGAAAGCACTCGGGATTAAAGCGAGGCGGATTTAATCTTGCGAAGAGAGCAAGAGGAGAGCGAGCAGGGTGTGTGTTGTGTGAAGAGTGGGCGATGTTGAGAAAGCAATAGACCAGTTAGGGTCTTGTAAAAGTGAAGGCATCTTTATGTCAATCTTCTAGTTTCAGAACAGAAGTCCAAGTTGGTGCTTGGCATCAGGGGTTGGTGCTCCTTTTTTATGTTGAATTGGGTGTTGGTGCTCCTTCCAGCTTGGTGCTAGGTAAATCGGGGGTTGGTGCTCCTTTTTGTTGGTGCGGATAAATCGGGGGTTGGTGCTCCTTTCTGTTGGTGCGGATAAATCGGGGTTGGTGCTCCTTTCTATTGTTGCGGATAAATCAGGGGTTGGTGCTCCTTCCAATGTGTGCTTGGTAAATTGATTGTAAAATTGGTATGGGGGGGGGTGGTTGGGGGGGGCTCCTGGCCCTTTTTTGGGGGGGCCCCCCGCGGGTGGGCCCCGGTGCCTCTTGTGTTGTGTGATGCTCTTTTGGTATATTTGCTTTATTGAGTTTTAAGCTTTCATTGTTTAGGCATTAAGAATTGAAGATTTAAGTTTTTAAGAGCTACACTGATTCACCCCCCCTCTCAGTGTCATTGTGAGACTAACAATTGGTATCAGAGCCAACTTCCCTTATCAGGCTAAATCAGCTAGGGTTGATCTTGGATTAGTACGCAATGGGTAAGAAGAATAGATCCTCCTCAAATAAGGCATCTCGGTCAGTTTCAGTTCCTGTGGAAGAGAAAATTGAACTAGAAAAGATAGGAGTGAATTCTGAAGTATGTGATGAAAACCTTGAGGGTGAAGTATATCTAGAAGGTGAGTTGATCACTGCACTTGAAGAGTTGAATATAGAAAAGAAAAAGAACAAAAGACTATCCAAGAAGTTGGAAGAATATGGGGATAATATTGAAGATCTCTTCTTACAAATTCATAAAGCCAAGAAAATAGAAGAAGCCTTGAAGTCACACCTGGATGATAAAGTCGATGTATGTAGCAAACGTGAAGAGGAATCTAACAAAGTTATTAGTGATCTAAAGATGCAAGAAGAAGAGTCCAAAAGGATTGAAGAAACTCTCAAGTCACAGATCAATAAGAAAGAGATTGTTTGTTGCAAACAAGAAGAGGAGATTGTTTTATTGAAGAAACAACTAGAAGAGGCCAATACAAATCTCAAATTTGAGAAAAGCACAGAGTTGCTAGATGAAATGATAAGGCAACAAAGAAGCCCCATGTCTAAGCTTGGTCTTGGATGTAAAGTTGAACAACCTTCATCTTCCAAATATGCAGAGAAGAAGAAGTTCACTGTTGAAGGATCAAAGCAAGAAAAGTCTGAAGCTGAATCTTCAAAAGGAAGAAAATATCAAAGGAGATCTACAACAAAGCAACCACAACAAAAGAGGTTCTATCACTCTCACTCTATTCATAATAATGCTTTTAATGGCTATTGTTTTAGATGCAACCATTATGGTCACAAGGCAATTTATTGTGGATTGAATAATAGATCAAAGAGTTATGATGATAGAAATACATCTACTTTTTCGATTGAACACCATGTGCAATGTTTTAAATGTAATGGTCATGGGCACATAGCAAGGTTTTGTCCAAGAACTTTTGTATCTAATCTAAGGCAAGACAGCAGATTTCATCAGACACAAAGAATGAAACACAGACAGGGAAGAAATCATGTGCATCAAAGAAAGGAAAATAATCATCCATCAAGGATGCACAAGAGACAACCACCCAAGAGAAATGTTCAAGTTCATGAAAAGGTTCAAAATAGGGATGCAGTTGAAAACCTCAAGCCTAAGTTCAAGAAAGATTGGAGAAAGAAAGAAGAGAGGAAATCGTGTCTCCTTGGACTGAAGGAGATTACTCCGCTATTGCACTAAGCAACTCCAGGTAGCACATCCTCAGGGGGAGCAATCTTGAAGTTTCATTTTAATGCTCCTATGTATTTGTTTGATTACCTGAGGATGAAAGGCAAGTAGTCATGGAAGTTGTCATATAGTTGTCGAAGTATGTTTTCAGTTCATGTAGTTTGTGGAAGTGCCGTGAAGGGTGGTGATTAAATTGAGAGTTGTCATTATTGGTAGTATTGCTATATGTCATTGTTGTACTGGTGATGGTTCTTACTACCATTGTCCAAAGTTAAGGATTATAATAGTTCAAGATAATTTGGTTAGTGAAAGAATGTTGCCCTAGCCGCATATATGTGTTTCGATAAAAGCAATGTATATTTGAACTACACATTGACGTGAAGATTGTTAGATCTTTTATGACGTTGTGGTGAAAAATATTGAAGTCTGATCATTGATTCATGTTTAGCTCATCAAGATGAGCAACTTTGCTTTGTGAATCATACCTATCCGAGGTCTAGAAGTATGAGTTTGAGTAAGGTGCACTATAGTTGGCCGTGAAGCGTTTAACAAAATATTGTCTCCTAATTCGAACAGTTGAAAGTAAGGTGTGACCAACGGTGACTATAGAAAACATAGACCAAGTTGAAAATGTAAAAAGGGATTTGGTTGGTGTTGTGGTACTGTGTTTGATGCTTGCACAGAGTTGGCAATAAAATTGCAGTGTTGGTACAGTGTTGGACAAAAGTTGGTACAAGTGTGAGTCACTTGTCAATTTTGTTGACAGATGTGAAATCAGCATTTTTGAATGGGAAGCTTGAAGAAGAGGTTTATATTGAGCAGCCAGATGGTTTCCAGCTTGGTGATGATTGGTTGAGTTGATTTGATTGAGCCTAGTCAAGTTATGTGTGAAGTGATTTTTAAAGTTCTATGAAATAAATTATTCCATCATTCTATGTTGAGTTGAGATTGAGGTTAGAAGATATTAAGTCTCTAACAATTCTCTTTATGCTTCTATGAAGTGGATTTGATTTGAGATTGTCATTCATTGTTGAGTTCATTTTGAGTACTACTTGAGCATGATTGATTGAGCCTTTGAAGAAGGCCTTTGGGAAATATTTGAGGACAATGCTGGGACAGATTTGAGGACAGTGTTGGGACAGATTTCTAGATGCAGATTGGGCAGGATGTGTAGATGATAGAAAGAGTACCAGTGGAGGTGCATTCTATCTTGGAGACAGGTTGGTCACGTGGAATAGTAAGAAACAAGAGTCAGTTTTCTTATCCATAGTAGAGGCAGAATATATTGCAGCAATAGTGTGTTGTATGCAGGAGAAAGTTGTGGAAGGTGAGGTTAAGTTGGATTTTTCTCCAACAACAGAGCAAGTAGCGAATATCTTCACAAAATCGTTGCCCAAGGAAGTCTTTGAGTTTGTAATTTTTGCTAACTGTAATAATTTGTGCCTGAGAATGTTGTGCATGGACTCAGGGGGAGTCTGCAGCTAGCCCTTTGGTATTATTGTCAAAGGGGGAGAAGAATTACAGGAAATTGCACGTGTGTTGCCAACAATTCCAAAGGGGGAGATTGTTGAGCAAGGTGCAGCAACAGTATTGTCATTGTTGTCAACACAGTCAGACAGATCGGTTGATGCAGTGGACAGGAGTTAAGAGGTTCTTCAGAGTATGTACAATGATTATCCAAAAGATCGAAGTGGCCCATATGCTAAAAATCAAAAGAAAATCACAAGGAAGAAAACTGTCACGATATCGTGACATGTTGAGCAAGGAAGAAAACTGTCGCGATATCGCGACATGTTGAGCAAGGAAGAAAACTATTGTGATATCGTGACATGTTGAGCAAGAAAGGAAAACTATCGCGATATCGACTTGTTCAAAAAGAAAGCGCAAGCAAGAAAAAGTCATGATTTCATGACATGTTCGGAGAGAAAGTGCAAGCAAGCAAAACTGTCATGATTTCACGACATGTTCGGAGAGAAAGCGCAAGCAAGCAAAACTATCATGATTTCATGACATGTTCGAAGAGAAAGTGCAAGCAAGAAAAACTATCGTGATTTCGTGACATGTTCGAAGAGAAAGCACAAGCAAGAAAAACTGTCACGATTTCGTGACATGTTCGGAGAGAGGCAAGCAAGAAAACTGTCATGATTTCGGACATGTTTGGAGAAAAAGGCAAGTAGAAAAGTATCACGATTTCACAACATATTGCAAGAGAAATAGTACGGAAGAAAAAGTGTCACGATTTCGCGACATGTTGGAAGAGAGAATGGCAAGTAGAAAAAGTGTCACGATTTCACGACATATTGCAAGAGAGATAGTACGAAAGAAAAAGTGTCATGATTTCGTGACATGTTGGAAGAGAGAAAGGCAAGTAGAAAAAGTGTCGCGATTTCGTGACATATTGCAAGAGAGATTGTACGGAAGAAAAAGTGTCACGATTTCGTGACATATTGCAAGAGAGAGAGTCCAAGATAAAAAGTGTCGTGATATCGTGACATGTCGCATTTTCATGGTCCGAAGCAAAGATAAAATGCAAGGAGGAAAAAGTGTCGCGATATCGCGACATGTCGCATTTTCACGACCTGAAGAAAGAGAAGAATGCAAGGAGAAGGAAAAGTGTCATGATATCACGACATGTCGCATTTTCGTGACTTGAAAAGAGTAGGAAGGCAGAGAAGGAAAAGTGTCACGATATCGCGACATGTCACATTTTCGCGACTCGAAAAGGGCAAGAAGGAAGAGAATGAAAAGTGTCACGATATCGTGACATGTCGCATTTTTGTGACCCGAAGGTAAGAGAAAGTGCAAAGGAGAAAAAGTGTCACGATATCGTGACATGTCACATTTTCGTAACCCAAAGGCAAGAGAAAGAGCAAAGGAGAAAAAGTGTCACGATATCGTGACATGTCGCATTTTCGCGACTCTAGGAGGAGAGAGAAAGTAAGAAGGCAGAAGTGTCGCGATATCATGACAAAAGTAAAGAGGAAGAGTACGGAGGTGAAAGTGTCATGATATCGCGACATGTGTTTTCATGGGTACAAGCAAACAAAAGAAGCAAGGAGGTGAAAGTGTCGCGATATCGTGACATGTTGTGTTTTCGTGGGTACAAGCCAAGAAAAGAAGCAAGGAGGTGAAAGTGTCACGATATCGCGACATGTGTTTTCGTGGGCGAAAGCCGAGAAGAGGACAAAGAGGCAGAAGTGTCACGATTTCATGACAGGTCACTTTGGCATGAGCTAAGAAGAGAACCCAGCCAAAATAAGATATGTGATAGTTAACTGAAGTAGTATGACAGTTACAGGTGCAGTTACAGAGAAAAATCATGCAGCTAAAATAAGAAGAGTTAACTGAAGTCAGTACGATAGTTACAGGTGCAGTTACAGAGAAAAATCATGCAGCTAAAATAAGAACAGTGAACTGAAGTCAGAACGACAGTTACAGGGCCAGTTATGGGTTGCATGAGAAAATATGGAAGTTAAAAATAGAGTCAAAACTTTGTTATAAAAGGAGGTCTACGTGGAGAATTAAGGGGCGCGGGAAAAGGGGGGAAGCGCTCGAGGATGAAAGCGAGGCGGATTTAATCTTGCGAAGAGAGCAAGAGGAGAGTGAGTAGGGTGTGTGTTGTGTGAAGAGTGGGCGATGTTGAGAAAGCAATAGACCAGTTGGGGTCTTGTAAAAGTGAAGGCATCTTTATGTCAATCTTCTAGTTTCGGAATAGAAGTCCAAGTTGGTGCTTGGCATCAGGGGTTGGTGCTCCTTCTAGTTGGTGTTGGTAAATCAGGGGTTGGTGCTCCTTCCGTTGGTGCAGATAAATCATGGGTTGGTGCTCCTTTCTGTTGGTGCAGATAAATCAGGGGTTGGTGCTCCTTTTCGTTGGTGCAGATAAATCAGGGGTTGGTGCTCCTTTCTGTTGTTGTAGATAAATCAGGGGTTGGTGCTCCTTCCAGTGGGCACTGGTAAATTGATTGTAAAATTGGTATGGGGGGGGGGGGGGGGGGGGGGGGCCCGGGCTTGTGTTGTGTGGTGCTCTTTTGGTATATTTGCTTTATTGAGTTTTAAGATTTCATTGTTTAGGCATTAAGAATTGAAGAATTAAGTTTTTAAGAGCTAAACTGATTCACCCCCCCCCTCTCAGTGTCATTGTGAGACTAACAAAAACTACTAGGTGCTTTGTACTCCAATGCAATATTGTTCATTTTTGAGGCATCAGCCACTTTGTGGGTATGCATTTCCAAGGCGCCACCATAGAGAATGAAATAAGATCATTGATTCCTACTAAATCCTGATATGCCATGTGATAAAATTAGTAGATATTTTCTTTGGCATTTTTTCATTGGCTCATTATTGTTTCCAAGGAGATAATTGCTACTATTGGTTTCTGAGTGGCCAACACCTTGCCTCCACATGTATTTAATGAAAGAGGTAAACTATTTTATAAATACTAATCAAATTTCCATTTTTAAAAAGGATGAAACATTTTGTAGAAAAACTTATCAAGTTATCTACGTAAATAAGAGATATTTGGCTTCTGATTTTGCAATCAACTTTATGTGTGATTTCCTTCTATTTTATGCATTTTTTTTTTATGCTCGTATTTCTTATCGACATTTGAAATTTAAATTCTACATCTGTGTTTGAATATTGCTGGTGACGAAATGAGTTTTGGAATGCAATCCTACAGGTTATCTGTGTAAGGTTGTAAGTAAATTATGTTACTCTCATTTATGATATGCTATTTATATGCTTGAATGGAATTCCTATTGTTAATATTTCCCCAATATTACATTTTTGGCCTATGGCCATATTTCCCATCTCTTTCTGTTATTTCCAATTTCTTTCCTGCATCCCTAATCTTCAACTATTTTAGAATTAGTAAGGGAACCAACCCTTTCTAGAGATTGGTTTGAAGGACATCTCTTTCCCTTAGCATTTCAATATTGGCCGATTCTAGGGCACACAAGTGATAATATCTTGTACTTAGGTAGATTTGTGACCAATAATTTTTGGCACGCCCTATGGGACTTAAAAGAGTCCATTCCTAGTAGAATTTAGGTTTGATGTTCACCTTTTTTCTACTGAATTATTAGAACATCTGGAGACTCGATCATATCCAAAAATCTTTGAATGTGGGGACAGTGAAAGCTATACTTCATGATCAGAAGATCGAAGGCTAAAAAATTTGAAAACCCTATTGAGTTTTTTGAACTCAATATCCAAAAATTAAGTGAAAACCCTAGGTTGGTCACCCCGTCACTTACGTCATTCGCAACATCCTCACAAATAGCTGGTGTGTTTTCTATTTCTTCAAGTCTAGTTAGTACTTCCACCAATGTTCCTCCACCCCCACCTCATATTCCATTTCACATGGCATAGTTGCATTAACAGCAATAGCCACCAAGGTAGTTCCTTGCATGGAACAACTTGGTAGCCTTGAATTTGCAAGCACAGAACTTGATTCCTCAAGTTGCATTAAAAGATTTGTCGAACTATGATGGTACTAGAAAAACTGCATATGAGCATATCCAAGAAGTAGCTACTTCGGCAACGATTCATGACATTCTATATGAGGATGTGATGGTTAATTTGTTGGTCTTGTCATTGAGAGGAAAATTGCTCTATTGGTACTGATCGTTGGAGCCTGGAACCATTACTTCATGGGATCAGTTGGTTGAGTTGTTGATTAAGAATTTCCATGAGAAAGTTGATCCATATTCTTTGCTACACCAATTTACCACCATTCAGAGGTATCCTCAAGAAGATATTGTAGATGTTAATGTTCAATTTACGTGAATTTGGCAAAGAATTCCAAATGGTTTGAGGCCTACACATGAACAAGTAGTGTTCTATTACCTCTAAGCACTTAGCACTGATATCGATATGGCAGTGTGACAGGCCAATGTGAATACATTTCCATATTTGTATACACAAGCTCAAAATGCTGAAGCTAATTTGATTTTTTTAGGTAGGCTTCCTCCAAAGGTAACCATACCCATTATAAATGATCTCCCACAATACCTTCATTCCAACGTGTTCTCGCAACCAATGCCAGCAATGTATCCAATCTCCTCATGGAATTCAGCACCCCCTCCGATCACTCCTATCATGATATCATAGTAGTCAACTTCTAGTTTTCCATAATTACCTACCTCTTCAGCTCCTCAATGACCTCTATCTATCTCTTTTTCTGCATTACCTACACCACCGACACCACTACCTTTACCGGAACCTCCTACCTCCTCAAATTTTGATCCTTATATGATACTTTTGCAAGAAGTAAAGCTCGCTAATTTAGCTATAAGAGCAATGGGCAATAAAATCATAGTTATTGAAAGAAATCAAGCCAATAGAGATTTCCAACCCAAGAGATTTCAACCTTTCACAATCACTAGGGAACAATCAACTTCAACAAGTAAGGTGCCCTAGAGGAACCCAACTGTATCGATGAATAAGGAAGCTGGACCCATAGATAGAACATACTGGTGCTCTACATGTAATGATCCACATGGCAAGGAGACTTGTATGGTTCATTTGAACTACGTGTAAACACTAGTTGTAAGATCTTCTAGAGGTAAGGTTAACATGATTACTAAAATGGATCATAATTTCATGGTTCCATCCAAAGAACAAGTTTCAGTTCTCACAAAGTTGGAAAGAAGCCAGTTATAGTAGATCTAGCTGAAATGGAACCGTTAAGGGTACTTGTTGACCCAAAGGTGCAAGATGATTAGAAACAAGTGAAAGATCTTGCTTCAATGCTAAATCTAGATTCACCTATTCTATTGAAATATCTTTTACCACCACAAGCGAAGGAAATATTGCAATAAAAAGCATCAACTTTGTAGGTAAGAGTTGAAATAGAGGAACAAGCCAGAGAAAAGCTCAAGTACCCATCTTTGACTAAAATATAGAGGGTAGAAGCCACACAAAAATATCAGAGCAAATATGAGGCCACTAATAAAAAGGAGTCTGATACGTCCACATACAACATTATTGAGGATTTGAAGAAGATTCCTACTAAGGTTAGTATTTATGATGCATTAAAATTACTTGGGCAAGTTTATTTGTTACAAGAATTATTGAAGTCTATGAAATATAGTAGGAAAAGCCCTATCCAAACAAATTTTTCTCAAGCATTGACTACTTCAGCCACTAGAAAGAATAGACCACCCCCTTTCTATTTGTCACTCAGGATGAAAGGTTGGATAGTGCATAATTGCATGATTGATTCTGGTGTTGCGACAAATGTCATGCCAAAGGTAGTTTGTGAAGTCATGGGTATGGAGTATACAAGGAGTTCCCTAGGAGTCTTGCAGTTGGATGGGACACCTATGAAAATAGTAGGTGTGATCAAGGATATTTGCATTGTCCTTCATAGTATGCCATAAATCACAGTCATCTAGGAAGTGGTAGTAGTTAACCTGGAACCATACTTTAGCATGTGACTCTTGAGGTATTTCATGGCAAAGATAAGAGGATATATTTCCTTAGACTACTCGCATTTGGAGATACCATTCAAGGGAAAGAAGATTCGCATTCATAATGAGAATCCCTCACCTTTTCACATTAAGAAGTTATAAGAAGAAATTTCCCCATGAGCGGTTAACATGATGATCGAGGAATTAGGAGAGGTTGATTTGATGGAAGAAGCATTGGGTGAGCTTCACATTGAGGATGATTTTTCACTCCTGTATTTCAATGCAATGATTAGAACAGACATTGGTTGTTATACTATCACAAATCTAGAATATATTGAAGAGAAGGTTCCTAATTCTCCTGATCCCATTTCAGATCAATTATGGAGAATGTATTTTGATGGTGCTAGATGCAAGAATGGTGTAGGATCCAAAATTGTATTGATCTCCCCTAAGGTATTGTAAAATACTGATAATTATAGGCTTACTTGGGATTGCACAAATAATGCAGCTGAATATGAGGCTTTATGCCTTGGATTGAAGAAAGCTGAGAAATTAGATATTACACAATTGCATATTTTTGGTGACTCGAAATTTTTTATTAATCAGATCACTAACATGTGTGTGTCAAAGCAACACTACTTGAAGGCCTATCGCAATAGAGTCTGGGACTTGTTTAAATCTTTCACTTATTTAAATGTTCAGGAAATTTTGAGAGAGCTAAATAAACATGTAGATATTCTTACCTCCCTTGATGCTAACTACTCTCCTGTAGAACAAGTAGTTAGAAATCCTAAGATAGGTAGGGTAATTTACAGACCCTCAGTTCTTGATAAAAATATTCATTGGCAATTTTTTGACAACGATGAGCAAATAGTCAATTTCCTACCTAAAGAAACTACAAGCATTGATGATAGAGTTATTTATGAAGAAGAGAGAGAGAAGGGATGATTCAACTGAAAAATAATCACATCCCTAGGGGACTGATTACACTTGAAAGTTTGTTCGACCAAAGTGATCGGGTTGAAAAGCATAGGATCAAAGTAGATGTAAATAAGTATAAATATTTGCATTTGGATCCTAATAAAATCATCAATGTTGGAATATATAGCACCCTAGAAGAACTGGAAGATATCAAAAATTTATGTTTTGAGTATTCAAATATTGTTGCCTAGAGCTACCATGATTTGAGGGGTTACGATAAGAATGTGATCCAACATACTATAGAACTGCAGTAAGGGGTAAGACCTTCCTGCAGTTCTATAATAGCATCCTATAAATCCCAAGATTGAAGTCCATCAAAAATAACAGCCTATAAATCCCAAGATTGAAGTCCTCATGAAAGCAGATTTTTTGAAGATGTTGGAGGCCAAGATAATTTATCCAATCAAGCACTCAACATGGGTGGCTAAATTGGTCCCAGTATGAAAAAATAATGGAGACATTCGGTTGTGTGTTGACTTTCGCAATCTAAACCAGGCATATTTAAAGGACCATTACCCTCTACCTTAGATTGATCAAATCCTTCATGTAGTAGTTGGTGCCCAAAGATTCTCATTGCTTGATGGTTTCTATGGATATAATTAGATTTGGGTGAAATATGAGGATCAATATAAAACAACATTCACCACCAAGTGGGGTACTTTCACCCACCAGCAGATGCTATTTGGAATTTTAAATGCTGGTGCCACTTTTTAGAGGGCTATGAAAATTGCTTTCGGTGAGTTATTGAATAGGATTATTGTAATCTATCCTGATGATATGACTATGTTTTCGCATCACAAAGAAGACCATATTGCTCATTTGAGGCAGGTGTTTGAGAAGTATCATGAGTTTGGGATCTCGATTAATTCTAAGAAGTTCATATTTGTTGTTAAATAAGGGAAGTTGTTGGGTCATGTAATCCCGCAAGAAGTATTTGCAATCGATCCTATAAGATTTGAGGCCCTCTTAAGGCTACCATTATTGACAAATAAAAAATATTTGCAATATTTCTTTGGCCAAATTGATTTCATTCATAAGTTTATTGTTGATTTTTCTCAAGTGGTGAAACCCATGACTGAGCTTTTGAAGAAAGGTGTTGAGTTTAAATGGACAGAAACAAGAAAATAGGCTTTCAAGGAAATCAAGGAGATGATTAATTAGGCTCCAGTATTGATTAATCCTGATTATTCTAAATATTTCATTCTCTATGTGGTCGGTGAACAAGAGAGTTATGTTGTAGTTTTGACACAACTACAAGAGGATGGAGGTGAGAAGCCAATCTATTTTTTGAGTCGGGTTATTTCTCCTCATCAAGAGAAATATAATTTTATTGAAAAATAAGTATATGCAATAATGAAAGCATTGAAGAAATTTCGACACTTTATTTCTCAGAGCAAAATGGTTGTGCATGTCATACACCCTGATGTAAGGAATTTTATTCTCCAAGGAGAATTAGGAGACAAGAGAGTAGGCTGGGTCTTGAAAATTCAAGAATATGATGTGGAGATCCCACCAACCAAGTTAGTTCATGGGAGAGATCTATTTTTGGAGCTAGCCAAAAGTGTAGCTTTTGAATCATTAGATATGCATGAGGATAGTCTGGACAAAAAAAATTGTAAAAACCATATCACTAGTGATCTTGATTGGATCGAAGAGCTAATCGATTATTTTAACTCAGGTATATGTCCATCTTGCCTTGATGCTTCGCAGTGTCATAGATTCAGGTTGCAAGTTCTCAGATATACTTTGTTACCTAAAGGGCTATTTTACAAAAACATTGATGGAATTCTTCTCAAGTGTGTGAGGGACTCCGAAAAAGAAAATATTTTAGAAGAATTTCATTCTGGACTATCGGGTGGTCATTATGCAGGAAGGCCCATGGCCTTAAAAATCATTCAAGCAGGCTATTTTTGGCCTACTTTTTTGGTTGATGCTCACAAAGTAAGTACTCATTGCGACAGTTGTCAACAATATGTTGGTAGAGTCAGAAAAGGAGCATTACCTCTTCGCATGATTCAAGTAGAAGCACCTTTTTAGTAGTAGGGCCTTGACTTTGTGGGAGTTATGGAACCTAACTCATCTGGTGGCCACAAGTATATCTTGACTGGGACTGGTTACTTCACTAGATGGACTGAAGCAATTCCAACCAAGAAAGTGGATCAAGCCACGGTCATTACTTTTCTCAAGGGATTGATCACTCGCTTTGGTGTCCCAAATGCAATTATAACAGATAATGAAACTCCTTTCATAGGCACCAAAATTAGTGAATTTATGAGTACATATGAAATTTATTTGAAAACTTCATCTAATTACTATCCATAGGGGAACGACCTGGCTGAGTCAACAAACAAGAACCTACTTAGAATTTTGAAAAGGTCCATTGGTGATAATAAGCGGAGCTAGCACATGATTTTGAACCAAGCATTATGGGTTGATTGCATCTCAGTAAAAAAATCCATCAAGACGTCCCCTTATTCCTTGGTATATGGTAAAGAAGTTGTTTTGCCTATTCATATTGAATTACCGACCCTCCAAACTTGGTATTTGGTTGATGATGAAAATGATGAGTTTGATCCCATGAGCATGAGGTTGGCTCAACTTTTACAATTGGAGGAAGAAAGGGAGAAATCGTACCAAGCCTTCATAGAGCATGTTGAGATGACAAAGAAATGGTTCGGTAAAAAGGTTTTTGAAAGGACCTTTAAGGTTGGTGACCTTGTATTGAAGTGGAATGAAAATAAGTCAAAGCCTAGCAAACATCACAAGTTCAAGGTAATATGAGAAGGTCCATTTCAGATTACAAGTGCCAATCAAATTAATTTTTTTTATTTACAAGATATGGACGGTAATGCACTGTCAATTCCAGTTAATGGTCTTCATTTGAAGGCCTATTATCAGTGAAAATAGAGATTGTGGATGTAAATATGTACATATTTTCCTTTTTACATCTTTTCTTTCTTATGATTTTAAAAAAATGAAAAAGTGGTCAAATCCTGAGACTTCCCAGGAGGTCACCCATCCGAGTGCTACTCTAAAAGGTTATGCTTAACTAGGTAGTTCTTAGAAAAAATTGAAACTAGAAAATCAAATGGGATGATGTGTTTAGAGGATCCAAAATTTTGGAGGTGTAAAAAAAAAAAAAAAAAAAAAGGCTCCATTTTTTTTGGCCCTTTTCAATCCATGCAATACCCTTACCTTGGAACCCCCTGTTTCTCATTTTTTGCTGCTGTTTTTTTTATTTCCTTCCCTTCCCTTCCACGAAAAGAAAAAAAAATTAAAAAATATCCTTGTCGTTTTCCCCCCAAAATTA
This sequence comes from Wollemia nobilis, assembly GCA_028583015.1. Classification (NCBI taxonomy): domain Eukaryota; kingdom Viridiplantae; phylum Streptophyta; class Pinopsida; order Araucariales; family Araucariaceae; genus Wollemia; species Wollemia nobilis. The sequence goes on along the minus strand of JAQPPZ010016829.1, from coordinate 2,412,167 downwards.
AAAAATTTAAATTCCAAAATTTGAATTTTCCCTCCCATGCTTTCCTGCCTTCACCTTTCCATCCCTATTTTCCCTCTCTTGCTTTCCATGTTTACAAGGAAAAAAAAAAATTTCTCCCAAAATGCCTTTTTTTTTAACTCGAAATAGTTGTTTTGGATTTCGAATTGCTTGTTTTAGACTCTGAATTACCTGTTTTGCTTCCCCTTCCCAGTGAAAAAACAACAAAAAAATGAAAAAAAAAAACATCATAAACAACATGTTTTTTGCCCTGCCAAAACTACCACTTCCTCCATCCGAAACACCCTTTTCAGATCCCAAAACACCTGTTTCGGATCCGAAATACCATTCCACCAAAAAAATTTAAAAAAAAAATACATTAACTCGCTTTTCAAAATTTCCAGCTTCCACCCCGAATTGCCCTTTTCGAGTCCCGCCATACCCATTTTTGCCTCCGAAAATGCCATTTTGGGCACAAAAAAAAACCCGACTTCGTTCCTACCCCGCTCGCTTTCATTCAAACCCTCATGCCCCTATTTTTCTCCATGAAACTCCATTTCCATACTGCCCTACCCGTCATCCCCACATATTTCCATTTTTTTTGTCCCACGTCGTACACTTTGCCCACTCATCACGCTTTCCTATAATAATAAAAAAAATCATTTGAATGCATGCAGTGCCCATAAAATTAGCAATATTTCCAATGGCTACACTTGAAAAATTATAAAAGGAGGCCAACACTTCGTTTTCAAACAAACCATTTGCAGAGTTCCTGTGTAGAAGTCTTGCCACTTTCTTTTGCTCCAGGGTTTGTTGTTCTTCATTGCATATTCCAAGAAAGCTAAATATGGGGAAGAAAGCCACGAAAGCCAAGAAAATGAAAGTGCAAAAAAAACTTGAAATTGAAAAGAAGCAGCGAAAAGCTCAAGAAGAGGAGGATGAAGATGTAGAATTAAAGCCCTATGATGATCGCTTGATGCATATTACTGATTGCAACATCACCAACAAAGGAGTGGAAAAGTTGTGTTTTGATGTCGAATTTGCTGCACAAAACATGTCTATTGAACATCCCCATACTATAGCATTTCATTCCCATATTTTTTGGTTCCTGTGTACACCCATGCACCCATGTCCCGAGCTAATTTGGGTAATTGTGCAATGTTATAATGTTGATTCAAGAACTGTCCAAAATGCCCATAGAGAGGATTTATTTAGTATTTTAGCTAATTCCATATGGGATGGCTTGTGGTGTGCAACCTCCATATTATGCCACACACAAAAAGCTCAATTTTAAAGAAGAAATATAGAGGTATCAATCCACCATTCACATGCGGCAATTCATGGAGAGCAATTTATTGAAGACACCATGATTTGGAGAGTTGACGAAACTACCAATGCCATTAAAGAATTTCAAGAGCCCAGATTTGTATTCAATGATAACATGGCTGACGGGACTATCTTCAGATTCCATGGTGCACAAGTGGCAAGCGTCATTGGTGCAACGTATTTCACAAGTAGGGTTTTATGCTCTGATCACCATGACATCAACTTCAAACCCAATTTGATTTGATTGGGAAATTTTTTTATAATGGAGGATACACTCACAATTGCAAAAGGTACAGAGTGGAGAGTGATGAGTGTCATTGAGTCTCATCATTTAATCTCAATTATTGATCAATCCAGGGTGGTGTCCAAGGCTATCTACGATAGAAGGTTAGGGCAAAGTACAATTCAAGCATTCAGATTTCAAGCAATTATTGGGTGAAAAAAAATTGGTTTAGCCTTTTGGTGTCACACTAAACCTAATCTGTAGAATAGAAACTTGCAAGAAATAAAAACCAATTCTAAGTTTAGAAAATTAAAGTTAACTACAATTGCATGAATTAAAATTACTGAATTGAAATCTAATCTACTTTTGTAGAATTGAAATAACAGAATTGAAATTGCTAAATTGAAATGTTGCTGAAATGAAATCCTAAGTTACATTTGTTGAATTGAAACCTAGTTACTCTTGCATAATTGAAATGATGCTTGTAAATGAAACTTATGCTAAAAACACCTGTCAATGTCCTGCCACAAAATGTCATCAAGCTTTTGCTATAGGAATTGACAGCAAAATGAAATATGTTGAAAATAAAAAGTTGCTAAAATAGAAAAACAAGAAAAACATGGAAAGCAAAGGAAAAATGTTTAATATAATTTGTCATCTGACACACACACAAATGTTGTGCACAAACATAATAGAAAACATAAAGAACATTATACAAACTTAAAACAAGAAAAGTAAACTTGACAAGTAATCTATTAATTCTACTGCAACAAAATTACAGATTAAAACCTGCCATAAAAATCCTCCTTCTAGATCTGAAAGTGGGCCCATACTTCCTGATCTAGAAGGAGGTGAAAAGCACTCTTTAACTAATTAACACTCAGAACAGAAAATGATAAAATAACTACACTTTTATTAATGACAAAACATGTTGAAATCTATTACAGAAAATTATTATACAGTCCTAATTGCTGCTATTGAAAACTCTCCTCTATTCTAATTCCTAACTAGCTCAACCAAGGAGGGAGTTGTATTATTTATATAAATATTTACAACATATCCCATGCTCAAATCAGCCTATGTGCCACTTTACAATGATTTGCCAATAATTTTGGATCTAAAATAAATGCAAATCTGGATAGTTTGTGTTGCAGTAGTAGTCATTGGCCCTTAGAAAGCATCTTCAGTGGTGGGAGTATGTGGGAGAAGTCTAAAAATATCTCACACATATTTTTTCACTTCAGAATATGCCATTTTTATCTTGCAAACAACTTCCTATTATGCTGCAATTATTTCTGTGTTTATCCTAGAAGAGGATCAAAATTGATATTTTTCCATGAATAGTGGCTTTAGACGGCAAGGACGGAAAAATCAGATGGGATATATTTTCCCTTAACCTTCTCAACCTTATTTCCCTTTTTCCACCATAAAAAAATAGTAAAAAATTCAAAAAGTACTTTTTGTTCTCATTTCGAAGATAAGTGGCTCATTTCGAAGAGACTGTATTTCTCATTTCGAAGATGTCCGCTCATTCCGAAGAGACTGTATTTCTCATTCCGAAGATGTCTGCTCATTCCTAAAATCTTTGAAATGACCAACTGTGTGCTCTTCAATTTATTTTAGCTGCATTTCTCAGGTGGATTAGCCCTTGGGATCATATTGCAATAGCCTTCATTCCTCTCCATGTGTGAATTCCATGCCTTGCCATTCATTGGTAGCTTGTTGGAATTTACATGGTAAATTACTGCATTTTCCAACTCTGCTGCACAGTTGTAAAATATTGGCATTTCTTACAAATTTAAAAAAATTAGAACATGGAAAAATTATTCAAATATCAACATGAAGGAGTATATCAAGTTGCTACTGAATTTATACACTTCATTCACCAAGTAACAATACTGAAATAGTGCAACAATGCTGCACAATTGTCCCTGCTTTGTTATACCCTATTGTTGCCTATTTAGACCATGTGGAAATGATTCTAAATAGGTCAAATGTTTTATGTAGTCCTTCTAAACTCATTCCATCCATATCTTCATGCTTTTCTTGACAACTTCAAGGTGTTCCTATAAAGTGACAGCTTGTTGATTTTTATATGGCTGTTTTTTTTCAGATTTTCAGATTTATGATAGTCCTAAAATTTTGGCTTCAATGTGGATTTGAAACAAGTTGAAGGGTAGGAAAACATTCAAAAACCATTGATAAGTTAATGGATATCAGCATACCACATTTTTTTAATTTAAATGCATGTTTTTACTTGCTACTTAATCAAGAAAAATTAGTCACAAAATGCTTAAAATAGTCAAAAACAGAGATATAGTATTCCTAACATAAAATCATGTAAACACTTAACAAATAGTATATTTTAGTCAACTATTTGGCAATTAAATTATCATATGGTAGTCAAAAATTATGCAATAATGAGGCATTTTTGGGCCTCGTCAGAGAGGACATTACTTTCAGGAATTGTTCTCTTTTGGCATGGTATTTTTTCTATCATATGTGTTGGCAATTTTGGGTACCTTGGGTACATTGCCCTTGCTCAAGTGTTGATGTTGTCATTGATGTCAAAGAGCGGAAGGGTTTTTGTGAAAACCAAGGAAGACTAAATTATAGGTTTTGTTTAAATCCATGGTCAGTAGTTTTGAAATGGGTTTTTCTTAAAACCTAAGTTAGCTCTTTGTTTTGTTGAAAAAGGTGCTCCGATGATGAAGATATTTAATTTTAAATATCCAGTTTAAATTTTATTTATTTATTTAAAATTTAAATTAATATTTTAAAATTAAATTAAAGCTGTTCACCGGCTTGTTTTCAAATCCGACGTTGCTAGGGTTTTGGAACGAATCAATTAGGGTTTCCTGTCGACAAAGCAAGGTTAAGCAACCGAAAAATTCTAGGGTTTCATGTTGACCTAATTAGGGTTGCAGCCGACGTGTTTGAGAATGTTTTGATGGGATATTCTCTTCTATAAAAATGTGGGACTGTTGCAAGGTTGAAAAGTGGGCGTGATGCGATATATACGAATGAAGTTCGTGTGCAGTAGAGTGTAAGTCGGTGATAGTTCTTTGGAGTTAAAGAAAAGAGATCGCAGTGATGAGATAGTGAGTGAGTGTGTATCGACTGATCAAGAACAAAGAGAGCGATATGTAGACGGCATGTTTAAAGTTTGAGGCAAAAATATGCAGATGGTAGAAGTGATATTTCATGGAAGGTGCAGCAGAGTGAGTGGTGCAAAGAGAAGATAAGAACGCGGTATGCAAAAGTCGTGTTTCGAGTGTGAAATGACAGTGTGCTGGCTGTAGAAGTAATATTTCTATGAAGTTGCAACAGAGAACGCGGAGAGATATAGAGGAGTGGTTGAAAAAGTGCGAATCATTTTTCACAGTGACGATCGAATGCCGACAAGCAGCAGAACGCAAGAAAAATAGCAGATCGTGCAAATTGAGATGACAGTTTAATTCTACAATTTTTATTACTATCTCCAAGTTGTAGCTTGGTAAAAGGGGTTGGTGCCTCTTTCCAGTTGGAGCTAGAAAAATTGGAGTTGGTGCTCCATTCTATTGTAGCAGATAAAATTTAGAGGTTGGTGCCTCTTACCAGTTGGTGCTGGTGAATGATTATGTAAAGTTGTAGCTTTGCATTTGACTGGATTTGGATGGTAGTCCAAGTAGTATTTTTGAGGAGTAGCCACATCGGTGAACCTCGTTAAAATGTCGTGTTATGTGTGATGCTCTTAGTACTTTTATTATTTCTATTTTAATCTGCTATAGTTTGTTTAAAAGTCTAAATTGCTTTTAAGTTTTTAAATAACACACTGATTCACCCCCCCTCTTAGTGTCATTATGATTAGAACACTTGGTATCAGAGCAAGGTTCCCAATTTTGGCTAAATCAGTCAGGGTTGATCTTGGATTAGTACACAATGGCTAAGAAGAATAGATCCTCATCCAAAAAGGCATCCCAGCCAGTTTCAGTTCCTATGGTTGAGAAAATTGAACCAAAAATGGTAGAAGGAATGAACTCTGAAGTTGAAGAAGTTGAGGCTAAAGTTGATTTAGAGGGTGAGCTAGTGTCTGCCCTTACGGAATGGGAATCGAAGAAAAAGAAGAATGAAAAATTGTTAAGGAAACTTAAGGATGCAAACAACATTATTGCCAGTTTAAAAATACAGACTGAAGAATACAAGAAAATGTCTGAAGATCTGGAAATACAGGTATCCATGAAGATAGACCACTGCAGCAAATTGGAAGAAGAAATTGTGAGTCTTCGAATACAGATACAAGAGCTGGATCGAAAAATCAACTGTCATATAAAACGTGAAGAAAGCTCGATGAAATTGGACAAAATTCTGAGCGATCAAAGATCCACAGGTATCAAATTTGGTCTCGGCTTTTCTGAAGGAGAATCATCAACTGGACCAAAAGCAAGCAATGTTGAAAGTGAAAAGAACAAAGACAAGAATCAGGCAAAAGAAAGATATAATGCCAGACCTAAAATAGCAGCTGACAATGATGGCTTTACTAAGGTCACACATCAAAAGAATAGAAGATCCAAGGCTCCAACAACAACCTGGCCAAGACCATATTTCAGGTTTAATCATTATTTCTATGGTTTTTGTTTCAAGTGTAATGTTTATGGGCATAAAATTTTTGACTGCAAATACAATGTAGGTCCAAGAAGTTTCACTAGTAGAAATGTGTTTGCTCCTTTAATGAGTTATGCAGTAGAGTGTTTTAAGTGTCACAACTTTGGTCATATTGCCAGAAATTGTTGTAGTATGTCTGTTTCATATCAACCTCATGAAAGCATATTTCAATCGTATAGAGCAAAACAAAATAGAATTTATACTGAAGGATATGTGCAAAATTCTAAAAAGGGGAAGTCACAGCTAGAACCCAATACCACAGTTAAAATAGAATGGAAACAAAAAGAACATCTCAGGAAAGAACAGGATTCTTTAATAGTGCAGACGACTTTTAGAGCTCAGAATAAACATGTTCCTTGGATTCTTGATAGTGGTTGCTCAAGTCATATGACAAGTGACAAACAGAAATTTGAAAATCTACAAAAGTATGAGGGTGGTTCTATAAAATTCGGCAACAATGACGGAGCCAAAATAATAGGTAAAGGAACGATCAAAATTAGTGAAGGAAAGATCAAGTCAGAGGAAGTTTTATATGTGGATGGTTTGAAACATAATCTATTGAGTGTGAGTCAAATATGTGACAAAGGACATGAAGTAGTTTTCAAGAAGCATGGTTGTGAAGTCAGAAAAATAAACAACAAGAAATTAATAGCAACCGGCTCAAGGACGTCTGGAAATCTGTACACACTCTCAGAGTTTTCAGAAGGTATGTGCTTCATGGGACAAGAAGAAGAGAATTGGTTGTGGCATAAGAGGCTTGGACACATAAGTTTTGATAATCTGGTAAGAATTAGCGCTAAACAAGCAGTGAGAGATATTCCAATCATTAAAAAACCTATAAATAGTATGTGTGCTTCATGTCAGAAGGGTAAAAAGACCAGAGTTTTGTTTAAAACAAAAGAACATCACACTAACAGGCTTGGTCAAAATAGGTTTAGTCAAAACTGGCTTAGTCAGAACATGTGGATTCAAAGAACAGGTATGCCTAAAAGAAACAACACTATTACTTGTTATAAGTGCAACAATAAAAGTCACACTTTGTCGGACGGTGCGAGTTGAAATTCCGGGATATAGGAACAGGGAATAGTGGCATGATCAGGTCCAAGGATCAGAACAATGACAGGAACAAGAATATGGTCAAAGAGTTCAAGAGAAGACCCGGCAAGGAAGTTATAGACATTGATGTTGATCAGTGCCTAATGGGAGTTTTACTCCCACCCCAAAATTAATCACCTCATCAGGAGGTGGGGGAGGGACTAAGCTAAGAGGCTCATTCTTAGTTCCGAGCCCCAAAGGTGGCCCTTTGCCATTGATGACAAAGGGGGAGAGATATGAGTAAGGGGGAGAGCTTCAAGTGAAGAGGAAAGCTTCAAGTCCGGGGGAGCAAAACTTCAAAGAGATTGATTTCAGTTTTGGCTCTTGAAGATGTGTTTTTAGTAAAGGGTTGCCATCAATGACAAAGGGGAGATTGTTGGCAATTTTGGGTACCTTGGGTACATTGCCCTTGCTCAAGTGTTGATGTTGTCATTGATGTCAAAGAGCGGAAGGGTTTTTGTGAAAACCAAGGCAGACTAAATTATAGGTTTTGTTTAAATCCATGGATAACAGATTTGAAATGGGTTTTTCTTAGAACCCAAGTTAGCTCTTCATTTTGTTGAAAAAGGTGCTCCGATGATGAAGATATTTAATTTTAAATATCCAGTTTAAATTTTATTTATTTATTTAAAATTTAAATTAATATTTTAAAATTAAATTAAAAGGGCCGACGTGTTACTATTTCGCGGTAATAAGCTACAGGAAAGTGACGTAGGTGGAGAAGAGTTTGAGGCCGACAAAGTTAAATTTGGGCCGACGGATTTTAGGGTTTGGCAGCTGACAAATTCTAGGGTTTCTCGATCGACGTTCTTCTAGGGTTTGTTTCTAAAATTTCTTCTATAAAAGCAAGGGTTCTTCGAGTTTGAAAAATGGGGTGTTAAGATAAAGTGTGAATGCGAGCATAGTGTTTGTGAAAGTGAAGTTCATGTTGAGCGAGAGAAGAATGTGAAATGACACGAGTGTGCGAAGCATGTGCACAGAGAAAGCAGAGTGTGTAAGAGAAGCACGAAGGGCAAAGTTGATTGCAAATTCTGGCTGTAGCAGTGCAGTAGACTGTGTGAAGTGATTGCGCAAGAGAGAGCAGAGTGCACAAAGATTGCAAAGGTGATGTAGACCAGTTAGAGTCTTGCAATAACAAAGGTATATGTCAAACATTTTTTATTCAATATTGAAGTCCAGTTGGTGCTGGAAAATTAAGGGGTTGGTGCCTCTTTCCAGTAGGTGCTAGTAAAATAAGAGTTGGTGCTCCATTCTATTGAAGCAGATAAAGTTAATGGGTTGGTGCTCCTTCCAGTTGGTGTTGGTAAACAAATTGTCCAGTTGGTGCTGGCAAATTAAGGGGTTGGTGCCTCTTTCCAGTAGGTGCTGGTAAAATAGGAGTTGGTGCTCCATTCTATTGAAGCAGATAAAGTTAAGGGGTTGGTGCTCCTTCCGAGTTGGTCTCTGGTAAACAAATTGTAAAGTTGGTGCTTTGCAAGAGGTTGGATTTGGATGGGAGTCCAAGCAGCCATTCTTTTTGAGGAGTAGCCATTTTGGTGAACCTCGTTAAAAATTTATGTTGTGTGATGTTCTCTTGCGGTACTTATTATATCTGTTTATAAGTTTTATCTACTGCAATTTTTTTTAGAGCTGTCTATTCATGTTTTGGAATGCTACACTGATTCACCCCCCCTCTCAGTGTCATTGTGATTACAACAATTGGTATCAGAGCCAAGTTCCTTCGAAAAGTTTAACAGCTTGAAGGAAGATCTTACAAGAACACAAATGGCAAGGAAAGGCAAAAGCAAAACCATAAGACACAAGAAGAAGAAATCTCACAAGGGCACAAAAAAAATGAAGATGATCTCAATGTTGCTTGCTTTGGGAATGAAAATAGATTCAAGAGATGAATCAAACGAGTGGAGAACAAGCCAGATTAATAAAGTTTTGCACTAGATGTGGGAAGACCGGTCACTTTGTAGCTGATTGCTCACAAGGTAGAGAATGTTTTGTTTGTGGTCAACTCGGGCATAATGGACGCCAGTGCCATGGGTTTAGTAGCAGTGAAGATGAAGATGATCCGTTCAAAATTGATAAAGAAAGCAGTTCAGAACAAGAGTGTGATGAAGAAGGAAGTGATGCAGAAGCAAATTGGGAACAAAAACTGATTTCAAAATTGAGTAAAAAGGTTGAGGATGCAGAAGATATAATCACCAACTTGAAAATTCAAGTAGAAGATTACAAGAAAATTTTTGAAGATCTTGAAATGCAATCTTCTAGGAAAACAGAGTATTGCAGCAAGCTAGAAAAAGAAATTGATGGTTTAAGAATGCAGACAGAAGAAATGAGTAATAAAGTTGGTATATACAGCAAACATGAAGAGGAATCTAACAAAGTTGTTAACAATCTGGAGCTAAAAATAGAAGAGTTCAAAAAGAGTGAAGAAACTCTCAGGTATCAAATCAATGAGAAAGAGACTGTATGTTGCCAACAAGAAGAAGAGATTGTTTCATTGAAGAAACAACTAAAAGAGGCCAATATAAATCTCAAATTTGAGAAGAGCACAGAGTTGCTAGATACAATGATAAATCAACAAAGAAGCTCCACAGCTAAGTTTGGTATTGGATATGAAGTTGAACAACCTTCATCCTCCAAATATGCAGAGAAGAAGAAGTCCTCGGTTGAAGGATTGAAACAAGAAAAGTCTGAAGCTGAATCCTCAAAAGGAAGAAAATATCAAAGAAGATCTATGACAAAGCAACCACGGCAAAAGAGGTTCTCTCACTCTCACTCTTTTAATAATAATGCTTTTTATGGCTATTGTTCTAAATGCAACCACTTTGGTCACAAGGCAATTTATTGTGGACTAAACAATAGATCAAAGAGTTATGTTGATAAAAATACTTCTATTTTTTTGAGTGAACACCATGTGCAATGTTTTAAATGTAATGGCCATGGGCACATAGCAAGGTTTTGTTCAAGCACTTATGTATCCAATCTAAGGCAATACCATAGATTTCATCATACACATAGAATGCAATACGAGACGGGGAATAAAACATGTGCAATGTTTTAAATGCAACGATCAAGGGCACATAGCAAGGTTCTGTCCAAGCACTTCTATATCTAATCTAAGGCAAAACCCTAGATTTCATGAGACACAAAGAGGACAACACCGACAAGGAACATATCATGTGCATAAAAGAAAAGAAAATAATCATCCATCAAGAATGCACAAGAGACAACCCCACAAGAGAAATGTTCAAGTTCACGAACAGGAGCAAAATAGGGATGTTGTTGAAAAACCCAAGCCCAAGTTCAAGAAAGTCTGGAGAAAGATAGAAGAAAGGAAATTGTGTCTCCTTGGACTGAAGGAGGCTACTCTGCCATTGCTCTAAGCAACTCCAGGTGGCACATCCTCAGGAGGAGCAATATTAAAGTTTTATTTTAATGCTCCTATGTATTTGTCTAGGTATATGAGGATGAAAGGTAAGCAGTCGGGTTAATGTTGTATAGTTGTTAAAGTGTGTTTTTCAGTTTATATAGTGGTTTGTGGAAATGCCGTGAAGTGTGGTGTTTAATTTGAGAGTTGTCACCATTGGTAGTTTTGAGATATGTCACTGTTGTACTTGTTGATGATTCTTAATACCACTTGTTCAAAATTACGAATCATAATAGTCCAGATAATTTGCTCAACGAAAGAATGCTTGCCCTAGTTGTGTATTTGTGTTTCGAGCGAGCATGTATTTGTTTTTACTCTTTGATGTGAAGATTGCTAGATCTTTCATGACACCTTGGTGAATATATTTAATTCACAGATAGTTTTGTTTTAACTATTGATTTAATGCCGGTCCAAGGATAAGAAGCTTGAGGCTGAGTAAGGTGCACTACGGTTGGCCATAAAGTGTTTGACAAAATGTCTTCTTCCGACATGCATAGTTGAAAGTAAGAGTTGGCGATAAAATTGCGAGTCTTGGACAAAAATTGGTACGAGATGTGAGTCACTTGTCAATTCTGTTGACAAAAGTGAAATCGAGCATGTTGAATGGGAAGATTGAAGAAAAAGTTTTTTAATGAGCGACCGAGATGATTTCCAGCCTGGTGATGAATAGTTGAGTTGCTTTCATAGTGGTTGTTTTGATCAAGTTAATGCTTTTCTTGATACATGATTTGGGCTTACTCCATTGAGTTTGATTTGAGCAAGTTATTCTTTGCCTTGGTGATTTATGTTGGTGGTTGTCTTGTTCAAATACCTTTGGAAGGAAAAGGATGTCTACTAGTTTCCTTTTCATGTAGTGATTGGTTGAATGCTTCAAGGTTAATCTTGAGTTGAATGATGTTGGTTAAACCTTGTCTATAAGAATTGTTGCTAAAGCCCTAATTGGTTGAGAAAAAGATGTTGGTTGTGCTGTGGTACAGTGTTTGGTACTTGCATAGAGTTGAAAGTGGATTGAGGTAGCCTTTTGGATTCTCACTACAGAGAGAGACAAACAGTTGTCATTGGGTTCAAGCTTGTTGAGAATATATCCAAGATGCATGGTGAAGTTGTATGCAGATGTTGCTGGCATTGCAGAACAAAAAGTTGGCTATATAAGATTATTGTATGCCTTCACTAACAGTGGACAAGTTTGAGTTTGCAAAGCAATAGAGGGTAGTTGCACGGAAGACAGTGGTTCGAGTCATGTTCTTACACATGTTATATTGGTGAAGTTGACGGTGATGGTGTCATTCATTGGTTATTGCTTGCTATTCACATTGTTGATTTTATTGATGCCTATTATGCTTATCATGATGTTGTCAATCGGTGAAATGAAGTGGTCTTGGACTCGGGGGGAGCATTTGTGTATTTGTTTTTCTTCTTGTTCATGCTTGGAATATTTGCTAATTGTAATAATTTGTGTCTAAGAATATTGTGCATAGACTCGGGGGAGTCTGCGGCGGCCCTTTGGTATTATTGTCAAAGGGGGAGAAGATTTACAGGAAAATTGCACGTGTTGCCAACAATTCCAAAGGGGGAGATTGTTGAGCAAAGTGTAGCAAACAATATTGTCATTGTTGTCAACACAGTCAGATAGATTTATTGATGCAATGGACAAGAGTTTATTGAACAACAAGGTGCAGCCAAAGTACAATGGATAGGAGTTCAGTGTTGAGCAAGGTGTTGCAGGAGGATTGTCATTGTTGTCAATACGATCGGTTAGATCTAATGATGCAATGGACGGGTAGTTTAGAAGTCACTCGGATGCGAGAGGATAAAGTTCAAAAGTTAGTCGGATCATGAGTCCTTAAATGATAGATGCACCGAAACAGAAAACATAATTCAGAATGAGAAGAAGAAGTCTTCAGAACCTGAGATGTCAAGAAGAGGAAAGGTTTTTTGTGAAAACCAAGGCAGTCAAAATAAAAAGTTTTATTTAAAATCATGGATAACAGATTTGAAATGGGTTTTTCTTAAAACCCAAGTTGGCTCTTCGTTTCGTTGAAAAAGATGCCCCGGTGATGAAGATATTTAATTTTAAATATTTAGTTTAAATTTTATTTTATTTAAAATTTAAATTAAAATATTAAATTAAATTAAAAGGGCCGACGTGTTACTATTTCACGGCAATAAGCTACGGGAAGGTGACGAAGGTGGAGAAGATTTTGAGGCCGACAAAGTTAAATGCGGGTCGACGGATTTTAGGGTTTGGCAGCTGACAAATTCTAGGGTTTCTCGATCGACGTTCTTCTAGGGTTTGTTTCTAAAATTTCTTCTATAAAAGCAAGGGTTCTTCGAGTTTGAAAAAGGGGGTGTTAAGATAAAGTGCGAATGCAAGCATAGTGTTTGTGAAAGTGAAGTTCATGTTGAGCAGAGAGCGAGAATGTGAAACGACACAGAGTGTGCGAAGCATGTGCGCAGAGAAAGCAGAGTGTGCGAGAGAAGCACGAAGGGCAAAGTTGATTGCAAAGTCTGGCTATAGCAGTGCAGTAGACTGTGTGAAGTGATTGCGCAAGAGAGAGCAGAGTGCACAAATATTGCAAAGGTGATGTAGACCAGTTAGAGTCTTGCAATAACAAAGGTATATGTCAAACATTTTTTATTCAATATTGAAGTCCAGTTGGTGCTGGAAAATTAAGGGGTTGGTGCCTCTTTCCAGTAGGTGCTGGTAAAATAAGAGTTGGTGCTCCATTCTATTGAAGCAGATAAAGTTAAGGGGTTGGTGCTCCTTCCAGTTGGTGTTGGTAAATAAATTGTCCAGTTGGTGCTGGCAAATTAAGGGGTTGGTGCCTCTTTCCAGTAGGTGCTGGTAAAATAGGAGTTGGTGCTCCATTCTGTTGAAGAAGATAAAGTTAAGGGGTTGGTGCTCCTTCCAGTTGGTGCTGGTAAACAAATTGTAAAGTTGGTGCTTTGCAAGAGGTTGGATTTGGATGGGAGTCCAAGCAGCCATTCTTTTTGAGGAGTAGCCATTTTGGTGAACCTCGTTAAAAATCTGTGTTGTGTGATGTTCTCTTGCGGTACTTATTATATCTGTTTATAAGTTTTATCTGCTGCAATTTTTTTTAGAGCTGTCTATTCATGTTTTGGAATGCTACACTGATTCACCCCCCCTCTCAGTGTCATTGTGATTACAACAATATGCACTCTCACTTTGCCTTCATAGCAATAAACAAGACATATGAAGCAGGAAAAGCATTGCCAGTATACTCATAGACTCAAAGTTTTTCGAAGGAATCCTATTATAATTTCAACAAGATATTTTTAGGGCCCACCTTGGAGTTAATTTATGGAGTATGTAATAGAATGCCTCGGGAAATACAAGCAAAAGTGGTTGATCGAAAAAGAGGTGATGTCTTTTTACTAACACAAGGCATGGTGGTTAGAATATTTGGTTTTATTGGTAAACCTTTTTTGTTGCCATATTTTACAACTGAACACATTTTACCTTGTAAGTCGCTCAAAAAAGTGATTTCACAAATGATACCTATGGGTCAGGAAGATAAAATAAGAATACATGTGCTATGCCTTTCAATTTTGGTGATATAACTGTTACTCAGAGTGGGTAGAATGAATTAATTGCTAAGACACTCTATGACCATGGATTGGTTGAGCTTCCTCAACGATGGAAGTATGATCCTTTGGGTTTTTTTTCCAATCAAATCAAGGCCAAGACTTTTCATTGTTGCCCCAAAGAGGACATTGTACAAAAAAGGAATAATCCTGAACGACATGACCTTGAATGGCATGTGGAGAAGATGATGTTACTTCCTCCTTGGCATGATTTTTATGAGATGGAGGTCTAATATGATCCAGAAAATCATCCAAAAAAAGTTCCTCCTTCAGGTCTGTTTGAACAAATGAAGGTAAAATTGCCTGAGTGATCTAATGATAAGATTGCCAACTGGTGGATCATGAGGATTCACCAAAATAATCTCGAGCCAAATTATCCATTGGTTATGGATGATTTTTTTTCAATGATATAAGATGAATAGTATAAAAAATACTAGCCCCTCTCCCTTGTTGATTTAGTGCCTAGAAGTATTAGCAGTTCAAATAGAGAAGCAAATCTAATGAGACAAGAGGAGGCATCAAAATAGGAGAGGATAACTATTAAATATGAAGAAGAAGAGCAATTTTCACTGGAGGAGAATCTTCCACAAAAGAAGAGAAGTGTAGCTATGAGAGTTCCTTTCCCTAACATAGTGAAGAAACCAAGGAGTGGGGCCCTTTCTATGCTGAGCACCAAATTGCTTCCTTCGCCAACAATTGAGCTAGTTATTTCTTCGGATATATCTTCTTTGGCTCAGCTGGGACAATCAAGTTTAATTGTAAAAATAGTAAATTTGAATGTGGAGAAAGCAATATCAGAAGGAGAGGACAATATTGTGGTACAAAAACATTCACCATCAGCTCAAACGATGTTAGAGCCCACAGGTATGCATTTTATTTATTCTTCTCTTTTTGACAAGCATTTGGTGACCACTATATTTTCATCTATAGTTTCCATGTCTACTTTACCTCCAGTTGCTACATCCACCTCTTCCATTCCCATTTCTATCCCATAATCACAGGTCACCAGTGCTTCCCCAGTTTCACCCATTTCATCCTTTTCTCTTTCTTTCAGTTCATTCACGTCTGCCCCAAATTCATTTGCCCTTCCATTATCTTCAGATTCATCTTCCATGCCTTCTCATCCTATTTATTCTATAACCACATAAGATCCTCTTCGAGTAAGTGTGGTTGAAGCATCCTCCACTTCCATCCCTATGATCGAATCAAATCCTCAACAAGCCTTATTCTTGTCTTCCCCAACTTTTGTGGTATAGAAGCCACTAGCTTCTAATATGGAGTTGTTACCTGAGCACCCGATAGCAAAAAAAATTAGTATTGTGCGACAAATTTCATCAAGATGGTTGAAGAATCACAAGAGAAAGGATGCATTATCCATGGAAAAACCAATGAAGAAAGTAAATTTTTATCCAGCAACAATGGAGATGCACATGGTGACAATGGTTACTCAGGTTCAAAAACCTCAGGGAGAAATGGTGCCCACTGAACATACCTACCAAGCAGTCACCAAGGACCTCACAAATATGGATCTAGCAGAGCAAATGGGCACCATTCAAGTGGCATCAAGTTAAATTTACTTGCAAGCTAAGTATTATTAGGATTATTTCATCTAGGCTGAAGCAAATATCAAGGAGCTAGAGGAAGCCTTGGCTACACAAAAGGCCAAACTAGATATTGCATAGTCTGAATCTCAACAATGGCAGCAGTAAGAAATATATTTGAAGGGTGAAATCATGGAGATCAAACATGTAGCTTCTCAATTCTAGATAGCAGATCAAGAAGTACAATTAAAGATCCAAGCCTTGTAGGACCAGCTTCAGAACTTGCAGAATCATTTGGCAGTAAAAGCTATACAATCCGTGACCCTCGCCAAGGATAAAATTAAAGAAGCTCGTAGTCAACTATTGAATGATTGTAGGAAGATGGAAATAAAGGCTACATTAGTTCTCATGTTTATTTAGGAGGTACAAGTAGTTGTTTCATATGGTGGGCCTATAGTGGAAAACATAGAGCAAAATTTAGAGCCAAAGTTGGAAATGGACATGAAGATCTAGTCAATGACTCAAATGGATCTTTGGTTTCATCCAATGAGTGAAATAGCCCATGATTGGGCAAGTGCCAAGATTATTGTGTGTAGTTTTTTCTCCAAAATGGAATTTCTTAAAGAATCCCATAGACTGCATGAGACATTTGAGCATGAGAGGCGCATTTCCTTGGATCACTTTGAAACCATTGCAGCTAATGGTTTTCCTAGCTTTGTTGATGATCATGGAAATACTCTGGCGAAGAAATACCTAGATGCATTATGGGTTGTATTCATTGATGATACCTCAGATATTGATAACTTGGAGGAGGCCATCACCAAAGAGCATGTACTATCACTGATGAGAAAATTCATTTGCATTGAGTCTGGATTACTGGAGCTCAACCAAAAGGCTAAATATATTGATCTATAAAATGTGGAGACATTTCAATATCATGTGGATACACTCAAAATTCATGAGGCAATTACTATAGATGCATGGGCTGATGTAGTTGCAATATATGAATATATAGTGGCACATCTCAAAAAGCAATACGAAGCTGGTACCAGTAGCCGACCATCAGATGCAATTGATAACAAGGACTTTGAGCCCAATGACTAAATGTCTGGGATCAATCGAATTCAGGCAAGCTGAATACCCTACGAGCCACCAAAAATGTTGGTATTTTTGCCACATTGAAATTTTGTTGTAAATTTACCATTAAAAATTACAAATGTTTTTTGAGTGTTTTCACACATTGAACATTTTTTATGAGTGTAATATTGGGTGCAATTAAAGTAAAATGATTTTCCCTTCACCAAAATTCTTTATGTCCGAAATGGCCTTTTCACTTTTCGAAATGGCATTTTCGCTCTCCAAAATACATTTTGCTTTTCGAAATGCTTTTTGTTAGAAATGGCCTTTTCGCTTTTCGAAATGGCCTTTTCGCTCTTCGAAATACCTTTTGCTTTTCGAAATACCTTTTGCTTTCTTTGTTCTCATTAATTTTCAAAAAAATCAAGTTTCCAAGATTGGCCCCACTTATGGCAGTAGAATATTTTCCCAAAAAAAATGAAAGAAAAGGACAAATATTGGGGTACAATTTCATTTCACATAGGATGAAAGTATTAAGTACACATTCCAAGAAAAAGCTCATTTCAAGATAATTGAAGATGAAGGCCCATTTTCTGGGTGAAATTTCATATTTTTAATGAAAATATTCTTTGAAAAGGGATTAAGATTGATGAAGTTAATTCTTGTGGCAATATTATCACCAAAACTGCTAGGTGCTTTGGACTCCAGTGCAATATTGTTCATTTTTGAGGCACCGACCACTTCGTGGGTATGCATATCCAAGGTGCCACCTTAGAGAATGAAATAAGATCCTTGATTACTGTTGAAGCCTAATATACCATGTGATAAATTAGTAGATATTTTCTTTGGCATTTGTTCATTGGTTCATTATTGTTGCCAAGGAGAGAATTGCTACTATTGGTGTTTGAGTGGCCAACACCTTGCCTCCACATGTATTTAATGAAAGAGGTGAAAACCTCTATAAATACTAATCAAATTTCCATTGTAAAAAGGAGGGGAGAAATTTTGCAACAAAAATTATCAAGTTCTTTGTGTAAATAAGATATATTTGGCTTCTAATTTTGCAATCGACTATATCTATGATTTCCTTCTATTTTACGCATTTCTTTTTTATGCTCGTATTTATTATCTGCTATTGAAATTTAAATTTTGCATCTGAGTTTGAATATTGCTGGTGAGGAAATGAGTTTTGGAATGCAATCCTAGAGGTTATCTGTGCAAGGTTGTAAGTAAATTTTGTTGCTCTCTTTTATTATATGCTATTTATATTCTTGAGTGGAATTCCTGCTATTAATATTTCCCCAATCTTACATTTTTAGCCTATGGACATATTTCCCATCTCTTTCTGTTATTTCTAATTTATTTCCTGCATCCCTAGTCTTCAACTATTTTATAATTAATAAGGGAACCATCCCTTTCTGGAGATTAGTTTATAGAACATATCTTTCCCTCGACCTTTCAATGTTGGTCGAGTCTAGGGTGCACAAGTGATAATATCTTGTACTTAGGTGAATTTGTGACCAAAAACTATGAAGAAAGCTAAGATCAGAAATCTCAAAGGAGAATTTGAGAATCTAATAATGAGGGATGATGAAAACATTCGTGACTATCTCAACAAGGTTGACGAACTTATACATGAGATGAAAGGTCTTGGAATGAAGGTTGATGAATCTGATGCTTGTGATAAGATCATAAGAACTCTTCCAAAAAGATACAATGAAAATATTTCTACTATAGAAACATCAATTGATAGTGATTCTTTGACAAAGAATTCTTTGCTTGGCATGCTTACTACTTTTGAGATAAGAACAAAAGATCCTATTCCTCTGAAAGAAGATGCATTCAAAGTGGACAAAAAGAAAAAAGGTAAGAAGACAGAATCAAGAAGTGAGTCATCTAGTGATGACGAAGCAAATTATGGTAGAAGAGATCAAGGTTCCAGAAGACCTATATATCTAAGATCTATTAAGTGATTCAATTATGGAAAGAATGGACATTATGCAATAGAGTGCAATGATGAAGAAAAATAGGATCACAGGTATAGGGAATTAGAAAGACACGGGTACTGGAAGAAAAGCAAGGATAGACAAAACAGACAAGGGAAGAAGTTCTTCCAAAGGCAAAAGAGGAGATACTATGTGGATAATGCAAGTACTCAATTGATAGTGATGCTAGTTTTTCAAAAAATTATAGAGATGAAGTTATATTTATGGTTGAAGAGAAAGAACCAATCAAGATAAAGACTCTAGTTATTCTCAAGTGTTTTAGATGTGGTAGATTTGGACATCTTGAAGATGATTGTACAAGGGATGGTTATAATTTTAGTGATGATGATTTTGAATATGAACTTGATAGACCAGATGAAAATCTTCTAATGGCATTAGAAGATAAAGTGAGTGATCCTATAGAATACAATCCAAAATAAATAAATGATATGGACAAAGGCAAAAAAATAGAGGATTTTTCAAGAAAGAATGGCTATGATCTCAAGGGAGAACTTATCTATTCCCTTAACATAGTAAATAAGGTAAGAAAGCAACACTCTAAGCTTGAAATTTAGTTTCAAGAATGTGATGAAGAAATATTATTGCTAATAGAGGATCTAGAAATGTCAAAGGCTAAGGCAAGAAAGTTTAAAGATAAGTTAGAAGCAAAGATCTTGGAATGTGAAAATTTAACACAATAAGTTGCCCTACTAAAGGAAGATTTAGAGGATTCCAATAATAAGCTATACAAGTATTTAAATTGTGCAAAGAGTGTGGATAAAATAGTCAATATACAAATAAGAGCAACAAACAAGACAGTTCTTCGAAGCAAACAAGTTCAAGAAGATAAGTTGACTACCAATTTCTAAGACACTTCAGAAGAAGAGGATACTTTAGAAGAGGTTTTCTCAGATGAGAGTGGAAGTGAAAGTGAAACTCCTAAGGATGATTCAGATTGTAGTGAGTCCAATAGGAAAAGGGACAATGGGCAAAGAAGATTCATATAGAACAACAATCAGAGCATATCAAGAGGAACTAGAAGACCAATGAGGTCAAGATAAGGAAGCTTCAATGGAATATATTTTTCATGTCATAGGTTTGGGCACATGGATTCATAGTGCAGGAAACATAAAAGATGGGATTATGGGAAAGGACAACTTTTCCAAGGATATTGCTACTCATGCAATGAATTTGGTCACAAGGTAATGAATTGTAAGGTTCATGATAGAAGAGGATATGGCCTAACTAGAAGAAGTACTAAGATAGTTGCACCTCCAAGGAATAATATCATTAAGTTTTATAAGTGCAATAATGATGGTCACATAGCAAGATGGTGTAGAGTATATATTCTAGAATCAAGCATGAATAGGAATAGGAATATGAACAGGAACAAAAATGTGAACAAGAATAGAAATAGGAACAGGAACATATATGAGAATAAGAAAAGGAACAAGAACATATATGAGAACAAGAACAAGAATATGAACATGGATGAGAACAGGAAAAATAACATGGATGAGAACAAGAACAAGAACAGGAATAGAAGTGATGACAGAAACATTGATGATGACTTGGAAAGAAATAGTGAGAGGATTCAGAAGACTCAAAAAAAGAAGAAATATAAAGATAAATAGCAGTTATTTCAGGGAGTAGAAGTACTCTCAATCCATAATTAACCACCCCATGAGGTGGTGGGGGAGGGGCTAAGCTAAGAGGCTCATTATTAGCCCCAATCCCCAAAGGTGACCCTTTGCCATTGACGTCAAAGGGTGAGAGATTTGTGTATGTTGGGGAGAGATTTGATATGGGGAGAGACTTTATATTTGAGAGAGCATTGAGCCAAGGAGAGCAAAGTCCAAGGGGGAGTAGAAAAGAAGGTTAGGTTTTAGTAAAAGGATATGGATTGCCATCAATGACAAATGGGGATATTTTTGGACATTTTGAGTCCTCTAAGTCAAAGTTGTCATTGATGTCACCTGATATATTTATCACTCTTATCAAATAATTCAAAAATAAATAAAGGCATTCAAGGTTGTCACATTCATCCAATAAAAAGCTTCATCAGTGCAAAAGTGAAAGAAAATAGGCTCCATATATTTTAATATTAATGGGAGCATAGTTTAAGTGATTGGTCCATAAAAACCCAAGATGGGTTATTGCAAAAGTTAAAAAGAAGTTTTAATAATTATTTATAAATTATTTAAATTCACAAATAATTGATTGGGGAGATGGTGAGGGAAGAAAGTAGAGAGGGGAGGGCTCTGGTCCCTCTCCTGCTTCCCCTCCCATGGCTCCTGGTTCCTGCCCAGTCCCTGGTTCAACCCAGGTCATCCCTCCCGGGGAGTGGTTGTTTGCAGATGATCTCCTGGGGAGATCCTTCTCCACTATCTACGCCCCTCCCGGTCGGCTAGGGTTTCCTTGGTTGTTTTTTCGGACTGGTGCTTCCCAGGGATCCTTGTTTGGTTGGGGATCCCTTCCCTTTTTCCCTCAGGCTTCCCCCTGGGGTTTTTTGCAGGTTATTCACGTGGATCTGGTCCCCTACGTTTCTCGGTGCGGTGGAGGTGACGGTTTAGGGTTTGGACAGCTTCCCCCTTTTTTCTTGTGAATCCTTGGCAGGCTCTGTGCTTGGACGGGATTCTTGGTCCCTCTTCTTTGGGATCCTCTTATGTTTTCCCAAGGCGGGTTCCTTATGGTGCAACTCTCTGGTCACTTCCTGATGGGTTGGATCCTCTCTGTGCTGGTTGTCGGCTTCCTACAGGATGGCTCTCGCTGAACGAAATGTTTTCCCGGTGGGCGGTTGGTTTCTCCACAGGGCGGGATCCGCCAAATCTGCCGGTTTTCCCGTGAGGCGGGATCCTTTCTTTTTTGCTGGTTTCCTGGATGGTGGGATTTCCCTGTTGCTTCCCGCTAGGCGGGACTGTTTGTGGTGGTTTTGACTACTTCCCACGAGGCGGGATTTTATTGTAACAATTTTTCTTTGCTTCCTGTTGGGTGGGATCTTCTCGATGGTGGTTTTTGGCTACTCCCCACTGGGCAGGATCTCCAAAACTACTTTCTTTCTTATTTGTTTGTTTCCCGCTGAGAGGGATTGTTTCATGCTTACTGTTACCGCTAGGCGGGATTTCTGTTTTGGTGTTCAGTTTCAAGGGATTGATGCCCTAGGCCCATTGCTTATGTAATCAGGTTTTGGAATCCTTGTTAAAACCCGCTGTAAATACAAACACTACTTACCAAAAAAAAAAATTCACAAATAATTTCAATTTTATAAATAATATTTCATTTCACCAAGGTTGTGCATTAAGACAAGGCTCCAAGGTTTATTTAAACTAAAAACTAAGGTTGGTTTGTTTTAATTTATAATATTTAAATTTTAAATTAAATTTAAATATATTATAAATTAAAACCACGTCGACATCAAATTTATTCGAAGCACCGATGTGATTGCATAAGAAGACAAGGGCATTATATATAATGCCATAAAAGACATTAATCACTAACCCTTGCATTTTCATGGAGCGCATACAAAAAGGCTTGTGATTCTTAAAGGCTTGATGATTTATGAAAAGTGGAAGCAAAGAACGTGCGGAATTGTTGAGCACATAGGTCAGCATGGATTAGTGGATTTTTGTCTTGGTAAGAGAGAGGAGGTCCCGCGTTCGATCCTCTTGAGGTTTTCTTGCAATGACAACGCACTCGAAGCACGTTTTGATTATTTTGGAAAGTGTTGGTTTGTGAGGTATTTGATGTTGGTCGTGCCTTTTTAGGTATGTGAGGGTGTGTGGCCCAATGATAGCTTGGTTGTGTCTAAGGTGTTGGGAAGTAGGACGTCATAGGATTGAATCCCTCTAAGAGGCAAAGGCAAGTTAATTTTTTATGTTTTAATTTTTTTTAAATAGCCTTAAGGAGAAATAAGGGTTATGCTATGCCCTAGAAAATTGGGAAATTTTTGATGGTTTTATTTTTGGAAGGGTAGCATATTATATATCGTTGGAAATAATTTTTCAAAGGATATTTGATTAACTTGCTTGGAAAGAGAAATAAGATGTGTGTAAAGAGACATTTCTAGTTTTGTAAAAGGGGTTCAAAAGTGAGTTTGATTTATTCTTTTTCAAAGGGGATTATTTCTTTCATGAGAGGACATGGTGAATTTTATTGAGTAGAAGTAATAAGGTGTGATTGGGATATTATTTTTATTGTTGTGATATTACTCAAGTCCTCTAACCTCCTTGTGGTTGATAAGGAAATATTTGAAAGTGTGTTGAGTCTAACAGATTTTGTGTACAACTACTTGGAATCAAAAAAAGGTATGGGCAATCTTCTCCATTGACTTGATTGGGTAATTGATTTTTGAAAATATAATTGGAGATAAAAGGATTGATTGTGGTTTCCTTTTTGAAAGTGGTTGGTTTAATGCTTCAAGGTTTTATATATTGAGAGTTGTGATTAAACCTTGTTTTATAATAATTGTTGTTGAAACCAATTGGTTATGCAAAGAACTTGAACTTGAGTTAGAAAAGAACATGAGTATCATTGTTATGTGAGATTTGTGGTTGAGCATTTTTAGAAATATTTTGAGTTGTTGATACATGCTTGGACTAGGGTTTGTGAGAAAGGGTTGTTCCTTGAGGTGATTGGTTGAGTAGAGTTGATTGAGCCTAGTAAAGTGTTTGTTTGAAGTGGTTGTTCAAGTTCCATGAAACAAACTTTTCTATATTCTAAGTTGAGATTGAGATTGAGTATAGAACATATTGAGTCTCTAAAAATTCTCTTTATGCTTCTATGAGATTTATTTGAGTTGATATTGAGCTTTGAGTATAGAACATATTGAGTCTCTAACAATTCTCTTTATGATTCTATGAGATTGAACAAGTTATGTGTGGACTTGTTAAGCATATTTGAGGTAAGTATTTGAGAAGGCTTGTGGACTAATTTTGTGTAAGCTTTTGTGGAAGCTTGCAATGCATATTTGAGAAAGTCCTAGAGAGGACTTATTGAGCATATTTGGACAATTTTTGAGTGAGATTGTTGAGCATATTTGGATAGGTTCTGTGTGGACTTTTTGAGCAGATTTGAGTAGGTTTTGTGTAGACTTGTTGAGCAGTTATGTGTGGACATGTTGAGCAGATTTTATCAAGTTTTGAGTGAACCTATTGAGCAGATTTAAGAAGGTTCTAAGTGAACCTATTGATAGAGCTTTGGAGGTGATAGAGTATAGAGGACAGATTCTCAATGGATAGAGATATAGTAGCCAAGATAATTGAATAATAGATCTTCTAAGTGAGGATTCTTCAAGTGGAGAGAGATCCACCAGTCAGTGCAGTATAGAGATAGATTCTTCTAGAAGATCACTAGCCAGAGTTGAAGGGGAAAGAGTTCTCCTGTGGAAGAGATCCACGAACTTGATATTTAGGGGATCAACATCTCCTTTGGATAGAGGTCCATAAAAATTGTAATTGGGAAGGATTCCCAAGAGATTATTTGAGAAATATTTAGAAGAAATATTTTCTCTGTGGAGGTAGCCCACATTGGGTGAACCATGTTAAAATTTGTGTCTCTATTGTGTATGGTGTTCTGTGCATTTCTTTGATTATTGCTATTGATACTGCTATCTATACACTGCATAATATTGAATTGAAAAAAAAAAGTAAAAAGTGGTCTTATACTGTTCACCCCCCTCTCAGTATAAGCTTGTGTTCTTCAATTGGTATCAGAGTGGGTTCCTTCAGAAGAGTTTGACAGCTTGAAGGAAAAGTGGTCTAAGAACACAATGGATCAAAAGAATAAAAAATATGGGTCCTTCAATAATGTAGTACCAATATTTTATGGAAGTGACTTCTTGTATTGGTGTGTGCTGATGAGATTTCACCTTATGGCACTTGGCAATGAAGTTTGGGATGCAATGGAATTTGGATATGATTCAGTAGCCAATCCTCCTACATATAAGGAAGGTAAGCTTCTAATGCATGCAAATTCAAGAGCTATGAATGCAATTATAAAAGGGTTGCGTAGATCAGAATCTATGAAGGTTATGGAATGTACAACAACAAAAGACATGTGGGAACTATTGCATACCATATATGAAGGTGATAAAAGTGTCAAGAAAGCTAAGATCAAAAATCTCAAAGGATAATTTGAGAACCTAAGAATGAGGGATGATGAAAACATTCGTGACTATCTCAACAAGGTTGATGAACTTATACATGAGATGAAAGGTCTTGGAATGAAGGTTGATGAATCTGATGCTTGTGATAAGATCTTGAGAACTCTTCCAAAAAGGTACAGTGAAAAGGTTTTTGCTATAGAAACATCAATTGATAGTGATTCTTTGACAAGGAATTCTTTGCTTGGCATGCTTACTACTTTTGAGATAAGAACAAAATATCCTATTCCTCCGAAAGAAGTTGCATTCAAAGTGGACAAAAATAAAAAGGGTAAGAAGACAGAATCAAGCAGTGAGTCATCTAGTGATGAAGAAGAAAATTATGGTAGAAGAGATAAAGGTTCTAGAAGACCTATAGATCTAATATCTATTAAGTGTTTCAATTGTGGAAAGTATGGACATTATGCAATAGAGTGCAAAGAACCAAAGAGCAACAATGATGAAGAAAAATAGGATCACAGGTATAGGGAATCATAAAGACACAAGTACTAGAATAAAAGCAAGGATGGAAAAAATAGACAAGGGAAGAAGTTCTTCCAAAGGCAAAAGAGAAGCTACTATGCGGATAATGCAAGTAAGTACTCAATTGATAGTGATGCTAGTTTTTTAGACAATGATAGAGATGAAGTCATATTTATGGTTGAAGAGAAAGAACCAATCAAGAGAAAGACTCTAGTTATTCTCAAGTGTTTTAGATGTGGTAGATTTGGACATCTTGAATATGATTGCACAAGGGATGGTTATAGTTTCATTGATGATGATTTTGAAGATGCACTTGATAGACCATATGAAAATATTCTAATGGCATTAGAAGATGAAGTGAGTGATCCTATAGAAGACAAGCCAAAAGAAAGAAATGATATGGACAAAGGTAAACAAATAGAGGATTATTCAGCAGAGAATGGCTATGATCTCAAGGGAGAACTTATCTATGCCCTTGACATAGTAAATAAGGTAAGAAAGCAACACTCTAAGCTTGAAAGTCAGTTTCAAGAATGTGATGAAGAAATATTATTGCTCATAGAGGATCTAGAAAAGTCAAAGGCTAAGGCAAGCAAGTTCAAAGATAAGTTAGAAGCAAAGATCTTGGAATGTGAAAAGTTAACACAAGAAGTGGCCCTACTAAAGGAATATTTAGAGGATTCCAATAATAAGCTATACAAGTATGTAAACAGTGCAAAGAGTGTGGATAAAATAGTCAAGATACAAAGAAGAGCAAAAAACAAGACATGTCTTGGAAGCAAACAAGTTCAAGAAGATAAGTTAACTACCAGTTCTGAAGATACTTTAGAAGAAGAGGATACTTTAGAAGAGGGTTTCTCATATGAGAGCGGAAGTGAAAGTGAAACTCCTAAGGATGAGTCAGATTGTAGTGAGTCCAGCAGGAACAGGGACAATGGGCAAAGAAGATTCAGATGGAACAACAATCAGAATAGGTCAAGAGGAACTAGAAGACCAATGAGGTCAAGACAAGGAAGCTTCAATGGAAGATGTTTTTCATGTCACAGGTTTGGGCACATGGCTTCATAGTGCAGGACACATGAAAGACATGATTATGGAAAAGGACAACTTTTCCAAGGATATTGCTACTCATGCAATGAGTTTGGTCACAAGGCAATGAATTGCAGGGTTCATGATAGAAGAGGATATGGCCTCACTAGAAGAAGTCCTAAGACAGTTGCACCTCCAAGGAATAATAACATTAAGTGTTATAAGTGCAATAATGATGGTCACATAGCAAGATGGTGTAGAGCAAATATTCTAGAATCAAGCATGAACAGGAATAGGAATATGAACAGGAACATAAATATGAACAGGAATAGGAACAGGAACAAGAACATAGATGAGAACAAGAACAGGAACAAGAACAGGAACATATATGAGAACAAGAATAGGAATAGTAACATGGATGAGAATAGGAACAGGAATAGGAACAAGAACATGGATGAGAACAAGAATAGGAACAGGAACAGAAGTGATGACAGGAACAAGGATGATGACTTGGAAAGAAACAGTGAGAGGATTCAGAAGACTCAGAAAAGAAGAGAGAAATATAAATACAAAGAGCAGTGCTTTCAGGGAGTAGAAATACTCCCACCCCAGAATTAACCACCCCATGAGGTGGTGGGGGAGGGGCTAAGCTAAGAGGCTCATTCTTAGCCCCAAGCCCCAAAGGTGACCCTTTGCCATTGATGTCAAAGGGGGAGAGATTTGTGTATATTGGGGAGAGATTTGATATGGGGAGAGACTTGATATTTGAGAGAGCATTGAGCCAGGGGGAGCAAAGTCCTAGGGGGAGCAGAAAAGAAGGTCAGGTTTCAATAAAAGGATATGGGTTGCCATCAATGACAAAGGGGGATATTGTTGGACATTTTGAGTCCTCTAAGTCAAAGTTGTCATTGATGTCACCTGATAGAGTTATCACTCTTATCAAAGAATTTGGCAAGAAATAAAGTCATTCAAGGTTGTCACATTCATCCAAGAAAAAGCTTCATCAGTGCAAAAGTGAAAGGAAAAAGGCTCCATAATATTTTAATATTAATGGGAGCACAGGTTAAGCGATTGGTCCATAAAAACCCAAGATGGGTTATTGCAAAAGTTAAAAAGGAGGTTTAATAATTATTTATAAATTATTTAAATTCACAAGGAATTTAAATTTTATAAATAATATTTGATTTCACCAAGGTTGTGCATTAAGACAAGGCTCCAAGGTTTATTTAAACTAAAACCTAAGGTTGGTTTGTTTTAATTTATAATATTTAAATTTAAATTTAAATTTAAATATATTATAAATTAAAACCACGTCGACGTCGAATTTATTCGAAGCACCGATGTGATTGCATAAGAAGACAAGGGTATTATATATAATGCCATCAAAGACATTAATCACTTACCCTTGCATTTTCGTTGAGCACATGCAAAAAGGCTTGTGATTCTTAAAGGCTTGATGATTTATGAAAAGTGGAAGCAGAGAACATGCGGAGTTGTTGAGCACATAGGCCAGCATGGCTTAGTGGTGTGTTGGCTTGGCAAGAGAGAGGAGGTCCCACGTTCGATTCGCTTGAGGTTTGCTTGCAAGGACAAAGCGCTCGAAGCACATTTTGATTATTTTGGAAAGCGCTAGTTTGTGAGGTATTTGATGTTGGTCATGCCTTTTTAGGCACGTGAGGGTGCGTGGCCCAATGGTGGCTTGGTTGCGGCTAAGGCATTGGGAAGGAGGATGTCGAGGGATCGAATCCCTCCGAGAGGCAAAGGCAAGTTAATTTTTTATGTTTTAATTTTTGTTAAATAGCCTTAAGGAGAAATAAGGGTTATGTTATGCCCTAGAAAATTGGGAAATTTTTTATGGTTTTATTTTTGGAAGGGTAGCATATTATATATCGTTGGAAAGAATTTTTCAAGGGCTATTTTATTAACTTGCTTAGAAGGAGAAATAAGGTGTGTGTAAAGAGATATTTCTAGTTTTGTAAAAGGGGTTCAAAAGTGAGTTTGATTTATTCTTTTTCAAAGGGGATTATTTCTTTCATGAGAGGACATGGTGAATTTTATTGAGTAGGAGTAATAAGGTGTTATTGGGATATTATTTTTATTGTTGTGATATTACTCAAGTCCTCTAACCTCCTTGTGGTTGATAAGGAAATATTTGAAAGTGTGTTGAGTTTGACAGATTTTGTGGACAACTACTTGGCATCAAAAAGGTATGGGCAATATTCTCCATTGACTTGATTGGGTGATTGATTTCTAAAAATATCATTGGAGAGAAAAGGATTGATTGTGGTTTCCTTTTCAAAAGTGGTTGGTTTAATGCTTCAAGGTTTTCTGGATTGAGAGTTGTGATTAAACCTTGTTTTATAAGCATTGTTGTTGAAGCCAATTGGTTATGCAAAGAACTTGAACTTGAGTTAGAAAAGAACATGAGTATCATTGTTATGTGAGATTTGTGGTTGAGCATTGTTGGAAACATTTTGAGTTGGTTGATACATGCTTGGACTAGGGTTTGTGAGAAAGGGTTGTTCCTTGAGGTGATTGGTTGAGTAGAGTTGATTGAGCCTAGTCAAGTGTTTGTGTGAAGTGGTTGTTCAAGTTCCATGAAACAAACTTTTCTATATTCTGAGTTGAGATTGAGATTTGAGTATAGAACATATTGAGTCTCTAACAATTCTCTTTATGCTTCTATGAGATTGATTTGAGTTGAGATTGGGATTTGAGTATAGAACATATTGAGTCTCTAACAATTCTCTCTATGCTTCTATGAGATTGATTTGAGTTGAGATTGGGATTTGAGTATAGAACATATTGAGTCTCTAACAATTCTCTTTATGCTTCTATGAGATTGATTTGAGTTGAGATTGAGCTTTGAGTATAGAACATATTGAGTCTCTAACAATTCTCTTTATGATTCTATGAGATTGAACAAGTTTTGTGTGGACTTGTTAAGCAAATTTGAGGCAAGTCTTTGAGAAGGCTTGTGGACTAATTTTGTGTAAGCTTTTGTGGAAGCTTGCAATGCAGATTTGAGCAAGTCCTAGAGAGGACTTATTGAGCAGATTTGAACAAGTTTTGAGTGAGCTTATTGAGCATATTTGGACAGGTTCTATGTGGACCTATTGAGCAGATTTGAGTAGGTTCTATGTGGACTTGTTGAGAAGATTTGAGCAGGTTATGTGTGGACCTATTGAGCAGATTTGAGCAGGTTTTGAGTGAACCTATTGAGAAAATTTAAGAAGGTTCTGAGTGAACCTATTGACAGAGCTTTGGAGGTGATAGAGTATAGAGGATAGAGTCTCAGTGGATAGAGATCCAGTAGCCAGGACAATTGAAGATAGATCTTCTGAGTGAGGAGTCTTCAAGTGGAGAGAGATCCACCAATAAGTGCAGCATAGAGACAGAGTCTTCTAGAAGATCACTAGCCATAGTTGAAGGGGAAAGATTTCTCTTGTGGAAGAGATCCATGAACTTGAGATTTAGGGGATCAACATCTCCTTTGGACAGAGGTCCATAAACATTGTAATTGGGAAGGATTCCCAAGTTATTATTTGAGAAATATTTAGAAGAAATATTTTCTCTGTGGAGGTAGCCCACATTGGGTGAACCACATTAAAATTTATGCATTACTTTGATTACTGCTATTGATTTTACTATCTATACACTGCATAATATTGAATTGAAAATAAAAGTAAAAAGTGGTCTTATATTGTTCACCCCCCCTCTTAATATAAGCTTGTGTTCTTCAAACTTTTCATTATCGTGGATATGTGTAAGTGGAGGCATACCAGGGTCAACAACATTTTTTGTAGAGATAATATGAGGGTCAATACCAGGATCATTATCATTATTCTATTAAAGGCCTCCCTTAATAATTTACAATGTTCAAAAATTAACTGGTTAGTAATTCAAGGCATTCATACCTTCAATTTGTGCAGATGTTGACGGCTGACTAGATTTCAAAATATTATGAAAGTATTTGAGGATACTTCTTTTATCGAAATACTGGCCTCCCTTATTTCCACTACCAACAGGTGAGATTTTACCTGTATAAAAAAAAGAGTAACATGAAAATTTTGAAAAATGAAAATAACTGATAAAAGAGAACAACTATTGAAAACAGAATATCTGACCCAAGGTGCCCAAATAATTGGAAAATCTCCTTATTGAGTGTCAATGAAGAAAAATTTATAAAAAAATAACATAAATGGTAAAAAAAACTTATCGGTAAATGGTTGTCATTGTATTTCACTCACCTTGTATCAGTTACCTTGCGTCAATCACCTTGTGATAGTCGCTTATGTCACTCCCCTTGTGAAAGTTTCTTCTGCAAATTGCCTTGTGACAGTCAATTTTGTCAGTCATCTTTTGACAATCGCTTCTATTAGTTACCTTGTGATAATCACTTCTTTTAGTCACCTTGTGACAGTCACTTCTGTCAATCGTCTTACGTTAGTCACCTTGCATTAATCACCTTGTGACATTCACTTCTATCATTCACCTTGTGACAGTTACTTCTATCAATCACCTTGTGATAGTCACTTCATCCAGTCAAGTTGTGATAGTCACTTCTATCAGTCACTTTGTGACAGTCGCTTATGTCAATCGCCTTGTGACAGTCGCTTCTGTCTTTTACCTTGTGTCAATCACCTTCTACTTGTCACCTTGTGTTAGTCACCTTGTGCTAATCGCTTTTGCCAATCGCTTAGTGTAAGTCCCTTTCTACCAGGCCTCTTGTTTTAGTCACCTTTTTTCTATCACATTTCGTAAGTTGTCTACTTTGTATTATTTTCTATCAGATAAAAGTAATGTTTTAATTATATGAGTGTCGCTATTAGGGTTACCTATATATAGTGGGGTACAAGAAGCGAATTGGACGGGATGATTTTTTAAATAATTTTAAGGAGAAAATTAGGCGAGAAAAATTATTGTACTTTAGTGAATTTACCCTACAAAAAAATTGATCCCGTAATTTTTGGGTGAATGGGCCGACATCTAGGGTCCCAAAATTAGAAAAATAAAAAAAATTAAATCCTAAAATTCACTCTAAATTATGAAATTTGCCCCTGTGCATAACCCTGCCACTAATAGACCCATTAGATATAGATCCTAATGAGACTATATAAGTTCCAGATGTAGATGATACTAGTATAACATCTACGTTTGATAAATGGTGGACCACACAAAAATAACACAGAGGACATGTTGTAGAGGAGGATGTGAATATGGAGGTGTAGACACCTAAAACACGTCATGTTTAGGAGGCTACTCATATGGACGCCTTTGCAGACCATATGACTGATATTGGACCTTTCCAAGACCCAACAATGGTTCTAACCACTCATTTAGGGTAGCCTAGTCCTATGCAACTCTAGTCGCTAATGTCAATAGTAGCTGCGATCACAACCATCAACGATCAGAGTGGCTAGGAGCTAGTCGCACCTATCAATAGTGGCTAAGGGCTACTTACCCCTAGTTGTGCTGGTCGATAGTGGCTAACTCTATAACTAACTCGAGCTACCAAATCTAAGTGAAATCCATTGAGCACAATGATTTATTGGATGGTTAGGAGGATCGAAGTTCGTACCTACAACTTCCTGAGCATAATCGTTTCTTGATCTTGGCTTCCCTATGAAGCTAGGATGGAGGAATTGGGTGCCTATTTAAGGCCCCAAATTTTGATAGCAAACCCTAGAGATTTCATGTGCTAATGCCATAGCGGAGCTCTACTATATTGAAGAGTGAATCAACATCCCTTTGAGGTGCAGTGGAGCCCTGTCCAATTGTAGAATGACACATGTTTGTCCATCAATGGAGATTGCCCTAGCTTGAAGATTAACCTAGTTGTTCAAGTGCCTAATCATGATGGATTGAAGCCAATTTCACTATAAAATCATGTGCCAAGACACAAGCAACCCTTGAACATCAATTTCATAGTAGAATCGATCGATACCAGGCCAGGATTTAGAGAGCAGAGCCCTCATCCCATGGCCACTATTTTTGATAGTGGCTCGTAGGTGTAGCTACCAATGTTGATAGCGGCTAGTAGAGTCATCTACTATAATCATCAGTGGCTAGGGTCTAGTGAATCTTTTATTACATTTAGTCCATAGATTTTTTATTCTTTGCATTTCATTTGGTTTTCTTAACATAGATTAGTTATTTTTAATATATTTTCATGCTTTATTTCCAGTTTTATATGCATATTTATGTTCCTTTACATGTTTTCATGTGTTATCTTCCTTATTTGCACATTTCAAGAGAATAGCCTCATTTTGAGAGGCTTACAATGCTATTAATCTATTTTAGTTTCTTTGTGTGCAGGTGAAAGGGACATTCAAGGATCAAAGACCATCAAGATTCAAGATCTTGATATCAAGAAGTAGAGGTGGTTGGATAAATCCTCTATAATCAAATTGGTGGAGATATAAAGACCTTGTGGGGTACATCACCCCCCATTTTGGGGCTCACAATGATTGTAAATATGTATCAAATTTGGTATCCCTAAGAGGGATAAATTGTAACCGAGTTTCAATTGATTAATATAAAGAGAATGCACTATTTTTGTTATTTCAAATGGTTACACATGTTTTATTTTTTTAAATTTATTATCATATTGCAATAGACTAGATGTATGGTTTTTATAGCTTTACAAGTGGTGATCATGGTGGGCCTTCCCTATTTTTTGTTGCTTATTGATGTTTCTATATTTTTTCTTAATGTAGGTACAATCGCTCTAAGCGATAATGGCTAACAGTCATAGCCACCATCGACTTTAGTAGCTAGCATCACAGTCACCCTGATCATCAGCGGCTAGGGGAAAATACAACAAAAAAATTAGTTTGCAACAATTCTTCTTCGGATGAGGATTCACTTGTAAGTGGTTCTCTCTGTATTTTTTATTTTCTATTTTTCTCTATGTTTTTGAAAAGCAATCTTAGAATTAATTACAAACACTTAGAGAAATTTTAAGGGAAATCAATAGAACCCCTGTGTTTGCTGCTAGCCACTATTGGGAATAGCAGCCATTACTTCTAGCCACCCTAGAAGCCAATGACTAGGAATATGACTGCTACTATGTACAATGGCTAAGATTGTTGCCTGTTATTCATAGAAGCGGCCCCTATTTAGACTGATTGTTAGGTGTGCATGCTTGAAGCCTATTCAAAGGCTAATTCATATTTAATTTGCATTGCATTTTTTTGAATATTAAACATCTTTTCATACTGCATTTCTGAAAATAAAATGTACTTTATATGCATGTAGTGAAAATATCATTGAATGTTGTTTGATGCACATTTATTTTTATGTAAATTAAAAAGAACAATCACACACCACATTTCAAGTGTAAACATTAGTTGCATTGGGCTCTCACATCCAACCAACTGATCAAGACCAATGATGGATGTCATTACCACTTGGTTGGCTTGTTTATTGAGTTTTTCATTACCCATCCATGGCCAAGGCTAATCCAAGAACTATCATATCCATGGAAAATAGCATACACTTCTCTTCGAAGGGTGTATCACTGACCACAGTGTGTTGGGTGAGGATCGATAGTACCTATGCTCCCTGATCGAATATGGGTTTCATCTCCATATCTTGGTGGGTATGATAACTTGGACTTCATTACGGGTTTTTCATTATGAGTATATAGGTGAAAACCTTAAACAATCAAGAGTATCATCAACAAATTTGCAAACATGATAAGAGAAAGATCTGATTTCCAACAAACCATAACACACAAGATGAGTTTTAGGAAACACAAAGAAAATTTAAAAGAGATAATCATTTGTCTACTTTATCTGTTTCTTAAAATTTACATACGAGATAAATTCATAAGGTTATGGTCACCACACGGGGCCACCGTCCTCGGTCTACGACTGAGGCGGCAACCAATGCACCACCAAACACAAATAACACTATAGTTGAGCCACCCATACAAAATACTCCTAAATGATATTCAGGTAGTCTTAGAGGTGACAACTCAACTCATGGGGGTTCTCATCGAGAAACCCCAACTAGAGGACCAAATCTAGGATCCTCTCGTGATAGAAATGAGGGTGCTTCAAGACCCCCATCACCACAGGATAGAAATAGATAAAACCTACCCAATGAGGGGTAAAATATAGGGGATGCATCTAATCGCAGGCCCACAAGAGCTCCAAATCACTCTGAGTAGGGAGGATATTTAATAGATCTCCGTAGTATCAGAGTAAATGGTATGCCTCCCGATCGACCATGGAGAACTAGTCAACTTAATCACCTAGACCAAGCTCTCGAAATATCAAATCATAGAGCCACCTCTACCACCCATTCTCATTTTGAGAGTGCACGTAGTGAAGACATAGTGCAACATACTTATGCCCAAGGTGAATGCTCCAAATACCCATGTAGCACCAATGCCCCATCCACACATGCAGGCATAGAATAAAGAGTGGAGCATAATACCAATGCAGCCTCAATAGATAGAGGAAAGAGTATAGTGGATCCTTCCATCAGAACTCATACTGCTAAGACTCCTCGCATGGAGTTACAAAGCCAAAGATCCTATACGATGGATCGAGCAGATCGGCTATGTAGGCTTTGTGCAATTCAAAGAGAGAAAATACTCCAAGATCAATTGGAGGATTTGCATGTGGAGCATGAGTGCTTAGAGAAGTTAGAATGAGAAGAGGTGGAAAGATAGAGGCTACTTCATCAGTGCTTGTATGAACACCATTTAAGAGAGCAACGCATCCTTGATCAAAAGGAGCGAGAAGAGCAAGAGAATAGATTAGCTCGAGCTGATTTACATCCAAATAGTGAGTATAGGTAGCAACCTAATGAGAGATGTGTTATCTCTCACCCTGAGTTGCACACTAGGAAAGTGGATAATAACACTCACCGCACATCACAACATGCATCTAGGCAACAATAGTGCCAAGCACAAAATCATCTTGAGCATGATCAGTACCAAGAATCAGAGCTAGATGATCAGGATCAGCAGTATCCTAAACCATCCTTGGTAGACATGGCCGATGAATACAATCAACCATCTCGATCTCAAAGGAACTTACCCCCACTTGTACCCCGAATATCCCTTCAGGAGGAAGAGATCATCTCTTCTCAAGCTTACAAAGTGCTTACAGAGAGAATCAAATCTCTTGAAAAACAAGATATGGTTGGTCAAAATCCCACCTTAAGCAAGATCCACAATCAACCCTTGTGTCCATCAATACCAAGTCTAGCTTATCCCAAACATTTTGAAATGCCTAGATTGGATAAGTTCAAGGGTGATGAAGATGCACAAGAACACGTAACAAGCTTTATGAATTCGTGTTTCCAACTACAAAATGATGATGCCTTGCTATTAAGAACATTCATGATTACCCTTTTAGGAACAACCATTGAATGGTATAATCAATTACCAAGGCACAACATCACCAACTTTGAATAGCTGGTGAATGCTTTTCTTGAACGCTTTTCATTTGGCATCAAGAAGAAGATAAATCTATCTGACCTGGCTAATCTATGATAATATGATGATGAGCCAGTGATGGATTATGGGAACAAATGGAGAAAACTAATGGTAAAACTTTCATTCTCCATTCCCATAATAGAACTTACTCAAATTTTTACAAAAATTTGTGCCAAACATATATCGTTGTTGCTTCAACTACAGTAATACACAACATTCGAGGAGGCTTTGGTGCAAGCCAAAGTGATTGAAGACATAAAATTAGAAGAAGGATATCTGAAGCTCTGAAAAAAAAGGGAATGGAATAACAAAAACATGCACAACCAACAACAACAGGCCAAGCCTATGCTAGTCAACCAAGTCATGTTAAATATTCCTAAAGGGGATAAGAGCCAACAACCACAGAATTATCAGGCTCAACCACCCCAATGCAATATAATCAATGTAACAAAAACTAGGGTAAAGATAGATAGCATCACCCACCCTACCAATTTATGCCATTGTCTAAATCTTTGGCATCCATATTTAACCAGTTGTGTGAGGCTAAGGTACTAAAATTACTAGAAGTTTAGTTGTTAGACCCTAATCACCCTAAGCCAAAAGGGTATAGGGAAGATCATTACTACCCCTACCACTGACAAAAAGGGCATGACATCAAAGTGTGCCACAGATTCAAACACGTGGTACAAAGTATGATTGACAATGATCAATTGTGTATTGAAAATACTTTAGCACCTAATAATCAGATCATGGGAATCTTTAAAGATCCTCTACCTAATCATGAACCTCCAAGGAATCATGCAATCCAGGTCAACCAAGTTTGAATAGATCCTCCTACACAAGGATTTGTTAGCATGGTTAATGTTATCACAAGAAATAGGAGATACAACCATCTAGAGCCACCTATGGCTCCCATCCGTATCCCAGCTATGCCTCAGCAAAGGCCAACATAAAACCAACTACCAGGCCCATCGACAAGACTAGTGGTCACCATAAGGAATAGACTCACTCAAATTCTATAGACAACCTCAGCAAAATTATCCATATATGAGCTCATCCAATAGTCCCCTAGGCATAGGGAGACTTTGATGGAAATTCTAAGATCTATAGAGCTCCAGCCCCAGAACCCTAAAGCTTTTACAAACTTCATGGGGCATGTCCAACAGTGTCAAGAGCTAGTGATCAGATTCTATGATCATGAAATCAAGATAGTGTCAGCTACCATAGCAAACCTGAAGCTACATATCATCACATGTGTTAACCACACTCCCTTCAAGTGGGTATTGATTGATACAAGCTCATCAATCAACATCATCACCACCAAAGCCATAGGACACCTCAATCTTCCTAAGTCGCATATAGTCACCTCCACTTTTATGCTACGAGCATTCAATGATGTGTTGTGCTCTACAATAGGCACAATAGTTCTACCTATTCAGGTAGGACTTAAAACCATTTTGATAATGTGCCATGTTTTGGAAGGTGCTATGCAATACAATATCTTGTTAGGGCATCCTTGGATTAGGGACATGTGATGCATCCCCTCAATATTACATCAATGCATTAAGTATGTGCATGAGGGACAAGTGCATGTAGTTCCATCAAATGAAGAGTCATTTAAGTACGTAAATCAGGTTGACTTGTTGAGATATTTTGTCCTCCCATCTACTCACTTGGACATTCAACCTACATCTCCCATTAGACATCTAGAGAGTAAATCAAAATTAGTGTGAGCCGATCCCTCTACATCGACACCGCCACCAACCCCTAGGACAACCGTCACTTCTAAAAAACTTGTAACATCATCCAAACCTAAGGACACTCAGAAGCTTAAGGTACCTTTAGTAGAAGAGGAACCTAGGGTGATCCCAAATGTAGCAACCACAAAAATTCCAAATCCTATGGAGGAGGAGGATTCACACAATATAGTCGAGGAGGTACCTCAACCTACCTCACCTACATCATCAACTGCATCATCTGTACCATAGGTGATGATTCACTTAGTTAATCCAGGATTAGCTGAGTATCTTGTGCAAAATGTGACTTTCATGCCTATCATCGAGTCAACACAAGACATGGGAAGACCAAGAGTTTCCAATCTACCCATCAGGATGATGGTACCACTAGGGGTGCCACCAAATCAAACCAATTTCATCTATGATGGCTTAGACCAAGTCAATGACCATTCACCTATTGAAGATGATGATGATGAGCCATTTGCAGAAAATTTTCATTATCTATCCAATCTAGAGTTTTCCCTTAGATACTTTGAATATTACCATTGGCATGGTTATGGACTAGGCTTATTTGAGTAGGGGTGCAGAACTCCAGTTCAACCATAGTATCAGTTATTGACTAATAGGTTTGGTTTAGGGTATCACATCCGAGGTCAAGATGAATTACTAGTCATATCCTTAGACTTCCTGAGTCTAGGATTTGGGGAGGACATTGATTGGAACCCTTATCAACCAAACCCTAGGTGTTTTCAAAGAAGTGATAGGCTAGTGACTATGGTAGTCATAGAACCGCCCCTAGTGTATCACCCAAACCTCTCTCTAGAAGAGCTCACATTAGAATCCATATCTTAGGGAGATGAATCAGAATACAAATCTAAGAGATATGAGAGTGGGTACATCTTCGATGATGATGAATATGAGGATGAGATCGATATAGCCTACTTAGGACCTTGGAAATTATGTCATCTTAGGTAACCTGTGGATATAAATGAAATATATCACACAGTATTCCCAGGTCCTCCCATTCAGAGGTGACCTGTGAACATAGATGAGATTTATTACATGGTCTTTCCTGATCCTCCAAATTTATGATAGCTACTTCAATAGGATGATCCCATTGTTTTATCTATTCCCAGACCAAATCCAAAAATCCCCATACCTCCTGAGCCACATCTAGAGCATGGGGGACAACCTAGAAGTAGTGAGTCTTATCCATGTGGTCCTGGAGATTTTATTCCATCCATCAACATGATCTCCATTGATCTGACCACTCCACTCTGCAACCCATTTGACCCCTCAAAACCATTGTACCTCAATCTAGAGGCCATTGATTTTGATCACATCAATTCACCCCTAGAGCCTGAGGATTTCTTCCCTAAAAAATAAATGTTGCAACCATTCCATTTTGCACCAGGTTGTGCCCATGATGTTTATCATGTTGAGGTTGAACCTTGATTTGGTAGAACCTATAAACCCAGTTGATGACATCCATTTTATCCCTACACCTCACCAGCTTGAGGAGGGATCACATATGTCAATAGAGGAAAATTTTGAAGTGGATATCAGTGCAGATCCCATGAATCCAAAGAAAGTTAAATTTGAAGAAAGCCTATCTCCTAAGGAATGAGCCAACCTCATACCTCTATTGAAAGAGAGACCTGATATCTTTTCTTGGACCTATAAAGACATGTCGGGTCTAGATCCAAAATTGGTTGTCCACAACCTTTCGTTGGACCCCACTAAAAAGTTGGTCAAGCAAAAACTTAGGAAAATGCATCCAACCATCACCTTGATGGTAAAATATGAATTACAAAAGTTGTTGGATGTAGAGTTCATTATTCCCATTGACTATCCAGAATGGGTATCTAACATGGTACCCATAGGAAAACCTGATGGAAGAATCCACATCTACATGGATTTTAGGGACCTCAACAAGGCAACACCCAAGGATTCATTTTCGTTGCCAAATATCGATGCTCTTGTCGATGCAACTACAGGTCATGAGATGCTCTCACTCATGGATGGTTTTTCTAGTTACAACCAGATTTAGATTAAACCCGAAGATCAGCATAAAACCACCTTTACCACTCCATGGGGGATATTCTGCTATAAGGTTATGCCATTTGGCCTTAAAAATATTGGTGCCACATATCAACAGGCTATGACATACATATTTCATGACTATATGCACAAGATATTAGAATATTACATTGATGACTTATTGGCCAAGTCATTATTGCGTGAAGAGCATGTTGAGGTCCTTAGGAAAGTCTTCGATCGCCTAATTGAGCATAATGTCAGGTTGAATCCCAAGAAATGCATCTTTGGTGTAACTTCAAGAAAACTCTTGGGATTCATCATTTCAAAATGAGGGATCGAAGTAGATCCAATGAAGGTAAAAGCTATATTGGAAATGTGTCCCCCACAAACATCAAAGAGCTAAGAATCCTACAGGGAAAGGTAGCATCCATAAAGTGCTTCATCACACAGTTATCAGATAAATATCGACCCATGAATCGACTACTTGCACAAGGGGGTCCCATTTAATTGGGATGAAGACTACCAAAAATCCTTCACTGAGATCAAGCAATACCTAGCCACACCACCAGTACTAGCTCCACCAAGACTAGATGTACCATTTATGTTGTATATATCCACCACTGACTTTGCACTAGGAACCATGTTAGCCCAGAAGAACAAGCAAGACAAAGAACATGTGATATACTACATAAGTCACACCTTGGTTAGCTATGAGCTAGGATATGCATACATAGAGAAACTATGTTTAGCAGTGGTCTTTGCAACTAAGAAGTTGCACCACTATATGCTGAGTCATACAACGTATGTTATATCAAAACAAAATCCTTTGCAGTATATGATGAGCAGAACATATCATAATACATGTACTGCAAAGTGGATCATGCTATTGATAGAATTTGATCTAGAATTCATAAGCCAAAATTCAATCAAAGGATAGGTCATAGCTGATCAACTGGCAAAGGCACCTCTTCAGGATCATAAGCCTCTTGTCATAGAATTACCCGATGATGCAGTCTTTGCATTATCGAAGTCACCCAAACCCGAAGAACCAGACAACAAAGCTGATATGACTTTGTTCTTTGATGGTTTGAAATGCGAGCAAAGGGGTGGCACAAGGATTGTGTTTTTCACACCACAAGGTGCTCCAATGCCCTTGTCATTTAAACTCAACTTTCCTTGCACCAATAACAATGCTGAATACGAGGCCCTAATCTTGGGTCTCCAAACAACGCTCACCATGAAGATCAAAAAGCTAAATATCTTTGGTGACTCCCTTCTCATAGTAAACTAGGTTAAGAGAATCTATCAGTGTAGGTGTCCTATCCTGAAAGCATATAAGGAACTTGTGGATACTTATTTAGCCCAACTAGAGTGGTATGACATCGAGGTAGTCCCTCGTACATCAAATAGATTTGTAGATACCATGGCATATTTGGGATCCTTAATCCCTCAGAATCCATCTATTGAATTTACTACCATCCATGTGAAGATGCTCTCACAATCCACGATGTTGCATGAGGCTCAAGATAATCATG
The DNA here is from genome assembly GCA_028583015.1 of Wollemia nobilis. Taxonomy (NCBI): domain Eukaryota; kingdom Viridiplantae; phylum Streptophyta; class Pinopsida; order Araucariales; family Araucariaceae; genus Wollemia; species Wollemia nobilis. The sequence continues at coordinate 2,370,836 of JAQPPZ010016829.1, read as the reverse complement.
AATTAGTCCACATGATTCATATAGAACCAAACCATGAGTGGTTCTATAAAGCTAGAGACTTTTTGAAGAAGGCACCCTAGGGGTCCTTGATCTCGTAGGGTCCTATAGAGAATGGTACTACCATTCACCATAAGGTTATCTCCAAATTTGTATGTATATGAAAGCACGAGATTTCGAAAACAAAAAGGAAAGACTAAACAAAATTGCATTAAAAGGAAAGAACACAAATGAATGAACACAAGATATAAAAGTAATATAAAATATGGCCCTTTTTATTGATATTCTTTCAGTAATGTGTTACAATACGTCTCCTTCCTTTTTAGGGGATAGGAGCGTCAAATGTTGATCTTTTACAACTTGTTCTAGAATTCCTTCTTTCGCGTGCCCACATATAAGATGGGCGAACCAAAACGTTGCCACCGCTTGTGTTGATAAAAGTAGACTCCTCGCTGCTCCTCCAATATTGAAGACCTACGTTCGAAGAAACAAACAAAGAATCAGTAGCACCTGTATATGAAAATAAAACTCATGAATCTGAAGGGTTACTGTTTGATGAATGTAAAATATGAATATAACGATGATTAAAATGAATCCAAATAAACTAAAAATTTGACAGAAGTGTAATCATGTAACTAGAAAACTACTGCAAAAGAAATAGTCACCAAATTCAATACAGATCCGTATTCGTCCCTGGGTCGGACGAGTAAACCTGCAATAGTTTGGTACTCGTTTCGGGGTGAGACGAGAAAACCTATGACAGTTTGGTACTCATTCCGGGGTGAGACGAGAAAACCTGCAATAAATCAAGGGGTGCCCGAAGGCAAACCACTCGTGGGTTGAAACTTTGTTTCGACACCAATCCACTTGGGATGGGTCCAAAACCTATTGTGATGTGTTGTCGGCAAATTGATAGGCTATTGTGGTCAAAAAAATCAGGTTTTTGGTTCTTGATTCATGCCTTCAAAGTCACCCAATAACCTCCTTTTCGATTAAGAGATCATGGATGTAAAGACACAAATCGTAAGTTAGCAAAACAGCAGCACTTCGTCGCTCAAAATGCTCCTTCTCTGTATATATTTTGGGTGAGGAAATTCACCATTTTATAGACCCAAGGGGTCTCTTTGAATTAGCATGCAAAAGTGCTACTTAGAATGAATGCTTTTTCAAGGAAGAGAAGACTTCTCCTTGATCAAGGCTCCATAATCGCTTACATAGCTGCTTGTTGCATGCCCAAAAGAACTCACTCGCACTCCCATGCAATGAAGGGAGAGTTAAGTAGCTAATTTGAGTTTTCATTAAAAATCCCACTCTCACTCCCATGCAATGAAGGGGGAGTCAAGTGGCAAATTCAAGTTGTCCTAAAAAGCTCACTCTCATTCCCATGCAGTGAATGGAGAGTCAAGTGGTTGTCAAAAGAACTCACCCCTATGCCATGAAGGGAGAGCTAAGTGGAAGTTTTAGGTTGTCATGGGCCGAGGTTTGACTTTTTTCAGGTCAAACCTGGCATTTGTCCCACCCTAGAGCGAGCGTTGGTAATCATCCCTGGGTGGAATGAGTACCAGTCTGCACTCATCCCTGGGTGGAGCGAATAAGTAGCAGAGTGCCTAAAAGGTGCCAAATTGATCTCTGACTTTTAAAACTATTGTGTGAGTGGTTAGTACCACTATTTTAACCTCTGGGGCTGCCCTGGGGGCTGTTTGTGTCAATGCGATCAGCGCTTGTTGTCACGTAATCGGATTGGTGTTGTTTTGGTGTCTACAGATGCCCCTTTTTGGGAAGCACTGTGCAAGGCGCAACACCTGAGCAAAAATAAATAACCAAAGCACTAATGATTAGGGTTTCTCAATAACCTAACCAACTCTTGATGCCCCAAGTATGGAAAGGGCACACATTCTTGAATATTTTCTTCTGACAAGCTAAGGAACTTAAATCAAGTATTAACCTGGTTCGGTGAGGTATTACTTGAACTTGGACATTGATCAGTCATGAATAGGCAAAGGGCGCAACCTTTTGTCTATGGGAACCTTGAGTTCATGATTCACGAATGCCAAGTGTTTGATCAGCTTGTGATAATTGCTTGTTTGCTGCCCCAAGCAGGGGCACGATTGTCTTTGTCAATGATCCTTTGAATGCGTGTTATTTTCATGATTGGGTTATTATTGTTGATTAGCAACTAAGTGTGACTACCCCCTCAAGCGACGAATCAATGAGGGAATGACCGACATGAGAAAAGCGACGAGTCGCTTGACCCAAGATGACTTAAGTGAGGGTGCCTTTAGATGCTATCCATTGAATGCTCAAGCAGTTTCCCGATTTTTGTGACCTATTTTTGGTGGGTGTGAACCCATTTTGGGACGCCATTTGGGGTTAACAGTGGCGAAAAGCTGATCTCTCATGGAGCAGTCCGGCCATGGTAGCCTTCTTAGGGAGACAGATAAGGACAATGTAAACCCCGACGTTGGTTTTTTTTTTATGCCAAGAGATTAAGTACAAGAGCACTTTTGTTTGGCAATTTTTAGTGGTTTTGTTGGTATTTGTCATTTTTATATTTTGGTTGGTTTTGATTTTTTTTTTTTTTGGGTATTCATTCCTGGGTGGGACGAACTCCATGATGGTACTTGTCCAGGGATAGGACGAGCGCTCCTCCAAGGAAAAAGTGCTCGTTCCAGGCAGGAACGAACACCAGCAAGCAAAAAATATAAATAGGCAAAAATTATGGATTTGGCTCATTTGCACTGTTCATCGCGAGCGATTTGGAGCTCTGAGGAGGAGGAGGGAGATTTTTTGATGCGAAGCACTGTCAAATTTTCCAGCTACCATGAGTGCACAAACCGGGTCGTCAAGCGACGGAGCCGAAGTGAGACCAGTAAGTGAACTATCTCCTCGAGTGTTAATTGGAAAAAGTGCAAGTTGTTTTTATTGTGTTTTTCTTTGGTTTAAGACATGGAACCCTAATTAATTAATTAAAAGGTGAATGAATGGATTTAAAGACCATGAAACAAAATGAAACGTGTATGCAAACCGATGGAAACCTGGATGGAAAACCATGGAATAAACCCAAATTAAACGTAGAGTAACACCTTAGGGTAACCACGGTTATATAAAAAAATGTAGTCCCACCGTGATCGCCATTGAAAGCACGAGGATACGAAAACAAAAAGGAATATGCCACAAGAACAAGAAATAACGTATGCAAATCGACACAAGATAAAAGCAATAGAAATATGGTAATCTATTTTATTGATACGCTTTACAAATTGTGTTACAATACATCTCCTTCCTTTTTAGGGGATAGGAGAGTCAAATGTGTTTCTTGTCACAAGATCCATGGCTAACAATCCTTCTTCCGCGTGCCCACATGTAAGATGGGCGGACCAAAATGTCATCGCCATTGTTGTATGTGATTCTTTGCTCTTTCCTGCTCCTCTTCTATCGGAAACCTGCATTCAAAGAAACAGAAAATATTAATAATACCTGTAGACCAAATGAAACATGTATTTCCCATAGCCTATTGTCAATGTATGCATGAAAATAATAAAACGACTATCAAATAAACTCTGATTGACCTGAAACTTTGATAGAAGCATAAAAATATCATCAGAAGACCATTGCAAAAAGAACAGTCTAAAAATTCCTCACAGATCTGTACTCGCTCCAGGGTGGGACGAATAGGACTGTGAGAATTGGCCAAAAAAGCACCCTATTCAATGTCCTACTTAGGAAGCTCCAAAAGACCTGAAAACTTGGGGTTAGCTAATTGGGGGCATTTTGGGATGACCCAGATGCTCAGATTTCTCCAATTTTGCCTCTAGAACCCAGATTTTGAAGATGGCATCTGCAAGTTAGTGAAAGCGGGAAACAACAATAACCTCGGTCAAAAATGATCAGAATGACATGAAATTTGAACTGTAACCTATTTAACCTATCTAGAATCAGATGCAAAAGAAAAAAAAAAGAAATCTATCACAGATTTCTAATCATCCCGGGGTGGGGCGATTAGCACTGTGATAGTTTGGGGAGCGCCCGGGGGCAGGACGCCCACCGATTGAAGCACTGTTTCGGCACCAATCCACTTGGGATGGGTCCAAAACTGGTTATGGGGTGTTGTCAACAAATTTGGTGGATAGTTGTGGTCAAAAATTAGGTTTTGGGTATGGATTTGTGCCTCCAATAGTCACCCAATAACCTCCCTTTCGAATGAGAGATTAAGGATGTAAAAGCACAAATCGTAGTTAGGTATGAAATTGGCAGCACTTCGTTGCTCAAATTCTCCTTCTCTATATATCTTTTGGGTGGTAAAACCCACCAATTTATAGACCTAGGGTCTCTTTGTTTGAATTGCGCATGCGAGGGCGCCTCTTGAGTTAACTGTCCTATTTTCAGAGAAAAGCTAACTCCTTGATAAAAAAGCTTCTTTGCATGAGGTCTCTAAAATAAAGACATGCATGATTGAAGTCTTTCTTCTTGATTTGGAGCTATTCCTCGCAATTGCATGACCTGTAGCTTCAGTTAACTGGCGGAGTTGTCGAGGTTTGACTTTTTGCCAGTCAAACCTGCTATTCGTCCCACCCTGGAGCGATTGCTTAATCATCCCTGGGTGGGACGAATACTGATCTGAATTCGTCCCTGGGTGGGACGAATAGAGAAAAAGGTGCCAAAAAGGTGCAAAATTGACTTTTGACCCTCAAAACTGCTTTTGGGAGTGGTTAGGACCACTGTTTGACCTCTGGGGCTGCCCTAGGGGCTGTTTGTGTCAATGCGATCAGCGCTTGTTGTCACATAATCGGATTGGTGTTGTTTTGGTGTCTACAGATGCCCCTTTTTGGGAAGCGTTGTGCAAGGCACAGCGTCGAGCAAAAATAGATAACCAAAGCACTAATGATTAGGGTTTCTCAATAACCTAACCAACTCTTGATGCCCCAAGTATGGAAAGGGCACGCATTCTTGAATCCTTGCTTCTGACGAGCTAAGGAACTAATGTCAAGTGTTAACCTTGTTCAGTGAGGTGTTACTTGAGCTTGGACATTGATCAGTCATGAATAGGCAAAGGGCGCAACCTTTTGTCTGTGGGAACCTTGAGTTCATGATTCATGAATGCCAAGTGTTTGATCAGTTTGTGATTGTTGCTTGTTTGCTGCCCCAAGCAGGGGCGTGATTGTCTTTGTCAATGATCCTTTGAATGCGTGTCATTTCCTTAATTGGGTATGTTGTTGTTGATTGGTGACTAAGTGTGACTACCCCCTCAAGCGACGAATCGATGAGGGAATGACCGACATGAGAAAAGTGACGAGTCGCTTGACCCAAGATGACTTAAGTAAGGGTGCCTTCAGTTGTTTTACCATTGAATGCGAAAGCAGTTTCCAAACATTCTGACCTATTTTTGGTGGGTTTTAACCCTTTTTGTGACGCATTTTTGAGCTGAAATTGACAAAAATCCGTCCTCCCGTGGAGCGGTCCCGCTATGGTAGCCTTCTTAGGGAGTAGGATAATGACAATTTGTAACCCCAATGCCTATTTTGGATGCCAAGAATGTCAGGCGCAAAAGCGCCTTCGTTCGGCAATGTTATTGCTATTTTTGGATGGGTTTTGACCCGTTTTGGTGATGTCGTTTGGGGATGAAATTCTCGAAAATCCGTCTTCCCGTGGAGTGGTCCGGCTATGGTAGCCTTCTTAGGGAATAGGATAGTGAGGATTTGTGACCCCGACATCTATTTTGCATGCCCGGAATGTCAAGTGCAAAAGCACTCTCATCGGACACTTTTATTGCTCTTTTTGGTGCATTTTTGTGCATTTTTTTGTTGTTTTGTTTTTATGTATATGTATTTACATTGATGTATGCAAATGCTTTTATGAATGCGATGTGTCTAATTTGTATGATGTATGCATGTGGAATGAATGAAATGAGTTGTTGATGACTTGTCGATGCACCATAGACTGTACAAGATTTGACTGACTTGTTGTACTAATGGGATGACTTTGTGGAATGACTTTGCATGTGAAAACTTTGTTTTTGTATTTTGCATATATTTTGATGGTGATGTACGGAATGAAATGTACCAGTTGTTTGAAAATGTAGTTAAGCTTTTCTGAGATGCAGATATTTTAACTAACTAGCCAAGACTATACATTTATCTCGCAAGACTTTTGAACAAGGTCTAAATCCGACTTGAATTTAACCAAGTTATTTTACATCCCTGTGTGTGCAATTGAGTTCGTTTATGTGGTATTTATCAGGATACCGCCAGTGCCAGATAGGCTATCAACCAAACCTATACTGAGGATCACCTAATTAGCTCCACTAACTCCGTTGTTGTATTTAGCAAGATTAATCCATGTGACAATCTAAGGTACCATAAGCTAGCTCATCCACATGCAAATATTGGTCTGCACACACGCAAAGCTAATGTGACGGACATATCGTCATGCGGGTAGGATACCACCATTGCCAGGTAGGCTATCAACCAAACCTGTAATGAGGATCACCTAGATGGTTTTTGAATGCTGAGAATTCCAGGGATTCAAGTTCAGGTTATTTGTTGGCTGAATGATTTGGGAGACTTGCTCGTCTATATAGTGATGAAAATCACTATTTATTTTTCTATTTATTTTTCTTTTTGAGCAAGGATTTTGAATAGTGGTGATAACCACTGTTATTTGATTTTGTATTTTGAGCTTTGTAAGTTTGAGCTTGTGAATGGCCTTGATCCTATTGGCCTTGGGGATGACTACCCATCCTGTGCAGGGACGTGTAGTACGAATCCTTACGACTTTGGGAACCAAGGGGATAATGGAGATTATGAAGTAAGGGCATTGATCTTTTAGGCCTTGGGGATGACTACCCATCCTGGTTAGGGGCGGGTAGTACGAATCCTTACAACTTGGAGACCAAAGGTGAGTGGAGATGGTTGTGATGATGGTTTGTTGGAATTGTGTTTTTGAATAGCGTTGATCCTTTTAGGTCTTGGGGACGACTACCCATCCTTGGCAGGGACGTGTAGTACGAATCCTTACAACTTTGGGGACCAACTATGATTGGGATTTGTGGGAGTGGTGAAAACCACTATTTATTATGGGGAATGGATAGGGAAGAGCTCGTCCTTTTGTCAATTCTCAGCATTCTGGAACCATTCGCACAGGGGGATGAACAGGCTAATATTTCACCTATGGTACCCTAGACTGCTTTGTAGGTTTCTCTTGCGTTCACACAACTTAGGAATTATTTTATGTGTGTTAATTTGTGTTGGGATGCTACGTAACAATGCGTGATCCAAGTAAAACTTTCCCGGGTAAAATCTGTTTAACTTTGTACAGTTTTTGGCTAGAAATTTAAAGACAGCTGAATAACGAAAACCCTATATACATTAGGAGACAACTGACTTAAAAAATGGTGATGATGCTATTCTGGATGTATGCGTTTGGAAAATGGATTTGATGTGGAAATTGATGGAATTGCCAAGTAATGACAGTCTATGGTGCTTTTGACTTGTATGACCAGCAACTATGCGATGTATGGATGCGATGCCTAATGCAACCTATATTTTTGTATTGTGATTTTTTTTTTGTATGAATGAGATTGAAATGCAATTTTTTTGTTATTTTTGATGATTTTATGAGTATGCATAGAATTGAAATGTAAAATTTTTTGTGATTTTTGATGATTTTATTGTTTTTGTTTGTTTTTTGAATATTTGTTTTGACCAAGCGGTTATGGTAACCCTTGGAGCGTTTGGTTTGACCAAAGGATTTATGGACACCTTTGGGGCATTTTGGGGTTGACCAAGCGATTGTGATAATCCCTGGAGCTTTTTGGGATGACCAAGCGATTGCGATAATCCTTGGAGCTTTTGGGTGACCAAGGGATTGCGATAATCCTTGGAGATTGTAGGGTGACCAAGTGATTGCGATAATCCTTGGAGCTTTTAGGGTGACCAAGTGATTGCGATAATCCTTGGAGATTGTAGGGTGACCAAGTGATTGCGATAATCCTTGGAGCTTTTAGGGTGACCAAGTGATTGCGATAATCCTTGGAGATTTTGGGTTGACCAAGTGATTGCGATAATCCTTGGAGCTTTTGGGTTGACCAAAGGGTTTATGGACACCTTTGGAGCATTTGGTGTAATCCACTTGCTCTTCAGGGAATAGAGGTACCCCCAGCTTGATGATCTTTGTGCACCGGATCTGGCTCTGGAGGGATTGGCATGAATGGATCGGCCCTATGCATGGATAAGAGGACAGGGTCTGCCTTCGGCACTGATGTGGCTATGGGGTCTCCAGGAGGAAGTTGCTCTTGGTCTATCCAAAGTGGCGGACTCAACGTTTGATTCCAGTGCACTGGGTTAATGCGCCACTCATGCCCTAGCCTTGTACCTAGTTGTGCCATCAGTTCTTCATGGGTTACAGGGTGATTGTGCCATCGTGCATGATTGAGATATTCCATCTCAGTGTCGGCTTCGTAATCTCTGTCAAAAAACCAAAGGCCCTTGTTGGCCCCGATAATTGCCTGCGACATGCTAGGCTCTTCTTGTTCGAGCAGATTGATGTGGTCCTCATGGAGTTGTTCCGCTCGTTGCAGGGGGACCTGATTGCTTTGATGTGGCGCTTGCTCGATTGGCACCTCTAAGGGGAATATTTCCATTAAGCTCTCTGGAAATTCTGAGACATGGAAGACCTCATCCTCGGGTAGCTCTACGGTCAGAGGCTGATCCTCTTCAAGAAGAGCCTCGCATAAGTTGGGCTTTTGGGACCCCGAGATCTTGGGCTCTATCGACTCTAAGTGCTCTAATGCTTTGCATGTATCGGGGGATTTGGGCTCCTCCTCTTTGGTTGGTTCCTATTGAGGAACGTGGGGCCTATGGAGGGGTAGCCGGATAGCACCCCCCTACCTTGGTATTGCATTTCAGTCCACTCTTTTTCTTGCTCAGATTCCTCAGAGGCTTCTTGAGGGATTTTTGAGGGTGGCCCATGAACCCGGGTGGGTGCTTGAGGAATCGAGGGAGTAGCCTCCTGCTCCTGTCTAGGAGGCATTGGGGGTAGCGCTTGATAAGGTCACGGTGACCTCTCTCGCATCGAGGGGTTGTGTCCCTCATAATGTTTTGTCTTATGCGTGCGAAGGGTTGGAGTCCTCGCCTGCATAGTGTGTTGGAACAACTCATCCTTCTGGCTTTGAATGCACTCTTTATTTAGAAGATACCATTGCTCTAACTATTGTCGTTCTAGCTCAAGTAGCGTGAGTTGCATCCGACGTGCGATATGCTTGGCAGATTCTAAGATAGTTGGTCCTGCCGTCTCATGTGTAGAAGGCCTAGATGCCTCTCCTAAATATCTATCTCGGTCATGATGATCCGAGATCTCTATAGGCCACCTCCTTCTGTTGGGGGTAGCGGCATTCCCTCGAGGCTTTGGCCTTAGTAGGTGATCCTGATAGCTAGCAGTTGCGGAGGCGTATTGCTCCCACGATGTATATTGCTCTTGAGGAAGGTAAGGGTTTTCCTCATGCTCTCTTTCGTAAGTGAAAAAGGAACGGGCGGAGTTGGCTCGCCCCGCCTGAGGAGCCTTGTGCTCTGGATTTGTCCTTGTAGTCCTGACAACTAGAGGGGGTGAAGGAGGGATAGTGTAATCATGTGGTTCCTCCCGTCGAACCCTATGTTGACCTAGCGCTTCATCGCGTGGTGACCACTCATAGCGAGCATCTAAGGGAGCTCTCCTACGGATGTACCCCTCATGGAAGGGTGTGTGTTGGGTGCTATGCTGAACAGGAGTGCCCCTAGAAGAGGTGCCCCTATAGTCCCTTTTCGTTAAGGTGTGGAGGGGACTACCTTGTGTGTCAGGTCGCCAAGGTGGTATGACCAAATCCTTGGGACTATAACGGAGGCGACTCGTGCCTCCTTGGACATTCTCCATAGCGTCTGCCCGTGAGTGGGCTTGACTATGGGTGAATACCATGGTAATGACTCTCTACAAGCTACGTAGATTTTTATCTTTTGTTTATGATTTTTTTATTTTTTTTTATTTTTTTTGTTACACTAAGCAGAAAAGAACATACACACACAAAGCAATGATTATCTCTTTTAAAGATTAATGGTGTGTCCTAGACTGGTTTTAGTGTGTTTTTGATGATTTTTTTTTGTTTTGTTTTGAAGATTTTTGTGAAGAACGTTTAAATGCAACATGAAGGCTCTTATGACTCCCAAAATGGTCGCCCCTTCAATATACCATTGTCGGACCGATATACCAACCTCTCTATATACCCGCCCTTATGTGAGGGAGACTATAGGTACGTGAGAGCAGATGATACGTGGAACATAGGCGGTACGGAAGGGGAATCGCTCTGTTTATGACACCTACCATAGAAGACTTATCCTCATGCGCTAGGAATCACCCTAGCTACACTTGGTCAGATTTCGTCAGGATTTACGTCTAGCAACAATGCGATCGGGGTAATGGATGCAATATCTCAAGCCAAAGTGATAATGGAATCCACCTTTGGTCTTGCTCAAGGGTTGGGGTTTTACGACCAACGCCTTGGTTTAAATTACCACATGGTGTGTGGGGTTCATTTTAAGTTGCAAAAAAAATGAAACAGGCAAGCATCTAAACTCTCCTATGCAAGCAAATAAATAGAAAACACAAAGCAAAGAATTGACCAAAGGTGTTTAAGACCTCTACCTTTTCTCTGCCCAAGTCGGTTATCTCTGAATTTCTGCCTGAAACAGTCTAGCTTTTGAAAACTTGGTACCTGTAAGCAACAAAACAAGCAACTTTAATCAGAAATTTAATCTTTAAAAATCAAAGGACATAGGTCCCACCGTGATCGCCATTGAAAGCACGAGATTCTGAAAACAAAAAGGAAATACTAAACAAAATTGCATTAAAAGGAAAGAACACAAATGAATGAACACAAGATATAAAAGCAATATAAAATACGGCCCTTTTTATTGATACTCTTTCAATATGTGTTACAATGACGTCTCCTTCCTTTTAAGGGGATAGGAGCGTTAAATGTTGTCTTTTACAACTTGTTCTAGAATTCCTTCTTCCGCGTGCCCACATATAATATGGGTGAACCAAAACGTTGCCATCGCTTGTGTTGGTAAAAGTAGACTCCTCGTTGCTCCTCTAATATTGAACCTACGTTCAAAGAAACAAACAAAGAATTAGTAGCACCTGTATATGAAAATAAAACTCGCGAATCTGAAGGGTTACTATTTGATGAATGTAAAATATGAATATAACGATGATTAAAATGAATCCAAATAAACTAAAAATTTGACAGAAGCATAATCATGTAACTAGAAAAATATTGCAAAAGAAACAGTCACCAAATTCAATACAGATCCGTATTCGTCCCTGGTTCGGACGAGTAAACCTACAACAATTTGGTACTCGTTCCAGGGTGAGACGGGAAAACCTATGACATTTTGGTACTCGTTTCGGGGTGAGATGAGAAAACCTGCAATAAGGCAAGGGGTGCCCGAAGGCAAACCACCCATGGGTTGAAACTTTGTTTTGACACCAATCCACTTGGGATGGGTCCGAAACCTGTTGTGATGTGTTGTCGACAAATTGATAGGCTATTGTGGTCAAAAAAATTGGGTTTTTGGTTCTTGATTCGTGCCTTCAAAGTCACCCAATAACCTCCTTTTCGATTAAGAGATTATGGATGTAAAGCACAAATCGTAAGTAAGTAAACTAGCAGCACTTCATCGCTCAAAATGCTCCTTCTCTGTATATCTTTTGGGTGGTAAAACCCACCAATTTATAGACCTAGGGTCTCTTTGAATTAGCATGCAAAAGTGCTACTTAGCATGAATGCTTTTTCAGGGAAGAGAAGACTTATCCCTGATCAAGGCTCCATAACTGCTTCTATAACTGCTATTGCATGCCCAAAAGAACTCACTCGCACTCCCATGCAATAAAGGGAGAGTTAAGTAGATAATTTGAGTTGTCATTAAAAAGCCCACTCTCACTCCCATGCAATGAAGGGGGAGTCAAGTGGCAAATCTGAGTTGTCCTAAAAAGCTCACTCTCATTCCCATACAGTGAATGGAGAGTCAAGTGGTTGTCAAAATAACTCACTCGCACCCCTATGCCATGAAGGGAGAGCTAAGTGGTAGTTCTGGGTTGTCATGGGCTGAGGTTTGACTTTTTGTAGGTCAAACCTGGCATTCGTCCCACCCCGAAGCGAGCACTGGTAATTATCCCTGGGTGGAATGAGTACCAGTCTGCACTCATCCTTGGGTGGAGCGAATAAGTAGCAGAGTGCCTAAAAGGTGCCAAATTGATCTTTGACTTTTAAAACTACTGTGTGAGTGGTTAGTACCACTAGTTTAACCTCTTTGGCTACCCTAGGGGTTGTTTGTGTCAATGTGATCAGTGCTTGTTGTCACGTAATCGAATTGGTGTTGTTTTGGTGTCTACAATATACACATCAAATCATAGTGGTAAAAAGTCATTTTGTCTGTCAAAGTTGTCGCTTATCAATATTGGTTAACCTAATTAAGCGATTTCCTTAAGCTTATAATAATATTGTAGGGATTGTCTCATGCTACCAAAAGGACATTTAAACAAAAAGTGACTAGATATGTCTTGTTATGATACATCTTGTATCATCATAGCTACAATGGAATTCTCTTTCATTGTCTTGAGCTCCAAGAATTAGCTTGAAAATTTTCACAATATCATGATGATATATGTGATGGTCATTTCAATGACATGGCCATAGTCAAGTGCATCCTTTGAATGGGATATTATTGACTCATTATGGAGAAGGATTGCTATGTGTATGTCAAGAAATGCATTAAATACCAACCCCATGCTAATCTTATGTACTTGCAATTGTAGGCTTTATAGCCCATCCAAGTAGCTTGGCCATTTTCTCAGTGGGATTTTGATCTAATTGGTAAAATATCTCCCCATCATTGGGTTGACACACGTTTATCATAACGGAAACTGAGTATTTTACCAAGTGGGTGGAAGTGATCCCCTTAAATTCTATGATAGGATCACATATTGTGAAGTTCATACTTCACAATATCATCTATAGTTTTGGGATACCATCCAAAATAATCTCGGATAATGGTACTTCAATAAAAAACAAATATGTGTATCTACTTGTTGTGGTGTAGTGGTAAATGTTCTGGGTGCTGGTAGAGGCCGACCCAGGTTCCATTCCCCTTGTCTCCATATTGCAGATATATGGTATAGTTAGGAATGTCCTATGTGCTGGTAGAGGCCGACAAGGCTCCATTCCTCCTATGCCCAACCTGTTGAAAGTGGCACCTCGAAAGGGGTGTTTTCCACTATAAATTAGTTTTACCTAGGTGTTGTAGGTGAGTTGGAGAGGAGAGGGCAATCCTCTAATGGAGGTCCCAGGTTCAAATCTCCACCCTACCAAAAAGTTGAATTGGGTATCTAAAATCCAATTGATAATGTTGGTGCAGGCAGGGTCGGGTGCGACCCCCGGGTGACTTTGACGGTGTAGAACCCCCTATTTGTGGTCTCTCAGACCAAGGTAGATCTGCAAGGGGTTTTTCGCTTAAAAAAAGAAAAAAAAACAAATATGTGTAATATTTAACATTTAAATATAATATTCATAATAGCTTTGCCACACCATATTATCTATAGGTAAATGGGCAAGCAGAGGCCTTAAACAAAATAACAGTAGCCATATTGAAGAAACCTGTACAAGAAAATCATAAGGATTGGCACCTTCAACTTCCTCTTGAACTATGGGCTTATTGAACTAGCATACAAATGTCCATTTGGGTAACCATATTTTTGCTGGTATATGGTGCTAAGACCATCATGCCCTTGCAATTAGAAATTCCAACATTGTGTGTTGCATTGAAAGAGTTCATCAATGACGACACTGTGCAATAAGCTCACCTTGATAAACTGACCCTTCTTTATGAACATCGTTTGAATGCCTTGGAGCATCTTTGTGTTTACCAAGATCATATGAAACAATCTTATAACAACAAATTCTACCTAAGGGACTTTAATTTTGGGGATCTTGTACTCAAAGAGAACCAACAAAATTCAAACCTATTATTGCATCTGTGAGACAAATTTACTACCAACTGGTTGGGTTAATTCATAATTTCAAAAAATAATAGACCTGGGGCCTATCGCCTAACATCGTTAGAAGGTGTTGAAGAGCCTTAATATCTCAACATACTTCACCTAAAGGCATTTCATACATAAAATCCAAAAACAATTGAAAATTTTAAAATTCAAAAACAATTCAAAACATCAAAAACACAAAAACATTTGCATTTACATTTTGCATATGCATTCAAATAATTGCATTGCATTAGGCATCATCATCCATTGCACTTGCATTAGGATAGGTTGTGTTTACAATTTTACAAACAACACCATATTTGTATGCTAATCATGCATCATTAAAACATCGTCATTCATCATCCTTTGTGAGTAATTGTGTTTTTCAACACAACCCATTAGTTACTATCAAGAATAGATTAGGGTTTTTTGGTCATTCAGCCATACCTAGTGATTCTCTCAGATTTTTTAGAAAGCTATCTTTAATTTCAGAATATGAGGTCTAGTTTTGATAGCACCTAGCATATATCAAAATTCTATCACAATTTAAATATTAACAATCCTAGTTTGAACAAGGAAAATATGAAAACTACGAAGTGATCCTAGTTCACCTTAAGTGAAAGTTTTCCCCTACTCATCCTATCATGTGCATGGTATAGAGTGCTAATTATTTTCAAAAGGACAAGCTCCCCCCTACCCAAAGAAATCCCTTGCTTTATACTAAATAAGAAAAAAACCAAATCAAATCAAACCAAAATAAAAAGTGATTTTCATCACTAAGCAAATCCCTTGCTCCAAAATAAAAAAATATAAAATAAACAGTGATTGTCATCACTAAGAATGAGCAAGTATCCCAATAAATGAAAAGAAAATAAGGGGGTGAAGAGCTTGAATCCCTGGAATAGTCAGCATTCGAAAACTATTGGGTGATCCCCATTACAATAATGGATTGAATGAATTATTCCTGGTAATGGGGTAGTTCTAAGCAATTTACATATGAGCTAGCTTTAGGTGGCTTGTATTACCTAGTAGTCTAATCTAACTACATCTAAACCTAGGATCAAGATGAACATATGAATATCCTCACTACAGCAATGGGATGAATGAATCTCACTTAGCAATGAGGTAGTCTTATGCTTCATATAATATATTCATGTGCACACACAAGGATAATGAATATCTTGGTCTTCTTAATGAGATTTTATCTTTCAGAAGTCTTATGTAGTCATTATACAACTTTTGATTAATCAACCAGGGTATTTGAGTCTCATGGAAAACCTCAAAAATTTCCCTATAGCAACAAATCATCTTATCAATCATACACAATTTTTCTTATGAAATTTATGTTTATTAAGGGGTGTTCATGAAATAGGATAGATACCGGATGGATATCACCAATGATATTTAGACGTCCACTGACTATTTTGTGCATATATTTTAATTTACAAAAGCTTATAGGAAAAACCTATACATCTCACATCATCTCATCTCACATATGGATGTGTAAATGATTAATTCTTATGATAAGAGTTACCATTTTCATTTATGATTTCCATACATTATGTGGTGTTTTCCATTATTTTATAACATATATTAGATTCATTATTTATGTTTTAAGTGATTAAAGCATACAGGTTCATTTACTTTAGATCATCCTCATGTAATTAATGCATTACATACATTACATTTACCATATCATAAACATAGATTAAATGCATAAACAATGGAAAAAAATTTAAACATGTATTTACCATTCACTAGTGCATCCATATAAGCATACATAATAGTGCATCTACACATCTAGATCATAGCATCTAAGCATACATTTATCATCTAGCTATGGCATGTCATTAGTACATCGCATACATATAGCATAAATCACATCATCATATAGGCATTACATCTACTAATGCATCCATAACACAAAACATAAAACCATAAAAACATAACACATAGTGAGTCATAAGAGATAATATCATATATATGTGTAAGTCATGAGTACATCAAATACAAAAATTCCCATAGGCTACAACTATGTAGGTCCTTAGACATTACATGCAAAAAAATGATACAATCATCAAGACATAGTAAACAGGACCTGCACCCCTGAGTCACCTCCACCCTCAACCCTATCTCTACGAGGCTTCCTAGAACTAGTACCCATCAATATCTCTAATCGTGTACCTGATCGGTGACTAGGGTGCACTGAGGACTTTCCAGACTCACTCCATCGACTCCTATGAGATCCTCATGTAGTGGACTACACAATTATATTACTACCAAGTATGGCCACCTACCCTTCAACTGCCTGATATATGCACCATCATATTGGTGCCTAGCATCATACTGGCCAACCAAATCCTGCAATCTAGTCACCTATTCCTACAACCCTACTATATCTCCTACAATAGGTGTACCTGTTGTGGCATGTACTGAGCCTATACGAGCAACCCCTAACTGTATCTTGAGAGCATCCCTTTTAGGAGTCTTGGCCTCTATAGTAGCATCCCTTTTAGGAGTCTTGGCCTCTATAGTAGCATCCCTAGACTCCAATTGTGCCTGCAAAATATCCCTCTTTGTAGTGACCTAATTAATCATGGTTTGGGCTAAAGCTACCTAAGCCTCTAGAAGGATACTCTCCTCCTCAAACCCCTATCACTACTACTACCCTATGCTCAGTTGACTCTATGTAGTAGCAAGATATATATCTCACTTCATAATCTATCGTTGTTTTATCTGTAGTTGTGCCTATAGACTATGTAACTAAGCTCGTAACTAATATACCTCATCATTTGGGGTATCCTCCTCACCCTCCTCATAATTATGAGGCTCCTCCTCCTATCCTATAGTTTATCCCCACTCACCCTCTATCTAGAAATGCACTCATTGCCCATGAGGATCATCATCACCACCCTATACTACCACCTCATCCCTAGCTCTACCTAGGTTTTTGCCACCCTGCCATAGTTGTGTAACCCACCAAGTATCATACTCTATGGTGATATCGAGATCTACTACACTTGTGTCATATATAGGAGTATCTGCCTCCTAAATCAACTCTATCACCTATGGTGCTAGAAGCTATCTATGCCTTTAGGTGGTGATATAGGACTGGCTCTTCTGGCACATCCTACATAATCCTAAAATGTCTAGTAACCTGTGAGTAGTGAAAGAACTCCCTCACCCCCCTGCAACACCCAATAAGCAATATTTCATGCCTAACCCAAGCCAGGTATCTATCTGCCTCCTTCCATGTAAAAAAATCTAGGTAAGGTCTCTATATAATATGGCTCACCTATAGTCTAGTCAATGACCTAATGTAGTGTTTTGGATCCCTAGAATGAGGTTTCTATGAGTCTCTACTTCTCATAGCCATCATGTAGCATAGCACTACTCATATGTTGCTATTGATGCTATATCCAATGGTAGACTGCCATGTCTATCTATCTAGATATGCTCCCACCCCTAGATCTGAAGCAGTAGGTTGCACCCCACTTATGCTCACCCCTGCTACATAATTTGGTATAACTCATCATAAATTTGTGCTAGCAGTGGACTTCCCCATGCCATGATTAGCAACTAATATATGGTGCACTCTAGTAAGTCTTGTAGCATGTCTAAGAGGTTCCAAGAGAACCTCACACTTGAAGTATCTAGTAGTAGCACATTATAGATAATATGCAGAAGAACCACTTGGCACTAAGCGAATACATTCACCCTATACCAACACTCAATAGGTACCCCACCATGCTCAATGTCACCCAATGCTATAGTAGCCCTATCCTAAAACACTCAAGCAAAAACTATATTCCTACTTGTTGTCAGGAAATGTTGTGGAGTTTCCACAACCACCCCAAAATTCTTGGGGACCCACTTGTCATATTTTGATATGAAAGGTTTTTGGTTTTCTTTGGTTTGTAAGAATAGGGATGTTTGACCGTTTTGTTTTAATGATTTTAATTGCTTTGGTTATTTGATATTTAATGATTAATTAATCTAGGCATTAATGCTTAGATTAATTAAAATCCATTTTGATGAATAAGAGTTTAATGTTCTTCATACTATCTAAGGTGATGGAATGTGTTTAACAAAGCAAGGCCTGACCTAAAACAAAAAGAGGATACAAAAGGTACAAAGAAATTGAGATAGAAGCCAATATGCTATTATCTACCTAATATAATTGCATTAACTATATTATGTACATAATAGTAATATTTTTAAGATTATGTTATAAGGTTCTAAAATGTTATCATTATAATAATATTATTATGATTATATTATAATGTTATTATTATAATAATATTTTTGTGATTATATTCTTCTAAAATGTTATTATTATAATAATATTATTATATTGTATATAATAATATTATTATAATGTACTTTATAAAAGACGTGATAATAATATTTATGATAAGGTAAAGTTTAACGTCGTTTCGTTTGATTGTAGATAAGGCGATGGTGGCTATTCAAAAACATTCGAAGACATGAGTGGCTAGTCCAAGAACGTTCAGCGCTATGGCAGCGAAGCTTCACGGAGCAACATCGACAAAGAAGAGGTGGTCCAAGATGGCGTTAGGGTTTTAGAAGAACAACATGAAAGGCATCGGAGTTGTCAGTGAAATGGTCGAGAGGTAGAGGTATGCCATCGAACAAGGAAGGAAGAAGCATTATTAGGGCAACCTGTGATGCCAATTGATGGAGTTAAAGGTCAGCCTCAAAGAGCATGGAAGGTTTTAGTGTTGCATCTATTTCATTATGCTATGGCAGCATGAGTGTGAGAGTAGGGAGTTGAACAATGCCATGGCTGCGTAGGTTTGGCAGCACCATGACGTCGATGGTAGCATCGATGGCTGTGTAGGTTTGGTAGTGCCATGATGATGATGGTAGTGCTATGGCTACGTAGTCTTAGTAGCGTCATGGCTGCATAGGTTTGGTAGCGAGTGAGATGGGGTATGGTGGTAGTCTTGGCGTCATGGTTGGTCGTTAGCGCTATGGCTACGTAAGTTGGACAGTGCCATGGCTGCGTAGGCAGTGTGATGGTTTCATTTGGTTACATGGAAACCAAAGTGCCCAGGATGGGGGAATGCCATCCTAGTCCTTGGGCACATTGGTATGGCTTAGGAGAAATACCATCGGGTCTCAGCCTCAAAAAGTGACAATGAAAGTTTCACTGAATAAGATTGGCTTGTATTATTTTAGTTAATGTGAATGTGGTTTGATCACGTTCAATGTTTTAAAGGAGGTCTAAAATCGTAGGGGTTATAAGGTATAGTTAATGCTTTTATCATTCGTTTGATGGATGTAAAGGGGTATTCTTGGGTAGAATGCTTATAAGAGAAAGGGGAGATATAAGGAGTCATGCAAGGTTATGTTTTTGTTGTTAGTTTTTTAAAAATAAATAACGTTTAGAAGTGTTATGTTTATTAAATCATAGAAAATGATGATGGATTATTTTCTTATATCCATTCATTATTTTGGTTGTGAGAGAAGATGAAGCGAAAGGACTTCTAAGCATTATTTATACCTTGCTATCCTACCTTTTTCAAGGGGGCTGGAAATGATGTAACATTCCGAGAAAGCAATAAAGAAAGAGCATTTTTCAGATTTTGAGAGGGTAGCAAACTTCTGTGAGCAAAATCAAAAGGAGGGTTTTTATCATAAAACTAACGTTTTTAGTGTCTTATCATTTCTGCATTTTAGTGACTTCTAGCCATTGTCTTATGCCATGAAATGGGTTGCAATAGGCGAAGGTCAAGATTATGCAGTTTCTTTATGTTTCCTTTGAGTCTCGCACTTGATTTAATGGTATTGTGCTTATGTTGCAGGTCCATTGATTCAGGTTGTTTTATGATTACCTCATAACTTGGGATTTTGTAGGGAGGAGCTTGCTAAACTAATTCAGAATTTGACTTTTTCAGCTAACCAAATTTACATGTTTATTTCATTTACTATTCTCAAAGTTTATTTTATTTCAAGCATTCAAGCATTCCATTCTGGTCCATCCAGAATTTTAGTTTCTTTCATTTCCATTCTGGTCCTTTTCCAGAATTTTTGCTAATTTCCTGTTAGTTTCATTTTTTTTGGTCCATTTCCAGAATTGTTAAGCTTTCAAGTTATTTCCATTCTGGTCATTTTCCAAAATTTTTGCACCTCCAAGTTTCATTAATCTAAAGCTTTCAGATAAAACACATGGTTTAGGAGGGATACTAACCTACTATTTCACATTAAACTAAGATAAGAAATGAAAGCTAACTTTGCTAACTTTGCTAACATTGCTAACATGCTAACTTCTACTAACCACTATTAGGGTAGTGACATCAACATAAGGAAGATAAAATGAACCCAACTATCTAAAATTTACTTCATATTAAAGGCACGGGCATTAAAATGAGGTGGAAAATTCCACATTTTGTCATTTGAAACCTTTTAAATGAAGATAAAATACTCTACTAATAGGGATTCAAGGTAGCACCAATTTAAAAAAACCCTAAAAAGAACTACTTTTATTTTTAGTTAGATCTTTCAAATCACTAAGCATTGTTTAGAACCAAGTAAAGGCCCCTTGTTTATGGTCACATGCATTATTGAATTATTTCTGGCACTATTGTAATCTTTTAGATATTTTACTATAACCTTGGAGAAGTTGAATGTTTGTCATTTGGTTTCTTTTCAAGAGAGAGTTTTCTATTCAATACTCTGCATGTGGTGGTATTTTGCAATTGGGAAAAATATACACTCAACATATTTGGCGCTAGAAGGAGGGCCTTCTTTTATGCTTTGTGATTTAGTTTTTTGCTAATGCTAACGTGGTCAGTTTTGGTTCAACAGTATTGTGTTTGCAGGTGCAACATTTTACTCTTGACTAGTTTGTGAGAAGCCTTAATAGAATAGATTTGAGTTTTCCCAAGCTGGACCCACCTAGACGCATTGCTACTAGGTCTAAAACCACTGAGGAAACCATTTTTCAAAGTCTTTCTCCCAAAACTAGGAAATCGAGGTACAAAATCTAGGAGATTAAAATCTCGTCCGAGCTTTCTGATACGTTAGGTTTAGAGACGCTTTGCCAAGATTTGGAAAGGCTAGCTCTCAGACCTCTGAATCTGAATACCTTCAGTGGATGTGCACCCATTAGTTCCACCACAAGAGCTACATCAAGTGTACCCATCTCCGTCATCCCGAGTGTATCAACTACTTTAGTAGGGTCATTACCTTTGGTTAATATGGCCCAACAACAGTAGCAACAACAACTAGTTCCCTGGTTTGGTACCCAAAGTTCTCTGTTAAGTATACCTGGGGATGTCCATGACATACCTAGGCACCTTGAGAGGTCTATCCCTAAGTTTGTCCATGATGGTCCCATTTCAGCTGAAGAGCACGTTCAAATTTACAAGGACCATATGATTAGGCAGGGAGTCAGTCATGAAGACGTCGCTTGTCGACTCTTCCCTAATAGCTTTGACCAAATGGCTCATGAATGGTACATGAATCTTCCTGCAGGGTCCATTACATCTTGGGCCCAGTTGGAAGCTACCTTTGTTAATCAATTTAGGTCATTTCTAGATCCTACCATCATGTATAACCAATTCGTGTCATGCAAGAGGTATCCTAATGAACCTATCAAAAAATTTAATGCTAGATTCCAAAAGCTTTACACAAACGTGACTCATCACTTTGCAATAGATGTTGTTGTGGCATTGCAATTATACCTCATAGCCTTAGATCCGATGACAACCATGTTTACCAAGAGAAATCCTCAAGTTACAATGCTGGCCTTAGCCTATGTTGAAGCCATGACTATTGAGCAACAAATGACACCGCAAGGTGGCACTATGCCTCAATTTCCCATGTTAGGGCAATATGGCCCTTACAATCAATTTGCCATGATGAATCAAGCTGTGACACCTCAGATGCCCATGATGAATGCTTTGCCATATCATCATTCATACCCATTCGCTCCCACGCTTCCATATTTTTTGACATACCCTAGTGTTGCCATTCCACCCACTCCAAAAATGATGGTTGCTAATCAGATAACCTTGCCAAGATTTGAGGTGAGTAGTACTCAAGCCTCAAATGCCTATCCCATGGTTGCACCTCTTCAGGCCAAGGGTCCATGGTGGACCCAAAACACCCAGAGTCAAACCTTAGTGCCTAATCCAGAGGTTGCTAATGTCAAAAATGTCAGTGGATCTGGGGCTGTCATGCCCTAGCCACAAGGACCCAATTCTGAGCTGGAAGAGCTCAAGAGAATGACCATCAAATAGGGCAATGACATCATTCGGTTACAGAAACAAGTTGCCCAAAATCACATGCCCAATCAAAACCATGACCATAGGAGAATAGGACCATACAATACGTAGCCTAATAATGGGTGCGTACCCAATCCGGTAGCCAATCAGGCTGATGCGTTAGGAGATTGTGATGAGTTAGAGTCATGTGATGAGGAAATGCATCATTGTTGCCATAGAAAGTCAGACTCTTTGGTGTCTAAAGTCATTCATTATTTAGAAAATGATGAGATGGAGGAAGATATGAATGTGTTAGGAGAGGAAGAGGATGAAGCTTTGGAAGCCCAGGCCGCTAAACATTTTGGGAAAGCTAATCACAAGTATTTTACTAGGAGTTCTAAGGATCCCAAAACCTCCTCTACTCCCCCAAACAACCCTTTAGTTCCTCCTGATACAAAAGGTGATGTGAATCCACCACCTCCATTTTTGGAAGCACCTAGGACAATGCCAAAAGTGTCAAATCCTGGAACATCCACTTATGACTTGGAAGAAGATATGAAAAGGACCAAGGCCAATATCTCAATGTATGAGGTCTCTCTATTGTTGGGGCAGGATAAAATCATGGGGAAGAGATTAAATTCCCCGAGTCAAATTCATGAGGTTAAATCTATAGAACCCCAACTTGCTATGATGAAAGAGAAACCAGAGGTACCTCCTTTTCTCATAACTATTAGGATCACAAGCAAGAATTTACACAACTATTTGATTGATTCTGGTGCCTCGGCCAACATCATGCCTCTTGAGATAAGCCAAAAGCTAGGACTTAAGCCTGTTCATTCGAATAGCAAAGTGGTCCAATTAGACAGATCTATGGTGGATGTAATAGGTGTTGTAAAATATGTCCTAGTTCAGATCAACTCGGAGCCTAGGGTCCAACATTACATGGATATCCTTGTGCTAAATATTGCTGCCAAGTATGGCATGGTGTTGGGCAGGGATTGGAGCAAAAATCTCAATGGTTATGTGGTGATTGATTCCTCCCATATGTGGTTGCCATGGAGAGGAGTTGCAAACCAAATCTGGGTAGACAGAGAGCCCAGACTTAGGGAAATGATTACAGAATATAATAAACCCAATGAGATTCAGTTTATTAAAATAGAATTAGGGGTTTACAATTTTGACATAGAGGACATAGCCGAAGGGTCCCAAAATGATAATCTTTACCATTGTACTTTGAAAGAAAACAAGAGGGTGTGGACCCTAAAGTTTGATGGGTCCAAATCAAAACAAGGTGCGGGAGCTAGGGTAGAGCTCACATGTCCTGGTAGTAAGCCTTTGCTTGCTGCCTACAGATTACAGTTCCCGACCACCAATAATGTGGTGGAGTATGAAGCCCTAATTTTTGGACTTCAGTTGGCCCTAAGAGAAAAGGTAAAATACCTTAAGGCATCAGGAGACTCATAGTTAGTAGTCAAATAGGTCAAGGAGCAATATACCTATAGAGACAAGAGGTTGAACCTCTATAAAACTAGAGTGAGGGAATTAATTAATGAGTTTGATGCTTTCAATATTTCCCTCATCTCAAGAAAAAATAATAAAATGGCTGATTCGTTAGCCATAGCGGCCAACATGCTTTCACCTGCCGACCATAAAAAATGTAAAAAAATTTCCATTGAGTTAGTGCCTTGCCCCTCCATACCAGACAATGTCATGAACTTACAGGTCTTTGATAGTGATAGACACATTTTTAGTTTTGTCACTAATTCTGGTATATTTGAAAATCAGGTTATAGACGAAGAAGAGAGGAGGCAAGTAGAAGTAGGAACAACCAGAGTATGGAACGAGATGCCAAGTGATAGGGCCTCTCTAGAAAAGTTGTTTGATATTGGATATCAAAAGAAAAAAGAAAGAAAAATACCATCCCCCAAGGAATCATGCAATTCAGTCAATTTGGGGAGTGTAGTAGATCCACGTGAAGTGTTCATTGCAAAGGCATGCACACAATGAGAGAAGGAATCAATAGCTCAGGTTTTAGGAGAATACATTGATTGCATAGCTTGGAGCTATGAAGAGCTAAAAACTTATGACCCGAATGTAATCATGCATACTATTCCTCTGAAGCCTGATTCCAAGCCTTTTAGACAGAGGTAAAGAATGGTTAACCCAATCCTAGAGCCCCTGATAGAGAAGGAAGTGAAGAGGTTGCTGGAAGCCAAAATCATCTTCCCTATTAGGCATTCCACATGGGTGGCTAATCTTGTCCCTATTAGGAAGAAGAGTGGAGAGATTCGGTTGTGCATAGATTTTAGAAATCTGAACAAAGCTTGCCAAAAAGACAATTACCCATTACCCACCATTGACGAGATACTCCAAAAGGTAAATGGGTCTGAAATGATGTCATTCTTGGATGGATACTCGGGATATAATCAAATTCTCATACATCCAAATGATAGGATGAAGACGACCTTCACCACGAAGTGGGGAACATTTGCCTATCGGAGGATGTCGTTTGGTTTGTTGAACGCTGGAGCCACTTTCCAAAGAGCCATGGATTTTGCATTCAAGGGGCTCAGTGGTAAGTGCATTATTTTCTATGTGGATGATATTCCTGTCTTCTCCAAGAAGAGGGAAGATCATGTTAGAGACTTGAGGAAAGTGCTCCAAAGGTGCAGGGAACATGGAATTTCCCTAAATCCAAAAAAGTGCATCTTTGGGGTAACGAAGGGTAAGCTGTTAGGACATGTCATTTTAAAATATGGGATTGCTATAGACCTAGAGTGGATAGCCACTATCCAGGATATTCCTCATCCCAATAGCAAAAAGGAGCTTAGGTCCTTTTTCGGTAAGATTAACTTTGTGAGAAAATTCATTTCAGGTTTTGCTGAAATCGCCAAGCCCCTAAATGACATGCTGAAAAAATATGTTCAGATAAAGTGGACCAGTGAGAATAGGGATGCCTTCACAAGCATCAAGGATGCTATTTCCAAAGCCCCTATTCTCATTAGTCCAGACTATGCTAAACCATTTTATATTTACACATTTGCTTCAGATCATTCTTTTGCAAGTGTGTTAACTCGAAAAAGTGAAGACAACATTGAAAATCCTATAGCCTTTCTGAGTTCTCCTTTGAAGGACGTGAAACTGAGGTATTCTGTCCTAGACAAGCAAATGTATGCCTTGTTTAAAACTATAAAAAATTCAGGCATTACATTGTGCATAGTAAATTTTTTGCTATAGTTCTTGACCCGACAGTAAAGTCCATGTTCTTACAGAGTGAGCTAGGTGAAAGAAGGGGGAAATGGCTTTCCACCCTTCAAGAATTTGACTTAGAGATAAAGCCCATGAAGATAGTGCATGGACAAGGTTTGGTCAAGGCTATCACAGAAATTGACCCTTTAATAACGTGCCAAAACTACGAGGTTAATGATATCACTACAGAGGAATGGTACGTAGATATTGTATATTTTTTGTTGCATGGTAAGTGCCCTTCTCATTTGAATTCCACTCAATGTTAGGGCACTACGTATTTAAAATCAGCTAGATTTTTGATTAAATCTGGTGTGTTGTACAGGAAGAATCATGAAGGAATTTTCCTTCGTTGCATTACTCAAGAGGAAGCAACCCAAGTACTCAAAGACTTCCATGGTAAGTATGGAACTGGACATGGGTCAGCAAATGCGATAGCACACCAAATTCTTAGAGCTGGGTATTATTGGCCCCACTTGTTTAAAGATGCACATGCACATGTAAGAACATGTCACATATGCCAAGTGGCAGCCAACAGAGAGTGGAATGCAGCAATGCCATTGCAGTCAGTGGTAGAGACGAGACCATTTGCACAATGGGGATTAGACTTTGTTGGGGTGATAAATCCTAACTCGTCCGATTCCCATAAGTTCATCCTCACCACTACTGATTACTGCACAAGGTGGATAGAGGCTATACCTACTAAGAATGCCACCTCCGAGGTTGTGATTAGATTTCTAGAGGAAAACATAGTCACTCATTTTGGAATGCCTAACTCCATAGTAAGTGACAACGATTCTGCCTTTTCCTCTTTAGAATTTGCAAATTGGGTGTACGACAATAAGGTGAGTCTAAAATTCTCTTCCAATTATTACCCCCAAGGCAATGGTTTGGCAGAATCATCAAATAAAAATTTATTATGCATAATCAAAAAATTACTTGAAAAGAACCCTAGAGATTGGCATAGTAAGTTAAAATTTGCCCTTTGGGTAGATAGGACCAGAAGCAAGGAGTCAATTGGGACATCTCCTTATCACTTAGTCTATGGGCAAGACCCTATTTTTCCTACTAATCTGAAATTGCAAACTTTACATTTTATAAAAGACTATGTTGGGACTGATGATAAACTTGAAACCAGATTAACCCAATTAATGCATCTTGATGAGAAAAGGGAGGAAGCCATGCTTCATTTCAGCAAACATCAAGACATAATCAAAAGGTGGTTTGATAAATGGTCCAAAATTA
This sequence comes from Wollemia nobilis, assembly GCA_028583015.1. Taxonomy (NCBI): domain Eukaryota; kingdom Viridiplantae; phylum Streptophyta; class Pinopsida; order Araucariales; family Araucariaceae; genus Wollemia; species Wollemia nobilis. The sequence continues at coordinate 2,344,053 of JAQPPZ010016829.1, read as the reverse complement.
AGGTCTTTAAAGTTTCAGATTTAGTTTTGTTGTGGGATAAAAGGCATGAAAAAAAGGAGAACATGAAAAGTTTGATTGCTTGTGGCTGGGACCCTATCTAATATCCGAAGTCCTAGGTGAAAATAGTTTCAGATTAAAAACCTTGGATGGAAAATATTTGGCCTTACCCATCAATGGCCTTCATTTAAAGCATTATTTTTAGGCCTAAGGGTAGAGTCATTGTATTATATGTACACTAATCAACTTGCTTAATTGTTTGTCTTATCAGTTTTATTTCCTGTTTATTTGATCTTGTTTCTTTGATTTCAGAAGTCTTTAGTATGTCAAAGTGGTCCAGTTTTGGATTTGATTGTAGGAGTAAGAGGTCAGCCTATGTGTATATGAATGTCAACCAAGACTAAAAGGATGTGAAAAATTGGAATCATATGGCAAAAGGCTTGAACATGTGAAATATTGTTTGCAGCTCATGAAGCATGAAGTCGTTGATCTTGCATATCATCCACCCATGTCTCAAAGGCACATTCTTATTACATAAACATCATATGCTAAACCCAAACACTGAAAGTGATGTCCAATTATCTTGGGATCAAAGGCACAAAGAACACTAAGAAGATCTTAGGTTTGGAAGTTGTTGCCGAAGTTGTCGTAGGTCTATCACATTTCTGTCCATGTCCAACATCTTGGGTAAAATAATATGAAACCATACTTGGATGGGGATGTGAGGTGAAAATATAATTCTGGTCTATCCCACCCTACACATAGTCCATAAAATAATGGTTTTTACCACTTTCGCAATACTTGAAAGCCCAAAATCAGAGTAGTAAGGATAGGGTCAAATTCTCATCATGCTTAGGTTGAGAATCTGATTCCCCAAAGCTTTGATTTTGCCTCCATCACACCATGGATCATTGGGTTGTAAGGATCATACTACGTGTCCCTCAAAAGGATGGGTAGTCATCCCAAGATTCAAGAAATCCAAAGCAAAATGTTCACCACTCCATTTCCATCACACCATTGACTATTGGGTTGTAAGGATCGTACTACGTGTCCCTCAAAAGGATGGGTAGTCATCCCAAGATTCAAGAAGTCAAGAGCAAAATCATGGACTATGGAGTTAACCTCCACCGGGGCTATAGACGCTTGACTGGTAGTGGAGTACACTCATGCCTGGTGACATGACTCCCGTAAGGTTGAGATTTATGGCCGCCATGAGGATAGATTAGTCTGATGACCTCATCCATAACCGGTTTAATTATTTTGGTCAAATATGAGAGCAGTAAAGGATAGGGCTATATTCTCATCACACCTTGGTTGAGAATCCGATTCCCCAAAGCTCTAAGGTACACTTGCACACACTGGTCCTTGATGATGATGGCTCATAACCAAGCCCTAGATCTAGTCAATGAATTCATCGCACACACAGTTGATCCTAAGATGGTTAGACATTTTTGAGGTGTTTGCTCAAGCCACCATAGAATGTGTTGCTCATGCTATAAAAATTTTTACCCTCAAAGCTCTCCATATCCATTGCCATAATTCTAGTCAGGTAAAATTGATGATGCAATGCGGAAAAGTTACAAAAAAATAAGGTGTGGAGTGCTACACACACCCAGAGCTAATATTGCATGATTCTAATATTTTACTGTTCTTATAAGTCTATTGACATTATTCATGCATTTTTTGATGCTTGCTGCTTTCTGGTTTGGAGTGTGTTTTCAGATTTTCTTTTTGGGTTCTCACCGAAATGCTCAGGAGCATTTCCCAGCAGAGTCACCATTTGTTGTGGAGTTTCCACAACCACCCCAAAATTCTTGGGGACCCACTTGTCATATTTTGATATGAAAGGTTTTTGGTTTTCTTTGGTTTGTAAGAATAGGGATGTTTGACCGTTTTGTTTTAATGATTTTAATTGCTTTGGTTATTTGATATTTAATGATTAATTAATCTAGGCATTAATGCTTAGATTAATTAAAATCCATTTTGATGAATAAGAGTTTAATGTTCTTCATACTATCTAAGGTGATGGAATGTGTTTAACAAAGCAAGGCCTGACCTAAAACAAAAAGAGGATACAAAAGGTACAAAGAAATTGAGATAGAAGCCAATATGCTATTATCTACCTAATATAATTGCATTAACTATATTATGTACATAATAGTAATATTTTTAAGATTATGTTATAAGGTTCTAAAATGTTATCATTATAATAATATTATTATGATTATATTATAATGTTATTATTATAATAATATTTTTGTGATTATATTCTTCTAAAATGTTATTATTATAATAATATTATTATATTGTATATAATAATATTATTATAATGTACTTTATAAAAGACGTGATAATAATATTTATGATAAGGTAAAGTTTAACGTCATTTCATTTGATTGCAGATAAGGCGATGGTGGCTATTCAAAAACATTCGAAGACATGAGTGGCTAGTCCAAGAACGTTCAGTGCTATGGCAGTGAAGCTTCATGGAGCAACATCGACAAAGAAGAGGTGGTCCAAGATGGCGTTAGGGTTTTAGAAGAACAACATGAAAGGCATCGGAGTTGTTAGTGAAAATGTCGAGAGGCAGAGGTATGCCATCGAACAAGGAAGGAAGAAGCGTTATTAGGGCAACCTGTGATGCCAATTGATGGAGTTAAAGGTCGGCCTCGAAGAGCATGGAAGGTTTTAGTGTTGCATCTATTTCATTACGCTATGGCAGCATGAGTGTGAGAGTAGGGAGTTGAACAACGCCATGGCTGCGTAGGTTTGGCAGCACCATGACGTCGATGGCAGCATCGATGGTTGCATAGGTTTGGCAGCACCATGACGATGATGGCAATGCTATGGTTGTGTAGTCTTGGTAGCGCCATGGCTGCATAGGTTTGGTAGTGCCACGACGTGATGGTAGTGCTATGGCTGTGTAGTCTTGGTAGCGCCATGGCTACGTTGTTGGTAGCGCTATGGCTGCGTAAGTTGGACAGTGCCATGGCTGCGTAGGCAGTGTGATGGTTTCATTTGGTTACATGGAAACCAAAGTGCCCAGGATGGGGGAATGCCATCCCAGTCCTTGGGCACATTGGTATGGCTTAGGAGAAATACCATCGGGTCTCGACCTCAAAAAGTGACAATGAAAGTTTCACTGAATAAGATTGGCCTGTATTATTTTAGTTAATGTGAATGTGGTTTGATCACGTTCAATGTTTTAAAGGAGGTCTAAAATCGTAGGGGTTATAAGGTATAGTTAATGCTTTTATCATTCGTTTGATGGATGTAAAGGGGTATTCTTGGGTAGAATGCTTATAAGAGAAAGGGGAGATATAAGGAGTCATGCAGGGTTATGTTTTTGTTGTTAGTTTTTTAAAAATAAATAACGTTTAGAAGTGTTATGTTTATTAAATCACAAAAAATGATGATGGATTATTTTCTTATATCCATTCATTATTTTGGTTGTGAGAGAAGATGAAGCGAAAGGACTTCTAAGCATTATTTATACCTTGCTATCCTACCTTTTTCAAAGGGGGCTGGAAATGATGTAACATTCCGAGAAAGCAATAAAGAAAGAGCATTTTTCAGATTTTGAGAGGGTAGCAAACTTCTGTGAGCAAAATCAAAAGGAGGGTTTTTATCATAAAACTAACATTTTTAGTGTCTTATCATTTCTGCATTTTAGTGACTTCTAGCCATTGTCTTATGCCATGAAATGGGTTGCAATAGGCGAAGGTCAAGATTATGCAGTTTCTTTATGTTTCCTTTGAGTCTCGCACTTGATTTAATGGTATTGTGCTTATGTTGCAGGTCCATTGATTCAAGTTGTTTTATGATTACCTCATAACTTGGGATTTTGTAGGGAGGAGCTTGCTAAACTAATTCAGAATTTGACTTTTTTAGCTAACCAAATTTACATGTTTATTTCATTTACTGTTCTCAAAGTTTATTTTATTTCAAGCATTCAAGCATTCCATTCTGGTCCATCCAAAATTTTAGTTTCTTTCATTTCCATTCTGGTCCTTTTCCAGAATTTCTGCTAATTTCTTGTTAGTTTCATTTTTTCTGGTCCATTTCCAGAATTGTTAAGCTTTCAAGTTATTTCCATTCTAGTCATTTTCCAGAATTTTTGCACCTCCAAGTTTCATTAATCTAAAGCTTTCAGATAAAACACATGGTTTAGGAGGGATACTAACCTACTATTTCACATTAAACTAAGATAAGAAATGAAAGCTAACTTTGCTAACTTTGCTAACATTGCTAACATGCTAACTTCTACTAACCACTATTAGGGTAGTGACATCAACATAAGGAAGATAAAATGAACCCAACTATCTAAAATTTACTTCATCTTAAAGGCACGGGCATTAAAATGAGGTGGACAATTCCACATTTTGTCATTTGAAACCTTTTAAATGAAGATAAAATACTCTACTAACAGGGATTCAGGGTAGCACCAATTTAAAAAACCCTAAAAAGAACTGCTTTTATTTTTAGTTAGATCTTTCAAATCACTAAGCATTGTTTAGAACCAGTAAAGGCCCCTTGTTTATGGTCACATGCATTATTGAATTATTTCTGGCACTATTGTAATCTTTTAGATATTTTACCAGAACCTTGGAGAAGTTGAATGTTTGTCATTTGGTTTCTTTTCAAGAGAGAGTTTTCTATTCAATACTCTGCATGTGGTGGTATTTTGCAATTGGGAAAAATATACACTCAACAAGAAAGAGACAATTGCTTTTCCATCGATCGAGATCCTAAAAATGTGGTATATATCCTCCAACATCACCATCATCTCTCCAATAGGGAGATGAAAAGTATTAGTCCTACTATCCCATCGATGGGCTAGGGCTATGAGGTAGGCCTAGTCTAACATAACTGTCAATAATCAAACAACGTAGCTAAGGCCAATCACCCCAAACCACTCCCATTTTACATCGTCTAAATAGGGTCGTAACTCGAGAAGAATATTGGGCTCTCACCCTTGATCTATTAGAGTCTAATAGGCAATAAATGACAATTCAAAAGCATAATCAATCTCTCAACTCATCAAAAATAAATAAAAAATCAATCAAAAATTTAAAAAAAAAATCCTAAGGTTCCTTAGTTACCCATGTCGACAGCAATCACCATGACCATCATCGACGTCATCAACAGCTACCACCAATGGTTATTTTTCTGACCGTCATGGTTTGAACCCAGTCACCCTCAGTGACAACAGCTCCCAATTGACAAATTGGGTGCCACCCTGAGTGACAACAACCATGGGATGGCACCCACACAACATTAATTCCCCTCCCATAAAAAAATAAAAATTAAAACCAACCCACCTAAGCTAACCTAATACTAAACCTAACTATAGGGTGAGGTTAATTACCAAAATTTTAGTGAGGTTCATTTAAAATCATTACTTAATGAGGTTCATTTTTAATGCTCAAACTAGAAGAATGATATGAAAAGGTACCTTAGGAGCTCTGGCTCTATTGCTCATTTTTGCCTCGGCCTCATCCGCCATCGGGTTAGGTATGAAATCTGGTAGCATTCCGCACCAATGTCTATCTCTCTCCTATTAGAGATCACTGTTCCTCAACTACCAGCTAGAAATAATGAATCTACAAAATCCTAAGATACCTATTTATATTTTGCATTTTTAGCAGTCTCTCACTTTTATAGCGGGCACATATTAGGTTAGCCCCAGTCGTTGACATCAAAAGTGGCTATGGTTTTCCATTGTTGATGTCGATAGTGACTAAGAAAAAATAATAAATACCCAAAATTGCTCACCATAAGGAGCTTAAAAATGGAAATTTAAGCATATCTATCGGTCCAAAATTTTCAAATATTATAAAATCAACAAAATAATCAAATAAAAAAATTTCAAATATGCCTCGTATCTAGTTATTTATTCTATACACTTGCGGTTGCAATGACTTGCACTCCATGCAATCTGACAATATGAGTAAATTCCCATAAGGCCATTTGAACCAAATTATTCATCAACAAATTGAAATGTCTTCACTTCAATCCCCAAGAAGTCCATTGCAGTCAGAATACTCCATAGAAATGAGGTAATCATTTCCTTTCCTCTATTGAATTTCATCAAATCATCAAACATAGTGATTCATCACATGCTAAATTGAATTGTTATGATCTTGATTCTCTAAGTAGGTCATTGCAGCTAGACTGCTCTACGAGATAGAGATGTATAATTACTATTAATGGTTGAAATAACAACTATAATAAGACCTTCCCTACAACAACATTAATCATCTTGAACTATCCAAATCAGTCATCTTGGTCAAACGACTCATCACTTTCATCACTTGTAATTTTTTCTATCAACTCATCACTTGAGGGGGTAGTCATAATAACATTTATAATCAAAATCAATAATTGAACACTTAAACATGTAAGTTGTGTTCATCCTATGAATCATTGCTAACATCTATCACAAGATTACCCTTTTACTGGGGCAAAATCAAATATGTTGATTTAAACGTTTGACAATCTATCTATCAAACCTATTGTGGCCCTAATGCTACTCGATTATACATAGATATGCCTAAGTTTTACAAAATTTAAGCCTTCCATCCTATTGGAAGCAATGACTCTGAGATGTGTGTCCTTCTCATGATTGAGGTATCTAACATTGACCAGATCAATGAACATAAATTAACCTATAATATAGCTTTAAGTTGTCTATTTTTACATATTTAGACACCTAAAATATGTCATTTTTAGGAGGCTACTCATATGGACACCTTTGTAGACTATATGACTAATATTGGACCTTTCCAAGTTCCAACAGTGGTTCTAACCACTCATTTAGGGCAGCCTAGTCCTATGTAGCTCTAACTACTAATATCAACAATAGCTATGATAGCAACCACCAACAATCAGATCAGCTAGGAGCTAGTTGCACCTATCGATATTAATTAAGGGCTACTTACTCTAGCGGCATTGGTCGATAGTGGTTAACTTTGTAACTAACTTAGGCTACCAAATCCAAGTGAAATTCATTGAGCACAATGATTTCTCATATGGTTAGGAGGATCAAATCTTCTAGAAGCATTCCTATAACTACTTGAACATAACCATTTCTTGATCTTGGCTTCCCTATGAAGCTAGGATGGAGGAATTAGGTGACTATTTAAGGATCCAAATTTTGATAGCAAACCTTAGATATTTTATGTGCTAATGCCATAGTAGATTTTTGTTGGATCGAGTGAATCAGCATCCCTTTGAGGTGCAATAGAGCCCTATCCAATTGCAAAATAGTACATGTTTTTCCATCAATGGAGACTTCCCTATATTTAAGATTAACCTAGTTATTCAAGTGCCTAATCATGATGGATTGAAGCCAATTTTATCGCAAAATCATGTGCCAAGATACAAGAAACCCTTGAACATCAATTCCATAGTAGAATCAATCGATACCAAGCTAGGATTTAGAGAGCAGAGCCATCATTGCATATTTGTTGTTTTTGACAATGGCTTGTAGGCATAGCCACCAATGTTGATAGCGTCTAGCAGATTCGGTTGCTATGATCTTCAGTAGTTATGATTTGGTGAATATTTAACTGCATTTAGTCCATAGATTTATGATTTTTTTCTTTTCATTTGGTTTTCCTAACATATATTAGTTGTTTTTAATACATTTGCATGCTTTATTTCCAGTTTTATATGCATCTTTATGCTCCTTTACGTGTTTTCATGCATTATCTTCCTTATTTGCACATTTCAAGAGAATAGCCTCATTTCAAGAGGCTTACAATACTATTAATATGTTTTAGTTTCTTTGTATGCAGGTGAAAGGGACATTCAAGGATCAAAGACCATCAAGATTCAATATCTTGATATCAAGAAGCAGAGATGGCTAGATAAATCCTCTATGGTCAAATTAGTGGATATATAAAGACCTTGTGGGATACATCACCCCCCATTTTAGGGCTCACAATGATTATAAATATGTATCGAATTTGGTATCCCTAAGAGGGATGAATTGTAATCGAGTTTCAATTGATTAATACAAAGAGAATGCACTATTTTTGTTATTTCAAATGGTTACACATGTTTTATTTTTTAAATTCATTATCATGTTGCAATAGACTAGATGTATGTTTTTATAACTTTATATAAGTATGGAGAGGCATCTAGCAAAGGAGGAGGAGCCCCTTAGGTGATACGTACATCATCAATTAGGTGAGGGGGTCATCCTCATAGGTTTTTTGTATGGAGAGGAGTCAGATATTAATGATAGCATGGAGTTTGGTGGGGTTATGGATATGATGAGTAGTTTGAGGTGCTAACAACATGAGTGTGATAACTAGAGATACAAATAAGTAATAAGGAAATAGCAGAGACACTAGAGAGGGTCGGGTTGCAAGTCAAGAGGTATAAGCTATGAGAGGAGAGAGACATAGTGATGACAAAGTGAGATAGACTACTGGAAAAGAGAGTTGAGTTGTAGGCGGAGAGGGATGAGCTATGATCAGAGAGGGATGGGTTATGAGCAGAGAGGGATAAACTACAGATAGAGAGGTATGGACTACAGGTAGATAGGTATGAACTACAGGAAGATAGGGATGGATGGTAGGTAGAGGGACAAATTGTAGGTAAAAATGGATGAATGATAGGTAGAGAGAGACATACTATAGGGTCATGTTACCATAGTGACGGTGGAGTGAGACACACTACTAATAGAGAGAGGATTTATGATATAAGTATGGACTACAAGGGTAGTTTGATGCACTGATTGCTAATATGGATAGGCTTTAGTATAAGGTAGAGTAGCTAAGGGTATAGCCACTAGTGATAGTGGGTGGTGGAGATATGGTAGCCTTGCAATCCAAGAATGTGTAGTGGCAGTGCACTAGGGATGAGTTCTAGAATCTATACATGGGAGAGGGATAAGCGTGAGGAGATGTTGGTGATGTAGGATGTATCTTTTCCATAATACTTAGCATCACGATCTTGATGAAGTCATAGGAGCACTATGTTAATGGTCCTAGCAGTGCCTCAGTTTACAAATCCAATAGTATTTCAGGTGTCAGGATTAGCTCTAGCACAGGGTGGCAATAGGTAGTACAGGAGTGGGGGTGATAGACCGACAAGGCAAGAGTTGAGTGGGAAGATCCTAGGGAGGTAGCAATAGTGATGTAGATTTGGCCGAGTGGCCACAATATTTTAGAGCCTTGTTTTGTGATGATGATATGCAACGATGTATATATGTATGATGTAGCTTGAGGGATAATTTTTATGTAGCCCATGGGCATTTATGATGATGTATGGCTAACGTACTATAGATGATGATATATATGTGGATGAGTGGATATTTATTATGATGTGATGTAATGCATGTGTGTATATGAGTTTGATGTTTATGATTAATGAATGTTTGTGATTTGATAGAGATGATATGTTAGATGTTATGGATGTGATATGCACATATTATGGATGATGATGTAGTGAATTATTTGCATGGTTTAGACTCGTAGTTATGTATTTAATCACTTTTTGGATATGCACCTATGTATTTCACAATAAAAATTAGTATAATTAATCAATGATAATTTAAGAGTCATAATGAGATATTAATACAACATAAGACAAGATAATCAGTAATGAACACAAGACTTATGGATGATAATGTGACATGTAGTGGACTATGCACAAATCATATGGACACTGGTCAATGACTAATGATATGAATGGAGACTTAGAACATATATACAGTGAATATTGGTAAGCCAATATGCTTTTCACCCAAATACCTTAGATTTTTTTAGATCCTAGAAGTATTTCAGGAAACTCAAACACCCTAGTTGTAAAAATCAAACTCATCTAAGGGTTAATCAATATCCTTTATAAACCTAGACCATACTGAAAAAGATCAATCCAATCATGGATCGATATGTGTGCAATGAATTTCATTTTCTATCTTGAGTGAGGTTGGACTAGCCAATTATGACTCGATCCAATATAATCTAGCTCATCTATGACTGTTCAAAGGTTTGTACAAAAGGTCACTAATGTGATATACATGTCGCCACTCATAGGGTATACTCCACTTTTAGTTAGGTATATATATCTCCAATGTAGGTTAGCCCCATAATCCTTCGACATAGCTCCACTACCAATTAGGTGACTATATCCCTAATGGAGGTGTCTAAAGTATCTAAGGAAACCAATCTTTGGATCTTGTTGCTCTCTTCTCTTTTTTTTCTTTTTTTAACTTACACTTTGAATCCTCAATTTCAGATCATGTGAATGATAGGATGAGCAAAAAATTTCTCTTTATGGCAAGACCATGCATGATGTCATCTTCTCTAGACTTAAAATTTGATTAATGTGTGACATGTTTTTGGTCCAATAAGGAACTCAAGTTATCTAGGGGAGGCCAAAATCTCCTTCAAACATGACAAATTTTGATAAAGGTTGAGTCAAATACTAGGTATGGTTTAATAGCATAAACAACTTCTATTTCCAATAAACCTAAGAAAATGATAGAAAAAGACATGATGATAGAGAGGACAACTAATGCATGTTTACAAATAAAATATTAAGGATAGACCATTGTGGGGAACATGGTGGACAATACATCATGACATGCAACACAATAAGACATTTAGACCAATTATAAAAAGGTAGGAGATATATAAATGTGAGACACATAAATGGATGCAAAAACTATAACCGTTATATGTCATTGATTAATTATGCCAATCAGGATTGAGAAACACATACACACATCCAAATAATGATCAAATTAGCACATAATGAGTTATCATGTTTACTAGTGTGTGGATGTATGTGGTGGATGTAATATGATGGATGACGAGAAAAGATTCTAAATGAGGGATAGCATGGGGATGAGAAAAATGAGAAGGGATAGAAGTGCGAGGGAGGAAAGCAAAAGAGGAGGAATATAATGGTGGGTAAGAGAAGAAAGTGGAGAGGAGAGAAGGAGAATAAAAGGAACTAGCCAAAGGTATGTAGCTGCTCATGCATGACCATACAAAAATGGCATGAAACCTATGAATGAAGGAAAATAAAGTGAATGAAACAAAGGTGTGATAAAGAGAAGAAATTAAAAAAAAAAAACTGTGTATAGGTACGTAGCTTCTCATGCATGATTGTACAACAATGACACGGTTATTGTGAATGAAAGAACAAAAATAGGATGAGGAGAAAGAAAAGTGATAAAAAGCAGAGAAAAAATGGGGAGGTAAAAAAGGAGGTGAATTGAGAGAAGAAAGAGGATTGTGAACTTGATGTAGATTTGTTGTTTTGTTTTATTTTTGTTGTTTTATTTTTGTTGTTTTTTTTGTTGGTTTTTTTTTTTTACAAAGAATGTGCAAGAAGAAATAACCTATTAAATGTTATTAGGTATAGAAAGAAAAAAGGTGAAGGATTTTAATGGGTTTGGTTCCTTGACCCCTTTGAGAGTGGTAAGCTTGTAAGTGCCAAAACCAAACTTGTGTTTGACAATGTAAGGACCAAGCCAATTGGGAGTGAATTTGTCCTGCAAATGGCTAGTGAGGTTTGAGTTTTTTTTATTCTCTTTTAGCACGAGGTCATCAACTTGAAACTCTTGCTCATGAACCTTGTTGTCATATTTGCACTTGATCCAATATTGATAAACACAAATATGCTCAAGAGCATTTATTCAACATTCATCAAGAAGGATAAGTTGATCTAGTCAATCTTGATGTGCAGTGTCGTCCTTCAACTCTTGGAGTGAGATTCACAAGGATGGAATTTCAATTTCAATGGGCATAATGGCCTCAGCACCATAAACCAATGAGAATGGAGTCATCCCATTAGGTGTGTGAATGCTTGTTTGGTATGCCCACAATACTAAAGGAATTTGGGTGTGCCAATCTCTATGGGATTCTTTTGCAGTCTTATGTAATACTATGCAAATGGACTTGTTTGTGGCTTTGGATTGGTTGTTGCCTTAAGGATAGTAAGGACACAAGAAGTTATTTTGGATGTGGTATTTTGTCACACATCATTGGGACATCCTTATTCTTGAAGGGTGTACCATTATCTAAAATGATCTTGGAAGGGATGTGAAAATGATAAATGAGGTGATGCAAGATGAATTTTGTAATTTGACGATCAATCATTTTGACAAGGGGAATGGCTTCTACCCACTTAATGAAGTATTATGTAGTTGTTATGATGAAAGTATATTGTCTAGATGAGTATGAGGAGATTTTTTCAACAAGGTTGAAATCTAATTATGAAAAGGGTCACAATACCTATATTGGCTATAATGCTTATGAGGGCACATGGGTTAAGTTGGCATGATGTTGATATTTGATATTATTTCTTGATGTATGCACAATAATCACATTTCATGGTACACCAATAATAACCCATGCACAAAATATATTTTTGATTGCGATTCCACTAAAATAGCCACCACAAGTGTCATCATGAACTATAGATATGATCCAACTGGCTTCATGTGGTTTGAGACACTGAAGTAGAATACCATCATAGTTTTTCTTATAGAGGATATCCCCCAAGAGATTGTTCCTCATAGCTTTCTATTTGAAATTTTATTTTCTATCCTAAAGCAAATCAGAGGGAAGAATACCAAAGATTAAGGTCATCCTTGACCTGAGAAAACCAAGCATTGTAAGGTTCTTCTTATACAATATGGACGTCTAGTTCATCATGGAAAGTCTTACTAGAAATAGTTGATAGGACAAAGAGTGGTGACATGTATGTGGGTGACTTTGTCATGTAGATTTTGGGGAATGAGAGAACCGAGAGAGGCCATTGTGTTAGTGAAGCGATTGGCATATCTTGAAGAGGTATTGATATCATACCAATCAAAGTGTGATAACAACTTGTAGACACCTAAAATGTGTCATGTAGAGGGTGAATACTCATATGGACATACTACAAGACCATATGGAAGATCTTGGATAGACTTCAAGATAGAGCAGTGGTTCTAACCACTCAATTTGGGCTCCTTGGACTAATCAGTCTGAAATGCAGCCTAAACCTGTGGTTTATAGCTGAACCACGGCTGAGACCTATGGTTTATAGGATAGACCACAGCTATGACCTGTAGTCTTAAATGAAGTTCATTTGGCTTTCAATTCAAGCCAAATCAATTGAAATGGCCATTTTATCTAGAATAATGTGGTTAGATAGTAGAAGCTTCCATTCCAACTATCCTAACCACACCTTCTTGATCTTGGCTTCTCCAGGAAGCCACCCCTAGCCCTTGGGTAGTCCTATAAGTACCCCTACAAATGAGGGCAAATATATTAGCGAAGTGCTGACGAATTATCGAGTGAGTGTGAAGTGATCAAGTGAGCAATGAAGCCCTATCAAATTGCATACTAAATTTGTGCATTCAAAGACTACTTTGCTATTCATCCAATGATCAGTTTGCCATGGGAGCCCTAGGAGCCTAGGAGGATCAAGAAATGCAAATCCGGGTAAACGAAGGCCCATCATAGTGATTTGACTACCAAATCTATCAGAAGGACATCAAAGGCAACCCTTGAACATCAATTGTACAAGGAGGTTAAGCCCACTACCCTTGGAATTGAGGGAAAGCCTATTAGAGTTCTAACCATGGCTGTCAGCCACAACTTATAGTGCAGACCGTGCACCAGAGCTATGGTTTGTAGCAGAGGTATAACCGCCTTCCTAATTTCATTTTTGACTGGTTAATTAGTTTAGATTAGTTTTTTTCATGGTTAAAATATATTTTAGTAGACTTCTAACCGTAGATTTAGGTTAGTTTAGCTTCTTTATGTGTATGCTTCAAATAGGACATTAATAAGTTCTTTATGTGATTTCATGCCTTATTTCATATATCTGATCCACGCATAGAGAAGTTGTTGTATTTATTTATGCTATTATATGAATCTTGATTTGATTTGCATAGTTTAGAAGCACCTTTTATATTTTCTTGATGATGCATGTTAATGGTGTCATTATGCATTTTATCTAAAAGGGCCTCATCAGGAGAGGTTGCCTATATTTTTGACATTCTTGTTATTTCTTGACCATAGGGAATAGTTTCAAAGGAGATAAAATCATCAAGTTCCTTCCCCATTGTGAAGAAGAGGACACCTCCACCCTAGATCAGTTCATGCCATTTTGAGAGGCATTTGGAAATCACGCCTACCCTTAAGATGGAAAACAATTGAGCACTCCTATTGTAATATTGTATCAAAATAAATATCCCTAAGAGGGGCATACTTGTAATTGGGTTTTGACTTCAAATATAATGGAATAAAGTGTTTCCTTTATTGTTTCATTTGTTGTTAATTTTGTTTACTTGTATGCATATTATATCTTTACCATTTATCACAATAGGAGTCGCAATTGGGTGTGACCCTTTCTGGTGGTCCCAGAGGCAATCACGGTGGCACTCTGTATTTTTACGATCTAACTATATTTTTTTGGCTTTTGTAGTTGCAGGTACAGACTGCAATTATCAGCTATGGCCCAACAACTAAACCACAGGTACAAGGTATGATTCACAGTTAGATTCGTAGGTCAGACCTATTGATAGCATAGACAGCCAATTCGAGAATTCCAAACAGTGTAGGACATGAGGTAGGTCATTTTTCTAGCTCTCTGTAATTTTTGTTTTTTCTATGTTTTTACGATAGGTAAATTTTGAATGCAAATTAGGAAAGCAACTAAAATAAAATGGCAAATCAATTGTCCTAGTTTACTTTTTGTATTTTTGCTTTCACTAGAAAGGTGTTTCTAGGAACAACAAACCTCTGATTGTAGTTTGCCCTAGGCTACAACATGCTTGATAAATATGTGTTGATGGTTTGCATGTGTGAGGCTTGATTAGTGGCCATTTAGCATCGTAATGTGCATAGTCCTAAAGAGAATCTAGAGTAGCTTGCATTTTTTTAATCTAAAATGTATTTCATTTACATAGCATCTAGAAAATGAGCATGTGTTATATGATGCATTTATTTTATGTACATTAAAAATAACCACACACACCATGAAACACTTAAACGCTAGTGAGTTAGGCTTGACATCCAACCACTAGTAGGGTTCAACAATGGTGGGCGTAACTACCATCCATTGGCCCAAATCCTATGAACCCTTGATATATATACCAATATCGGATCCAATAACCATTCGTAGCCCAAAAAAATTGTATGTACTCTTGGAAGGGTATAACATTGATTGGGTGAGATTGGGTGAGGATCTAGTAGGACATGTGCTCCTTGTCCAAGTGTGGGCTTCATTACCACACATAGAGGATTTACGCGACTTGGATTTCATAGCCAAGTTTTCAAGCTATGAGCATATAGGTGAAATCCATTAAACCAAGAATAAAATCCAATAAGTTTTACAAAAACATGATAAGATTTTCTACAACTGATACAACACATTGAAAACACATCAAACAGTTTAGGACTCACTTTTAAAACTTAAAATGAGATAATCATTGTTGTATACCTTGTTTGCTTAATAATAATACGTTTAGACTCTAGGTATACAATGGTGGACACACGGTGTGGTCATAAATGGTCCAATGCCAACACCGATGGCCAATCCCTAACTAGTTCACAATAATACGTGTCGAATCCTCAACCACATGAGCAAACCAAACATCGTTCGGCTAGCATTCGAGGAGACAACTCAACATGGGGGGAGCTAGCAGAGCAAACCCAAAATAAAGGAGCTTTAGTACACTCCTCTAGGCATAGAGTATAATGGAAAGCCTTCCATCACGAGGGTGTTCCACTTGAGAGCCATTATCGAGATTGTAATGCACGTGCATCCACGAGATCGACTGAAGAGTTTATTATGTAGGGGACTAGATTGGTGCCCCTATGTACTAAGTCTGTTGGAGGATCTATGGCTCTACCTTCTTAGTATAGAAGGACTAGAGACCCGCCCATTAAGGGACAGGTAGATAGGCTCGCTATCGAGCATAGAACTAGCCATACTCCCATGCGTGGTCCAACACGTAAAATCACCATTGACATATCAAAGGTGGGAGATAATGGTACACCACCAAATGAGCGATGGTGGTCTAGGTAGTTAGAAGGTCTAGGTAGTGTTCTAGAGCAACTAGGATGCAAGCCTTCTGCTCCACCCACTCGATCCCCGAGTGAGCATAGTGGGAGTGTCATCCGCACTACTAGAGAACATGGGGAGGCTTCTAAGCGCCCGCATGTCACACACTCGCTATCTACGCATGGTGGATCACAATATGGGACATAGTAGGAGAACAATGCCATATTTACAAATAGAGGCAAAGGCATAGCATATCAGTTATATGGGTACAAAACCCATAAAGTTTCTCGTACAGAGCAGGGGTATCAAAGGCCTCCCACGATCGACCAGATCGATAGGTCACATCGACTGGCATCAAAGCAAAAATGCCAACTCCTCCAAGACCAATTGGAGGATGCTTGCCTAGAGAGGCAATGTATCGAATATGAAAATATTCAAGTGCAAAGGCTCATAAGATAGAGGTTATATGAGCAGTGCATGCACGAGGAGCGTATCCTTGCTTAAAAGGAACGCGTAGAACAGGAGGATCAACTAGCTAGGGTTGGCCTATACCCTTAAGATGAGAATCATGAGTACATGTATAGGAAGGCTTTCTCACAAGTCGAGATGCATCAATAGCATAGAGATGCTCATACTCATGTTACTTTTGAACAAATGGAGTGGCTACCATTTCTCAATAATCAAAGGTAGAGACATCATGAAGCAGTAGCGGGATATGGATATCCTAAAAGCTCTCAAGCTAAAGAGGAGGAAGAGCAAAGACCTCCATCTTGCACAAGGAAGATAGTACCTCCTAAGCCACCTACACGTCAACTTAGGAAGGAGGACTTTTTATCTTCAGAGGCCTATAAGGCCTTGGCCAAGAAAATTAAAGCCATTGAGAGACAAGATGTGGCTATTCAAAAGCTGACTCTAAGGAAAATATTTAACAAGCCTTATGATCCTTCAGTGCCTACTTCGGCCTACCCTAAGCATTTTGACATGCCCAGGTTAGATAATTTCAATGGTGATGAATATGCACAAGAACATGTAACGAGCTTTCTGGATGCTTGCTTTTAGATAGCAAGCAATGATGCTTTATTTTTACGTACATTCATCACAAAAAATTTAGGGCCTTCTCGAGAGTGGTTTAATTAACTAAAGAAGTACAATATAACAAGCTTCAAGTAATTAGATGATGCCTTTCTTGAATGCTATTCCTTTGGCATCAAGAATCAAGCTAATATTTTTTATTTAGCTAAGCTAGCTCAGCGCGATGATGAGCCCATAGAACATTACAGAAAGAGGTCGAGAATATTAATGGCAAAGTTGCCATTCCCCATTCCTACCACAAAATTAACTCGGATGTTCATGAAGATTTGTGCGAAGAACATATTGTTACTGCTATAGTTACAACAGTATGATACATTCGAAGAGGCTTTGGTGCAAGCCAAGGTGATTGAGGATATCAAGTTGCAAGAGGGCAACTTGAAGCTCAAAAATAGGAAAAAGGGATAGAAGAAGAGTACCACGAAGCATCAGGGCAAGCAAGACCATGTAAATCAAGTGGTATTAAATCTCCAATGGGAGGACAAGGGGCAAGAGAAGTAGAACTACCAGGCCCAGCCTCCACCTGTGCAGTATGATAAGCATAATAACTACAAGGGCAATAACAAAGAGCAATGATCACCTCGCCAGTTCACATCGTTGACGAAATCACTGATGGCAATTTTTCATCAGTTATGCAAGGCCAAGGAAATCAGATTAGCCAAATTCAAGATGATAGACCCCAATCAATCTAAACTAAAGGGGTTTCAAGATGATCTATTTTGCATCTTTCATAGAGTGAATCGAGGTGTTTTGGTCTTTCAAACACCTAGTGCAAAATATGATCGACAAGGGTGAGCTTGTAGTGCCTCACAACCCGCAGGCACTAAACAATAAAAATATGGGGATTTACAAGAACCCCTTACCGAATCATGAGGTGCCTCGGAACAACATTGGTCAAGTTAACCAGGTACGAGTCGAACCACCTACCCAGGGGTTCGTAGGTATGGTCAATATTGTTACTAGGCATGGGATATACAAACATCAAAATCAACCTCGTGCTCCTATCCAGCTACAAGCCATTCCAAATCAACAACTAGCATAGAATATTATAGGCCCACCAACAAGATTGGTGGTGATCCTAAGGAGCAGGTTGGTCCAAAACATGCAGACAACTCCTATGAAGTTATCAATATATGAATTAATTTAGTAGTCCCCGAGGCACAAGGATACTCTTATGGATATTTTAAGGTCCATTGAAGTACAGGCCTAGGATGCATAGGCATTCACAAATTTCATGGGACATGTACAACAGTGTCAAGAATCGATGATCCAATTTTACGATCATGAGATAAGGACGGTTTCTACAACTATGGTTGACTCATTGTTGCATATAATCACATGTGTGAACCACATGCCATTCAAAAGGGTCTTGATTGATAATGGCTCATCGATCAACATAATAATGACCAAGGCACTGAGTCATTTGAAGCTACCTAAATCACACATTGTTCCAACTACATTCACATTGAGAGCGTTTAACAATGCACTATGTTTGACTATAGACATAATTATCCTATTCGTACAGGTGGGTTTGAATACCATTTCAGTAATGTGTCATGTGATAGAAGGGACCATGCAGTACAACATTTTACTTTGTAGGCCTTGGATTCATGAAATGCGTTGTATCCCCTCGATACTACATCAATGCATGAAATATATTCACGAGGGACTAGTTCACATAGTGGCATCGAATGAAGAGCCATTTAAGTTTGTGAACCTAGCATATTTTCCTAGGGGTTTTATACTCCCATCAATGCACCTGGATGTTAGGTCGTCATCACCAATAAGGAAACCAAGAGGTAAACCGGCAGTGCATTCTCAACCGATGTCACCTATGTCACATAGATTGAAGCATACCACTGCCACTTCCTTGAAGCCGTCAACATTAGTCATGCATCAGGATGGCAGAAAATTAAATGTGAATATGGGCAAAAAAGAGAAATATATTGAGCCTGAGCCAATCGTTGAGGACGTTCCCATTCCCATGGAATTTGAGGAATCCCAAGACAAATTTGAGGAGGCACCTCAGCCTTCTTCGCCTGCATCTTCAGCAGGGTCATCTGCATCGCGAGTAATGGTACATCTTGCTAATACCAGATTATATGAGTACCTTATATAGAATGTGACCTTCAGACCAATTTTGAAGATTGCATAAGATATGGGTAGACCATCTGCCCATCGTTATCCAGTTGGATTGGTGGTTCCACTAGGAGAATCGCCTAACCAGACTAACTTCATTTATGTGGGGCTAGATTAGCTTCCAACGCGAGAGCCCATGGATAAATATGACAAGGAAACTTTTGCGGTAAACATTTGTTATTTGTCTAATCTAGAGTATGCCATGCATATTTTTGAGCTATATCACTGGCATGGATACGGCCTTGGTCTCTTTGAACAAGGATGGAGAACTCTGCTAGAACCTCATTATCAGTTAGTCACTAATAGATTCAGTTTAGGGTTATAGATACGTGGGCAGGATGATTTGCTCGTAGTATCCCTAGATCATCTATACCTTAGCATGGTGGACGATGTGGATTTTAATCCATATCATCCAAATCCTTCCAAATTCTGGAGGAATCACCTTATGATATTTGCCATCACCATTGAGCCACTCGAAGATCATCGTGAAGGGCTCCTTGAGCATATTGAGGTAGAAATGAACCCTAGAGATCAACTGGGACACCAAACCCATGATGCAGTCGACAACACAAACATGTAGGGGTGCAACCCCATTACTGCAAGCGATCTCGAGTTAGGAAATATTTTTAATGAAGATGGAGCAGATTCCATCTTTGATATGAGTGGACTAGGCTATGATGCATACGAGGATTCCCCAAATGACAATGGATCTAGGGATGAAGTCGAAGGTGCTTATGTAAGGCCTTTGTATGCACATCATTTATTGCCTATGAAATCAGTACATAATACCAAATAAATCCTTCCCAATGTTGATCATCCAGGGGAAGGGACCAAAACATTTTTCTTCGTAGCATCGTACATGAGGTATAATTACTCAATTTTTTGAGATAGCGATGATAGTATGTAAGAAGTGAGATTTATGGGGCCTCACTTAGAGGAACGTCCTCTAGGAGTGATGGCGAATGAAGGATTCTATTATGATAGTGATGAAGAAGATGATAGATAGGGCCTACCTTGGTCCTCCTTATTTGCATCATCACCATCAACCCATCGATATCGATGAGGTCTATAGGCAGCTACATGTTGGTCTGTGTCTGAGAGTGAGACAGTTAAACCTGGATCAAATCCATCGATTGGTTAATCCCCTTCTACCAACCTACATGTAGTTCCATGAGCCGAACGATCCTATTTTGCATTTAGTGCATAGGGAGGATCCAATTATTCGTAGTCCTCATAGGGAAGACCCTTTTGTGCATGTGCTATTAAAGCCATATCGTGGGTATTAGGACTGTGAAAATTTTGTGGAGGTCAGTCCATGTGGTCCTGGAGATCAATTCCATTCCATAAATATGGTCTCCATTGATTTGACCATTCCAATCCACAATCCAGAAGATCTATCTAAACCGTTGTATCTTAACAAAGATGTTATTGACTGGGATCACACTGATTCACCCATTGAGTTTAAGGATTTCTTCCCCAATGAATAAATGTTGCAACCTTTTCATTTTACACCAGGATGTGCATATGATATTTATCATGTTGAAAATGCTTCCAACGTGAAACCACTCAACCCAGCTGATGATACTCATCTAATTCCTACACCTCACCAGCTGGAGGAGGGATCGCTTATGTCGATAGAGGAAACCTTGGAGATGGATATCAATGATGATCCCACCAGTGCAAAGAAAGTTAAATTTGGAGAGAGTATCACTCCAAATGAGCGGGCCACCCTCATCCCTCTATTGAAAGAGATACTAAAATTTTTTGCTTGGTCGTATAAGGATATGCCAGGTCTAGACCCAAAATTGGTTACTCATAATCTTTCGCTAGATTTGACAAAGAAGTCGATCAAGCAAAAGCTTAGGAAAATGCACCCAATAGTAGCCTTAATGGTGAAATATGAGCTATAGAAGTTGTTGGATGTGGAATTTATGATTTCCATTGATTATCCAGAATGGGTTTCCAATATGGTACCCATGGGAAAACCCGATGGAAGAATCCATATTTGCATGAGTTTCAAAGATCTAAATAAGGCAACATCCAAAGATTCATTTTTGTTGCCCAATATTGATGCTCTCATAGATGCAACTATAGGTCACAAAATGCTCTCCTTAATAGATGGTTTTTTTTGTTACAATCAAATTTGGATTTAACTCGAAGACCAGTGCAAAACCATGTTTATAACACCATGGGGAACAGTTTGCTATAAAGTTATTGCATTCGGCCTCAAAAATGTTGGTGCCACATATCAACGGGCCATGACATACATCTTTCATGACTATATGAACAAAATTCTTGAAGATTATATCGATGATTTTCTAGCCAAGTCATTGCTATGAGAAGAGCATGAAGAGGTCTTAAGGAAAGTCTTTGATTGCCTGATAGAGCACAACGTTAGGCTGGATCCTAAGAAGTGCATATTTGATGTAACTATTGGAAAATTACTAGGGTTCATCGTCTCTAAGAGAGGCATCGAAGTAGACCCAATGAAGGTCAAGGCCATTTTGGAAATGTGTCCTTCCACCAATATTAAGGAATTAAGAAGCCTTCAGGGCAAGGTAATCTCGATAAAGCGATTTATTACCCAACTATCATATAAATGTCAACCCATGAATTGACTACTACATAAGGGTGTCCCATTCAATTGGGATGAGGATTGCAAGGTAACTTTCACTAAGATAAAGCAATACCTAGTGACACCACCAGTGCTAGCTCCACCAAGGCTAGAGGTACCTTTTCTACTATATATATCGGCAACTAACTTTGCACTGGGAACCATGTTGACTCAAAATAATGTGCAAGGCAAAGAATAGACCATATATTACATTAGTCAAACTTTGGTGAGCTATGAGCTCGGGTATGTATACGTGGAAAAGTTGTGTTTAGCAGTAGTGTTCACTACAAAGAAATTGTGACACTATATGCTAAGTCATACGACGTATGTTATATCAAAAAAAAATCCTTTGCAGTACATGATGAGTAAGACTTATCACAATAAGCATACTGCGAAGTGGATTATAATTTTGACAGAATTTGATCTAGAATTCATAAGACAAAATTCCATTAAGGGACAGGTCATAGCAGATCAATTAGCTGAGGCGTCACTGTCAAACAGTAGACCTCTAACAATTGAGCTTCTAAACGATGTAGTCTTTGTCGTATCTGAAGCTCCCAAACTCGAAGAACCAGAGAAAAATATTGATATGACTATGTTCTTCGACGGTTCAAAGTACGAACAAGGGGGGATATCGAAATAGTGTTTTTCACACCACAAGGAGCTCCAATGCCATTTTCATTCAAGTTGGATTTTCTATGTACCAACAACAACGTTGAGTACGAATCCCTAATTCTAGACCTCCACACAATTTTCACCATGAATATTAAGAGATTGAACATCTTTAGCGATTCCTTGCTCATAGTAAATCAATTCAAGGCGCTTTTTCAGTTACGGTGTCCCATACCGAAAGCCTATAAAGATCTAGTTGATACATATTTGGCCAAACTAGAATGGTATGACATTGAGGCAATCCCTCAATCGTCAAATAGGTTTGTATATACCATGGCTTCTTTGGGATCCTTAATCCCTTAGAATCCATCTTCTGATTTCACTACCATCCATGTCAATATGCTCTATCATCTAGTAGTAGAGTGTGCTGCCTATGATAACAAAGAATCGGTCAACATGATTAGTGTAGAACCACAAGCTAAATGGTTTTGCAGAGCTTAAGAGTTTCTTAAGAAGGCACCTTGGGGGTCATTAACCTCTCAGAGTCCCATGGGGAGTGGTACTACCATTCACCATGGGGTTTTTTCTGATTCTGCATTTGCAAAAGCAAATACACTGGGGGAGCAAGTCATCTTGGCAGTCGAAGCTAAGATTTATCAAAATTGGATGTCGTAAATTAAATATTTCCTAAAGCTTAGTATAATCCCAAAGGGATTTCTACGTGTCGTGAAGCACACATTTAAACAAAAAGCTATCAAATATGTCTTAATAGGATACATATTGTACCGAAGAAGCTACGATGGAGTTCTCCTTCATTTCCTAGAGATCCAAGAGGTATCATGGGAAATTTTGCAAGCCCATGATGGTATGTGCAGTGGCCATTTTAGTGGTATGGTCATCTTCAAGTGCATCCTTTGAATGGGTTACTATTGGCCCACTATGGAGGAGTGCAATGCATATGTCAAGAAATGCATTAAATTCCAGCATCACACTAATCTTACACACTTACCATCGCAGGCCTTATAGCCCATCCAAGCGGCTTAGCCATTTGCTCAATGGGGATTGGATATTATAGGTAATATCTCTCCTCCGTCATAGGGTCGACATACATTCATAATCATAGCTACTGAGTATTTTACAAAGTGGGTGGAAGCAATACCCTTAACAACAACTCGAGCTCGTAGCATATCATAAGTTGTTTTGGGATTCCATCCAAAATAATATCGAATAATGGAACGTCTTTCAAGAACAAAACTATCAGATATTTGACATCTAAATATAGAATCAAACATAGTTTTGCGACTCCATACTATCCACAAGCAAATGGGCAGGTTGAAGCTTCAAATAAGATAGTGGTAGCCATCTTAAAAAATATGGTACAATAAAACCACAAAGACTAGCACATCCAACTGCCCCTTGTGCTTTGGGCTTATAGGACTAGTATTCGGACACCCATAGGGGCAACACCATTCTCACTAGTATATGGAACTAAGGCCATTATGCCCTTGGAATTAGAAATTCCAACACTGTGCATTGCATTGAAAGAGTTCATCGATGATGACACTGCACAGCAAGCTCGACTGGATCAATTGATGCTACTTGATGACCATTTCATAAATGCCCTGAAGCATCTCTGTGTTTATCAAGAGTGACTAAAACGAGCTTACAATGTCAAAGTCCACTAGAGAGACTTTGAAGTTGGGGATCTTATCTTGAAATAAAACCAATAGAACTCTAAATTACTGCCAGATATGTGAGACATATTCGTAGTCAATTGGCTAGGACCCTACATCATATCTAAAAATATTGGTCCATGTACCTATCGCCTAACATTGTTAGGGGTGTTCCCTCAATCTGGAAAGAGTTGGACAAAGCGGCTAGAAGTTTTCTTTGGGAAGGTGCCAATGGAGAGAGGAAATGGGCCTTGGTTGGTTGGGATAAGGTCACCCAACCCAAGGAAAAATGTGGGTTGGGCTTGAGAAGCTCCAAGTTTAACAATCGGGCCCTGGCTGGGAAATTGTACTGGAGGTGGATTTCTCAGCCTTCGTCTCTCTGCAGCAAAATCCTTTCTAGTAAATACTTGGGTACTTGTTCCTCCCAATGACTTGGGCCGCTATCCTCCGGAAGGTAATGGTTCTCTTGTGTGGCAGGCGCTCAAGCTTGGTTCTTGCATTATCAAAGATCAATTGTTCTGGAAAGTTGGGAGAGGGGAGAAGGTCCGGTTCTGGACTGACTCTTGGGATCAGCATCCTCCTATTCTTGCAGTGTTTCCCGATCTGCTTTCGCTAAAAATAGCTCTTGAAGACAAAGGTTGGATTCATATTCAGACCTACTTCACTACCAGCCCTCTGGGGAGTATAAGGTTAAAAAATTTAAGCGGCTGGGTGAATGGCCTATTCCAATCCCTCCGGAGCAGGCCCCAACTCTGGAAAAACTTTTGGCTGAAAGGTTTCTATCTGGGAGTGATGAGGAGGATGAGCTTGCTTGGGGCTTCGGGAACCTTGGGGTTTATTCTGTGAAGGAGGGCTATGCTTCGATCCTACCTGAGCCCCCCCCACACTCTTTTCCTGTTCATGAATGGAGGAAGATTTGGCATCCCAAGGGCTGGCCGAAAGTGAACTTCTTTGCTTGGCAAGCGATGCATAATGGTATCTTGACCTTTGACAACCTTAGAATTAGAGGCATCATTGGTCCTTCCCAGTGCGTTTTATGTTATAGGAATGAGGAAGCGTGAACCATCTTCTCGTTTGATTGCTCTTTCACACGACGATTTGGCAACGTTGGTTCTCCCACTTTAAACTTCAGGTGCTTAGAGATCTATCCCGGACCAATTTATGGGAAAGTCGGAAGAGAGGTAGATTTATTTCTAAAGCTCTTCGTGCTTGGTCGGGAGATCGGTTTCCTTTTTATTTGGTGGCAGGTTTGGTTGGAAAGAAATGATCGTATTTTTTGTGAAACCTTCTCTTCGATGGAGGGGATTTGGCAGATCATTTGGAGCAAAGTTGTGGAAACCGTTGCCATCTATGCTGAGAAGGAAAACCAGCCTGCTTCTAGGCCTTTGAGTGGGAGAGGTTCTGATCTGGAGAGACAGGTAAGAAGTTGTTGGAAACCTCCCCCAGAAGGCTGGGTCAAAATCAATACTGATGGAGCTGCTAAAGGTAATCCGGGCAATGCTGGCAGTGGTGTTATTTGCCGTGATCATGCTGGGACTGTGCTATATTGGGAATTGCAAGGTCTGGGATATGCCACAAACAATGAAGCTGAGGCCTTTGCTATTAAATCTGCTTCCATCTGGGTCGTCAAGCATGGCCATAGAAAGATAATCATTGAGTCTGATTCCCAAATCTTGGTTGGTGCTCTTGATTGCATGCGGAACTTTGCCTTAAAAGCTTGGAGGCTCCGGATTTTGGTTGCCCAAATTTTAGAGCTTTGGAAAGAAATTGAGGATGTGATTCCTGTTTATGCTAGTAGATCTCTTAATAAAGCGGCCGATTTCCTTGCTAAGTTGGGTGCTGAGAGAGAGGTTGGGATTCATCTGCATAGCAATTTGCCTGTGGAGAATGTCGAGATCAGACAAGGCCTTGAACAATTCCTGAAATAATGTGCAAAGTTTTTTTTGCTAAGGGTCCTTTCTGTCGCGATTTCGTGACTTGTTGCCCTGTCGCGGCTGTTGGCTGGTTACTGTCGCGATATCGCGACAGGTTGAGTCTTTGCAGTCTCCGGCTGGTTTCTGTCGCGATATCGCGACATGTCGCGTTATCGCGGGTCACGATTCCGTGACATGTTGCGCTATCGCGACATGTCGCGTTATCGCGTGACGCGATCCCGCGTCTTGTTGCGATATCGTGACATGTCGTGATATCGCGACATGTCGCGTTTTCATGCCTCGCGATTCCTCGACATGTTGCGATATCGTGACAGGTCTCGCCTTCCTGGCGTCTGGGTGGTTAACTGTCACGATTTCGCGACCTGTTGTGTTGCTGCATCTTTGAGCTGGTTTTTGTCGCGATTTCGTGACAGGTTGTGCCCTCCTGGTCTCTGGCGTTTTTCTTGCGCGATTTCGCGGCATGTTTGGCTCCTTTGCGACTTGGTGGTTTTCCGTCGCGATTTCACGACCTTATTGAGGCTTGTTTTTTGCTTTCTTTTTCTGTCGTGACGCTTTCTGCGGGAGGCTGTCGAGGGCCTTTCCTGTCGTGATTTCACGACATGTTGCGATTTCGCGACATGTCGCGATTTCGCGACATGTCGCGTTATCGTGCCTGTTGGTGCCAAAGTGGCCGTGACGGGTTTTCCTGTCGCGATTTCGTGACATGTCGTGGTTTCGTGACCTGTTGCTGTTTCGTGCCTTCCGTTCTCTGTGCCTTGCGGTTCTTAGCCTTGCCTTGGTGCGCCTTCCTTGTTGTTTTTCTTGTGGCTCTGGCTCGGGATGTGTTCTCTCCCGCTTGTATCTGGTTCTTGTTTTAATACAAGTTTTCATTTTTTCAAAAAAAAAAAACATTGTTAGGGGTGTTGAAGAGCCTGAACCTCTCAACATAATCCATCTTAAGGCGTTTTATACTTAAAAAGCATAGTAAAAGGCTTCGATAGTTTCTTGTAACTGCTCGGTCATCCTAAAAGGCTCCAAACACTTTCATTAGTGGTTTGGTCAAGTAAAAATATCCAAAGGCGTCTGTAATCCCTTTAGTCAACCTCAAAAGCTTTAAGGGTTTGCAAAATGACTCGGTCATCCCAAAAAGGCTCCAAGGGTTCCTGAAACCGCTTGGTAGTGTCAGTTAAAAGCCCTGAGGATTTGCATAATCGCTCGGTCATCCTAAAAATCACCAAAGGCATCTGTAAGCCCGTTGGTCAAACTCAAAAGGTACTAAGAGTTTTTGAAAATTTTCTTGGTCAACCCAAAAGTTCCAAAGGAATCTGTAAGCCCTTTGGTCAAATGTAAAAGGCACCAAGAGTTTTTGAAAAACTGCTTGGTCAACCCCAAAGGCTCCAAGGATTCTCAAAATCGCTTGGTCATCCCAAAATGTCCCAAAGGTATCCATAATCCCTTTGGTCAATCCCAAAATCTCCAAGGATTCCTAAAAATTGCTTGTTCAATCTAAAGGCTCTAGAGGCATGTACTTGTAGTTTGGTCAATTATGAGGCTCAAAACCCATAAAAATTATAAAATCAATAAAATCTAAAAAAAATGGTAAAGCATAAAATCCAAAAACATGTGCATTTGCATTTTCATTTTGCATTCACTCATGCATCCGTCGTAGTATTGCATTGCATATATGCATTCCTCATCCATTGCATTCCGTAATAGACGGAATTTGTGTTTGTCAGTCTTACAAACGATGCCATGTTTGTGTTTAGATCATGCATCTCTGCATTTATCATGATCCATCGTTCATGTGAGTAATTGTATTTTTCAACACAACCTATAATTTTTCTATGGAGATAGACTAGGGTTTTCTGATCACTCAATCATACCTAGTAGTCTTATCAAGAGTTGGTAGAAAGCTTGCTTTACTTTTGTAGCTAAGGTTTAGTTAGTATAGCCCTTAGCATATCAAAAGCCTATCACTAATAAACAAATTTAAACAATCCTAACAAGTACTAGGGGAATATGAAGCCATGAAGCAGGATCGGGTATCATATAGCGAAAAGAGTTATTCTTGCTTATCCCTTTGTGTGGACGATATGGGAAATGTTGGCAGTTGGCAAAAGGACAGGTTAGCACCCTATTCAGAATCCCTTTCTTATGATAAAATAAGTGTATCTTATAAATATATCCCATATCAATCCTCATGATTGATCCCCTACATCGATATCATAGGTCGACTCCCCAGAGTGATATCCCATATTGATATCATAAGATCGATATTCTCAATTGATATACCAAAAATAGTTTTTTCAAGTAAATCTCCCCAAATGAAAGTTTTTGAAAAAGATTACTAAATGTAAATGCCAAAAAGTGAAGATCAAATGAAGATCAGAAAACTGGCTTAAATCAAAGTTCAAAGTGAAGATCAAATGAAGATCATAAATCAAAAGTTTGAGTAGAGGTCAAATGAAGATCCAAAATCCAGTTCAAAGAGAGATCAAATGAAGATCCAAAGACAGTTCAAAAATATGGAATCGACTCCCTTGCTTCACTACATATGAGCAAGTATCCCAAAAATTGAAGGATAGAAAGGAATGAGCCTGAATCCCTAGAATTGTCAGCACTACTATACCTTACGCATGACGATCTGTTTGATGCATTAGCATCTCGCTTATAAACAAGACCAATGTTTGAATATGGAAGAGCTAGCTTCGGGTGTCTTGCATTGCCTAGTGGCTTAGTCCAACTGAAATCTAAACTTGAGATTGGATAAGACATTTGTGGAACCCCTATCTTAGCAATGGGCTGAAATAATCCCGCCTGACATCGAGGAACACTTGTGTCTTATCTTAAATAATAATTTGCACACACAGGGATAATGAATAGTTAGGGTCTATCCTAGAAAAAGCCTTTTATATCATAAGTCTAGTGTGGTTAGTATGCAACTTTTGATAAGTCTATTAGGGTGTTTGAGTCTCATGGAAAACCTCAAAAATCTCTCCCATAGCAACAAAGTGTCAAAAATTACAACCATATATATAAATCTCCAAATTGCAAAGTATTAAACCCATGATACACCAGTATAAAAAGCACAATCAACATATAGGATAGATATTGGATGAATATTAGCAATAATATTTAGATGGCCACTGAGTATATCATGCACATTTTTCAAAATTGCAAAGGAAAATTGAATGACACATTATATCATTCGCATCATAAAACATTGCATACCATTGCATTTCATATATGGGTGATTAATTTATTACATTCTTATCTTAAGGATTTTCAATTACATTCATGATTTTTATACATTTTGTGGCATCATCCATTAGATTGATAAACATATTTGCATTCATTCCTTATGTTTTAAGTGATTAAATCATACAGATTCATTTTCATTATATTAGCATCATGTAAATAAAGCATTACATACATTAATGCATAAAAGAAAGCAATATCAAATATGCGTTAAGAGAAAAATATCGCATCCATGTGCATACATCAAAAATCACATCTAAGCATCTAAGATCACTGCATATCATCATCATAAATCAAATAGATACCTAGTGCATGTCATCCATATATCATAGCATATAGAATCAGCATAACATAAGCATTGCATCCATGTGCATCATATAAAAATAAAATTAAAAATAAATGAGAACACAATAATGAGCCATAATAATGATCATATCATATAAATATGTGTGTCTCAAAGTACATGGGGAGTACAAAAATACCCACAGGCTACAAACGTGTAGGTCCTCGACCTTACACCAAAAATGAGATATATCAAAAATGTGTCCTACAATCTAGAGCTCTAGCTTCGATCTGATCCCCCTATACTAGAGCTCTCGTTGCCTCCCTCAGTGTTGTGCTCAGGAGACTGCTCTGCCTGCTGCCCTGCTTACTGCTATGGATCCTGCTGAGCATCCTGAGTACCGCCTAACCCTAATAGGCCTAGAACTCATCCAACTACTCCCTAAGCAATGGGAACCTCTATCTATCGGGACCTATGACTGGATGCTATAGTAGACTACCATGCCTCCCTGGTCCTGGTATGACTACTTCCACCATGCATACTAGAGGACCTGTGTGTCCTCTCACTCCAATGGGTGCGATGGCTCGAGCTAGCAGTGGACTGTCTTGTAGTCTGAGACCTAGTCCATTGGGACTCTATAGCATATGTATCCTCAAGAACCTCTATTCCCAACATCTAAATGTAGCCCACCGGCTGCTCTACCCAAGCAACCCTAGATGCATGCCTCTCATTGGCACTCATAAGTAAACCATGTAGGCATTGTATCTCAGTCATAGGATCCCAACCACCTGGTAGTACTATTGCTGGTACCGTCGGAGACCCCACAATCAACTGAGAGGATGGAGGACCCCTCCTTTGTTCCCTGAGCAGATCTCACTCTACTATGGTCGCATCCCTCTGTGCCTCTTCCAAGTCAAGAGCATGAGTGAGTTCATCAACTTGGGTCTCTACTATAGTAGCTCGGGCGGTCAGGCTAGCAAGTTGTTGGTCTACCTATGTCAGTCGATGATCTCTCTTTGTCAGTTGCACCTACAAAGTAATGATAGTAGTATCACGCTCCCTCTGTTGCATTTGGAATTGACCGAGCTGACTCTACAAGTTAGCCACTTGTGCCAAAAGTAGCCCTTATGCACTGTCAGGAGGGACCTCACCCTCCTCTGGAGCCTCCTCCTCAGGATCAATCTTAGGAGCCTCCTTAATGGCAGCCTCTACAACCTAGTCTCCCTTTGTCCGCTGGCACACCCTACACCCGTTAGGATCCACAACTGCTCCTACCTGATTTGTAGTGCGGTCCAGAGACCCTATCCCATACCAACATAATAGAGACCACCATCCATCATACTCTGGATTGGTCACCACTATGTCAACCCTAGTATCTTGGAATTCATCTAGAGCATCACCTAGTACTGGAGGTTGGATCCATGACATATCCCTCTCCAAGGCCAGGCACCTGTAGGTGAACGGGATCTCCGAGATGTCCTGCACCATGCCAAACTACCATACGACATGAGAAAAGAACTAAAATTCCTAGATCTTGACCTTTCGACAGATCATCCATCTATCTCAGTGAGCTTGTCGAAGCCTCTCACCAGCCTCAGGCTAGTCAGGACAATCCATGTAGGGTCGCCATTGGATATCATCTAGCCCAAGTACTACAAATCAGGTGATGTAATGTTGGGTCTCACCAGCATGAGTCCTGCTACAAAAACCCTCCTCTCAAGGCCAGTAGGCAGCATAGCACTGATGCTCATCATCAATATATGTAATGGATAAGAGCAACTCCCTAGGATGTTCTACTCTGATATGCTGCCAGCCCTAGATCTACAAAATTAGACTACATTTGATGCCCTTATGGCTATGCTCAGTAATCTGATATAGCTCTCGATAGAGCTGAGCTAGTAGTGTGCTCCTCCAGGCTAGGAGCAGTGGTCGGTGGATAGAGCTTTTTACTACTCTATGTATAGTAGCTAGAAGGTTCCATGGAATCCTCACACCCGAGGAGCCTGGAAGCACATATTGCACCAACAGGTGCATGAATACAGCCTCGCACATGAAGAAGACATTCTTCCCCTACCAATAGCCAATGTGGACCCCTCTATGGTCGATGGCACCCTGAGCCTCCTCGCTCTGAGCATCGAAGATAGCATCAAAGATGGACTCCTTATCCCTAGAGGTGGAGCAGACGATGGCCTCGCCATTAATGGGGATCCTGAAGATCCTATAGACATACTTTAGTGTGACTTTAATTTCACTTATAGGTAGGTGAAATGTGTTGGTCTACATATTCTAGCGATGGGCCAATGCAATCAGATAGGATTGATCTACCCTAATGGTGGGTAGATCCAGAACATAGCCAAAGTCGATAGCTCCGAACCACTCTCCCTTACCATCAGTGAGCTCTTTATGGGGAGTCTTCAGAATTTCAAGCTCTCGAGCTCTACAGGTCAATATCTATAATAAATAGCATAAAATAAGAAAAAAGCTAACTAAAACAAGCAAAAACTTTTAAAAATTTGATCTAAAAATCATCAAAAATAGTAAAAAATTGATAAAATTGTAAGGACATGTCATCATGTAGGCCTACAAATTCAATTTTTCAATTAGACAGGTCAAAAATGCATTAAATGATATTAATTGCACCAAAAAATTCATAAAAATTAAAAATTTTGCAAAATTTTCCTAAATTCGGCGAACCGCAGGTCAACCCTGCGATCCGCATGCGATCAAAATTTGATCGTTGGAAGTTTGAATGTTGATCGCAGCTAGTAGCTGTGGTCCCTAGTTGAAAAATTACGAACCACAGTTGGTACTTGTGGTCCACGCTCAAAGTTTGATCGGGTGCGATACCGTGGTAAAAAATGCAAAAACAATTAATAACCTAAGCTATCCTAGCCTAAAATGAGGTTCATTGCCAGCAATTTATTGATATTGATTTTTTGATTACTTAATTGGGTTCATTTTACTGGTAATGGATGTGAAGTCTTGGTTTTGAGTTACCTTGCCCTCCCCTTGTCCTCCGCGGCTAGAAGACGCTTGCTTGCGCCCTGCCATCGTGTTGTGAGTCGGTGTTCGGGTAAGGTGTGCTAGGTTGCAGGTCAATTTAGTCAGTTGTCATTGTAAAAGCTCCAGTTTTAGGTCACTATCAAGGAATAATAAGAAATATTTGAAATTTATAAATTTTATAGGCTTCTCATATTCAGCGCGGACCGCAGGCCCTAGCCGTGGTTCCCAAATTTGCAAATGGGAACCGTAGACCCTAGCCATGGTTTGTAATTTGCAGACAATTTTAGAAAATCCCACCATGGTAAGGGCCAAAAAGATCAATTAATACCTCCCATTTGGTCAGAATGTAATAAAAGAAAGCTAATTTGGAAATTTGGTGATAATCAAGCACTAGGATCCAATCAAAAAATTAAAAATTTGGCTGAGATTATAAAGTACAATCGAGGTCGTCGATATGACAAATCCTTTCATGGAGTGACACACCTCCCAGCCAAATAAATAAGCTCAATGCATAATTCAAAATATTCAAAAAAATCAAATAATTAAAACACCAAATGAGCCTCATATTTAGTAATTTACCCTATACACTTGGCGGTTGCAGCGACTTGTGATCTATGCAATCCAACAAGATGAGTAAATCACCATAAGAACATTTGGGGCAACAATTGTCATCATCGATATGATATGCTTCTTTTCAATCCCTAAGAAGGCCTTCACAGTCGGACTGCTCCATGAGAATGAGGCGTTGCATGCCATTTCTTCTATGACCTCTTCTTCAACAAATCATCGATAATTTGATTCAACACAAATCTGATTGGATTTGTATCAATTTGATTCCCTAAAATAGCTATTGTAGCTCGACTGCTCCATGGGATAGAAGTGTGTAAATACTATTAAAATTTGGAATCAAAAGCTGAACTAGGCCTTGCCAAGACATTAATTTGCTCAAATCTAAATTTTTTCATATCATCCATGGTGGTCAAGTGACATCGTCGCTTTATTCATTGTCATTACTCTCTTCGACTCATCACTTGAGGGGGTATTCATAATATCAAATCATAATCAAAATCAACAGAATATCCCAAAGATCGTAGATCCCTTGATTTTGTTAAAATTGTGTTCATCCTTGCGAATCATTGAAAACAACTATCATAAGCTTACCCCTTTGCTTGGCATAAATAGCAA
The DNA here is from genome assembly GCA_028583015.1 of Wollemia nobilis. NCBI lineage: Eukaryota > Viridiplantae > Streptophyta > Pinopsida > Araucariales > Araucariaceae > Wollemia > Wollemia nobilis. Next base: position 2,310,264 of record JAQPPZ010016829.1, on the reverse strand, counting down.
ATATGATTTTGCTTGTTTTTCTCTACATTTTTTATCTATGGGTCATAATATACCTATGGAATGCACAGCCACACCGAATGAGATGAGAAGGGCACAAGCTTTTCAATTTTAAGCCTCCAAAGAGTTGGAAGCAATGATTCCAGGATGCGCATCCTTTTGCTGGACCTAGGGCATCTAATGTTGATCTGACTAATGATCATCATAGAACCTTTGGCATCATTCTAGGTCTATTTTTTCTCAGTGTTGTTCGATCTCACAACACATTTCAAAAGGGGCATCTATAGACACCTAAAATGCATCATGTCGAGGGCGACTACTCATATGGGCACACTACAAAACCATATGGAATATCTTGGACAAAATCCAAGATAGAGCAGTGGTTCTAACCACTAAATTTGGGCACCTTGGCCTAATCATTCTAAACCATAGTCCAGACCTATGATTTACATCTAAACCATGCTTGAGACCTACGGTTTGCAGTATAGACTACAGCTATGACCTATGATCTTAACTGAAGTTCAGTTGGCCTTCAATCCGAGCCAAATCGATTGAAATAGCCATTGGATTTAGAAGAAGGTTGTTAGAGGGTGGAAACTTCCATTCCAACTGTCCTAACCACCCCTTCTTGATCTTGGCTTCTCTAGGAAGCCACCCCTAGCCCTTGGGTAGTCCTATAAGTACCCCTGCAAATGAGGGCAAAGATATAGATGATTTGTATAGTGAAGCACTGATGAATTATCGAGTGAGTGTGAAGTGATCAAGCGAGCAGTGAAGCCCTATCAGATTGCATACTGAATTTGTGCATTCGAAGACTATTTTTCTATTCATCCAACAATCATTTTGCCATGGGAGCCCTAAGAGCCTAGGAGAATCAAGAAATATAAATCTAGGCAAACAAAGGCCCATCACAGTGATTTGACCACCAAATATATTAGAAGGACATCGAAGGCGACCCTTGAACATCAATTGGACAAGGAGGTTAAGCCCACTGCCCTTGGAATTAAGGGTAAGCCTATCAGAGTACTAACCACGGCTGTCAGCCACAGTTTATAGTGCAAATCGTGCACTAGAGCTACGGTTTGCAGCAAAGGTATAACCACCTTCCTAATTTCATTTTTGTTTGGCTAATTAGTTTAGATTAGTTTTTTTCATGGTTAAAATAAATTTAAGTAGACGGATTTAGGTTAGTTTAGCTTCTTTATGTGTATGCTTAAAATAGGACATTAATAAGTTCTTTATGTGCTTTCATACCTTATTTCATATATCTGATCCATGCATAGAGTAGCTGCTATATTTCTTTATGCTATTGTATGAATCTTGATTCAATTTGCATAGTTTAGAAGCACCTTTTATATTTTCTTGATTATGCATGTTAATGGTGTCATTATGCATTTTACCTAAAAGGGCCTCATCAGGAGAGGTTGCCTATATTTTTGACATTCTTGTTGTTTATTGACCGCAGGGAATAGTTTCAAAGGAGAGAAAATCATCAATTTCCTTCCCTATTGTGAAGAAGAGGGCACCTCCACCCTAGAGCAGTTCATGCCATTCTGAGAGGCATTTGGAAATCACACCTACCCTTAATAGGGAAAACAATTGAGCACTCCTATTGTAATATTGTATCAAAATGAATATCCTTAAGAGGTACGTACTTGTAATTGGGTTTTGACTTCAAATATAATAGAATAAAGTGTTTCCTTTCTTGTTTCATTTGTTTTCAATTTTGTTTACTTGTATGCATGTTATATCTTTACCATTTATCGCAATAGGATCGACAATCGGGTGTGATCCTTTCTGGTGGTCACACAACTTATGTGCAACTTGCTTGTATTGCTTGAGAACTATGCATTTACATTGATAAATTTCCTTTACTTGATTGACAATGAGGAGGGAATTACCAATTATTTGGATGTGTTTGATGTGCATAAAAATTATAGTTTTGAGTTCGAGGGTGAGAACTTTGTATTTGGTATTGTTTTTGGTATAGGGGAAATCAAGTTTGAATGAGAAGGGGATGGGATCCCCTTATGGCATGAAGAAAACAACTTCAATGCCTCCCCCTTGCTTACACTTGGAACCATCAAGGTACAACATAAGGTCAGTTTTATCTTCAGGTCCAACATATTCTTCTTGCTCAATAACGTTGAAGACTGAGTCATTCGGAATCTCAATGATAGGAGGTTTATCATCAACGAGGGGAACTTTTGCAAATTGGCTTGCAATGACTTGACCTTTGATATATTTATGGTTAATGAATTTGAGGTTGAATTTTTTTTTAAGTATTATCTATTTGGCAATACGATTGTTATTATAGGATCGACCCATCATGTATCGTAATGGGTTTTTCCTAGAAATGATATAGGTGGTATGATTGTGTAGCACCCTAAAATTGGCGCAGTAAAATTGAAATAATTACATTCACCTTAGTAAATAAATTTAAATTCAAATTTAACCTCCCAAACCGCCCGTTAACCGTCGAGAAACCCGTTTCCCCTTTTTTCGTGCCATTTTTAGGAGTTTTTTTTACCGTTGGACGATATCGTCGTCTATCAGACGATATCGCCCCAGATTTGACGATTTCGTCTGGACTAGGACGTCCAGATGATTTCGTCGCAAAACTGCATTTTCATAATTAGACTCTGTTCCAACGGGTCTCCAATCCGGATAGAAGCGTGTCTACGTCGTTGGGACCCTCCCCCGTTGGAGATCTCCCAAATTGGAAAGATCTCCAACCTCCCAACAACTTTCCCTAAGCCTATTTAACTCTAAAACTTTTCCTTCCCCAACCCCTGGCTGAATTTTTATGTAAATCAACTCCCTATGCGCTAAAATACTTCAAATTTGCCTTTGCACTATTTCTATATTAATTTTATTGCAGATACACCACTGGTTTTCAGCCGGAGCCAGCACCTATCGCAGCCGACGAACCTGTCAAGATCGGAGGCGATCTCATCAAATTCGGGATGATCTCGTACTGATGCGAGACGATTTTGACTGCAGCACACATCGAGGCAATCAGTGCCTGGAGTTTTCTCTTCTGTCTCTTTTATCTATCATTTTATGCTATAAATTAGATTGTCTATTCAGTTTTTATACTATATTGCATTTGGAGTTCACCCATTTTGTCTAGTTTGCATATTAAGATCATATTCTGCTATCTAAACATAGTGATTTGCATTTACTTTTGTTCTTGCATATTGTTCAATACTCATATTACTGTTTCATATAGTTTGCCCCTGTTTACAAAATAGAATTTCTTGTATTTCGCATCTGTTTGTTGTTTTGCAGGTCTCTGACGAATTCGTCTGACGAATTCGTCAGATTGTAGACGATCCTGTCAGTTTAGACGATTTTATCAAATTGAAGGCGATTTTGTTGAATTGCAGACGATCCAAACTGCTTCAAGATTCAGAAACTCCATCAGACTTCCGGATCAGGTAATCTTCATTGGCCTCCTGTAAATTCTCTATTTCTGTTTTCCTTTCTGTTTGCTGTATTCATTTAAATTGCATTTTCATGTAGTTTAAGTTAGAATCATTCGGCCAAACCTAGGATGAATGCTTAAAAATAAAACGAACTCATCTAAAACTCATTCCAAAACCTAGGCGTGGAAACTGTCGTCAAATGTTTCCTGGTGAACCCACCATCCGTCGACAAATCACCAAAATGCACCTCCCTTGAGAGGCGGGACCTTCGCAAAGTCCTCTCGTTCGAGGTACCGCACCATCCTTTTCCCATCCTCCTTCCGGGCGTGGATCCAATAGCCTGAAGGTAGGGATGCGAAAAATTTGGAGCGATACATTTTGGTGAACCCGACGTGAATGCATCATAACCTTTTGAACAAAAAAAAACAAACAAACAAAAAAAAAAAATTAGAACAACTAAAACTTAGATGCATTTTAAAACATTTAAGGTTCAAAATCATGTTTAGATGGTAGCTCCTAAAAAGAGGTTAGCAGTTACTATAAACGTAGTAAACCAATTAGCAGCCATAGAAGTTAATTCTGTCCTTAGTATCCCCGAAACAAGTAGAAATCAATCCTTGTGGGACGAGCTTATCAAGAGACTTAGTATCATTTCATCTAGGTCCACACAACTTAAACAGATTAAGAGGCTAGTCTTGGATAGAATCCTGGATCCTCATCAATTAGTGTTCTATCATGAACTTTAGAGAGCTTGTCGTAGATGGTTAGCTTATAGGAAAGCCCTTGTATCTTCAAAATTCTTAGCTTCCGAAGAATATCTCAATGACAGAATTGTGGTACTCCCATTTTTAGATCATATAGGTTCCTTAGAAACCGATCTTATGATTAGAAGAAGATGGAACAAAACTCTTAGAGCTATGTGGTATCGTGAATGTTGCCATGAGCTTTACTTTTATCAACCAGCATTTGAGACAGACAATATCACCATAGCTCTTTTCATCAAATTCTTAAAAGAAAACTTTCAATTTGAAGAAGAACATTTCATGACCCCTGAATAGCTTGAACCTATTAATGATATTCATAAGTTATTCATAGAAGATTAGTTCATCTACTTTTAGCCTTATTATTATTGTGTGCATTTATTGTTTCATTTGCTGTCTTTATTATATTGTTTCAAAGAAAAACTAAAAAACTAAAAATCAAAAACTAAAAATAAAAAAACATAGTAAAAAACTTAAACATTTCATTTACAATATTGCATTAGGTACATATAAATATATACCTTTTGATTGTTGCATATATATATATATATATATATATATTTGCTGAAATCAAAACTTAGCACCATGACTAAACTTAGGAATGGTAAAGAAATTTTAGGAGAAGGAGAAGATTGGCTACAAAATACAACTGAAAACCCAAATGTCCTTCTTGGAGATACAAATCCGGAAGGTGAAACTCTAGGTCAATCAGATGAAGACTTAGGTGAAGATAAGGAACAAGAAGGAAGTGTTAAAGAATCTTCGTCCCCTAGAATAGCTCCAAATGGAGGCATCACTTTTGACAACGCAGAACATTTTCAAAAATTAAATCAAAACTTAGCACCATGACTAAACTTAGGAATGGTAAAGAAATTTTAGGAGAAGGAGAAGATTGGCTACAAAATACAACTGAAAACCCAAATGTCCTTCTTGGAGATACAAATCCGGAAGGTGAAACTCTAGGTCAATCAGATGAAGACTTAGGTGAAGATAAGGAACAAGAAGGAAGTGTTAAAGAATCTTCGTCCCCTAGAATAGCTCCAAATGGAGGCATCACTTTTGACAACGCAGAACATTTTCAAAAATTTCCTAATCAACATATCGACGTCCTTAATGTGGCAGTCCGTATTGATAAAGGGGAAATTAGTGATGCTCAAGCAACCTTAGAACGGGCACTTGATATGCAAACTAATCCCTTGTCTTTCATTGATCAAGAAAGTGATAAGGGTGGACCATCCAATGCGAATATGGTCACTATAGCCCAAGCCATGACCAAACAACAGGTCACCCAACCTCCTAAACAACCTGTTACTCAACCTAAAATCACTCCTGCACAAAAGAAAATTCCCTTCACTACTTCCTTCCTCCAAAATATTGAGCAAAATGCTTTAAATAGACAAAAATCTAAAACAAAGCCAAATACAAACTTTCAACAATCTACAATACAACACAATCCAACTTCAAAATTCCTCCATAATATTTTTCCTACCAATGTTTTACACAATAGTAAAATGGCATCTAATCTGCATGTTCCTCCATCCTACGCCCATAACACTTATGGCAATGCCCCACCGAATCAATATGGGGGGCAAACTAGTAGTTTGGAAGCTATGGTGAAACAATTGGCTTCACGTATGGACCGAGATAGATCCCTACCGTCCCTCGTATAATTATCGAGAGATTTGTAGCCAACCATTGGATCCCATAGTGGTAGCTCAACCATACCCTAAACATTTTCCCATGCCCGTTCTGCCTATCTATAAAGGAACCGAAGATCCCATAGAACATCTTCGCATGTTTAGGATAGCATGTCACGACATATCGCATGACGACTTGCTATTACTAAAAATGTTCCCCAAAAGTTTAAGTGGAATGGCGTTAGAGTGGTATTATCAATTGCCCACTCATTCCTTAAGAAACTTTGAAGAAACAGCTGAGTCATTTGTTCATCAATTTAGTGCCTACATCGAGAGGCATGTAACTATTAAAGACCTATACAATTTGAAACAAGATAAAGACGAATGTTTTGCTGATTTCTTAGCAAGATGGAGACAATTGACAGGAAAACTGCACTTTGTGCTATCCTATAGGGAAATGTTAGACATTTTCATTAACAATTTACAAGAACAACTTTCTTATGAGCTATCAACGACTACTTTGACTACCTTCGATCAAGCTATAGACTTAGCTCGAAGAGTAGAAGATGCCCTCATTAGGAGAGGCCAACTTAGAAATAAGGATGATGAGAAAACATCTAGAAATCAATATAAAAACAAATAGGTTGTCGGTGATGGAGTCACTGACAGCAGAAATGTTGCTAATGTCAATGCAACAAAAACAACAAAAAAATTCATCTTGAAACCTCCTGATAAGCCTCCTCGAGAGTTCACTAGATTAAACCAACCTTTATCAACTATTTTACCTCAACTTCTTGAAAGAGGTTTAATCCAACTGCCAGCTATCCGGGAACCTGACCCAAGCATACCCGGATATAGAGTTGATTTGCACTGTGATTTTCATAGAGGTCCTGGACATTCTACCAACGCTTGTAAGAGATTAAAACATAAAATACAAGATTTGATTGACAATAATGAAATGGAAGTGCAAGCCTTCCAACCTAAACAAAACCCTCCTAATAATACTCAAAAGACTGTTCCCCAAAATCAAAATCAAAATGCCAATCAAACTCTAGACATATTTCAACATCCTTTACCAAGACATGGTAAAGAGGTAGCCAATCAAATTGAACATCACAATGTTCCCCCTCCTACCCGATATGTAGGAACCATCAGCGGACAATTACCTATTCAGGACTCTCACACATTCGACACAACCTTATCCCTGGTTACAACCAGGCCCTTACATAATTTTCAAACTTTTGATTCTAGTGATATAGAGCCAGATAGTGAAAGTGAAGTAGACACTATTCAATCGAATAGTTCTAAAAACGAATCATATCCTATTCAACCTATCACAGATAGTAATGTTCCAGAAGAACCATTTCCCAGAAGAGTCACTACTCGACCTTCTTCTAATGAAGTCCTTCCTTATGAACAAGCCATAAACTCTCAACCGAGACCGTTTCAACGTCGTCACTATAACATTGTAGGTACCATCGAAGTCGTCACCCGACAACAAGCTCAAAATCCCCAACAAGAACCAAACCAGAACAATGGATCAGCTCCATTTATTCTGAAAACTCCTAATAAATGAAATCATGCTCCTATTGTTCAACCTAAACCCCCTTATAGCATTAATGAACAGTTGTCTAATACCACCGCCAGAATCTCCCTTTTAGATTTATTAAGATCCTCTCCCACCCATAGGGATGAATTGATGCTTACTTTGAGCCAGATGATGGTACCTCAAAACATCCAACCTTGAAGCTATGGCCAATACTATCATCACGCGAGAGATTGATTGTATTGACTTTCGGGATAAAGATATCCCACAACACAGTTTACACAAGGATAATCCCTTGTATATTATAGCTTTAATTGGGTATGTAGCTGTCAAACGAGTCTTGATTGATAATGGCTCATCTCTAAACATCTGCACCTTTGACTTCTACCAACGATTTGGTTTTCAAAGTGATGAAATGAAGAATACTGATATTATTATCAAAGCCTTTAATGACGAAATACAAGAAACGTGTGGAGTCATTACCCTCCCATTGCAAGTTGGTCCTAGAACCCTTGAGACAACTGTGTTTATTGTACATTGCCCAGCATCGTACAATATACTTTTGGGTCGCCCTTGGATTAACGCCATGCGAGCAGTCCCATCAAATTTACACCAATGTGTTAAGTTTGAGTTTAAAAATCAGTTGGTCACTATTCACGATGACCCTAGACCTTTTGATATGTGTGCATTGGCAGAACCAGTTGGAGTGCAATTTTGCCCCGCTCTGTCATCCACATATCCTAGTTCTTCTTCATCTAAAACTGTGAAATATAAAACCATCATTTCATCTATTCCTCCTCCATTAACTTCATCTTCCCATATAGATCAACCACCTTCTAAACAAATTACTGTAGAACATCAAAAAGCTCTTAAAACTACAACCAATTCTTCAAGTTCTAATCCCATAAATTCAAAACATTCAGATACATCTATCATACCTTCCACATCTCAAGACATAGGTAATAAGCCTTCTACATATTATGCCCTTTCTGATGATCTTTTACCAGATTTATCTACAACTTTAATATCAGAAAAAATGAATGCTTTCATGCAAGATTCAAACCTTTTAAATCAATTGCCGCCATCTCCTCGTACTTTGGGCCTCCCACAACCTATGGGAAGTACTTACCAAGTCGGGAGTTGCACCTTCATTTACAAAGGATATGACTGGGAAGAATCCCTCGAATATCAAAACCCATCATGATGGATATGCTCGGTGCTATTTTACCAACGACTATATTAAAGCTAAACCCATGATGCTTAAAATGGGATACAAAGGGAAAGGCTTAGGACCTTTCCAAAATGGCATGAAAGAACCTTTCGAGGTAGAACCATGGCCTGCCCGATGTGGTGTGGGCCTATTACCTAGTAAGGGTCAACCCTTTCCTTTTGAGGATGATGATCATCTCATATGCTATCAAGACTATTTGGATAGACATGTTGATTTGCCTCTTAAAAATCTATCATTTTCATGCAACATGCTATCCATAGCATACCCTGAAATGATTGTTGACCCCGATGAAGAGTTGGAAGGAGATATCTTCCATGATGTCTCTGTTGAAGAGATGTTGTACAACGGGTTTTATTTTGATGGTTCTATACCAACCATAGCTCAACTTGAGGCCGCTGACCCTCAGAACGAATTATCTAAATTAAATTTACAAGAATTACAAGAGTTGGGCGTTTCACCCGCCCCGCATAATTTTGAAAGAGATCTACACATGGAGGTAGAAAATGTCATTAAAATTAATATTGGAACTGAGGACAACCCTCACATAATCAACATTGGAGCAGAACTAAGTCAAGAAAAACAAGAACAATACATTGCATTTCTTAAAGAGTATGAAGATGTCTTCGCTTGGACATATGAAGATATGCCAGGTCTAAACCCTTCTGTAGTCATGCACCATCTAGTGGTCCATCCGGATGCTAAACCTGTTAAACAAAAACTTAGAAAAATGCATCCCAAAGTGGCTCTGCTAGTCAAAGGGGAGTTAGAAAAACTCTTGAATGTTATCTTCATACAAGCTATTGATTATGCTGAATGGATCTCCAATGTAGTTCCAGTCACCAAGAAAGAAGCCACCAAAGTTAGGGTTTGCACATATTTCAGAGATATTAACGCTGCATGCCCTAAAGACGACTTTCCTCTTCCAAATATGGATCAAATTATTGACTTCACTGTCGGAAGTGGGATGATGTCCTTAATGGACAGATTCTCCGGCTATAATCAGATCAGGATAGCTCCTGAAGACCAGGCTAAAACAACCTTCATTACCCCCTGGGGTACCTTTTGCTGGAAAGTGATGCCCTTTGGCCTAAAGAATGTCAGGGCAACTTATCAACGGGCTATGACCTACATTTTTCATGATATGATGCATGATATCCTACATGATTATGTAGATGATATTATAGCTCACTCTCTTATTGAAGATCATCATTTAGATGATTTAAGAAAAGTTTTTAATCGATTACGAGAATATCTCATTTGATTAAATCCAGCAAAATGTATATTCAGAGTTAAATCCAGAAATTTATTAGGGGTTTTAGTTTCTTTACGAGGGATCAAAATTGACCCTCTCAAAATTGCGGCTATCACTGATATGCCCGCACCCACTAATATATCTGAATTACGAAGTTTACAAGGTAAACTTCAAGCTATCCGTCGCTTCATTGATAAGTTGGCGGACAAAACTGGTCCCTTTCTTAAACTCCTTAAGAAGTATGTCCCCTTTAATTGGGACACAGAATGTAGAGAAGCTTTTGAACTTCTCAAGCAATATCTCCTTAACCCTCCGGTGCTTTCACCGCCTAAATTTGATCGCCCATTTCTTCTATATATTTCTACTTCAGATTCTAGCTTAGGAGCTATGTTAGCTCAGCTTGATGATGAAAAATGAGAACGTGCTAATTATTACATTAGCCGCACCTTCATCAGTTATGAAACCCGCTATACAACGTTAGAGAAGTTATGTCTAGCAGTCGTGTTTGCTACGCAAAAATTACGACATTACATGCTTAGCCAAAAAACGTATGTCATTGCCCAATATGATCCTTTAATATATCTCATGAGTCGACCTTATTTATCGGGTCGCACAGCCAAGTGGGTTCTTGCTCTAAGCGATTTTGATCTCACCTTCATAGGACAGAAGTTTGTTAAGGGTCAAATCATAGCAGATCAATTAGCTGCTACACCCTTAGAGTCTACTCATCCCCTCATTATCGAGTTTCCTGATGAATGCCTTCAATTAGAGGCAGACCTTGTTGAAAAATGGTCCCTATACTTTGATGGAGCCCGATGCATGAGTGGGGCTGCAGTGGGTATTATTTTAATATCTCCGTAAAAACATCTTATTCCTCCGTCCTTCAAACTAACCTTTGCTTGCACCAACAATACTGCTGAATATGAAGCTCTAATCCTTGGATTACAAGCTGCTTTAGCACTTAAAATTAAAAACCTCTTAGTTTTTGGGGATTCCCAATTTGTTATAAACCAAATTAATGAAGTTTATCAGACCAGAGATGATAAACTTCACCCATATAAGGCCTATGTTTTACAACTAATGGCCTTGTTTGATCAAGTTACCTTGGAAGCCATTCCTCGAACTAGCAACCGTGCAGCTGATGCTATGGCCGCCGCTGCATCTCTCCTACCCTTGGAGTTAAACGACGAATATGCTACTATCATCATTCATCGACTCCAGGAACCCGCTTCACATAAGTCGTGCTTAGAGCCTTTGGATGTGTTTCTAATCAAGGAAACTACTCCTGAACTCTGGTATACAGACATTTTTGATTTCCTCCAAAATGGGACTTTCCTTGCTAATTCTAATCGCAACCAGCGTCGGTTATTACGTCGACGAGCAAGTCGATTTGTAATCATTGGCAATACTTTATATAGGAGATCTTTTGAAGGTATCCTATTAAGATGTCTAAATTTAGAAGAGTCTAAATCAGCCTTAAGTGAAGCCCACAATGGATCTTGTGGAGGACACTTTAGTGGTAGCGTCATTGCTAAAAATCTCCTTCGGATAGGATACTTTTGGCCTACCATGGAAACGGATGCACATGAATATGTGCGTCATTGCGACAAGTGTCAAAAACATGCTGACCTTGTCCATGCGCCTGCACAAGAGCTGTAGGCTATTTCTTCTCCTTGGCCCTTTTCTAAATGGGGCTTGGATATTATTGGTAAAATTAATCCTGTGTCTTCTGATGGACATAAGTTCATCATAACCGCCACTGAGTATTTCACGAAGTGGGTTGAAGCTATGCCTTTAGCTTCCTACACTGGTTCACAAGTCTCTAAATTCATTTTTAATCAAATCATCTGCAGGTTCGGAATTCCTGCAAATCTCATCTCTGACAATGGAACTCCGTTCAAAAACAAAGATGTTAAAAAATTGTGTCAAAAATATAAGATTCAACATCGCTGGTCTACTCCCTATTATCCTCAGGGTAATGGTCAAGCAGAAGCTTCTAACAAAACTCTAATCAAAATTCTCAAAAGACTAGTCAATAAAACTGGCCGTGACTGGCATATTCAATTATATCCAGCCCTACGTGGGCTTATCGAACTAGTGTTCGAACCCCCACGGGCACTTCACCATTTTTTTTGGTATATGGTGCCGAAGCAGTTTTTCCATTTGAATTAGAAGTTCCTTCTTTGGCTCTGCTACTTCAAGACACCGAAGTAGGAGATGAATATCACGCTGGCAGACTCAGTCAGCTGGAACTCCTAGACGAAAAACGCATCAATGCTTTAGAGCATCTCCGTGCATACCAAAACAAGCTTAAAAGAGCATATAATAAGAAAGTTCGTCATCTATCCTTTAAGATTGGCGATCTTGTTCTAAAATAAAATCAAAAAAATACAAATGCAACCACAGACCTGAAAGGTAAGTTTGAGCCCAACTGGCTCGGACCGTACATCATTCATGCAAAATTTGAATCAGGAGCATATAAATTGTCTACCTTAGATGGTAAAGAACTTAAAGAACCCATGAATATTTTACATCTCAAACGTTATTATGCATAAATTTGATTATTTCATCCATGTATATATTTGTTCAAAATCATTATCGTGTATTTCTTTCAATTTATTCAAAAACCTCAAAAACATTCATAAAATCTTCAAAAATCTTCAAAAATATTTATTGCATTTCTTTAAAGCACTTGTAAAGTTCCTTTGCTCCAAAACAAAAATCAACATAAAAATCCAAAAACAGCTATATGTTTGACTCTTTCGAAACCAAAACAATATACAGAATAAAGAGAGAGTCAACATTCTCAAAACTTTCTCAAAATCATCATTTTCTTACAATTATTGCAGTTATATGTTTCAACTTATTTGGATAAAATTAGCATTTATTTGGCATTCCTCACTAGCACATTCACAACAATAAATATCTTGATTTTATCTGGCATGATTACTAATCTCTCTTATATCAAAGTTCACAAAATTTAATTAAATAAAGTTTTGGCATAGAGAATTGATCTTGTTATTTACTTAAACCAAGCACATCTTTTCACAATAAAATGATTATATTTGTAATTTCCATGTTTTGCTACATAGTAGAACTGATTTCTTGGGTGAAAAGTTTCCCCTGCTATCCTATCATGCACATGGTCTAGAACCTTTGAGAATTGGCAAAATGACAAGCTCACCCCTACCCAGAATAAAAATCCCTTGCTCTACAGCTAATCTGAGCAAGTATCCCTAGAAAAAAAAAAAAAATTCAAGAAAAGAGAAAAGAAAAATGTTATGTCGGCAATGTTCCAAGCATTATCAAGCAAAAGAAATACAAAAAGAAAAATAAGCAAAGTTCAAAAGAAAGCAAAAGCAAAAGCAATAAAATCCCTTTCCCTACCCTTTGAAAAGAAAAGAAGGGTGAATGAGCTTGAATCCCTGGAATTCTCAATTATTCGAAAACTATGAGGTAAGCCCCATAACAAGTGGTTTGTGCCCAACCCGCTTGGCCTTGGGTAACTCCTAGCGTGGCGATATGTCTATCACATTAGCGACCTTCTTTTGTACAGACCTATGTCTGCTTATGGATTAGCTAGCTCTTGATAATCCGATCTACATAGTAGCCTAGTATGGTTATATGCATCTACATCATGGTTAATGAACACTTATTTGGTTTCTTCAAATCACTTGTATCATAGTATCTTGCTCAAAACTGGTAAATGAACAATGCAATTGCACACACATTTGTATTTGAGAGATTTTTTCTATCATTATGATAAATCAAGATTGAAAATGAATGCACATATGCACATGGGATTCCTTATAAATCTAACTTTTTATCTTCAAAATACTTTGAAACTTACTTTTGCACCTTGTTTGGAATAAACCAAGTACAATTATTTACCACAAAGACAACTATATAATAGAAAAAATCAAAAATTTTAATCAAAACATATCATATATATCTTATCGACTTTCGCAACGATGGTATAGTTTCAAAACCAAAATTGGAATTTTATGCTTAGTGCAAGTCCTCATTATCATATTTTTTGTTCATCAAAAATTAATTATGCAATAAAACTATCCTTTATTTGATCTTCGCGATGATGGTATAAGTCTATACCTACATATTCTATGCCTAGCGCAAACCATTGTAACAAGTTTATTTCCCTCATTTATCAAAATTCATAAAAACCATATGACTTCATTTTATTACACAAATTATGCTTTTCAAAAGCAAACACATTTTGATCATTTCATATTATTATGTCAATCCTTGCATTTTGTAATGATGGTAAAATTCTTAAGGAATTATTCAATAATTTTTATCACACTTAGGAATTTATGCCTAGCAAAAATCATTTTACAAAAATTTCATGCATAATATTTTCATGGAAATCTGAAAACAAACCATCATCATCATCATAATTTGCATCATCACAACAAAGTCTTAAGACAGTCTCTTAAGCACTCTTTTATTTTAACAATATTTCTATCCTGGGACTAGCTTGACAACCGAGTGAGCAGTGACTCCATGAAATGGTCTATAATAGCGACAATGTCCTTTGAAATTATTGTTAGAAATCTCTTTTTATTTTTATCACATTTCATTACAACCAATCAATTTGTTACATCAGATTATTTCATTTTAAATATTTAAAGCATGACATCTAAGTTATAATATTTTCTAAAACGACATAATTACATGACTCATCAATAAAATCATTACATCAATCAACTCAATCAATCAATCAAACATAAAAAGCATCATAAGCATCACATAAGACAAGTCATATGACCAAATATATATCTCATCTATATATATCAACAGAATATATACATCATCCAAAACTGGATTTGTATGCCACAATCTGTACCTCGGCATACTCAATCCTCTATCAATACAAGTATAATACAATATCAGTGGCAGTATTCCGCCCTCTAGCCTCGAGAGCCTCTAGAGCTCTCGGCCTCATCTCATCCCCCGCCCTGCGAAGGACAAGGTGGTCCCATCGCAGTATGTGTGGTACTGCGAGTCCTCGTCATCGATCGGGATGAGCTCCTCGTCGACCCTGTCCTGATAGGATCTGCTATGGCAGGTAGCAGTTGTACACTCTGGCCCTCTAGCACCGCCCGGTAGTATAGCGCCTGATAGAATGCGGTCTGAGAAACCGACCGCATCGGCTCCTAAGTGCTTACCCCTCCGCCTCGTGCCCTGAGATGAGCATTCTCGTCTCGTAGCTGCGACACCTCAGCTTGGTGCTGTGCAGCTGCATCCTGTAACATCTGCACCTGAGCTCGTAGACGATCTCTCTCTTCTCGGAGAGTAGCCATATCGCTACTCTTGCCTATATCCACACCCTTGCCCTTATCAGGCGATGGTGGCCTCTATGGAGATGGGGGTCTCGCCTCCCTCCTCTCCCTCTCCCTCTGTCGCGGCCTCTCCTGTGCCTGTGGCCTCCTCTCGCTCTCCTCTGTCGTGACCCTGGGCTGCCTCTACCACTGCCTGGCGTCGCCTCCCTATCCGATGCACAACCGCGTGGATCGGTCCCCCGAGCCCTCGTCATTCGAGGAGGGCGGATGCCTACGTACCGTGCATCGTAGCCATCGGCTACCCTCGCGTCGTCCCCATCCACCGGTCGAATGGGGGCATCGTCCGCATCCCGACTCCGGAATCGCCGCATATCCGGAGCCCCGCTAACTGTGGTGTTATCCCGGACGATCCGGGAAAACTCATAATCCCTAAGAGATGGGATCCCCTGCTGTAGACCGAACTGTCGCAAAACTCGGTCATAGCGATGGAGCTCCACCTCTCCCCTCTCCATCCGTAGCCAGCAGACTCGCCTGATGTGAGCCAGCTCCTGTGCGTCCTCTACCCACCCTGGATGCTGCCTCCACGGCCTCCAGGTGATCTGGTCTGGGACCAAATCATCCAGTAGTCTCCGGGACATCGGTAGGTCGATCCGTCGCTGTGCCCCTCTCCGGAGCCACCAGTAGAAGACTCGGGGCCTCTCCCCGTCAACCCCTATCGCTGGAAGCCCTACCGGCCTCCGCACCGCAATGTGCTCCCAAGCACCAAACCTGTAGGAGCGATGTCATGACCAGACATCGCCCGCCCTTGTACACGACCCCGTAAAGGATCCCGTACAGCCGGCATAGAACAAAGTCGCCCCAAGAAAATCTGTAGCCATGGTCGTGCATGTCACAGATCACATCTACCAGCATCCATGGTACCCTACATCCGCTCTGGTGGCACAACAGAAGTCCACCAACCACCCCAGCCAAAACTCGTGTCAGTGTAGATGCCCCAAGCATCTGGCGCAGTGCCTCGATGTTCACTCCGCCCTTCTCCAGGGCGAAGCTCGGGTCACCGCAGAGTCGTCCCATCACGTGGCCCTGATTGGCCGCAGTGTGATCATCCTCCCTTGTATGGGGATTCTAAGAATCCTCCATACATCCTCTAGTGTGGGAGTCATCTCCCCGCTCGGTAACCGAAAGCATGAAGAGCCCCGGTACCACCTCTCTGCTAGGGCCGTTAGTAGCCCCATGTCGAGAGAAACTTGTGGCATCTCTGCCACATGTAGTAAGTCGGCCTGTGCCAGCAGATCCCGCTCTGCCTGGGTGAGAGCGGCCAAGTCATCTCTCAGTCCGTCGTATTTTCACTCTCTACTCTTTAGTAATCCTCTCTGCAAGCATAAACAATCAAAACAACAAACAATCATTAATAACAATTTTAGCAATCAATAATGCAACTTAAAGATCAAATTTTTGTAATTGATGATATCGCCCACTATTGGCCGATATCGTCCGAAATTTGAGCAAAATCGTCTCCGATTTTACGTGTGGAAATCGTCCCTAATTTGACGAAATCGTCCCTTTTTCGCCGATTTCGCCCTTGGGCGAAATTGACGAACTTGAGACGATTTCGTCGAACTAGGGACGATTTCGTCCGGACGACGTCGATGGCCAAAAACGGCCGCGATGCTCAAAATTTATCCTAAAATTCATTTACAAAGCATGTAAATTCAAATTAAATCAATCTAAACTAAGTTTAAACCCTTATCCGTAGACCGCGGCGGACCTCTCGCAGATTCGTGCGCTCGTCTCTACCATTTTTGCTCCGGAGCTCTAAAAACAATAAAATGAACAGTAATAATGAATTAGGGTTTTACCCTATTTTTCTTAATTTTATTCAAAATAATTCACAAATAATTTTTGCTTTTCCGCGTTTTTACCTCAAACATTCGATTTGGGTAAAAACACGGAGGGGGCACCGTAGTAAGCTGTCGTACGATTCGACCAAGAATCATTGCCTAAAAATGGGAATAATTTTTTGCTTTCTCGTAGATCGAGAAGAACTCATCTTTAACGCATTTTCTTCGAAAAATTCGCTAAAGAGGGGGCAAAATGTAGCACCCTAAAATTGGCGCAGTAAAATTGGAATAATTACATTCACCTTAGTAAATAAATTTAAATTCAAATTTAACCTCCCAAATCGCCCGTTAACCGCCGAGAAACCCGTTTCCCCTTTTTTCGTGCCATTTTTAGGAGTTGTTTTTACCATTGGACGATATCGTCGTCAATCAGACGATATCGCCCCAGATTTGACGATTTCGTCTGGACTAGGACGTCCAGACGATTTCGTCGTAAAACCGCATTTTCATAATTAGACTCTGTTCCAACGGGTCTCCAATCCGGCGTAAGCGTGTCCGCGCCGTTGGGACCCTCCCCCGTTGGAGATCTCCCAAATTGGGAAGATCTCCAACCTCCCAACAACTTTTCCTAAGCCTATTTAACTCTAAGACTTTTCCCTCCCCAACCTCTGGTTGAATTTTTATGTAAATCAACTCCCTATGCGCTAAAATACTTCAAATTTGCCTTTGCACTATTTCTATATTAATTTTATTGCAGGTACACCACTGGTTTTCAGTCGGAGCCAGCACCTATCGCAGCCGACGAACCTGTTAAGATCGGAGGCGATCTCATCAAATTCGGGACGATCTCGTATTGATGTGAGACGATTTCGACTGCAAAGCACACATCGAGGCAATCAGTGCTCGGAGTTTGCTCTTCTGTCTCTTTTATCTGTCATTTTATGCTATAAATTAGATTGTCTATTCAGTTTTTATACTATATTGCATTTGGAGTTCACCCATTTTGTCTAGTTTGCATATTAAGATCATATTCTGCTATCTAAACACAATGATTTGCATTTACTTTTGTTCTTGCATATTGTTCAATACTCATATTACTTGTTTCATATAGTTTGCCCCTGTTTGCAAAATATAATTTCTTGTATTGCGCATCTGTTTGTCGTTTTGCAGAGTCTCGATGAATTCGTTTGACGAATTCGTTAGATTGCGTACGATCTCGTCGCTTTAGACGATTTTATCAAATTGAAGGCGATTATGTTGAATTGCAGACGATCCAGATCGCTTCAAGCTTCGAAACTCCATCGACTTCCGGATCGGGTAATCTTCATTGGCCTCCTGCAAATTCTCTGTTTTTGTTTTCCTTTCTGTTTGTTGTATTCATTTAAATTGCATTTTCATGTAGTTTAAGTTAGAATCATTCGGCCAAACCTAGGATGAATGCTTAAAAATAAAACGAACTCATCTAAAACTCATTCCAAAACCTAGGTGTGGAAACTGCCATCAAATGTTTCCTGGTGAACCCACCATCCGTCGACAAATCACCAAAATGCACCTCCCTTGAGAGGCGGGACCTTCGCAAAGTCCTCTCATCCGAGGTACCGCACCATCCTTTTCCCATCCTCCTTCCAGGTGCAGATCCAATAGCCTGAAGGTAGAGATGCGAAAAATTTGGAGCGATACAGATTGATCATATAGTGGTGAAGTTTATTAATAGCAAAAACTACCAGTAAGCACAACTTCTCCAAATAAGAATATGTTATCTCATAGCTCACCAAAGTGCGACTAATATAGTAAATAGTCTACTCTTGATTGATCTCATTATTTTGGGCTAGCATGGTCCCTAGGCCAAAGTCGATGGCAAAAATATATAGGTGGAATGGAAAACCTGGTCTAGGCAAAGATAAAATTAGTGATAATATGAGGTACTACTTGATTTCCTAAAAATCATACTAGCATTCTTTGGTCCAATTGAAGGCTACCCTCTTTTGTAATATATGATTGAATGGCTTGCACTTATCTGAGAATTTGATGAAATGATAAATCGCTTGAATTTTTCTTTGCAAGCTATACAATTATTTGAGATTCATAGCATGTCAAGAATGGCCTTCACTTTGTTTGGGTTCACTTTGATACCCCTACTAGGAGATGATAAATCCAAGAAGTTTACCTAAGGTAACACCAAATACACATTTATTAGGATTTAGTCTCACATTGTGGTCAAGAAGCTAGTTAAAGAATTTATGTAAAACATCAACATGTTGATCACGCATTTTGGATTTTGTCAATAAGTTTTCCACGTAATCCTCTACAATGTCATGAATATATTCGTGAAATATGTATGTCATAGTGTGATGATACATAGCGCCTACAGTTTTTTGACCAAATGGCATGACTTTGTAGAAAAATGCCCCCCATGATATGGTGAAAGATATCTTATGTTGGTCATCGAGATTAACTTGAATTTGATTATATCCTAATATGTCATCCATCTGGGAGAGCAATTAATGAACCGCTCAACCTAAGTATCAATGTGTGAAAGGGGAAAATTATCTTTAAGACATGCTTTGTTTAGATCTCAAAATTCCATGCAGATGTGTATCCCCCCTTTGATATTTTTGATGGGTACCATGTTTCACACACACTTCAAATAGTCAATGGGTTGAATAAAGCCCACGTCTAATAGTTTTGCAACTCTTCTTTTACTATCAATGCAATAGTGAGATGTAGCTTTTGTAGTTTTTGATTGATCATCTTAGTGTTATTGTATAATTTAAGGTTGTGGACCACTAGGTTTGGATCCAGGTATGGCATATCATTGTAGGACCATGCAAAAACTTTCTTATACTTAGTCAGGAGTGTCATGAAGTGCTCTCTCTTTGAGGGATGAATTCTTTTTAAATTGGACAATGAGAGGGTTTGCAGGGTCAAAATTGACGTTGATGTCAATGGTTTCCTCCATAAGCATATGGAAACCATCCTCTAGTTGGGTGTGAGTGGGAATGAGATGCATTTAATCCATTGTATTCTCAACAAATATGATATCATCACTATCGACTTCAGCTCAATAGACGAAAGAAGGATAATAAGAGGGGGGAAGATAGACATTTGACTGTTGGATTAATTGTGCTATAGGAAGGAAGTCTAGAGGAAAAGGATTAAAAAAATCTACTCAAATTAAATGGTACTTGGATCAATGCTAAGTAGATAGGGAGGATTAGCCACATAGCATAGAGGTGCGAAAAGGTCAACAGATATCATGTTAACTGTAGATGGATCATGAGGTGGATAGATAGGACTGCTAGAGGACAGGTTGGTCATTGGGAGCTCTTGTAAGAGAGGGAGAAGTTACCAAAATATGGATGGATGAGGATTGGGTGAAAGCAGCAAATGTTGCATCAAATGGGAAAGAGCATGTGGGATGGGATAATCAACAGGATGCTCTGGTAGAAGGAGCATGGGAAGGATAGGGAGTGGAAGGGGAAAGAGGTAAAGTTAAAAAGTACCATTAGCTGGAGGCTTAGATACGGGTATGATGCAAGATAACACTTCGTCATAACTATCAAAAGCAATCAAGAGGATATCAATTTTCTCCTCGATATCATCCTCAAAACTATCAAACTGAGAGACATGAATCATCATAACTTGGAAAAAAAATTTAGGAATATCGATCACAAATTATGGGGAGAGATGCTCGATAAGGTGGGCATACTCAGGGTCAATGTACTCATCAAAATATTCCTCCATGAGGTCAATATTGATATATTTAATACCTTCCTCAAGGGGTGTCGTTAAGCAATTATTGTTATATCCTAGACCAAATTTACCTTGGGGTAATTGGAAGGGTGTATCAACAAGATATTGTGAACCTTGTTCGTATCGACCTAGACCAAATCCTTGCCATTGGAATATGAAAAATATAAAATGACAAAGGATGGATTACACATGTAGCTAATTTTCCTGCAAAATGGCTCTTCAAGTGCTTTAGGAATAGGCTTATCGAAGGAGGTATCAACTCCCCTATACACAAAATTGATTGGTTAGATGAAGATCCAATTGGAGCAATAGCACCTATAGTTAGAGTAACATTGTGAGGATGACCAAAATCCTTGATTGACTCTATAGAAGGAGGGGAGAATGTAACATTATGTACAAAGTACTTCTCCAAACTAGAACTAGACAAATGGACAGACACATGAGGTGACCCCTGACTTGCTTGTCATGAGGGAGACCCCAAACCTTCTAGATTGGGAGGTTTAGATGGATTAGGTAAGAAGGATGAAGGGGCATATTGGACAGATGATATGGGAGGGGAAGATGAGGATGGTGGTGGAAGAGATGTAGTAGCATGTCCACTAGGCAACAAAGAATTTTATGGAAGAGGACTCACTAAATGATAATAGAACCTAGCAATACATTACTCCCAAGATTGATGCTCTAGAGGAGCAAGCGGGGTAACAAAAGAGGTAGGAGAGGGACTTGACACGAGAGGAGATAGTGGACGTGGGGTGAGGGGATGTGGATTGGGCAAGTGAGGTACAAGAGGTAGGTGAGGTGTAATATTAGTTGTATGAAGAAGGGGAGGGATAGGTGAAGAGGTATGAATATGCACCATAGGAGGAGGGAACTTGGGTGGAAGAGAAAAAAAATATGGGGGAGGAGTTCAAGGATAAGGGATGAGGTGAGGGTGGATAGATGGAGTAGGATAGCCATGTGGAGGCAAATAGAAGATAGGTTGTAGATGATGGTACGATAGTGGTAGAGTATTAGTTGGACGAGTAAGAGGGCAAGCGTTAGTCACTATAGGAACTAGTGATGCAAGATGTTGGATTGTTGGTTGGATAGAGGGAGCGAACTGCACACTAGTAGGGATAATATGTTTGGATCGTAGACTAGGACCTTACAAAAGAGATACCATATTGCAATATTTGAATGGTTCGTCATTAGAAAAAATGCAATGCACTCATCCCTCATGGATGTATTTCAAATAGTGGTGTGGGGTAGAGGGGATGCATTGCATTTCCTATATCTGTGGTCTTCCTAGGATCAAATTGTATTGCATTTCACTTTCAATGGCATGACAAAGGATAGGGATGGTCTTCATACCCACCTAGATAGTAAGGACAATTGTACCTAGTGTTGAGCAGTGTCATTGAAAGCCAACAAGGTAATGGTAGGGATGGCCAGATGGTTGGACGAAAGGTTGAGGTGTTGGTGGGCAATGATTCAGATGATATTGATGGAAGATCCAATGTCAATGAGGATGTGCTTGAGGGGGGTTTTCATGGCACTCAACACCACTTGATTAACTTTGGGAGCCTTATTTTGGTTGATGTTGTTGTTGCCCTTGTGGACTTACTAGGGTTATTTTTAAACTTAATTTTTCCTTCTTGGATCTTAATTTCCTCAATGACCTTTGCGTAGGCAATGTCCTCTCAAAAGAGTGATGTTATTGAATTTGCATGGTAGAGGAGATATGTTTAGCATAGCTCTTGGAAATCATCTCCACCAACTTAACAAGGAGGATAGAGAATTTCAAATCGTGAATAACCTTGTGCCACCTAGAGACATAATCATTGATCGGGTCATCATAAAATTGGTAAATATTGTACAAGTTCGATAATGAAGTCTTCTAGATATTGATCAAGAAGTACTTTAGGAATAGGTTGGTCAATTTCTCAAAATTAAATAGGCTATATTGAGGTGTATTGTTGAACTAGTCTAAGGCTTGGCCCCCAAGAGATGTGGGAAAGGTTTGCAGCATGATGGGGTCACTACCATGGAATTTGTAGCATAAAAACTTGAAGTTTCTCAAGTGCTCTTTGGGGTCCCCTTTTCCCTTGAATTTCTCAAATTTTGGCATCTCAAATCACTAAGGATACTAGAGGTCTAGGACCAACAGGTGAATTATCTTATTGCGCATTTGGTTGTGTGGGCTTCTGATACCCATAGCTACTTGATTGCAACTATATATGGTTAAATCGATCTATCAAGTGTTAAATCTCGATTTGAGGGGCTTGAGATGCCTAAGGAGGGTCAATAGGGGAAGTGAAGTGGGGAGGCTCAGGAGGGTATGGGTATGAATAAGAATATGGATATGGAGGAGGATAGGGGGTATGAGGAGGTTGAGGGACATAGGTTGTGTGGGCAATGTGGGAAGAAGGCAAAGGCTAATGTGGTGGAGGATAGGGGGTTTTGACATGATGATAAGATGGAGAGGGTTGGTAAGGTGGTGGTGTAACCATTTATTTGGTTTGGACATGTGGAGGTTGATTTTGAATTAGGGGAGGTTGAGTGGAAGCTTAGAACTATGAGGGTGGCCATTGATAGAAAGTGGGCAGAGGAGGTGGTGGCAAAGGAGCTATAGGTGGAGTGGGAGTCGACAAATGAGGTTGAGTGAAGAATGAAGGTGGATCAGAAGGGGAGAAGTAAGAGGGGGAATAGTCAGAGGTGGTTGAGAATAGGGATAAGAAGCAATGTGGAAGTTGAGATGAGGAGGATGCTGAGAAGTGTTGGCATAGGCATGCACATTATAGGTTTCAATAAATTCGCTCCACTTCACCTACTAAACACCATAGGAGTCAAAATCTATTAGAACTCATCCTTAGGCAACCTCTATCCCAAGCAAAATATTTAAAAAAACCATACTAAGAATGTTGTTTGCTAAAACCTTGCCAATGTAATCCTATTATGAACCTTCCAATTAAAGTAACCACATCCATATAAATATAACAATAATTAACAGAATAAATGATTTAAAATAATAATATTGCTATATAATATAGAAATGTAGTAACTTTATTACTCCAAAAAAGTATTCACAATACAAAATCATTGGCCTCTTTAAGGGAAAAACCTCCTTGGAAGTAGATCTTCATTATAATATTAGAAAATCACTTGATGCTTGTGCTTAGAGAAAACGTGTTGTTTTCATTAATGATATAAATGGGTTACATAATTTGTCCTTTTACAAAACATGCCCCATGGGCTATAATAGGGGTCTTCCCAGGTGGAAGCCCTCTTTCAATGAACAGGTAAATAACACCAATGGTCTTTTGTGAGCCACCTCAAGGGGAGTGGGCTTACTGCATGCAGGCCACTATTGGTTGTAGAAGTCCTCTAAACCTACACAATCCAATAAAAATGGTTAAGTGTTTAGGGTTCTATATCAACCTTCCCTCTTGATGAAAGACAAAAGACTAAAGAAATCTAGCCTATTGCATGTTGAAAATATTAAAAATGACATAAAATAGGAAAAATAATACTAGTTACCTATTTTTATGGCTTGTTGGTGTGCAACTTGTTGGAACAGGTCCTTCAAGGGGACCGGACCCCTGGGTGTGATCTAGATGATTGTACCTATCTATACAGTCAGCTCTGTGTTGTCTAGACAAAGAGTTACTTTGTTGGGAAGGTTTTCTTGGTTCTATTGGAGCTCTTGTATGTGTTGGATAGCCTTCTATACCTATAGCTAAGAGGATTTTATCATGCAAAATTATTGTCGAGAGACACACTTGGGTGTCCATAGTGGTTGATTACGAGTGAGGGTTGAGTGCACTAAATTCTAGAGTTATTTTTGCAGTCTAGGTTTGCAAGTATGTCCTTTTTCTAAATGGTGAAAATGGCTATTTCTATTTATAGACTTGGCCAAGATTAGGGGGTCTAAGCTGCCCTATGAGGTGTCCAGTGAGGTGTCCTCTAAGGTGGCATGGTGTGTCATGCCTCATAAATGGGTTTGGGTGAGAGAAGTCCTCACCCATCCATATGCAATAAATGGGTATGGGTGCACCATGCCTCATAAATGCATGGGACATGAAAGTCTTCACCCATTATGGCATGGTGGATGATGACTCATCAATACCTTCAATGCCTTGAATGCCTTGAATACAAAAAGTCTTCAAATATCATTTATGGCATTAAGTGCACATGGAGATGAGGTGAGTAAGGGTTAAGTTAAGCTAGGGTTATGGGTGACCCAAGGTGAGGTGGAAGTTAGACTAGTCAATAGGTTGACTAGGGTTAGGTTGACCATGGGTTAAGCTAGAGTAGGTTAGACTAGAGTAGGTTAGGTTTAGGTGGAAGCTAGACTAGTCAAAAGGTAGACTAGGGTGAGGTGGCCTTAGACTTAGGCTTAAGGGGTGGTCGCATGGTGACCAAGGGCTAAGTGTAGGAAGGGGCTTAAGTGGCCAAGGGGGCTTAAGTGGGATGAATAGTGATTTTTGGAAAATTATGCAAATTTTGTGGGTTTTGCAAATTAATCGATTGTTAGCACTGCATAAGGATAAATGTGATATTTTTAGGTGTCTACACTTGCCCCTTTTTGTACTGTGTTGTGTGAAAACACGATGCAATGCAAAAACTTATGACACCAAGTTGGTGGTTGACTATGACATAGATGAATTAATGATGGGTGATTGTGGTTGACTCATAATTAATTGCGATTGATTATAAGGATAAATTTATTATGGATGATTATGGTTGACCATGGTTTTTAGTGCGCTGCAACAATTATTGAGGGAGGAGATAAGATTGTCTTGAGTCATGATCAATGTAAGATGCCCTAATTATGGAAGGGATGAGTGTCCTTGAAACTTTGCCTTTGACAGATTTTTAAGCTTGATTTTATTTGGTAAGCCATCCAACCCTTTTTAGGTATTCTCGTGATGCTTTGATTGTTTTAAGAACTTTAATGTTTCATTATTATTATTCCTTTTGAACTTCTTGGAAATGACAAGCCATATCTTGTCAACCCACTTCCACATTTTCTTCATTGTCCACATCATCATGATTTAATAATTGCAATATCTTGATCATTTCCTTCTCTTTCCCATTCTTTTGGGGTCTACAAATCAAATAATTTTCACTAATACTAAATTTTATTATTTATATTAAAGTTCGTTGAAAAGTGTAATGATGGATTTAAGGAAAGGGATGTTGATAGAACATGTTTGTGTAAGTTGAGAGGACATCATAAGTGTTGGCATGCATGTTGTAAATGGTGGTTTAATTTCAAATCAAAACAAATTTATCATATTGCAACAAATATATTGTCGTGCTTTGTGGGAAAGTTAGTTTTACGTTTGTTAAGTGGATTTGAGATATGTTTGCATGCATACAAGCTTAAACAATTTGGAACTGTTTTTTGTCATGACTAGATTTATAAAATTTGGTTGGAATCCTATAATGCAATAAGCTTGTTCTGGTTATTTTACTCTCAGTTTGGGAAGCAATATATTGAAGAATTTTTAGTCTTTTTAGGGAGGAATTTTAGCAATATCGGTGGAGATCTTGTGAAGATAGAACCATACAATTGTGTAGAAGTCAAGGGTAAGGCATAAGTCTGGAGAATTATACACAAAGGAGGTTTGAACTCCTTTCTAAAAGCATGTTGCAGTTTTGATGAAGATTTAGCTAAGAAGGATACAATAACTTAGAAGCGGCGTCGGGTTAAGATTGGGGGAGTGGTCTTTACCTTTTCCCTTCCTCTAATTGCCAAAGCAACATGGTTGAATATCAATGGAATATTGATCAAAATTTTCCAAAAAAAGTAGTTAATGATTTGTAATACTCTACTATAGTTTTAGTATCTTAGTCTGCTTTGGTATTGTTGAGGTTTTGTAATGATGGTTGAAAGATTCTTTATGTAAACAAGTTTTAGGGGCCCCGTCAAAAAACCCATCCTTATAATATTATTTACTTGATAAGAAAAAAATAAAAAAATAAAAAACTAAAAGGCTTTTGCTATAAGAGATCAACATTTTGGATTTTCCAAAGGGACTTTAGTTAGTTTTTCAATCGTCCAAAGAGACTTTAGTTAGATTTTCTATGATATAGGATATGTGCATATGCATATAAATGATAGCTTGCTTTGATTACCTTTACGCAAAGTCTTAAAGGACATTTTTGTTTTGGTTGATTACCTTTAAGCAAGAGCCTAAAGGATATTTTATTTCTTAGATTAACCTTTAAGCAAGTGCCTAAAAGATACTTTTGTTGCTTGGATTAACGTTCAAGCAAGCACTTAAAGTATACTTTTGTTTTCTTGGATTAACCTTTAAGCAAGTTCCTAAAATATACTTTGTGCTTGGATTACCTTTAATCAAGGGCCTAAAGGATACTTTTTACTTGGATTAACTTTTAAGCATAAACTTAAAGGACATTTCTTAAAATTGATTACCTTTAAGCAAGAACATATTCAGGTGAAGGCAATCGCTCTCTAGCTAATCTCTAGCTGTAAATGTCCTTCAAGTGAAGGTAATTTTTTTATCTTACTAGTCTCTTATGGCCAAAAGTCCTTCAAGTAAAGGCAATATATATATATATATATATATATATATATATATATATATATATATATATATATATATATATATATATATATATATATCTTTGTACATATATCCAAAAAAAACTTATGGCAGTTTTTTGGCTCTCCTCCATCATCTTTATTTCACCTCTCATCTCCCCTTTATTCAACATCAGCTCTCCTTACTCATCCTTCATTAACCCTTTTATCTCCATAAACCTCAATAAAACCCTCATTGTCATCTGTCCTCTTAATATCTTTTACCCCTCATCTATGCCTCTCTTCCATCACTACATCAATGTGGATCATAATCAAGTCAATTTTACTCGATATAACTTGGTTTTCCCTTTGAAACTTAAGGGGGCAGACTGAGGCGAAAAATCATTCTAATGATGCCTAAAACACAATTCTTTATCATCACCTCTAAGCAAACCCTTATCTTAGCAACACCCATCCTCTACCTATCTTAAAATTGGGGTATCTATGTCAAATTTTAACACATTCATTATACAATAAATGCGTCTAAAAGGGGAAAATATAAACACCCAATTTTTGAACACTTGGCCAACCTTCAAGTCTACCAATTCTTTCAATTAACCTTTTAAACACTCTCCTAGCCATCCAATTACCTTAACCATCCTCATGCCCAAATTTGGGGTATTTGTTGCTCCAAAATAATAAGTGTTGGGGCATAAGTAGAAATGTTGACAACACTTTTGCTATCCTGGCAACGTTTTTGTAATTTTTTGAGTGCTTGATCTTTCCCCATCCGATTTTGACCTCCAAAAATCACATGGCACTAGCGTCAACTCAATAGCACTGGTGGTGCTTTTTCCATGTCTCCATCAAAATCGAGATTCCCAACTTCTAACCTATCACCACCCATTTGTTGTAATCACAATGACACTGAGAGGGGGGGTGAATCAGTGTGTTCTTTAAAAATTTCTAAAACATATGATTTTAGAACCAGCAGCAGTTTAAAGCAGATGAAAAGAATACTAAATGCATCAAGAAAGCATCACACATAACAAGGCAATTTAACGAGGTTCACCAATGTGGCTACTCCTCAAAAATGACTGCTTGGACTACCATCCAAATCCAGTCAATGCAAAGCTACAACTTTACATAATCCTTTACCAGCGCCAACTGGAAGGAGCACCAACCCCTTAACTTTATCTGTTTCAATAGAATGGAGCACCAACTCCTATTTTACCAACACCTACTGGAAAGAGGCACCAACCCCTTTTGCCAAGCTACAACTTGGAAGACAAAAATAAAAATTCCAGAATAAAACTTTCACCTCAATTTTCACGATCTGCTATTTTTCTGCATTCTGCTGCTTCTGCGCAAAATAATTCGCACTCTCCGACCGCTTCTCTATACTTCTTCGCGCTCTCTGCTGTATTCAGCCGATCGATCTCTTCTGTGAACTGTGCACTGTCACTTCGGACTTAGAACACAACTTCTGGACATCGCGCTCTTATCTTCGCACAAGTCACTCTGCTCGCTCTCGCACATCATCTCATCGCAATGCACACTATCTTGTCGCAACGCACACTCTACTGCAACTCCAAAGAACTCTCACATCTGCAGTCTGCGCATTATTGCTTCGAACTTGAAACACACCTTCTGCACATCGTGCTCTTGATTCTCGATCAGTTGATATGCACTCTTCACTGCGTCACTGAAGAAATATCGCTTCGGTCTTAGCTCAGATCGAACCGACTCACTCTCTGCGCATAGTAACTTTTGCATACGCACTTTATGTTCGTCCAAGTCACTATCCATCTTCAATTAGCCCTCCTTTTATAGAAGAAATGTTTAAGACAAATGTTAAATCATAGTCGGCTGTAACTCTCAGACGTCGGCTGCAAACCCTAATGATGTCGTCTTCAAACCCTAGAGTTTTTTGGCTGCTTGAACCTGATGATTGTCGGCTGCAAACCCTAAACACTTCCACTGTAAAAACCCTAGCAAATGTCGGCTTCGAAACCCTAAAAATGTCCGCTGTAAAACCCTTGATACTGTCGGCTTCAAAACCCTAAAAATGTCCGCTGTAAAACCCTAGAAAAAGTCGGCTTCGAAACCCTAAAAATCGTCGGCCTCGATTCAACTTGTCGGCCTCAAACGCTGCTGCTTCTCTGTCACCTTTCTGTTGCTGTTGCCCCGAAAAACTAACATGTCGCGATATCGTGACACTTTTTGTGGCCGTACGCCTCCTTGACCTTGTCGTCGCGATATCGCGACTATTTTGGCCTTTGAAAGCTTTCCCACCGTTCATGTCGTGAAATCGCGACACTTCGAACTTTTGCTGACGTCATCCTTAATGTTGTCGCGAAATCGCGACGCTTCCGGCTTCCAGCAGCTTTCCTTGCACCCTATCGTGAAATCGCGACACTTTCAGCTTTTGCTGACATCTTCATCATTCTTGTCGCAAAATCGCGACGCTTTCGGCTTCCAGCAGCTTTTCTTGCACCCTGTCGCGAAATCGTGACACTTTCAGCTTTTGCTGACGTCATCTTCATCTTTGTCGCGAAATCGCGACGCTTTCGGCTTCCGTACAATTTGAGCTTCATGCAGTAGCGAAATTTCTACAACTTTGCCTTGTGCTTCCAACTTGCTTCTTCTTGAGAAATTTTGACTTGTGCCTTACACTTTCGACTTGAAGTATGATTGCTGCACCTTTGATGTCTGCACTTTAGACCTATAGCGAAATCGCTACACCTTTGTTTTGCGCATCTTTTACCCGTAGCGAAATCGCTACACCTTTACTTTGTGCCTTTGCAGCTCGTAGCGAAATTGCTACACCTTTACTTCGTCCCTTTGCAACTCGTAGCAAAATCGCTACACCTTTACTTTGTGCCTTTGCAGCTCGTAGCAAAATCGCTACACCTTTACTTTGTGCCTTTGCAGCTCGTAGCGAAATCGCTACACCTTTACTTCGTCCCTTTGCAGCTCGTAGCGAAATCGCTACACCTTTACTTCGTCCCTTTGCAGCTCGTAGCGAAATCGCTACACCTTTACTTCGTCCCTTTGCAGCTCGTAGCGAAATCGCTACAACTTTTTCACTTAACACTTTCTCCTTGTTTCTGCCAGCGAAAAGTCAACATGTAGCGAAATCGCTACAGTTTCTCGACTTGACTTCTTGGCCTCCGACTTGTCGCGAAATCGCGACAGTTTGCCTTGCGCCTTCTCTCTCCTTACTTCCGTCGCGAAATCGCAACATTTTCGGCTGCACTTTCTCTCTCCTCATTTAACATTGGATTTTACCCTACCAAAACCAACTCAATTATGTGTCTAATTAGAAATCGAATCCTAGAACTACCAATCTTATCCCTTGATTGGCAATCGCATATCCTTATCCCATTTTTTTCTTCAATCAAGCTCCAATATTCGCATGCAAGTGTCGCACATCTGTAGCTTGCCATTCTTACCAATATCTCTAGTGAAATCTCCAAGGAATCTTGAGTGGCCTATAAAGCCACCCCTTGGGGTGGCCTTTTAGAGGGAGGAATTTTCTCTACTTCCACATTCTACCGCAATCACTCAAACATATTTTATCTACATCTATAGGTTGTTAAAATTATGCTAGATTAGGTCTCTTACATCCCAAAATGTTGTTGAAGTGATCTTAGACATTTAAGTATTTAGGATTCTCTTCTCATGCACATACCATTTTCATCATTCAAGGTTCTCATAAACCAATCTAGTGAGCTAGTACTGGATAACCAAACCACTTTCAGCCAACAAGAAGCCATCTAGGAGGTGATCAACATGCATTTCATCATTCTTCCATCAAAATGGGCAGTCGGACCCCTTGGAGGATTGTTATTCATTTTCCATATCCATTTATCAATGTTACAATTTTGCTTTCATTCCTAGCTTCGCAGTCATTTCCCTTAGCATTCATTTATCCTTTCATGCTATCCCATTATTTATCTCATTTTTCTTAAAAATGATGATCTAATTGTCATAAGAAAGGAAGCATTACCCTCTGCTAAGACTTGATAGACCGTACTACACTGATATCCCTGTTTTTTCATTTTTGTTTTTTGTAGGTTTCTATTTTTCTATAGACGCCGACAAAAGCATTGGCAAAAGGCAAAAGTGATGGCAATATTTTTGAGTGGCGACAAGAAAAGTAGGTTCTAATGTTCCCAGATCTCATCAATTTCAATTTTAGGGCTTCAGATCTAGAATTGCATCGTAGGCTAGAATTGTTTGCTACATTTTTGTCCCCCTGCTCAAAAATAAAGAAAATTTGTTTCTTTTTTTATCATTCAAAGACAAAATCATGTAGTATTAGGCTTATGTATGTTTGGATTTGTTTGCATGCATATAATAGAATCATATCAAGGTTAGTATTAGAAAGGAAAGTATTTTAGAAGGAAGCTCCACCTCCAAGGAAAATGTAGATGTTTGTAATAAATCCATCAAAACTAGTTAATAGGTCTTCATATATATCCCTCTAATCTCTCGAGTGTGAGCACACAAAAAGCGAGAGACGTTTTGAGATCCCCCTTGTTGGTGACTTCACAATTCCCTTTCACATGTTCACAATAATTTATTATTTTATTAGTGTAAGCTAACCTCAATAAAATTAATGTTGACTTGAGATTAACTACTCATGGGGATTTTTTGGCATCACTATAAATACCCTTAATGATTGATCATTTGTAGTATATAGTGTGACATGAAAATGTAGTAGGGGTGTCTACGAGCACCCACCCCTTCCTCTCAAATTGTGTCGTCTATATTTCCTTATTTTTTGTCTATACGCTCTTCTATTTCACTCTTCTTCCTTTTTGGTATGTGATTGTGGTGAATGGATGTTTCAAGATGTTTTTGGAAAATATAATGAATTAATACAAGTCTTTGCCTCATTGCTTGTGATGAGCAGTGGTGAAAAATGTGTCAGCACTACCATTGTTGCCATAGTTTTTCTATGCCTCTGCTAGCGGTACTCCCAATACTGCCTTAGAAGGGGCAACACTGCTTGTGACCTACTACCCTACCTCCATTGCTCCCCTTTTCACAGATAATCAATAGTTAGCCTCAAAGGCTAGATGGTCTGGTATCATCCCCTAGTACCCATCACTAATCCCAATATCATCAATAATTGGACCCGATATTACCTAATCATTAATGTCTAGCTCTAGGTAGAAATTTGGATCTGGTTGTAGCCCAAACCCCCTCTTCCATGTGGTCCTCATATACCACACTAGTCGGCTTGAGATCCCCTACTGAGCATCAAACTAGCAGACCACACAGTCAAAATGGAAGAGCTCTTGCTCTCCTTGTAGTCCCACCAACCGCTTGACTTGCCTAACATGAGCAATTTGAAAGACATTCTCTTACCGGCTAGGATGCTACCTATATGATCGCCAGATGACTTACTCTCGATGCAGAGCATCAAAGGTCCATGCCACATCCAAACCTCCCATGTGAGGCCAATCATATCTTGCCTCAAACTATTTGTTGTGATGTCCTTCACAACGACCCCAAAATTTGGGGACCCACTTGAAATTTGAAAGTTGATGCCAAAATATTGCTTGCAATTGAAATTTGGAAGTTGATGCCAATGCATTGCCTGCGTTTATAGTTCATATTGTCACCATTGGAATGTCAAGAATATTCATCTTTATGTGTTCTATCTTATAGCAAGTGCATTGTCAAATTTCACGTTGAGATCTAAAAGATTTTGAGTTATGTTTGCAGGGTCATGTTGTAATTTAGTGATTAAAGCCTTAGTTTATCATTGTTACCATTTGAAATATCACAAAATTGGTGTTCCTTAGGAAGGTCATATAGCAGGGTTTAATTCACCAAAAGGTGTGAGAGTTTGGATCTATGCTTTAATTCTAGCACATTGTGGTTCCATCAATTTGGCATGAAGTTAATGTGTTTTGTAGATTTAATTATTTTTAGATTATTTTGTTAGTGTGTGGTGTTATGTATATGTTTGTTCGTATGTTATGTTTAGTTATGTTATGTTTTAAATTAATTAAATTATAAAGTTTTATAACTTTATAATTTAATATATTTAAAATTGTTTATTGTTTTAAATTAATTAAATTATAAAGTTTTATAACTTTATAATTTAATATAGTTAGAATGGTTATATTATAAATATGTTTTAAATTAATTAAATTATAAAGTTTTATAACTTTATAATTTAATTATATTTAATAAGGTTATTTTATAAATGTTTTATATTCTAATTAATATTTGTGTTGTTGGCAGGATTATTAAAGTATATTGAAAAGGCGTTGGTGACATTAGGGTTTCATGGACATGTCTTAATTTTAATTTTTGAATGCCAATGAGGAGAAATAATAAATCCTTTGAAAAGGCTTTATTGATATTAGGGTTTCAAGAATTCATTTTTTAAAAACTGATGAAACGGAGCAAACTAATCAAGAGGAATTAGAAACCAAAGAGAGGGTCGGATATTTTGTGCAGAGAAGGAGAGGAAAGGAATTGGAAGGAGCCAAAGCCATATTTTGAAGAAGCTACAAAGAGTTGGAAATTATAAAGAAACAAATTCTATTGTAAGATCTTTGATTATATCAAAATATTTTAGGGATTCAAATAAGCATCATTTTGGTATTTGAATTATAATTAAAATGTTTGGTATAGTTTTCAATAATTAAAAATTCCATTGAAGATTGCATCATATCATTGTTCTATTGTGTGAATACTGGTGGGCAATGATTTGGTTTAAGTCTCTGTGATTATTTCTGTCTGTAGCATTTGTCTGAGATAGAATAATATTTCTTCTTTATAGAACTTTTGATTATTTTTTATTTGATATTCAATTATGTTTGCATAGCCTAGTTCAATTTCATAAGAATTAAACCTTACACTAGGTTATCAATCATTTATTTAAATATTAAATTGTTTTAATTTTAAATAAATAAATATATAAAAGATAAATGATTACTCTGGTTTCAACTTTGATTTAATAAAGTTGAGAATTAGGGTTATATCTTTTATTGAAATTTGTTTGGATTTCATGCTTCAAATACCGTTTTATTTATTTACCGATCCAAACCCTACATTGAGAGGATTATATTTGTTATTAAATATTTTATTCCATAAATAAAACATTTTATGACTTGATTTTCAAGTTAAAATTCTATAAATCAATTCTATATTAAAACCCTATGGATTATAATTATAAGATTTGAAAATCTTACAATTTTAGGGTTAAACATTATTACTTTATTTCATTTCCAAATATTTTAATGTTGATTTTATATTTGGGATGAATAAAATGTTTTATAAATAAGTTTTCTAGTTCTAACTTTGATTTAATAAGGTAGAGAATTAAAAGTGATTTATTTTAGTAAAGTTTGTTTGGATTTCATGTTTTAAGTATAATTTATTTATGCACAAATCCAAACATTACATTGGAATATTATGTTGGTTATTAAATATTTGATTTCATAAATATTTAATAGACAAATATAATAAGGAAGTACATTCATGAACTTGATTTTAAATCATAGAACTCACAGTTCATAAATAATCTTTATAGCAAACCCTATGAATTTATGATTAATAAGGTTTTTAAAACCTTATGATTTTGGGGTTAAACATTTTTATTTTTTATTTTTTATCTCAAATAGTTCAATGTTAATTTTATATTGGAGATGAATAAAATATATTCATTGATTAAATCGTAGGTTTTAAAGGTGAATATTTATAATCATGGTTTATATCATCATTTTGAAATTTCACATACTTTAATTTTTATTAAGATAATTGAGATTTCACATTAATTAAAATGCTAAGGCAAATTGTTATTTCAAATTAGTTTTGAAAGCATTTTAATCAATGGTATTGTTAAGTTTGCATCAATAGATCTTAATCATAAGGCAGATTTACTTTATCATTTGGATGATAGAATTTGATGAAAAGCATGTTTTACATGATGAACTTGAAATCATTTACATAATTTCCTAGGCCCCTTGTTAACAGAAACTTGCAAACCCAAGAGTTTATTCAGGCACTTATAAACAACTATGCATGACACATAAATATTAAAGTAAGAACCTTGGAGAAAAGAATTTCTTTGCAAGAGAGAATTTAAAATTCTAAATTGTCGAGTGGTTTTGTAAACTGACAAAATCACACCTCAACACTATCGTCCCCATATGTATGCTACAGGTGCCTCAGGATCTACTACCTACCCTACTAGCCCTAGTGGCTTCATGATCACAATGTGTTCCCAAGCCCACACCTAGAAAAGCATACATGTCAAGCTTTGACCTCCCCTCTAAACCACTTGGTACTTTGTGGTATAGTCATCCCAGCACCATCGAGGCCTAAGCAAACATTGTTTGTGACTCTAGCATATCATCCACCACATATCCTCATCCCTAGTGCACCACCATACAACTAATGTCATCAATCAAAAATCTTGACACCAGGGCACATGATTGCGATTTGCCTATCCAAACAATCCCTATGTAGGCAACATTGATGTCAATACCAAACCTTACCACAAAGAAGCTTGCATCCCCTTCTTCGACTCATCCAAACCTATGCTCCCTAATCAAAATTCTCAAAATCCACCATACATCCTCAAGTGTGATGGTTAGCGCCTCGTACAACTAACATTGTGAGAAGTATCCAATCAAACTCCACCTTCGACATTAAAGCCACATTATAAAGCCCAAATACCACTACGAGAGCATGGTCAACAAATCCCATAAGCCCTTGAATGGCCTCGAGAGCATGTGGTCATCTCTCCCTACAGTCTAGGGTTTGTAGTCTCTCTTGCAACCAAACCAATCCAACCCATCAACCTTAACACTTGCAAAATCCAACAAAAATAGGTAAAATCACATGCAAGCAAAAGCGCCACCCTATGGAAAAAGCACCGAGTGACAAAAGCACTGCCTAGATGGTCAAAGTGCCACCCTATGGCAAAAGCACCGAGTGACAAAAGCACTGCCTAGATGGTCAAAGCGCCACCCTATGGCAAAAGCACCAAGTGGTGAAAACGTCGCCTAGACCTTCACAACCAATTTCTAATATATATCTTCAATTCTTCTTCACACATCAATGTCAATCATAATCAAGTCAAGTTTCCTTGATCTAACTTGATTTTCCCACTAAACCTCGAGGGTGCACGCTAAGG
The DNA here is from genome assembly GCA_028583015.1 of Wollemia nobilis. Lineage (NCBI taxonomy): Eukaryota > Viridiplantae > Streptophyta > Pinopsida > Araucariales > Araucariaceae > Wollemia > Wollemia nobilis. The sequence continues at coordinate 2,273,820 of JAQPPZ010016829.1, read as the reverse complement.
CATGTAACATTTAATGTTGTCAAAAACACAAAATTTAACATCTAAAATCAAACAATCAAAAGCATCAATCATCATGCATCACTAATCCTAAGCAACAAGAAATCTCCCCATCTCAAATTGGGGCATGAATGTCAGTTTTTGACACGTTCATCATTCAATAAATACATCAAAAAGAGACAAATGTAGACACCTAATTTTGAGCTTATCATCAATATCCAAACATGTTAATATTTTTATCAATCAGCCACTCAAGCATCCAAACTAAATCAATCATCTTTAAGCCCCAAGTCAAAAGCATTTATTGGTCAACATTTTTGCAAAAAAATAATTTTTATCTTTTTTGCCCAATTTCACTAGCAACAGTTATCTTGGCAAAATTGTTGGAGCATTAGCGTCATTAACACTATCGCCTTCAATGCTATTTATTGTCAAGCACCAAAAACAAAAAAAACAAAAAAAAATCTTACATCTAGTACCTTCTAAGTCACCTACTATTAATGTATCCAATGACCTAGATCTGATTCGCAACCCCAACAAAAATCCAAAGCCCAAGATTTGCCATTTTTTAACTTCCTCCATTAATGGAATCTTGATCTAATTTCAAAATATTACCTTCACCAATCCTATCATCTTTCTATTGAATTTTTTCCCCTAAGAGTCATGGCTTCTTATAAAGCCGACACTTGGGGAGCCCAATTCATATGGTCTTTGAAGTAATAAAATTCTACCAAATTTTGTATACATTCATAGCAATTCATCTCCAAGCATGACAAGATTATGCCAAAATCTTGTCATGATCTTACTAAAGCTCTCAAGCATCTCCAAGCAAACACATCAAGCTTCTTCAACACAAAGGGAAAATCAACCTTGGCTTCTTGGAGCTACAAATTTGCTTGGGATTGTGCTTTCCCCTTTTCTTAGCTTTTGTTATTATCTTTATTTTGTAGCTATTTAATCTTTGATTTTATCACATACTAACTTTATGTTGATCATCACACTTGCATCTAGTCATCGTCTTGTTTCTTGGAGCATCTAACTTGCATCTTACGTAGGCAATCTATCAATTTTACTATCATAATCAAGGCCCCTTGCAACTCCTGGTCAAGAACCCCTTGGCATCATCTATAAAAATCATCAATTCTTCATAGGAGTGTCATTTTGCCACACATTTAAGCGAAAGCACTATTGAATTGCAAGTTCAATGACATTATCACTCTCTATTTTAGTCATAGTCACGGAGCGCAAAAGTGCTATTAGTTGCTAAAAGCATCAGTAGCACTACCGCTCACCCAAAGGCACTTTCAGCACTGAGCATACAATCCATGTTTTTATCAATTTACTGTTTGTCAACTTATATCTAAACAGGGGTTTGATGCTGGCCAAGGGAGTTACATACTCTTATTCTCATCTTATTCATCACTCCTCTTGAACAAAGTGTTCCTTATCTTATTTTCTCTCTTCTTTTGAATGCTTTGTACTTTAAAATATTTTTTACATGTTAAAGTAATGTATGATATATAATATAATTGAAGGTCATAAATATTCCTATCATGATAATCACAAGTAAAATTAGAAAATCTCATAAATGTTATAAAAATCAATTGAAAAATATATCTCAAAAACATTCTAACAAAAATGCATAAAGAGCGCCCAAAAAAGAATAAAATTAAAATTAAAACCAATCTTAAATTTTTAGAATTGGGCAAAAGCAAAATTAGGCATGTGTCACAATAAGGGGAAAAGTGTTGTTAGATATCATACTTGTTAGACGCAAACTTGAAATGATAACTAGGTCAAGGGACAACGATGCATTAGAAACATAACTAGAGATAAAATTAGACTAAGAGGTAAGCTCAATATATGAATTGTAACTTCCCTAAAGATGTGTTTAAATGCATGTAATGAAGATTAAACAAAGAAAAATGGTCTAATAAAATCTTTAAACTAAGTCCAATTTTGTCTACAATGTTTGAGATTTTTGAAATAGATTTCAATATCTAAAAATGCCAAACCCTCACTTCTAACTATATAAATAAGCTTCCGATGAAGGTATATTTGAAAACTAATGAAACATAAGATTTTTACAATTGAAAACTACTGAAGTACAATATAATACTCCCAAATAAACCATCGTTCTGATTTAATCTAAACATGAAACCTTGACTACGTTTTGATACAATATGTTGTTATAAAATACAAATACAAGCATACTGCTGAACAAAAATTTATAAATTACTATTATGCAAGGTTCCACGAGCCTGGGGACGGGGAACGGGGGGACGTGGGGACGTGTTTCCGGGGACGGCGGGGGACGGCCGGGTCGATTTTAGGGGACGGCTCGGGGACGGCTGGGGGGGACGGCTGGTATAATACTATAAAAAATGAAATTTTTTAGAAATTTAGAATAATCTACACATTCAAAATTCTACAAAGTTTAACCTTGGAACAGTTGACAAAGGGGCATCCTTCTAACCAGATAAGGTTGACCTACTTGGTTTTAACACCTCAAGGAAGCATATAGTCACTCTAACATCTTGTAACACACCAATGTGTAAAGATCAATAATGTTTCTCAGATATGTGCGTATAATAAAAAATCCGTTAAGTGCAGAGATGCATACATAATCTATGCATCAGACTCTCAGAGTACTCAAGGTCAACTACAATCACATTTTAGCAGATAAACTATGTAAACGAAAGTCGTGCAAGCCATAACCAACTTCCATAGATAAGATAAATTAACACATTTAATTTGGTAATAAATACTATTTTTGCTCCATAACAAGAAGATTGCAAGGGCATTATATGTTTAGCCCTTTCTAATCATTTTAACATGATCTAGATCGATGTCATTGATTCCCACAGATAATCTTTAACTAGAAACATTTCCACAATTACTAAATAAATAATACAGTAAACAAAAGGATATGTTTTGTAAGCAATAAATAATCAATGATCTAGTAAAACACCAAAAGCATCAGATATAGTCTCAGCAACATGGCATTGCCAAAGTAACACTTCTTGTCAATAACGATGCCATGTGTAAGAAGATTCTCACATCCTCACAGTTGTTGATGTAGAAAGAAAGGAAATAAATAATAATATGTATATTAACATCCACATATGACGGATAAAGGAGAAAACTCGTAGCCAATAGCAAGAGGAAGCCACAAAAGGAGCTTGTATATTTTAGATAGTGTTGGGCGGGGCAAAGGAGACAGTCTCAACTAGAGGGAGAAATCCTACACAGTAAACCCTAAATGCCAAAAGTACACTATTATGTCAAGAAGAACCATAACAGACAAATAGTACAAATATTTCACTCAGTCATTGTAGAGGACAGAACCAGCACAAACAAGGATGAAAAGGCTTATTAAGTCCATGAGGATGGGATGGGACAAGCCCTAATCTGCAATAGAATGATATAGATGGCTATTTCCATCACTGCCAATATCCATTAACAAGCAATTAGGCATATAATGATGTTCGTAAGAGAGTGGACTGCACTAGGGAGGCCTGCTGGTGGGGTAGTCCTGCTGGCCGTGGGGGACGGCTGGGCCCCATGGGGGACGCCCAGCCGTCCCTAGGACTGCACTAGGGAGGCCTGCTGGTGGGGTAATCCTGCTGGCCGTGGGGGACAGCTGGGCCCCATGGCGAACGCCCAGGCCGTCCCTAGGGACGGCTGGGCGTCCTCGGGGACGGCTGGGCGTCCTCGGGGACGGTTGGGGAGGCCTGCTGGTGGGGTAATCCTGCTGGCCGTGGGGACGGCCGGGCCCCATGGGGAACGCCGGACCGTCCCTAGGGACGGCTGGGCGTCCTTGGGGACGGCTGGGCACCTTTTTAAGGTGCCCAACCGTCCCCGAGGACGCCTAGCCGTCCCTAGGGATGGCCCGAGCGTCCCCCATGGGGCCCAGCCGTCCCCGGGGATGGCTGGGCGTCCTGCGTCCCCAAAAAGGGGGACGTCCCGGGGACAGGAGGCCACAGGCCTCAGCCGTCCCCGGGACGTTTCCCGACCGTCCCCCAAAAAGGGGGACAGGGGGAAACGTCCCCCTTGCCGTCCCCCGTCCTGGGGGACGTGGGAAACGAGGGGACACGTCCCCCAGGGTGGGGGACGCGTCCCCGTGGAACACTGCTATTATGTCTTAAGGGGGTGGAATCTCATGGGCTTAGATAAACAACAGTCTACACCCCTTGGTCTATTCCATTTTGTAAATGTTGAGCATTTAACTTTTGCGCAATTTAGTTTCAAGGAATGCAGAAAGAAAATTCTCCAATAGAAGTAGCTCCTAAAATATATTATGAAACAACAGTGAAAGGACATTTACACACATCAGTACATTATCTTTATATATACCAAAAAAATAGATAAATACAGAATCAAATAATTAACAAGGCATTATTATATTTGCCAGCCAATCATCTCCAACAACTTCTGAAGGAGTGGAACTATGGCTTCCATTCTGATTCTGAAGGATGTTCTACATACAACTGCACATCTAATGGTTCACTACTCATTGACTTGACAGGAGTAATCAATGGAGGCTGCTGCCATTGTTTAGTATCCGTAGGTATCCATATCTGCCCCTTGTCACTGGAATTACCTGGTAGTTGCTTAAAGTATCCAACGATTTCCCATACAGAGTCTGCATAGCAAAAATATGTTTTTGTTGGTCACTTATCATGCCACCCTGGTGAGAATTTGCTTCTCTACTTAGAAATTTAAACTATATGAAAAAAAATGTTTCAGACATATTTCTTCTTCCTAGATGAATGGCAAGTTACAAAACTTACCATCTGGAAGTGGCTGAAGGCTTGATTTAAAAACTGACAGCCTTATGAGAAAAGCTCTTAACGCATATTCAATGTCATTTGCCAGAAAATCCGACTTATATGATTTATTCACATTCAACCGGAAAACAAATTTCTCAATTGGTATTTGATTTTTGTCACTGAAGATTATTGCCACCCTCTCTACCATATCCTGCTCAGGAACCAGTCATTACTGTCTTATTCAATGTAAAATAAAGTTAAATCAAAGAGAGAATATTTTCTATTAAGAATTGCTTCATAGCTTCCATATATAAGCATAAACAGCAAGCTTATGACTGCTAACCATGTAAGGTGCAAACGCTTGCATTCCCTTCACAAATTGCCAATTCATATCATATACTTTTAGTAGGGTTGCTTAAAAATGGCTAATTAATGAGCACTCCAGTCGGACGAAATATGACATGGATGACTAGAAGCATTAAAAGGGTAATTGATAACATTATTTGTATCCAAGAAACATTTCTAAAATGGGCCTACTGATGTTGTTTGTCAATAATGAGATAGAAGAGTGACCAATAAATTTAACTCATTATTGGCCGAAGAATGTGCCTTAAGCATAGAATCTAACATGCAATACTTTATTTGACACATCTCAAGACCAATGAGCATTTGACACATATGCATAACAACAAATATTTGTTTAAATGACCTCAAATTTGTATCAGAAACAAGATATATTTTCTCAAAGAAATTCCAGCCAGAAAAAAGTAATCAAGTGAAATTTTTCCAAGTTTTCTATTTGCTGACTCCCAACTGCAGACTGAAGGTACACATTCATTAAATACGGGAATATCAAAACTCCATTATATTCAAAACTCCCAATTGCATTGTTCCAGAGTCCAGACAGGTTTATTTGCATACACAAGTTCTGTATAGACAGATATATATATATAAACTGTATGAGATAAATACGCATTATAGTTGACGCACTCACATAAACTTATAACACACTAAAGTACTCATTCCCCTAATGAAATTAAATAGTAATGTTAGGAATAATATGTGGTTATGAGTTAAGACCCAAACGTTGGGCTTATGATTCAATCCATAGATACAGTCCATAATTCAATTATTTGTGATAATGTAACTTGTTTTTGCTTCTCATGGTATGGTTATCCAATGTAAATAAAATTTTATATTCTTGGTTATCTATACTATAATGTAGAATTAACAACAGTGTGGACGTGAGGGAAGATACCATTCACAGCATGAATCTCAGAGATTTGGTCTATGAATGAATTGGAACAGTAGGACATAAAGATGCAAAGATTTTGAAAAAGCACCATGCAGCAACAAAAGTTCATGACAAATAAATTTTGAGGGTTGGTAATATGAGATCCTTATCAGTAAAATAGAACATTTCCATAGAAATATAGAAAGATTAAAGCCAAATTCTTATATCACTTCATATTGCTTACCACTATGAAAGATTTGTGGCCTCCAATACTAGAAACATATATTTCTCCTCTTCCCTAGTTTGGTCAAGTTATTCAGCTTCATTAATGTTATTCCTTCTCCAAAGAATGTCTTCAATACTTGGTAACCACTCTATTGGAAGGAAAACACCATAGCAAATATTCTGAGCCATAGAAAAGGGGTGACATCTATAGCACATAGAGAAGGCAAAATATGCCTAAAGCAATAAAACATGTAGCAAAGATGTTCCAAACAAGGAAACTGATAAAAGAACTATATACATAGAAGGCAATCAAGGAACTTAGGAAGATAGATCCTTGTCAAAAAAGGCCATTATGCTAATTCTCTAAGTCCATTAATCAATAAAACCCCAAAAACACCTCTTCAAAGCAATCATACAATAAAATCTAATTTGCCCATCTTTGGTCTGTCTTGAAATGGTTAAAGGCTTCCCATTTATAAAAAAATCATACAAAAATCCCAAGGTCCAAAGAGTTGGATTTTATAATAACAAATCCTACAATAAAGTCAAACGAAATAGTCATATATCAAAAAAAGAATGTTAAAGGGATGAAAAGTAGTCTTTGAAAATGTTAAAAAGACCTATCTACTTTAATATTAAAAGATGTGCCATGCAATTATATCATTGTAAAGAGGGGGGATAAATAAAGAAATGCCACATGCATGTCTCTTATATTGTCACCATGATACTTGTCAAATAAGATGCCACATGCACGCTTCTCATGTTGCCAAACATGCCACTTGTCAAAGAAAATGAAAAAGGAGATTCTGAAGGATATTTTCCAACTGTTGATAGAAATAAGAACACCACTCAAAGTAGTTCTTCCAATTTGAAAAAGTCAACATTTGCTAGGTAGGCTTGAGATCAAAAGTCAAGAGCTGATATTAAAAGAAAGTCCATTGAGAATGGGAAGCCAACCATTGAAGCTGTCAATACCTACAGTGGTGATGACTCTTGGGATCTAAAGGAAGCATGGTCTGAAAAACTTCAAATGTTTGCTTTGAAACAATGGCAAGATGCTACTTGGCATGAACCTATCTAGTTTAGAGAATTGGAACCCACTACACCATGGACTTAAATCTGCTGAGAAGTTTTTTTTATGTCACCCTTAAGCTTGGTGGTGAATTCCTTGTAAAAAATATCAATACCTGCCCCAAGGCCTTAGGAATTCACTAATAAATGGTGGGTGAGAAGATGAACAGTAAAATTCTATGTTCCACGAAGTTTCCAAGACAGCGGGGGTTTGGCTCCAAAACTCGGGACAATAGGGAATGATTGCGAGACATCATATATAAACGTATATAAAAAATATATTTAAGCCTAAATTTAATGTTTTAAGTAGAATTTATAGATATGTAACATAATTAACATCACAATCCATCAAACAAGGAAACATCTATCATTTATGTAACAACTACCAAATATTGTTAGGATTAAATAACAAAACACGAGCAATAATTAAATGCGGAAATAAAACACAGAAGAATAATGCAATACACAAGAGACACAGATTTAACGTGGTTCACCCAATATGGGCTACATCCACGGAGAAAATAACCAGGCCTTTTATTCCTTCCAGAAAACCCTTCTCTACACAGCCACGCACATAGAACATTACCATAAGCCGTCATACATCATCCTCTTATTAAAGCGCATTACAATTTTAGGGCAAATAACCCGCCTAAAATCCACCGTCCGATCTATGACCTAATAACAAATGGTCCAGATTTACATAGAGGAAAAAACATCTATTTTTAGCTTTGGGGGTGCTGCCCCCCTTGGACCCCCCATGGCGACATAAGTAGGGGGGCTGATGCCCCCCTACACCCCCCTCCTTCGCAGAGTGGGTCCAAGTGCGGCTGAAAACAAGACCTCTAAATTAATCAGGCTCCACAACCAACAATCTCCCACTTGGATACTGATCACAGTAACTCCACCGCTACTGCACTTGCTAGACTATGCTTCAACTTTAGACCTGGAAATTTTCTCACCTTTTACTGTCATGCTTGAAGACCAACTGAAACTGAGCAAGAGCTCAGTTTCTCGGTTACTACCTTTGTGAACATATCTGCAAGATTCTAGCTAGTGTGTATCTTCTCCAGTTTTAACTGTCCATCTTCCAACACTCAGCGTATGAAATGGTACTTGATATGTATATGTTTAGTCCTGGAATGGAAAGTTGAATTCTTTGCAAGATGAATGGCACTCTGACTGTCACTATATAATATGATATTTTCCTGCTTCTTTCTCAACTCCTCCATAAACCTTTGTAACCAAATCATCTCCTTACTAGCCTTTGTAACAACAACATACTTTGCTTCCGTTGTTGAGATTGCAACAACCTTCTGTAATTTTGAAATCCAACTTACTGCAATTCCACCTACAGTAAAAACATACCTTGTGGTACTCCTCCTGCTGTCTATATCACCTGCCATATCTGAATCGACATATCCCTGTAAAGCAGTGTTAGAACATCCAAATCATAATACCTGAGTGACTGTAGGGGGGCTGATGCCCCCCCTACACCCCCCCTCCTTCGCGGAGTGGGTCCAAGTGCGGTTGAAAACAAGACCTCTAAATTAATCAGGCTCCACAACCAACAAATATGAAACTAACAATAAATGAAGACCATAGGCAATGAGGATTTTGAATTTATTGATTCAACTATAGTTCAAGTTCCAATTAAATAAACAAAATGAAACCAAATGCTAAAATGCCAAGGCCCAAAAACACTAACACTAATGTTAGGAGTGAAGACAGTATCCAGGCGTAAAAAAAAAAACAGGCTAGCAACAAACTAGACATCTGACCTGCTAGACGTCTAGGCAGCAGGCCAGACATCCGAACTGCTAGACGTCAAGGCCAGACGTTTAGGCAACAGTCCAGACGTCTGACCTGCTAGACGTCAAGGCACGTTTAGGCAGCAGTCCAGACGTCTAACTTGTTAAACGTCTGGCCTTGACGTCTAGCAAGTCGGACGTCTGGTGCCAAACGTCTGACCTGCTAGACGTCTAGGCCAGACGTCTAGGCAGCAGGAATGTTAGACGTCTAGGCCAGACATCTAGGCAGCAGGCCAAACGTCTGGGCTGCTAGATGTCTAGGCAGCATACCAGACGTCTGGGCTGCTAGACGTCTTGGTCAGACGTCTAAGCAACTAGACGTCCAGATAGACGTCTAAACAAGGAAGACGAACAGGTTCAAGCGCCTTCATTGGGAACGGAAAAGAACAATTTTTGGAGGCATTCGTTGGGAGAGGAAACGAGCAGCTTTGAGTCTTCCTTCTGCTCTATAAAAGGGGTGTGATCCCTTGCATATGTAATGTTGTTGAAAACGTTGAAAGACGTGAATGTAAAGTTTGCTGAAAATAATAGACAGGAGATGTTGCCATTGCCCCATGGTTTTTCCTGCACATTGCTGCTTTCCACGTAAATCTCTGTGTCACTTGTGTTGCTGTCTTTTGTTTTCTGTTATTGTGTTTCTACTTGCAGGTGTAAAATCTGAAGTTTATCTTAACATCTAGTATCAAAGCTCAAGGTTTTGTGCGAGTGGGAGTTGCAACAATGACAGGAGGTGTAACCAAGTTCGAGATTGAGAAATTTGATGGCAGGAACTTCGCTCTATGGAAGATGAAGGTGGAGGATTTGCTGGTTCAGAATGACCAAGCTAAAGCCTTGAAAGGGGTCACGAGTAAACCGAGCAGCATGAAATATGAGTGGGCAACGCTTGACAGGAAGGCGGTTTCTACAATCCATCTCTGCCTAGTGAACTCTGTCTTATTCAATGTAGCTGAAGAGAAGGCCGCGGAAGCCCTTTGGCAAAAGCTTGAAAAGTTGTATGAAACAAAATCAGCAACAAATAAGGTTTTTCTGAAAAAGCGACTTTATAGCTTGAGGATGAAGGAAAGTTCATCCGTGGTAGATCATTTGAATGATTTTAATACTCTTATCAGTAAACTGGTTTCAGTTAATGTGAAGATGGAGGATAAAGATAGAGCTATCACCCTACTTTGTTCCCTCCCGGACACTTGGGATCATATGGTGATGACCATCAGTAATTCATCATCAGGAACTCTCAAATTTGATGATGTGGTAGCCGCTGTCTTGGCATAAGAGTTGAGGCAAAAAACATCTCTGGAACCCTCAACCAATGAAGCCCTATCTGTAAGAGGTCGATCTTTCGAGGGGAGTAAACAAGGTAGAAAACAGTCCAAATCTAAGTCTAAAGGACGTAAGCAAAAAGGAAAGTGTTGGCATTGTGGGAAGCCAGGACACTCAAACAAGGACTGTTGGCAATTAAAGAATGCTGAAAAGCAAAATCAGCCATCAATTGAGGCCAGTGCAACAAATTCAGGAGAGACGGCAACATGTGAAGCCTTCTGTATCAGTAACAACAGATCTGTTTTATATACCTGGGTTTTGGACTCAGGTGCATCTTTCCACATGTCTTCCCACAAAGACTAGTTTGACAAATATCAGCCATACTGTGGTAGAAAGGTCTATTTGGGTGATGATCACCCTTTAGAAATTCTGGGAAGAGGGGATATAAGGATTAGGCTGGACGATGGTAAAGAAAGGATGTTATGCGATGTGCTACATGTGCTCAATTTGAGGAAGAATTTGCTCTCAATCAAAATGATGGATAAGCTAGGGTATTATGTCACTTTCAGTAACAACTACTACAAGATTACCAGAGGAGCTCTTAGAGTAGCAAAGGGAGAATCTTATGGGACCTTATACCGTTTATGCAGGATCAAGTCTTGTAATTTAGACTTATGTGAGCATTGTATTTTTGGTAAACAGAAGAGGGTTTAGTTTACTGCAAGTCCTGGTAAGAGTTCTGATTTTTTGAACTTATACATTCGGATATATTTGGACCAGTCCCTACTCAATCCTTGAATGGTGCGATCTATTTTATGACTTTTATAGATGATTATTCTAGGAGTGTGGGTTTATTTTCTGAAGAAGTCGGAAGCTTTGCAGAAATTTAAGGAGTTCAAAGCACGGGTAGAGAAGAGTTTGGGCAAGTCGATTTTATGTCTCAAGTCAGATAATGAGGGTGCATATTGCTCCAAGGAATTTGATAAATTTTGTATGCAGGAAGGTATTAAGCACCATAAATGAAATGAAATGAAATGAAATATTATTGATGTCCGCGGTGGGCCAAAATAAGACCCAAGGGACTATAAGAAGTACAATAATGACTGCCAGCTAGCAGGATAAAAAGCCCAACAAAGAAAAGAACTAAGAAAAATACAAGATCAAACCCGACAAACGGGCCAAAGAGAAAGGGAAAAGAAAAGAAAAGGGAGAGCAAAGGGGGGAAGGGCTGCAGTCCAACAGAGAGAATGGAATGCCAAGAAGAACGGAGAGAGAGGAGGGGGGAGGGAGCAGCCCAAGAGGGGCAAGCTTCGAGAATCCCCCAAAAACTAATCTCTCCTAACAGTCGAGGCCGAAGTACCGAAGCTGAAGAAGTCCATGATATGTCTCTGCCCATTGCTAGTTTGGAACCCTAACAAATTGTTGGTGCGCTGTCTAGTGACCCTGTTTCTGTTCAAACTGGATGGTGTGGGGAGTTTCCGGTCAAAGTCACCTGGTCCGTCGGAGTTGGTGAAGCAAAATGGTGTGGCTGAGCGAATGAATCGCACAATCATGGAACGTGCAAGAAGCATGCTTAGCACAGCCATGTTGGAGAAAAAGTTTTGAGCGGAGGTTGTTAATACAGTTGTTTATCTTATTAACAGGTCACCTACAGCTGCGTTGGATGGACAGATTCCGGAGGAGGTTTGGTGTTGTAAGCCAATTGATTACTCTCATCTGCGTAGCTTTGGCTGTGATGTGTTTGCCCATGTACCCAAAGAAAAAAGGTCCAAGCTTGACTTGAAGTCAAGCAAATGTGTTTTTCTCGGCTATGGAGATATAGTGAAGGGGTATAGACTGTGGGATCCTATTGCCCACAAGGTAATTATTAGCCGGGATGTAATTGTTGATGAAAAATCCATGCAAAGGAAGGAGGTACAGCAAAATCCTAATGTTGTACCTGTTGAAGTAGAATTGAGTGAAGATGAACATGCTGAAGTTTTTCATCGGCATGCAGAACAGCAAGTAGAACAACAAGTAGAGCAGCCACAACGGTCACAAGACCAAGAGCCATAATCGACAGATCATTGGGTTAGAAAATCTACACGTCCACAAAAGTGTCCGGAAAGGTATTCTCATGTTTATCAGTCCTCTTTTGCTTTGTTAACTAATGATGGTGAACCTAGTTCATTTCAGGAAGCTAGAGTTTGAAAACACAGAAAAGTGGAGGAAATCCATGGAGGAAGAAATCAAGGCACTTCGCATGAATAAAACGTGGGAACTTGTGGATCTCCCACCTGGAAGAAAGATTGTTGGAAACAAGTGGGTGTACAAAGTGAAGAAGAACAGTGATGGGTTGTTGGAACGCTATAAAGCTTGCTTGGTGGCAAAGGGCTATGTGCAGAAGTCAGGTATTGACTTTAACGAAATTTTCTCTCCAGTTGTGAAGATGACTACTATTAGAGTTCTACTTACACTTGTAGCTGCACAGGATTTAGAACTAGAGCAGCTTGATGTAAAGACTACTTTCTTGCATGGTGATCTCAAGGAAGAGATATATATGGATCAGCCTGAGGGCTATGAAGAAAGAGGCAAAGAGCATTTGGTTTGCAGACTGAAGAAATCACTGTACGGGTTGAAACAGGCGCCAAGGATGTGGTACAGGAAATTTAACACCTTCATGAAGAGGCAAGGTTTCAGCAGGAGTGACGCTGACCATTGTGCATACTATAAGAGGTTTGATGATGGCATTTTTATTATTTTGCTGTTGTATGTTGATGATATGCTGGTTGCAGGTCCCAACATGAAGAAAATCATTGATCTTAATGCTCAATTGGCTACAACATTTAAAATGAAGGATTTAGGAGCAGCAAGCCAAATTTTAGGGATGAAGATACACAGGGACAAAAAAGGAAGAAAGATCTGGTTAAGTCAAAATTCATATGTGGAAAAGATTCTGCAGCGCTTCAATTTGTAGAATGCTAAACCAGTTAGTACCCCACTTCTTCCACACTTAAAGTTGTCTTCCAACCAGTGTCCTAGAACAGAAGCAGAGAAGACAAGCATGTTTCGTGTACCATATTCATCAGCAGTAGGAAGCCTCATGTATGCCATGGTGAGCACCAGACCAGATATTGCCCAAGCAGTGGGAGTAGTCAATCGGTACATGGCAAATCCTGGTAAGGAGCATTGGAATGCGGTGAAGTGGATATTCAGATATTTAAGAGCCACTTCAAATGTTGCCATTTACTATGGATTGGCAGATTTGCAAGTTACAAGTTTTGTGGATTCTAATTATGGTGGAGATAGAGATGGGAGAAAATCCACTACAGGATATACCTTCACTCTTGCTGGAGGAGTGGTGAGTTGGGCTTCTAAGTTGCAGTCTGTTGTGGCTTTATCAACCATTGAAGCAAAATACATTGCAACAACTCATGCCAACAAAGAGGCAATTTGGCTAGAGCAATTGTTGGGTGACTTCAAGGTAATGCAGGAGAAAATTACGCTGCATTGTGATAGCCAGAGTGCTATTCAGCTAGTGAAGAATACAACATTCCATGATCGCACGAAACACATTGATGTCAAGTACCACTTTATCAAAAATGTGGTGGAAGAAGGTAGGATCTTGTTGCAAAAAATTGACACTGAAATGAATACTGCAGATATGCTTACAAAGTCGGTCAAGGTAGAGAAGTTTGAGTGGTGCAGAACTTCTCTGGGCTTGCTGAAAAAGTAACAAGGGCAACATTGGGCAATTGGCACTGGACAAAAATCTTTGGCAGAAGAATTCCTGAATACCGACTTCAAGTGGGAGAATGTTAGGAGTGAAGACAGTATCCAGGCGTCAGAAAAAAACAGGCCAACAGTAGACCTCTGACCTGCTAGACGTCTGGGTCAAACGTCTAGGCAGCAGCTTAGACGTTTGACCTGCTAGACGTCTGGGCCAAACGTCTAGGCAGCAAGCCAGACGTCTGACGACGTTTGACCTGCTAGACTTCTGGGCCAGACGTCTAGGCAGCAAGCCAGACGTCTGACCTGCTAGACGTCTGGGACAGACGTCTAGGCAGCAAGACTGCTAGATGTCTAGGCCAGACGTCTAGGCAGCAGGCCAGACGTCTGGGCTGCCAGACGTGTAGGCAACAGGCCAGACGTCTGGGTTGCTAGACGTCTTGGTCAGACGTCTCAGCAAGTAGACGTCCAGATAGACGTCTAAACACGAAAGATGAACAGGTTCAAGCGCCTTCATTGGGAGCGGAAACGAACAATTTTTGGAGGCTTCCTTTGATGGAGGAAACGAACAGTTTGAGTTTTCCTTCTGCTCTATAAAAGGGGTGTCATCCCTTGCTTATGTAATGTTGTTGAAAACGTTGAAAGACGTGAATGTAAAGTTTGCTGAAAATAACAGATAGGAGAAGTTGCCATTGCCCCGTGGTTTTTCTTGCACATTGCTGCTTTCCACGTAAAACTCTGTGTCACTAGTGTTGTTGTCTTTTGTTTTCTATTATTGTGTTTCTACTTGCAAGTGTAAAATCTGAAGTTTATCTTAACAACTAAAGCACTAAGCAATGACATGTCTAATCATCGTCATTTACAACATCATGTATATTTTCATAGTTGCCCTCATGATCACTGCTATTGGAACTAAGGAGCTCATGTAGGAGGACCCCAAAGAATTATCCTCCCCCTCCCCACATCAATGTATCTTGCATCCTCTTGGTCAGCATCCCATTGTGTTGCACAACTGTCCCAATACTCAGGTGTCTTCCAATCCTAGACGTAGGGCACTATGCACTGCAAATAGCTTCTCCGCTCGTTTAACGGTTAGCCTATTCCTATTGATAAAGTGGATGAAGGTATAGGTTGACTTGTTCCTCTCTACGACAAGGAAGCTAGCAACCTGTGAAAGGAGGCATTCAGCAATCATGTTTAGCAAAGAAGTTGCATCCTCATATAATTCCCACCATCCAATGGGGTCATTCTATCCAAGGGTGAGGTGTACCCTCTCCAGCCTCCCGTGTGTTGAAGCCACCTGTAAGATTTGCAAATCTAACCCATTGTTCCTGAATCATTTGTGCTTCCTCTTTGGTGTAATCTTTCTAATTGCCTTATAAATAAATTTAAAAAAAACCTCTTCACCTCAGGGTTTGCAATATGAGCTACTCTCCCAGGCCTTGCTACAAACCACGTAAGATTGACATCATATGTTTCCATGTGCAATGGAGTGTTCATCTTATCCCACCTCTTCTAAATAATAGGCCGAATGTGTTGGTCATAAAAAAAGAGAGTGGGATCCTTTTGTCGAGTGGCTTCCCTCATGCAGCCAAGCAGGCTATCAAAAGTCTCATAAATCTCTCCAAGACTAGGAGAGTCTTCGTTTGCATATCCAATGACCTCCATAGCTAGTTGCAGAAGACACTATGTACCTAACATCATTCCACCAATCATCAACTAGTATCAAATGTTTCAGTCTCCTTCCGTCATTTGTTTTGGCATGTGCCCATCTGTTCCACTCACTGCAAACTACCATAGATTGCAGGGCCTCCTGCATCTCAGCCATCCTCCCCTTAAAAAAAAAAGCAGCTAGCATACCTAGTCTCTACAGATTTGAGGAATTTCTTCCTCCATAAGTCCTAAAAAGTGCTAAAGAAAGATGATGGTTACAACTAAGCATTTGCACACCTCTACCACTAGCCATCACCTACTTCACCAAATCAATCTTCCCTATGTCGTTCATTGTGTTGTTCAATGCATTAACACAACAAGGGATCCAAAAGATGTGCCTATAGTTGCTTTGAATCATTATCCCTACAGATTTGCACACATAGGCTGCATTTGTGACCATTGGACCACATTCATTGGCCCAACCTCTTCTATAGCATCCTTCAAAATCTGCTATTGGAAAGTTGCATCCTTGCTCCCCTACATTGTCTAAAATTGGAGTCCTAGAAGATAAAGTAAAACAAGGAACAAGAGGGCTAAAAGTAAAAGTGACAAGTTGTAGCAGCTATTTTAACACATTGCTATAGTGTCTTCCACTACTATTTTCTACATATTGAGTTTGCAATTTGACAATTTCAGCCTTTTCCTCAAGAGAATTTGTCACATAATCTCACCCCCTATACGCTGACACGTAAGAGGTGAGTGCAAACCCTTGTATAGTTGCCCTTGAATGAAAAATTGCAAACATTGCACTTGAAGTGATGTATCCTTCCCAATGTTTTTTTCAGGGGCAGTACTCCTGCTCATAGCGAAGTCTAGAATAGTCATAAATTGCATCAAGAGCTTGTCTCTTTTGAAAGGCCCATTTGCATATAGTCATAAATTGCATCAAGGGCTTGTCTCTTTTAAAATGCCCCTTTGCATATCGTTTCAACAACGCATATGGACAATCAAAGGCAGGGGCTATCAATCTGCCCACACTTGGGGCAGAGCTGCCCCGTGTTTCACTTCCACCCACATTACCCATTTGTCCACCTCCAACTTCACATTCTTCCATTTCTTTTGGGAGAGGGATAGCACCTTCATCTGAAGTCATATTTGTCGTTTTTTTTCCAAAAACAGCAATGAAAAAAAAATAAAAAATAAATAAATATATAAATAAATGAATAAAAACAAATTCAATGCTTCAAAGTTCAACAAATAAATATATAAATAAATGAATAAAAACAAATTCAATGCTTCAAAGTTCATTGTTCATACCCTAACTTAACCCATCCTCAATTGTAAATATAAAGGCTTTCTTATTTTTAATCTCGGAACAGCTTAAAAAAACAAGAATGAAAAAATTGGAATATGAAAGTTAGAAACTTAGAACCTTAACCCTTCCCACACAATGATAATGCAAAGATCTTAAAAATAATAATCATCTACCCCTACAATGATGAGTGCAATGAAAACTTAAAAGTTTAAAACTAAAACCATGAAACCCTAACCCTTCCCACATGTTGTGGCTGCTCCACAACACACCCCAAAATTGGGGACCCACCGTTTTTACATGCTTTCCAAGAAAACTGCAGTGGCCCATAGGCCAAAGATCAAGAAAAAAAAGCAAAATATCACAAAAAGAAGTGTCACGATATCGCGACATGTTGCTCCGTCGCGGCTAGAAATGAAAAGTTGTCGTGAAATCGCGACGTGGCGCGATATCGCGACGTGGCGCGATATCGCGACGTGGCGCGTTTTTGCGGCTCAGAACAGCAAAGTACGTCGGAATGAAAAGGTGTCGCGATATCGCGACATGTTGCTTTATCGCGGCAAAGAAAAAGGTGTCGCGATATCGCGACGTGTTGCTGATAAAAAAATGAAAGCGTCATGATATCGCGAAGTGTTGCTGATAAAAAAATGAAAGCGTCACGAGCGAAGTGCAGTGGAACGGAAAAGTGTCACGATTTCGCGACAGGTCGCGTTTTCGCGGCCAAGAGTAACAAAATGCAACAAAATGGAAAATTGTCGCGATTTCGCGACATGTCACGTTTTCGCGGCCTAGATCAGCAGGATGCACCAAAATGGAAAAATGTCGCAATATCGCGACATGTTATGAAATCGCAGTCGAAGGCAGCAAGAGAAGAGTCGATGCAAAAGTTGTCGCAATATCGCGACATGTTACCGTTTCGCGACCTGAAGACGAGATGAAGGGCAAAGATAAAAAACGTCGCGATATCACGACATGTCGCGTTTTCGCGACCTGGAGCAGCCAAAGTGAACAGAATGAAAAAGTGTCGCGATTTCGCGACAGAAAGCAGCGAGACAGCCCGAAAGAGAAAAGCGTCGCGATTTCGCGACAGAAAGCAGCCAAAATGGTACGGAATGAAAAAGTGTCACGATTTCGCGACATGTCGCGTTTTCGCGGCTAGGTGCAACAAAACACAGCGAAGGAGAAAAACGTCGCGATTTCGTGATAGGTTGCATCCACGCGGCCCTAAGGAGAAACACGTCGCGATATCGCGACATGTCTCATTTTCGTGGTGTTTGAAGACGAATAAGGTTGTTGACATAAAATGTCACAATTTCGCGACATGTCTCATTTTCATTGTGCATGAAGGCGGACAAGGTTGTTGACATAAAATGTCGCGATTTCGCGACATGTCTCATTTTCGCGGTGCATGAAGGCAAACAAGGCTGTTGACAGAAAAACGTCGCGATATCGCGACATGTCTTGTTTTCGCGATGCAGGTAAAGGAACAAAGCTGCAGACAGAAAATGTCACGATATCGCGACATGCTATTTTTGTCGCGATTCACGGTGGGCCGTTATGGAACATGCAGAAAAGCGTAGAACACGTGGCATGAAGATGTCAGGGCTATGATAACGCTTCAGGATCGACAATTATAGTTCACAAAGAAGATCAAACGTTTCGACGTCGAGCAGAAAGTCAAAAACAACGAAGAGGCGGGGAAGATGAAACGAAGCGATCTAGGAGATGAAGCGAAGCGTCACAGGGCAAAACAGAGAGCATTGCCAGAAAGTTTAAAAGCAGAAGCACAGATTGGTACGAGGGTCGGAAACCACTGCGGGCAATGTTGCAGAGCCAAAGGCAATGAGCCATTCTGGGCCTGCTTTTGGAGTGTTTTTCTTCCACTTTGTCTAGATATTTTCCTTTACATTAGACTAGGTAGGAAATTGCTGTAAGCAGAGTTGCAGTGCTGAAGGCCAGAGGGCCATTCTGGGCCTGCTTTGAGGCTGTTTTCTTCCATAGACTGGGTTTGGAAAACCAGAGATTCTGCTATTGTAAAATGACATATTTTTAATGCAAAAGTGTTCAGAAATTTGCATCTTGTGGGCAAGAAAGAAGGAGATCTTCTCTGCATGCAATATTGAATGTTTACCTTTCCCCTTTTCAGATTTTTAGGCTTATAGATGATGTTAAATGCCACTTCTCTTGGTTGTTTCATGCGAATGTCTGAAATCTGAAATTCATAGTTAAAACCTCAAAGACCAGCACTTAGCTTATCTGGATTGTGCATGTTTTGCAGGTCCAATAGGTTAGGTTGCATGCATGGAAACCTCATATCTTCGGTTTTGTCGGAATAGGATAGCATCATACTGAATGCATTTTTATTTTCAGTTTGTTTTCTGCATTGCATTTTCATTCTCTGCATTTTATTTTTTCATTAAAGTTTAACTTATTTAAAATAAACATTTAAAAATTACAAAATCCAAAAAAAACAATGAACAATCATTAAAGCTTCATGATGAAATAAACCAGCATTGCCCCTTGTTTACGATTACTTGCAATCACTAAGGTGTTCCAAGCATTTAAATTGAATATCTTTATTTGAGATTATTAATACACATACACAAATGCTAATATAGCGGAGACCTTGGAGAAGTTATTTGTTTAATTTCTTTGCAAGAGAGGATTTGGAACCCAAATCCTAAAGGAGAGTTGTACTTTCACAACTGGGTGAAAATACCACTCAACAGATTGGCGCTAGAAGGAGGGCCTGAAACGGTTTATTTCATCATGATTTTAAATGCTACATGTTTATAATTGCTTAAGAGTTTTGTATTGATTATTATCTTTACTCCTCTAACACTCGACAGATTGTTAAAAGGAGGGCCTGAATTGGTTTACTTTTTTCTATTTACGTTAAACAATTCAGGTATGTTGTATATCATTCTAACACTTTTTGATTGTTCATACAGAAACAATGTGATTTGATTTAATTTTGAAAATTTTGGTTTTGACTAACGAAGTGTTGTTTCCATACAATTACTTTCATTTGATTTTAATGAATACATCTCTTAGTTGATGCTAACTTGATTTTTTTATACATTGCAGGTTGGATATTTGCTAGTCATTTCACGCTGATGTGTCGTGATTCCTTCTATCATTTTTGACTAACAGATTTTGGTTCTAAAATTACATTTTGAGTTTCACTAATGGCAACACTTGAGGAGCAAATGGTATCCCTGAGAAAAGAAATGATGTCTCTAAGAGAAAGAATGGTATCAATAATGGAGGATCATTATAAGGGTTTGTCTATACCTGTGGTACCCTATCAAATTCCTAAATTGTTATTAGAGTTTCTACGATGTTTTAATCAAGATGTGCCACTAGGATACTTGCAAAGACTGCACGTCTACAAGGATACATTATGTCAATTCCAGATTTTCTATGAGGAGGTGGCTTGTAAGTTATTTGCATACATTTTGGATGATAAACCATTCTTTTGGTACAGCCAACTACCCATGGAGGTTAGGACTTCTTGGATACAACTAGAAGCAGCCTATCTTTATCATTTTGGTAATCGAGTTGACTTAGAAATCTTGAAAAATCAGTTTACCTCCATATGTAAGGAGCCTAATGAATCCTTGAGTCAATTCAATGGAAGATTTCGTGAGTTGCACTCCCAAATGTGGGAAAATTTTAACACATTAGAAGAGGAAGCCATGGAAGTATACCTGGGAGCCATACACCCCACACTTGCTTCACTCATTGAGGAAAAAATGGGTGGCTTGTCTCTAGAGAAAATCCATGAGATCTTAGAAGAGATAGAACGACAAGGTCTTGAAGAAGAAAAGGCACAACATGTTCACATGAGAGATTGTCCTTCTAAAGATATTGATGCCAACCTACACCAACCATCAAATATAGCACCCTCCACTCCAATGATATCTAAGGTAAATGATCAAGGGGATGAATTTGAATATCCAAATGTTACAACCACCTTAGATGTAGTCCAAGGGGAGGTGCAAATTGCTAAGCCAACATCCGCTAGTGAGGATTATGCAGAAATGATCTCATTCATAGAGATACATGATTATCCGGATAAAGGGGTCCTAAATTCAACAATGTTTGAAATATGTGATAGGACGGAACCTACCATAGAATTGAATGAAGTGGTTGAAAGTGAAATTGGAAGAAAATCAATAAATGAATTTGAAGATATGATAGAGTTTCACCACTTGTTCTTGGAAGATACTGTTGATGAGATGCGTAAAATTAATGATCAAGAAATTCTTCACCCTCCAAATTATGATAAAATTGAATCATGGGTTACTAATTTGGACGATGATAGCCTTATAAATTTGAATTCAAGAAATAACCCACTTTTGGAAATAATTGAACCATCTAAGGAAGGTGAAGATGAATTTGATGAGAAACACATTGATGAATTGGAAGATGTTGAAGAAGTAGTTGAACGTCACCACTTGATTTTGAAAGATGATTATTATGATGCTTGGAAGAAGTGGGAAGACTACACTCACTCCAAAACTGCTAACGAAACTTGTGTGCCAATTGATATAGAGGACAACATAATCGCCTACTCAAAGGAAGATATTACAACTCCTGTACAATTTGAGGATGTTTTGGAAGAGGGTTTCAAATCTCATCAAATTTTGGAAGATTATAATGATCCTATTGCCAAGGACAAAGAAGAAAAAGAATTTATGAATGAATCAAAAGATCATGCCACAAACATCATGGAATTTCATTCCATGGATCTGGATGACGATTTTTACAATGGTTGGGGGAGATATGATGATGCATTCTTTTCTCACACCCCTATAGATGAAACCCATATTTCACTTGATATGCAAGATATTGAAACTTCTACCTCACATGAAGAGATACCATGGATAGTGAACAAAGAATTAGAACCAAATGACAAAGAGATTGATCAATTGGAAGCAACTCGAATAAGTGATCATCAAAATAGATTACTTGACATACACTTTGACCAAAAACATTTGAGGGTTGAAAAGGAGGGCCATGTTTTCAACTGGGTGCATGACCATATTTTGAATTTGAATTATGTTTATGATGAAATGTCGTTAAAGGTGAATGAAAAACAAGGTATAATTTTTAATCACACCTTTAATAACATTGTTTTAATGAATGGAAAAGAAGTTGATGCACTTGAATTGTTAAATCAAATTCATCAACAATTACTAATTGAATCTAGGGTAAAAACTGTTAATGATCCTAATTTAGTAAATATCCTAGATGCTTGCAAACTGTTACACAAATTTGATTGGCCTACAAATTTGGAAAATGATTTGGCTTTAAAATTTTTAGAAATAGGCTCTTGCTTACAAAGTCTCATTTTGGATAAAGAGAGCCTAGTTCTAAATCATGAATCGAATTATGAAATGGATACTTTCAAGGATAGACAAGATAAAATTGAATATCATTTATTGTCTAATCATTTTAGTATTTTAACGCTCACCTATGAGAGTACTAATGGAATTAAATCTAATTGGTGGGGTGAGCAAGGGAAGTTAAAAGTTGTTGCATGGTGTGGTCTAATATTGTTTTTGTTGGATTCCTACAACACTTGGCATGCATATCACATTATATTTTTGTTGAAGTGTTCTAATCATGTTTGGGATCCAGGAAAGTGATAGTCCAAGCTTTGCATCATCTTGTATTATATTGTACATTTGTATATAGGTTTTGATTTTTGGTTTTGGTTTGTGTTTTCAAATTTTCATTTTTGGATTGCATTTTGGTTTTGGATTGATAAGTTTTGAAGTATGTGTTGGTCCTATGGACATGTTTGGTTTGTAAAAAAAAATAATAAAAATAAATGAAAAAAATTTTGAGATGTCAACTTATGCCTAAGATCAGGAGAATATGAAACATTGGAATTGTATTGTAGAAAGCTCCACAAGTAACACAAACACATTAAATAATATCGTTTGAAACTTGTGATGCATGAAGTAGTCAGTTTTACAAATTATGGCAACATAGGTGGTATACTCCATCCACAATTCAGAAAAGCAATGCATTCATATTACATTCCATTTTGCATATACATGCCATCTTAGTTGCATATGCATTTCAAATACAATCATTTGAAAGGTGTCAAATCCTCTTAGGGTTATTCTATAACATAAATATATAAGGATCCTAAGGTTGGGAACTGATGCCCGAACTATCTTGAACCAAGCACGTTCTATGCACATTAAAGAGGATCTTGAGCAAAATGATCAAAACCATGCTTGGAAGAAAAGGTGAGGCGAAAAGAATATTTCATGTCTGTCCTATCATGCAACATAATCCTTAAAATAGTGGTTTTTACCACTCCCATAAAGCTTAAAGCCTAAAATCAGAGTAGTAAGGATAGGGTTAAATCCTCATCGAACTTAGGTTGAGGATCCAACTCCCCAAAGCTCTGATTTGACCTTCATGGAGTAGTAAGGATAGGGCATAATTCTCATCTCACCTAGGTTGAGAATCCGATTCCCCAAAGCTTCCATCTTTCATTTTATCATAAAACTTGGATGGGAAGGATCGTACTACATGTCCTCTGCAAAGGATGGGTAGTCATCCCAAAAGTCCAAGAAACAAAAATAAAATTAATATTTTCCATATTTCATTTTATCATCTTGGATTGGAAGGATCGTACTACATGTCCTCTGCAAAGGATGGGTAGTCATCCCCAAGGTCCAAGAAATAAAAATAAAATTAATATTTTCCATTTCATCTTAATATTGGATTGGAAGGATCGTACTACATGTCCCTAGCAAGGATGGGTAGTCATCCCAAAGGTCCAAGAAATAAAAAAAAGAAGAGAATGAATGAAGCCAAATCATGGATTATGGGGTTAAGTATGCCCATGCGTGGCAGCATGTCTTGTCTAAAAGCAAGACCACTGACTGCTCAAACGGATAGACTAGCCTGACCATTTCATCCATAACTGGTTAAATCATTTTGTTCAAAGTGAGGTAATGAATTCCAGATCAGAGTAGTAAGGATAGGGTTAAATTCCCATCTCGCTTAGGTTGGGAATCCTATTCCCCAAAGCTCTGATTTCACTTACACTTGCACATGGGTTCAAGATGGTAGTGACACATAACCAACTTTGGGATCTAATAAATTAATTCAGTATACATATATTTGGTCCTAAGAGGGTTTGATAGTTTTAATATGTTTGTTCATGATATTAGAAGGTTTGAGCCTTTGCAAAGCAGGTTGTTATATCTCTAGCATCTTCATCATACATCAAATCCTGCACAAATCATTCATAGCCTTGCATACAAATCATAAGTGAAACTGACAATGGAATGTTGATCAAGTTCAAGCGATAGGGAATGAAAACACATTGCACACACCGAGCTGATACTTAATGATTCTGATGTTTCATGTATTTCTGATCTATCGGTATTTGTTTATCTTTTATGTGCTAACGCCTATATCTAAGCTTGTATATTTCAGGTTGGGTTCTCACCAAAATGCTCAGGAGCATTTGACAGCAGAGTCGCCATTTGTTGTGGCTGATCCACAACACACCCCAAAATTGGGGACCCACCTTTTTTGCATGCTTTCCAAGAAAACTGCAGTGGCCCATAGGCTAAAGATCAAGAAAAAAAGCAAAATATCACAAAAAGAAGAAGTGTCGCGATATCGCGACATGTTGCTCCGTCGCGGCTAGAAATGAAAAGTTGTCACGATATCGCGACATGTCGCTTTCGCGGCTCAGAATAGCAAAGTACGTGAATGAAAAGGTGTCGCGATATCGCGACATGTTGCTCTATCGCGGCTAAGAAAAAAGTGTCGCGATATCGCGACGTGTTGCTGCTAAAAAAAGAAAGCGTCACGATATCGCGACGTGTTGCTGCTAAGAAAAAGAAAGTGTCGCGATATCGCGACAGGTCGCGTTTTCGCGGCTCAGACAAGCGAAGTGCAGTGGAACGGAAAAGTGTCACGATTTCGCGACATGTCGCGTTTTCGCGGCCAAGAGTAACAAAATGCAGCAAAATGGAAAATTGTCACGATTTCGCAACATGTCATGTTTTCGCGGCCCAGATCAGCAGGATGCACCAAAATGGAAAAATGTCGCGATATCGCGACATGTCATGAAATCGCGGTCAAAGGCAGCAAGAGAAGAGTCAATGCAAAAGTTGTCACGATATCGCGACATGTCGCCATTTCGCGACCTGAAGACAAGATGAAGGGCAAAGATAAAAAATGTCGCGATATCGCGACATGTCACGTTTTCGTGACCTGGAGCAGCCAAAGTGAAAAGAATGAAAAAGTGTCACGATTTCGCGACAGAAAGCAATGAGACGACCCGAAGAGAAAAGCGTCACGATTTCGCGATAAAAAGCAGAAGATGGTACGGAATGAAAAAGTGTCACGATTTCGCGACATGTCGCGTTTTCGCGGCTAAGTGCAACAAAACATAGCGAAGGAGAAAAACGTCATGATTTCGCGATAGGTTGCATCTATATGGCCCTAAGGAGAAACATGTTGCGATATCGTGACATGTTTCATTTTGGGTGTTTGAAGCGAATAGGTTGTGACATAAAATGTCACGATTTCGTGACATGTCTTATTTTCGCAGCGCATGAAGGCGGACAAGGTTGTATGACAAGAAAATGTCGCGATTTCGCGACATGTCTCATTTTTGCGGTGCATGAAGGCGGACAAGGCTGTTGACGAAAAATGTCGCGATATCATGACATGTCTTTTTCGTGATGCAGGTAGAGGAGCAAAGTTGCAGATAGAAAATGTCGCGATATCATGACATACTATTTTTGTCACGATTCACAGCGGGCCGTTATGGAACATGCAAAAAAGCGCTGAACACGTGGCACGAAGATGTCAGGGCTATGATAACGCTTCAGGATCGATAGTTACAGTTCACAGAGAAGATCAAACGTTTCGACGTCGAGCAAAAAGTCAAAAACAATGAAGAGGCGGGGAAGATGAAACGAAGCGATCTGGGAGATGAAGCGAAGCGTCACGAGGCAAAACAGAGAGCATTGCCAGAAAGTTTAAAAGCAGAAGCATAGATTGGTACGAGGGTCGGAAACCACTACGGGCAGTGTTGTAGAGCCGAAGGCAATAAGCCATTTGGGCCTGCTTTTGGAGTGTTTTTTTCCACTTTGTGATTTTTTACATTGGACTAGGTAGGAAATTGTGTAGCGAGTTGCGTCGAAGGCCAGAGGGCCATTCTGGGCCTGCTTTGAGGCTGTTTTCTTCCATAGACTGGTTTTGGGAAACCAGAGATTCTGCTATTGTAAAATGACATATTTTTAATGCAGAAGTGTTCAGAAATTTGCATCTTGTTGGCAAGAAAGAAGGAGTTATTCTCTGCATGCTAGATTGAATGTTTATCTTTCCCCTTTTCAGATTTCTAGGCTTATAGATGAAGTTTAATGCAAGTTCTCTTGGTTGCTTCATGCGAATGTCTAAATCTGAAAATCACTATTTAAAACCCTAGAGACCAGCACTTAGCTTATCTGGATTGTGCATGTTTGCAGGTTCAATAGGTTAGGTTGCATGCATGGAAACCTCATATCTTCGGTTTTGTCGAATAGGATAGCATCATACTGAGTGCATTTTTATTTTCAGTTTGTTTTTTGCATTGCATTTTCATTCTCTGCATTTTATTTTTTTCATTAAAGTTTAACTTATTTAAAATAAACATTTAAAAATTACAAAATCCAAAAAAAACAATGAACAATCATTAAAGCTTCATGATGAAATAAACCAGCATTGCCCCTTGTTTACAGTTACTTGCAATCACTAAGGTGTTCCAAGCATTTAAATTGAATATCTTTATTTGAGATTATTAATACACAGATGTACAAATGCTAATATAGCGGAGACCTTGGAGAAGTTATTTGTTTAATTTCTTTGCAAGAGAGGATTTAGAACCCAAATCCTATCGGAGAGTGTGTTTTCACAATCGGGTGAAAATACCACTCAACACCACATAATGCAAAAATTGGGATTGGGAGAGAGAGACCAAGGGAAACAAAAAAAAAAGCTACCTCTAAAATGCAATCAAAGTTCATACATTCATTGCATTGTAGAGGTATAGGTAGATCCATTTAAGAAAATTAAGAAATCTACCTGGAATAAAAACTTTGCTTGAAGGGAAAAACAATGACCCCAACAGCGACCTCTGTAACTCTGGCTTCTTCTGGCAGGAATCCCCATGGCCATTCAAGGGATCTAGAACAAGGAGAAATTCCCCCCTCGAATACAGGCCCCAAGGCGGACGATCCCAAGGGCCCTGATTCGGACCCTAGCGGGAAGGGTGATGCCCTCTTGACCTACCGTGACAAAGTAACAGGTAAACCAAACCCCAGTGTTACTGGAACCCTAAATCATCCCCCGGTGATCGCTTCAGGAGAAAATCTGGTCATCCCCGTCTCTATCATGGCTGAAAAGCTCGCTCTTGAATCCCTTTCCCTCATTGGCAAGTTTGTGGGAGGTAGACTTGACATGGAATCCATAAGGAAATGGGCAAGCTTCAAATGGCGCACAACAGGAAGTTTTCAGCTCGTAGCCCTTTCAAGGGGGTTCTTCTTGATCCGTCTGAACAACCAGGACGACCATGCCCGAATCCTCATTGGCGGGCCCTGGTTTTTTGGAAGGAAAATCCTGCTCCTGAGGAAATGGGGGGAAGACTTCAATCCCCAAACCCAAGACATTAACTATGCTCCGATCTGGGTTCGTCTTCCCGATCTCCCCATCCAGTTCTGCCATGAAGACATCCTCCGATGGATCAGGAGGTACATAGGGGACCTTGTCGCTATTGACTCTGCAACCAAAGCTCATTCCCGCATGGCTCAAGCCCGTATCTGTATCAATGCTAATTTAGCATCCCAGCTCCCAACACGCCTAAACCTCATTTATGGGGACTTTCAATGGTGCCAAGCTTTCGAGTATGAAAATAAGCCCGCATTTTGCATCAAATGCAAATCCCAGGGACACCTCAAATCCCAATGTCCATCTCTAAAACCCCAGCAGGAGGTGCCAAGCAACAAGTTTCCCCCCCTCCGAACCCACAACACCCACTTGGGAACGCGAAATGATCGATTCAAAGGCCCCTTTGGCAACAGGCGAGAAAGGGAGTATAAAGGGAAGCAGGCTGCTCATTAGGAACCTCTCATCAACAACCCCTCTTCAATATCTGAACAGGTATGCTCTATGTTTGCTTTCCCCAACATATTTGGACCTTTATCCTATTATAACGATGAGGTTCTCTTCCCCGAATCTAACCCCATGCAACCCCCGCCCACCCACCCCCATCCCCCCTCCCCTTCCAAATATGGGCCTTCCATTCCCACCCCTGATGCCCCATTCCCCCACTCTCCCTCCCCTGTCCGATCCCTTATCTGAGGCAACCCCTCTCCTTCACGACGGTGTTCCCTGTTCCTTTCCCTCAGAAGACCCTCTATCCCCAATAGGATCGTGCCCCGAGTCCCAGGAGGATGCATCCAGTCCCACCCACTCCAAGACGGATTTTAACCCAAGGCGGATTTTAACCCCATCGTCACCAGAAGCAAAAAAGGTCCAATTGACACCAAGGGTGAAATAAAAAGAGGCCGACCTACTACTTCTAAGAAAATCAGAAAAGATACTGATGACCAGGTGGCCAATGGAGTGCAGACAACTCTTTTTCCTGAATTGTTCAACCAATCCAAGGACGAGGCAAAGAATCCCAAACCTCCCCCCCCACCAAGCAAGGGAGGCAAGAAATCCACCAAACCATCTAGATGAAGATCCTCTCTTGGAATATTAGAGGCCTCAATAGTGTGAGCAAACAAAGGTTAGCTCGAACCATCAGGAAGGAGTATAAACCAACCATCCTTATTCTTCAAGAAACAAAAACTGATGCTGCCAGAACTCACAATATAGATCAAAAAAATCTGGAAGCACGGTCAATGGGCCTCATCCCCGGCAGCAAGTTCATCCAAGGGCTTCCTATGCTTTTGGGACCCTGAAAAGGTGGAAGGTAGAGTCGTATCCTTTTCCAATAGAACCCTGAATATGGTTTTCTACTGCAAAGAAAACAAATTCACGTGGGTGTTGTCCAATATCTATGCTCCCAACAATCCAATGGAAAGATACAATATGTGGAGATCTCTGTCCCTCATGAAGGACTCTTTCTCCAACCTCCCCTGGATGGTAGCAGGGGATTTTAATTTCCTCCTCTTTCATTCTGAAAAGAAAGGGGGTGTGTCTACCCCTTCCAAAAGTATCCTGGATTTCCAGGAGTTTGTCTCTGAGAATGAACTCATGGACCTGCAGATCAAAGGCTGCCAGTACACATGGAGCAATAAAAGGGCTGGCTCAAAGCACATTTAGGTGAAGTTGGACTGGTTTTTCTCACCCCAGCAGGCCATTCTCCTGTTTGGAGACACTTCCCTGATCCCTCCCCCAAGAATCGGCTCTGATCATTCCCCCCTCTTCTCCTGGAATCGAATAAAGCTCCATCTTTCAAAACCCCCTTCAGGTTTGAAAACATGTGGATCCATCACCTGGACCTGAAGCAGAGGATTGACGATTGGCGGAAGACCCCTGTCTATGGATCAGCCATTGTTCAGGTATCCCAAAAGCTCAAGTCAATCAAAGAAAACCTGAAAACTTGGAACAGGGAGGTATTCGGGGATATCTTCAAACTCAAAGAAAAAACCTTGAGCAAACTCAAAACTCTGGAGCAGCAAATCCAGCATGACCAATGGACCCCCCAGCTGAGAGATGAAGAAAGACAGTTGATGGCAAAATATCACAACATTCTAGCCAGAGAAGAAACCTTTTGGCAACAAAAATCTTGGGCTCTTTGGCTCAAGGATGGGGATGCCAATACAAGATTCTTCCATGCTTCTACATTGCGAAATAGAAGCACAAACAAGATTAGAGAGCTCACCTTGGCAGATGGAACCATCAGTCAAGACATCCTCAAGATCCGAGAGGAGGCCTCCTCTTTTTTCATCAACATGATGGGAACTGCCATTCCCACCAACTCTGAAGCCCAGGAAGCCCTGCTTGGAAACATTCCCCCCCTGGTCACCCCTGAGATGAACCGATCCCTGATCCGACCTCTCTCTGAGAAAGAAATCAAGAGTGCTTTGTTTTCCATGAAAGATGACAAGGCCCCTGGACCTGATGGGTTTCCCCCTCGGTTTTTTCAAACCTTTTGGGACATAGTGGGGAAAGAGGTTTCCGATGCAATTATGGAACTCCAACGGACCAAAATCATCCCTCGAGGGACGAACTCCACTTTCATTGCTTTGGTCCCCAAAAATCCCTAGTGCAAATCCATGAATGACTTTAGACCCATTAGCTTGTGTAACATAATCTACAAGATCCTTACTAGATCCCTAGCTCTCAAGTTAAATAAAATCCTCCCCTCCATTATTGATCCCTGCCAGGGCAACTCAGTTGAAGGGAGATCTATCACTGACAACATCATATCTCTTCATGAGACCCTCCACTCGACCATGTGCAACAAAAAAGCTACCATGTTTCTGAAATTGGATATCAACAAAGCTTTTGACAAGGTTGACAGAGGTCTCCTCCTGAAAGTCCTCTCATGGTTTGGCTTCCACACAGAATGGGTCAATCTCATCAAAGGTTGCATCACTGATCCATGGTTCTCAGTTCTTGTCAACGGATCTGCTGCAGGTTACTTTCCTAGCCTCAGAGGGATTAGGCAGGGAGACCCTTTGACCCCTTTCTTGTTCATCATCCTTGCCAAATCCCTGGGTAGAGCCTTCAAGCAGGCTGTTTCTTCTGGGTGTATGACAGGGATCAAGGCTTCTTTAGAATCCCCTCCCCTGTCCCATCAACAGTTTGTTGATGACACCATCATTGCAACCTTAGCCTCCGTCATCCAAGAAAAATCTATCAAAGGGATCTTTGACACCTATGCTCTTGCAGCAAGCCAAGAGATCAACTATCTCAAAAGCAAGTGTTACTTCCTCAACACCCCAGGCAACAGGCAATAGAAAATTGCTCGCATCCTCCAATGTTGCATTGCTGATCTTCCCACCTCCTACCTGGGACTCCCTCTGTTCACCAAGAGCCCAAAGGAATCAATGTGGGATAATGTTATTGACAGGATCAAACGCAAGCTTGTGGCTTGGAAAGGCTCCCTCCTGTCCCAAGCAGCCAAAGAACCCTTACTATGGTGGTCCTTCAGAGCATACCGGTCTACTTCATGCCAGTCTTCAAAGCTACTGCCACCTAGTAAGCTGGGATAAAGTCTGTCAACCCAAGGACCAAGGGGGCCTTGGTATGAGAAGATTAGCCAACCTGAATGTTGCCCTCTTGCCAAAGCAGGCATGGAAGTTATTTACCAACTACAAGGCAGAATGGGTCTCAATTATCCAAAGCAAATACCTCAAAAACTTATCCCTGATGGACAACAACATTCCTATTAATGGATCAGCCTTTTGGCGGGCCGTAATCCAAGCGAAACCTCTTATCATCAGAGGCACCCGATGGCAGCTGGGTAAAGGGACCTCTATAAATTTTTGGGATGACACGTGGTTGAAGGACAAACCCCTCAAGGATATCCCTGAGGTGGCCGGCTTAAGACCGAGTCTAGAGAGGAGATGGGGCAACAAAGTAAAATATTATATAGACAGACAGGGCAAATCGAAGATCCCCTCAAGAGGCAGTGAGCATCTTGAGAGGGAAGGGAACCTTCTATCTGAGATGCTAAGAACCACCGTCATCCCCACCTCAGCCTCCCCAGACATCCCGGTGTGGGCGGGAACCGACAATGGGGATTTTTCAGTTAAGTCAGTTCATTCCCTTCTGGTCAACCCTCGTGTTCCCACTATTCCATTCAATTTAGTGTGGATCAAGCGCCTTATCCCTAAAATTGGTTTCTTTGCTTGGACAGCCATTCAAAACAAGGCCCTCACCACTGACAATCTCATGAAAAGGGGAATCCCTGTCCCCAACAGATGCCACCTCTGCCTATCCAATTGAGAATCTGTCAACCACCTCCTTTTAGAGTGTGATTATGCTAGGGAAGGCCTAGACCACATGTTTACCATTTTTCAAATCCGATGGGCCCGCCCCGACTCCCTCTTGGACCTGTTCATCCAATGGCCCGCTCCCTTTAGAAATCCCCAGGTGGCTTTCCTATGTAAAATTTACCTCCACCACTTCATTTGGCAGGTGTGGCTCGAGCGCAATCACAGGGTCTTCTCCACTACCTCTAACAACTCCATCTCCTCGGCCATCAAAGCCATATCCTATGCTGCCGAGAACTCCCAACTTCTTCCTTGGCCCAGCTCCCCGCTAAGCAAGGTCAAACTTGAGATCATCAATTCCCTCAACATCCCCATTCCCACCTTATCCTTCCCCACTCCCCATCCCCGAGCCAAAGCTTGCTAGAATCCCCCCCTAAGGGATGGCTAAAACTTAACTTCGATGGTGCGTCAAAAGGGAATCCTGGTCTGGCAGGAGCAAGAGGAGTAGTCAGGGATCCCATAGGGGAGATCATTATGGCTTTTGCAGAAAATCTTCACCACCAAACCAACAATGTAGCCGAGGCATGGGCCCTGTGGCGAAGCTTACATCTAATCAGGGATTCGCGAGTCAAGCTCCAGATTGAAGGGGATTCCCTCAACATCATTGGTTATATAACCTCTAACAAAATTCCCCCGTGGAACATCAGATCTTTGATCCAAGAGAGCAAGGAATTTTTAAGTAAGCACTACCAGGTGGAAGCTACCCATGCATACAGAGAAGCCAATCGGCTTGCTGACAGGCTTGCCAACATGGGCATAGGGCAGACACCTATTATAGTGTGGCACGACTCTTTTCCGCCAGATGTCCTCCAAATCGCGGCCTCGGACAACCAAGGCAAGTCTGTCAAACCCATCCACACTAATCAATGATTTCTGGTTTCAATTTGTTGCAGGTATTGCTCCAGACGTACCATTTCCTGAGATCCTCGTGGAATACATTCCGATGCCACGTCGTGATTGGCCGCCCCACTGAGGTCCAGTACAATCATCTCGCCGATTTGAAATTCATGTCCTCCTTTGCTGCTTTCCAAAGCCTTTCGCCTAATCCCACTGCTGTGTATGCGGCCGCCCCTCCGCTAATCCCTCTGTCGCCTTCCACGTCTGCAAGAAGCGCCCAGAATATTAAATCCACCCATGCAGACATTTTCCCAAAGCTCCCGCCCAATCCCCTTCATATTTGGTATGGCAACCGCCCGTCCACCTATCTTTCATCCGTGGTGCTCGGCATTCCCTATCGGCTTCCCCTAGCTTATTTATATCCTCATCACCGCGTGCTCACTGACGTCCTCCACTGCAAGCCATTCCTCCGGTTGTTATCCTCCGCCACCTTCCATACAATCCCCACCCCCACCATGGCCTACCTAGAGCCGAGTTCGCTTCAGCTGGATGCCCTGTCGTCTGCTTATTTGTAGGGCTGCAAACTTACCACCCTTCTATCGAAATTTCGAGGAGCGAAAGAGGACATTACAACGGATTTTGTCCGTACATGGTCGAATGGCCATGTCTGCGTCAAAAATCTGCGTTTCAAGGTTACTCCCCAACTGTTTGTTGAGATTGTAGATTTGCCACTCACTGGCCGCTTGGTTCGTCGTGACAAGCATTGTTGGGACCCAGAGCTAGAGGGGTTCCCCAATTATCAAAATTTCACTTGGGATGGTCTTGCCCTGGAGCGTCAGTCCCTTCCACCCCCTTTTCCCACCGTTGCTATTCCCCTTATGCAATACCTTGCCTGCGACAACCCTAACAAGCCCATGGCTAGTTTCCATCTTGCCCTGGTCAATCACATCCGAGGATACAAGCCTATGAACATTCCTGGTTTCCTCCACCGCTCCATTCGTCTCTCGGTGTC
This sequence comes from Wollemia nobilis, assembly GCA_028583015.1. Classification (NCBI taxonomy): domain Eukaryota; kingdom Viridiplantae; phylum Streptophyta; class Pinopsida; order Araucariales; family Araucariaceae; genus Wollemia; species Wollemia nobilis. Next base: position 2,239,893 of record JAQPPZ010016829.1, on the reverse strand, counting down.
AACTGCCCGCAAGAAGTCCACCCCTCCTTCCCACCAAGGGTTGTTCGTTATTATCTACTACCATGTTCTGTCCAATCCCCCCATTGCGGCTACCCCCTTACAGTCCAGTTCCCCCTTTCCCCCTTCGTCCCAAAGCCCTGCTCACTCTTTGTCCAATGAGCCCTTGGCCAGCGACGGTGTTCCCAGCACCCCTGCTTCCAAAAAAGGCATGGCGGTTGCTTCCCCATCCAAGCCATCCCCTTCCCCTTCCAAGCCCATCCCTTCCCCTTCCAAACCCACCCCTTCCCCTTCCATTCCCACCCCCTCTGCCTGCAAGAGATCTTTGTTGGGCAAGCGCAAGGTCAAAACCGAGGAGACGGTCCCTCAAGTCCATAAGTCATCCAGGACCAAGAAGCCCAAAACTGAGTCTAGCCAGAATTCGCCCCTGGAGGTCGAGGACCTAAGCGGAGATTCGGCTCCCACCTCTAGCATCTCTAATCGGCTCACCAGAATGTTTCTGAGGAGTTTCATCATAGCGTTTGAAAGTGAAAGCTCAGCTTTGAAACAGGCCCTCCAACAGAGTGCAGATCGCGCGGAAGAAGACATTACGGAGGTTGACCCCTAAGCTGCTTCAGGGGGGTATGTTTTTGAAGACTCATATGGGATTTCCTGCTGTGGGTTTTTGTGTTTGTTTTTGCGCCCTTTGTCTCCCTACTAGTTTGGGTTTCTCTGTAATAGCCCCGATGAGGGTTATAGCTTCTGTCTATAGTCATGTCATGTCTGGTTCTAGCATCCCCTGCGTGGGCAAGCATCCCTTAACTATCGGCACTGATATCCCCTGTGAGGGAATTTTATCCGTAATATCCCCTGCGCGGGAATGGTTAAAATGGCACACGTCTATCCCTCTGGAAAGGGATTCTGCTCTATTGGTGTATTTCGACCTCTCAAAGGTTTTTGTATATCTGGGGATGGGACCCAGTTAAAACCCTTATAAATAAAAATTCCAACTTACCAAAAAAAAAAAAAAACTTTGCTTGAAGACTTGAAGTAGAAATTTGAGCCTTTAAGAATTGAATCCCTCTCTCTTCCTTTGCAGCTCTCCCTCTCCTCCTTGGCACTTGCTCTCCTCTTGGACTCTTGCTCTTGCTACTACACTTCTCCTTTGTTGTCTTTTCTTGCTCTTGCTTTTAATTTGCATCAACATGGACACCATCCCAAGGGCAGCTCAAGGACATCCAAGTGTCCCGGGTGTCAAAGATAGGGACGTTGTGGAGACATTCAGCCCTATCCCCATGTCCCCAAAACAAGAAGATGCCAAAATGACACCCCAGGGTGCAACGCGTCCCATGGAACATTGATAAAATTTTGAGGCATTTTTTTGCTTCAAATTATTTGAGTCACTATTAGAGCTCCACCGTAACCCTATTAGTTAAAGTTAGCATTATGTATGTGAGGATAACCGACTTGTGGAAACCCTAGCATTAGTTGTAGGCAAGTATCCGGCTTGTGGCTAACCTTGGCATTTAGTGTTATTATATATTTGTATTACAATACCTCGAAGTGGTGCAATGAACATTGCAATCGTAAGTGTTCTTTCTTTGACCTACTTACTATTCTCTTTGGTTATGAATCTCATTTTGTTGTTGGTATTATCTGAGTTGAGTTGTTATATCTGCCATCTTCACGTTTAATCAGGTTTTTAGTTTTTTTTCCACTCCGTTCCAATTATAAGTGCATTGCAAGTCATATCAGAGCACTTACTTGGCTTATGAGCTTTTAAGATTTTTTTTCGACAAAACTCTTAGCGGTTGGATCTTCTGCCAAGATATTTTGTTTTTGCATTACTAGAAGATTCTAGGCTAGAATCATGTCCGAGCGATTTAAAATCATGCAGATCTATCATTTTTGGCTAAGCACATTCGCTCCCCTCATTGGTGTATGAAGTGAAAAGTTGCAGCTCCAATACCCAAGCCTTAGACAAACATGTGCACTGGTTTGGAGTCCACGTACCCTCAGGTATATCAGAGACCCCCTAGGGTTCTTGAGACCCCCATTAGTGAGCCAGTTGGTCGTCGGTTTTTGCAGTAGACCGAGAATAGCATTCAGAGAGATCACTCTCACGTATTCAAGGAATAGGGTATTGCGGCTAAGGGAATTGATGAGGACATCAAATTAACCTAAGTACTAGCTTAGGCATATTTCATTTATTATTTTGTGCTAATAATAAGTGAGCCTCCTTTGCTCACGTAGGATTCTTAGTTGGCATATTGTTTAGGTTGTTTTAAGTCAACCTCTTAGTTGTTAGTTGTTAGCTCCTAAGATAGCTAGTGGTTAGCATCTAGTTGTTAGCTAGTTAATTCTATTCTTGGCTTCTAGCTTGTGTTAGCTTGACTGTTAGTCATGTTACAACTATTTTCTGTGGAGCATGTGATATTGTACTTGTTTAAGCACCATGCATAATGAAGATTTCAGCTTTTGGTTTTCCGCATTTTCAATTCTTCGTGTGTGGCTCTTTGAAGCCACATCACTGGTATCAAAGCCCAAGTTCTAATTGCTTGGGTTGGGTATGGATTGGACTTTTGTTTGCTTCCAAGGGTGCAGAAGGTCTTCCAAGGCCACTGCACCAATTACCCCTGAGGTTTCATTGGCATCACCCTGAATCGGGCGCACATCATAGCCGATTAAAGTTGAAAGGACTCATTACTGGCCAACCCATGGCCGTGAGAAAAACTAAGACTTGCCTTGGAGAAGTCAGAGGATGTTGAAGAAAAGGCTTCAAGGGTGAGATTACAAACGCCTGAGAAAGGCTACTTACTCCAATAGGAAGTTCTTCTCTCCAGCTCGGCGAGCTCCTAGCCAACCCTAGACTGTAAGAGACCCTTGGCACCCTTGCCAAAAGGACCACCCCAAGGCCAACCGAAGCCACACGGCAACCCTGGCCATGGAAGAAGATAGGACGCCTACCGAGTAACAATTGGCCACCCTGACGTTAGACAACAAACGGAATTAGAACCAGGTTTCTGTTGACCCAATATAACATTTTTTATTCCAGCAGATCGTCCCCAAGATGACCGGTTGCAAACATACTCCCTCTCCGAATCCATTGGCCAGAGTGGCCATTGTAGGGGGCCTCAAAGAGCCTCTCACGTCATTGTCCTAAGTGGCGCTCTCCTATGAGGCTACGGTGGACGAGGGCTTAGGTAGACGAGAGCCTCCTTTTGTCTTGAACACTGGGAGACGCAATCCGCAAGAGGGTAAAACACTCTTAGAGTTCGTTTGCAACAGCTCTCTAAATTCCTTTTTTTTCTCCAAGTCCAACAAAGCCCAAAAGGTGTTGCAATGGAAGACAAGATTGGATATCAACGTCCGCGCATCGGGCTTGTTTGCATTTTGGGAGTTGTAGCAGCAGCGGTCCAAGGAAGATGGCTAAACCGAGCCACGATTTGTGGCCATAGCGTTCACTCGGATAGATGATGAGTGTTGCTCCTCTACAGCAGAAAAAACTTGTTAATCGTAGACACAGATAGCGTTTGCGAAAGGCGATCGACCAAGGAGATGTAAACCCTGAGGAGGAGGAAATATCAAAATCAACCGTTAAGAGACGCAACACGTGGTGCACAAAGGACCTCTCAAACCCTTAAGCATTTATCCAGTGTCGTCCTGACAACCTCGTAATGGACGGATCAAGCACGGGCTAGTGCGGGCGGGAACAAAACAGGTTTTCACAGCGTTTACTTTGGGGCCTTTTATCCCACATTCATTGTGGGAAGGCACCTTTAGCGCTTTATAAAGGAGAAGGCCCCCCTTTTTGGTCGACCACCAAGCTGCAATCAGGGAAGCCTCCGTGCGGGGACAACTGGAAGCACCAATTGTTGGGCGCACGCGCTATCTCCACATGGCAGACAAGGCGCAATTGATTGTAGACTTGGAGAACTTGGACTGCAGTTGACCATTGAGCATCGATGAATTTTGGGCACTGTTGACTCCGGTTGATGCCTAGCGCAATTGACCTAAAAAGCGTCGTTGACTTCAAACCAAAAAAAAAATTGCATGGTCAAATTTTGCAATTTTAAGGGTTATATTTTCAATTTAGTGCTAAATTTGTTTTACCACTTCACAATTGAAGGGTGAATCCTTTTGTAATTGCACAAATTGTTGCAACTTTGAAAAGCACTAAAATTCACCCTTAGTGTAACTTTTCAGGCAAAAAAATTGTATCTCATACTTTAGGCAATTGTTGCATTTAGGAACCCCTCAAATTGTTCCTTTCCAACCACTTTTAGTGTCCTTTTAGTCTAGCTTACACCAGATTCCAAATGGTTTCTGATCTCACAGAACAAATGACAAATCTCACTCATGTAGTTGGAGAGTTGATGAATAGAGTATAGGACATTACAATGCAAATTGCTCCTAGTGATGTAAAAATATATAACAAGTTTCGGAATAAGGCAAAGTGTGAAGTACAGCCTTATGATGGATCTAGGAATCCCGATGTCCTGTCTAGTTGGATCTTAGATATGGAGACTTGGTTCTCCTATTCAAAAACTCCTACCGACGAACAAGTTTCCTTTGCTAAACTTAAGCTCACGGGTTTGGCAAAAGTCTTGATCATGGAGAGACAACAAGGCCAAAATCCAATCAAGACTTGGAATGACCTCGTCAAAGCCTTGAAGAATACCTTCTATCCACCTAATTACCAAAATGATCTCAAAATAAAATGGTATAGACTGAGGCAAACTCTTAATCTTGTTGGATGTGTCTCATCCTTTCCAGAGGAAGTACTGTACAACATGCCCTTGCTTCGGGCCCCTTTTTTCCGGAGATATTCTCGGAGCTATTTTCGGAGGCGTTGGAGGGATTCTCGTGATTGGTGGGTATGGGTGGTTTTAGCCCATGGTATTGTACCCACGGTATTCTAATACCACGTTGTGGTTTAGGGTTGTAAGAGTTTCCTTTATATTGATTGTAATGTCCCATTACGGGAAAGGTGAATAAAATAGAAAAGGAAGTGTGGCTCTTGTTTGTTGGACGTAGCCCATATTGGGTGAATCAGGATAAATCTCTTGTGTTCTATGTGTATATATTTTGTGAGTTGTTATTTTCTTCTGAGTTATTTATTTCTGCATTATTATTCTGGAATAAGTCTGGGTATAACTCTTCAAATCTATCAATCCAAGACTACATCTTTGAGTTCAACAAGTTAAGGATTCTTCTCGGAGTGAAAGACCCAGCAAAAACACTAATCATTAAATTTCTAGTGGTTTGCATGAACAGGTATTTAGGGAGGTGATGTTCAATCCATTGGCTACTTTGGATGTTGCATTTAATCATGCACTTTTAGTGGAGGAGAAAGTGATTGCTCAATATGTACACCCTTGCAAGGCACCAAGTCAGCAACAATCATATCAGGCGAAGACACCTTTCTCTTCTCTTTCTTTCTCTCCTTCCTCAAAGCCACCTCCCACAAAGATTACAGGCTGCTCATTTACAAGAAGAAACGTCTCTTCCTCTCTCAGCATAGACTTGATCTTATTCACTCCCTTCAGTAGTCTCCTAAATCCTTTTGGTGCCTTATCCTCCCCCATGATCATATTACTCATGGGATCAATCTTTCCTCTTGGACCACTCACGCCTCATCCCTCTATACCATCCCAAATCAGCCTCCTATTATTGTCCCCTCCCCCCCTTCTTCGTGCCACCTCTTTTCTACTGGGCTTGTCAGGAAGGCTATTTGGAAGCTTTGTACGAGCAAAGCAGCAGATTAGATGGTCCACAAGCGAAATTTCAAAAGTATGGCATCGATCCTCTTGTTGGGCCACTGATCTCTTTAATCTCTCTGTCTGTTCTGGTTTTCCTGACTCCTGGACTCAGCATATCATCCACCCCATCCATAAGGCAGGGGATCCCCATGAACCCAATAATTACAGGACTATCATGATTGGGCATATCTTTGCCAAGCTCTATGCCACAACATTGGATATGCTTCTCTCCCGGAGGTTGGAGGAGGGTCACAGGGCTATTGGCCAAGCTGGTTTTTGGCAAGATCACCAGACCACAAATCACATTCTAGTCCTCAAAGCTATTATTGAGGAGGCGCGTTCCAAGTCCTTGAAGGTTTATTGTTGCTTTGTAGACTTTAGGAAAGCTTTCGACACAATGCCTCGACATTTACTTCTTGAGAGACTTCGATCAATTGGCATCTCTAGGCAACGTTTGGCAGCTGTTTCACGGTTATATGAGACTGTGGAGGGTCGGCTTTGCTCCCCTCAGGGGCTTTCAACCAATATTCTTAGCACCATAGGAGTGAAACAGGGGTGCCCCCTTTCATCGACACTTTTTGGGATTTTTATCAATGAGCTTGAGACTTTTATTAGGGAGAACGCCCACGCAAAGGATGGTTGCCTTCTCCACTACATGCTGATTTCTATTCTCCTCTTTGTTGATGACGTTGTTCTTTTGGCCTCCTCCCCTGAGGGCCTTCAACGTCATCTGAACACACTTATCGCTTTTTGTGACTTGAGACAGTTGACAATGAATCTTCCTAAGACCAAGGTTATGGTGTTCAATAATACCAAAGAGGCCCTATCTCATCTCCACTTCTTTTTTCAAGGTTGAGATCGCCACCTCATATGTGTACTTAGGGGTTCTCTTCGCTGGTCCCACTTTTGGTATGAAACCTGCCGCCAAGTCCTGGGTGTGTAAGGCATATGCAGCTATCTTTGCTAGAGAGGAATTGTTTCAAAGCAGATTTTTAGGATGTACTTGTGAAGATGAGGATATTTGACGCCTTGGTCAAGCCAGCTATTACTTATGGATCAATGGTTTGAGGTCCTAGTCTTGGCCTGACTGAGTGGTCACTAGTTGAACGAGTACAGACACTCTTTCTTTCGCGATCCATTCGTTGAGGGTACAGTCCCCTGCTCTATTATTTTGGCAGAGTTTGGGGCCTCTCCTCTCCAGCATGAGATTATCTTCTTGATTATTTGTTATCTTTATAGGATTCGTACTTTAGGGGATACCCCTGCGGGTTGCAAGCGGTACCCTTACCTCGCTCTTCGCTCCTCAATGGAACTCTCTCCGAGTTCTCAAGGAGTCCTTTTACTCCTAATATATATATATATATATATATATATATATATATATATATATATATCCTAAAATATTTATTAACGTTATTAACATTTATATCACTATAGGGGGAGTGGCTGATTAATAGTCTTCTCATCCGTTTCGGAACTAATTACTTTATTTACGTGGATGAAGAAATGTTATTTTACAACTTTTATATTCTTCCACACTATTTTAAAGCATGAAGGCAATTTAGAGGTGCCACAACGTACAGGCATATGCTCTCAGGTACAAGACATGTGGGAACGGACTTTATAGTGCAGTCGACAGGGATTCGATTTCAAACGCGTCTCTCCAACAATTACGTAAGTCCAAAAATATATTATGGTCGATATAGAGAACATCTAATCGTAGTAATAGTAAAGCTGACTTAATAAAGTCAAATAGATGTCGATGTATATTCATAATTACGGCAATGCAACTTACTAAACTCGGAGAGACTGTTGCGGATATACTGACTAGAGTGTGGAGTGGGGAGTAAATTTAAATACTAAGTATATGACTTTTGTATCTTTGTTTGCGTAGCAGATTATTCTAAAATTGCACATGATCGGCAGCTCGTCCATCGATGGGCAGAGACCCTGCTGAGGGATTTTCCCGAAGAAAGTTTACAAGTGATAAAGAGAACGGCAAGTGACAGCAAAAGTCTTAATATGGCGGTTTTGCGATTCCAGTGGCCATGGAGTTTATTGAGGGCTTCGCTTTGGAAGGGCACCGTGACCGTTGCAGGACATGCGACGCATTTGATGCCACTTGATATCGGACAGGCTGGATGTTCAGCCCTGGAGGGTGTAGTTGTTCTAGCCCGATTTTTTTTTTAATTTCAACTTCAATTTTTGCTGGGCCAGCCGAGTCTCGACGTCAAGACTCGTGAGTCCGGGCCGGCTCGGACTCGACTCCGCTCTCGGCTGGACTCGACCGAGTCCAAGAAAATAACGGGTCTGAGTGGGCTCGGCGTGGCTGAGCCCACTTGGACTCGAACTCGACCGAGTACTCGGGAGTCCGGCCGAGTCTAACTACTATTATCATGACAGCACCGTGGAGAAGACTCTTTTTTTACAATATCTCTACCACATTCAGATTGGTTATATCGGGGTTAAGTGTAACAACCATAAAACCTAACTAGTTTAAGGGATGTCACTAATATAGTTTGTATTAAAATGTAGATTATGTTCGATTGATAGAAACATAGTTTATATTGAAAGGCTTTAGATTATGTTAAAGGGAAGATTAACATAGTTTATATTAAGGAAATGTAGATTATGTTATTAAGGAAAGATAGATTATGTTATGAGATGGTTTAACATAGTTTATATTGAAGAAATGTAGATTATGTTATAATATGGTTTAACATAGTTTATATTGAAGATAGATTATGTTATAAGATGGTTTAACATAGTTTATATTGAAGGAAAGATAGATTATGTTATAATATGGTTTAACATAGTTTATATTGAAGAAATGTAGATTATGTTATGAGATGGTTTAACATAGTTTATATTGAAAGAAAGACAGATTATGTTAGGAAAGATAGATTATGTTATAAGATGGTTTAACATAGTTTATATTGAAGAAATGTAGATTATGTTATGAGATGATTTAACATAGTTTATATTGAAAGAAAGACAGATTATGTTATGAGATGGTTTAAAGAAAGTTTATATTATAAAAATGTAGATTATGTTATGAGATGGTTTAACATAGTTTATATTGAAGGAAAGATAGATTATGTTATGAGATGGTTTAACATAGTTTATATTAAAGAAATGTAGATTATGTTATAAGATGGTTTAACATAGTTTATATTAAAGAACTATAGAATATATTTATATTAAAGAACTATAGAATATGTTATAAGGGTATAACATAGTTTGTATTGCAAAGATGGATTATGTTAGAATGTGATTAACATAGTTTATATTGCAAAGTTATGGATTATGCTAAGTATGTTAGTATAGTTGTAATGAAATGGAAAGTTATATATTATGCTAAGTATGTTAGTATAGTTTGTAATGAAATGGAAAGTTATGGACTATGCTAAGTATGCTAGTGTAGTTTGTATTGAGATGAAAATAGACTATGTCCAACTAAGGGAATGTAGTCTATGTATAATTGGAATTGGATTATTAGATTAACTAAAGTTATGGGACTTTAGTTAGTTTGATAAATGGAATTGGATTATTGGATTAACTAAAGGTATGGGACTTTAGTTGGTTTGATGAATGGAATTGGATTATTGGATTAACTAAAGGTATGGGACTTTAATTCGTTTGATAAATGGAATTGGACTATTATATTAACTAAAGGTATAGGACTTTAGTTGGTTTGATAAATAGAATTGGAGTATTGGATTAACTAAAGGTATGAGGCTTTAGTTGATTCGATAGATGGAAATATTTTTATGTATAAGCAGGTACTATTGTTATGAATACAATAGGCCCTTAAGGATGTACTATTCCTCTAATAGACTAAGAGGAAGGAGCTACCCTTAGAGAAGCGGATGTAGAATCTGTTATGTGGATTAAAAGAGCAATTCACGGTGAAGACGCAAGAACTACTATGAGTTCTTATGCATTGTATTGACATATGTTTGGGAGAAAGGGATTATGAGATCCTTGTATTTGTAAAGACCAAACTTATGCAATAAAGGAAACATTTGAGGCTGGGTTTTCCCGAAAGGGTTTTCCCTAGGATATATAATGTGTTATGGGTATTGATTCTCTCTTTTTACTTTTAATGTATCTCTTGCTAGTTGATTCTTATGTTTGATTTGAATAGATGTTTAGTAGATATTGTTCTTTGTTTGATCTAATTAGATAAACTTTGTGGTTGTTAGTATGTGATGGTGTTTGATATTGTTAATTAATTTTAAAAATATATATAGCAGTTATTAGTGCCATCCCTTAAACTAGTTAGGTTTTAGGGTTGTTACATATGGTATCAAAGTAGTAAGGCGTAGGATAGGACGCTTGCGTGAAAGAAACCCTAGGTGATGATGGACTAGAGGTTTCCTTGGAATGTGATAAGGTTTAGGTATCTTTCTATGCAAGCCCTTACTTAGTTAAGTTGAAGTCGGGAAGACCTTGAATCACCAGATGCTTTGGAATCTAAGCACATAGTCGTAGGACTATGAGCTTCCCTAGATAATATGTAGGTATGACGAACTAGAAGCTTCCTTGGATAAGCTAAGGATTGCTTAAGGATTGGTCCTAGGAAAGGCCACTTTACTCTGGTTTGACATGTTGCGTAAAGCAAGCATAACCTTAGCCATTCATGAATGAAAGAAGATAAAATGAGATAGATGACTTTAGCTATCTCAGGTGAGATAGATGGATTGAGTCAGCTCATAGCAAAAGAGATAGATGACTTTAGCTATCTTAGGTGAGATAGATGGATTGAGTCAGCTCATAGCAAAGGAGATAGATGACTTTAGCTATCTCAAGTGAGATAGATGGATTGAGTCAACTCATAGCAAAAATGAGATAGGTGACTTTAGCTATTTCATCGATAAGATGAGATAGATGGATAGAGTCAACTCATAGTAAATATGGGATGGATAACTTTAGCTATCTCATCGATAAAGGTGAGATAGATACCTTAAGTTAGCTCATCATAGGTGAAGTGACTAATTTTGGTTAAGTTAATCGTACTTAAGAATAGATGTAGAGTTCTATTCTTCGGATTTGAGCTTGCTTATCTGAAGAGGAGTAGGTAGGAAATCTACTCTAGAGAGGATTATGGGGTCCTCTCCTTAAGTTGATTAAAGAATGAACCAAATTTTGAGTTTAGTAAACACTTCAAGGCATAAAGAATCCGTCCAGAGAGCAAATTGTAAGTCTAGGAAGCAAGAAAATCCTGTTTAGCTTCAAACCTTAAAGAAGGCACACATCGGTCTGACTTGAAATCCCTTGGATTTAATGGAACAATTCAAGGAAATTCGATCTCTAGGTGAGAGTTGCGATAAATTTCAAGACAAAAATAAAGGAAATTTTGCAGAAAGTGAGATTTCAGCACAGATGATGGACTCTTGTGCTTTAAGGATAGGGTATTTCTACCCAGAATTGGTAGTTTGAGGCAATGCGTTATGCAGAAATTGCTATGTTTCCTTATTTCTCTTACCTTGCAGGTACAAGGATGCAGGAAATTAGGAATAAAATCACCTTCTGGATAGATTTGAAGAAGGATGTTATTAATTTTGTTGCTCAATAAATGGGATTGCATCCCCTATAGAGTGAACGTAATATTGATATTGGCAAGGGATGATGAAATCTTGACTAAACTCAATAGAATGGAAGTTAGACATTATCCTTGATCATCTAACTTTGTGTAGCAAAGATGTTTTTGCAGGAAACACCTAGGATGGTGTTTAGCCCCAGGGGGTAGGATGTCATGACCCTCCCTAGTGGACCTTATGGCATAGAAACTGTGTGTTGTTTAAAGATAACTTGTACATAGTTTTGTTGTAATTAAACAACTATGCAATGTATAGAATCGACCCTAAAGACTATTATATATGTATAGTAGTAGAATAATATAAAATATTATAAATAAAAGATTATTTATAATATAGACTATTATACATTATTATAATAGGAGAATAAAATATTATTTATAATAGAGACTACTATACATTTATAATGGGAGAATCATATATTATATATAAAAGAATGTCAAAATGCATTTATTTAAAATAAATGTTCAATTCAAATCAGCAGGAATTTGATTTTATTTCTAAGTTTGAATTTTAAAACATAATATTTTAAAATATTGTAATATCTTATTGTCAGATGCGGATAAAGACAAACTGTTTTTGCATTTACTAAGGGAGGGTTTATTGACATAGAGGCATGGGAAGCCTTCAAGTCAAGCAGATGAGCATTTATTGAGAATAAGACCTTTAATTAGAGTGGGTGAGCATTTTTTATAAAGAAGACTCTTGCGTCTCAATGGAAGAGAGGGGACAGCAAATTTTTAAAAGAAAATATTATAGAAGTATGATGCCTCACCAGGATAGAAGGGGATGGAACGGAAGGAAACGGGAGAGGATTCTGGAAGAGAAAGGTTTTAGATTGGTTCGCGAAAAGATTGGAATAAAGGAGGATCAACAGATCTGGGATTAACAGGTAGGGGACTTGCACAATCGTAGTAAATGTTTTATTATTATAAATTGTTTATGCATTGTTTCCTTTGCTTTCTGGAGACCTGTTGTGGCTTGACTTCGAGGTCTGGTTGGTGCAAACTCCTCTTCAGCCCCCTATAATTTCTCCTTGTTTGCTCTTGCGGCCGTTGGGGAACTTATTGACTGGAGAAATTGAAATTCTTCAATCACCCCAACGCGCAATCGACCCACTACAGGTAAGAGAGTTTAATAATTTAAAGGACCTAAGGTTTTAATTATGGAATATCTTTAAAACTAATACAGTTAAGAGTGTACTTTTGAGACGGGTGATATGGTATTTTTAAAACTGCAGCCATATAAACAGAAATCAATCATAGATAAGGGCAGTCAAAAATTAGTGCCCAAATACTATGGCCCATACAAAATTTTAAAGAAAGTGGGTCAGGTCGCTTATCAGTTGGAGTTGCCACCGACAGCAAAGATTCATCCAGTCTTTCATGTCTCATGTCTTAAAAAGGTCAAGGGTGAAAAATGCAGAGTACAAACAGTTCTACCAGAATTGGATGCAGAAGGGATAGTCAAACTTTGTCTGGAGACAGTTTTAGGGACCAAAGAGCGTTGTCTTTGTCGTAGGACAATCAAGGAAAAACCGATACAATGGTGCAGTTTACCACAAGAAGATGCGACGAGGGAGTCAAAAGATATATTGCAGCGATTTCCAGAGTTGCAACATTGAAGACAAGCTACATTTGAAACAGGAGGGCATGTTAGGACTCTACCCTAACCCTATTAGTTACTTATAATATTAATTAGTTAACATTGGCAAAATATGTGTGAGGGTAGTTGACTTGTGGCAACCCTAGCATTAGTTGTAGGTGGGTAGCCGGCTTGTGGCTAACCCTAGCATTTAGTGTTACTATATATTTGTATTATGATACCACATTAGGGTATCATGAACATTATTTTGTAGCGAGCGTTGCTCTAGGAGATTGTCCCCTTGAATTGGCGCAATGAACATCGCGATCATAAGTGTTCTTTCTCCGATCTACTGTTCTCTCTAGTTATGAGTCTCATTTTGCTATTGATATTATCTAAGTTGAGTTGTTATATCTGCCATCTCCACACTTAGTCTGCTTTTCAATTCTGATTCTGCTCTGTTTCAGTTATAAGTGCATTGCAGTCACCCTATGAGGGTTATCTCAAGGTATTTTTTACTATAATGTTTTGTGTTGGAAACCCCTTCAAAATAGTTATATAAATACCAAGCACTACAACCTATTCAAACTCTGTCATACTTTGCCCATTGGATCAAATTCAATGGTATGATATCAAATAAATGAAATCCCTACATGAATATCACTTGTTGGAAAGCATGCAAGGGAAACAACTGGACAAGCAATCTAAACAAGGGCCTTTAAAATTTGATGGGATTTAAATCCCAACCTTCCAATCCAACAGGACAGTGGTCGCACTACAAGCACTATTGAATGCTTGGGGCTTTTGAAAAGACTCTGCATCGCACTACTTGGCATGATGTTAAGCAACTAATGCAAGTTGGAGTCAAACATCAACAAGCACTTAGTAGCTTTAAAAGTCTCATCTAAGATCACCCCAAACCAATCTTTGAATAGCACATGGCATTCCCAATCGTGTCCTTGTATTATTCCCTCCATTTTTGATCCCAAAGAAACAAATAATAAATATATAAATAATAATTATATATATATGAAGTTATAAGAAAACAATAACAAGAACGGATCATTGTGGGCCACAAACATGTCAGATTATCCTTGAGCAAAAGGGATTAAGAAGGCTAATTGCTACAATACAACATCTCAAGGTTTATTTTCAAATCATCTAACAAAATTGAAGGCAAATCATTGTAGCGAAAATCAGCAAAAATCATCGATTTTTTCTGATTCCAATTCGGCTATGCCAAGTCACTCGAGATTGGGTATTGGGTTTTTCAAAAAATCACCAAAAAATTGGGAATCACAATTTTTTCAAAAAATCGTGAGTCCCAATCCAAAAAATCGGCCTACGGGGGACAGGGCTGACAAACGCTATAAAAAAATATTAAAAAATAAAAAATAATTCATTTTGCCTCATTTTGCTTCTTGAAAACTAGAGAAAGAGCTCTGCCTACCTACTACCACACCAAACAAAACACTAACGTGCATTCTAACAGCAGATATTTTGCAGTTTGAAGGAATCTAGCAGCCACCAACAGTCGCCCAACTAATCAAACCCTAAAATCCTAAAACTCCATGTAATCATATAAAATCAACAAAGATTCAAGTCTAAAATCATATGAACACATGTCAAACAACGTTCTGAATTGAGCAAAAAACAGTTAAAATCAAGTCCATAAACTTCCTACAAGCTAAAATGTTCTAAATCATCTAAGGCACTTGGCTCTATATCATCACCGCTGGATTCAGCATCAAGTTCAGCAGTATCGAAGTCCAAATCAGCTCCATCTTCTAATGTTTCTGGATAAGACAAGAGCTTTGAAGAAGAGGAAGATGAGTTTCTTGCAACTTTGCATACAGACTCACAAATTGTTACAAATGTACACAAGATCCCCAATTTTCTAGAAAGCAACCTGCTCCTCTTTGATTGAACATTATCAAATCTGCTTAAGGTGCTCTAACATGTGGATGGACTTACCCCTTGACTTGAGATTCTAAGTGCAAAGTGTTGTAGGTCAGGTGCACCTGCTCCATGAGATTTCCACCAAACTGCTCCATCAAGATGAGAACTGTCATCCTTCGCTGATGCACATCCAAATATACATTCTTGCAATCTATAGGATCTATGTTGGTCTCTAATTTTCCTTGCAACATCAATATCTGGAACAAGCTTATCAATGGCCTCATAAAGCCCACTCATGACCTTATTGTCACTGTCGCTATCTATCTCAAACAGTCTAGGCTCCAAATAGCATGCCGCTGCATGCAAAGGAGTGTGCATCATCTTCCACCTTGCAACAATCATTTCCCAAATTTCTGTGTTCATCTTCTACATTATTGAATGCAACCTGAATTGATTCTTTACAACAGTCTATATGCTCATAGATCATGCCAATACAAGGGGTCTTGCCATCAACTATGTGTAGTTTAAGGCTTTAAGCTTGTATCACTTGCCACTTTCATGTGTAGTTTAAGCTTGTATCACTTACAATATTAATATTTGATTTGCATAATGTTAATTCATTGTGATATGCATGAAAAAAAAATTCAATGAAAACTTGCATTTTCTTTGGGTTTTTTTTTTGCCAATTTTTGCTGAGTCCTGATTTTTTCCGACTCTTTTGCCTTGTCGATTCCTATTTTCTCAACTATGAGGCTAACAATATGGACCATTACACTTTGTCCAGGAAAGCAAATAGATGAAGCCACTACTTCCCATGGGTGTGCAAGAAGATATTGTCATTCTAAAGTGAAGGATATTGGACACTTGTTCACAGATCGGCATTCCAGGATGGTAGGCTTTTGCAACCATTATCAACAATAGATCATTTCCCAGAAATAGAGAGAGAAGAATTTTCTGGAACAAAGAATCCATAAATCATAAGCTATGAATGGAGTGCATTACATTTTGAAACGGTCCTTCTGTTAAATTTCACCAGTGAGAAGCTACAGTTTTCAGTGGGCAGTTTTCCTTGTGTCGGTGAAATCTATAAGTCCTTCCATGTCTTAACAGTTTTTCTTCCAATTTTCTGTGTTGAGTGGTTGCATGATGTGTTAAGGGAAAATCTTTAGTCAAGCCTATATGATTGATAGGGTCCGTTTCAATTGTTCAGGAGTCAATTGTGTTAGATTATTATTGTCCTCCATGATTGGAGATACCATTGGAAGTGCATTGTCTAAGATACCATATGTAATATGTGGTTGCTTTGTTCTATTCATATCTATGTTGGCACTTAAGTTCAGATTTTCTATATGAAGTAGGACTGTTGATTTTTCTTCCAGAAACATTTTATATTTCTCTGTAAATCTCTGTTTAAGAAATATAATGAAGAAAATTCAAAATCACTTGTTCTTCTTAATGAGGTGTATGTATGTGTCTTCATTTCATGGAGTTCTACTATTTTCTCTAGCATTTCATTTTTTTTGCTCCTTTCATTTCAACCAGTATTTAGTGGAAATATTGCAAATGAGTCATTCAACATAGATAGCCCACTGGAATAAAGGAACCAAGCACTGGTAGATCTTTTAAAAGTGATCAAAAAGAAAAATTCATTCACTATATTTTTAATATGCTCATTGTAATGAATGTATATTATATTTAAGTAAGAAAGTGTCATTGAAGATCTGGAGTGTTCTTCAGTTATTTCTCATTTTGGGTGCAAAGATATTCATATGTTGCATGGGAAATTTCACTTGCCATGTTAGTTCATTGTCAAATTTTTCAGATATGTTATTGTCATGAATGGAGTATTTTTTTGTATGTGTTTGCGTGCACGATTGCACATTCATGCATGTGTACAATCCCATAAGATGATGAGTTATAATTCGCATGGGAATATATTTTTTTTTGAAATGTTTTTATCTTTCAAATATGGGCATGGGACACCAAATATTGTGATTACCATTCCTCTTTCAATTTGTGTTGGTTATTTATTGTTAAAAATCTTAAGTAATGTCCAAATGCATGTTTTCATCAGTATGTGAAAGAAATGAACAGTTATAGTTGAAAGATTCTCCATTTAAATCTATCCATTGAAAGATCTATGTTAAAGTGAGGGACAAGAGAAATCAGAATTCTATTAAGTCCAGATTTTATTATTTGGGTTCCAGTTGCTTTGTCTTGACCTTGTGATAGTAAATTGCGAGTAAGGTAATGTGTGGGTCTAGTTGAACTACTTTAGTCTGTATTTAGGTTTGGGATTGAACTAATTTCTTGTTTTATTTATCAGTTGTGTCCATTAGAATTAATGCTTTAAAGCAAACCAAAATGATAAAGGGAATTCCACCCTTGGTTTTAGAAGCCTAAAGAGCAGAGATGTTAAACCCACCCCCAAACATTGGTAGTTATAATTAGATTTGTGTTTTGACAATGTTTATGTGTTGAGCAACAAATTATTGCTTCCTATGCAATCCATGCTGTATTTTATTAAAGGTCTGAAAATAATCATCAACAAAAGGAAATTTTGATATCTTTTCTTTTGAAGGAAAATTCGACATATACATTAGACAAATGGATCAATCAATAGAAATCATATTTCTCTGTTAAAGCTGCCTAACATGTTCCAAACTGGCATGAAGATCTTCAAGCTAACAAAGATTCAAGGAAAAAATTCATTCAAAACCAGGGAAGGTATAGTTGAGAAGATTTTGTGGAAGCCCTACCAGAATATTACTACCCTATAGGAAACTGTGATGATCAGTACATCAAAAGGCAATAGTTTATTTAAGAATGGAATGAATCTGTGCAGAAGTACAACTAATGCATTGTAAGCATTGTTTACCAAACTCAATATTCGTGACGTTGAAAATCATTGAATGCTGACATGACCTCAACTGGTACATCCAAACTAAAATGGATTTCTTGGAGATAAGGATATTAAGAAAGTCCTACCAATATGTACTAAAAAAGGAAGAAACAAATGTCAAATGTAAAGGTATGATAAATGGTTATTGAAAGCAATAAGTCATTCTACAGGAAGGACAAAGATCATACAATTAATGGCAATTAAGTAGCAAGGCCAAGAGTCCAAAGTTCAAACACCAAATTCTACCCTAAAAACCTCCTTCCAAGAAGACCCTTGCAAACAAGAAGCCATGAGAGACAATTGGAAAATGTTGCAATGTTCACAAGATTAATTGGCAGTAAAACAAAGAATATTATACTAGGAAAGCATTGTTAGTCAAGATCTAAGACTCGATGCCAATGACAATGCCATAACTTGCACCAAAAAAGGGAAAGTAGATCTTGTTAATTGTTTGCCAAGGCCGACATTGGATACTGTAAGCCTATGGGCAACTAGTTGTAATGTCCCCATCCTAGTCAGCTAACAGAGCGTAATATGGACTTGCCTATTCATAAGGTTCCGTAGGCAATGTCGAGTGTTTAGGAACCACTAGGTGTTATGGAGATATTGTTGGACGATCTGCATTCACGGTTGTCGACTTTCAGGACCGTTTTTGGCAGTATTTTCAGAGACTTACTATTTTTAGTAAGTCGGTTAGGGTTGGATTCTCGGGAAATGGAAAGTACGACTGGCATCTTCGGCTTAATGGGTATCCATTTCCGTAAGTTGTTTGGTGGTTGGATGTTGGGAGAGCAATAATTTTAATGCCCGAAGATTTATAATGTTATATTTAAATATAAAAGTTAAATATATTAATGTTGGGCATTAATTTAATCTTAAAAGGGGTCATGTAACCACTTGAATTAAAGGGGATTTTATAAAGTTCATATTTCTAATGTCATAAAAGTGGTATGGTCTCCTTGGAAAGTAATAAGTGAAATATATTACAATTTATGGTAAAAAGAATGCCTTCAAGGTGCAACGTAGCATTTGGAAAGACAAATTATCCCACATTCAAGAAGTGAATGGATCAACCAGCTTTGGGAAAGGATAAAAGTGGCATTGAAGAGTTGATTGTGACATCTTTGGCTATTATTCTTGAAGCTTATTGTGTGAGACTTGCAGGTTGCAAGATTTCAGTCATTCCAGGCTTGTATTGTGACGAAAACCACATACAAGGACACCATATCTTGAGGTTGAAAGATACCTTTAGATTGGTTAATGAGCATTCATACTCAGTGGATGCAATTGAGCTGATAAAGGTGATATTTTCAGATATTGTTGAGCAGATTGGAGAGGGTTTGTTCCATTTCATTTGCACTTCACTCCTTCAGCTGGTCGTACCATCTAGGGCCAAAATAGAGCGATTTGGATGCACACTCAGCAATGGTTTGTTGAAGTTTGAGATCTACTTGCAACTACAGACCTAGCCGCCACCTTTTCTGCAGGTTTTGGAGACTTTCATTGGATTTTTGTAGTGTTTATTAGCAGTCGTACCTGCTCTTGGCATGGCCGTACATTTCTTGGGGGACGAGTTGCTTGCCTAGGTCCAAACGCCTAGTCTTTGGAGGATTTCTTACATGCTTTGTTATTGTCTCCAAAAAGGGTATTCAAAAACATAAGTTGTATGCTGGAGAAGTTTGTAAATTGGATTTTATGATAAAAAAATGAAGATTTCTGTGTGTTGATGAACATTTCCAGATTTGTATCAGACCTTCACAATTCCGGGTATACTCCTTTTAATGCAATTTCCTTTATTGGGTTTGTTTATCTATATTGGAAGAAGCTAGTGTTCGAATTTGGTAGCATTTGGATTGATAGTTTTCAAGTTGTGATCCATTCTTGAGAGCTGCCCTGTTATTTCTGAGTATGCATGACAAATGTTTGTCAAAATGTCTTGTTGAAAATTCATGAGTTAATATGATATTTGAAAATTGGAGTTAGTACATTGAATGTTCATATGATCTCCAAACATACAAAACACTGAATAACCCAAATCAGCAAACAAGACACTCAAGTTTTCAGTTTGGAACCCAAGATCGAAACCTGGCTCTTTTGGTGGCAAATTTTTTTTTTGTCTTCGAAAGGGGTAGGACATTACAGTGGTATCAGAGCTCAGCTTATCCTGCCAGCCTGAGGGTTACAAAGTTGCAGTAGTGTGTTGGTAATGGCTACTATCCAGGAACTCATGATAGAGCTGATGCAAAAATTTCAAGAACAAAATGAGTTTTTTACAACAATAATAGAACATCATCCTAAGTGGTTGAAGCCTCCATTAGCAGTTGGAATAAAAATAGGGACAAAGGGAAACGACTCATTGCAGCCAAGCACAGTTGTGGACAACGAAGAGGACAACAAGGAGGTTGAAAATTTAGAGAATGTTTCATGCATAACCGAGGTTCAGGTTGATTCTTGTATTGATGGGGAAAACAAAGCAGCAATAGTAATTGATGAGGATGAGGTCACTTCATCTTGTGTGTTGGATATTGGAGAGGTGTGTATTGATGAGCACGCTGATCTTGTGGTTGAGGATTCAGTTGTTGATGTAGTTGGTGATTCAGAGGATGAGCATAGTTCTGTCATCACTTCAGAGTATGAGGTTGGTGAGTGCAGTGCGGTGAAAGGGCCTAAGATTGATCATTGTGCATTGGAGGATACACCTGAGAGTTTATTTTGTGTTGATGATTCCAGTTCATTGCAGGATCACATACAGGTTACAGATGAGCAGGTTGTCCACACATTGACACATTTGAATAGCACACATGAGTTTGTTGAATGCCTTTATCAGACAACCCAGCTTGGAGAGAGACGACACCAGTTGACAGTTGGAGCTACTGCTACAGATTTGCAGGCCATCAAGCGAGCATTAGAGGTAATCAAATCAGATTACTTGAGGCTATTATCTGATAGGGATCGGGTTATGCAGTTTGCAGAGCAGACTTCCCGAGAGCTCACTCGGAAAGATGAGGAGATTGATGAGCTTTGTCTTGAGTTGAGTTTAGCTCATCACTCCCTTTTCATAGCGAAAAGTCAGTCATCTGTTGCATCCACTTCACATGATTCAGAGACTAATTCGGATACTATGGTGGTTAAGCAGTTGATTGAGGGGATACATGAGATTGGACGTGAGGAAGGATTGATTAGTAATAATGATTCCGCATTCACTCAAGTCGATCAGTATGAGCATAAGCGGAGTGATGATATGCTTTCTTTAATGGATGCTACTTCCTCATTTGGTGCAGTAGATGATGGTACATTACCTGATTCCGATCCTGAGGATGATGATGCGAGCCATACTTCAGGGGATTCTTTGGAGCTTCACAGGGGTTCAGTTGGTGAGGTTCATATGGATTGTATAGTGAGGTATGCTAGTCATTTTGATTTCAGCCCACATGTAGATGAGTGGACCTTTTTTCGGATGACACATAGTGGTGGGTTGAAAGATGGTTATAGCGGGTTGTATACTTCACTGGGGTATGAGATGCCTTCTTCATTAGAGGGTAAGGTGATTCATTGTTGGGATGATTGTTTGGTTCAACATGATGGATGTAGTGCAGAGACAGAGTTATGGCTGAACAACTCTTCGCTTGTATGCAGTTATGATATTTCGGTGTTGGATCTTGGATTTTTCCTTGGTTCGGGCGATATGGCAGGGGACCACATATGGATTTGGGATCCAGGTAGTTGTCAGTGGTTTAGTTGTTGTTTCACCGAGTTGGCAGTTGACATGACTGCTAGGATATTCTTTGGCCCATGGGATCCGGGAGGTGTGTGCCCATGGAGGTCAGTGATCTGTGGAGATCGTGCCTTGATGTCACTTCCATTGGCTATTTGGTGGCGGGAGTTAGTTCAGACTCCCAGATGGGTCATTATTGTTCGGTTGTGGATTAGCAACCGATTAACTCCAATCTTATGTCAACAGAAATATTGGAGAGATTTTTTGGTCAGGGATCGGTTACTTTGGTTGTTGGGAGTTGTTGGGGGGTTGATTCCAGCATCTCCTCAACTTACCGTCCTTGATTTACTTGTCCTCTCACACCGGTTTTTCAGTCTAGTTTGGGGTGTTGTCATTCTGGGAATACAGATGAGGTGTGTGCGGTTGTGTTACTATGAGCTTCTGGTTTTGATCAGAGTGGCGCAGCGTCAGCGTGTTAGTTCTGACAGGATGTTGATTTGGGACTTAGAGGATATGCTCGGTTTCAGTGTGGTGACAGAGCTTGACCGGGATTGTGGAGAGCAGTTTACTTGTGAGTTGGTTGAACTATTTCAGAGACTGATTGCACTTCTGGATAGAGGACTACACGAGATGACACTTGCGAGAGGGTCAGCAGTGCAGGATTTATCTCGGTTGGAGATATGAAGCTCATCGGTTCATCTGGGATCCAGGGATTGCATGGCAATTATTTTTGAGATTGTCATGTTCTGAGATTGGATTGCTTGAGGACAAGCAATCTCGAGGAGGGAGGACTGTAATGTCCCCATCCTAGTCAGCTAATAGAGCGTAATATGGACTTGCCTATTCATAAGGTTCCGTAGGCAATGTCGAGTGTTTAGGAACCACTAGGTGTTATGGAGATATTGTTGGACGATCTGCATTCACAGTTGTCAGCTTTCAGGACCGTTTTTGGCAGTATTTTCAGAGACTTACTATTTTTAGTAAGTCAGTTAGGGTTGGATTCTCGAGAAATGGAAAGTACGACTGGCATCTTCGGCTTAATGGGTATCCATTTCCGTAAGTTGTTTGGTGGTTGGATGTTGGGAGAGCAATAATTTTAATGCCCGAAGATTTATAATGTTATATTTAAATATAAAAGTTAAATATATTAATGTTGGGCATTAATTTAATCTTAAAAGGGGTCATGTAACCACTTGAATTAAAGGGGATTTTATAAAGTTCATATTTCTAATGTCATAAAAGTGGTATGGTCTCCTTGGAAAGTAATAAGTGAAATATATTACAATTTATGGTAAAAAGAATGCCTTCAAGGTGCAACGTAGCATTTGGAAAGACAAATTATCCCACATTCAAGAAGTGAATGGATCAACCAGCTTTGGGAAAGGATAAAAGTGGCATTGAAGAGTTGATTGTGACATCTTTGACTATTATTCTTGAAGCTTATTGTGTGAGACTTGCAGGTTGCAAGATTTCAGTCATTCCAGGCTTGTATTGTGACGAAAACCACATACAAGGACACCATATCTTGAGGTTGAAAGATACCTTTAGATTGGTTAATGAGCATTCATACTCAGTGGATGCAATTGAGCTGATAAAGGTGATATTTTCAGATATTGTTGAGCAGATTGGAGAGGGTTTTAAGTTAAAAAAAATTCCATTTCATTTGCACTTCACTCCTTCAGCTGGTCGTACCATCTAGGGCCAAAATAGAGCGATTTGGATGCACACTCAGCAATGGTTTGTTGAAGTTTGAGATCTACTTGCAACTACAGACCTAGCCACCACCTTTTCTGCAGGTTTTGGAGACTTTCATTGGATTTTTGTAGTGTTTATTAGCAGCCGTACCTGCTCTTGGCATGGTCGTACATTTCTTGGGGGACGAGTTGCTTGCCTAGGTCCAAACGCCTAGTCTTTGGAGGATTTCTTACATGCTTTGTTATTGTCTCCAAAAAGGGTATTCAAAAACATAAGTTGTATGCTGGAGAAGTTTGTAAATTGGATTTTATGATAAAAAAATGAAGATTTATGTGTGCTGATGAACATTTCCAGATTTGTATCAGACCTTCACAATTCCGGGTATACTCCTTTTAATGCAATTTCCTTTATTGGGTTTGTTTATCTATATTGGAAGAAGCTAGTGTTCGAATTTGGTAGCATTTGGATTGATAGTTTTCAAGTTGTGATCCATTCTTGAGAGCTGCCCTGTTATTTCTGAGTATGCATGACAAATGTTTGTCAAAATGTCTTGTTGAAAATTCATGAGTTAATATGATATTTGAAAATTGGAGTTAGTACATTGAATGTTCATATGATCTCCAAACATACAAAACACTGAATAACCCAAATCAGCAAACAAGACACTCAAGTTTTCAGTTTGGAACCCAAGATCGAAACCTGGCTCTTTTGGTGGCAAATTTTTTTTTTGTCTTCGAAAGGGGTAGGACATTACACTAGTGATGTAAGCCTACGGACAATAATTTTTTGTATTCACCCCTAGTGGGATTGGTTAAACCACTTGTGTGGTTAACCTTAACTAAACCCTCATTAAAAGCTTACCAAGGTATGATTGGACTTGATTTAACCTTGAGCCTTATTTCAGTTTAGGTTAAATATAATATGTACATATAAAATTGGGGATTAGGTATTTGTTATAAATATCCCTCGACTACCCAATCCATTGCATCAATGTGATAACATTCTATTCTATATAAAGTGACTATATTTGGCATCTATGGACACCCATCGACTATTGATCCTTCGTTTAGACTGTAGTGAATGTATGCTTCTGATCGTTTCTAGAAAGTAATGCTAAAAAAGAACATGGTATCAAAACACGAATGAAGCAGCTTCACTTTGTCACATGGAGAAATTATTTCTAAAGCAATTTGTGGAAGATCTTGTCCAACAGTTCTTTGGGGTTTTACCAAAAACCCTAGTTGGAGCTTGGATCATGAGGATCTCACTGTGCCACAGTAGAACTAGCTGGCTTAGGAAAAATATTCACCAACAGGTTCATTTGTCCTTTCTTGTCATTTAGTCAATTTGGTTAGCTAATTGTTGCAATGACTTCTTTTAGAAATGCCAAGATTGTAGAGCAAAATTTCTGATCAGAAAGGAAATGGATTGAATCTTTGGAATTCATTGGTAGAAGTTGTTTGTATTTTATGGACTTTTGTAAAAAAAATCGATTTCTTCCCTACTTCGGATTGTTTGGCACAGATGCAACATAGATAAGAGGACAGTCCGCATGGTCTCCAAAGGCGAGAAAAAAAGGTTGAACTCTTTTCAATCACCCCTAACTGTCATAGAAGTCTTAGGCAGGCTTCAGTGCATGGCAAAGACCTCTGAACCACTTGACAAAGCTGCAAAAATGTTCTAGTAACTTTTGTGCTTCTTCAGCAGGAGAATATGGCTTGATTGGTTGTAATCCAGAAAAAGGTTGTACAAGACAAACCATTGCGAATATGAACAAACCATCAGCACTTTTGCATTCTTTGCGAAATTTTAGGAGGGTCCCAGATCAGCACTTTACACGATTTCTTCATCAGGTACCCTTTTTTCAAGTCAGAAAAATCGTTTAATTTGCCTCCAAAATTTTATTCTTCTAATTTTAAAAATTGGAATGTTCCAACTAAAGGAAGCAGAAAGAATTGTGGCACATAGGGCATGGTGGACTGATTTATTTTTGGGGCAGTTTTTTGATTGATAAGTGGCGATAGTGCAACGATGGGGCAACCCAACATGAGCATTTGAAAGATAAAGGTCAAAAGTTCAACCTACCCTCCATTTGCCTTTGCCATCTGTGGTTTGTTGGAAATCACGCATAGTGGTAAGTCATTGAAGGAAATCATACGGTTGAAGGATCTCAGTGTGGCATGAGGGAATATGCATCTCACCACATGACCAATACAACACTGATTTTCTGCAATAACATCCCGAGTTACACTGGCGCTGAAGCTCATATGGACATGACAAGGTTTATGAAGGCCTCAACAATAAAGGTAGAGTGTTTGAGATATGGCAAGTGCACGATGGATAACTTTTTGGCTTGATATGGAGGGTGCTTTGTCAGGTGGTTGTGATAGACTTGTTTGAATTTACATGAAACACCGTGAAATGGTGGCCCAATTGGTGGGATGTTTTTGGTGTATGTGTCACCAGCCTTGACATTCTGAACAGAGCACCAAAGCCTGATTGTAGACTACAATTGTGGAGCTAAGTGTGCGAACAACACTCGATAGATGAAACAGGGGTGGAAGGAAGCAACACTACAACATGGAGGCCACAAGTAGTTGTGTAGGACAAAAGCACATGCACACACCCACCCTCTTTAGCAGTTTTCATCAAAATTGAGAAACTTCCATTCAACCCTTGACATAGTCTTGCACCAAACAGCCAGTGCTAAATGTGGAAAAGATTATAGTGGAATAGGTCTGAGGTTTGAGTACCTGCAAATGTGGGATTCTTCGTTTTGGCTAGTTTCATCCAATGTGCTCTTGTTGTTAATAGACAAGAAGAGTCAGGAAACAAGGACAGTGTGTGACATTGGTTGTGTACCAAAAGCTTTTGGGAGTCAAAGTCTATCTTGGTCCATCCTTACTCTTGATGAAACTTATGGCATCTCAACTACAAGGTTGCATCAAAATATTTTACAAAGCAAAGGTGTAATATTCGAACCTATTGTCCTCCTTTTTAAGCGTTGGGCAACTCAATTACCAACTCAAAACCATGGTTATTTGGTGATGTGGCAGTCTTCGGCTCGATGGTATGGTGGGAGTTGCCTATTGGCAAGAACAATGTCGTTAAGTCAGATATGGTTGAGCATTTGGCACTTGGAAGGATGGAATAAGTTATTAAGTTTGTTGGTCACTAATGTCCTCAATAAGGTAGTCACTCTGTTGGTTGGCCTAAGGCGCGTAAAGTGCTTGTGTGCCCAAGGTGTAGAGTTCAATACCTTGTGCATCCTTTTTGTATTGACCGGCTATCTTGGCATAAAAATCCCTCATGTCAGTTGAGGCGGCAGTTGTGGAGACTAACGTGGCGCCTAATTGGATGCCTCCATCCATTTTTTTAATATTTATGAAGGATTCTATCCAATCTGACATTGACAATTGGAGACAGTTATTTCTTTGCATGCCCAGGCACCCATCCAATCAACAACAAACAAGAGAGACAAGTGGCGATTTTCTATTAGTTGAATATAAATCATCTAGCACCTTGCAAGTAGTCACAGGTAAATTTAAAATTATGAATTTGAATGTTTTTGGTAGTCTATTGAATGATTTGGAGGGAAAACTTCTGATGAGTGTCGTCAATCACACCATTTAATCATTATAATTGTCAATCCAGGGCGGTGTCCAAGGCTATATACGAAAGGAGATATAGGTAGCTTGAAAATCAGCTCATTCAGAAAACAGGCTTTATTGGTGGGACAAGTGAACCTTGGGGGTTTTGGTGTCACTTTAATCCTATAAACTGAAGTTAAATTCTAATTACTCTTGCAAAATCAAAATTATAGGAATAAAACCTGATTACTTTTGCAGAATGAAACCTATTTACTATTGCAGAATGTAAATGACAAGAAAAGGTAGTTGCAGGAAACTGAAATCTAACTAAATTTGCAAAAATATCACCTATTTTACTCTTGCAAAATGAAAAGAATAACAAGAAGATGAAATAGCAGAAAATAAATGAAAAGAATAACAAGAAGATGAAATAGCAGAAAATAAAACACACAAGCTAACAACTGATCAACAAAATGGATTAAAGCAGGAAATAATCTGCTGGAAACAGGGAAAATTCAACAATGCTACAAATTGATGAATCAATTAACACTCACTCTCATTAACCTAGGTCCAAATCACAAATCTCTATGCACTATTAGCTAGTGAACAGAAAATGAAATATGACAAGTCTCTGCTAATCTGCTGCAGCAAAAGTTGCAGAAAAACCTGTCACCAATAAGCCTTCTTCTAAACTTGGAAGTGGCCCTTGCTCCCTTGTTCCAAAAGAAGGCAAAAAAACTCTCTCTTAACTACTTAAACACTCAAACATTTAATGGGACAAAATATGAATGAGAAATCCTGCACTTTATTTAGTCTCAAGCAACATTACAATATTTGCAGGAAAACCTGCTAAAAACTGCAATTTGCCACAGATCTACTTTCTTACCACAAGTCTTATCCTTATTCTCTACTTCTCTACCTCTCTACCCGGCTCAACCAACATGGTATCCTATTATTTATAAAATTCTATTACATATGCCAATCCGTTCTGTTGCTGCCTTTTAGGGATTTAGCAACTATTCTGAAGAAGTCTTCTTAAAATGCAGCAAACTGTTATGCTGCAGCATATCCATTTTCCTTGTGTGTCATCCATTGGGAGAAATGCGTTGGAAGGGGTGATAAAATTCCTCATACAGCTAAATCCATCTTCATCTCACCATTTGCCACCTTTTGACCATTTTGTTTATAGTTTTGACCAAAATTGGTCCTGTTCTGCTCATTCCAGAGCTGCTCCGGAATATCTGGCAGTTTAACCATTTTGACCCTTATGCAGAAAAGCGAGTTTGACCAGCTAGGTAGTCTTCCTAAGTCCTTAGAAGACCAATTCTATAGATTTTACATGCTGGAATTGACAAATTCCAAGCCATGCTATTTATTGATAGTTGGCTGGAATTTGTATGACTGTTTCCAGATTTCCTGCAATTCAATATTTTTGATTGGTTGCTCCTATTTGGATCACGTGGAAGTGTTGGCAAGTGGAGAAAGAGTCACTCCTAGCCTCCCTCAACTGTTTCCAAGTGTTTCCCACATATTTAATTGACAAATTCCATGCCTTCCTTCATAGTGACAGGTGGCTGGAATTTGTATGGATTGTCACTTGTTTTTTACAGCAGTCAAAACATGCCCAACTGCCCTTTTGGAGTGTTTATAACTTTTGCCTCGTAACTCCAATGTACACCAAATTTTACCCACATGTTCTTGGTTGTATGAATTACATCGGGTTCAATTTTCAGCTCTTAACTCCTCAAGAATTACTCCCAGCATTGCTGTCAAGTTGGCCTCTAACATAGATTTTTACCAGAATTTCTAGCAGTCAAAAAGTGTGAAATTGCCATTTTGTGGGCCCCATATCTTCCAGATTATTTGTCTATGTCTTCAAATTTGGGGCATGTGTTCTCTCCACTATGAACTATAATTGGTATGAATTTGGTTCCTTAACTTGCTTTGGATCATTTCCAGTAGATCCACCAATATGCCCCTTAACGCAAATTTACACCTGTTAACAGCTCTAGAAAAAAACTGAGGCATGAGCTCCAGAATGATGTAACCTTCATAACTTTTTATCTACAACTCGGATTGACTTGCTTCAAAAAGCAAAATTGTAGTTCTCGATGAGAGGAATCTATCCATGCCATCAGAATGTAATTTTACTGCATTATGACATCAGAATTAACATGATACTCATTTTTGACCTTTTACAAGTAAAATGCTTAAAATAGTCAAAACAAGGGTATAATGTTTCTAACATAAAATCATGTAAACAATTAACAATTAATATATTCTAATCAACTATTTGGCAATTTAACTTTGTATATTTAATAATATGGCAGTTTTTATATGTTAACCATAGCGCAAAAATGAGGCATTTCTCAGCCTCATCAACTTCTGAATGCCATAACTTTTGCATGCAAAAGCACTTTCGGCATGGTTTTTTTAGAGTGCATGGCTTTTCGAGCTCTTCGTAGTGGAGACATTTGTTTTGTTCTGTCATGGATGAAGCAAAAAAATGTATTCTTGCATAAGTTTCATGGACCCTTTGTTACCATCATTGCTATCCTCTGATTGGATTCCAAATCCAAAAGGACATTGCCACTTGACAAAACATTGCACAAATTTTGATCAAATGGACAAACTTGGTATGCTCCCTTTATCTTCCCCTTTGTTCAAGGAGATTGTTTTTGCTGATGTGGTGGCTAGGACAGGTGACATCAACAGTTTTTGGCATGGGCACACTATCTATGCTTGCAACACATGAGTCCACTTGGGCTGATTAAGTATGAGATATAGATTCAGTAGATTGCTCCTCCATCCACAAACAAAAGCATTAATCATTATTATGAGCTTGCTTCTCTTACCAGGTGGCAAGGATATTGATTGTTGCTACAAGATTACTCTTTTGCTTACGGTCAAGAGCATTACTAGTAGTTGTATGCTTGGTCTTCTAACCAAGGGCAAGCACTTTGACAATGAGTTAGAGTACACATCTGATGTCAGCACAAGGTATGCCTTGTTCCTTTAAGGTTCTCTCATATGCAAGGAATTGATTGTTTGGAGACTCTTGTTCCTATTATTAAATGGATCTTGTTCAAGGTTTCTTCTCTCTTGCGGATGGACCATGCTCCAAACTATAGTCCAACATGCCCTTCCTCATGGGGAAGTTCAAGAGAGAATCTTCTTGTAGCAGTCATCTAGCTTGGATATTAAATGGTTAGATCCAGGAGTTGGAGTTATGGCTTCATATCCATAGGATGTTTGATCCAGTACATGTATCTTCAAAAAGGCAACCAAAGCAGCCAAAGGCCTTCATGATCAAGGTCACGGCTGAGGAAGTTCTTGTTCGAGTGTTGGAACATCTTGGAGTTGTAGAGGAAGTGTTCTTTGTATATATGTGGGAATATCCAATATCGACTATGATGACTAAAGTAAAGCCTAAGGAGAGTCTTGTGTTGCTAGAAGAGCATATCCATATAACAGCTTTCCCAAATGGAATTTCAAATACTCTTAGATAATCTAACCTTGTTGGCCAAGGCCGAAATTGGATACTGTAAGCCTACAAGCAACCAATGAAGTAAGCCTCCGAGCATTATTGATGTAAGCCTATAGACAATGATTTGTTGTTTTCACCCATAGCAAGTTTGGTTAAAACACTCGTGTGGTTAACCTTAACCAAACCCTCATTAAAGGCTTACTAAGGTATTGAACTTGACTTAACCTTGATCCTTATGTTGGTTTAGCTTAGATATAATATGTAATTGTAAAGTTGGAGATTAAGTAATTACTATAAATACCCCTCAACCACACAATCCATTGCATTAGTGTAATATCATTCATTCTACCAGAAGTGACTATATTTCGTGTCTATAGACACCCATACAATTCTCCCTTCACCCCTTCCCCCCCTCCATCTCTTGTTCGGTTACTGACCCTTCCATAAGAATTATGGTGAAAGTATGCTTCTGGTCGTTTTTGGAAAGTAATGTTAAATTTGACACTGGTGCCACAATTGCACAACTCACCTATCATCCTCAAAGCTAAAATAAGAGGAAAAGATACGATGCAAATGAAAATCCATTGTATTCAAACTTGTTTCTAAATACTAGCTCATCATTCCCATATGATCCATTTAAAAAAATTGTTTCGACAAACGTTATCAAGAGGGCTAAGCCCAAAATTATGTGCTTTTGATGGTCAAGCATCACAAGGGTAGGACAATCACTCCAAGTTGCACAAATGATGCAATAAGGAGAGGTTGGGTCAAATGGGGGCAGAATATGAGATCATATTCATGACATCCATGCAAGTGTCATCACATTGTGAGATAAGCATTTGAAAGAACTAGTTCTAGAAGCTCCTTTTCCAAATGGCTCTTTTTACTAACATGTAAACTTGAAAAATGATGAGGTCAAGCACTAGATTTTAAAGCTAATACAAACAAGTTAGATATTTCTCAGCATGTTAACTCATGGAAGTTTGATCAAGTTGGCAAGAAAGGAAATGAGGTCACAGCTTTGTAGAACTAGAGATTCCTATCACCATGAAAAACAAGTCGCCAAGTACTTGGATCAATAACCTATTGAACCAGTTTGGAGGTGCCAAGTACTTCGCCAAGATCAACTGCAAGTCAATCTACCACCAAGTGCCAATCGAGTAACCTGATGTGTGAAGGACTCCATTTCAATCCATAAAAGGATTGCTTGAATGGTTGGGCATGAGTCCACAACATTCATGAGAATTATGAACATCTTTGCGACCATGACCACTTCATGGTCGTCTACTTGGACAATGTACTTATGTTCAACAAAACATAAGAGGAGCATCTCAAGCATGCTTATGACAAATATTGTATGCTAATTTGGGAAAGTGTTCATTTGCAAATTGGATTATCCAATATCTTGGTTGCATTGTTGAGAGGGCACATGAATTACAAGAAAATTTAGATAATTTGAGCTTGCTCTACCTCAAAGACGTGCAAAGTTTTGTAGGTTTGTGTTGAGCTTTTGCCACAGTGCATGGCCCTTGAATCAAGTGACAAAAGGAGACAAAGCAGAGTTTGTGTGGACTGAGACACAAAAAAACAGCCAAATTGAACCTAGCCAATTTGAATTGCACATTTGTTTTGAGCTTTTGCCACAATGCATAGCCATTGAATCAAGTGGCAAAAGGAGACAAAGCAAAGTTTGCGTGGACTAAGGCACAATAGAAAGCATTCAAAGGAATAAACTAGTGACTCTATGGGACACCTATATTTGCCCTTTCAAACTTTCAATAACCATTTGCGAGGGAAACCATGCCTCAAAGAATGCATTTAGTGTTCTCGCATAGGTGGGCATCCCACAATGAGACATTCGATGACACAATCAAAATGTATCCCACATAGAACAAAGAACTCCACACCATTATTGAAGCATGCTAAAAATGGAATGTTACAATTTACACAGAGCGACAATTTTCCAACAGATGCAAAGAAGTTGCAAAATGATCACCAGAAAAAATGGTCCATGTTTTTACGAGAATTCCAAATTTCCAACCGAACTTCATGCATATGAAGGGAAGCAATCCCCATCAATTAAGTTACCAAATGCTTAAGTCAAACTTCCACTACAACATTGACCTTTGTCCTCAACATTTGAACATGGGATCTCCACATGGCTCCAATTAGATACCTTAGCTTTGTAGACATGTTAGAGACTGCTTGGAGGAAAACAACTTTTTTACTACTATATATACAATGTACTTCTATATCGTCTAAGACATCTTTATGTACCATCTAAAAACTATCAAAAGACAATATGGAACACACAATATAGGTGGGTAGTAGTTTTGGAATATTACTGATCTGACCGTATTGGCCAAGCCCAACAATGCTGAAGTGCCTATGGGTACTCTTGATGTAAGCTTACATGCATTCTTTATATAAGCCTATGGGCATCTTATATGTAAGCCTATGGGCATTCTATATGTAAGCTTACAAGCATCCTCTATCAAAGCCTATGGGCAATGTTTACGTAAGCCTACGAGCATCCTTTATGTAAGCCAAAGAGTATCCTGTGTGTAAGCCTACGGGCAGTATTGATATATTAACCCCTACTAAGATTGGTTAAGCCACTTGTATAGTTAACATTAACTACAACTTCATTACAGGTTCAGTAACTTATTGGCTTAACCTTTAGCCTTATGTCAACCTAGGTTAATATAATATGCAATTATAATTTGGGGGTTACATATCTACTATAAATACCCCCCAACATACCCCGAACCTACAGAGTGAAGATATCAAGTTTACACATACGTTAAGGGAAGGGAACAAATGTGCAGATAGCCTAGCCAATAGAGGAGTTTTAATAGAAGATTGTGAAGTTAAGTTCTTTTTTCCATGGTTATAAAAAGTAGTAAGTTTAGCTGAAGCTGACAAGAAAATGTTGACTTCTTGAATCAAATAATGATTATGATTTACTTTAATGTTTTTCATTGGTAATATTTGTTGTATTTTATAACATTAATGTGTTTTCATATAAACTATTTATTACAATTCTTGTGGTTGCACTTATGCTTCACGAAGGAAACTAGCAGTCCAGATCTGGTAAAGCGGACTATGATAGCGCAAAATTTTGGAAATATTACTCTACTAAGATGCAATGCATAGACAGTAGAGGTGAAGTTTTGGTATTGTAAAGGCTGCTGCAAGAAAATGTCAAGAAGAAGGATGCTGAATTTTGGAATATTTATATTTACAAAGAAAATTGAAGAAGATTCAGAAAATGAAAATCAAGAATTCAAACTTTTTTATGAAAAAATATGTAGGTATCTAGCTATAGCAACTTAATTGAGATGAGAATTGAATTTGTTTGTAAAGTCTCAAACTCTAAAGGAGAGAGTTGTGATTTGTCAAGGATGGGGGACTTGAGTACAACCCCTTTTCCTACAGCAAATAAATAAATACCCACGAAATTGATCCATTGTATCAGTGTGTGATGAAGTGATATTGGGGGTGCCTACGGCCACCCACCCCTTCTTAATTTGGTTATCTATCTTAGTTCCTTACGTTTATATGCTCTCTTATTTTTGCTTCTACTCTTTTGCAATATGATTCGTGGTGATTGCATGCTTTGGAATGTTCTTAAAAAATATTCTAAAATCCAACATGGTATCAAAGTGGCAACACTCGATTACATAGAAGATCTCTTCAGCATTCTAAGGAGCAAAAGAAGGAATTTATTTCTTATTATTATTCCTTGCAAAAAAAATTAAAAGGAATTTTAAGAAAATTGATGTTTTTCAAAAACATCACTCTAGGGCTATTTTGGAGGGCAAACTTCCACATGCCATAACTTTTGCATACTGATGTGTTTGAAGCCCTTTTATTTTTTCAAATTGCATTGTTTTTCAAGATCTACACATTGGTGACATTAATTCAAGACTTATTAGAGTGTTTTAGATGTTTTGGCTGCAAGAGGAGTAGGTTTTGGATGGTCAATGCAAGGTACGCCTTGTTCCTACAAGTCCCTTTCAGATGATGGGGACTGATTATTCAGAAACCTACCTTTGTTGCTTGATGATTCAACTATTTTCTTTTGAGATTGGAGGACAGATTGTGGTCATCATATTGCATGTTGAAGATCTTCTCACGAGAAGCTCAATATCTTTGATCCAGAAGGTGGGTTCACGACTTCATGTTCAAGGACGAGTTGATCTAGCTAATATACCTTTGGCAAAAGAAGATAGCAAGATTCATGATGAAGATTCATCGGCCAATTCCAGAATTGGAATAATAGTAATCTGACCTTATTGGCCAAGGCCGACAATGCTAAAGTGCCTATGGGTACTCTTGATGTAAGCCTATGGGCATTCTCTATGTAAGCCTACAGGCATTCTTTATGTAAGCCTATGGGCATCCTTCTATATAAGCCTATAGGCATCATTTATGTAAGCCTATGGGCATTCTATATGTAAGCCTATGGGTATCCTTTATGTAAGCCTATGGGCATTCTTTATATAAAGCCTAGGGGCATATTTGATGGGGGGACACAAAATCACTCATACCAAAATTTTCAAAATGCACATTCATTAACTTGGAAAAAGAGATTACAATGCTAGCCCGCAGGCTTAGCTTTCTATTTTCTAATGCAAGTTGCCTCACGTTCGGCGATCTGCCTACGCTCCCAGGAAGAAAACCTTCTTCCCAATCTCAACTCCTCTACTTCCCCCCTGGAAGAAAAACATACCCAAACAGGTCCAGAGTGGGCCTCTTGCCTCCAACTCTGCAACACTGCCTCGGCAGTTTTTCGACCCCTTCTACATGCCTATGCTTCTCCTTTTAAAATCCCTCTGGGTTTCTTTCGAGGTCCCGACCCTCTAGGCCATTAATGACCCCTCTGGAAGAATACATCTTCCGAATCTCAAAAAATCGGCTCTTCCTCGCCTTCAATGACTGAACCTTCACATCTTTTACTTTATCTGGCAACTGCCACCGGGGTAGCCGCGGAAACTCGCATTGATGAGCCCCCTGATCGTCTCTGACCTCTGGACGCAACAGTCGAGTGGCCGCCATGCTCAGCAAGCTTACCGGGCAAGAAATCCTGCTTTAATGAGGCCTTTGACTGCCTCGGGAAACACCGTCTGGGGACGCGTGTCTTTCCTCCTCGCTGCTTTTCCCCTTCGTCGGGTCGCGATATCGCGACATTTCCCTTCCCTGCTGCATTTCCTCTTAGTCGGGTCGCAATATCGCAACATTTTTCTTTCACCGCCATCTTCTTCTCCTTCGGGTCGCGAAATCGCGACATGTCGCGATACCACGACATCTTCTCCTTCCGGCTCCTCTTTCTCCTCTCGGGTCGCGAAATCGCGACATCTTTGCTCACTGCTTCCTTCTCACCTCTTTGGGTTGCGATATCGCGACATCTTTCCTCTCTGGCTCCTCTTCGCTTCTCGGGTCGCGAAATCGCGACATGTCGCGATATCGCAACATCTTTGCTCACTGCTTCCTTCTCACCTCTTTGGGTCGTGATATCGCGACATCTTTTCTCTCTGCTCTCTCCCTCTGTTTTCGGGTCGCGAAATCGCGACAACTTTGCATTCAGCCTTCGCTCTCTACTTCAGGTCGCGAAATCGCGACAGCTTGCCTTCTGCTCTCGCTCTCTGCTTAGGGTCGCGAAATCGCAACATGTCGCGATATCGCGACAATTTCCTTCCTTGCTTCCCTTTCTGCTCCTTCGGTCGCGATTTCGCGACATGTTGCGAAATCGCGACATTTTCTCCACTGGTCCTTCCTTGTCTGTTTTAGTTCGCGATTTCGCGACATGTCGCGAAATCACGACATTTTTCTTGGACGCCTTCTCCTTCCTTCCTGAGTCGCGAAAACGCGACATGTCGCGAAATCACGACACTTTTCTCTCTGGCACCTTCTCTCGGCTTCTGGTCACGAAAATGCGACATGTCGCGATATCACGACATTTTTCTCCCCTGCGCCTCCTCTTGTCTTCTGGTCGCGAAAATGCGACATGTCGCGATATCGCGACATTTTCTCCTCTTGCTCTTTTCTCTCGGCTTCTGGTCGCGAAAATGCAACATGTCGCGATATCGCGACATTTTTCTCCTCTGCGCCTCCTCTTTGTCTTCTGGTCGCGAAAATGCGACATGTCGCAATATCGCGACATTTTTCTCCTCTGCGCCTCCTCTTTGTCTTCTGGTCGTGAAAATGCGACATGTCGCGATATCGCGACATTTTTCTCCTCTGCGCCTCCTCTTGTCTTCTGGTCGTGAAAATGCGACATGTCGCGATATCGCGACATTTTTCTCCTCTGCGCCTCCTTTGGTCAGCTGGTCGCGAAAATGCGACATCGCAAAATTTTCCTCTTCTGCGCCTCTTCTTGTCTCCTGGTCGCGAAAATGCGACATGTCGCGATATCGCAACATTTTCCTCTTCTACTCCTCTTCTTTGTCCTTTGGTCGCGATAATGCGACAGGTCGCGATATCGTGACACTTTTCCTCCTTTGCACTTTCTCTCGTCCTCTGGTCGCGATAATGCGACATGTCGCGATATCGCGACACTTTTCTCTCTTGCGCCTCCTTCAGCTTTCTAGTAGCGATTTCGCGACAAATCGCGACATTTTCTGCTCCACGTCTCTCTCTCCTCCCTGAGTCGCGAAAACGCGACATGTCGCGATATCGCGACACTTTTCTCTATCGCGACATCAAGGCAAACACTTAGAAATTTTCTTGTCGATGCAAGATTGCTCTACTGCCACTGGATGCTCCTGCATCAGACAACCGAGGTGCATTGAGAAGTGATCTTCACTTCCTTCTTCTCCTCTAGGTTCAAGCCGTCTGCGCAACTCCTCTTGCAGGGCCTGAACTTGCCTCTGCAAAGCTCTGAAATCTTCTGTCACAAATCCTGGTGTAAACTGCCTCACGTTCGGCGATCTGTTTGCACACTCAGGAACTTCCGCTCTTCCACCGATCCTGGTGCAAACTGCCTCACGTTCGGTGATCTGTTTGCACACTCAGGAACTCTACGCCCTTCCACAAATCCTGGTGCAAACTGCCTCACTTTCGACGATCTGTTTGCACACTCAGGAACTCCCGCTCTGATACCACTGATGGGGGGACACAAAATCACTCATACCAAAATTTTCAAAATGCACATTCATTAACTTGGAAAAAGAGATTACAATGCTAGCCCGCAGGCTTAGCTTTCTATTTTCTAATGCAAGCTGCCTCACGTTCGACGATCTGCCTACACTCCCAAGAAGAAAACCTTCTTCCCAATCTCAACTCCTCTACTTCCCCCCTGGAAGAAAAACATACCCAAACAGGTCCAGAGTGGGCCTCTTGCCTCCAACTCTGCAACACTGCCTCGGTAGTTTTTCGACCCCTTCTACATGCCTATGCTTCTCCTTTTAAAACCCCTTTGGGTTTCTTTCGAGGTCCCGACCCTCTAGGCCATTAATGACCCCCTTGGAAGAATACATCTTCCGAATCTCAAAAATCGGCTCTTCCTCGCCTTCGATGACTAAACCTTCACATCTTTTACTTTATCTGGCAACTGCCACCGGGGTAGCCGCGGAAACTCGCATTGATGAGCCGCTTGATCGTCTCTGACCTCTAGACGCAACAGTCGAGTGGCCGCCATGCTTAGCAAGCTTACCGGGCAAGAAATCCTACTTTAATGAGGCCTTTGACTGCCTCGGGAAACACCGTCTGGGGACGCGAGTCTTTCCTCCTCGCTGCTTTTCCCCTTCGTCGGATCGCGATATCGCGACATTTCTCTTCCCTGTTGCCTTTCCTCTTAGTCGGGTCGTGATATCGTGACATTTTTCTTTCACCGCCGTCTTCTTCTCCTTCGGGTCGCGAAATCGCGACATGTCGCGATACCGCGACATCTCCTTCCGGCTCCTCTTTCTCCTCTCGGGTCGCAAAATCGCGACATCTTTGCTCACTGCTTCCTTCTCACCTCTTTAGGTCGCGAAATCGCGACATCTTTCCTCTCTGGTTCCTCTTCGCTTCTCGGGTCGCGAAATCGCGACATGTCACGATATCGCGACATCTTTGCTCACTGCTTCCTTCTCACCTCTTTGGGTCGCGAAATCGCGACATCTTTGCTCTCTGCTCTCTCCCTCTGTTTTCGGGTCGCGAAATCGCGACAACTTTGCATTCAGCCTTCGCTCTCTGCTTCAGGTCGCTAAATCGCGACAGCTTGCCTTCTGCTCTCGCTCTCTGCTTCGGGTCACGATATCGCGACAGTTTCCTTCATTGCTTCCCTTTCTGCTCCTTCGGTCGCGATTTCGCGACATGTCGCGAAATCGCAACATTTTCTCCGCTGGTCCTTCCTTGTCTGCTTTCGGTCGCGATTTCGCGACATGTCGCGAAATCGCGACATTTTTCTCCCCTGCGCCTCCTCTTGTCTTCTGGTCGCGAAAATGCGACATGTCGCGATATCACGACATTTTCTCCTCTTGCTCTTTTCTCTCGGCTTTTGGTCGCGAAAATGCGACATGTCGCGATATCGCGACATTTTTCTCCTCTGCGCCTCCTCTTGTCTTCTGGTCGCGAAAATGCAACATGTCGCGATATCGCGACATTTTTCTCCTCTATGCCTCCTCTTGTCTTTTGGTCGCGAAAATGCGACATGTCGCGATATCGCGACATTTTCCTCCTCTGCGCCTCCTTTGGTCTGCTGGTCGCGAAAATGCGACATGTCGCGATATCGCGACATTTTCCTCCTCTGCGCCTCTTCTTGTCTCTTGGTCGCGAAAATGCGACATGTCACGATATCGCGACATTTTTCTCCTCTGCGCCTCCTTTGGTCTGCTGGTCGCGAAAATGCGACATGTCGCGATATCGCGACATTTTCCTCTTCTGCGCCTCTTCTTGTCTCCTAGTCGCGAAAATGCGACATGTCGCGATATCGCGACATTTTCCTCTTCTACTCCTCTTCTTTGTCCTTTGGTCGCGAAAATGCGACGTGTCGCGATATCGCGACACTTTTCCTCCTTTGCGCTTTCTCTCGTCCTCTGGTCGCGATAATGCGACATGTCGCGATATCGCGACACTTTTCTCTCTTGCGCCTCCTTCAGCTTTCTAGTAGCGATTTCGCGACAAATCGCGACATTTTCTGCTCCACGTCTCTCTCTCCTCCCTGAGTCGCGAAAACGTGACATGTCGCGATATCGCGACACTTTTCTCTGTCGCGATATCGCGACATCAAGGCAAACACTTGGAAATTTTCTTGTCGATGCAAGATTGCTCTGCTGCCACCTGATGCTCCTGCATCAATATTTTATGTAAGCC
Organism: Wollemia nobilis; assembly: GCA_028583015.1. NCBI lineage: Eukaryota > Viridiplantae > Streptophyta > Pinopsida > Araucariales > Araucariaceae > Wollemia > Wollemia nobilis. The sequence continues at coordinate 2,200,383 of JAQPPZ010016829.1, read as the reverse complement.
TATGGGAAATATTGATTTGTTCACCCCTAGTGGATTGGTTAAGCCACTTGTATGGTTGATGTTAACTAAGCCTTTATTGAGGGTTTAGTAACTTATTGACTTAACCTCGAGCCTTATGTTAGCCTAAGTTAATGTAATATGTAATTATAATTTGAGGATTAGGTATCTACTATAAATACCCCCAACCGCTGATGAATTGTATCAATTTATGATGAAGTGCTATCGTGGGAGTGCCTACGGGCACCCACCTCTTCTTTAAATTTTGGTTATCTATCTTATTTCCTTTCATCTTTATGCTCTCTTATTTTTGCTTCTACTCTTTTACAATATGATTTGTGGTGAATGCATGCTTTGGAATGTTCTTGGAAAGTATTCTAAAATCCCACAAGTAGTACACTTCAATGTGAAGAAAACCTTGGAAGTTTTCAAAAATATTTCCATTAGCCAAATACATGTGGCAATGTCATTAAGCACATCTGATTATGTAATGCATATGCCATCATCAAGCCTGTGAGTATGAAATAGGAACTATACACTCCACTACCAACACCTTATTGACCCCAAGAGTCAGTTTCAATGGAACCTCAAGTTTTTTTGCTGTTAAACATCATAATGCTTGCATTTAGGTGGTAGTAGGCTTATTTTCAAAGAGGGCAATTTTGACACCTTATTAGAAGAGGATCGCAATAGAAGACACTACAAAACTCTTCAAGTGTGTGAGGATCCACTTGGGATTCTTGTAAACCATTGTATTAGACATCATACGAAAAATCACCGATTTCTTGCGATTTCTTGGAAAATGCAAGAAAACGAGATAGGCAAGAAATTAGAGGCATTTTCCTGAGAGGCATTTTCTTGGGGTTCAGAAATCTTCAAGAAAACATAGAAAATCACCTAGAAATGAAGAAATGGTTTTAAAAGGGGAAACCTTGTCAAATAAATGATTTCTTTAGGTAAGGCCAAGGAACCGACAACAATGACCCAAATGCAACAGCCCTAGCTCCAAGTCCAAGCAGGGACCCAATGTAGAAACACAATATAAAAGAGACTTTGCTTGAGTATGTTGTATTTTGTCGGTTTTTCAACAACAATGACCCAAATCCAACAGCCCTAGCTCCAAGTCCAGGCAGGGTCCCAATGTACAAACACAATATAAAAGAGACTTTGCTCGAGTATGTTGTATTTTGTTGGTTTTTCATGATCAATTTTACTCTTTTTATGAAAATCTAATATAAAATCAACTTTTGTGAATTAAATTATTTTCTTCAATATTTCGTTTTTCGAGTTGCAAACAACTCTCCAAAATTTGGGTGCCAAGTTGTGATTTTTCCTGCAATGATATCAGATACCAGGTTTTTGAGCACTTCCTGGTTTGACCTCTACTCCATGACAAACACAAAGCTAACTAGATCAAGCACCTTGCATCCTTAGACAAAGTAATAAATACAAGCAATTAATCAGTTATTGTGCATCTTCTCAAAATGTTCAACTCGAGCAACCGTATACATGGAATAACAGCCTTCCATATGTACATCACAAAATGGGGCCTTTTCACAACTTCATTGGGCAAAAATCCATTAGGCTTGGGAAGAAGAAACAAGGCCTGTACTCTCCATTAGGCACACTCTACTAGGGCCATGAATAAGAAAAAGGGATTATACACTCCAGTCTATTTTTGTTTGGATGTACCAATATACGACACAATGATGTTTTAGGATTCTTTGCCTTTCAAATTCACAAATGCCAAGTATAACAGAATCTATGGAATGAATTGGTATACTCCTACGCAGATTGATCTTGTCCTTGGCACAGATGTTGTCACTTAATACACTAATCATCAAAGTTTCCTACAGGTTAGTACCCCTTTTTCATGACACCCACATATTCTTTCTAAGTATACTATCTTTGGTAGGATTTTCCTCCAATGCTTCAGTAGCTTGAAGAAAATATGCTTCCCACCAATTCTTCACATATGAGGTAGCTTATAGAAGCACAAATATAATCTTCTCATAACTGGAAAAGTTATTGATAGAGAAAAATGACCTCAATTCATCGAACTTTGTCTATGACACCTGCATCAATTTTTCCTTCAAAAATATGAATATCAATATTTAGTTATACCTCAAAAGTGGTTCAGCCTGAGCTTCTGAAGGATGTTAAGTCACTACTAGAACACGTTGAAGAATTTGCACAAACTAGTTCAACATCACCTTCCTTTGTTTCTCAAGTTCTTTATTGAGCAATGATCAAAAAGGATCTTATGTCCCAGTGTTGCTACCTGAGATCATTTGAAGCAGCTAGGGAGGTAATATGAGGAGTTGCAAGTATCAAGACCATATTTCCTGTAGCCAGACCTTGTTTGACAAGTTGCAAGTATCAAGACCATATTTCCTGTAGCCAGACCTTGTTTGACAAAACATACAAACATAAAAGAAATTGCTTTGATATCACTAATCTAGATTGCAGAAGCAATATGTGTGATAACTCAACATAGGGTAATAAGAACTAGTTTTTAAGAAGATAAATAAGAAAGTACAGCTAAGACAGGATAAAGTAAGCAAGCTAAAAGAATAAAGCAGAGTTGAAGAGTAAAGCAAGTATAGTGGAAAAATATAGCAAGCTCAGATAAGAGTATAAAGCAAATGCTGTTGGGAAAAAATGTAGGAAGTGCTGCTGGAAGGATAAGAATCAAACAAGAATAGAATGAAGCACTCCCTCGTCTATATGTATGAAGCACTTCATGAATAACAAATCTTTTGCAAAACAGAAAATTGATATTTGCACAGGACAAGAAAGAAGATTGGTAATATTCTCGAATCTGGAGAGGCTTATGTACGAGCTTGGGCTATTCAATTTATTGGTTGTAAGCAAAATAGACTTCTTTTGCTTTTCCTAATAGAAGTTGTAATGTCCCAAAATAATTCCAGCATTGTAAATATTGTCTTTTGTGTCTTAAGTGTGTTTGGGCGTCATTGAGAGTATTTCGTCATATTTTGTGGTTAAAATAGGAGTTATAGGGGTTAATAAGTGTGTTTTGACAAGTTTGAATGTTGGTATATGGGTTAGTAGAGTTAATTATGGTATTAGGAGGGTTTTTGTGTCAAAAACAAAGCTATATTATAGGCATTTGATAAAGTGACGTTTCGAAAGTTATTATTATTATTATTTCTTTTATTTCTTTGTTGGGTGGGGTCCAATATAACTTAAGTGACTTTAAGTGATCTCAACATGAGATTATATCATAGCCATTGGATCTTATGAGATTGAGATCTAATCTCAGCCCTCCATGGTTAAATCTAAGGCTAGGACTTAATCTTACTTTAGGGTTTGAGAATAAAAGGGACTTTAGGGTTTCATTTGTGGGGATTGTGAATTTGGAGAATTTGGAATTTGGGAGAGCTTTGCTCTTTTGGGCTCTTGCATTCTGCTGCAGGAGATTATTGGGGTTCCCTTTGGAGAGATCCATTGGAGGCTTGAAGGGGTAAAACCCTAGGCTATCTACCCATTGAAGAGGCAAATCCATTCAGGGTTTGCATGTGTGCATCCATTGTTGAGATCAGAGGTTTCAAAGACTATTTTTTGACATCAAATTTGAGAGGGTTTGGAACCCTAGGTGGAGTGCTCAGCCTGGGAAGTGATTCATTGGCCAAATATTGCTCCAGGAAGTGAACGTCCAGCCTTGGAGAGGTTGTTATTGCAGTTTTGGAGGCAGTTTTGTGTTTGACAAGTGCATATAATATTTGTAAGGGTTTCTTAGTCTATTTCTGTTGCGGCAAATATAAATAAAAAATCAAAATATTCTGCTGTTATTTCTGCTGTATTTTCCAGTTTTCTGCAACTTAGGTTTTGAGCAATATTTTGTTGTAAAATTCTGCAAGTGTTTTGTTTTTCCTGAGTTGGTATATTTCAAAAGTTTATTTTCAGATCTGTTTATTGTATGTCTAATCTCAGCATTCACAAGAATAAGTTTGTACTAGGAATGTATGATTCAATCAAGAATTCAGATTTTAGATTTTATGAGGGTTTATTTTTCTTTTTTAATCAACTTAAGCATGTTTAGTTTCAGATATTCAACTGTTCATAATAGTGATATCAGAGAACTGATCCTGCAACATGTCCACTATGAATGATGAAGAGAAAGCTAATTCAGGGCAAATGTTTAGTGAGATCATAGTTACAAAACTCACCAAATTCTTTTAAAACTCATTGGGACTTGAGCTGAGTCATCCTAAATGAGTTGTTTGGGCTCAACTGGCAAGTTCTAATAAAAATTGCCGATTTGTTGTCAAAACTTGCCAAACTTGTGAGTCTCAAGGGAAAACCTCAGTTGCAACAAACCCCTTTGACCAAAAGGTATAAAAAGTCCGAAGGGCATAAAGGAGCATAACTTTGCTGTGGATATGCCAAGCAAAGTTATGCTCAGTTAAATAATGCTCTATCTCAGCAATCCCTAGAGACCTATAGGTGAGTTTGTTGTAACTATATCAAACAACATTGAAATTGAACAAAATTTGATAGTGATGTAGTTAACATCCACAGCAATGTCCAGAACCTGTTTTCAGCTTTGGAATTTTGTCATTTGACCCCTTCAATGCTATGCAGAACAGTGCAGATCTAAAGATGGTGTTTTAGCCATAACTTGATCGGACAAAATCCAAATCAAGTGATTCTTTTTTAAATGAAGTAGAACACGGTATAGTATCTTCTGTATAAAGTTGACAGTAAAATATGACTGTTTGATAGTTGAAAGTGGCAAAACACAGTCTGGAGTACATTGCAATTTCTTTCTCGTATGAATTTAAAAGGAGTTCATTTTTCTATTGTAAATTCTTCATAATGCTCTCCATATTCTAACCAAAAATCATGAGATAACAAGATAATTTGATGTGCCTACACATTGGAAAACAGTCCAGGTTGAAGGCTGAAAATTTCATGGGCTTAGTTGCATTGGGAAGTGGGCCCAGACAGGTGACAGTTGAAAGGCAATGCTATGGGAGGTATTGAGGCTCAAATCAAATACATAGAATAATAGAGGATATAATTATTCTTGTTTTACCGGAAAAAAGAAATTCAAGCAAGAAGGAAGCCCAAGAGGCTATGAAAGAAGAGGAAGCTACAAAAAGAGAGGAGAGAGAAGAGAAAAGCTAGCAGCAATTTACAGGATTTTGAGAAAGCATAGCAGGGGCATTGGAAGCTTAACAACACAGGAGGATCTAAATGCAACAGGTGCCTCCAAAATTGTAGCTCGAATTCCATGACTTCTTTTATACCACTAAAATAGAAATCTTCCTATTTTCTTAGGAATTTCATTCGCCAAGAGGATTCTTCTTCCAATAACTTGTGTTGTTCAATTTGAGTGGTATATCTTCTCATGGATTTTTTTTTTTCCATATTTGACTTCAAATGACTCTATTTGTCTGTTTTGCCTAGTTCTGATGCATATATTATGACTGGTTTATATGTGAGATTGTAATCTGGATTGTGAATCTCAAAGGATTTGTTTAGTGAGCTATTATGAGCATTATAGATCATATTAGTATCAAAGTAGCTAATTTTCTGTCTTGTGGGATTCCATGCCATTAACAACAAGTGAGAAAAAAATGGGTTTAAGTTCTTTGGAACAGGGGCAGCCTAACATTGAAAGCATAGAGTGGAAAACTCACATAAGAGCCATGGCAACTGAAGAAGTGAATTCCTTAGAATATAAATTTGAAAGAATAGAATTCAATTTGGAGAATATGGCAGCCATTCAGACCAAACTGATGGTAGCCATTCAGACCAAACTGATGCACCTGAGAAAGGCAAACTCATTTCTTCACAAGGTGAGGAATAACAAGAACACCGAGAAGGTCATATGCAGAAAACAGAGCAATTGGATAAAGAAGAGACTTCTAATAGAACAACATCCTTCAAGAGGGAGGCCAAGCTGGGCATTCTACCATACGAAGGCCAAAGGGAGGTGCAGGAGTTGGCAAACTGGTTTGAGCAATTAGAAGTCTACTTTGAGATCCATTGCTATTTTGTTGAGTACAAGATTTATTTTGCACGTTTGAAGATGCCACATCATTCTATTATATGGTGAAGAAGCTATATGGACTCTTTGAAGAAGAACATAGATCCCATGGTGACCAAATGGAGTGAATTCGAGGTATTCATGCAAAAGCAATTTTATCCCGTTGGATATGAGGAAGAGAGGAAATATAAATGGCAGGACCTCCAGCAAGAAGGACAAAGTATAGAAGACTATACCACTGAGTTTCAGAAACAAGCCATTGGGCCACTCCCTCAAGGATCTCGAAATGGTATCAAAATACCTTGAAGGACTACATGCCCATATAAGGAGAGTTGTTATGCTCTTCAAACCACAAAGCATTGATGGTGTAAGTGCCCAAGCAGATAATATAGAAACTGATGTAAAGAAGCTCTTTCACTTGGGTGCAGCCAGCAAAGAAGGGGATTCTAAGAAAGGCGAACAAACAAAGGAGAAGGGAAATAATAATTCCACCACCACTGCTCAATGTAAAGAATCTATGGGTCATTGTTCGCATTGTGATAGGATGATGTTAGGAGGTGAAGTCACTATGCAGTGTTTTAGCCAGCAGAGACTGCTGCTAGACGTCTAGGCAGCAGTACTAGACGTCTAGGCTACTAGACGTCTAGGCAGCAGTACTAGACGTCTAGGTTGCTAGACATCTAGGCTGCACTGCTAGACGTCTAGGCAGCGCTGCTAGACGTCTAGGCAGCGCTGCTAGACGTCTAGGACAGACGTCTAAATGCGGAAGACGAACAGGTTCAAGCGCCTTCCTTGGGAGTGGAAACGAACAGTTTTTGGAGGCTTCCTTTGGGAGAGGAAACGAACAGTTTGGAGTCTTCCTTCTGCTCTATAAAAGGGACTTGATCCCTTGCATATGATGTTGAAATGTTGAAACGTGAATGTAAAGTTTTGCTGAAAATAATAAAGAAGGAGAAGTTGCCATTGCCCCGTGGTTTTCCTGCACATTGCAGGTTTCCACGTAAATCTCTGTGTTACTTGTGTTGCTGTTTTTGTTCTCTGTCATTGTGTTTCTACTTGCAGGTATAAAATCTGAAGTTTTTCCTAACATCTGGTATCATAGCTCAAGGTTTTGTGCGAGTGGGAGCTGCAACAATGACAGGAGGTGTAACCAAGTTCGAGATTGAGAAATTTGATGGCAGGAACTTCGCTCTATGGAAGATGAAGGTGGAGGATTTGCTGGTTCAGAATGACCAAGCTCAAGCCTTGAAAGGGGTCGCGAGTAAACCGAGCAACATGAAAGATGAGGAGTGGGCAACGCTTGACAGGAAGGCGGTTTCTACAATCCGTCTCTGCCTAGCGGACTCTGTCTTGTTCAATGTAGTTGAAGAGAAGACCGCGGAAGCCCTTTGGCAAAAGCTTGAAAAGTTGTATGAAACAAAATCAGCAACAAATAAGGTTTTTCTGAAAAAGCAGCTTTATAGCTTGAGGATGAAGGAAAGTTCATCCGTGGTAGATCATTTGAATGAGTTTAATACTCTTATCAGTAAACTGGTTTCAGTTAATGTGAAGATGGAGGATGAAGATAGAGCTATCACCCTACTTTGTTCCCTCCCGGACACTTGGGATCATATGGTGATGACCATCAGTAATTCATCATCAGGAACTCTCAAATTTGATGATGTGGTAGCCGCTTTGTTGGCAGAAGAGTTGAGGCGAAAAACGTCTCTCGGAACCCTCAACCAATGAAGCCCTATTCGTGAGAGGTCGATCTTTCGAGGGGAGTAAACAAGGTAGAAAACAGTCCAGATCTAAGTCTAAAGGACATAAGCATAAAGGGAAGTGTTGGCATTGTGGGAAGCCAGGACACTCAAAGAAGGACTGTTGGCAATTAAAGAATGGTGAAAAGCAAAATCAGCCATCAACTGAGGCCAATGCAGCAGATTCAGGAGAGACGGCAACATGTGAAGCCTTCTGTATCAGTAACAACAGATCTGTTTTATATACCTGGGTTTTGGACTCAAGTGCATCTTTCCACATGTCTCCCCACAGAGACTGGTTTGACAAATATCAGCCATACTGTGGTGGAAAGGTCTATTTGGGTGATGATCACCCTTTAGAAATTGTGGGAAGAGGGGATATAAGGATCAGGTTGGACGATGGTAGAGAAAGGATGTTATGTGATGTACGACATGTGCCCGATTTGCGGAAGAATTTGCTCTCAATCAAAATGATGGATAAGCTAGGGTATTCTGTCACTTTCGGTAACAACTACTGCAAAATTACCAGAGGAGCTCTTGTAGTAGCAAAGGGAGAATCTTATGGGACCCTATATCGTTTATGCGGTGATACGGTGACAAACCATGCAGCAGCAACAACTTCTGTTCAGGATGCAGTAATGCTATGGCATCAACGCCTAGGCCATATGAGTGAAAAAGGTCTGAAAATTCTGCATGACAGAGGTATGCTTTCTGGGATTAAGTCTTGTAATTTAGACTTATGTGAGCACTGTATTTTTGGTAAACAAAAGAGGGTTCGGTTTATTGCAAGTCCTGGTAAGAGTTCTGATTTTCTGCAACTTATACATTCGGATATATTTGGACCAGTCCCCACTCAGTCCTTAAATGGCGCCATCTATTTTCTGACTTTTATAGATGATTATTCTAGGAGAGTGTGGGTTTATTTTCTGAAGAAGAAGTCGGAAGCTTTGCAGAAATTTAAAGAGTTCAAAGCACGGGTAGAGAAGAGTTTGGGCAAGTCGATTTTATGTCTCGGGTCAGATAATGGGGGTGAATATTGCTCCAAGGAATTTGATAAATTTTGTATGCAGGAAGGTATTAAGCACCAGAAGACTATACCATATACTCCACAACAAAATGGTGTGGCTGAGCGGATGAATCGCACAATCATGGAACGTGCAAGAAGCATGCTTAGCGCAGCCATGTTGGAGAAAAAGTTCTGGGCAGAGGCTGTTAATACAGTTGTTTATCTTATTAATAGGTCACCTACAACTGCGTTGGATGGACAGATTCCGGAGGAGGTTTGGTGTTGTAAGCCAGTTGATTACTCTCATTTGCGTACCTTTGGCTGTGATGCGTTTGCCCATGTACCCAAAGAAAAAGGTCCAAGCTTGACCCAAAGTCAAGCAAATGTGTTTTTCTCGGCTATGGAGATATAGTGAAGGGGTATAGACTGTGGGATCCTACTGCCCACAAGGTAATTATTAGCCGGGATGTTATTGTTGATGAAAAATCCATGCAAAGGAAGGAGGTACAGCAAACTCCTAATGTTGTACCAGTTGAAGTAGAAATGAATGAAGATGAATATGAAAATCAGCATGCTGAAGTTTTTGATCAGCATGCAGAACAGCAAGTAGAACAGCAAGTAGAGCAGCCACAACGGTCACAAGACCAAGAGCCACAATCAACAGATCATTGGGTTAGAAGATCTACACGTCCACAAAAGTGTCCGGAAAGGTATTCTCATGTTTATCAGTCCTCTTTTGCTTTGTTAACTGATGATGGTGAACCTAGTTCATTTCAGGAAGCTAGAGAGTCTGAGAATGCAGAAAAGTGGAGGAAATCCATGGAGGAGGAAATCGAGGCACTTCGCAAGAATAAAACGTGGGAACTTGTGGATCTCCCACCTGGAAGAAAGACTGTTGGAAACAAGTGGGTGTACAAAGTGAAGAAGAACAGCGATGGGTTGTTGGAACGCTATAAAGCTCGCTTGGTGGCAAAAGGCTATGTGCAGAAGTCAGGTATTGACTTTAATGAAATTTTCTCTCCAGTTGTGAAGATGACTACTATTAGAGTTCTACTTGCACTTGTAGCTGCACAGGATTTAGAACTGGAGCAGCTTGATGTAAAGACTGCTTTCTTGCATGGTGATCTCGAGGAAGAGATTTATATGGATCAGCCTGAGGGCTATGAGGAAAGAGGCAAAGAGCATTTGGTTTGCAGACTGAAGAAATCACTGTACGGGTTGAAACAGGCGCCAAGGATGTGGTACAGGAAATTTGACACCTTCATGAAGAGCCAAGGTTTCAGCAGGAGTGAAGCTGACCATTGTGGATACTATAAGAGGTTTGATGATGGCAGTTTTATTATTTTGCTGTTGTATGTTGATGATATGCTGGTTGCAGGCCCCAACATGAAGAAAATCATTGAACTTAAGGCTCAATTGGCTAGGACATTTGAAATGAAGGATTTAGGAGCAGCAAACCAAATTTTAGGGATGAAGATACACAGGGACAGAAAAGGAAGAAAGATCTGGTTAAGTCAAAAGTCATATGTGGAAAAGATTCTGCAACGCTTCAATATGCAGAATGCAAAACCAGTTAGTACCCCACTTCTTTCACACTTAAAGTTGTCTTCCAACCAGTGTCCTAGAACAGAAGCAGAGAAGACAAGCATGTCTCGTGTACCGTATTCATCAGCAGTAGGAAGCCTCATGTATGCCATGGTGAGCACCAGACCGGATATTGCCCAAGCAATGGGAGTAGTCAGCCGGTACATGGCAAATCCTGGTAAGGAGCATTGGAATGCGGTGAAGTGGATATTTAGATATTTAAGAGCCACTTCAGATGTTGCCATTTACTTTGGATCGGCAGATTTGCAAGTTAAAGGTTTTGTGGATTCTGATTATGGTGGAGATAGAGATGGGAGAAAGTCCACTACAGGATATACCTTCACTCTTGCTGGTGGAGCGGTGAGTTGGGCTTCTAAGTTGCAGTCTGTTGTGGCTTTATCAACCACTGAAGCAGAATATATTGCAGCAACTCATGCCAACAAAGAGGCAATTTGGCTAGAGCGATTGTTGGGTGACTTCAAGGTAATGCAGGAGAAAATTACGCTGCATTGTGATAGCCAAAGTGCTATTCAGCTAGTGAAGAATCCAACATTCCATGATCGCACGAAACACATTGATGTCAAGTACCACTTTATAAGAAATGTGGTGGAAGAAGGTAGGATCCTGTTGCAGAAAATCGACACTGAAGTGAATCCTGCAGATATGCTTACAAAGTCGGTCAAGGTAGAGAAGTTTGAGTGGTGCAGAACTTCTCTGGGCTTGCTGAAAAAGTAACAAGGGCAGCATTGGGCAATTGGCACTGGATGAAAATCTTTGGCAGAAGAATTCCTGAATACTGACTTCAAGTGGGAGAATGTTAGGAGGTGAAGTCACTATGCAGTGTTTTAGCCAGCAGAGACTGCTGCTAGACGTCTAGGCAGCAGTACTAGACGTCTAGGCTGCTAGACGTCTAGGCAGCAGTGCTAGACGTCTAGGCAGCAGTGCCAGACGTCTAGGCTGCGGCTGCCAGACGTCTAGGCAGCGCTGCTAGACGTCTAGGACAGACGTCTAAATGCGGAAGACGAACAGGTTCAGGCGCCTTCCTTGGGAGTGGAAACGAACAGTTTTTGGAGGCTTCCTTTGGGAGAGGAAACGAACAGTTTGGAGTCTTCCTTCTGCTCTATAAAAGGGACTTGATCCCTTGCATATGAATGTTGAAACGTTGAAACGTGAATGTAAAGTTTTGCTGAAAATAATAAAGAAAGAGAAGTTGCCATTGCCCCGTGGTTTTCCTGCACATTGCAGGTTTCCACGTAAATCTCTGTGTTACTTGTGTTGCTGTTTTTGTTCTCTGTCATTGTGTTTCTACTTGCAGGTATAAAATCTGAAAATTCACTAACAGATGGGCATGCCGATGCAAAATGTTGGAAGTTAATTCTTAAAATTCACCTAGGAAGAAGAAAAAGAATGAGGCCAAGAAAACCATCACTACAACTGCAGAATCAAATGAGGTTACATATGAATCAGATATTGATGAGGCAACTGCTGCAATTATAGGTACATCTATGAGAAGGAAGAAAGAAATCCAAGAAGCCTGCATGGAAGAAAAATTGCAGGAGGGAAATGAGGATCTCTTCTTTCTTAGGATGCATGTTACAAATCAGAAGGTTAGTGCCTTTATTGATCCTGGTTCATAAAAGAACCTAATTTGACACAATAGTTGGGGATGAAGACTACGTAACATCCAAAGCCTTATTGCATGAACACATAGAGATGCAGGCCACAAGGAAGTGCAAAATCAGGTTTGCAATTTCATCTCATTCCATTAATGAGGTAGAATGTGATGTGGTGGCACTTGATGCTTGTGAGGTATTGTTGGATAGTCCATATTTATGGGACAAAGAAGCCCTAATATTCAGAAAAGAACAACAATGCGGATTGGTCAAGGAATGCAATTCATACCTCATCAATTCATATAAGGGGAGGCAAGAAAATTCTCTTAGTGTGGCCAATCATGCTAATGGACTAGCCGGCACAAGAAGGAAAAATGTCATGTTTGCTTACAAAGGCCAAAATATAAGGGAAGAAATTGTCTCTTCCCATATAATTTCTTTTTGAGAGACCAAAATCATCCAATTAAGGAGGTGGTGATCCAAATTTGATGTCGGGTCACCTTGGGGCCATATTGGACACCCAGATACATATTATGACATAAAAACATTCTTATAATGACATCCATGCTGTTGGTATAGAGTTCTAGGCAGCAAAAAATTAAAATTTGTTACAGGCCTCAAGGATGCATAGTTTTATCAAATGGCATTAGCTCAATCGGCTAGATTCCTCGACTTTCAAAGAGGAGACCAAGGTTTGAATCTTACCAAGCGATACATGCATAATTGCCAAGCTTGTTGTAATACCACCATGTAGTCATGATGGATAACAGATGGGACCGGTTTCGATCCCATACAATCAATTCCAAAAAAAAAAAAGGATGCATAGTTTTGAGTCTTGACAGACACATAAACAGTTCAAGAAGAACTATGTGAGGACTGCTACGTTTCATTCAACATTGTACTGTTGAAAGCATATTACAAAAACCTTTCCATCGATATAAGATGCCCTTATGTTGGATGTGCAAAGCAAAATTTATGCTCAATTGAATTAAGCCCTGTCCAGGTGATCCCTGGAGAGCTGTATGTGAGTTTGTTGTAACTATTATCAAACAACATTGAAATTGAACAAAATTTGATGGTGATGAAGTTAACATCCATAGCAATGTCCAGAACCTAATTTCAGCTTGGAATTTTGTCATTTGACCCCTCGGATGCTATCCAGAACAGTCCAGACCTAGAGATGATGTTTTAATCATAAGTTGATCAGACAAAATCCAAACTTAGTGATTTTTATTTTTAAAAAAGTATTTTTTATTTAAAAAAAGTAGAACTCCATATAGTATCTTTGGAAGAAATTTGACAGTAAAATATGACTGTGATATTTGAAAATAGCAGAACACAGTCAAGAGTATAATTGCAATTTCTCTCTCATATGAGCTCGAAATGAGTTCATTTTTCTGTCATAGATTCTTCATAATGCTCACCATATTCAGACAAAAAATCATGCCATAACAAGATAATTTGACGTGCCCAAACATGGAAAAACAGTCCATGTTGAAGGCTGGAAATTGTATGGGCTGATTTGTATTGGAATGTGGGCCTTGAGAGGTGGCAGCCAAAAGGCAATGTTAAAGGGAGGTATTTGGGCTCAAATCAGATGCATGGATAATTAGAGAACATATTATATTCTTGTTTTAACTTGTTTCATTCGAAAGAAGGAAATTGACATGACAAGGAAGCCCAAGAGGCTATAAACGAAAAGTAAGCTACAGGAAAGAAAGAACACAGAAGAGAAAAGCTAATAGCAAAGGACAGCAGCAAAGACAAGGAATTTGATAAGGCTTAGGAAGGGCATTCGAAGGCATAGGAAGTGCAGGAGGATTTAAATGTACAAGAAAAGCTAATAGCAAAGGACACCAGCAAAGACAAGGAATTTGAGAAGGCTTGGGAAGGGCATTGGAAGGCATAGGAAGTGCAGGAGAATTTAAATGTAATAAGTGCCTCCAAAATTGTAGCTTGTACTGCCATGTAATTTCTTCTTATTTCCTCGAAAGTTTTATTCCCCAAGAGGGATTTTATTCCAGTAACTTGTATTGTTTCAATTTAAGTGATGTATCTTACTTGGATTTTTTTTTCCAGATTTGAGTTAGAATGACTCTATTTCTCTATTTTACATAGCTTAATACATATGTATGATTGAAATCTGGATTGTGAAGTTTCAAAAGATTTGTTTAGTGAACTATTATGAGCATTACAGACTAGAGCCTACCCAAAGCACTCCAGGTAAGTGCCCTTTCCTACATGTTTAGACAATTCCTTGCAACCTTTGATCATGGTTACTGATGTAATCTAATATTTCACTATGTAAGGAAACTGACTACTCTATAAAAGGCAAACGTGACAGATATTTGTGATTGCAATGCAGTTCAAAGAGTTCAAATGATAATCTCGGCATTGAAGAAGACCAGACTAATGTGGCAATCGGTTAGCCCCTCCTTTCAATTATGTGCTGTCCTGTAAGTTTTTAATTGACTCCTGCTGTGGTGTCTGCTATCATTTTTACTAGTAATCCAAACTGATGTGTTCCACAAAATTCCTGGAGGGGGGCGGGGACGACTTTTTAGGACGGTAGACGCATTTGGGGACAACAGAACACCTTTGAGATGGTGGGACGCGTCTCCGAAATGACCTCCAAATCCCAGGACTAATCCCATGGAACGTGTACCATTCTTTGTTGCCACTTGAATTTACTAAACGGGAACACATAAGCACAAAAGTACCACAATCACATTAAACTGAATATATAGAGAAATTAGCGCGCATATATATATAAAGGAAGCTTACTTTCTCAATATAGGTTTGGAGGCTCTCAACTACAGAATGGATATAGTCTCTGAGCAGAGGGGGGCGAGCCCATTGCACTGGAATATTCATGTACCGCCTTCTCTCGAATGCCTCTGCGTAACATCAATATTTAAATTTTACAGTTGTAAGTCAAAAGAACAGAAAAAAAATTGAAATTGAAGAGGGAATTATACACACAATACCTTGAGGATAAATGTCCCGCACATACACCACAAAATTGATGGCGACTTCCAGAAATTCTGTTAGTGTCCGAATAATCTCTCCTGCAAACCGAACGGAGACAAATTTCGAAAATAAAATTATAAATGTTCAATCCCACTGAAAACGAAAATATTAATCATGGTACAAGAAGCGTAGGAACATGCAATTGGGTTTTTCTTTTTTCTTTTTTTAATCTTATCCTTTCCCATTCCCTACCTTGAGGAGAATTTTTTGAGCGATCCATCGCTATGGCTCCAACTCAACAAATACGAAATAGAACTGTATACATACGTATGCACAGAACATTTCCTAAGCCAGGGAGGACTCTTCCGCTCTTTACGAACAAAGATCTAACTTCCATCGCAGAAATATACCACTAAGAACACAGGATCAATTATGGTTTAAAAAAAATTAATACTAAATAATACCTTTTGTGCTTTCAAGCCATGGCATTCTTTTTCATGTCGATATAGTTTTCATTATTAAGTGGGGATCAAAGGAGAATAGTTGTTTTTCTTAATGTTACACAAGGGAGGTGGTTACAGCCTAAATTACAGGAATTGTTGGTGTTGTTGTTGATTTGACGTGAGATGGAGACCACCAATCGCTCTAGGTTTGTATCGGACTGCTCCCAACAACCTATTTGTTTCGTTGTTATTGACTCGGTGTGAGATGGGATCGCTTGGGTTACCCGATATGAGATGGAGACAACAGCCTATTTGTTTTGTTGTTATTGACTCGATGCGAGATGGAGATCACCGATTGCTTGGGGTACGCAGCATGAGATGAAGACCACCCTCGAGGTTTGTATCGGGTTGCTCCTAATAGCCTATTTGTCTCATTGTTATTGATTCGATGTGAGATGGGATCAATTGGAGTACCTGATATGAGATGGAGACCACCGGTTGCTTAGGGTTTGTATTGTTGTCAGTTTGGCACGCACTGAGATGATTTAGCACGGATTACTACCTTTGCTAAAGCTGGCAGCGTGCCCCAAGGTTTGAACTTAGGTCTCTTCTAGGCAAGTACTTGGCTAGTCAAGCCTTTACAGATCCACCTAACCTTGAAGGAGAATAATTGTATTATGCAAAGGTTGTGAAATGATATGATTTGATATGATTAAATGTAGTTGTGAATGTAAGGTTTTTTTATTGTAATTATGAATTTATTTAATGTTAATTTGACCATTTATATTTGAAAAGTATTTAAATTATAAATAAAACAATATTAATTGTATATTGGTGTTGTATTAAGGTAGTTTTATGTAGTTATTATATTAGATGTCATTTATATAATAATTTAAGAATTTTTTATATAATTATGTGCAATCTATCTTATGGTTATATTAACAAGACTAATAACCATTTATAGATTTTATGTTAGTATGTGTAACAATAACCATTTTATGTTAGCATATATAACAATAACCATTATTAGTTGTTTAACATCAATTGCACTCTACCATACTTTATGTGATTGAAGAATCTAATAATTTTAGCATGTGTTAGTTTTGTAATGTAAAAGTTTGTTAGTAGCTAACAAGTGCATAGATGAGCTAAATTGTATTTGTCTATATATTTGTTTATGAGATGTTTATGCAAGTCATTAGCATTTGTAATCTTCCAAGCTTGATCTGCATTTGCTTATGTTTTGCAACAAACATAAAAAATTAATATGATCTAAATTATGGTTTGTTGTCCAAAAAAAATATTTTCAAAGGGATAAATGTATTAAAGCTTTCTTATATATTTATTGTATTTGTTTATGTTACCTAAATGGGTATGTTTATATCAAGCAATAATTGGCCATGACCACCACCTAGGATGATCTATTTTTTACAAAAGGAAATTGTTATATATGTAAATTTTATTATTGAAAAAAAATTATTTATAGGAGAACTTCAGTCTTATGAAGCTTACTTATCATTGAGGACATGAAAAATATTCTTTTTTTTTAACATTGTGAAAGTTTATCCTTACAAGGGATGCATATTATTTATAGGAATCTTTAAGCTCATGTGTATTATTGGAGCTTGTATGTTAATTTTGCAACATCTATTGGAACAAATATAAGAAATGGTTTTTGTGCAAAGGATGTTAAATTGGCAAGTGCATGTTTAATGCAATTGATGAAATATGATTTTCAATACATGTCTCTTGGATTGTCATTCTTAGTGCTTCTATTAAATCAAGTTTTGTGGAATGCTTTAGAATAATATTAAATGCTAGTTATCATTTGGAAATTAATTATCCAATGATGAAGGAAGACTTATCTGATAATATAGTTGACACTGCAACTAGTGACAAGTATCTATAAAATAAGTTGCAAAGTTACGTAAATAAGTTGGGATTTGAAGACCAACATGTTTATATTTATTGTTAAAGTTGTGATGGCCAAACATTAAGGTCATACAAATGTGCACTGGTTATCGAAGGTAATTGTGATAGCCACTCTCATTCACTTAAATCTGCATTGCTATTCGCATATGTTTTCTCTTCAAGATACATTTTTCTTCTTTAATAGGTTCATCCAATAGAATTATACAATCAACATTACATGCATGATATCTATTTTTATCTATTTCTAATGTACTATTATTTGTTGTCTAGTCACCTCTTTATCTCTATTTATATCAAAAAAGAGTTTGTATAAAAGCAAGTCATTTCAAATAGTTTTAGAATATTCTAAGTCCTCATTTGGAATGATACAAAAGTATAAGCTTACATAAATAATTATGTCCTATTCTCACTCCTACCATTTTTGTCACTTGTGATAATTTATTATATGGTGAGCATCATGCAACCTCAATGAGCAATAACATTACAAAAATATAAGGCATTGTTTATATGCTTAAAGAAAATAGGATTTCAATAAGATTTTGTAAAGTTTTATTGTTGCTTGTTGAAAAACCTTAAGATTTATGTTCAACTATATGAAGACGCACCTATATACCACAAGAGGCAATTCTTATAATCAGTGAAATATTTCTTAAGATCTAAGTCATGTTCTACAAGCATGTTTGTCATGAATCTTTGGTATGCAAAGAATATTGGATCTCTTGATTTACCTATGGATGTTATTCTCTTTAACATATCCTAACAAATTAAGTTCTTCTTTTTGCTTTATTTACATACTTGTAAATAAAATTCATGATGTTCATTTGGGATATAGATTGGTAATCAATTTATTTTTTTTAAATCTCTAACATCTTAGGATTTTGGATGTTTAATGTGACATAATTTCTTGCTAGTTTATATAATTGATTGTTATTTTTATCACCTAAATGTGTTGAGTTGCATTGTTTTTCCATGGAGATTTGTAGCATTGTAGGGTGGAGCTTTTTCTATGTAGGTATGTAAATCCCCTATACTTGGGTATGTCTTTGTACATGATTGACTAACTTTTTGTAGCTATGGAAAGAATCAGTTGTCAATATTTCAAATGTGCTTAACAAACAAGGATTACCTTGTGCGAATCAATGTATGATTATGTTCTTATCATAGAGTTAATGTGAATTAAAATTATTACATATTTGTCAAAAAAATCGCTTGATCAACTTCTAAAATGTTGTCCCGTTTAAGTGTATCCATGTTAGATGTTTTTTCCGACCATATGAATCTATGTATATGGACTAAATTATGGTGTTCTCATTTATGCTTTCTCATGGAGAAGTTCATGTATGATCTTTTCAAAAAGATAGTGAACTTATAATGCAAGTTTAAATATGTGTGTGGGTTTCATTCACCTTTTATTAACATTTGATGTAGAAAGCATTCAACAATATCGTTTGGTGAAAGTTAGTCCATTTGCTTTCAATAATGCTTAAAGTAAAGAAAAAAGTGGGGCATCCCATTTAGTTGATCATATCAACTAATTCATGTCTACATTGGCTATAGTTTATTATTTTGCCTTGCCATGGTAAACCAAATACATAACTATTATATTAGCTTATGGTAAAACAAGTTAAGTAGATGATGATGTAGATCTATAATACTTGTGAGTATTTTATCTTATATATTTTTTCACATATACGAAAGTAAGTGATTAAACATAATAATGCATTATGATATTTAAAGGGACATACCAAAATCTTAGATGTCTTTTAAATCCTTTGTCATGCAATTGCATAAAGTGTAACTTGTTTAAGTTGTAGTCAAAGATACCAAACAATCTTAGTTGAGAAAAACATGGAGAGTACCACGTCAAGAAGGCTCTTCATGTTATATTGAATGAAGATGCTTGGACTCCTATACAATTAATGCTATTGAGATTTATGTCCTATATTATATAGAAGTTTCTTTATTTTATTTTTATTAATGTACATCTGGTAATATCACCATAAATGACAATGAATGTTGCATCTCCATGCCATGTTCATGCTCAATGTCATGAAGGTTCATATTTGATAACTAAGTTTCTTGAATATTTGCTTGGATACTGTGAAGCATAATTGAAATATTTGTAAGGGTATTGGGGAGTGCAAGGATTTAACATCTTTCTAAAATGAATTGTTTTGTATCTTGCATTGTAGTGCATTAAAATTTTGATATTTACTTACAAGCAATCATAATATTAACTTTAACACTATTGTTTCAGATTATCAAGACGTCCAAGTCTTGGAACTTCATAAAAGAAGTTTTATAGCCACCTTCACATCTTGTGGAATGTTGATCATGTGGCCATTGTATTTATACTATCCTCCACAAGCTTGAATAATTTGTAATTTTAATTTTTTTTAAATAATCAGAAGAGGATTCTATTAGGGGCCACTCCCATTACAAAAATAAAAAATTACATTGCTCTCATTACATTTATATGAAGTTAATTAAACCATATCCAACTTGCCTTTCTATCAAAGCTATTCTTCATTTGCCTTTCTATTAAAGATATTCGCCATATTTCTTAAACTGCTAAATTTCTATGATCAATTCCTTTACATAAATTTTATTAAGAGATAAAATATCACTCGTACAAATGCCTTCCGAAATTTAAATTTTGTCAAGATGAAATTCAACACCGTGAATGACTAAAATATTTGTTGCCTAGTTTCCATATCTATAAATATCTTGTCTATAACAACCTAACAATTTCTTAATACCTTTTTTAAGGTTCTTATTGATGCCCCTGATTTCCAAGATATTATTTTCATTGTTATTTTTTGTTTTTATTTTTAGGTTTAGTCCCACTTCTTGTTAACAATCACAATATTTGCTTTTGTTTTCCCATATCAATATCCCTTTGGATTTCTTTTTCTCTTTGTTTTTGCTTCTTAGGTCTTCCCCTCTTTTTTCATTCCCACCAATACTTTCATCTTCATGAATCTCTTCAATCTTCTCACACTACTCATAGTAAGACTCATCATCTTTAGGTTTATCTTGCTCTTAAGGATTTGAAGTGCAAGGAATAACCTCAAAAACACATTCTTCTTTATGTTACCCTAGAAAACCTAAAATGCAAGGATGCTCTTCCATAGTAATTATCTTCTTATTCTTCCCTAGAACCCCTAAATTGTTATGGATTTCCTCTAGCCTCATTTCTTTATTATGTTGCTCTTGAAACCCTAAAGTGCAAGGGATAACCTCAACACCACTTCCAATTTTATTACTAGGAAAGGAGTTTATACTACTTGAGGAAAATGAAGATGATTTACCTAGAATAATCTTGACCTCTTCTACCGTCCTTGTTTTAGGATTTTCCTCCACAGCTTCCTTTGCACCTTTAATTATTTCTTAACTTGAACTTGTATATTGTACTTTCTCATCTCTTATATCATTCTTTGTTTTCTTTAACGGTTGATCCAAGTGAGCTATGGTAGCCTTTGTCATACGATGTTGTAGATAGACTTTCTTTACCTCTTATTTTGGAGTGGAATATCCTTTATATAATGTAGCTTCTATTACTATATGATTTTCTTACTTTGTCTTGAAGTTTATTTCATGACCAAATTTTTTTGTCTCTTCATAATTTTCACTTTGCAAACTCTTTTCATGTGTCTAGTCTCATAATAATATGGCATCAAAATACGATATTTTCATAATCCACTTGTTATGAATTTCCCTAGGATATTTCAATATTCTTCAAAACATCCTTATTGATAAGTTGATATGGAAGTCCAAAAAGCCTAACCCCACACTAGAAGGTTATTAATAGTTTACATTTAAACATAAAAAAAAATTATTCTATGGTCTTAAATAAATGGCATCTCTCCCCCTAAACCATGGGCTACAACCCATTATTTTATCCATATTGTTTAAATTGGAAAAGATTATGAGAAAAAACCTTTAGGAAGAAAATTCATAGAGTAATTTGAATATAAACCCCACTTCCACTTAATCCAATAATGAATATCCAAAAACTTGGCCCAAGATTTGTAGATGAAAGAAAACTGCACCATAGAAATGATTATAAGAAAGAAACAATTGCAATGATATTTATGCTCTTGCTCTTTTTTTATTACAAATGAGCCCTCGAGGGGTTGTACAAATACTGTATAAATGATTGAGGGATCTAGTCCCTTTTACAACTCCAAATGGTGCACTTCGTCTTCTTCTACTACAATCTTTGATAGGTGGATTTTTCATGATCACTGCTTTTTATGTTGGATGTGTTGAAATTGTTTTAGATCTGTTGGATCTATTATCCTCTATTGTTGCCAGATACTTGCGCACACACTCACTACCAACTGTTAATAATATTTGTTGAGCCTCTCGAGGTGAGGTCTAGATGAAAAGATAATAAACTATTATGCAAAGAATAAATATGACGTAATTAATATTAAACTACAAACATAAATATTAATGTGCTTTGTTTACCTTACTGTAATGGAGATGTTCCATTCTATTGCTAAAATCCGTTTGCGGGTCGCCTCTGCTTTTCAACCATCTAGGGGTGGATAATTATGTTTGTGGATTTTTTGGGATAGGACATATACGACTGACGACTCTCTAGGGTTGGATGATTAAGACCTATGGTATCGCGATGCTGCTAGAACTGGGGTCTAGACCTGCAAAAGGGAATAATCAGCTTTTGGCATGGGATGGGGATGACTACGAATGATTATTCAAAATCAAAGTTTTGCTTGAAATTTTATCAGCACTTTTGTGCATATACCATCCTCATGCTCAGTGGAGGAGGAGGGGTGTATTTATAATTTTTTTAATATAAGAGTGTGGCCTCATGCAAGTGATATGCATACTAGGAATTTCCTCCACTCAAGTGAAAATTCAATCATAAGCATGCCAAATATTATTTTTTTAATAAGCTATGTGTGGCTTCTATTGGGGGCCACTCCCATTATGAAAACAAAACATTTCATTGCTCTCATGACATTTCTAACAAGTTAATTAAAGCATATCCAAATTTTTTATTTTATCGGAGACATTCTTCATTTACTCTTCTATTAAAAATATTCATATTCCTCAAGATGCTAAGTTTACACAATCAACTCCTTTTATATCAATTGAATTCAAAATTTTAAATTATGTCAAGATGAAATTTACAACTGTGAATGGCAAAAATTTGTTGCCCAGCTTCCATATCCAAAAATATCTTGTCTATAACAACTTCGCAATTTCTTAATACCATTTTTTAGGGTTCTTATTCATTCCCCTATTATTCTAAGATATTATTTTTGTTGGAAAATGATGCTGAAATGTGTGCATTTTTGGATTAGAAGGCACAAGAGTGCATGTAACCACTTTGTAACAACTTTGTACAAGTGTAGGTGTAGGAATATTGTAGTTGTAATAGTCTTGAACTGTTACCTTGCTTGTAACTGTCATAGATTCTTTAGATTTGAGTTCCAAAATATATTAAGACGATTACTATTGCATTGTACAAGTTTGGTGTGTGAGAAAGTATGAATTGAAGGAGATAAATCAGTTTTTCAGCCTATTGCATTTTCCTATATATTGCAGTCCAGATTTTATAGAAAAGCCTTAACTACCTAATTTGGATGTGTAACTTCTGCTACATTTATCCATTTGTTGCAAGTAATAAAATTTTAGAAAGATCTTTCCAACCATATATCACACTTTGTATTTCATTTAGTATTTGTTCTTATTTTCACCTCTGAAAATATGTTTTATCCATTTTTCTAGGCTTTGGGCAGACCTTGTATAGCTACCTTGCAAAGCTCATAACTTTTTACTCACAACTCTATTTTACATGTTCTTTACACCGTTGGAAATCCCTAGGAATAAGCATTCTATCCATATAAAATTTACCTCATTATGATCTCATTTGGACCTTCATATTGTGACTACTGTGTTCTATTATTGAACTTTGTTGTTCTGTTTTAGCCTTCAAATCTTCATTTGGTATAAGAGATTTGTTCGGTTAGAGGGTGAGAATCACCTATGGTATTGCTAACAGTTTTTTATTTTTTTTGTGAGGTTTATTATAGGTTCATAGTTGTGTGGGTGTAATGGCCAACAACACTAACTCATTGCCAATCCCTGAGTTTAATGGAGATGACTATGAATATTGGAGCATCAAGATGAAGATATTGTTGATGGGAAAAGGTCTGTGGCATATTTTAGAAGATGGATACATAGAACTAGTAGATTTGACCACACTTGCAATAGTAGATAAAACAAAAAATAAGGATGCACAGATGAAAAAATCCTTAGACATTTACCACATACAGTCAACCTTGGACAAGTGTTTGTTCCCAAGGATAGTTGACTGTAAGACAGCTAAAGATGCATGGAAGTCTTTAAAAGAAGGCTACCAAGTCAGTGACAAGGTTAAAGAGGTCAAATTGCAAACTCTAAGGAGATATTTTGAGAATATCAAAATGCAAGAAACTAAGAATGTTGGTGACTATTGTGTGAGGGTGAAGGCAGTTGTCAATAAAATGGCAACTCTTGGAGTTAAGATAGAAAAAGAGGTAATTGTGAAGAAGGTTTTGAGGACTCTCACCCCAAAGTGGAATCATGTAGCCATTATTATTGAGGAGAGTAAAGATTTGTCTACTATTGAGTTTGATAATTTGATAGGATCTCTTATGTATCATGAGGAGAGGCTAAGGGAAACTATTACTGCAGTTGATGAGAAGGCATTTGCTTCTAAAGCTACAATTTCAAATGGTGATGGAGCAAGCTCTAGTCGACATGGAAATGGCCAAGGAAGAGGCCAAAATAAGAATTCTTCAAGGGGAAGAGGTGGTAAAAGAGGAGGATCAAAAGGTTGAGGAAGAGGTAAATTTTATAAAAGAAACATACAATGCTATCATTGCAAAAAGTATAGATATTATGAGGAGTGTAGGTTGAAGGCAGGAAATGAAAGAAAAATGGCCAACTATACTTATGAGAATGCAGCTACTACAAGTAACCTCTTCTTGATCTACAACAAGGTTGATCAAAACCTTCAAGATACTTGGATACTTGATTTTGGTTGCTCAAATCATATGACATGAAATGGGGAGCTTCTTGCTTCCATGGATGAGTCCTTCAAGTCCAAGATCAAACTTGGAGATGAAAAGCCTTTAGAGGTGGCTGCTAAAGGTGTAATGGAAGTGAACAAAAAAGAAGGTAAGAAACATGTTCACGATATCTATTACATACCAAATTTGAAACATAATTTGTTAAGTGTAGGGAAACTATGTGAAAATAAATATAAGGTAGTCTTTGATGATAATAAATGCACCATCTATGATAATAACAATAACAATAGGATTGTTACTACAATTCCTATGACCAACAAAAAATTATTTACTTTGAATTTTGGAGGACAAGGGGGCAGCCTTGCTAATGTTGTTGTTGAAAACAAGAGTTGGTTGTGGCATCTCAAGTATGGTCATTTAAATTTTGTAAGTTTGAGGCTACTAACTTCTCAAGAGATGGTTTATGGTTTGCCAAAGGTAGAGGAGCATAAAGGTATTTGTGAGGGGTGTGCATTGGGCAAGCATGCAAGACATAATTTTCCTAAAGGGAAAGCATGGAGGGCCTCATACCCATTATAATTGGTCCATTCTGATATTTATGGGCCTATGCAAACCAAAATCTTGGGTAACAACTCTTACTTTCTTACATTTATTGATGATTTTTTTTGGAATGTGTTGAGTGTATTTTTTGAAGCATAAGGATGAAGCTTTTTCTTATTTCAAATATTTAAGAATCTTGTCGAGAATCAGAGTGGCTGTAGCCTTAAATGTTTAAGGACTGATCATGGCAGATGAGTTTCTCTATTTTTGCAAAGATAATGGTATTAAAAGGCAACTCACTATTGCCTATACCCCACAACAAAATGGAGTAGCAGAGAGGAATAATAGGACTATTGTTGAGATGGCAAGAAGTATACTTTAAACTAAGAGACTTACCAATATGTATTGGGCTGATGCAATTCGTACAATAGTCTACATACTAAATAGGAGTCCCACTAGCTCATTGGAGAATATGACTCCTTATGAGGTATGGTATGAAAAGAGACCCAATGTTAACCACTTCAAAGTTTTTGGTTGTTTGGCTTATGCTCATGTGGTTGATGAAATTAGGAAGAAGCTTGATACTACGAGTGAAGCATTTATATTTTTTGGCTACTGTGAAAATACTAAGGCCTATAGGATTTATAACCCAAAAACTCACAAAGTGATGGTGACTGGAGATGTGATTTTTTATGAAGGGGGAGTATATGGTCATCAAAAACTTCATGTTGATGATGGCATTAGTGGTGGAAGTTCTTCTAATATGTAGGCCAGTTCTTCTAATGTGCAGCCCAATTTAAAATCAGTCCCACCAAGTCCACCAACCAACTTTTCAAATAGTCCCAAACAAAGCAGTTCTAGTCCCTCTTCAAGTGATTATTCTCCAAATATATTTTTAGATGTTATGAAGACAAAAAGGGGGAAAAAGTCACTTCAAATTCATCCTCCTACTCATGTTTTGGACAATAATTTCCATAGAAGACTTACTAGAAGACAAGCTCAAGAAATTGACCAAGTTGTTCAAAGGCTTGAGAAGATGCACACGTATGGTGATGAAGATGAAGGTGAGCCAAAAGGAGATGTTGTAAATAATGCTTTGATGATTTTTGCTGATTTTTAACCTTCTTGTTATGAAGAAGCTTGTACTAATGGTGTTTGAATGCAAGAAATGCAAGAGGAGATCAATTCCATTGAGAAGAATGACACTTGAGAGCTTGTAGAACTGCCCAAGGGAAAGAAACGTGTGGGTTCTAAGTGGATATGGACTCAATCCGGTGCTGGACGACAACAAAATGGAAAACCCTAGGGAGTATGGAACTCTCCGCAATGTCCAGGGGGTTTTTCATGATCCAACTAAACACAAAGGAGGATGCAGAATATATTTTATCCGGAGGTCCGTGGTTCTTCGGAAGATGAAGCCTGTTCCTAAGGAAATGGGAGCCAAAATTTGACCTAGAGACACAGAGCATAAACTTTGCTCCCATCTGGGTCCGGCTCCCTAATCTCCCTGCACATTTCTTTTATGAGAATGCATTGCAAGGTCTAGCTCGAGCACTAGGGGAGCTTGTGGCTATAGATCCAACCACCCATGCCAGGACTCGCCTAACTCAGGCATGCATCTGTGTCAATGTGAATCTCGAATCACAACTCCCAGATCACCTCAACCTGATCTATGGGGATTACAGGTGAAGACAACCACTGGTGTACGAAAATAAGCCCACCTTCTATTTAGAGTGCCAGTCCCAAGGGCACCTTCCTTCTTAGTGCCCGCAGCACAAAAACCCTAACACCAATCACCAAAATACAGTGCGTTTGGACCAAGCTGAGAGACATAAGAACATCACCAAAGCGGGACAGAGGACGAACATCATGAGTAGGCAACCAAGCCAACCATCGCAAGCTAGAGTGATACAACAGGCAAGTAACGTGGTCTCTATCTCTAATAAATTTAGTTTACTTAATGAATCTAGCACCACTGAGGAGATTGA
This sequence comes from Wollemia nobilis, assembly GCA_028583015.1. NCBI lineage: Eukaryota > Viridiplantae > Streptophyta > Pinopsida > Araucariales > Araucariaceae > Wollemia > Wollemia nobilis. Next base: position 2,173,509 of record JAQPPZ010016829.1, on the reverse strand, counting down.
GGATGGAGAAATCCTTGCTAAATCCCCCCTATCCCTAACCCTGCATCCCTCCTTCGGGTGAATCCCAGCCTCACCCAAGAAAGTCCCTATCCCCCTCCCCCTCTGCGTCAGTCACCACCCTCGTCTAGCACCACTAGGCAAAGTTCTCCCTCAAAGGCCCCTTGTTCGCCTAAACCCATACCCCAATCGCCCCTCCCTGTTGGGCCTATTTTCCCCACCTCCTCGGCTAACACAAACGTCACCAACTCCGATGGCGAGGAGTCGGACCATGAATCCCCAGAATATTGGAGTCCCAAGCAAACCCGAAGCTTCAGGAAATCCCAGATGGACGTAGGTGGAGATAGAAATAAGGGCAGGCCTTCCAGTGTCGATCGAAGAAACCGAGACACTATCGAGGACATAGCCAACGGAACCCAAAAAACCCTGTTCTAGGAAATTGAAAACACCATCAAGGACGAAAACCGAAGACCCAAAACCCCCGTGCATCAAGGAAAAGGGGGCAAAAAACCCTCCAAAATTTCTAAATGAAAGTCCTCTCCTAGAATGCGAGAGGGCTAAATGGGGCAGCTAAGCAAAGGTTGGCTGCTGCCATGAGGAAATATGTTAATCCCACAATATTCCTTATTCAGGAAACCAAATTAGATGATCAGTGGTCACCAAGGGTCGCTAAAATCATCTAGAAAAATTGTGACTTCGTTTTCACCCCGGCTACCGGTTCCTCAGGTGGGCTCCTGTGTCTCTGGAACCTAGCTAAAGTCGAAGGCAGATTCATCTCTGGTCAAGACAGGTTGTCCAACATTCTCTTCCATGACCTCAGCTCCCAGACCTCATGGATTATGACTAACGTCTACGCCCCCAACACTTCTCAGGGTAGAATGGTCTTGTGGAACACCATTACTCAGATGAGGTAAGCTTTTGGCAATATCCCATGGATCCTGGCAGGGGACTTCAATTATCCCCTACATTTTTTTGACAAAAGAGGAGGGAATACCATCACTCACAGATCAACAAACGATTTAAGGTAGTTCATAGATTCCAATGCTCTTATGGATGTCCATTTGCAGGGATCCCATTTCACCTGGAGTAACAAAATAAGGGGAAACAATTTCATCCAAGAGCATATCGATCATTTCCTACTGTCCCAAGAAGCCCTCCCCCTTTTTGGAGACGCCTCTCTCTAGGCCCTCCCAAAGATAGGGTATGATCATAGTCCACTCCTGTTTGAAACAACTAGTAGACCCTAGTTTAAGACTTCATTCAGGTTTGAGTCAATGTGGACTCAACACCCTGACCTCAAAAGTTAGATCGCTGAGTGGTGGAAAAGAAGATTCCCTGGGACAACCACCAATCAAGTAACGCAAAAACTCTGACTGATCAAAGAAAACCTAAAAGTTTGGAATAGGGAGACCTTCGGGAATATTTTTGAAACCAAACGGGATATCAAAACCAGGCTTGATCAGATTGAAGACAAATTCCAAAAAGGGTAGGGGGATGACACACTCCAAAATGAAGAGAGGGTTTTACTATCTGACTACCATAACACCTTGCGCAAAGAAGAAACATTCTGGCACCAAAAATCAAGACAGCTTTGGCTCAGGGAAGGAGATTCAAACTCCAAGTTTTTCCACATCTCTACTCTCAGGCATAGGGGAGCCAACAGAATTAAAAGCCTCACTAGACAGGATGGGTCTCTCACCACTGACATTCACCAAATCAGGGATGAAGCTGTCAGCCACTTTGAAGATCTCCTCGCCCCCCTCCCCCTCCACCCTGGCCATGGACTCCCTCCTCAAAAACATCCCTAGAACCATTTTTGAAGCTACTAACGAGTTCCTCCTCAGCCCCCTGTCCCACAAGGAAATCCACCAAGCCCTATTTTCTATGAATCCGGATAAAGCCCCGGGGCCCGATGGCTTCCCCCCAGATTCTTCCAAACTTACTGGGACATTGTGGGCCCTGATCTTTGCCAAGCTATCACCGAAATGCAAACCTCCAGTGTCATTCCCAGAGATGTCAATTCTACCTTCCTTGCCCTGATCCCAAAGGGGGAAAATTCCCAGTCCCTTTCTGATTACCGTCCCATAAGCCTGTGCAATGTCATATACAAAATTCTGTCCAAAGCCCTTGCCAACAGACTCACTGAGATTCTCCCCACCATCATCGATCCTTGCCAAGGCAATACTGTTAAGGGGTGGAACATCCTTGATGGTGTCATAACCATCCACGAGCTGATCCATTCTATGCATAATTCCAACTCCTCTGCCTTCTTCCTCAAGCTTGATATGAACAAAGCCTTTGACAGAGTCAATAGGGATTTCCTGACCAAAATCCTCCTCAAGTACGGTTTCCATGATTCTTGGGTAAATATGATTTCCAACTATTTTTCCTCTTCTTGGTTCTCTGTCCTGGTCAATGGGTCAGCCGTCGGTTACTTCCCCAGCACCAGGGGTCTAAGGCAAGGAGATCCCCTCTCCCCCATTCTATTTATCATCTTGGCTGAGAGTCTGGGAAGAGCCATCAAAAGCGCTTGTTCTAGAAAGCTGATTTTCGATATCAAGGTAGCCTCTGGACTCTCTCCCTCTACTCATCAACAGTTTGTGGATGATACCCTGTTGGCTACCAAAGCTTCAGTCTCCGAAGCCAAAGTTATCAAGGCCATCCTCAACCTCTATGAGGAGGCTTCTAGCCAGAAGATCAACCTCATCAAGAGTAAGCTCTACTTCATCAACACCCCCATCAAAAGGTAGAGCATGATTGCAAGAATTCTGGGTTGCACCATAGCTGATTTTCCCACAACCTATCTGGGACTCCCAATGTTCAAAGGAAGGCCGCTCAAAGCTATGTGGGATAATGTCACATAAAAGATCCATAAGAAGTTGGCAGGGTGGAAAGGGGCCCTCCTGTCCCAAGTTGGTAAGGCAACTCTAGTTAAATCTATCCTTCAAAGCATTCCAACGTATTTTCTGTCGGTTTTCAAAATCCCTGCCTCGGTGGGAGATGCTATTGAAAAAGTTTAGAAATATTTCCTGTGGGCCGGGAATGATTCTCAGAGAAAATTCCACCTGGTAGCCTGGGATAAGGTCTGCACTCCTAAAGATAGAGGGGGACTGGGGTTTCACTGTATAAGCATCACAAATAAGGCCCTCCTAGCCAAACAAGCATGGAAGGTGATTACCAACGCCAATATGGAGTGGGTGTCCATCGTCAAAAGAAAGTATCTACAACACCAAGCATTTTTGGATATGGAGACCCCCCGTTTTGGTTCCCACTTTTGGAAATCCATAGCTCACACCAAGCAGTTGCTACAACAGGGATCATGGTGGCAGCTGGGAAATGGTAAGCACATTGACTTCTGGAAGGATACCTAGGCCAGACCAAATCCCCTCATTAATGATCTTGATGTGGCCGCTATCAAGCATCTCACAGATAAGAAATTTGGTCCCAAAGTTACTGATTTCATCACCTCAGACCAGGGAATCCAAAAGTGGAAATAGGTTCAGTTCAGAATCAAGAATGACACCATTAGCAAGGCCATAACAACCCTTCAGGACATCTTTCGGGTGAACTTCATCCCACAGTCTCAGAGAAAATATGTACGCTGCTGGAAGGGATCCAACGATGGACTATTCACCGTTAAATCTGCCTCCCAGATGATGGAAAACCATCCCATGAGTCCCGAAAATAAGGACAACCAGGCCTTAGCCAGGAGCATCTGGCTCAAACACCTGATCCTGAAAGGTGGCCCACTTCTGCTGGCTAGCTGCCCATAACAGAATCTTGACTATGGATAATTTGATCCAAAGGGGAGTCATCGTTCCCAACAGGTGTCACCTCTGCACCCAAGCTTGGGAGTCCACTCAACACATTCTTCTGGAATGCCCCTTCGCTTGGGATGTTTTCTCCTACGTGATCAACAGATTCTAGGTAAGTTGGGTATGGCCCATGTCTGTCATAGGCCTATTCACTCAGTGGCCCAAGGTCTTTAAAAATTCAAGACTTAGCTTTCTGTGGAATTCCTTGCTTCATCACGTGATTTAATTTTGTCTTAGACTTTCTTTGGAATTCCTTGCTTCATCACATGATTTGGTAAATTTGGTTGGAATGCAATAATCGCATTTTCAATGAGAACCCCAGAAGCTCGGACGTTGTTGCCATCAGAGCCCTGTCCTTCACCATTGAAAATAGTAGCCTCATCCCTTGCATCGAGGTTCCAAAATTTGGACTTGAATCCTACCTCTTCACTTCTCTTGGGATCCCCTCAGACTGCATCAAAGTCCAGAATTCCCCCAACCCTAGGGACAATGCCAAATGGATCCCTCCTCCCCTGGGATGGCTCAAAGCTAACTTCGATGGAGCCTCCAAAGGTAACCCAGGCAGTGCAGGGGTGGGAGGTGTCATCAGAGATCACAATGGCAGTATCATCAAGGCTTTCACAAAAAATTTGGGGACCCAAACTAACAATTATGCAGAGGCCAGAGCGTTGTGGAGAAGCATTGAGGTGAGCAAAGCCCTCTCCAAACCTATCATATTTGAAGGGGATTCAGCTGTTATAGTGGGCCACATTGTCAATAAGAGCTTAGGTGGAAGAAACATCCAGACCATTATCCAGGAGTGCCAAGCCGCCCTCAACCACTTTCCCCTCTACAAGATCAATCACGTGTTCAGGGAAGCAAATAAGGTCGCTGACATTTTAGCTAACAAAGCTATCAACCAAACCACTCTATCTGTCTGGGAAGAAGACTTCCCCAAGGATGTAACCACCACAACCAACCAGGATGTGGAGCAAAGTATCGATAGGTAGCTCTAGCCACCATAATGGTATTCTTTCAATACCAAAGGTGTTCCTTTTCAACACCACTTCTCCTCGAAAGTTGACCAAAAAAGGTGGTTCTTACCACCAAGAGGATGCTTCATCAACTCCAAGGGTGTTTCATTTCAACACCATCAACCTTTGGAACTCTGCTACTCCCATCATTCTCAGGCGTGATGTTAGTACGGTCTTCCACGCAGATGTTTCAGTTCGTATCGACCACCCGTGTATCCCATGTTGGCCTTCGGCTTCGAATACCAACAAATCGTGCTGCATCATTTTTACCTCCAGTTCGCTTGCCGCCCACTCCGCTCTCTCCCCTTATCTTCTCCATTCGAGCACTATCATCATGAGCCATGCTTCTATCATGGTTTTCGCTCCCACCCCATTTTTTTGGATTACCTTACCGATGATCCAGGATGACCACCTTTATCGCCTCACTCTGCCCCTTTATCTCCACCTTGCCTTCGCAAATATTTCCTTACCTAAGAGTGTCAAAGGTGACTTTAGTTCCCTTCTTGCCAGACCTACTCCACCTGGTTTGATTACCACCATGGCCCTCTACGAGCCTGCTAACCTGGATATTGAGCCTGGGACTACAACACTGTTAGACGCTAAACGCTTCATCAATTTCTTCAAGTTGTTCTCTAGGATAGAGGAGGACGTCACCAGAGATTTCATCGAGACATGGAATCAGGGGGAGGTGAAGGTTCGAGGTCTCTGCTTTGAGGTAAGCGTGCATTCTATTACCCAGGTCTCTGGTATTCCTCCTGATGGTAGAACAGTGTGTAGAGATAGGCATAATTTTAAGGAGGAAACATATCAGTTTCCTGATAAGGGAAAAAATCTAATTTGGGATAAGAAAAGGGTGGTTCACTCTTCCTTGCCTCGGTCGTGGGACTCTGCCATTGTCCCTGTTATGCAGTATGTGACTATTGATGACCCCAATAAACCCCTCCGAGCTTATAATCTAGCCTTTGTTAACCATCTTCGTGACATTCGACCCATCAACGTCCCTGACTTCCTCCTGCGTTCCATTATCATCACCATCAACAACTTTAGGGAGAGTAAATCCTCGAAACCCCCTCATCACCAAGGGCTCTTTTTGGTGCTTTACAAGCATGCCCTAGCCCACCAAGTCTCTAGGGATTTCTCCTCTCGGTCTCCATCCCCCGCTAACTCCTCCGCATTCGCCCATGCTAATACGTCCAACCATCCCCCGTCCCCCAAGCCCGCCAGTTCCTCCCCCTCACAGAATCCCACCAATCCCCCTTCTTCCACACCCTCTGCCCCCGTGACCTTGGCAAGAAACCTGCATCCCCTGGTACCACTCCTCCTAAGGATGCCCCCACCGACAAGCGCCCGAGGTTCAAGCAGAAGTCAGTTCAACCCCCCAAAAAGAAGGAAGTCCAACAGGCTCAAGACCCCAAACCTGAGTGATCAACGGCTGTCTCCAAAAATTATCAGTGACGAAGATGAGGACATCACCACCAACGCAGAGGATAAGCTTCGCTCAGTGGCCCTCAACCGTGTCAGTGAAGTTGTAGGCCACCTACAGACTATTGTTAACATTTTTAGGGAAGGAGGTGCCCTCCTCAACAACGCCATCCAAGAGCTCAAGGAGCTCCTTGCTATCCTCAAGACACTTATGTCCCCTGATCACAAGTCCAATGCAAAGGAGGAAAATATTGTGGAGTCCCAATAGCCTGGGAAGTTGGCTATTAGGCAGTAAGACTGCCTGTTTTTGTACTGGGTTGGTGAAGTTTGTTTTTGTTTGTTTCAATTTGTACTGGTCCTGGTTGAAAGGGGTAGAACCCCTGTTGTTTTCTGTACTGTTGCCATAGTTGGGCACTGTTGTATCTACCTACGTCTATTGTAATAGGGGCGGGACCCTTTAACCCGTGTAGTAATAAAATCATTTTACCTACCAAAAAAAAATATCCCTTTATGTTTCTTTTTCTCTTTGTTTTTGCCTCTTGGGTCTTCCTATTTTTTTTTTTCATTTTCAGCAATACTTTCATCTTCATCAATATATTCAATCTTCTCACACTACTCATAGTAAGACTTATCATCTTTAGGTTTACCTTGTTCTGAAGGATTTGAAGTGCAAGGAATAACCTCAAAAGAACACTATTCTTTATATCTACCTAGAGACCCTAAAGTATAAGGATGCTCTTCTATAGCAATTACCTTCTTATTTTGCCCTAAAACCCTAAATTATTATGGATTTCCTCCAACCTCATTTCTATATTATTATGCTCTTGAAACCTTAAAGTGCAAGGGATAACATCTTCACCACTTTCTATTTTATTACATGAAAAGGATTCTATACTACTTGAGGAAAATGAAGATGATTTACCTGGAATAAACTTGACCTTTTTTGTTGTCTTTGTTTTGGATTTTATCTCCACATATTCTTTTGCACCTTTAATTCCTTCTAAACTTACCAATTGATATTGTTGATAGGATTTATTTGCCTCTTCTTTTGAAGTGGAATATCCTTGATCTGATCTAGCTTCTATTATTGAATGATTTTCTTACTTCATATTGAATTTTATCTCATGGCTAGAATTTTTTATCTCTTTCTTCATAGTTTTTACTTTGTAAACTCTTGCCATGTGTCCAATCTCAAAATAATTGTGGCATAGAAATGCAATATTTTCATAATCTACTTGTTGATCCCATTCTCTTGATTCAGATTTAATCTTAATGGATTGTGGTAAAGGTTTTGAAATATCCACAACAACACATATTTGAGTATATATATCATGCTTTCACTTCTTAGTTGTTGGTCCTTCCTGCTAGAAATATTGAGTTGTCATTGATGTCAAAGGCAAAAATATTTTCAAGGATGAAATATTGATGTCAAAGGTAGAAATATCTTCAAGGATGAAATATTGATGTCAAAGGCAAAAATATCTTCAAGGATGAAATGTTGAGTTGTCATTAATGTTCAAGGCAAATATATTCAAAGGTGATTTTATATGCTTTAATATTTAAATGAAATATTTAAATATTAAAGAGGGAGGTTTATATTTAAATCAAAGGATTTAAATATATAAAAGTTTAAATAAAGTTGAAGCTTTATATTTTTAAAAGGTTAAAAATTAAATTTGCATGGACCAACCTCCTTGAGTGCACCATACAAAAGAAAGTTTAAAAATTCAAATATTCAAAATAATGGGCTGACCTCCTTGGGCGTGAAAGACAAAAGCATATTAATAAGGCCATTAATTCACTTTGGCTAAGGGTATGCAATTCGATTATCCTTCGGGTGAGAGAGTGCAATGAGTAGAAGATGGAGGAGGAGAGGAGCACAAATACGATGACAACAATACAACGAAGGAACCATATATTCAGTTGCGCTTCTTTGGTTTCATCCACTAGGGTAGCCCAATCAGTTGTCAAGCTCACATGGAACGTTGTTGTACAGAAGGTACAAGGGTTGAATCCCCTAAGCGCCTATTTTGTTGTGGTTTTTGTTGTTTGAGGTAGCATAAATATGAAGTCAAATATCATATCATGCCCCTTTGGTTTTATCTACTAGGGTAGCCCAGTCAGTTGCCTAGATCGCGTGGAGCACTACGGTGTAGAAGGTTAAAGGGTCGAATCTCTTCGATGCCCGTTTTTCTAAAGAGTTTGAGACAACGCAACAAATGAGTTAAATATTTTATTTTACCTTTTGGTTTCACTTGTTACGGTAGCTTAGTTGGCCATGAGCATGTGTTAGGGCACTATGCTTCTAGAGTTCAGGGGATTGAATCTCATTTGCGGTTGTGCAAGGTAATTATAAAGTTTAATTTTTATTAAATTTAATAAAAGGGGAGATATAAGGGTTATGGTGTTAGTATAAAGCTTCATTTTTACAATTTAATAAAAGGGAGATATAAGGGTCATGATGTTAGTATAAAGTTGTAATTTTTGCAAATTAATAAAAGGGAGATATAAGGGTCATGTTGTTAGAATAAAGCTTTATTTTGTAAGTTTTAAAAGGGATTTTTTAAAAGAAATGATAAGGGTTTAAAGTGATTGATTTGATATTTAAATCAAGAAGGGAAAAAGAGAATTATTGACCAGATTTGAAAAGCACATGCAAGAGGAAGATCATCATTATTAAGGCAGATTTGGAACAAGTCAAGGTGTCAAAGAATATTAAGTGCACATATTCACCCAAGAATTCAATTAACAAGGAAGGACAATTTAGTCATTTCAAGAAGGAAAGGTACACATGATAGTGGAAGAAGAGCAAGGTATTAACATCTCCAAGTCAACACACAAGTAAGTTATCTAAGCTAGACTTGAGCTACCTTTAAAATGTAATAAATGTGAGATATGTGGAAGCGACAAACTTAATAAATGTGAAGAACATATTAGCCATTTGAAGTTTACTACATTAGTGCATATCATTCTCTATATGTTCATGAAGATAAAGTAATTCTAGGTAGAATATGTCTGAATTGCATTTAGTAGTGGAAAGGAAACTGAGGAAAATATGAAGAACTTGATGCCATTATCAAGCAGGTTTTGGAGTAAATTTGAGCAGGTTTTGAAGCAGATTTGAGTAGGTTTTGTAAGAATATTTTGGAGCAGATTTGATTAGGTTTTGTGAGTAGGTTTTGGAGCAGATTTGAGAAGGTTTTGTAATAAGGTTTTGGAGTAGATTTGAGCAAGTTTTGTGAGTAGGTTTTGGAGCATATTTGAGAATGTTTTGTAAGTAGGTTTTCAAGCAGATTTGAGCAAGTTTTGTGAGCAAGTATTTGAGTAAGGGGATTGGTGTCTCTTGTGGATTAGTGTCCATAAAATTGATCAAGGGGATTGGCGTCTCACTTGTATTGGTGTCCATGAACTTGAGAAGTGATTGGTGTCCACGAACTTAAGCAAGGGGATTAGTGTCTCCTATGGATTGGTGTCCATGAACTTAAGCAAGGGGATTGGTATATCTTATGGATTGGTGTCCATGAAATTGTATAGGGGATTGGTGTCTCCTATGGATTGGTGTCCATGAACTTGTATAGGGGATTGGTGTCTCCTATGGGTTGGTGCCCACGAAATTTATTGAAAAAATATATAAGCAATATTTTATCATGGTTTTCTCCCAAGAGGGAGTTTCCACATAAAATATTTGTCTCTTATGTGTGTGGTGATTTGTGCATTGTTTCATTATTGCATTGATATTATTTGAAGATATTTCTTTGGAAAGAAAATAAAAAAGTTTTATCTTATATTGTTCACCCCCCTCTCAGTATAAGCTTGTTTTCTTCACTTCCTTGATGAATTCCCCTAGGGTATTTCCAATATTTCTTAAAACATCCTTATTTATAAGCTGATATGGAAGTCCAAAAAGCCTAACCCACACTCGAAGCTTCTTAATAGTTTATGTCTCAACTAAAAAAATTTCATTTCATGGTCTCAAATAAAGTGCATCTCTTCCCATAAACCATGGACCACCAACCATTATTTTATCCCTATTTTCCGAACTGGAAAAGATGACAAGGAAAAAACCTTTAGGAAGAAAAGTCGGAATAATTTGAATTCAATCCCCACTTCCACTTGATCCAATTTTAAATCTCCAAAAACCCTAGCCATGATCTATGGAACTTATATATTAGCCCTCTGCTTTTAAGAACCAATATATCATGCTTAATCATCTTATCCATGAAACTTACTTCTGGTGTACCATCTGCTACCTGGATCAAACTTGCCATGTATTAACTCTTTTGCTTATCTCCAACTTGGGCCTTCATACTTCCAAAAAGGGCATTTTTATTGTGACTTCCCATTAGGGATTTCAAAAATGACTTTCCTTCCACAATAGCTAATGGGGCTTGCTCTTGGCTTACACTCCCTCTTGGTTTGCACTCCCTCTTTGCTTGCACTTGCTCTTGCTCCCAACTTGCACTCTCTCTTGCCTCACACTTGCTCCTAGCTTGCACTCCTTCCTGGCTCACAATTGCTCATGTCTCTTCTTTTTATTGGTATTCCTTCACTTCAACAATTTTTTGGAAACAATGTTCCATGCATTCATGGTAAGGATTTGAAGCATTGATGCACTTTGTATGAACTTGTTGCTCTTTAGCCATGATCGAATCCCAGATTACACTTCATATTAGTTTACACTCCCTTTTGATTTGCACTTTCTCCTGCATCACACTCTCTCCTACCTTGCGCTCACTTCCAACTTGCACTCCCTCTTGGCTCACAATTGCCCTTGTCTCTTCTTTTTCCAAGTGTTCCTTGGCTTTAACAATTTTTTGGAAATAATGTTCCACACATTCATGGTAAGGATTTGAAGCATTGATGCACTCTGGATGAATCTTTTGATTTTTTTCCATGACTGCTACACTTACTCCTAGCTTGTGCTTGCACTCACTTTTGGCTGCACTCACTTGCACTCGCTTTCGACTACACTTACTCAAACTTGTTGTTGCACTTACTCCCCGATCATGCTTGTACTTGCTACTACACTTACTCTCGACTTGCATGCTTGCACTCTCTACTGCACTTACTCCTGGCTTGCATGCTCGCACTCACTACTACACTTACTCCCGACTCATGCATAAGCATGCTAATTATTAGTTAAACTTGTTTAAACAATAGCATGTTTATTATTTTATTATTTATTTATTTTTAAATAAATAAATCTTTATCCATTAAGTGTAGTTAACTTGCATGAGATATGGAACTAAAGTGAAGGACATTATATTTTTATTTTTTAATTATTTTTTTCATGCTGAACTCCTTATATTTTAAGTGCTAGTTAACTTGCATGAGGTGTGATGAGGTTGTGATTTAAGTTAACTGGAGATTGGATTTGGGTGAGGAAAATCCTCACCCATCCAGATAAGGATAGGCCAAAGCTAGAGTGATCTTGAATTTATTTTAGATGAGGGTAATATTTTCCTACACGTAATTAGAATGGGGAAGGTGAGTTAGAATTGGAGTAAAATGGGGATGATGTGGAAGGGGGAATGTTCTCGTGATGTCTATGGGTTAGACATAGGAGGGTGAGCGGATGGGGGTGGAAATGGGTAGGCTAGGTGTAATTAACTAATTAATTAATTAATTAATTAACACTTAGGTAGGTGAATATTAATTAATTTTGATTAATTAATTAATATTAAATGGATATATGTTAATTAATTATGATTAATTAATTAACATTAATGTGCTTGATTTTGGTGTCTATGGGATCTATAGAATTTACATATTAACCCTCTACTTTTAAAAATAATTATATCATTCTCAATTGCCATGTATATGCTCTTTTGCTTATCTCCAACTTGGGCCTCCATACTTCCAACTAGGGCATCCTGACTTCTCATTAGGGATTTCAAATATGACTTTCCTTTCATACTAGCTAGTGGGGCTTGCTCTTTAGTTGCACTCCCTCTTAGATTGCACTCCCTCCCAACTTTTGGCTTGCACTTCCTCTTGGCTCACACTTGATCCTATCTCTTATTTATCTTGACATTCCTTCACTTTGATGATTTTTTGGAATTATTGTTCAATGCATTCATGGTTAGGGTTTGACGCATCGATGCACTCCAAATGAACCCATTCATATTCCACCATGATTGAAGATTTGTGGCTTTGATATTGGTTCCTTCTAGTCTACTTTGTTCCTCCAATGCCATCTAACTAGTGTTGTGTTTGGTGCTCCTCTAAACTGCTCTTCCATGAAAGTAAGTGCTATTACAATTTTGGATTTAGATAAGCTATGGGTAGTTCATTTACTTGAGAAAGCTCCTTTAGTGTGTGTTGGAAATATGTTAAATATTTTCCATGTTATTCTAGTGGGGATAACACTAAAAGGTACTAGACACTCTATACCTATACTCACTGGGGTTTGGGGGCAGTAGCCCTCGACCAAATTTTTTAGGGTTTAAGTTATTTTTATACCCATATGGGCTTTTAGGGTTACTATATTTGAACCCATGCTTTTTTGCCCATGATATTATAAAAATTTGTGCATATGCCTTTGTTATATATATTGCACTTGCATTAGGATTTGGTGTGACATAAGGAGAATATTATTGTATTAGATATGATCAAGTTAATGCAATAATAAGATAATACTATGCTGGTTTTTTCCCGGTTGAGGATTTCCAGGATAAATATTGTGTAATGTGTGAATCTGTGATCTTATTCTTTTGATTCTATTATTACTACTTTTCTAATTTAGTTTATTGGGGATATTTATTTCTCTTCATTTGGTATCAAAGCTAGGTTTTAGATTTATTCGAGTAAGGGTTTCAACCCTGTGATAAATTAATTCTAGAGTGGGAGCTATATGCGAAAGGATCTAGGCAAAGGAGAAATATAGGAAGCACACGAATAAAGATCAAACAATTTAATGGAAAAAATTTTGAGTTGTGGAAACTCAATATGGAGGACCTTTTGGTTGATAGAGATCAGTGAATTGCGGTCTCAGGAGCAAAACCAACATCGATGACAAATGAGGATTGGTTGAAAATTGATAGGAAGGCAAGGAGCTCTATCATATTATGTTTATCTAATTCAATATTTTTGAATGTAACTATAGAGACCATGACAAAGTTATTATGGGAGAATCTGAGAATATTGTATCAAACAAAGTCACTAGTATATAAACTCTTTCTTCGAAAGAAGTTATATTCACTTCGAATAAATGATGGTGACTCTATTGCTAAACATATGAATGCTTTTCACATTGTGATAAGTCAATTAACCTCTGTAGAAGTAAAAATGGATGAAGAGCAAAAGTGTATTACTTTACTTTGTTCATTACCCGATTTATGGGATAACCTTGGTATGGCTATCACCAATACTACATCTACATTGAAAGTAGAGGATATAGTAGGAACCTTGCTATCTGATGAGATGAGATGAAAATATTCTAAGGATTATCATCAAAAGGAATCCTTGATTGTGAGAGGTTGTTCTCAAGAGAGAAGCAAAAAGAAATATGGAGAAAAGAAATCAAAATCTACGGGTAAATCTATTGCCCTGGAAAAGAGGAAATGTTGGAATTGTGGTAAAGCAGGGCATTATAAAAGAGATTGTGGATCTAAAAATATTGATAATAATCGATCATATGATGAAGAAACTTGTACATAAACGAAGACCACAAATGAAGATTCAAGGGACTTATTATTAGCTACAACATGCTCAAGTGAATGCGATGACTCATGGTTGATTAACTTGGGTGCTTCTTTTCATATGACTCCTCATAGAGAGGGTTTATATGAATACAAAAATATAGATGGAGGTAAAGTCATCCTTGGATATAATTTGACATATAAAAAAATAGGTCGAGGAAGAGTCAAACAGATGCTAAAATATGGAAGAATTAAAACCCTTCCTAGTGTGTTGCATATTTCGATTTTGGCAAGGAATTTGATATATGTGAGTAATATGAATGATGTAGGTGTGAATGCGGTATTCAATAAGGATATATGCAAGATGGTTTGTAGATCCCTAGTGTTGGCAAGAGGAGTTTGCATAGGAACTTTGTTTAGACTTGAGGCTAGCATTGTAGGTATTAATTGCAATAACTCTTTAGTTGTACAGGAAAATAATACGATTGAAATGGCTCCAAGTATTCCTACAACAAAGACAATGTTGTGGTATCAACGCATGGGGCATATTGGTGAGAAAGGACTTCGAACATTGAAAATGAAAGGTATGGCTGAAGGACTTTTTGATTTCCCATTAAATTTTTATTTTTTGAGCACTGTATTTTTGGGAAATAAACTAGAGTCAAGTTTCCAAGTAGTGCTACAAGGTCTGAAGGAATTCTACATATAGTTCATAGTGATGTGTTTGGACCTGCAAAAGTACCATAATTAGGTAAATATATCTATTTTGTTACATTTATAGATGAATTCTCAAGAAAGACTTGGGTATATTTTCTATAGAAAAAATATGAGGTTTTTAATAAATTTAAAGATTTTAAGGCTCTTGTACAAAATCAGATAGAGAAAAATATAAAGGTTTTGAGAAGTGATAATGGTGGTGAGTATTGCTCTCATGAATTTGAGCATTTTTGCAAGGACCGTGGAATAGAAAAACAGAGAACAACTCCATATACTCCACAACTGAATGGGGTTGCAGAATGGATGAACAAGACATTGATGGATAAGGCCAAAGCATGCTAAGTGGTGCAAGGTTAGAAAAGATATTTTGGGCAGAAGTTGTATTAACAACTTTTTATCTCATTAATAGATCTCCCACCTCAGGTTTGATGGACAAGACTCCATAGGAAGTATGGACTGGTAAGAAACCCTCTCTCAGACATCTAAGAGTTTTTGGTTGTGATGCTTATATGTATGTCCCAAAAGAGAAAAGGACTAAGCTAGACTATAAATATAAAAAATACATATTTGTGGGTTATAGTACTAGTGTTAAAGAATATAAGTTGTGGAACCCAAAAAAATAGAAGGTTATTTATAGTCATAATGTGATCTTTAGAGAAACAAAAGAGGTTTTAAAATAGGAAATGCAACCAAGCAAAGAACCAAAAATAGTGCAGGTAAAATTGGAACAGGAGGAAGAACTTGTGGTAGAACCTGAATTAAAGAGAAAGTCTGAAGAGGAATATTTAGAGGAAGAAGATGAGAAGGAAGCTAAAGATGCATAACCAAGAACTCCAATTTTGAGGAGATCATATCAAGAGAGAAGACTTCTAGATAGGTATAATCCTTCAAATTTTTATTCTGCATTTAATTTATTAGTTACTGATGAAGAACCCAATACTATAAAGGAGGTGCTTCAGTCAAGTGAGAATAAGTCCGGGAAAAGGGATGTGGAAGAAGAAATGGAGTCCATGGATAAAAATAAGAGATGGGACTTGGTGAAATTACCTCCTAGAAAAAAACTTATTGGTTGTAAGTGGTTATTCAAGAAGTACAATGTAGAAGGAAATTTGAAGAAGTACACGACCCACTTCATAGCAAAAGGATTTTCTCAGGTTGAGGGAATACACTTTGATGAGATTTTTTCTCTCATGGATAAAATAACTTCAATCAAATTTTTGTTGGCTATTTCTGTTGCTTTTGATTTTGAAATAGAATAGATGGATGTAAATACAACTTTTCTAAATGGTGAACTTGATGAAGATATATATATATATATATATATATATATATATATATATATATATATATATATATATTATATATATATATATATATATATGGTGTGTGTGTGTGTGTGTGTGTGTGTGTGTGTGTGTCACAACCAAAATGCTTTAAGGATGTGGAACCAAAAATTTGATAGGTTTGTCTTGACACTTGGGCTTGGAAAAAGTAAAGCAGATCCATGTGTATATTTCAAAAAGAAAGGTGAAAGTTTTGTTATCATTGTATTATATGTGGATGACATGTTGTTAATTGGTAACAATAAGGAGATGATAAAGTTACTAAAATCTTAGTTATCTTCTAAGTTTGACATGAAGGATTTGGGTGCTGCAAAATTTATTTTGGGTATAGAAATAATAAGGGATCATGCACATAGAAAGTTATGGTTAAATCAAAAGAATATGTTGATTTGATACTACAAAAGTTTAGGATGCATGATTGTAAACCAATATGTACTCCATATCCGGTTGGTCAAAATTTATCTACTGAACAGTGTCCTAAAACAAATGAATAAATTGAAGAAATACATCATGTTCCTTATGCTAGTGTTGTGGGCAGTATGATGTATGCAATGGTATGTACTAGACCTGATATTGGACATGAAACATGAGTAGTTAGCATATATATGTCAAATCTAGGAAAGGAACATTGAACTATTGTGAAGAGGATCTTCAGATACTTGCATGGAACTATAGATTATGCTATCTATTATGGAGAAAATTTTGGAGGTAATTAATATTGTAAATCTACAAGGTTTTGTAGATGCTGAATGGGCTGGAGATATTGACAAGAGAATATCCACTAGTGCTTATGTGTTCAGGCTATTTGGAGGGGCAGTAAGTTTGATGACTAAAAAATAATCAGTTGTTGAGTTATCCACTACAGAAGCAAAATACATTGCAACAAATCATATCTGTAAAGAAGTTGTGTGTCTACCGAGGTTGTGTTCAACAGTTGGTCTTAAACAGAAGGCTATGAAAATTAATAGTGACAGTCAAAATGCAATATTTTTGGCCAATAATCCTAGTTTTCATGATCAATCAAAATATATTATATTAAGTACCATTTTGTGAGAGATGGTTGAAGAGAATCAGGTGATATTGGAGAAAGTTGATACATATAAGAATACTACTGATTCGTTAACAAAGGTTGTACCTGCTCAAAAAAATTCTTGGTGTAGAATATCTATGGCCATGGTTGCCCTTGACAATTGACAATGGCAGTTTTCGGCCCCTATGGAAAGTATTAAACAAGTGGGAGAGTGTTGGAAATATGTTGAATAATTTCCATGTTATTCTGGTGGGGCTAACACTAAAATCTATTGGACACTTTGTACCTATACTTACCAGGGTTCAGGGGTCATAGCCCTTTAAAAAGTAGGGGTTTGGGGCCCTCGACCAAAATTTTTAGGGATTAAGTTATTTTTAGACCCATATGGGTTTTAGGGTTACTATATTTGAATCCATGTTTTTTTTCCCATGATATTGTAAAAATCCGTGCATATACCTTTGTTATATATATCGCACTTGCATTAGGGTTTGGTGTTACAAAAGGAGAATATTATTGTATTGTATATGATCAAGTTAATATAATAATAAGATAATATTGTGCTGGTTTTTTCCCGATTGAGGGTTCTAGGATAAATATTATGTAATGTATGAATCTGTGATCTTCTTCTTTTGATTATGTTATTACTATTTTTTTGATTTAGTTTATCATGGCTCTTTATTTATCTTCAGTGTGTTCAGTTGAACCCAAATCTATCTTATTTAGGTTAGAGTATTAATATTGTTGCTTTTATGTATAACATGTAATGACCCTCCTTCGCAGGACTTGATCTTGGTACTTGATTTATGTATTGATGTATGGATATCTAATGCATAATCTTAGTTGATGATGTGTTAATAGTTGCATTTTATGTTTTTTTATGATATATGAATAATATGGCACTATTGATGAATTTTATGTTTGCAATATCAGGTACTCTCACAGGTGGATTGGTATGGGACAACCACCAAGGTTGAGATAAAATGGGAAATAATGGATGATATTTATCATCGACATATTAAGGGTAAAGGAATACCCTTCATATCGATGCATTACATATGTGATTGTTGTGATTGAATACACCATTGGGCAATGAGGTTGCTATTAGAAAAAGAGTCATCCTGAGTAGGCAGGTGACAACATCTTAATTATCTTAAAAACCTTCTACTCAAGGAATAAATTTGGTTGTGCCTAATGATGTTTTGCATTGGATGCATTGCATGCATTTGAAGCATGAAAATATATGGTTACTATTTTCATATGGGTTGGTATTAATAATTAGCATTGGTATTATTAATACCTAAGATATTAATATCAATGTTAATAGTTAATATTAACATTTGATATTAATTTAATTTATAGGAAGGATAAGTAATTATTGATATTCTAATGTTTGGAGACTTAGGAATATTAAATTGTTTAATTATTAATGTTTTACCTAATAAATATAAACTATATATAAAGAGAATACCTTTAATCAATGAAATTGGTGAAGTTATTTAATAGTCTATTTTATGAACTTTAGAAAAGTTACATTAATTTAGATTAATTAAGGAGCTTATTTTCATGTAAATCCTAATTAGAGGAAGGGTGATGCTTCGGTAATGTGAAGAGTTTGGACATTACCTTCTTTAGAAGCCAACCAGTAATGCTTGAGGGAATGGGGTGGTTGATAATCATCGGAGGAAAGAAGTATTTCTAACCCCAAGCTTTTTTGAGTTCTTTGGGTGGAAGGAAAAGGGCTAGCAAGAGGAAGGACAACATAAGAGCAAACAGAGGCCTAAGGAGGTAGTGTTGGAAGTGAAGTTGTGGGTTTTTTTTTTTCTATAGAGAAGGTAAAATCGAAATGATTGTTGTTATGTATCTTCTCATAAAGCTCCTCTTTTGTGTTCACCATAAATTTTCCAATGCATGATTTAGAGTTGTTTGGCTCTTTGAGTTTTACTTTTCTCTCTATATACATAAGCTGTATTCTTGTCTGGATTGTTGTAATTCATGTGGAACCTTTGTAGCATTGGTATCTATCCTTGATCTATAATCCCTTTCAAAGAGCAGTAATAGAGTTTTGATTGAAGTAAGAACTCTTATCTTAGATCTATGTGGTGCTTTTTCCTTTGGGTCCACTTTGGGAGTCAGTTTTTTTGCTTAGTTCTATAGGCATCAATATTGGAGTGCCTCAGGGTTATTCCTTAACTAGCTTCATTGTTATCCCTTACTCTACCTAGTTGTCAGCAGTCATGGTTTGAGATAGCTTATGTTTGGTTGCTATGCTCTCTATTTCATGTTGTTGCTTTTGCTATAGACTCGGGTTGCTTTTAGTTCTTAGCGAGTCATTAATGTATGTAATATATCCTTATTTTAATTAAGGTGGATGTATTGCCTTAAGTTGATCTTAAGGTTATGTTATTGAGGATGTACATTATGCTTTCATTTGTTTAAAACTGGTTTTTTAAGGTAATTTTGGCACTAGGGAAAGCTAAACTTGTTTATCTAGTCTTTTGAATGTTGTAATTCATGTTGGTTTTATTCGAGCATGGTTTTGGTGTATTTTTATATGTATAGACCCTTTTATTTGAAAATTTTTTAGAGTAGGAAATTAGAATCTAAGTTCTAAAGCATTTATTAAAACTTATGGGTTTCAATTGGTTTAAATGAGTTTAAAAGTGGAATGTGTTATGGAAATATAAAACTTAGAGTTAGTAAACATGTTCATATTTATAGATTTAGTTCTTATAAATGAGAAGGTTCAACTTAAATTAATGTTAGGGTATGACCATGTTGATTGTTTAATATATGAGAAAGAAATATGGGATTCTCTTAGTGATATTGTATGGTTATGTTTGTTATTCTTGCATCCATAATTGTATTTTGTATGGTTGATTGTGTTCATGTATGATGCATGTTAAGTTGCATATGCATGTAAGAGTTGTCTGGATCCCTAAGCTTTAAAACTAAGTTTGTGTTAATGGAACGATTTGAATGAAGATCATGAAAAAGATAGTTGAAGATATGAATCCTTCATATTATATGTAATAGCGTTATTAAAGAAAGAGTTGATTAAAGACAAATGCATTAATTTTTGAATAGTCCTTAAAAAGGAAATATGCTTTGGTTAGTTTATTTGAGTAGTGATTTTCAAGAAATATGCTAAATTGAAGGACTGTATGTATATTGATTCTCTTATGTATGAATTGAAAGACTATCATGTGTTGAATGGAAAGTGTACGTGTAGCAAGAGTATGGTGTAATGTAATTGATAGGGAACAGTAACTGCAATTAAATATTGTATGACATTAAATGTTAGGATTATATTTTTTGCCACTGGTATTTCGAATACCATGGTATTGTAAGGACATTTTATTTTTTTGGTAGGTAAAATTTTTTTTATTTACTGGTCAGGTTGAAGGGTCTGTCCTTGTTACATAGGGCATATCTAGAGCCTGTATTTACAAAGAAGCAAAAAATTTGAAAACAAAATTTAGGGGTCTTCCCATTGCAACCACGGTGTAATACAAAACTGAACTTAACACAGAAAAATAGAGACCATTATATTCAGAGATAATCCAGCTAACTAAAACAGTCTTCCCAGAGTTACTGGGATGTTCCTTTTTCATTCTGTTGCATGACATCATTTTGGCTGGATCTAAGGAGGCTCTCAAACACACCTAATAGTTCTTGAGCTTCTTGGATAACATTGGAAATACTGGAGCCTAGTTCCTTGAAAATGGTGGATGTTGACTTCAGGAGATCCATCGTTCTGGTGATGCGAGATATGGTGGTTGTGCAGAGCGTAACTTTGGTATCTCTAGGGATCTTGATTTCTAGGCTGACATCTTCATCAATTATGATTTATGGGTTCTCTCTTGAAGCACTTGTTGACTGTAGATGCCTAGATTTCTTACTTTTTTTAGGAGTATGAACAAACTTCTGCTTGCTTCTCAAGACTTTGTCAGGGGACGGTAATTGGTCACAACATCATTCAGGGAGAGAGGTCCAGGGGAGGGTTCTTCTTGTCAGAGGGATGGGCAAAGGAGGGGGATATTGGAGGGGAGGTGATGGGGGACACTGATTTTGGGGGGGAGTCAACAGAGGAAGGGGAATGAGGGGGATTAGGCTTATCATCAATGGGGGACAAGGGTTTGAGGATAGAGGAATTGGTATGCATACCTCCAAAGACCTGATGAGCAAGTGCATGCCTATAAAGTATGAGGAAGATGCCTTGGTTGGGGGGGGATTTGGGGATTTGATCTCCCTAAAGTTGGTAATGGTAGTGCTGATTGACAAAAATAGGAAGTAAAGAAATTCATCATTTTGGTATCTCTGAGGTGGTTCACAAAAGCTAAGTGGTAGGAGCAGAGGGGACGATTGGGGTTGTCTATAGCCATGTACTGAATAACTAGGACTACAATAGTGTCCCAAGGTTTAGGGAGAGAAGACCGAAGGACTACCCCTTATCCCACTACAAATATTTCTTGTTGTTGGGGAAATGATCTAACTCTTCTTTAAAATTATGCCTGTCCCTGTGAACAGTTCTTCCACCAGGAGATAACCTAGAAATTTTAGCTAGAGAGTGGATGCTTACCGTGAAATTTAGGCCGCTCACCTCAACTTCACTATCATTCCAAGTGCTGAAAAATCCCTAGTAACATGATCATCTTTGCCCAAGAATAGCTTTTAAGAATGTAACGAGCTTCTTGGCAGTGGGTAAAGCTTCTATCCCAGCATAAATTTGAAGGCTTATGGTTTCCATGGTGATGGAGACCAAGGGGGGGAAGGGATCGAGCACACTGGGGTGAGAAATTCTACCTAATGATGAGAGGGGACTCGACTGAGAGTGTGCAAAATAGTCGATGGATTGGCTACAATGCCTAGTAATCTTGCCAAAAAAACTGCTTGGCACTTCGAGGGATCTGAGGAAAATAGTGGGACATCAAGTGAGGGTAGACGAATTGGCTCAGTTCAAAAGGTGGCACCCGATGAGGGTAGCAATAGAAATGGTCAACAAGGAGAAAGTGTGGAAAAGGTGGATGGATAGAAAGGAACAAGAGAAAACGAGGCGATGACTCGGTAGAAGTGAAGACATCGGGGTGTTGGTTATGATGTCACTAGTTGGGGAGATCACACGGGTGATCGAAATCACATGACCTCGGGGCATGATGGAGAAGCATATATTCTCGATGCTCATGGTGTTAAGGGAACACATTATTGGCATTAAAAAATACCCTTGTGCCAAATAAAATAGTCGGTATGCTTCTTGAATTTTTTTTTGGTGTTGAGAAACACCGTAGATGTTGAAAGAACACTTATGTGGCAATTAGCGTTGCGATTGATGAATATAACTTGCATCATTATTGGATGTTGTTAAGACTTCCTAAGGGATAGCTTCTTCCTAGATGGACAAATTGGTTTTTTTGGCAGCCATGTTGGCCAGAAGGTCAACCAATTTGTTAGCCTCCTTGAAAACGTGGCAAGTCATGCTTTAAGGGCATTTCCTGAGGGAGGCCTAGCAATATTGGATGATATTGGCTATTTTCCAACCACCGTTGCTATTTATGATGATGAGATTTACCACAATGAGAGAATCCTCCTCAAAGATGATAGGATTGACCATGTGATTACTAACCTGGATGCATCTCCAAAGAGCTCGTGCTTCTGCATAGTTATTATTTTGATCCCCACATTCTCTATGAAAGCCAGAATGATTTTGCCCATGTGATATTTTATGACCCCCCCGCCCCTGCATCTCCTAGGTTGCCTTTGGAAGATCCATCAAAATTGGCTTTGAGCCACCCAGGGGGAGGGAGAATCCATTTGGTGTTTTTCTGGGAGCTAAGGGTTTTCTGAGGCCTAGAACACTGAACCGGCATGCCCAGGTTGTTGAGTACAACCATCTCACCATCGTAGTCACTGATGTTTGAAACAAGGATGATGCTAGTATTTTACATGACAAAGTATAGTGTTCTGTTGGAAATATCTTCAGAGGTCTTAAGATTATCGTTGAAAACTCGATTGTTACATTCTAAACAAATTTATCAAAAACCATGATGCATCAAAACTTTCTATAGAAACTTAAGCCTAGGATGCTTGAAGGGGTTTGGCCACTGAGTGATCACCTTGAAAACCATATTGGGCTAGGCCCAAGTCACCATGAACCTAGAGTTTGGGGAAGAAAAAACCTCCATGGTGAACGAACACTCGATGAGTAAGTTTTGAGTGGACTCCCAGGCTTGGGTACACAGGTAACATCTATTGGGAACAATGATGCCTCTTTTGATTAGGTTGTTTATAGTCAAAATTTAGTTGTGATCTATGAGCTAGCAGAAGTGGGAAATTTTTAGGATAATATGCTTAGCCAAATGGATCTAGCAATGGTGGAGGTGTTGGTAGGAATGGGGCACCTAGGAAGGGAGTCCCCAATCTAATAAGTAGACTTTATTGAAAATCGCCCATCATTGGTACCTTTCCAACATAGCCTATCTTTCGCCTGAGTCTAAGGGACAAAGTTAGCCCTAAGGATGGATTGGAGGACATACTTCACTCTGTCGAGAGTGGCATTAGTGATTATTACCTGGATCGTCTTCCATC
Source organism: Wollemia nobilis (assembly GCA_028583015.1). Taxonomy (NCBI): domain Eukaryota; kingdom Viridiplantae; phylum Streptophyta; class Pinopsida; order Araucariales; family Araucariaceae; genus Wollemia; species Wollemia nobilis. The sequence continues at coordinate 2,149,950 of JAQPPZ010016829.1, read as the reverse complement.
TACAATTGTTGTGGGTGCTAGAGATAAAGTCTACAACTTTGCACCTGAATCTATGATTATTCAAGTGATTTATTGGTACAATGACTGGGTCTCTAATGTGGGGCTCATACCTAGCCCAAGATTCATTCCAAAAGTTGATGCTCGTACCATTCCCAAGTTGCCATCTCGATCCCTATTGTATGATGTGTTTGGTTTGGGAAATTGATCGTCAAAAGTAGGATCCGTGGGTGGGTGTCCCATCGTCCCTGAATGGGTGTTGTTGGAGGTAATTTATTTTAATAATGGAGACCCAATCCAGATCTACATTGATAACCACCTTTCATGCCTGTTTGGCCAGGAGGGCCTGGTTCATGAGACTGATTCTGCGTAGACCTAGCCCCCCTCTATCTTTTAAAGAGTAGACCTTGTCCCAAGACATTAAGTGAAATTTCCTTTGATTATCCATTCCTACCCAGAGGAATTGCTTTTGGATCTTCTCTATGCTCTCTCCCACTACATTTGGTATTTTGAAAACTGAAATAAAGAACAATTGTACAACCCAGAATACCTAGAGAACAGACTTAACTAGAGTGGTTTTACTTTCTTGGGAGAGGAGGGCCCCTCTCCATCCTGCCAGCTTCTTGTGGATTATTTCTATGACACTATTCCACATGGCCTTGACTTCCATTCCCTGGAATATAGGGAACCCTAGATAAGTGATTTGGATATCAACAATTGTGCAACCTAGAATACCTATAATTTTGGCCTGCCTCTTTGCTGGGGTGTTGATGAAGTATAGTTTACTTTTGCTAAAATTGAACTTCTGGCCTATGAATTCTTCATAGAGTTTGAGAATGCCTTTGATGGTCTTGGCCTTAGAAAAATAGGTAGAGGTAGCCAGTAAGGTGTCATCCACAAACTGCTAGTGGGCAAAGGGCAAGAGGTTGGAAGCACCCTTGATGCCAAAAATCATTCCTCTAGAGCAGGTCGATTTGATAGCTCTTCCTATGCTCTCTACCAAAATGATGAACAAGATAGGGGAAAGGGGGTCTCCTTGCCTCAACCCTCTTGAAATGGGAAAATACCTTGTTGTTGAGTCATTGACCAAGACCCATAACTAGGATGAGGAAATGCAACTAGAGATCAAGTTGACCCATTTCTCATGAAAGTCGAACTTAAGGAGGATTCTGATCAAAAAATCATGGTCCACTCTGTCGAAGGCCTTATTCATGTCCAATTTGAGAAAAAAAGATGACTTGTTGGAAGAATGGGCCGAATGCCTTTGACATACTACCCTGGTAGGGATCAATGATGGATGGGAGAATGCTGGTAATCCTGTTTGCCAGGGCTTTGGACAAGACTTTGTGAATGACATTGCACAAGATAATGGGGCAGTAGTCAGACAAATACTTGGAGTTGGGGCCCTTGGGAATGAGGGTGAGGAAAGTGGAATTGACATCCCTGGGGATGGAACCATTGGCTTGCATCTCAAAAATGTCCAGGCATAGGTCAAGCCTAATGATGTCCCAATAAGTTTAGAAAAACCTAGGAGGGAACCCATTAGGGCTAGGAGCTTTGTCAGGCTACATGGAAAAGAGGACCTGATGGATCTCTTTGGTGGTGAGGGGGCTGAGAAGAAGGGAGTTCATGGCATTAGTGATGGATCTGGGGATGTTCTCAAGAAGGGTGTCCATAGCCTGGCCAGGGGGGAGAAGGGGTTCCAAGGAGGGAATCGAAGTGGTTGACAACCTCCTCCTAAATTTGATGAGTATTAGAAGTGTGGGTCCCATATTTCCTGGTGAGGGACTTGATTCTATTGGCTCCTCTATGTCTAAGGATAAAGATGTGGAAAAAATTGGAATTTGAATCTCCCTCCTTAAGCCTCTTTATGGGTTGAAGTAGTCTCCAAGGATGTGAAACCAAAAAATTGACAGGTTTGTCTTGATACTTTGGCTTGGAAAAATTAAAGCAGATCCATGTGTATATTTCAAAAAGAAAGGTGAAAATTTTGTTATCATTGTACTATATGTGGATGACATGTTGTTAATTGGTAACAATAAGGAGATGTTAAAGTTACTAAAATCTTAATTATCTTCTGAGTTTGACATGAAGGATTTGGGTGATACAAAATTTATTTTGGGTATAGAAATAATAAGGGATCATGCAAATAGAAAGTTATGGTTAATTCAAAAGAAGATGTTGATTTGATACTATAGAAGTTTAGGATGCATGATTGTAAACCAGTATGTATTCCATATCTTGTTGGTCAAAAGTTATCTAGTAAACAATGTCCTAAAATAGATGAATAAATTGAAGAAATGCATCATGTTACTTATGCTAGTGTGGTGGGCAGTCTGATGTATGCAATGGTATGTACTAGACCTAATATTGCACATGTAGTAGGAGTAGTTAGCAGATATATGTCAAATCCAGGAAAGGAACATTGAACTATTGTGAAGAGGATCTTCAGATACTTGCATGGAACTATAGATTATGCTATTTATTGTGGAGGAAATTTTGGAGGTAATAATATTGTAAATCTACAAGGGTTTGTAGATGCTGATTGGGCTGGAGATCTTGACAATAGAAGATCCACTAGTGCTTATGTGTTCAGGCTATTTTGAGGGGCAGTAAGTTGGAAGAGTAAAAAATAATCAGTTGTTGCTTTATCCACTATAGAAGTAAAGTACATTGTAACAACTCATGTCTGTAAATAAAATGTGTGGCTACAGAGGTTGTGTTCAATATTTGGTCTTAAATAAAAGGCTATGAGAATTAATAGTGATAGTCAAAGTGCAATATTTTTGGCCAATAATCCTAGTTTTCATGATCAGTCAAAACATATTAATATTAAGTACCATTTTGTGAGAGATGGTTGAAGAGAATTGGGTGATATTGGAGAAATTTGATACATATAAGAATACTACTGATTCGTTAACAAAGGTTGTACCTGTTCAATTTTTTTTTTGGTGTAGAATATCTATGGCCATGGTTACCCTTGAAAATTGACAATGGTAGTTTTTGATCCCTATGAAAAGTATTCAAAAAGTGGGAGAATGTTGGAAATATGTTGAATAGTTTCTATGTTATTCTGGTGGGGCTAACACTAAAATCTACTGGACACTCTGTACCTATACTTGCTAGGGTTCAGGGGTGATAACCCTTTGAAAAATAGGGGTCTGGGGGTGGCAACCCTCAACCAAATTTTTTAGGGTTTAAGTTATTTTTAGACCCATATGGGCTTTTAGTGTTACTATATTTGAACCCATGCTTTTTTGCCCATGATATTGTAAAAATCCGTGCATATACCTTTGTTATATATATCACACTTGCATTAGGGTTTGGTGTTACAGAAGGATAATATTATTGTATTGGAGACGATCAACTTAATGTAATAATAAGATAATATTGTGGTGGTTTTTTCCTGGTTGAGGGTTTCCAAGATAAATATTATGTAATGTATGAATCTAAGATGATCTTCTTTTGATTATGTTATTACTGCATTTTTGATTTAGTTTATCGGGACTCTTTATTTCTCTTCAGTGTGTTTAGTTGAACCCGAATATATCTTATTTAGGTTAGAGTATCAATATTGTTTCTTCTATGTATAACATGTAAAGACACTCCTTCGCAGGACTTGATCTTGTACTTGATTTATGTATTTATGTATGGATATCTAATGCATAATCTTATTTGATGATATGTTAATAGTTGCATTTTATGTTTTGTTTATGATATAAGGAGAATATGGTACTATTGATGAATATTATGGTTGCAATATCAGGTACTCTCACAGGTGGATTGGTATAGGACAACCACCAAGGTTGAGACAAAATGGGAAATAATGGATGATATTTATCATCGACATCTTAAGGGTAAATGAATACCATTCATATCGATGGATTACATATGTGATTGAATACACCATTAGGCAAGGAGGTTGATATTAGAAAAAGAGTCATCCTTAGTAGGCAGGACAATATCTTAATTATCTTAAAAACCTTCTACTCAAGGAATAACTTTGGTTGTGCCTAATGATGTTTTGCATTGGATGCATTGCATGCATTTTAAGCATGAAAATCTATGGTTACTATTTTCATCTGGGTTGGTATTAATAATTCGCATCGTTATTATTAATACATAAGATATTAATATCAATGTTAATAGTTAATATTAACATTTGATATTAATTTAATTTATAGGAAGGATAAGTAATTATTGATATTCTAATGTTTGGAGACTTAGGAATATTAAATAGTTTAATTATTAATGTTTTACATAATAAATATAAACTATATATAAAGAGAATACCTTTAATCAATGAAATTGGTGAAGTTATTTAATAGTCTATTTTATGAACTTTGGAAAAGTTACATTAGTTTAGATTAATTAAGGAGCTTCTTTTTATGTAAATCCTAATTAGAGGAAGGGTGGTGCTTCGGTAATGTGAAGAGTTTGGACATTACATTATTTAGAAGCCAAACAGTAATGCCTGAGGGAATGGGGTGGTTGATAATCATCGAAGGAAAGAAGTATTTCTAACCCACAACTTTTTTGAGTTCTTTGGGTGGAAGGAAAAGGCTAGCAAGAGGAAGGACAACATAAGAGCAGACGGAGGCCTAAGGAGGTAGTGTTGGAAGTGAAGTTGTGGGTTTTTTTTTTTTTCTATATATAAGGTAAAATCAAAATGATTGTTTTTATGTATCTTCTCATAAATCTCCTCTTTTGTGTTCACCATAAATTTTCTAGTGCATGCTTTAGAGTTGTTTGGCTCTTTGAGTTTTACTTTTCTCTATGTGTACATAAGCCATATTCTTGTCTGGATTGTTGTATTTCATGTGGAACCTTTGTAGCATTGGTATCTATCCTTGATCTATAATCCCTTTCAAAGAGCAGTAATAGAGTTTTGATTGAAGTAAGAACTCTTATCTTGGATCTATGTGGTGCTTTTTCCTTTGGTTCCATTTTGGGAGTCAGTTGTTTTGCTTAGTTCTATAGGCATCAGTATTGGAGTGCCTCAAGGTTATTCCTTAACTAGCTTTACTCTACCCAATTGTCAAGAGTCATAGTTGGTTTGAGATATCTTATGCTTGGTTGCTATGCTCTCTAATTCATGTTGTTACTTTTGCTATAGACTCGGGTTGCTTTTAGTTCTCAGTGAGTCATTAATGTATGTAATATCTCCTTATTTTAATTAAGGTGGGTGTATTGCCTTAAGTTGATCTTAAGGTTATGTTATTGAGGATGTACAATATGCTTTCATTTGTTTAAAACTGGTGTTTTAAGGTAAGTTTGGCACTAGGGAAAGCTAAACTTGTTTATTTATTCTTTTGAATGTTGTAATTCGTGTTGGTTTTATTCGAGCATGGTTTTGGTGTATTTTTGTATGTATAGACCCTTTTATTTGGAAAGTTTTTAAAGTAGGAAATTAGAATCTAAGTTCTAAAGAATTTATTAAAACTTATGGGTTTCAATTGGTTTAAATGAGTTTAAAAGTGGAATGTGTTATGGAAAAATAAAACTTAGAGTTAGTAAACATGTTCATATTTATAGATTTAGTTCTTATAAATGAGAAGGTTCAACTTTAATTAATGTTAGGGTATGACCATGTTGATTGTTTAATATATGAGAAAGAAATATGGGATTCTCTCAATGATATTGTATGGTTATGTTTGTTATTCTTGCATCCATAATTGTATTTTGTATGGCTGATTGTGTTCATGTATGATGCATTTTAAGTTGCATAAGCATGTAAGAGTTGTCTGGATCTCTAAGCTTTAAAAATAAGTTTGTTGGAATGGAGTGATTCGAATGAAGATCATGAAAACGATAGTTGAAGATATGAATCCTTCATATTATATGTAATAGTGTTATTGAAGAAATATTTGATTAAAGACAAATGTATTGATTTTTAAATAGTCCTTAAAAATGAAAGATGCTTTGGTTAGTTTATTTGAGTAGATATTTTCAAGAAATATGCTAAATTGAAGGACTGTATATATATATTGATTCTCTTTGTATGAATTGAAAGACTATCATGTGTTGAATGGAAGGTGTATGTGTAGCAAGAGTATGGTGGAATGTAATTGATAGGGAATAATAATTACAATTAAATATTGTACGACATTAAATGTTATGATTATATTTTTTGCCACTGGTATTTCGAACACCATGGTATTGTAAGGACATTTTATTTTTTTGGTAGGTAAAATAAAATTATTTACTGGTCAGGTTGAAGGGTCTGTCCCTGTTACATAGGGCATATCTAGTGCTTGTATTTACAAAGAAGCAACAAATTTGAAAACAAAATTCAAGGGTCTTCCCCTTACAACCATAGTGTAATACGAAACTGAACTTAACACAAAAAAAATAGAGACCATTACATTCAGAGATGAAGAACACAAAATTATTCTGAGAGGGGGGGTGAACAATATAAGACCACTTTTTACTTTTTCTTCAAATTCAATATTATGTTGTGTAAAGATAGCAGTATCAATAGCAATAATCAAAATAATGCACATAAACCATACACAATATAGACACCACAAATTATGTGGTTCACCCAATGTGGGCTACTCCATGGAGAAAATATTTTATTGAAACTTTCTCAATCAATCTCTTTGGGAATCACTCCCAATTACAATGTTTATGGATATCTGTCTAAAGGAGATGCTGATCCCCTAATATCAAGTTCGTGGATCTCTTCCATAGGATAATTCTTTCACCTTTTGCTCTGGCTATGTGATCTTCTAGAAGACTTTGTCTCTCTATTGCACTAACTGGTGGACCTCTCTCCACTTGAAGACTCCTCACTCAGATCTGTCTTCAACTGTGCTGGCTGCTAGATCTCTATCCACTAAGACTCTGTCCTCTATACTCTGTCACCTCAAAAGCTCTATTAATAGGCTCAATAAGAACCTGCTCAATAGGCTCACATAGAACCTACTTAATAAGCTCACACAGAACTTGTCAAATCTGCTCAAGCAAGCTCACAAAGAACTTGCCCAAATCTGCTCTAGAAAGCTCACCAAGAACTTGCCCAAATATGATTTAGCAAGCTTGCCAAGAAATTGCCCAAATATTCTCCAAAAAGCTCACTAAGAACTTGTCCAAATATGCTCTAGAAAGCTCACCAAGAACTTGCCCAAAATCTATCCAACAAGCTCACCAAGAACTTGTCCCAAATCTATCCACAAAGTTGTCCCAAAAATGTCCACAAGGGCCTTCCTAAAGGCTCAATCAATCATACACAAACTGCCACAAATATGTCCATAATTCTATCCCAAATATCTTATCAAAGACTCAACCAATCATGCTCAAGTAGCACTCAAAACTCATCCACAACTCTTCAAGGTAAAGCTCAAAGATGAACTCAATAACGAATGGAAATATACTCTTCAATGGAAAACAACAATGATCCACAATGGTCTCAACTCAAATCAACTCATAAAAGCATAAAGATAATTATTAGAGACTCAATATGTTCTAATATCACTCTCAACTAATCACCATAAGGGACAACTCACAAAAACCTAGTCCATGTATGCATCAACCAACTCAAATGTATCCAATAATGCTCAACCACAAATCTCACATAACAATGATACTTATATTCTTTTCTAACTCAAGTTCCTTCACAATAAATGGGTGTAGACACCAAAACAACACCAATCCGATTATGTGACTGCAAACACTGATCGCATTGACACACACAGCCCCAGGGGCAGCCCACAGAGGTTAAACAGTGGTCTTAACCACTCTCACAACAGTTTTGGAAGGTCAGACACCATTTTGGCACCTTTCAGGCACTCTGCCCCATATTCATCTCACCCAGGGACGAATACGGACTTTCAATTCGCGCTCGCTCCTGGGTGGGACGAATTCCAGGTTTGACCGACAAAAAGTCAAATCTCGGCGCATGATAACTCAGAACTGCCACTTAACTATCCCTTCATTGCATGGGAGTTCGAGTCAAGTTTTTTGAGCATGCAGGGGCAGTTACAGTACCAGTTGCAAAGACATGCACAGAGGCAGTTAAGAAGCCCTTGATCAAGACGAAGTCTTCTCTTCACAAAAAGCATTCATGCTAAGTAGCACTTTTGCATGCTAATTCAAAGAGACCCCTTGGGTCTATAAAATGGTGAATTTCCTCACCCAAAAGATATACAGAGAAGGAGCATTTTGAGCGACGAAGTGTTGTTGTTTTGCTGACTTACGATTTGTGTCTTTACATCCATAATCTCTTAATCGAAAAGGAGGTTATTGGGTGACTTTGAAGGCACGAATCAAGAACCAAAAACCTGATTTTTCTGACCACAATAGCCTATCAATTTGTCGACAACACATCACAACAGGTTTCGGACCCATCCCAAGCGGATTGGTGTCGAAACAAAGTTTCAACCCACGGGTGGTTTGCCTTCGGGCACCCCTTGCCTTATTGCAGGTTTTCTCGTCTCACCCCGGAACGAGTACCAACTATCACGAGGTTCTTCTGTCTCACCCGAAATGAGTACCAAACTATTGCAGGTTTACTCGTCCGTCCCGGAGACGAATATCGATCTATGTCAAATTTGGTGATTGTTTCTTTTGCAGCATTTTATTAGTTACATATTTATGCTTCTGTCAAATTTTTAGTTTATTTGGACTCATTTTAACCATCATTACATTTATCTTTTACGGTAACCTTTCATATTCGCTCTTTTATTTTTCATACACAGGTGCTACTGATTCTTTGTTTGTTTCTTTGAACGTAGATTTTCAGCATTAGAGGAGCAACGAGGAATCTACTTTTACCAACACAAGCGGCGACAACGTTTTGGTTCGCCCATCTTATATGTGGGCACGCGAGAGAAGGAATTCTAAAACAAGTTGTAAAAGATCAACATTTGACGCTCCTATCCCCTAAAAAGGAAGGAGACGTATTGTAACACATTGCTGAAAGAATATCAATAAAAAGGGCCGTATTTTATATTGCTTTTATATCTTGTGTTCATTCATTTGTGTTCTTTCCTTTTAATGCAATTTTGTTTAGTCTTTCCTTTTTGTTTCCGGAATCTCGTGCTTTCAATGGCGATCACGGTGGGACCTTCTGTCCTCTATTTTTTTTTAGGTTAGATTTCTGATCTGAAATTGCTTGTTTGATTACAGGTACCTATTTTTCAGTCATCAAACTGTTATTCGTTTCGACGGTGACGATTACAGAATTGGGATTCGTCTCACCCAAGGACGAATAGGCATTCGTCCTACCCTGGAACGAATACTGTTCTGATATTCGTCTCACCCAGGGACGAATAGAGTTCTGTGCATTTTTTAGACCAGCAAATCAGAAGCATCCTTGTGGGCAGAGAAGAGGTAGGGGTTTTTAACAAGCCTCTGTCAAATTTCTGTTTTCTGTTTTCTGGTTTTCAGTTTTTGTATGGCTTAGGGAAAGTTTCCTTTTTGTTTGCCTGTTTCAATTTTTGCAAATTAAAAGGAACCCCACACACATCACGTGGCATTTTTAAACCAAGGAGCTGGTCGTAAGACCCCAACCCTTGATCAAGACCAACGGTGGGTTCATCACCACCTTGGCTTGATTTTTGCATCCATTTACCCCGATTGTCACTGTTGCTAGGCGTAAATCCTGACGAAAGCTGACCGAGTGTCGTTGGGGTGATTCCCAACGTGCGAGGATAAGTCTTCTATGGTAGGTGTCATAAACAGGACAATCCCCCTTCCGTACCGCCTATGTTCCACGTATCATCTGCTCTCACGTACCTATAGTCTCCCTCACGTAAGGGCGGGTATATAGAGAGGTTGGTATATCGGTCCGACAATGGTATATTGAAGGGCGACCATTTATGGGAGTCATATGAGCCAACATTTTGCATTTAAACGGTCTTCACAAAAATTTTCAAAAACAAAACAAAAATCATCATCAAAAACACACTAAAACCGAGTCTAGGACACACCATTAATCTTTAAAAGAGATAATCATTGCTTTGTGTGTGTATGTTCTTTTCTGCTTAGTGTAACAAAAAAAAAATCAAAAAATCATAAACAAAAGATAAAAATCTACGTAGCTTGTAGAGAGTCATTACCATGGTATTCACCCGCAGTCAAGCCCACTCACGGGCAGACGCTACGGCGAATGTCCAAAGAAGCACGAGTCGCCTCCGTTACAGTCCCCAAGATTTGGTCATACCACCTTGGCGACCTAACACACAAGGCAGTCCCCTCCACACCTTAACAGAAAGGGACTATAGGGGCACCTCTTCTAGGGGCACTCCTGTTCAACATAGCACCCAACACACACCCTTCCATGAGGGGTACATCCGTAGGAGAGCTCCCTTAGATGCTCGCTATGAGTGGTCACCGCGCGATGAAGCGCTAGGTCAACATAGGGTTCGACGGGAGGAACCACATGATTACACTATCCCTCCTTCACCCCCTCTAGTTGTCAGGACTACAAGGACAAATCCAGAGCACAAGGCTCCTCAGGAGGGGCGAGCCAACTCCGCCCGTTCCTTTTTCACTTACGAAAGAGAGCACGAGGAAAACCCTTACCTTCCTCAAGAGCAATATACATCGCGGGAGCAATACGCCTCCGCAACTGCTAGCTATCAAGATCACCTACTGAGGCCAAAGCCTCGAGGGAATGCCGCTACCCCCAACAGAGGGAGGCGGCCTATAGAGATCTCGGATCACCATGACCGAGATAGATATCTAGGAGAGGCATCTAGGCCTTCTAGATATGAGACGGTAGGACCAACTATCTTAGAATCTGCCAAGCATATCGCACGTCGGATGGAACTCACGTTACTTGAGCTAGAACGACAACAGTTAGAGCAACAGTATCTTCTAAATCAAGAGTGCATTCAATGCCAGGAGGATGAGTTGTTCCCACACACTATGTAGGCGAGGACTCCAACCCCTCGCACGCATAAGACAGAACATTATGAGAGACACAATTGGGTGCGAGACAGGTCTCCGTGACCTTATCAAACGTTGCCCCCGATGCCTCCTAGACTTGAGCGGGAGGCCACTCCTCAGACCAATGACGGGCGCCTTCTTCAGGCACCCACCCAGGTTCATGGGCCACCCTCAAAAATTCTTCAAGAAGCCTCTGAGGAACCTAAGCGAGAAGAAGAGCGGGATGAAATGCCCTACCAAGGCATGGGGGGTGCTATTCGGCCACCCCTCCCAAGGCCCCAAGTTCCCCACAACCTGCAACGGGAACAAATCAAAGAGGAGGAGCTCAAATCCCCCGATACAAGCAATGCGCTGCCAGAGCACTTAGAGTCGGTAGAGACCAAGATTTTGGGGCCCCAAAAGCCCAACTTATGTGAGACTCCTCTCCAAGAGGATCAACCCCTGGTTGTAGAGCTACCTGATGATGAGGTCTTCCATATCTCAGCATCACCAGATTCTGATGAGCCTGACTCTCTCGCCAAAGATGAGTCAGCATATGCAATAGCACCATGGGACCCGTTTGAGTCAGACAACAATAATTCATGGGTGGTCCCCATGGATGATCATCACAAAATTCTCCTAACATTATTCCCTTTGGAGGCTCCCATCGAGCCCATGCCATTGCAGGAAAATTAGGTCCCCCCGCAAAACGTGGAACAACCCCACGAGGACCACATCAATCTGCTCGAACAAGAAGAGCCTAGAATGTCGCAGACAGCTGTCGGGGCCAACGAGGGCCTTTGGATCTTCGACAATGATTACGAAGATGAAACTGAGATGGCATATCTCAATCATGCACGATGGCACAATCACCCTGTAACCCATGATGAACTGATGGCACAACTAGGCATAAGACTAGGGCATGAGTGGCACATAGACCCAGCCCACTGGCATCAAATGTTGATTTCGCTCCTTTGGGTAGACCGCGAGCAACTTCCACCAAGAGATATCATAGCACCATCAGTGTCGAGGGCGGACCCTGTCCTCCTCTCCATGCATAAGGCCGATCCATTCGTGCCCATCCCTACAGAGCCAGATCCGGTGCACAACGATCATCATGCTGGGGGTACCTCTATTCCCTGAAGAGCAAGTGGATTACACCAAATGCTCCAAAGGTGTCCATAAACCCTTTGGTCAACCCTAAAAGCTCCAAGGATTATCACAATCGCTTGGTCACCCACAAAAGCTCCAAGGATTATCGCAATCTCTTGGTCAACCCCAAAAGCTCCAAGGATTATCGCAATCCCTTGGTCAAACCAAAAGCTCCAAGGATTATCGTAATCACTTGGTCACCCTAAAAGCTCCAAGGATTATCGCAATCACTTGGTCACCCTAAAAGCTCCAAGGATTATCACAATCACTTGGTCACCCTAAAAGCTCCAAGGATTATCGCAATCACTTGGTCACCCCAAAAGCTCCAAGGATTATCATAATCTCTTGGTCAACCCCAAAAGCTCCAAGGATTATCGCAATCTCTTGGTCACACCAAAATCTCCAAGGATTATCGCAATCTCTTGGTCAACCCAAAAAGCTCCAAGGATTATCACAATCGCTTGGTCAAGAAAATCCAAAAACAAACAAAATCATCAAAAACAAACAAAATTTGCATCTCAATTTCATGCATACTTCAAAAATTCAAAATACATATAGCTGCATCAACATTGCATCCATCCATTGCATATTGTTGATCACACAAGGCAAAGGCACCATAGACTGTCATTACTTGGCAAATCCACCACCTTTCATATTTTCCATTTTGAAAACAATACAACAAAAATAAACGACAATCACCATTTCGCCATATCATAAATCAGTTGTCATCCAATGTATCTAGAGTTTTCGTCATTCAGCTGTCATTAGATCTCTAGCCAAGAATTGTACAAAGTCAAACGGATGTTACAACGGTAGAGTTTTACTTGAAATACACCTTGTTACGTAGCATCCCAACACAAATAAAAACACATAAAAACAAATTCCCAAGTTGTGTGAATGAAAGATGAAACCTGCACAGTAATCCAGGTCACCATAAGCGAAACGGTTATCTTGCTCATCCCCCTGTGCGAATGACCCCAAGAATGTTGAGAGTTGGCAAAAGGACAAGCATCCTCCCTACCCAATTCCCCAAGAATCCCAAGTTCTCAAAAGTTGCAAACATCATAAAATTTTGCAAACAGTCAAAACTCCAAAAATTTGACATCACCACCAAAGTGCATACATCCAAAGGCACATACAATAGTGATTCTCATCACTCGAAATTCAAATCCCTTGCTCAAAAGAAAAATCAAAATAAAATAAACAGTGATTTTTATCACTATAAACGAGCAAGTATCCCAATACAAATGAAGAAAAGAAGGGAGTTGAACTTGAATCCCTGGAACTCTCAGCATTCAGAAGGTCATGAGATAAACCTCAGTATCGGTTTGGTTGATAGCCTATCGGTCACTCGTGGCAAACCTCCTGCATGACGATATATCTGCCGCATTCACTTGTGTGCAGATCAATGTTTGCATGTGGATGAGCTAGCTTATGGTATCCTAGAATGCAAACCAGATTAATCTGACTAAATACAACAAAGGAGTTAGTGGAACTAATCAGGTGATCCTCAGTACAGGTTCGGTTGAAAGCCCATCTGGCACTGGCGGTATCCTGACAAATACCACATAAATGAACTCAATTGCACACACAGGGATGTGAAATAGCTTGGTTAAAGACAAGTCCGATTCATACCTTGTTCAAACATCTTGTAAGACAACAGTACAGTCTTGGCTAGTTAGTTAAACCATCTGAGTCTCAGAAACACTTAGCTACATTCTACGCCAACCATTGCATATAATTCATCCCTATATCACCATCAAAAAAAACAAAAAACAGCAACATATATACACAAAAGCATTTACCACAGCAATCACCCAGTACACAAAGCCATAAGTCTTGTATAGTCTATGGTGCCAATGCAAGGTTATCAACAAATCATTTCATCCATTCCATTACCTATCATATAACTCAACAACATTCGCATTTATCATATCATATGCATACATCAATATAACGTAGCATGCATCCATCAACATCAATCATTGTGCATAACATGAAAATATGACATATACACAAAGCAAGAAAATCAAAACAACAAAAACAACAAATATCCACAAACAATAGCAATAAAAGTGTTGAACAAAGGCACCTTTGCGCCTGACATTCAATGGCATAAAAAACTGATGTCGGGGTCTACCTTGTCGCTATCCTACTCCCTAAGAAGGCTACCATAGCCGGACCACTCCACGGGAAGATGGATTTTCGACAATTTCACCCCCCAACGACGTCCCAAATGGGTCAAAACCCACTCAAAAACAATAAAACAACAAAACAACAAAAAACATGCAACACAAAAACAAAGCAATAAGCATTGCCGGACACAAGTGCTTTTGCACTTAACTTCTTGGCATAGAAAATCGATGTCGGGGCTCAACTTGTCACTCTCCTACTTCCCCAAGAAGGCTACCATAGCCGGACCGCTCCACGGGAAGATGGATTTTCGACAATTTCACCCCATTATGGCATCACCAAAAGGGTTTTTACCCACCAAAAATAGGTCCAAAAATCGAGAAACTGCTCGAGCATTCAATGGACAACATCTAAAGGCACCCTCACTTAAGTCATCTTGGGTCAAGCGACTCGTCGCTTTTCTCATGGCAGTCATTCCTTCATCGATTCGTCGCTTGAGGGGGTAGTCACACTTAAGTCACCAATCAACAAACACACACCCAATCAAGGCAATGGCATGCATTCAAAGAATCATTGACAAAGACAATCACGCTCCTGCTTGGGGCAACAAACAAGCAATAATCACAAATTGATCAAACACTTGGCATTCGTGAATCATGAACACAAGGTTCCCCCGTGGATAAAAGGTTGCGCCCTTTGCCTATTCATGACTGATCAATGACCAAGCTCAAGTCACACCTCACCAAAATAGGTTAATACTTGAAATCAAATTCCTTAGCTCGTCAGAAGCAAGGATTCAAGAATGCATGCCCTTTCCATACTTGGGGCATCAAGAGTTGGTTAGGTTACTAAGAAACCCTAATCATTAGTGCTTTGGTTATCTATTTTTGCTCGATGTTGTGCCTTGCACAACGCTTCCCAAAAAGGGGCATCTGTAGACACCAAAATAGCACCAATCCGATTATGTGACTGCAAACACTGATCGCATTGACACACACAGCCCCCAGGGCAGCCCACAGAGGTTAAACAATGGTCTTAACCACTCTCACAATAGTTTTGGAAGGTCAGACACCATTTTGGCACCTTTCAGGCACTCTGCCCCATATTCGTCTCACCCAGGGATGAATACGGACTTTCAATTCATGCTCGCTCTTGGGTGGGATGAATTCTAGGTTTGATCGACAAAAAGTCAAATCTCGACGCATGATAACTCAGAACTGCCACTTAACTATCCCTTCATTGCATGGGAGTTCGAGTCAAGTTTTCTGAGCATGCAGGGGCAGTTACAGTACCAGTTGCAAAGACATGCACAGAGGCAGTTAAGAAGCCCTTGATCAAGACGAAGTCTTCTCTTCACAAAAAGCATTCATGCTAAGTAGCACTTTTGCATGCTAATTCAAAGAGACCCCTTGGGTCTATAAAATGGTGAATTTCCTCACCCAAAAGATATACAGAGAAGGAGCATTTTGAGCGACGAAGTGCTGTTGTTTTGTTGACTTACGATTTGTGTCTTTACATCCATAATCTCTTAATCGAAAAGGAGGTTATTGGGTGACTTTGAAGGCACGAATCAAGAACCAAAAACCTAATTTTTTGACCACAATAGCCTATCAATTTGCCGACAACACATCACAATAGGTTTCGGACCCATCCCAAGCGGATTGGTGTCGAAACAAAGTTTCAACCCGCGGGTGGTTTGCCTTCGGGCACCCCCTGCCTTATTGCAGGTTTTCTCGTCTCACCCTGGAACGAATACCAGTTGCTGCGAGGTTACTCGTTTCACCCCGAAATGAATACCAGTCTATTGCAGGTTTACTCGTCCTTCCCAGGAACGAATACCGATCTGTATCGAATTTGGTGACTGTTTCTTTTGCAGTATTTTATTAGTTACATATT
This sequence comes from Wollemia nobilis, assembly GCA_028583015.1. NCBI lineage: Eukaryota > Viridiplantae > Streptophyta > Pinopsida > Araucariales > Araucariaceae > Wollemia > Wollemia nobilis. The sequence goes on along the minus strand of JAQPPZ010016829.1, from coordinate 2,133,900 downwards.
TATGCTTCTATCAAATTTTTAGTTTATTTGGACTCATTTTAACCATCATTATATTTATCTTTTATGGTAACCTTTCATATTCGCTCTTTTATTTTTCATACACAGGTGCTACTGATTCTTTGTTTGTTTCTTTGAACGTAGATTTTCAGCATTAGAGGAGCAGCGAGGAATCTACTTTTACCAACACAAGCGGTGGCAACGTTTTGGTTCGCCCATCTTATATGTGGGCACGCGGGAGAAGGAATTCTGAAACAAGTTGTAAAAGATCAACATTTGACGCTCCTATCCCCTAAAAAGGAAGGAGACGTATTGTAACACATTGCTGAAAGAATATCAATAAAAAGGGCCGTATTTTATATTGCTTTTATATCTTGTGTTCATTCATTTGTGTTCTTTCCTTTTAATGCAATTTTGTTTAGTCTTTCCTTTTTGTTTTCGAAATCTCGTGCTTTCAATGGGCTTCAACCACTATGCTTATAACACAAGGTTTAATATCAATTTAGAAAACCTTGATGCATTCAACCAACCACTTTCAAAAAGGAAATCACAAACAATCCTTTTCCCTCCAATGATATTTTAGAAATCAACCACCATAAACAATCAATAGGAGAATGTGCCCATACCTTTTATGAAGTGAAGAACCCTCTTTGGAAATCTTCCACACTCAACACACTTTGAAAAAGAGCACAACAATCTTCACTTTTGAACCCATTTACAAAAATAGAAATATCTCTCTATATACATCTTATTTCTTCTTCTAAATGAGTTAGTCAAATAGCCCTCGAAATAAGCTTTCCAACGATATATAATATGATATACTTTTATAAAAAGAAAATACCAGAATTATCTTATTTTCTAAAAGTGCTTTTAAACTTGCCTTCCAAAAGAAATCAAATCAACCCTCATCACCTTATTTCTCCAACATTAGGCAATAATAAAAATTTTATTAATAAAAATATTACTTGCCTCTTAGAGGGAATAAAACCCTCGTATCTACCCAAACAATCCTCAACCGCGATGTCAAAGACCATGCGAGCTACGTGCTCGCATAGGATGAAGAGCGTGGAATGCACTTTTGTCCTTCTCCCCTTGCTCACATCAAAAAACGTGGGCCAATTATCTTGCTCGAAACTCTAATTGTGGGAATCAAACCTTGTATATTTCGCAAGAAAAAACCTTTGCACACCCCTCAATCGCCATTGGACCACACTGCCACACGAAGATTTCAGTGCTTTTCATCTTATCTCCTCTTGCTCACGATTCCAAGGCTTTTGAATTAAGAGCATTTGTATTTATATGTAACTCCCTTTAATTTTTGTTGATGTCAACAACACTTTTAAATTAATTTCTTTTTGATGATGATGTCGACGTTGAGGTAATTTTAATTTTAAAATTTAAAAATAAATTTTAAATATTAAAATTTAAACCAAATATTCAAAATTGAATATCTCCATCTCTGGGGCACCTTTTTCGATGAAATGAAAGCCTAAACCGGGTTTTAAAGAAAACCCATTTCAAATCTGCCATCCATGGTTTTAAATAAAACCTTTTATTTTTCTTGCCTTGGTTTTCACAAAAACCTTATAAATAGCCACCAAAACCAAATGTGATCCATGTGACATCAATGATCCATGTGACATCAATGACAACATAAAATGCCTCAAATTACCTCAAATGTCCAACAATCTCCCCCTTTGTCATTGATGGCAACACCTCTAATGCAAACACCATAACACTGAAATAACCATCTTTGAGAATCAAAGCTACTCTCCCTGACTCAATACTCTCTATGGAGGCTGCTCCCCCTAACTCAATACTCTCTTTGGAGGCTGCTCCCCTAACTCAAATATCTCCTTGGAGGCTACTTCCCCTAATTCAATGCTCTTCCCCTTACTCAAATATCTCCTCCTTTGACATCAATGGCAAAAGGGACACCTTATGGGGCTAAAATATATGACTCTTAAGCTTAGCCCCCTCACCCCCTTCTCTCTTGAGGTGATTAATTTTGGGGTGGGAGTACTTTTACTCCCAATTGTTCTCTCAACCGCTCAAATGCTTCTCTTGGTAATGGTTTTGTGAAGATATCTACAATCTGATATTTTGTAGGAACATATTCCAATATTACTTGTTGCTCTGTCACCTATTCTCTTAAAAAGTGATACTTGATTGGAATGTGCTTTGTTCTGGCATGCATTACTGGATTCTTCGAGATACTTATAGCACTAGTATTATCACACAGAATAGGAATGGGATGATCATGTTCTATGCTGAAATCTTTAAGAGTCTATTTCATCCATAATACCTATGAACAACATGCTGCTGCTGCAATATATTTTACCTCTGTTGTGGAAAGTGATACTGATGGTTGTTTCTTACTTAGCCAAGAAACTAGAAAATCACCAAGAAAGAATGCTCCTCCACTTGTACTTTTTCTATCATCAATATTTCTTGCCCAATCTGCATCTGTGTAGGCTGTGAGAGTAAACTTACTACTTCTAGGATACCATAGACCATATTCCATTGTTCCTTTGAGATATCTGAGTATTCTTTTCATTGTTGTCACATGTGATTCTTTTGGAGCTGCTTGAAATCTTCCCACTAAACCATCTGCCTATATTATGTCTGGTCTTGTGGCTTTAACGTATAATAGGCTACCAATCATAGATCTGTATAGAGTTTGATTTGCATCAGGAGATTCATCATATTTGCTTAATTTACACCTTGTGACCATTGGAGTACTAACTGGCTTACTATCTTCCATTTTGAATTTCTTCAACATCTCCTTTATATACTTTGTTTATGAAAGAAATATCCCTTTTTCTAATTGTGAAATCTGTAATCTGAGGAAAAAGGTTAATCACAAATCATAGACATTTAAAAATCATTAGTCATGTTTCTTGCAAACTCTTGACACATTTTATCATTGCTACCCCCAAAAATAATATCATCCACATACACTTCCACAATCATCAAATCATTTCCCTTATTTTTAATATACAGATTGCTATCAACTGTTCCCTTTCTGAAACCTTGCTCTCGAAGATATTAATCCAGTCTTGAATACCATGCTCTAGGAGCTTACTTTAAGCCATAGATAGCCTTTTTCAATTTACACATATAGTTTGGATTATTTGCTTGATTAAACCCATCAGGTTGTTCAATGTAAACTTCTTCTTCTAAATGACCATTCAGAAAAGCTGATTTGACATCCATATGATACACTTTAAAATTCTTGTAGCTTGAAAGTGCCAAAAACATCCTTATAGCTTCCAATCTTGTAACTCGTGCAAAGGTCTCATCAAAATCAATTCCTTCTACTTGTGCATATCCTTTACACACCAATATTACCTTGTTTTTGATGACTTGACCATCTTCATTTAGCTTGTTCCTGTAGACCCATTTAGTACCAATTACATTTTTTCCTTTTGGTCTTGGAACTAATTCCCAAGTCTTATTTTTTTCAATCTGATCTAGTTCTTCCTTCATTGCATTAATTTAACATTCATCATTTTCTGCCTCTGAAATCCTTTGGTTCTATCTTGGATAATAGTGAAACATCTGCTTGTTATGTTGAGCCTATGATTCCTCTTCTTACTTGTCTTACCTCAGGATTGCCAATGATCAAATCCTATGGATGATTTTTTTGAATATATCTTGATGTAGTTTTGGAAGGTATATTCTGCAAGTCTTCTTCATCTGAATCTTCACCCATTTCTTCTTGACAACTTTCTTCTTCTTCAGGAATATCTTCCTGAGGTGGCTCATTTTTTTCTGATTCTATGTTCTACACAAAACTTAATGAATTATGTAGAGATGAATTCCCCTCATCTATCTGATCACAAACACTTGATCTTCTTTCCTATTTAATTTTCTACCATTTCTTTGAATACTTTGAAATGCTCAAATGCCTCTGATTTCTCTTTCAGAAAAACAACCCAAGTCATTCTAGAATAATCATCTATGAACAACATGAAGTAACTTTCACCTTGTAGACTTTTAGTTCTCATAGGTCCACATAAATCAGTATGAATCAATTCTAATACCTTGGAAGAAGAATATTATTTTGCCTTGAAACTTGATCTTGTCTACTTTCCATACTGACACTGTGCACAAATTGTATTTGAAGGTCTTTTTATCTTTGGTAGATCTCTAAAAATCTATTTGTTGCTTATCCTTACTATGTTATCAAAGTTCAAGTGACATAACCTTTAATTCCATAACCAACTCTCTTCTTCTTGATATAGAAGACATTTTTCCTTTTTTATTTCACTGAACATGTAGAGATTGTTATTGGTTCTTTCTGTAGTTGCAACAAGCTTCCCTATTTTTGTTTCCCTGATTTTGCATCCTGTAGAAGAAAAGTAACTGTGTACCCTCGATCACAAAGATGACTTACACTTAGTAGGTTGTGCTTTAGACCCTCAACATAGAGTACACCTTGTGTAGTTGTTTTTCCATCATCCAAACTTAAAGTTCCTCTCCCTTTGATTTTAGTTGAAGCATTATCACCAAATCCCATAGGTCCACTGTTGTTCCCCTTTGAGGAAATGAACTTATTCTTATATCCAGTCATATGATTAGAGCACCCACTATCAATATACCATTTTTCCATCTTGTAACCCAGTAGAATATTCCCTCAAGCTATTAGCCTTTTCGAAGGAACCCGCTCTGATACCAATTGATGAACACAAGCTTATATTGAGAGGGGGGTGAACAATATAAGACCACTTTTTACTTTTTCTTCCAATTCAATATTATGTTGTGTAAATATAGCACTATCAATAGCAGTAATAAAAAAATCCACATAAACCATACACAATAGAGACACCACAATTTACGTGGTTCACCCAATGTGGGCTACTCCACGGAGAAAATATTTTACTAAAACTTTCTCAATCAATATCTTTGGGAATCACTCCCAATTACAATGTTTATGGATCTCCATCCAAAGGAGATGTTGATCCCCTAATCTCAAGTTCGTGGATCTCTTCCATAGGAGAACTCTTTCTCCTTCTACTCTGGCTATGTGATCTTCTAGAAGACTCTGTCTCTCTGTTGCACTAACTGGTGGACCTCTCTCCACTTGAAGACTTCTCACTCATATCTATCTTCAATTATGCTAGCTATTGGATCTCTATCCACTGAGACTCTATCCTCTATACTCTGTCACCTCCAAAGCTCTATTAATAGGCTCACTAAGAACCTACTCAATAGGCTCACATAGAACCTACTTAAAAAGCTCACACAGAACTTGTCAAATATTCACAAGTAAGATCACCAAGAACTTGCCCAAATCTGCTCTAGAAATATCATCAAGAACTTGCCCAAATCTACTTTAGCAATCTTTCCAAGAACTTTCCCAAATCTGCTCCAACAAGCTCACTAAGAACTTGTCCAAATCTGCTCTAGCAAGCTCACCAAGAACTTGCCCAAAATTTGTCCAACAATCTCACCAAGAACTTGTCCCAAATATGTCCACAAAGCTGTCCCAAAACTGTCCATAAGGGCCTTCCCAAAGGCTCAATCAATCATACACAAACTACCACAAATATGTCCAAAATTCTATCCCAAAGATCTTCTCAAAGACTCAACCAATCATGCTCAAGTAGCACTCAAAACTCATCCACAACTCTATCAAGGCAAAGCTCAAATATGAACTCAACAATGAATGAGAATATACTCTTCAATGGATAAAAACAATGATCCACACTGATCTCAACTCAACTCAACTCAAATCAACTCATAGAAGCATAAAGAGAATTGTTAGAGACTCAATATGTTCTAATATCACTCTCAACTAATCACCACAAGGGACAACTCACAAAACCCTAGTCCAAGTATGCATCAACCAACTCAAATGTATCCAAAAATGCTCAACCACAAATCTCACATAACAATGATACTTATGTTCTTTTCTAACTCAAGTTCTTTCACAATCAATGGGCTTCAACCACTATGCTTATAACACAAGGTTTAAACACAAATCTCAATTTAGAAAACCTTGATGCATTCAACCAACCACTTTCGAAAAGGAAACCACAAATAATACTTTTCCCTCCAATGATTTTTTAGAAATCAACCACCATAAACAATCAATAGGAGAATGTGCCCATACCTTTTATGAAGTGAAGAACCCTCTTTGGAAATCTTCCACACTCAACACACTTTGAAAAAGAGCACAACAATCTTCAATTTTGAACCCATTTACAAAAATAGAAATATCTCTCTATATACACCTTATTTCTCCTTCTAAATGAGTTAGTCAAATAGCCCTCGAAATAAGCTTTCCAACAATATATAATATGATATACTTTTATAAAAATAAAATACCATAATTATCTTCTTTTCTAAAAGTGCTTTTAAACTTGCCTTCCAAAAGAAATCAAATCAACCCTCATCACCTTATTTCTCCAACATTAGGCAATAATAAATTTTTATTAATAAAAACGATACTTGCCTCTTAGAGGGAATCAAACCCTCGTCTCTGCCCAAACAATCCTCAACCACAATGCCAAAGACCACATGAGCTACGCGCTCGCATAGGACGAAGAGCGCAGAATGTGCTTTTGTCCTTCTCCCCTTGCTCACGTCAAAAAAAAAGTGGGCCAATTCTCTTGCTCGAAACTCTAACCCATGGGAATCAAACCTTGTCTCTTTCACAAGAAAAAACCTTTGCACTCCCCTCAATCACCATTGGACCATGCTACCACATGAAGATTTCGGTGCTTTTCGTCTTATCTCCTCTTGCTCACGATTCCAAGGCTTTTGAATTAAAAGCCTTTGTATTTATATGTAACTTCCATTTAATTTTTGTAGACGTTGACAACACTTTTAAATTAATTTCTTTTTGATGATGACATCGGTGTTGAGGTAATTTTAATTTTAAAATTTAAAAATAAATTTTAAATATTAAAATTTAAACCAAATATTCAAAATTGAATATCTCCATCTCCGGGGCACCTTTTTCAACGAAACGAAAGCCTAAACAGGGTTTTAAGAAAAACCCATTTCAAATCTGCCATCCATGGTTTTAAATAAAACCTTTTATTTTTTCTACCTTGGTTTTCACAAAAACCTTATAAATAGCCACCAAAACCAAATGTGATCCATGTGACATCAATGATCCATGTGACATCAATGACAACATAAAATGCCTCAAATTACCTCAAATATCCAACAAAAGATAATCCAGATACCTAAAATAGTCTTCCTAGAGTTACTAGGATTTTCCTTTTTCATTCTACTACGTGGTGTCATTCTGCCTGGAGCCAAGGAGGCTCTCGAGAACACCCAAGAGTTCTTGAGCTTCTTGGATTGCATTGGAAATATTAGAGCCTAGTTCCTTGAAAATGGTGGATGTTGACTTTAGGAGATCCACCGTTCTGGTGATGTGGGAGATGGTGGTTGTGCGAAGCGTAACTTCGGTATCTTTGGGGATCTTGATTTTTGGGCTGACATCTTCATCAATTATGATTTTTGGGTTCTCTCTTGAAGCACTTGTTGACTGTAGATGCCTAGATTTCTTGCTTTTTTGAGGAGGATGAACAGACTTTTGCTTGCTTCTCAAGACTTTACCAGGGGACGATATTCGATCGGAGCATCATTCATGGGAGAGGGGTCTAGGGGAGAGTTCTTCTTATCAGTGGGATGGGTGAAGGAGGGGGATATTGGAGGGGAGGTGATGGGGGACACTAATTTTTGGGGGAGAGTCAGCAGAGGAAGGGGAATGAGGGGGATTAGGCTTAGCATCAATGGGGGACGAGGGTTCGAGGCTGGAGGAACTGGTATGCATACCTCCAAAGACCTGATGAGCAAGTGCATACCTATAAAGGATGAGGAAGAGGCCTTGGTGATGGGGGGCTTGGGGGATTTTCTCTCCCTAAAGTTGGTAATGGTAATGCTGATCGACTAGAATAGGAAGTCGAGGAAATTCATCATTTTGGCATCTCTGAGATGGTTCACAAAAGCTAAGTGGTAGGAGCAGAGGGGACGATTGGGGTTGTCCATAGCCATGTACTGAATAAATGGGATTACAATAGTGTCCCAAGGTTTAGGGAGAGAAGACCGAAGGACTCCCCCCTTCTCCCACTTCAAATATTTCCTATTGTTTGGGAAATGATCTAACTCTTCTTTAAAATTATGCCTGTCCCTGCGGACAGTTCTTCCACCAGGAGATAACCCAAAAATTTTAGCTAGGGAGTGGACACTTACCATGAAATGTAGGCTACTCACCTCAACTTCGCCATCATTCCAAGTGCTGACAAAATCCCTGGTAACCTGATCATATTTACTCGAGAAGAGCTTGAAGAATGTAACGAGCTTCTTGGCAGTGAGCAAAGCTTCTATCCCAACATCAATTTGAAGGCTTATGGGTTCCATGGTGATGGAGACCAAGGGGGGAAGGGATCGAGCACACTGGGGTGAGAAATTCTACCCAACAACGAGAGGGGACTCGAGCGAGAGTGCACAAAATAGTCGATGGACTAGCTACAAAGCCCAACAATCTTGCTAGAAAAGCTACCTAGCACTCTGAGGGAGCTGAGGAAAATAGTGGGGCATCGAGCGAGGGTAGACGAATTGGCTCGGTTCAAAAGGTGGAACCCGAAGAGGGTGGAAATAGAAATGGTCAACAAGGGAAAAGGATGGAAAATGTGGATGGACACCAAGGAATAAGGGAAAATGAGGTGGTGGCCCGGTAGAAGCGAAGACAACGGGGTGTTGGTTATGATGTCACTAGTTGGGGAGATCACATGGGTGATCGAACTCACATGACCTCGGGGCATGATGGAGAAGCATGGATTCTCGATGCTCGTGGTGTTAAGGGAACACCTTATTGGCATTGAAAAAATGCCCTTGTGGCAAATAAAATTATCGGTACGCTTCTTGAATTTTGATCTGGTGTTGAGAAACATCGTAGGTGTTGAAAGAACATCGATGTGGCAATTAGTGCTACGATTGATGAATATACCTTACATCATGATTGGTTGTTGTTAAGACTTCCTGAGGGATAGCTTCTTCCCAGATGGACAAATTGGTTTGGTTGGCTGCCATGTTGGCTAGAAGGTCAGCCACTTTGTTAGCCTCCCTAAAAACATGGCAAGTCATGCTTTGAGGGTGCTGCCTGAGGGAGGCCTAGAAGTCTTGGATGATATTGGCTATGTTCCAACCATCATTGCTATTTTTGGTGATGAGGTTTACCACAATGAGAGAATCCCCCTCAAAGATGATGGGATTGACCATGTGATTGCTGACCTGGATGCATCTCCAAAGAGCTCGTGCTTCCGCATAGTTATTAGTTTGAATCCCCACATTCTCTGCGAAATCCAGAATGATTTTTCCCATGTGATCTCTTATGACCCCCCTGCTCCTGCATCTCCCGGGTTGCCTTTGGACGATCCATAGAAATTGGCTTTGAGCCACCCAAGGGGAGGGAGAATCCATTTGGCATTTTTATGGGAGCTAGGGGTTTTTTGAGGCCTGGAACACTGAACCGGTATGCCCAGGTTGTTGAGCACAACCATCTCACCATCATAGTCACTGATGTCCAAAATAGGGATGATGCTAGCATTTTCCATGATAAAGGATAGTGTTCTATTGGCAATAGCTTCAGAGGTCCTAGGATTATCGTTGAAAATGTGATTGTTATGTTCTAACCAAATTTACCAAAAACCATGATGCATCAAAACTTTCCACAAAAACTTAAGCCTGGGATGCCTGAAGGGGTTGGGCCACTGAGTGATCACCTCAAAAACCATCTTGGGCCAGGACCAACTCACCTTGAACCTGGAGGTCAGGGAAGAAAAAACCTCCATGGTGAATGGACACTCGATGAGTAAGTGCTGAGTGGACTCCTAGGCCTGGGTACACAGGTAACATCTATTGGGAATAATGACGCCTCTTCTGATCAGGTTGTCTGTGGTCAAAATTCTGTTGTGAGCCATGAGCTAGTAGAAGTGGGCAATTTTTAGGATAATATGCTTCAGCCAAATGGATCTAGCAATGGTGGAGGTGTTGGTAGGAGTGGGGCACCTGGGAAGGGAGTCCCCCATATGATAAGCAAAATTTATTGAAAATTTCCCATCGTTGGTACCTTTCCAACATAGCCTATCTTCCACCTGAGTCTGAGGGATGAAGTTAGCCCTGAGGATGGATTGGAGGGCATACTTCGCTCTATTGAGAGTGGCATTACTGATTCTTAGTTGGATCATCTTCCATCTACGACTGTTGTGGGTGCTAGAGATAAAGTCTGCAACTCTACCCCTAAATCTGTGATCAGTCAGGTGCTTTATTGGTGCAATGATTGGGTCTCTAATGAGGGGCTCATCCCTAGCCCAAGAGTCATTCCAAAAGTTGATGCTCATGCCATTCCCAAGTTGCCATCTCGCTCCCTGTTGTATGATGTGTTTGGTTTGGGAAATTGATCACCAAAAGTAGGATCCGTGGGTGGGCGTCCCATCATCCCTGAACGGGTGTTGTTGGAGGTACTTTCTTTTAATAATGGAGACCCACTCTAGATCTGCATTGATAACCACCTTCCATGCCTATTTGGCTAGGAGGGCCTGGTTCATGAGGTTGATTCTGCGTAGGCCTAGCCCCCCTCTATATTTCAAAGAGCAGACCTTGTCCCAGGCCATTAAGTGAAATTTCCTTTGATTATCCATTCCTGCCCAGAGGAATTGCTTTTGGATCTTCTCTATGCTCTCTCCCACCACATTTGGTATTTTGAAAATTGAAAGAAAGAACATTGGGATGCTTTGGAGAACAAACTTAACTAGAGTGGCTTTACTTGCTTGGGAGAGGAGGGCCCCTCTCCATCCTGCCAGCTTCTTGTGGATTCTTTCTGTGACACTGTTCCACATGGTCTTGACTGCCCTTCCTTGGAACATAGGGAGCCCCAGATAAGTGGTTGGGAGATCAACGATTGTGCAACCCAGAATACCTATAATTTTGGCCTGCCTCTTTGTTGGGGTGTTGATGAAGTACAGTTTACTTTTGCTGAAATTGACCTTCTGGCCTGTGGCTTCTTCATAGAGGCTGAGAATACCTTTGATGGTCCTGGCCTCAGAAATAGAGGTAGAGGTAGCCAGTAAGGTGTCATCCACAAACTGTCGGTGGGTAGAGGGTGGGAGGTTGGAAGCACCCTTGATGCTAGAAATCATTCCTCTAGAGTAGGCCGATTTGATAGCTCTTCCTAGGCTCTCTGCCAAAATGATGAACATGATAGGGGAAAGGGGGTCTCCTTGCCTCAACCCTCTTGAATTGGGAAAATACCCTATTGTTGAGTCGTTGACCAAGATCGAGAACCAGGATGAGGAAATGCAACTAGAGATCAAATTGACCCATTTCTCATGAAAGCCGAACTTAAGGAGGATTCTGATCAAAAACTCATGGTCCACTCTGTCGAAGGCCTTATTCATGTCCAATTTGAGAAAAAAAGATGACTTGTTGGAAGAATGGGCCGAATGCCTTTGACATACTACCCTGGTAGGGATCAATGATGGATGGGAGAATGCTGGTAATCCTGTTTGCCAGGGCTTTGGACAAGACTTTGTGAATGACATTGCACAAGATAATGGGGCAGTAGTCAGACAAATACTTGGAGTTGGGGCCCTTGGGAATGAGGGTGAGGAAAGTGGAATTGACATCCCTGGGGATGGAACTATTGGCTTGCATATCAAAAATGGCTAGGCATAGGTCAGGCCCAATGATGTCCCAGTAAGTTTGGAAAAACTTGGGAGGGAACCCATCAGGTTCGGGAGCTTTGTCAGGCTGCATGGAGAAGAGGGCCTGATGGATCTCTTTGGTGGTGAGGGGGCTAAGAAGAAGGGAGTTCATGGCATCAGTGATGGATCTGGGGATGTTCTCAAGAAGGGTGTCCATAGCCTGGCCAGGGGGGAGAAGGGGTCCCAAGGAGGGAATCAAAGTGGTTGACAACCTCCTCCCGAATTTGATGAATATCAGAAGTGCAGGTCCCATATTTCCTGGTGAGGGACTTAATTCTATTGGCTCCTCTATGTCTAAGGGTAGAGATGTGGAAAAATTTGGAATTCGAATCTCCCTCCTTAAGCCACAACACTCTTGATTTTTGATGCCAAAAAATTTCTTCCTTTCGTAGGATGTTGTGGTAATCTGAGAGGAGAGTCCTCTCTTCAGTTCTGAGATTATCATTTCCTTGCCCCTGCTGGAACAACTCCTCAATCTGGTTCAATATACTTTTGATGCTATTTTTGTTATCAAAAATGTTTTCGAAAGTCTCCCTATTCCACACTCTCAGCTTACCTTTGATTGCTCTGAGTTTCTGCATAACCTGGTTAATAGCAGTCCCTGGGTGATTTTCCTCCCACCACTCAGCAATTTGGTTTTTGAGGTTTGGGTGTTGGGTCCACATAGATTCAAAATAGAAGGGGGTTTTGAACTACGGTTTGTTGTTAGTTTCAAACATCAGTGGGCTATGATCAGACCCAATTTTTGTGTGGGCCTATAGACTGGCATCCCCGAAGGTCGAGAGTGCTTCTTGGGACAACAAGAATCGGTCTAATATCTCCTGGATGAGGTGGCCACCAGTCCTTCTATTGGTCCAAGTGAAATGGGACCCTTTCAACTGAACGTCCATCAGTTCATTAGAATTGACAAACTATGCAAAATCATCTATAGTTCTGGAAACCTTGGTATTCCCACCTCTTTTTTCTGATGGGTGTAGGGGGGTATTGAAGTCCCCTGCTAAGATCCAGGGGATGTCCCTGAATGCTTGTCTCATCTTGGTGAGGTTGTTCCAAAGGATGCTTCTACCCTGGGGGGTGTTGGGAGCGTACACATTGGTCAGGACCCATGATAGCTGGGCATTGGAGTCCCGAAAGAGGATGTTGGCTAAGCATTCATCCCTTGATATGACCTAACCTTCAACTTTTGTAGGGTTCCAAAGGTAAAGAAGGCCTCCTGAGGTGCCCTGGGATGGAGTGTAAGCAAAATCACATTTTCTCCAAATGGTTTTGGCAACTCTAGGGGACCAGTAGTCACCGAGTTTGGTTTCTTGGATAAGGAAGATAGTAGGGTTCAAATCCTTTCTCATGGTGACAACTACTCTTTGTTTGGCTACCCCATTCAGTCCTCTTGCATTCCAGGAGAGGAATTTCATTTGGCACTCTTGGAGGGTTTTTGCCCCCCTTGCCCTACTACATGGGGGGTTTGGTTCTCTTGTTTTCCTCTTTGTTTGTTATCCCTAGATCCTGAAAGAGGGTCTTTTGGGTACCATTAGCTATGTCTTCAGCTGCATCTCTATTTCTAATCTTTGCTCCTGAGGGTCTGCCCTTCTTTCTATCACCTCCCACATCAATCTGGGATTTCCTATAGCTTCTGGTTTGTTTGGGGATCCATTGATCTGGGGATTCTTGAGGTGGGTCATCACTATCGGCCTCAGCATCAGGGGAGATGGGTGTAGAACTGGGTGTCCCAACCATACCGGATGGGGAAGATGATGGGTGGGGAGATGGGGCTTGGAGGGGTCTCGGGGGGGATGGTGGGGGAGCACCATTGAAAGTGGAGGTGGGGATAGGACATCGAGATGGGGATGGGGTGGGGTTTTCTTGAGCACAGGCAATCATGGCTTCAAGGGGAGAAGTAGGGTTTGGGTCTAGGGTTTCCTCACAAGGGGATTCCTCATCCTAGATTTTAATGTTTTGACTAGAATTGCTGAGAAAAAGAAATTTGTTGGATGTGGTGAGGAAATTACTTACCTTTTGCTTGTATTTTCTTGGAGGGGGAAAGCCTATCGCTTGCCCTTGAGATACTGGTTTGTGCCTGCTCCCACTTTCACATTTTGGCTTTCACCCTGGTTTGTATTGGCTGCAGGCTGAATCTCCATCTGCACATTCTTGCGGTTTAGGCATTGCGATGGTAGGTGCCCCTACTTTTGGCACTCAAAACAAAATATTGGCTTGTTCTCATACTCCAGTGGTTGACTTTGCTTGTAGGTCCCATAGATTAAATTTATCTGGCTTGGGAGCTGAGTCTCCAGGTTAAAATTAACACAAATGCATGTGTGTGTCAATCGTGATCGAGCTCGAGTTGTTGGATCAATGGCTACCAGTTCCCCTATAGTTTGGGCTATCCCTTGGAGAGCATCTTCATAAAAAAATTATGGTGGTAGATTCGGGAGTCGTACCCATATGGGGGCGTAATTTATGCTTTGCACTTCTAGATTAAAGTCTTCTACCCACTTCCACAAGAATAGACTTCTTCTCCCAAAGAACCAAGGACCTCTTGATAGGATGTTATCGACGTCTTCCTGGGTATTGAGGTGGATCATGAAGAATCCCCTGGTCATAGCTGATAACTCAAGGCATCCTCTGGTTTTCCATTTGGTCGCTGCCCAACACCAAAGTGAGTCCATGTCTAGTCTCCCACCGATGAATTTCCCTATCAAGGAGAATGAATCTCGACTAACGTATTCTGACATGACTTGTTCAGAGCATAGCACATTGTATCCTTGAGTTACAAAAGCATTTGTGGCCTAGGACCTAGGATTAGGTTTACCTCATAGTATTTCTATGAAAGATGACCAACTGGTCGCCTTGTCCTCCTGAAAGGTTTTATCAGGTGGGTCTTTGCCTCTGTGGCCGCCGTTCCTATCTCCTTCCACTCTTGGGACATTTTTGTTTGTTGTTTTTATGTTAGATTCCTCCCGCGACTATGAGCCCATCCCTGTGACTCCGTTTACTCCTCGCTACTTTCTATTCATAAAAGGGTCTTTTGATGAATGTTCACCCTTGTCCCCACATTTCTACTTTTCGTTCACCGATGCCTCGATCATCGAAACCTCGCTCATCTTTTTATTGGTTGCCATCACCTCACTCAGTCTAGTATTGGATCATTGTAAGGGAAGTTTCATACCTATAAATGTATTTATTTTATAATGAAATAGGAATCTTGAATCTAAAATTTAATCTTCAAATTCTTAACATGTCAATCCTTATCAATTTGGTATCAGAGTGGTTTATACTTTGTGGATTTTGCTCTTGTCTTAGCATTTCTTTTGCATTCAACACCATGCTATAGAATTCAAAGCTTTCACTCAATAACATCTCTGACCGACTTAGATATTTCTCTATCGAAACTAAGCAGATCCAAGCTACTATGCTCATTGAAATGGCCACTACTATATAAGTTCTTCTCATCGACAAAGAACTTGGTCCAAATATTTTAGCAACACCTAGACTCAAACCAGGATCTATGGGCGATATGCCCATCGTATTACCTTTAGAATATGTTGTTAATGCTGTTGAAATTCTATCTTTTGCTGATCTCATAGAAGACGAACATGATGAAGAGTTTCAACATCTCTTTATTTTTTATGATATTGAAGTTTTGTTTATTGTAGATCTTGTTGAATATGAACATAACAAAAATGAAGAACAATTTTACAAAGTTGAGGATAACAATCTTGCAAACTTGATTGTTGCAGATCCAACTATCGATGATGTCGTCTCTTCTTCGGTTGATGTTACTGCCATTCCCATACTTACAACAAATTATTCTTCCCATGGCATTTTCTCACCCTCCATTATGACCTTCCTTTCCCAATGCACATAGGCCTACAAACCATCACCCTCCAAGGATCTTCTCCATGGAATTCTCCCTTTCCATCATGGCCCATTCTACTGTTTCCTACTACCCTTTATGTTCCTGATGCTAACACCTTCCTTTACCACTATCCCCATGCTTGCTACACCTCATGGCATAACAAATCATCCACCTCATCTCTGATTCATTCTTCTACCTCTTTTATGGTAGATCCAACAATTTGGCCACCATATCTCACTTTTGTTGGATACCATCATTGAAGATGTTACCTGGTGAATATTCGAGCATACTCTCAGTGCCCTTACAAATTTTACCACTCACAACACCATCACAACTCCTTTCACAAAGGTTTCTACTGTAGACACCCAAAAAACATCGTGTTTAGGAGAACTACTCATGTGGGCACATTCATAGACCATGTGACTAACCCTTGGGACCTTCCAAGTGCCAAAAGTTATTTTCACCACTCATCTAGGGTAGTATTAGCCCATCCAAGCTTGGCTGCTATGAACCAGAGTGGCTAGATTTTGGTCGTTGAAGCTCAGAGCGGCTAGCCCTAGCCACTACAGATGACAGCGGCTAAGCCCTAAATAACAAATTGCCATCAAACTAGCCTAATATCGAATGAAAGTGGTAGTTTGCATATAATAAGGTCGAGCGAGGATAACCTTGCATTCCTCCTTACATCCAGTCTACATGAGAGACTCAAGTCTAGATTTAGACATCGATTAACTGGCCCTCAAGGGCAGACAAAGACTTAAATTCTCATGCTAACAAACAATTTGTATGCAAGATTCAGTCCTAGGGTTTTAGACCTAAACCTAAACCCTCAACACATTATAAGGTGCAAACCTAAGAGCACTAAGGATATAATTTAGAGACTTTTCATAGAGATTTTTGAGAATTGGAGAGATTTTCTTATAGCAATACCCTATCGGATCGGAGAGAAAATTAGAGCACCTTTTAGGAGCAACGAAGTGCTGACCTATTGACAGGTTATCATTTACAGGATATTCAACACATCAGGCATAAACGACAATCCTTTAAAATTTAAAAATAATCCTAGATCCATAGCCTTGGAGCAATAGAAAAAGATTTTCATCTTAGCGACCACTGTCTCGGATAGTGGCCCGCAGGCCTAGTGTAGGGTTCTTAGCATTAGTTTCCTTTATTTAGCTTGTTACATTTTTTTACTCCATTAGCATATATCTGGTTTATCGCATTTAACTGCATTCATAACTTAAGTCTCTATTGTAATTGAGCATATTTCTATTATCATTATGATTTTGCTAACAACCTCATCCAGGCAGGCAATCTTAGATGGTTGAGTGTTTGTTGTTTTCATGCTTGTAGGACTACAGGTTCACTAGACAGGTTATAAACATACGAAAGCAAAAGGATCCCTCTAGGAGCCAGACCTGGAGAAGGAGGTATCTAAAAGCCCTCATACAGTTCCTTGTGCATCATCGGGAAGCCTACAAGAGTGCATCACCCCTTGCAAGGGAATATCATACATCTTCTGCCCTATCTTGTAAAATATGTATCAAATGAAGGGAATCCCTTAGAGGGATCTATATGTAACCAAACTTGAGAAAAAGCAATAAAGAGCATTATTCATTCATTTATTTGTATTTCGGTTGCATCTGTTTTCACATATTTCATTTAATGCATGATTAAGTATAAATAAATCAAATAATATTCATAAATAGAGTAGTGGATGATGCGTCGCTTCCTCGGGGTCGCTACAGATGACGATCATGGTGGGATCCCCACCAAGTTTTTATTTTTTGCCAAATGACTAAACTATATTTTTTGTGTGTAGGTTTAGCCACTCTAGTTTACAACAACCCATAGTCTTAGCTGCTCCTGCTAGCAATAGCCATAAATCAGTCACTTTGGTCAACAACGACAGGAACTGGAGTGCAATAGAGGATAAAATATTTTTTCTCTGAGATGGATTAGAGGTTGGTACATTTTTGATATTTTTTGATTTTTTGTCTACTTCTATTTTCCTAAAAAAGTGAAAATTAAGACACATTTTGATTTGGAAACTAAGGAAAGGAAAGGAGAGAGCTTGTATATTATGCATCTTAGGGTTTTCTAGATTTCCACTAGGCGTTGCTAGGAACAACAACTTATTCTTGTAAAGTTTGCCCTAGAATCCAATGTGCTAGAAATCATGTACTAAGTTACTCGTATTCAAACTATCTCCCACTATTGAAACAATCATTGGTTCAGAGTGAAGATCTAGGTGAACCCCCCACTGGGATTTAAGTGGTGTACCCTAGTCTCTTTTTGAGAAAATCATGTTTGGAATGGGTGTTCTTGATTCCCATTATGGATGAGTCTCCTAATTCTAAATACCAAAACAAGAGCAAGAAAACAAGAACAACAACACATCAAAATGCAACAAACAGTTTAGGGCACACATAAATTAATAATCAAGATAAACACTTGCTTGATATTATTTGGCTATCTTTAATTACAACACAAAATACTAATTCATGAACACAATGGTCAAAACCAAAAGTAAGCATCCTCGGTCCAATACTGAGGTAGAATATAAAACAACACATACCCATAGGCGAAGTCATAGTAACATTGAACCACCTACTCACAAGACCGTGGGATGCAATTTCGTGAGCCTAAGAGTTGATAACTCAACCCGTGGGGGTCCTCCTCGAGAAACCCTAGTTAGGGAGACACATAATGGAAACAAATCACCTAAACACAATAAGGCTTCAAGGCCTCCATCATCATGGAGACGTGAGGAGGCCTCAAGGTCCTCCTATCGACACACAAAAACTTCTCAAAGATATGAGGAGGCTTCAAGGGCTTCCTCTCCACATGGACATAAGAGGGGCTCTATAACCCATGCTTCACATAGGGATGTTGAGGTTTCCCTACCTCCATCCTCATGAAGGAATGGTGGGGCCACAAATCCTTCATCACCAAGAAGACACACGAGAGTCACAACATCTCAAACTTCACATGGGACACTTAGAATAGATCTTCCCACTGAGGGACATGAAACTAGAGTTACATCCAGTCATAGGCACCAAATAGAAGATACCCTTCACACAAGATGAAGGATTTCAATATATTATGACCTCATTGGAATAAATGGCACCCCATAGGATTAGCCATGGAAAAAAAGATAGTTATATGAGTTGGATCGGTTTCATTCGAGGCCAACTCCCAAAACCATAGCCATAGAAAATTATGCATATGGAAGTTTACAAAGTGTTAAACACACCATCCAACCTAGGGAATATTCAAAGTGACCCTACTGTACGCGTGCTGAGTCTAATCATGGAGGAACTTATCAACACACCAAACAAGTTACATCAGCTAGCAAGAGCAAAGAAACAATGGAAATATCTTTAAGGAATTGACGAATCAAAACCACAAGAACATAATCAGATAAACATGAGTCTTCTTTAAAAATGTAATCTTATTGCATGCAATGGTTAGAAAATGCATTGCATAAAGAGCAAGAGCTAGTTGAAGCTCTCAAACATGATAAACAAAGAGAGAGGCTTTTGCACCAACATGAGCAACATTTAAGAGAACAAGCTGAGCAGCTAGCTCATATCAACCTATAAGCAAATGGTAGTGAACATCAAAGAGATAAACATGCTAACTCACCAGAAGAAGGGAACATTAGGTAAGAAGAAAGCCCACAACAAAACCACCATGCAAATCATGAACAAAATCAAATTGGTGGAGAAAGGGTAAACATGATAAATCAGGATCAAACACGTCCTGAATCCCCTCATAGGAGGAAAAATAATAGAACAAGTCAAGTGGATAAAGAGTTACCTCCATTACCACCATGAGTGGTCCTGCAAGAAGAGGAATTCCTTACTTCAAAGGTATTCTAGGCACTCACTGAAAGTATGAAGTCTTTTGAGAAGTAAGATACGACTGGGAGTCCACCAATGCTAAGTAAAATACACAACCAACCATTATGTCCATCAGTTCCTAGCCTTGCATATCCTAAGCACTTTGAGATGCCTAGGTTAGAAAAATTCAAGGGTGAAGAGGATGCATAAGAGCATGTTACCAATTTCATCAATGCATGTTTTCATCTTGAAGAAAATGATGCTCTTATGCTAAGAACTTTTATTATGAAATTTTTGGGTGCTGCCACTCAATTTTTCAACCAACTACCCAAGCACAACATATCCAATTTTGAACAAATAGTTAAAAAATTCCTAAAATGTTTCTCCTTTGGGGCTAAAAATAAGGTGAACCTTTCATACCTAGCCAAATTAAAACATTATGATGATGATCCAGTAATGGATTATGGGGATAGATGGAGAAAATTCATGGCAAAGTTATCATTCGTTGTCCCCATAGAAGAAATTGTCCGCATGTTCACCAAGAGTTGTTCTAAACACATCTCTCTCTTGTTACAACTTCAAAAATATCCTTCGTTTGAGGAAGCCTTGGTACAGGCCAAAATCATCGAGGACATAAAAGTAGATGAGGGAACCATCAAGATCTGAACCAAGAAGGGGTGAAACAAAAATGGCAAGAATGACAAATATAAGCAGAAACAGGGTAACCCTACTCTAGTTAATCAAGTCATATTGGATGCACCTAGGGATGGGGTCGCGTAGCAACCCTAGAATTATCAAGCACAACCCTCACTAGTAAATTACGACCAAAAGAACAATTAGGGGTAAAACAAAGAGTACAAGCCACCTCACTATTTTAAACCTTTGTCAGAGTCAATGCAATCAATTTTTAACCAGTTGAGCAAGGCTGGGAAGATCAAATTTCCTGATGTACCTATTTTAGATCCCAACCATCCTAAGACAAAAGGATATAGGGAAGATCAATTTTGCTCTTATCATAGGATATCGGGGCATGATATTGAGGTTTGTGTTACTTTCAAAAACTAGGTGCAAAATATGATTGAAGTGGGGGAACTTAAAGTTGACAACCCATTGGCTCTCGATAATAGAGATATGGGCATATAGAAAAACTCGCTGCCATGAGGCCCCTAAAGGGTAGGGTGCCCAAGTCAATTAGGTACAAATTGATACACCTACCCATGGATGTATTGGGATGGTGGAAATTGTCAACATAGCAACCAGGAGTAAATGATATGATCAACCATAAACTCCTGCAGCTCCCATTAATGACCTAGCTGCACCTAGGTAGAGACAGGGGTAAAACAACCTTTTAGGTCCACCAACCTGACCTGTGATAACTGTTCGGAGTAGACTACAACAAAACTTACAAACAAATCCAACCAAGCTATCTATCTATGAGCTCATATAGTAGTCCCCAAAGCACAAGGAGACTTTGATGGAAATTTTGAGATCAATTGAGCTCCAACCATAGGACCCCAATGCATTCACTCATTTTGTGGGACAAGTACAACAATGCCAAGAACCTATGATTCAATTTTATGATCATGAAATTAAGATAGTATCTACTGCCTTACCAGACCCTCCACTGCACATTGTTGCTTCAGTAAACAATTTACCTTTTAAGCGGGTCTTGATCGATATAGGTTCATCAATCAACATCATCACAACAACAACAATATGACACCTTAAGATCTCCAAATCCAATATCATTCCAAGAGCCTACATGTTAAGATCCTTCAATGATGCTTTATGCTCTACTATGGGAACGCTAGTCCTACCCATTAATGTGGGGCATAATACCATCCCTGTGATGTATCATGTCTTGGAAGGTGCCATGCAATACAACATCCTCCTATGGCGTCCCTGGATAAGAGATATGAAGTGTGTTCCTTCCATTTTACACCAATATGTCAAGTATGTGCACGATGACAAAGTCTATGTGGTTATGGTTTATGAAGAGCCATTCAAATATGTCCATTAGGTGGATATTCCAAGAGATTTTATGATTTATTCCACCCACTTGTATGTAAGACCTTCATCTCCAACTATGCAACTAGATGACAGAACCAAAGGGGTACGAAAAGACCCATCCACATCGAAACCTCCTCTTGCACCCAAAAAAATTGATGCTTCTAAGAGATCATCAATGGATAAATCTAAAGACAATCATAAGCTAAAGGTACACTTAATAAAGGAAGAAAAGCCTAAGGAATTGCTAACTATAACCATTGCAAAAATTCCAAGTCCCATGGAAGAAGATCTTCAGGATCAAGCCGAGGAAATACTAAAACCCACTTCGCCAGTTCATCTGTAGGGTCATCCACATCACATGCAAAAATACACTTGGCAAGTACATGGATAGGAGAGTACCTTGTATAGAACATAACATTCACACCCATCATTGAGTCTGCACAAGACATGGGACAACCCAAAGACCTGAGACCACCAGTGGGAACAATGGTTCCACTTGGAATCCCTCCTAATCAGACCAATTTTATCTATGCTGGTCTGGACTATGCCCAAGAGTCTTCAAACATAGGAGAGGACAAGGATGAAATATTCACTATTAATATTCATTACCTCTCTAATCCTAAGTTTTCTCTAAGCTACTTTGAACATTACCATTAGCATGGCTACGGTCTTGGTATATATGAGCAAGGGTATAAGCGGCCATACGAGCCATAATACCAACTTCCCACTGACAGGTTTGGGGTTAGGTTACCACATCAGAGGTCAATATGACTCTCTAGTAGCATCCTTAAATAGATTAAGCTTGGGGTTAGGAGAAAACATTGATTTTATTCCTTATCACCCACCAAGTACAAGACATATGATCAACGAACAAGTGGCCCTGGTAAACATAAGACCACCAGAGATTTATCATACAAACTTCTCAATTGATGCCATTCCAACAAGTTGCATCTTGTGGGATGAAGAGTGAGAAGAAAATGGATATGTGGCAAGCGATGATGAAGTACAGGTAAGCTTAGCCTATCATGGACCTCGCTGTTTACAAAGCCTTGCCTGGTCCAACTACAATGAGAGTGGATACATATCGGATAAAAGTGGCTATGAGTTAGAGGACTCAACAGAAATATCCTACCTAGGACCAAGGCAATGCTCCCATGGCTTGGGGTAAGAAACTAATGCAAATAACATCTTCATAAGTGATGAAGAATATGAGGATGAGACAGAGATGGCCTACTTGAGGCCAAGACATGTGCCCCTTGTCTTAGGACCACATACCAATGCTAATGGTTTTTGGATAAGTGATTATGACTATGAAGATGAGACTAAGATGGCTTATATTGGGCCTTTCCACTTACAGTAAGTCAAAATGCTGGTAGAAAGAGTAGTGACACTTTGTGCCATAGACCCTGGCTTGCAGTTTTTAGGAAGACCTGTCGACTTAGATGCCATTTATCGTGCAATCAATCCCCCTCCACCTATGTTTAGAGAGCTCTTAGAACCCAATGATCCTATTATCCGGCCTGCTCATGGGCCAGATCCGGAGATTCCTTTTCCTCCAGAGCCTCATCACGAGTATGGAGGGAAAACCTTTGAGATAAGATTTCACCCACGTGGTCTTGGAGATTTCATTCTATCCATCAACACAATCTCCATTAATTTGACCACTCCACTTTATAACCCAATAAATCTTACTAAACCATTGTATCTTGATATAGATGCTATTGATTAGGATCACATTGATTCACCAATAGAGCTTGAGGATATTTTCCCTAATGAAGATATGTTACAACCATTTCATTTCGCATCAAGTTGTGCATATGATGTATTCTATGCTGGATTGGATCTTGAGTCAGTTGGACCTATAAATCTTGCCGATGACATTCATTTAATACCCACACCTCACTAGCTAGAGGATGGGTCACATATGGCTATAGAAGCAACTTTCGAGGTGGAGATCAATGATGATCCTACTCAACCAAAGAAAGTCAAGTTTAGATAAAGTCTATCTCTAGAGGAACAAGCCATCATAATCCCTATCCTTAAGGAGAGGCCAAACCTTTTTGCTTGGACCTACAAAGATATGCTAGGGCTTGATCCAAAGTTAGTTGTTCACAACCTTTCATTGGATCCCATGAAGAAGCCGATCAAGCAAAAGCTGAGGAAAATACATCCAACCGTCGCTTTGATGATGAAGAACGAGTTGCAAAAATTGTTGGATGTGATTTTTATCATTCCTATCGACTATCTTGAATGGGTCTCGAACATGGTGCCCGTGGGAAAACCCGATGGAAGAGTCCTGTTGTGGCTGCTCCACAACGAGCCCCAAACTTGGGGGCCCACTTTAAATTTTGTGCTCTATGCATTTTGGTGATTTTGAAACAATGATTTCAATATGTCCCACCTAAAATATTTGCAAGTCTCTTTCAAGGTTGTTTATTGTATGGGGTATTTGGTATTTTGTTGTCTTCTTTCAAATCATCCATGGTCTCATAGGCCTTCCTCCCTTCTTGCATTGAGAGTAATCTGGGTAGGTTTGGGTTTACCATGGTTTGTTCCTAATGTTTGAAGACTAAATAATCCAAATATAAATAAAAGAAGAAGAGAATTTTAGTATTTTAATTAATTTCAAAGGTTTAGGATCAAATTCATAAAAATGGTTGAAATTAATTGAAGTCAATAAGGTTATATATATTCATGAAAGAAAAATATTAAGCTATATATAACCTATTTTCTATCATATAATAAAAACAAAACAATATAAAAAATAAAAATAAAAATAATAAAAATCTAATATATATATATATATATATATTATATTTATTTATATATAATAATGTGTATATAAAACAAAAAAAAGATGCCTATATATATCTTACTATATATATATATATATATATATATATATATATAAATAAAAGAAATGACATTATTATCATACATTATATATAATATGTATCATATATAACATATATAATATTATGTGATATATAAAGTTATATATTATATATTATATAATATATAATATATAAAGTTATATATTATATAATATATAAAGTTATGTACATAAACTTATATATTATATGGCGTATGATATAATCAAAACAAAAGGAAATTGTTTTGGTTTATTTTATGACGTTTCTAAAGTTTTACATAACTTTATATTGATGCGCGTTATATTTATTCTTTTTTTAGGTGCAGTAGAGCAGGGACACAATAATCATTGGTGGACAGCGACAGCTAATGAAGGTCCGCAGATTTTGAACATAAGACACAGGTTGACAGAGGAAATTTAATACGTGGCCGGCGATATTGGCAGGTTTGAAAGACCGAACAAAATTAAATGCGCATAATGTCATGTGATAAAGAGGAGAGCAGGAAATTAGGTCATCTGCAATGATACCTACTGCTGACAGTGTGGTGGAAGTAACGACAATTGGGCCAGCGAATAATTATAAAATTTTGATAGTGGGTTGCAGAGTCTATAGCCATCGAGCACGGTAGCACCATGGCAGTGAGTTTTTCGTAGCACGTGACAAAGATCCATTGAAACCCTAACCCTAAAACTTGGTCTAAAAACTACGTTGCCCTGATAAAAGTCAGTTTTGTTGTAGAATTGAGCAGTATGAAGTAACTGTATGCTTTGAAATCGAGAAAGAAAGGAGTGCAGGCACGAGATGGCAGCTTGCTTCGCAATTGAAGTCTTGGTTGGCAAAACCGAAGGCATAAGGGATTTGTAGTATTATCTATTTTATTTTCACGATTTATATTATAATCTTTCAGATTATAATATAAACTTATACGAGTTATATTATAATTTTTTAAATTATAATATAAACCTATAGGGTTTATATTATAATCTTTTAGATTATAATATAAATTCATACGGTTTATATTATAATTTTTTTAGATTATAATATAAACCTATATGGTTTTAGATTATAATATAAATTCATATGATTTATATTTTAATATTTTAGATTATAATATAAATTCATATCATTTATATTTTAATCTTTTAGATTATAATATAAACTCATATATGCTATATTATAATCTTTTACATGGGAGTTATAAGGGTAAGTAGGAATGGTGATACATTTGTTTTTAAAACATTTTCATTTCTTGTTTTATTCTTGCTTAGCATTACCAAGGAGAAGTTGAAACGAAGGGACCCTCTTGTTTCCACATTCTTTAAAAGCCTATTGAGCCCATTGTTTTAAGGGGCTGGAAATTGTAGAAAAAAAGACTATCTTTCGGAATAAAGGAGCTTTTATTTGGCAAGAGCAACTTTTGTGTGTGAAATCAAAAGGAGACTGAAACTAAGACTGCTGTTATTTCTGTAAATCTTTCCTTTGCATTATTGCTTCTTGTATCTATTCGTTTATGCCATAAAGTGGGTTACGATAGGTGAATGATAGAATGATGCAATTATTTGTTTCCTTAGAGTCTTGCATCTGATCTAATCTGACTGTGTTTATGTTGCAGGTCTGTTAGGTCAGGTTGTTTTAGAATTTCATCTCATAACTTGGGGTTTTGCAGGGAGGAGATTGCTAACCAAATTAATGTTCTGTTTTGGTTTTTCCAGCTAACTTTTGTAAATAATGTTTCTATTTTATTTTTCTGATATTTAGATTAATCTTACCTTAAAATCTACTTTTCTGATTCTGGTCCATTCCAAAATTTTTGCATTTGTTTTCATTCTATTCTGGTCCATTCCAAAATTTTTGCTAATTGTTCCTTGATTCTGGTCCATTCCAAAATTTTTGTATGTAGTTGATTTCTTGATTCTGGTCCATTCTAGAATTTATGTTCATAAATAGTTCATTTATTGCCATGAATAATCTAAGTTATAAAGAAGGTAAATAAATCTGCCAAGAGTATGCTCTACGTCTGCGCTTGAGAAAGCGATCTGCTCGCACCAAAAATTGGAGGGTTTGTTTACAGATCTAGTGTTTCCCAAAGAAAACCAGGGATTAATAGCGGAGAAGAGAAAGCCGCTTCTAGATCCACTTCTTTAATTTAGATTTTCATTCTTGCATCTCCAAACACCTTCATCTAATTTTTAGACAAAATATGGGTTTAGGAGGGCTACTAATTCCAAATGCACATTAAGTCAGATCAAGTGAATGAATCCTAACTTTCTAACTTACTAATTTTTGCTAACATTTAATGCTAACATTGCTAACTTTACTAACACCAAATGCTAACATAGGGATAGTGGAACACTTTTAAATGAAGATAAAACGAATCCGCTAACTCTAAAAATGAACCTCATGTTAAAGGCACGGAGCTTAAAATGAAGTGGCTTATACCACACACTTTCTCATTTGGAATATTTTGAAGTCGAAGATAAAAGAGGTTACTAACTGGGTTTCGGGTAGATCACTTTAATCTCAAGAACATTAAAAGAAGCTATCTTCACATTTGGTTGATTTAATGGATTATGGTTGCAAAGTACTTGTTCGAATCATTAAAGGCCCCTTGTTAACTGTTACTTGCATGGTTTAAGTTATTCTGGTATACATTCATTTATTTGCTTTAGTCTTGATTGATTACATGCACATGAATGTTTGTTCACAAGAACCTTGGAGAAATGAATAATGCTACTTAATTTCTTTGCAAGAGAGAGTTTCTTGTTTGATACTCTAGTTGTGGTGATCATTTTGCTATAGGGCAAAATATTCACTCAACATTTTGGCGCTAGAAGGAGGGCCTTCTTTATTGCTTTGTGATTGCGATCTGTTCTAACGATTAACGTGGGTAGTTTTGTTTCCACCTATTGTGCTTGCAGGTATAACATTTATTTGTTTTCTTTTGCAAGTGAGTTGAGAGAAGTCTTTTAGAATTCTAGAGTTTTCAAGCTGGCCCAACCTGAGTACATAGCTACTAGGTCCAAAACCATAGGGGAAACTATTTTCCAAAGCCTTTCTCCCATTGCTAGGAAGCCGAGAAACAAAACATTAGAGATCGAAATACCACCCAGTATACTTGAGTTAGGAGCTTCTTTAGACTCAAGTACGTCTAGTGGGCCTGAGCCCCCAATTTCAAATGTGACAGCTACACCAAGTGTGTCTGTCCCCATCATTACAAGTGTTGCCATTGTTCCTATAGGGTCGATACCCTTGAATAACATGGCCCAACAACAACAACAACAATAACCACCTGCCCTTTGGTATGGTGCGCAAAGTTCTCCCTTGGATATCCCTGGGGTAGTCCATGACTTGCCTAGAAATATTGAAAGGGGATTGCCTAAATTCATGCATGATGGTCCCATAACAATCGAAGAACATGTCCAAATTTACAAGGATTACATGTTTAGACAAGGAGTTACCCATGAAGATATCACTTGTCAAATTTTCCCTGCTAGTCTAGACAGTACGACCAATGAATGGTACAGGAATCTTCCGTACGGGTCCATTACTTCATGGGCCCAATTAGAAACTGCCTTTATTAGCCAATTTTGAATGTTGTTGGATCCTTCCATAATTTATAATTTATTCGTATCATGCAAAAGGTTACCCAATGAGCCCATAAGAACATTCAATTAGAGGTTCCAAAAATTGTATACAAATTTGACTCGCCACTTTGCAGTAGATCCTGCGGTGGCCCTGCAACTATACTTTGGAGCTTTAGATCCGTTAACATCTTTGTTGACTAGAAGGAATCCTCAGGTTACGACGCTTTCGTTAGCTTATGCGGAGACAATGACCCTTGAACAACAAATGAATTTACCAGGAGTAGGGTTGTCTCAATTGATTGGGATGGGACAATACGGTCCATACAATCAATTCGCCATGATGAATCAATTAATGGCACCACAAGTTCCAACAATGAACAATTTCCAACAACCATCTCAAGTCGCATCATTTCCCACTTATCCTAATGCCTCTGTTCCAACATAGGCATTGATTCCAAATAACCCGATGACCTTGCCCGGGTTCAGTATGGGCAATAACTTGTTGACTATACCTGGGTTTACTCCGATTAGTACGCCAAGCCCAATGACTTATCCAACAATCACTCCTATTCAAAGTGTGAATCCAGGATGGAATCAAAGTGCCCAAACCCAAGCCATTGTACCTATTCTAGAGGTGGCTAATGCAACAAATACAACTGGGCCCAGAATTACAGTGCCCCAACCACAAGGGCCTGAATCCATGATAGAAAACATGAAGGAAACATTGGCCAAAGTTTTGGTTACTGTGGGAAATGTTAATAAAAAATTTGACCAAGTCATTGGTCATAACCGACCTCATAACCATAGAGGAAAAGGAACATACAACACACATCCTAATAATGGACGAGTACCCAATCCCGTAGCCAATCAGGCAGATGTCTCGAAAGATTTTGGAGAGTTAGGATCTTGTGATAATGATTGCCCGTACTGTTGCCATGGAAAGCAGGAGTCTATATTGACTGAAGTTATACATCCCCAAGAAAGTGAAGAAGAGGAGGATGTTGAGGTTTTTGGAAAAGAAGATGAAGAAACATTGGAAGTTCATGCCAATAAACGTTTTGGGAAAGGAAATCACAAGTATTACACAAGGAGTTCTAAGGATCCCAAAACTTCCTCTACCCCTCCAAACAACCCATTACTTCCTCCTGATTTCAAAGGAGATGTTAATCCACCTCCTCCATCAATGGTGGAGAAGTCTAAGTTGGTGCAAAACATGTCAAATTCAGAAAAACCCACTTATGACTTGATAGAAGACATGAAGAAAACTAAGGCCAATGTCTCAATGTATGATATGTCCCAACTTTTAGGCCAAGAAGTAAGTCCACCAAAAGGTTTGGATCCACCTACCCAAGTTCATGAAGCTAAGGGTGTTGAGTCCCAATTGGTTTTGAAAAGGGAAAAATGAGACGTACCCCCCTTTCTTATAACCATTAGAATTGTTGGTAGAAATCTACACAATTGTCTAATAGATTCAGGGGCCTCTACTAGCATTATGCCCCTAGAAATCTGTCAAAAATTGGGACTTACACCAAAACCTTCTAAAAGCAAGGTGGTGCAACTGGATAGATCGGCCATGGAGGCAGTGGGAGAATTAAGTGATATTCTTATTCAGGTCAACTCAGAACCTAGGGTTCAACATCACATAGATATATTGGTACTTAACATTCCTATCAAATATGGCATGGTGTTGGGAAGAGATTGGAGCAAGAACTTAAATGGATACATTGTAACAGACTCTTCACATATGTGGTTGCCTTGGAGAGGAGTGGCCAACCAAATTCGAATTGATAGTGAACCTAGGCTCAAGGAAATGATAACAGAATACAACAAACCTAATGAGATTCAATACATTGAAACTGAATTAGGAGCCTATTGCTTGGACGTAGAAATTCTTGAGAATTCTCAAAATGGAAGTATTGGATGCAATGATTCTGAAGAACACCATAAGGTTTGGACTCTAAGATTTGATGGATCCAAGTCCAAACAAGGGGCGGGAGCTGGTATTGAACTTTCATGTCTAGACAGAAAACCTATGTTGGCTGCCTATAGATTACAGTTCCCAGCCACCAACAATGTGGCAGAATATGAGGCCTTGATTTTTGGACTCCAATTGGCCCTTCGGAAGAAAATCAAATGTATCAAGGTCTTAGGTGATTCTGAATTGGTGGTAAAACAAGTTAAAGGACAATATGCATGTAAGAACAAGCGGCTCAACCTTTACCAAACCAGAGTTAGAGATTTAATAAATGAATTTGATGCTTTTAACATATCTCTAATCTCTAGAAAAGGCAATCGTTTGGCAGATTCTTTAGCCGTAGCTGCTAGCATGCTTAAACCAGTGGATCACAAGAAGTGCAAGAAATTTTCCATAGAATTAGTCCCTTGCCCCTCGATACCTGATAACGTCATGAATTTCCAAGTCTTTGATAGTGACAGACATATATTCAATTTTGTCACTAATTCTGGTATCTTTGAAAATCAGGTTATTGATGAAGACGAGAGGGGGCAAGAAGAGGCAGATTTGAAAATGGAAGCTACTAGAAAATGGAATGAGATGCCAAATGGGATGGCCTCATTAGAGAAAATGTTTGATATTGGATACCAACCGAAAGGAGGGAGAAAAGTTCCACCTCCCAAAGAGGCTTGTGACTTAGTCAATATTGGAAGTGCAGAAAACCCTCACGAAATATTCATTGCAAAGGCATGTACCGAACATGAAAAGAATTCCATTGCCAATGCATTGAAGGAATACATAGATTGCATAGCTTGGAGCTATAAGGAGTTGAGAACTTATGATCAGAATGTTATAATGCATACAATTCCTTTGAAGCCAGACTCCAAACCCTTTAGGCAAAGACAGAGGCCAGTCAATCCGTTACTAGAGCCCTTGATAGAAAAAGAGGTAAAGCGACTATTAGAAGCTAAAATCATCTTTCTTGTTAGGCATTCCACATGGGTTGCTAACTTGGTCCCTGTGAGGAAAAAGAGTGGAGAGATAAGGCTATGTATTGATTTTAGAAATCTGAATAAGGCCTCACAAAAGGACAATTACCCTCTACCTACCATTGATGAAATCCTTCAAAAGGTAAATGGGTCAAAAATGATGTCATTCCTAGATGGCTATTCAGGATACAATCAAGTCCTCATCCATCCTAATGATAGGATGAAAACCGCCTTCACCACAAAATGGGGCACTTTTGCATATAGGAGAATGCCTTTTGGATTGTTGAATGCAGGTGCCACATTCCAACGAGCCATGGACTTTGCCTTTAAGGGGCTCATCGGTAAGTGCATTATTGTCTATGTAGATGACATTCCTATATTTTCTAAGAATAGGGAAAACCATGTCAAGGATCTAAGGAAAGTTCTCCAAAGGTGTAGGGAACATGGCATTTCACTCAACCCAAAGAAGTGCATTTTCGGGGTAACGAAAGGAAAATTATTGGGACATGTAATATCCAAAGATGGAATTTCCATTGATCCTGAAAGAATAGATGCCATACAACAGATTTCTTTTCCCAATAGCAAAAAAGAATTGAGATCATTTTTTGGGAAGATTAATTTTGTTAGAAAATTTATTTCAGGTTTTTCAGAAATTGCAAAACCCTTGAACGATATGTTGAAGAAAGAGGCCCAAATCAAATGGACAAATGAAAATAGGGATGCTTTCAAAAGAATCAAGGATGCGATTTCTAGAGCCCCAGTTTTAGTGAGTCCTGATTATGCGAAGCCTTTCTACATTTACACATTTGCTTCAGACCATTCCTTTGCGAGTGTTCTAACTCAGAAGAGTGAACGCAACATTGAAAATCCTATTGCCTTCCTTAGTACTCCTCTCAAAGATGCAAAATTGAGATATTCCATCTTGGACAAGCAAATGTATGCCCTATTTAAGACTGTTAAAAAATTTAGACATTATATAGTCCACAGTAGGGTGTTTGCTATAGTCCCAGATCCTGCAGTTAAAGCCATGTTTATACATAATGAACTGGGTGAAAGACGAGGTAAGTGGATCTCAACTCTTCAAGAATTTGATCTTGAAATTCAACCTATGAAGATAGTGCGGGGACAAGGGTTGGTTAAGGCCATAGCAAAAAATGATCCCTTAGTTTCATGTCAACATTATGAAATAGCAGATATAACTGAAGATGAGTGGTACGTAGATGTTGTGTATTTTTTACTAAATGGTAAGTGTCCACCACATTTAAATTCTACTCAACGAAGAGCCTTGCATCTAAAATCTGCTAATTTTCTAATCAGATCCGATGCATTATACAAGAAAAACCATGAAGGAATTTACCTTCGTTGCATTGATCGAAAAGAGGCAACACAAATACTCGAGGAATTCCATGGTAAGTATGGGACAGGACATGGGTCTGCTAATGCCACAACCCATCAAATCCTTAGAGCTGGTTACTATTGGCCTCAATTGTTCAAAGATGCTCATGCTCATGTGAGGTCATGTCATACTTGTCAAATTGCGGCAAATAGAGAAAGGGGTGCTTCTATGCCATTACAATCTGTAATTGAGTCTAGACCTTTTGCACAATGGGGTTTGGATTTTGTTGGGATCATCAGTCCCAATTCATCCGATTCCCATAAATACATTCTCACAGCTACATATTATTGCACAAGGTGGATGGAAGCTATCCCCACTAAAAATGCCACTTCAAAAGTTGTTATTAAATTCTTAGAGGATAACATTGTCACTCGATTCGGAATGCCTAACTCCATTGTAAGTGATAACGGTTCCGCTTTCTCCTCTCTAGAATTTGCAAATTGGGCATTCGACAACATGGTGAGTTTGAAGTTTTCTTCCAATTACTATCCACAAGGTAATGGCTTGGTTGAGTCTTCTAATAAGAATTTGTTATGTGTCATTAAAAAGTTGCTTGAAAGAAATCCTAGAGATTGGCATAACAAACTTAAGTTGGCTCTTTGGGCTGATAGAATCAGAATCAAGGAATCATTAGGAACATCTCCTTACCACTTAGTTTATGGACAAGATCCTATTTTTCCCACAAATCTTAAGTTACAAACATTACATTTCATGAAAGATTACCTTGGAACTGATAATAAACTTGAAACTAGACTAACACAATTGATGCATCTGGATGAAAAGAGGGATGAGGCTATGCTTCACTTTAGTAAACACCAAGATGTAGTAAAAAGGTGGTTTGATAAAAGGTCTAGAGTCAAAACATTTAAAGTTTCAGATTTAGTGTTGTTGTGGGATAAGAGACATGAGAGGAAAGGAGATCATGATAAATTTGATTACTTATGGTTGGGTCCTTACCAAATTTCAGAAGTCCTAGGTGAAAACAACTTTAGATTAAAAACCTTGGACGAAAAATATTTGGCTTTACCCGTCAATGGGCTGCATTTAAAACACTATTTCCAGGCCTGAAATGGCAAGGCCTTGTATTATATGTAAATATGTCATGCTTTGTTTTGTGTGTGCAGATTTGATTTTTTTGGTGTGTTTTAGGCTTTTGCCTTCAACCTTTATTTTAGCATGATGAGGTTGTTCTGAATAAGGTTTTGAGGCATTTTGATTGCATTGTTCTTTTTCTTAGCTTGGTGTGTTGGTCATTGGACCAGTTTTGGGCTTGATATAAAAAATAAAAGAAAAGAGAAGGGGATAGCAAAGATGTTAGTTTGTATCCTTATCAATGTTTTAAGACTAGAAGTATATGAAACAACAGAATTGTATTACAGAAAGCTCCACGAGTACTGCAAACACATTAAAGAATATCGTTTGAAATTTGGGATACATGAAAGTTGTCAATTTTGCAAGATAGGGTGAAGCATTTTGTATAATCCATCTTACTCATTTGTTTTCAGGATACATTGCATAATAACTTTGAGTCTCATTCCATTCCATATTTCAAAGACAACCACCAAAAGCATGTCAGACCCTCTTAGGATCATTGCACAATAAACATTAAGTAAGGTCTTGAGATTGGAAACTGATGCCGCATTGTCTTGAATTAGACACGTTCTGCACATATAAAGAACATCTTGGGCAAAATGGTTGAAACCATACTTGGAAGAAAAAGTGAGGCGAAAAGAATTTTTCTTGTCTGTCCCATCATGCAAAACATAGTCCATGAAATAGTGGTTTTCACCACTCCCACAATACTTGAAACCCATTTGGATTGGAAGGATCGTACTACATGTCCCTTATAAGGATGAGTAGTCATCCCTAAGATTCAAGGAATCCATCATTACTCCACATCCATCATATCATTAACTATGGAATTGGGAAGGATCATACTACATGTCCCTTGCAAGGATGGGTAGTCATCCCTAAGGTTCAAGGAAGCCATTACTACTCCACCTCCATCACATCATTTGAGTTGGAAGGATCGTACTACATGTCCCTCACAAGGATGGGTAGTCATCCCTAAAATTCAAGAAAGCCAAAGCCAAAGCCTGGACTATGGGGTTGATCTCCACCGGGGCTATAGATGCCTGACTGGCAGTGGAGTAGGCTCATGCATGGTGACATGTCTCATTTAAAAGCAAGACCTCTGACCGCTCACACGGACAGGCTAGCCTGGCAGTTTTATCCATAACAGGTTTAATCATTTTGCTTAAGATGAGGTAATAAACTCAAATCAGAGTAGTAAGGATAGGGTTAAATTCTCATCATGCTTAGGTTGAGAATCTGATTCCCCAAAGCTCTGATTTCACTTACACATGCACATTGATTCAATATGGTAGTGGCGCATAACCAACCTTGAGATTGGGTATATGAACTCAATTCATGCATGATTGGTCCTAAGAGGGTTTGATAGTTTTAATGTTTCTGCTCATGCTACTAAAAGTTTATGAGTCCTTGCAAAGCAGGCCAGTCATAGTTTATTATTCTGGCAATACATTCAATCTTGCATAGACCCTCCATGATTCATTATATGCATTCATGTGAAACTGGCAATAGAATGTGGAACTATTTCAAACGATAAAGAATGAATCACTATGCACACATTGAGCTGATGCTAAATGATTCTAATGTTTCATGTATTTCTGGTCTATTTACATTCTTTGGATATTTGCTAACGCTTGCAGTTGAGTTGTAGGTTTTCAGGTTGGGTTCTCACCGAAATGCTCAGGAGCATTTCCCCAGCAGAGTCACCATTTGTTGTGGCTGCTCCACAACGAGCCCCAAAAATTGGGGACCCACCTTTAAATTTTGTGCTCTATGCATTTTGGTGATTTTGAAACAATGATTTCAATATGTTCCACCTAAAATATTTGCAAGTCTCTTTCAAGGTCTTTATTGTATGGGGTATTTGGTATTTTGTTGTCTTCTTTCAAATCGTCCATGGTCTCATAGGCCTTCCTCCCTTCTTGCATTGAGAGTAATCTGGGTAGGTTTGGGTTTACCATGGTTTGTTCCTAATGTTTGAAGACTAAATAATCCAAATATAAATAAAAGAAGAAGAGAATTTTAGTATTTTAATTAATTTCAAAGGTTTAGGATCAAATCCATAAAAAGGGTTGAAATTAATTGAAGTCAATAAGGTTATATATATATTCATGAAAGGAAAATATTAAGCTATATATAACCTATTTTCTATCATATAATAAAAACAAAACAATATAAAAAATAAAAATAATAAAAGAAATGACATTATTATCATACGTTATATATAATACGTATCATATATAATATATATAATATTATGTGATATATAAAGTTATATATTATATATTATATAATATATAATATATAAAGTTATGTACATAAACTTATATATTATATGGCGTATGATATAATCAAAACAAAAGGAAATTGTTTTGGTTTATTTTATGACGTTTCTAAAGTTTTACATAACTTTATATTGACGCGCGTTATATTTATTCTTTTTTCAGGTGCAGCAGAGAATTTTAGCAGAGCAGGGACGCAATAACCATTGGTGGACAGTGACAGCTAATGAAGGTCTGCAGATTTCGAACATAAGACATAGGCCGACAGAGGAAATTTAATACGTGGCCGGTGGTATTGGCAGGTTTGAAAGACCGGATAGAATTAAATGCACATAATGTCATGTGATAAAGAGGAGAGCAGGAAATCAGGTCATCTGCAATGATACCTACCACTGACAGTGTGGCGAAAGTAACGGCAATCGGGGCAGCGAATAATTATAAAATTTTGACAGTGGGTTGCAGAGTCTACAGCCGTCGAGCACGGTAGCACCATGGCAGTGAGCGTTTCGTAGCAGGTGACAAAGATCCGTTGAAACCCCAACCCTAAAACTTGGTCTATAAAACTATGTTGCCCTAATAAAAGTCAGTTTTGTTGTAGAATTGAGCAGTATGAAGTAACTGTATGCTTTGAAATCGAGAAAGAAAGGAGTGCAGGCACGAGATGGCAGCTTGCTTCACAATTGAAGTCTCGGTTGCAGAAACCGAATGCACAAGGGATGCGGTATAAAAATTTCAAAATTCCTTTTTGTTATATCATGGCTTACGGGAGGCATAAGGGATTTGTAGTATTATCTATTTTATTTTCACGATTTATATTATAATCTTTCAGATTATAATATAAACTTATACGAGTTATATTATAATTTTTTAAATTATAATATAAACCTATAGGGTTTATATTATAATCTTTTAGATTATAATATAAATTCATAGGGTTTATATTATAATATTTTAGATTATAATATAAATTCATACGGTTTATATTATAATTTTTTTAGATTATAATATAAACCTATATGGTTTATATTATAATATTTTAGATTATAATATAAATTCATATGATTTATATTTTAATCTTTTAGATTATAATATAAATTCATATCATTTATATTTTAATCTTTTAGATTATAATATAAACTCATATATGTTATATTATAATATTTTACATGGGAGTTATAAGGGTAAGGAGGAACAATGATACATTTGTTTTTTTTATATATATATAATATAAAAGGGAAAAAGTGAAAAAAATGTAAAACAAGACATTTTCATTTCTTGTTTTACCAAGGAGAAGTTGAAACGAAGGGACCCTCTTGTTTCCACATTCTTTAAAAGCCTATTGAGCCCATTGTTTTAAGGGGCTGGAAATTGTAGAAAAAGACTATCTTTCGGAATAAAGGAGCTTTTATTTGGCAAGAGCAACTTTTGTGTGTGAAATCAAAAGGAGACTGAAACTAAGACTATTGTTATTTCTGTAAATCTTTCTTTTGCATTATTGCTTCTTGTATCTATTCGTTTATGCCATAAAGTGGGTTACGATAGGTGAATGATAGAATGATGCAATTATTTGTTTCCTTAGAGTCTTGCATCCGATCTAATCTGACTGTGTTTATGTTGCAAGTCTGTTAGGTCAGGTTGTTTTAGAATTTCATCTCATAACTTGGGGTTTTGCAGGGAGGAGATTGCTAACCAAATTAATGTTCTATTTTGGTTTTTCCAGCTAAATTTTGTAGATAATATTTATGTTTTATTTTTTTTGATATTTAGATTAATCTTACCTTAAAATCTGCTTTTCTGATTCTGGTCCATTCCAGAATTTTTGCATTTGTTTTCATTCTATTCTGGTCCATTCCAAAATTTTGCTAATTGTTCCTTGATTCGGTCCATTCCAAATTTCGAGGTCCATTCCAAAATTTCTGTAGGTAGTTGATTTCTTGATTCTGGTCCATTCCAGAATTTATGTTCATAAATAGTTCATTTATTGCCATGAATAATCTAAGTTATAAAGAAGGTAAATAAATCTACCAAGAGTATGCTCTGCGTCTGCGCTTGAGAAAGCGATCTGCTCGCACCAAAAATTGGAGGGTTTGTTTACAGATCTAGTGTTTCCCAAAGAAAACCAGGGATTAATAGCGGAGAAGAGAAAGCCGCTTCTAGATCCACTTCTTTAATTTATATTTTCATTCTTGCATCTCCAAACACCTTCATCTAATTTTTAGAAAAAAATATGGGTTTAGGAGGGCTACTAATTCCAAATGCACATTAAGTCAGATCAAGTGAATGAATCCTAACTTTCTAACTTACTAATTTTTGCTAACATTTAATGCTAACATTGCTAACTTTACTAACACCAAATGCTAACATAGGGATAGTGGAACACTTTTAAATGAAGATAAAATGAATCCGCTAACTCTAAAAATGAACCTCATGTTAAAGGCATGGAGCTTAAAATGAAGTGGCTTATACCACACACTTTCTCATTTGGAATTTTTTTTAAGCTGAAGATAAAAGAGGTTACTAACTGGGTTTTGGGTAGATCACTTTAATCTCAAGAATATTAAAAGAAGTTATCTTCACATTTGGTTGTTTTAATGGATTATGGTTGCAAAGTACTTGTTTGAATCATTAAAGGCCCCTTGTTAACTATTACTTGCATGGTTTAAGTTATTATGGTATACATTCATTTATTTGCTTTAGTCTTGATTGATTACATGCACATGAATGTCTGTTCACAAGAACCTTGGAGAAATGAATAATGCTACTTAATTTCTTTGCAAGAGAGAGTTTCTTGTTTGATACTCTAGTTGTGGTGATCATTTTGCTATAGGGAAAAATATTCACTCAACAAGTCCATATTTCCATAGACTTTAGAGACTTAAATAGGGCAACTCCAAAGGATTCATTCCCATTGCCAAACATAGATGCTCTTATTGATGCCACTGCAGGCCATGAGATGCTCTACCTAATGGATGGATAATATGGATACAATCAAATTTGGATCAAACTCGAAGACCAGCATAAGACCGCTTTCATTACTCCATGGGGGAAATTCTATTACAAGGTGATGCATTTTAGCCTAAATAATGGTGGTGCCACATATCCGTGGGCCATGACATACATCTTTCATGACTATATGCATAAAATATTAGAGGACTATGAAGAACACAAGCTTATACTGAGAGGGGGGTGAACAGTATAAGACCACTTTTTACTTTTCTTTTCAATTCAATATTATGCAGTGTATAGATAGCAATATAAATAGCAGTAATCAAAGCAATGCACAAAACACCATCCACAAAAGTGACACAACAATTTACGTGGTTCACCCAATGCGGGCTACTCCACGGAGAAAATATTTTGCTAAAACTTTCTCAATCAATCTCTTGGGAATCCTTCCCAATTACAATGTTTATGGACCTCTATCCAAAGGAGATGTTGATCCCCTAAATCTCAAGTTCGTGGATCTCTTCCATAGGAGAACTCTTTCCCCTTCTGCTCTGGCTAGTGATCTTCTAGA
Source organism: Wollemia nobilis (assembly GCA_028583015.1). Classification (NCBI taxonomy): domain Eukaryota; kingdom Viridiplantae; phylum Streptophyta; class Pinopsida; order Araucariales; family Araucariaceae; genus Wollemia; species Wollemia nobilis. The sequence continues at coordinate 2,094,779 of JAQPPZ010016829.1, read as the reverse complement.
AGACTCTGTCTCTCTATTGCACTGACTTGTGGATCTCTCTCCACTTGAAGACTCCTCACTCAGATCTGTCTTCAATTGTCCTGGCTATTGGATCTCTATCCACTGAGACTCTATCCTCTATACTCTATCACCTCCAAAGCTCTATCAATAGGTTCACTCAGAACCTCTTCAAATCTGCTCAATAGGCTCACTCATAACCTGCTCAAATCTGCTCAATAGGCTCACTCAGAACCTGCTCAAATATGCTCAATAGGTTCACTCAGAACCTGCTCAAATCTGCTCAATAAGCTCACTCATAACTTGTCCAAATATGCTCAACAAGCTCACTCAAAACTTGTCCAAATCTGCTCAATAAGTCCTCTCTAGGACTTGCTCAAATCTGCATAGCAAGATTTCACAAAAGCTTACTCAAAATCAGTCCACAAGCCTTCTCAAAGACTTGCCTCAAATCAGCTCAACAAAATCTCAACTCAATCTCATAGAAGCATAAAGAGAATTGTTAGAGACTCAATATGTTCTATACTCAAATCCCAATCTCAACTCAAATCAATCTCAACTCAACAATCTCATAGAAGCATAAAGAGAATTGTTAGAGACTCAATATGTTCTATACTCAAATCCCAATCTCAACTCAAATCAATCTCAACTAAACAATCTCATAGAAGCATAAAGAGAATTGTTAGAGACTCAATATGTTCTATACTCAAATCCAATTTCTTTCTCAACTCAATTCAAATCAGAATATAGAATAGTTTGTTTTATGGAACTTGAACAACCACTTCACACAATCTCTTGACTAGGCTCAAACAACTCTACTCAACCAATCACCACAAGGAACAACTCTTTCTCACAAACCCTAGTCCAAGCATGAATCAACCAACTCAAAATGTCTTCAACAATACTCAACAACAACTCTTACATAACAATGATACTCATGTTCTTTTCAGCTCAAGTTCAAGTTCTTTGCACAACAACTCACTCCAACAACAATGCTTATAAAACAAGGTTTTAATCACAACTTTCAAACCAAAAAACCTTGAAGCATTAAACCAACTATTTTTGAATAGGAAACCACAATCAATCCTTTTCACTCCAATGATATTTCAGAAATCAACCACCCAAATAAAATCAATGGAGAATGTTACTCATACCTTTTTGATGCCTTATGAGTTGTCCACTAAATCTGCCACACTCAACACTTTTCCTTTTTCCAATCTCAACAAGGGTTAGAGATCTTGAGTAATAACACAACAATAAAATAATGTCCAAATAACACCTTATTACTCCTACTTTATTTTAACATCCACCAAAGTTATTTTTAAAGAAAACCCTTACTCAAAAATAACTTTCACTAAAAGAACTTTATCAATAACCCTTATTACTCCTAATAATTTCAAAAATCACAATTAAAAATTTAACTCCACAACTCAAACAACCACTATAACCTTATTCCTAAGGTTATTCAATACATCAACTATCAAATCACCTTTACCCCTTATCACTCCACCTTAGGCAATAACAAAATAAATAAAAACCTCAATACCTGCCTCGAGGGGAATCGAACCCCCGTCCTATCCAACATGAATGCCCTAGCCATGGCCAAGCTACCACATGAGCTATGGGCTCATCGTGAAGAAATAAGTACCACTCACTTCTTGTTCTTCTCTCCTTCCACCAAGCAAAAAATAAATGCACCTTGAGCGCCTCAACAAAGCCAAAATGATGCTTGCGAGAATCGAACACTTAACCTTCCTACCACCAACACCTTTGCACAAACCAAGCTGCCACTAGGCCACACTGCCCAACACGCTTTGGAAAATGGATGCGGTTAGCTTTCAATATTCGTTGCTTCACAAAATGAAAATAACACGAGCTCTTCCTTCGCAAAAACAAATCGTTAATCTCAATCGAGCAAGGATAATCTTCTTCAAAAATTTAATGGCATATATATATGCCTTCCCTTAGCTTGGAAACGTCGGCACTTTTGAACCTTCCTTTATGACATCGATGAATATTCTTTTAATTTAATTTTAAAATTTAAATTTAAATTTTAAATAAATTAAAATTTAAACTAAATCTTTAAAATTAAATATCTCCATCATCGGGGCACCTTTTTTGATGAAACGAAAAGCCAACTTGGGTTTTAAGAAAAACCCATTTCAAATATGCCATCCATGGTTTTAAATAAAACCTTTTATTTTTCCTACCTTGGTTTTCACAAAAACCCTTCCTTGCACTTTCACAAAACATAGTGCATGCCATCATAGATCCTTTTGACATCAAATAACCTTTTGACATCAATGACAACATTTTAGCTTAGGGACTCAAAATGTCCAACAATCTCCCCCTTTGTCATTGATGGCAACCCATATCCTTTTACTAAAATCTGACCTTCTTTTCTGCTCCCCCTAGGACTTTGCTCCCCCTGGCTCAATGCTCTCTCAAATATCAAATCTCTCCCCATATCAAAAACTCTCCCCAATATACACAAATCTCTCCCCCTTTGTCATCAATGGCAAAGGGTCACCTTTGGGGCTCGGGGCTAAGAATGAGCCTCTTAGCTTAGCCCCTCCCCCACCTCCTCATGAGGTGGTTAATTCTAGGGTGGGAGTATTTCTACTCCTCGAAAGCACTTCTCTTTACCTTTATCTTTCTCTCTTCCTTTCTGAGTTTTCTGAATCCTCTCACTATTTCTTTCCAAGCCATCATCCCTATTTCTGTTATCATTTATGTTCCTATTCCTATTCCTGTTCCTATTCTCATCCATGTTCCTATTCTTGTTCATGTTCTTGTTCTCATCCAAGTTCCTGTTCCTGTTCATATTTCTGTTCCTGTTCATGCCTACTTCTGGAATATTTGCTCTACACCATCTTGCTATGTGACCATCATTATTGCACTTATAACACTTAATGTTATTATTCCTTGGAGGTGCAAATATCTTAGGACTCCTCCTAGTGAAGCCATATCCTCTTCTATCATGAATCCTGCAATTCATTGCCTTGTGACCAAACCCATTGCATGAGTAGCAATACCCATGGAAAAGTTATCCTTTCCCATATTCCTGTCTTTCATGTGTCCTGCATTGTGAAGCCATATGTCCAAACCTGTGACATGAAAAGCATCTTCCATTGAAGCCTCCTTGTCTTGACCTCATTGGTCTCCTGTTCTGATTGTTGTTCCATCTGTATCTTCTTTGTGCATTGTTCCTCTCTTTGTTGTCCAACTCATCCTCTGATGTCCCACTTTCACTTAAACTATCTTCTTCTGATGTATCTTCTTCTGAAGTTTCTTCTTCATCAAGACTTGAAGTAGATTCTTTTTCCTATTTCTTTTGAACCTTTCCAAAGCCAAGACCTATTGAACATGATGTTCGTTGTTGTCCACAGATGAACTTATCCAAGTTCTTAGAGCTATTTGTGAAACTCTTCATCTTGATCTTGGAGTCCTTTAAGTCTTCTTTTAGAGTAGCCACTTCTTGTGCTAACTTCTCACATTCCAAAATATTTGCTTCTAACTTATCCTTGAACTTGCTTGCCTTAGCCTTTGACTTCTCTAAATCCTCTATGAGCAATAACCTTTCTTCATCACATTCTTGAAACTGACTTTCAAGCTTGGAGTGTTGCTTTCTAACCTTCTTTACTTGTGTCAAGGGCATAGATAAGTTCTCCCTTGAGATCATAACCATTCTCTATTGAATAATCCTCTATTTTTTTGCCTTTGTCCTTATCATTACTTTCTTTTGGCTTGTCTTCTATAGGATCATCTTATTTATCTTCTAAAGCCATTAGAAGATTCTCATCTGGTCTTTCAAGTGCATCTTCAAAATCATCATCACTGAAACTATAACCATCCCTAGTGCAATCATCTTCAAGATGTCCAAATTTACCACATCTAAAACACTTGAGAATAACTGGAGTCCTTTTCTCTCTAACCATAAATAGGACTTCATCTCTATCATTGTCTGAAAAACTAGCATCACTATCAATTGAGTACTTACTTGCATTATCTGCATAGTAGCTTCTCTTTTGCCTTTGGAAGAACTTCTTTCCTTGTCTACTTTGTCCATCCTTGCCTTTCTTCCGGTACTTGTGTCTTTCTGATTCCCTGTACCTGTGATCCTATTTTTCTTCATCATTGTTGTACTTTGGCTCTTTGCACTCTGTTGCATAATGTCCATACTTTCCACAATTGAAGCACTTGATAGATCTTAGATCTATGGGTCTTCTGGAACCTCTATCTCTTCTACCATAATTTGCTTCTTCATCACTGGATGACTCACTGCTTGATTCTATCTTCTTTCCCTTTTTATTTTTGTCTACTTTGAAAGCAACTTCTTTCGGAGGAATAGGATCTTTTGTTCTTATCTCAAAAGTAGTAAGCATGCCAAGCAAAGAATTCCTTGTCAAAGAATCACTATCAATTGATGTTTCTATAGCAAAAACCTTTTCACTATACCTTTTTGGAAGAGTCCTCAAGATCTTATCACAAGCATCAGATTCATCAACCTTCATTCCAAGACCTTTCATCTCATGTACAAGTTCATCAACCTTGTTGAGATAGTCATGAATATTTTCATCATCCCTCATTCTTAGGTTCTCAAATTCTCCTTTGAGATTTCTGATCTTAGCCATTCTGACTCCTTTATCTCCTTCATATATTTCATGCAGAAGTTCCCACATTTCTTTTGTTGTTTTACATTCCATAACCTTCATAGATTCTGCTCTACGCAAACCTTTTATAATTGCATTCATAGCTCTTGAATTTGCATGCATTAGAAGCTTACCTTCTTTATCTGTAGGAGGATTGACTGTTGAATCATATCCAAGTTCCACTGCATCCCAAACTTCATTTCCAAGTGCCATCAGGTAAAATCTCATCAACATACACCAATATAAGAAGTCACTTCCATCAAATACTGGTACTGCATTATTGAAGGGTCCATCTCTTTGATCCTTTTGATCCATTGTGTTCTTAGACCACTTTTCCTTCAAGCTATCAAACTCTTCTGAAGGAACCCACTCTGATACCAATTGAAGAACACAAGCTTATACTAAGAGGGGGGGTGAACAGTATAAGACCACTTTTTACTTTTCTTTTCAATTCAATATTATGCAGTGTATAGATAGCAGTATCAATAGTAGTAATCAAAGCAATGCACAAAACACCATCCACAAAAGTGACACAACAATTTACGTGGTTCACCCAATGCGGGCTACTCCACGGAGAAAATATTTTGCTAAAACTTTCTCAATCAATCTCTTGGGAATCCTTCCCAATTACAATGTTTATGGACCTCTATCCAAAGGAGATGTTGATCCCCTAAATCTCAAGTTCATGGATCTCTTCCATAGGAGAACTCTTTCCCCTTCTACTCTGGCTAGTGATCTTCTAGAAGACTCTGTCTCTCTACTGCACTGACTTGTGGATCTCTCTCCACTTGAAGACTCCTCACTCAGATCTATCTTCAATTGTCCTAGTTGTTGGATCTCTATCCATTGAGACTCTATCCTCTATACTCTGTCACCTCCAAATCTCTATCAATAGGTTCACTCAAAACCTCTTCAAATCTTCTCAATAGGCTCACTCATAACCTACTCAAATATGCTCAATAGGCTCACTCAGAACCTGCTCAAATCTGCTCAATAGGTTCACTTAGAACCTGCTCAAATATGCTCAATAAGCTCACTCAAAACTTGTCCAAATCTTCTCAACAAGCTCACTCAGAACTTGTCCAAATCTGCTCAATAAGTCCTCTCTAGGACTTGCTCAAATCTGCATAGCAAGCTTTCACAAAAGCTTACTCAAAATCAGTCCACAAGCCTTCTCAAAGACTTACCTCAAATCAGCTCAACAAAATCTCAACTCAATCTCATAGAAGCATAAAGAGAATTGTTAGAGACTCAATATGTTCTATACTCAAATCCCAATCTCAACTCAAATCAATCTCATAGAAGCATAAAGAGAATTGTTAGAGACTCAATATGTTCTATACTCAAATCCCAATCTCAACTCAAATCAATCTCAACTCAACAATCTCATAGAAGCATAAAGAGAATTGTTAGAGACTCAATATGTTCTATACTCAAATCCAATTTCTTTCTCAACTCAATTCAAATCAGAATATAGAATAGTTTGTTTTATGGAACTTGAACAACCACTTCACACAATCTCTTGACTAGGCTCAAACAACTCTACTCAACCAATCACCACAAGGAACAACTCTTTCTCACAAACCCTAGTCCAAGCATGAATCAACCAACTCAAAATGTCTTCAACAATACTCAACAACCACTTTACATAACAATGATACTCATGTTCTTTTCAGCTCAAGTTCAAGTTCTTTGCACAACAACTCACTCCAACAACAATGCTTATAAAACAAGGTTTTAATCACAACTTTCAAACCAGAAAACCTTGAAGCATTAAACCAACTATTTTCGAATAGGAAACCACAATCAATCCTTTTCACTCCAATGATATTTCAGAAATCAACCACCCAAATAAAATCAATGGAGAATGTTACTCATACCTTTTTGATGCCTTATGAGTTGTCCACTAAATCTGCCACACTCAACACTTTTCCTTTTTCCAATCTCAACAAGGGTTAGAGATCTTGAGTAATAACACAACAATAAAATAATGTCCAAATAACACCTTATTACTCCTACTTTATTTTAACATCCACCAAAGTTCTTTTTAAAGAAAACCCTTACTCAAAAATAACTTTCACTAAAAGAACTTTATCAATAACCCTTATTACTCCTAATAATTTCAAAAATCACAATTAAAAATTTAACTCCACAACTCAAACAACCACTATAACCTTATTCCTAAGGTTATTCAATACATCAACTATCAAATCACCTTTACCCCTTATCACTCCACCTTAGGCAATAACAAAATAAATAAAAACCTCAATACCTGCCTCGAGGGGAATCGAACCCCCGTCCTATCCAACGCGAATGCCCTAGCCACGGCCAAGCTACCGCACGAGCTACGGGCTCATCGTGAAGAAAGAAGCGCCACTCACTTCTTGTTCTTCTCTCCTTCCACCAAGCGAAAAAGAAATGCGCCTTGAGCGCCTCAACAAAGCCAAAATGATGCTTGCGGGAATCGAACACTTAACCTTCCTGCCACCAACACCTTTGCACAAACCAAGCTGCCACTAGGCCACACTGCCCAACACGCTTTGGAAAATGGACGCGGTTAGCTTTCAATATTCGTTGCTTCACAAAACGAAAATAACACGAGCTCTTCCTTCGCAAAAACAAATCGTTAATCTCAATCGAGCAAGGATAATCTTCTTCAAAAAATTTAATGGCATATATATATGCCTTCCCTTAGCTTGGAAACATCGACGCTTTTGAACCTTCCTTTATGACGTCGACGAATATTCTTTTAATTTAATTTTAAAATTTAAATTTAAATTTTAAATAAATTAAAATTTAAACTAAATCTTTAAAATTAAATATCTCCATCACCGGGGCACCTTTTTCGATGAAACGAAAAGCCAACTTGGGTTTTAAGAAAAACCCATTTCAAATCTGCCATCCATGGTTTTAAATAAAACCTTTTATTTTTCCTACCTTGGTTTTCACAAAAACCCTTCCTTGCACTTTCACAAAACATAGTGCATGCCATCATAGATCCTTTTGACATCAAATAACCTTTTGACATCAATGACAACATTTTAGCTTAGGGACTCAAAATGTCCAATAGATTACATTGACGACTTACTGGCCAAGTCTGTATTACAGCAAGACCATGCTAAAATCCCTAGAAAAGTCTTCGACCATTTCATTGAGCACAACGTCATATTGAATCCTAAGAAGTGCATGTTTGGTGTAACTTCTGGTAAGCTTTTGGGGTTCATCGTTTCTAAGAGAGGCATTGAATTCAATCCTATAAAGGTAAAGGCTATATTGGAAATGGGTTCCTGCAGCAACATTAGGGAGTTAAGAAGCCTACAAGGCAAGGTAGAATCCATTAAATGATTCATTGCTCAATTATCAGATAAATATCAACCAATTAATTGGCTGCTATGCAAAGGAGTCCATTTTCATTGGTATGAGGAGTGCCAACAACCCTTTATAGAGATCAAAAATTACTTGGAAACACCACTAGTATTAGCTCCACCAAGGCTAGACATACCATTTTTACTATACATATCAGCTACTGATTTCACTTTGGATACCATGTTGGCCCAAAAGAATGCACAAGATAAAGAGCAAGCCATATATTGCATCAGTCGTACCTTGGTGAGTTATGAGCTAGGGTATGCGTATGTAGAAAAGTTATGTTTGGTAGTGGTATTTGCGACCAAAAAGATGCGTCATTACATGTTGATTCATATGACCTACATTATATCCAAGCAAAATCCTTTATAGTACATGATGAATATGATCTATCACAATACACGTACTACAAAGTGGATCATGTTATTGACAAAAATTGATCTAGAGTTTGTAGACACCTAAATAATGTCATGCTTAGGGGATCTGCTCACATAGACACACTCATAAGATCATAAGACATAATATTGGACTTTCCAAGCATCAACAGTGGTTCTCACCACTCATTTGGGGCCTTTTCAAGCCATCCAAGCCTAGCTACTCAAGCCAAGAGTGGCCAGATCCTAGCCGCTCAAGCCTAGAGTGGCCAGACCTTAGCCACTGTAGATGACAGTGGCCAGATCTTAGCCATTGTAGATGACAATGGCTAAGCCATAAGAAGCAGTTTGTCAACAAACAGGCCTAATCACGGGTGGAAGTGGTAGTCTACATGCAATAAAGGTGAGCGGGAGTAACTTTGCATTCCTTTTCATGACCAGTTCACATAGGAGGCTTGAGTTTGCATTTAAAATTTAGTTAACTGACCTCCAAGCATAAACAAAGGACAAAAGCTTCTCATGCTAATGACCAGTTCGCATAGGAGACTCAAGTGGGTAGTTAGATTTTAGTTAACTGGCCTTCAAACATAGACAAAGGACAAAAGCTTCTCATGCTAACTTGCACTACGCATGAGAAATTCATTCCTAGGGCTTGGACATAGACCTAGGGTTTCACACTATAAAAGGTGCAAGCCTAAGAGCACCAAGAGACATATAGAGACATATAGAGATCTTCTATCATCAAGACATATTTTATTGAGGAGAGCTTTCGAGACTTGGAGAGTTCCCTTGGAGATCAAGTGTATGGCAAAGCCCTGACGGATTGAAGAGCATAACACCTATTATTTCAACATCAGATACAGGCTTTGACCCATAGCTTTGGGGCAAAGAGAGCAAGGTTTACCTTAGCAGCTATTGTCTTGGACAATGGCCCTCAGACTTAGCTTAGGTTTTAGACATAGCTTCTTTTATTCTATTTCTTCATGTTTTCATATCATTAGCATAGATTTACATGATTTCATGGCATAGTTTCATCATATTTCTGTTACATTATTTTATTACTAACAACCTCATCCGGGAGGCAATCTCGGACATCTAAGTGTGTGTTGTTGTTTCATTGCTTGCAGGGCCACAGGTTCATCGGATGAAGTTTACAACATACGAGAGCAAAAGGGATCCCTCTAGGAAATAGACCTGGAGAAGGAGGCATCTGTAAGCCCTCATACATTTCCGTGTGCGAAATCGGGAAGCCTTTATAAGTGCACCACCTCTTCATGAAAGGGGCACTCTTTGCCTATTTGTAACCTTATTGTATCAAAATGGGTATCCCTAAGAGGGACCGACATGTAACCGAGTTTCAATATAAATAAAGAGATCCATATTTGTTATTTCCATGTTATATGCTTTTTCTTATTGTCTTCCATTTCATCTTGGGTTTTTAATAACATTGCAAGTAGAGTTAAAAAGGGGTGGTGCATGCATCCCGAGGTCACTACAGATGGCGATCACGGTGGGACCTCCACTAATTTTTCATTTTTTTCTAGAATACTAACTTAGTTTTATGTGTAGGTCTAGCCGCTCTGAGCTACAATGGCCAAAAATTAGCCACTCTAAGCTACAACGGCCAATAGAGCTTAGTCGCTCTAAGCTACAACGACCAAGAACCAGCTACTTTGGTCAACAACGGCCAGAACTGGAGTGCAACAGAGGTCAAAACATCGACTCTCTGAGCTGGATCAAAGGTTGGTATAGCTTCTCTGATATTTTATAGCTTTCTATCTACTTATGTGTGTCTAAAATAGAGAACTTAAAGCACATTTATGTTTGGAAATTGAAAGAATAAAAGGAGAAAGAATTAAGCATTTCGCATATCTTAGATCTTCTTTTAAATTTTCCACTAGGCATTGCTAGGAACATTGGCTTATGCCTAAAAATTTTGCCCTAGAATCCAACGTGCTAGACATTGTATGTTGTTTGCTTGCTTTGAGGCCCTGCTAGAGGCCATAGTTGCATGAAATAAAGTGCGCTCATACAAATCATAGTAGTTCATGCATCTTTTTGAATATTGAAATGTATTTTTGCACTTAGGCATATAGGAAAGATTCATTGTTGCTATATGATGCACTTTATGTTACGCAAGCTTAAAATGAACACCACACATGCACGTCTCATTTAAACATTGGGGAGTTGGATTTCATCACCAACCTTCAATTCAGTCCAGTGATGTTGGAATTCATCTCCTTCCACTGGTTTACCCCCTAGAGCTTCCTAGAAATGGATTGAGAAACTTACTTATAGTGACACTAAGTTACTTGTGCTCAAACTATCTCCCACTATTGGAACAATCATTGGTTTAGAGTGGAAGAGCTAGGCGAACCCTCCATTGGGTCTTCAATGGTGTACCCTAGCTTCTTTTGAGAAAATCATGTTTGGCATGGGTGTACTTGATTGTCACTATGGATGAGTCTTCTCATTCTTAATCCAAGAACAAGAGCAAAGAAATCAAAATAACAACACATCAAAACACACCAAACAGTTTAGGGCACACTTAAATCGGTAATCAAGATAAAAATTTGCTTGGTATTGTGTGGTTATTCCTAAATTGCAACTCAAAATATCAATTCATAAGACAACATGGTCAAAACAAGAAGTAAGCACCCTCGGTCTGATACTGAGGGAGAGATAGAAGCAACTCATACCCATAGGCGGAGTCGTAGTAACATTGAATGACCCACCCGTAAGACCATGAGACGTAGCTCCACGAGCCTAAGGGGTGATAATTCAACCCTTGGGGGATCTCCTCGAGAAACCCCAAGTAAGGAACCACATCATGGAACAAAGTCACATAAACAAAAAGAGGCTTCATAGCCATCCTCATCAAGGAGACATGAGGAGACCTCAAGGGCCTCCTCTAAACACACAGAAACATCTCAAAGACGTGAGGAAGCTTCAAGGGATTCCTCCTCACATGGACATAAAGAAGGTTCTAAGACTCATTCTTCACATAGGGATGATGAGACTACTACATCTCCATCCACATGGAGAAAACATGTTACCACAAAGCCCTCTTCATCAAGAAGGCAAACAAGAATTGCAACACCTCAAGACTCACAAGAAACATATGAAACAGGTTTACCTACTAAAGGGCAAGAAACTAGAGCTACATCTAGTCATGGGAATCATATAGAAGAAACCCTTCACACAAAATGAAATATTCCCATAGACTATGACCTCATAGGAGTGAATGGCACCCCATAGGACCAGCCATGGAAAACAAGACAACTAGATGGGTTGGATCGGTTTCCTACATGACCAACTCAAAGAACTATAGCTACTAAGAACTCTGCATCTAGAAGCTCATGAACTGTGACTTCTAAACACATCTCCTAGTATGGGGGTACCTCAGAGTGACCCCATAGTAGATGCATGGAGTCTGATCGTAGGGATACTCAACAGTACACTGAACAAGTCACATTAGCTAGCAAGAGTACAAATATAGTAGAAACCTCCTCAAGGAATCTATGAGTCAAGACAACAAGAATAGAGTCAGATAAATATGAGTCTTCTATGATAGTGCAAACTGACTAAATGAGGTGGTTAGAAAATGCATTACGTAAGGAGCGAGAGCTAGTGGAAGCTCTTGGGAGCAAACGGGGGGCGGAACCCCCCCCCCCTCCAACTAATGGGGGCAAAACAACCAAAAGAACAACCTGAGTCCCCTCGTAGGAGGGAGGAAAATGGAACAAATAAAATGGATAGAGAGTTACCTCCATTGCCATTGCGAATAGGCTTACAAGAGGAGGAAATCCGTGCATCAAAGGCATTTCAAGAGCTTGCTAAAAATATGAAAACCTTTGAGAAACAAGAGGCAGTTGGGAACTCACCAACATTGAGCAAGATACACAACCAACCATTGTGCCCATCAATCCCTAGCCCTCCATATCCTAAGCACTTTGAGATGCCTAGGTTAGAAAATTTTAAGGGTGAAGAGGATGCACAAGAGCATGTCACCAATTTTATCAATGCCTATTTTCATCTTGAAGACAATGATGCTCTCATGCTAAGAACATTCATAATGACATTTTTAGGTGCTGCCACTCAATGGTTCAACCAACTACCTAAGCATAGCATAACCAACTTTGAACAACTAGTAAACGCATTCTTAAAGCATTTCTCCTTTGGTGCTAAGAAGAAGGTGAACCTTTCAGACCTGGCCAACTTGAAATAGTATGATGATGAGCCAATAATGGATTATGGGAATAGATGGAGAAAAGTCATGGCAAAATTATCATTCTCCATTCCCACAGAAGAGATCATTCGCATGTTCACCAAAAGTTGCTCTAAACACATCTCCCTCTTGCTACAACTTCAGTAGTATCCTTCATTTGAGGAAGCTTTGGCACATGCCAAGCTCATCGAAGAAATAAAAGTAGATGAGGGAACCATTAAACTCTGAAACAAAAAGGAGTGGAACAAGAATGGTAAGAATGACAAGTATAAATGAGACGAGGCCAACCTTGCTCTCAGTCAATCAAGTCGTATTGGCTACACCCAAGGATGGGGGTGCACAACAACCCCAGAACTATCAAGCACATCCCCCACCGACCAATTACGACCAAAAGAACAATCAGGGAAGAAACCGAGAATGCAAGCCACCTCGTTATTTCATGCCTCTGACGAGAATCAATGCAATCAATATTTAATCAGTTGAGCGAGGCTAGGAGGATCAGATTTCTTGATATACCTCTTATAGATCCCAACCATCCTAAGCCAAAAGGATATAGGGAAGATCAATTTTGCCCTTATCATAGGATACCGGGGCATGACATTGAGGCTTGCATCGGGTTTAAGCATCAAGTGCAAAACATGATTGAGGTGGGAGAACTCAAAGTTGACAACCCACTGGCTCCCTATAATAGAGACATGGGCATATACAGAAACCCATTGCCCAATCATGAGGCCCCTCGAGAGCAAGGGGCCCAAGTCAATCAGGTTTGAGCTGACATACCTACCCATGGATGCGTTGGGATGGTTGAGATTGTTAACATAGCAACAAGGACTAGGTGGTATGGTCAACCGCAACCGCCTACGGCTCCCATGAACATCCCAACCGCTCCTAGGCAAAGGCAAGACAACCTTCCAGGTCCACCAACGTGACCTGTGGTAACTATTCGGAGTAGATTGGAGCAAAACCTACAGATGACTCCAGCTAAGTTATCCATCTATGAGCTCATACAATAGTCCCCAAAGCATAGGGAGACTCTAATGGAGATTTTAAGGACAATTGAGCTCCAACCATAAGATGCGAATGCATTCACTCACTTTGTGGGACAAGTGCAAGAATGCTAGGAACCTATAATTCGATTCTATGATCATGAGATTAAGACAGTTCCTACTGCCTTACTAGACCCTCCGCTAAACATTGTAGTGACAATCAATGACTTACCTTTCAAGAGGGTCTTGGTCGATATAGGTTCATTGATAAACATCATTACAACAACTGCAATAGAGCACCTCAAGATCCCCAAGTCCAATATCATTCCAAGAGCTTACACATTGAGAGCTTTTAATGATGCTTTATGCAATACTATGGGAATGATAGTCCTACCCATCAAGGTGGGGCACAAGACCATCCCCATGATGTGTCATGTCTTGGAAGGAGCTATGCAGTACAACATCCTCTTAGGGCACCCTTGGATAAGGGCCATGAAGTGTGTGCCTTCGATCTTGCACTAGTGTGTCAAGTATGTGCATGAGAACAAAGTCTATGTGGTTCTAGCCGATGAAGAGCCTTTTAAATACATCAATCAGGTGGACATTCTAGGAGAATTTGTAATCCCTTCTACTCACCTGTATGTAGCACCTTCATCCCCAACCACACAAGTGGATAACGAAGACAAAGGGGTAAGAAAAGACCCATGCACTTCAACACCTCCTGGTGCACTCAAAATAGTCAATGCTTCTAAAGTACCATCAACGTCAAAACCAAAAGATAATCAGAAGCTAAAGGCACCCTTAGTTAAGGAAGAAAGGCCCAAGGAAGTGCCAACTATAGCCATTGCTAAAATGCCAAGTCCTATGGAAGAGGAAGATCTTCAAGATCAAGATGAAGATAGTGATTATCACCTCACTTCGCCAGTGTCATCCGTAGGGTCATCCACGTCGCATGCATCAATACACTTGGCAAGCACAGGCATAGGGGAGTACCTTGTGTAGAACATCACCTTTATGCCTATCATTGAGTCTGCACAAGACATGGGAAGGCCTAAGGACTTGAGGCCACTAGTAGGAATAGTGGTTCCACTTGGAATTCCCCCCAACCAAACCAATTTTGTCTATGCCGACTTGGACTGTGCCCATAAGTCTTTAGATATAGAAGAGGATAGTGACAAATTATTCATGGTCAATGTTCATTACCTCTCTAACCTTGAGTTTTCTCTAAGCTACTTTGAGCATTGCCATTGGCATGGCTATGGCCTTGGCATATATGAGCAGGGGCACAGGCGGCCATACGAGCCACAATATCAGCTTCCCTTCAAAAGATTTGGCTTAGGCTATTATATCGGAGGTCGAGATGACTCTCTTGTAGTAGCATTGGAAATATTAAGCTTAGGGTTAGGAGAAGACATTGATTTCATTCCTTATCACCCCCTAAGAATAGGAAATTTGAGCAACAAACAAGTGGCCATGGTAAACATACCACCACCAAAAATTTATCATCCAAACATCTCAATTGATTCCACCCCAATAGGGTACAACTCATGGGATGAGGAGAATGGATATGAAGTAAGTGATGATGAGGTGCAACTTGGCTTAGCCTACCAGGGGCCTCACTATTTACAAAGATTCACATGGTCCATCCATGATGAGAGTGGATATACATCAGATGAAAGTGACTATGAATCAGAAGACTCAATAGAAAGAGCCTACTTAGGCCTAAGTCATCAACCCCTGACTCTGGGGCAAGAGAAAAATGCAGATGGATTCTTCATAAGTGACAAGGAATACAAAGATGAAACTATATATCGACTACTGATTTTGCATTAGGCACCATGTTAACCCAAAATAATGAACAAGACAAAGAGCAAGCGATATATTACATTAGTCACACCTTGGTGAGTTGTGAGCTAAGATATCTGTATGTCGAAAAGTTGTGTTTAGCAGTGGTCTTTGCAATTCAAAAGTTGTGACACTACATGTTGAGCCATATGACCTACGTCATATCAAAATAAAATCCTTTGTAGTACATGATGAGCAAGACATATCACAATACATGTATCGCAAAGTGGATCATGCTATTGATAGAATTTGATCTAGAGTTCATAAGCCAAAATTCCATCAAGGGACAAGTCATAGCATATCAATTAGTAGAGGCGCCTCTTCAGGATAACAAGCCTCTCACCATAGAATTTCTTGATGATGCGGTCTTTGCATTATTAGATTTACTAGAACTCAAAGAACCTAAGAAAGAAAGAGACATGTCATTGTTCTTTGATGGTTCAAAGTGTGAACAAGGAGGTAAGTAAGGATTGTCTTTATCACACCATAGGGTGCTCCATTGCCCTTATCATTCAAATTAGACTTCCATGCACAAAACAATATAGAATATGAAGCATTGATCCTGGGACTCCAAATAACCATAGAAATGGGTATTAAAATATTGAATATCTTTGGTGACTCCTTGCTCATAGTAAACTAGGTCAAAGGACTATTCCAATGTAGGTGCCCACTCCTGAAGACTTACAAGGAACTTGTTGACACTTACCTAGCTCGGTTGGAATGGTATGACATCGAGGCAATCCCTTGTACGTCAAATAGATTTGTAGACACTATGGCCTCTTTGGGATCCTTAATCCCTTAGAATCTATCTTCTAATTTTACAACCATTCATGTGAAAGTGCTTTCACACTCAACAATACGTCGTGAAGCTTTTGACAATCAAGAATCAGTCAACATGATCAACATCGAGCCAAATCAGGATTGGTCCTTCGTAGCTAGATATTTCTTACAAACAACACCTTGGGGGTCTTTGATCTCCCAAGGACCTATGGAGTGTGGTGCAACCATACACCATAGAGTTGTTCCTCAATCCGTGTTCACTAGCTCAAAAATACAAGAAGAGCAAGCTATATTTTCTATAGAAGTCATGGCTTATCAGGATTGGCTTTCCCAACTACGGGACTTCCTGAAGCTTGGAATAGTACCTCAAGGTTTGTCACATACTGAAAGGTGAACGTTCAAATAGAGAGCAACAAGATACATCTTTCTAGGAGAAATCCTCTATAGACGAGGATATGATGGAGTATTACTCCGTTGTCTTGAGCCCTAGGAAGCATCCTGGGCAATTTCGCAAGCTCATGATGAAACATGTGGAGGCCATTTCAGTGGCATGGCCATCGTTAAGTGCATCTTGAGAATGGGTTACTATTGGCCCACCATGGAAAGGGACTACTGTGAGTATGTCAAGAAATGTAGTAAGTGCCAACATCATGCAAATCTAACGCACTTACCATCGCAAGCTTTGCAGCCCATCCAGGCAACATGGCCATTCTCGTAATGGGGACTAGACTTGATTGGGAAGATCTCACCCCCATCCTCATGCCGACACACATTCATCATAATGACCATAAAATACTTCACTAAATGGGTAGAAGCGATCCCCTTAACATCAACAATTGGACCAAGGATTATGGAGTTTATACTCCATAATATCATAAGTCATTTTGGGGTCCCTTCTAAGATAATATCGGATAATGGGCCATCTTTCAAGAACAAAAATGTGTGTGCTTTAATGAACAAATACCATATTCAACACATTTTTTCAATGCCTTATTATCCACAAGCAAACGGGCAAGCAGAAGCCTCAAACAAAACAATAGTCTCCATTTTGAGGAAGACGGTGCAAGACAATCACAAGGATTGGCACATGCAGTTACCTCTTGCACTATGGGCATACAGGACTAGTATACGGATGCCCACTAGGGCAACACCATTTTCACTAGTATATGGCACTGAGGCCATCATGCCACTAGAGTTAGAAATTTTGACTCTACGCATAGCATTAAAGGACTTCATAGATGATGATGCTGCACGACAAGGCCACCTTGATCAGTTGATGCTTCTTGATGAATGTCGAGTCAATGCTTTAGAGCATCTTCACATTTACCAAGATCACCTTGCATGAGCTTACAATAGTAAAGTCCACCTAAGGGAATTCAAGGTTGGAGATCTAGTGCTCAAAGAAAACCAACATAATTTGAATCTACCGCCGCATCTACGAGATAAGTTCATGATAAACTGGATAGGCCCATACATGATTTCATAGAGAGTTGGACCTGGAGCATATCACCTTATATCATTAGATGGTGTTGAGGAGCCTGAACCTCTCAATATCATTCACTTAAAGGCATTCTACACATAAAATACAAAAACATTCAAATATTTCATAAAATTCAAAAACATTCAAATATTTCATAAAATACAAAAACATTCAAATATTTCATAAAATTCAAAAACATTCAAATATTTCATAAAATACAAAAACATTCAAATATGTCAAAAACACAAAACAAATCATAAAAATATAAAATTTCAAAAATACAATCAAAGGCTCCAAGGGTAATTCAAACCGCTTGGTCAAACATCAATTAAAAGCTCCAAGGGTAATTCAAGCTTGGTCAAAATCAATTCAAAAGCTCCAAGGGTAATTCAAACCGCTTGGTCAAACATCAATTCAAAATGCTCCAAGGGTAATTCAAACCGCTTGGTCAAAAATCAATTCAAAGGCTCCAAGGGTAATTCAAACCGCTTGGTCAAACATCAATTCAAAGGCTCCAAGGGTAATTCAAACCGCTTGGTCAAACATCAATTCAAAGGCTCCAAGGGTAATTCAAACCGCTTGGTCAAAATCAATTAAAAAGCTCCAAGGGATTCAAATTTAAGGAAACCGCTTGGTCAAAATCAATTCAAAAAACTCCAAGGGTACTTCATGCTACTTGGTCAAAAATCAAAAAAAGCCCCAAAGGCATAATAAGCCCTTTGGTCAAATCAAACAAAAATACAAAAACAACATAAAAATCAAAAATACAAAAACAATTGCATCTCACATCTTGCATCCACATCATTGCATTGCATTTTCATATCCACTACAATTGCATATGTCATGAGAGCCTTAAAAGTGATACCACAGTTTGTCACACAAATCATTCAAATCCATACCTCCATTAACACATGTGTGTAATTGTGTTTTTCAACACAACCATTATTTGTTGCTATACATAATATACTAAGGTTTTTTGGTTAATCAACCACACCTAGTGATCTTATCAACTTTTGAGGAAAACAACTTTGATTAGTAGAAGGTAAGGTCTAGCTGTGATAATGCCTTGGATATTCAAGATCCTATCACTAATTGAAACACTAAAATCCTAGCTGGTACAAGGAAAATATGAAAGCTACAAAAGCGGTCTAGGTTACCTTAAGCGAAAAGGATTTTCCTTGCTTATCCCCCTATGCAACCGGTTTAAAGGTGTTGAGAATTGGCAAAAGGACAAGCTTTACCCTATCCAAATCCCTTGCTTAAATCAAAATAAGAAAAATCCCAAAGAAAAGTACATATTCAAAAGGCCAAGCATACAGTCCATATTTCAAAGCAATAATCCGATACACAAATCATAAATTCAAAAAAATCATAGCTCAAAGAAAAATCAATAAAAATAAAATAGTGATTTTCATCACTACATATGAGCAAAATAAATAGTGATTATCATCACTACAAAAATCCTATCTCAAAGAAAAAATCAATCAAAAATAAAAAGTGATTTTCATCACTACATATGAGCAAATATCCAAAGCCAAAAAGAAGCCAAAAGGGAATAAAGCTTGAATCCCTGGAATTCTCAACATTGTACAAAATTGGAAGGAGAAATCCTTACGCATGATGATATGTCTATTACAATTGCTTCATGCATTTGTGTAGACCAATGTTTGAATGTGGATGAGCTAGCTTAGGTAACCCAATATTGCCTAGTGGTATAGTCCAACTAAGTCCAACATAAGGATGAGATGAACACTTGAGGATCCCTGATCTTAGCAATGGGCTGAAAGAATCCCGCCTGACATCGGAGGAAATGCTTGAGTTCTACCTCAAAATATACAATCACTTGCACACACAGAGATCATGAAAAACTAGGTCCATGGTAAAAGCCTTACTTTTCAAAAGTCTAAGTGGTCAGTAGACAACTGTTGATAGGGTAACTAGAGTGTTTGAATCTCCGAAAAGCCCCAAAAATTCTTACATAGCAACAAATCATAACATCATTCACACCATCACTTTCTTTATAAGATTCTATAAATTAGGGGGTATCAACATAGTAGGACAGATACCGCATATATATTAGAAATAGTATATAGACGACCACCGACTACTTTATATCTTTTAATTTACAGAAACTTATTAAGAAAATACATTACACACCATTACATCTCATATATGAATACTTAATCAATTCTTATGATAAGAGTGATTATTTAAATTCATGATTATTTTTTTACTTTCTGTGGTATCACCCATTAAGATTGTCAATGTCATATGCATTCCGTATGTTTTAAGTGATTAGAGCATACAGGTTCGTTTATACCATCCCATCACATAAGTTAGATGCATACAATTAAAGCAAAGTTAAAACATGCATTTAACAATAACATCATATCCACAAAAACAAGTCATTAATCATCCATAAACCACATCATAAAACATATAGGCAATATCCATTTGCATACAATCATAAATTCATCATTCATCATCAAAATACATCACATCATATCATCAAATCATATAAGCATCTACACATCCATCTAAGCATCTTCAATATCATCTATCATCTAACATATTCATCAAATCATCATAATACCATCATCGCATCATATCATAAAATAAAATAACAACAAAAACATGAGCAATAAATGATACACATAATAAGTCATAATGCAAAGCTATCATAAAAGTATGTGTGTCAAGTCCAATGGATGTACAAAAATACCCATGGGCTATAGTCATATAGGTCAGTCAACCTCAAAAATGAATCAAGGACCAAATAAAGCATCAATCAAATACCGAGCCTGAGCCCCCTGCATCACCTCCTCTAGTGCCACCTCCCCTTATGGTGGTGTCATGAGTCGAATGATGTGAGCCTATCGGTCTCTCTGTCCGAGTTCGGGTCCTCTGGCTAGGATGGGTGGAAGACTACCCCGAGGTGGAGCACCCACTGACCTGTGAACCACCCACACCATGTGGCTCCTTAGGGACAATCCCATGCCTCCTGAGCTACATCTAAAGAATGGTGATATGATCCACAAGTCCTCGGATCTACTCCTCATGCTCATCCAACAAAGATTAAAGTTGTCCCACATATTACTCCTGAACCTACCACTGGAACCTCCTATGGTGTAGAAGGAGGAACAACAAATTGCATCCTAGCATCGCCACCCCCAATAGTAGCCTATAGAGCTTGTATCTATGCTGTGAGCTACTCAATGGTAGCATCTCACCACTGTACCTAGATCTTAGTTGCCTAAAGCTCAGCCTCAACCTCATGTAGCTATGCTCTCAAAGGAGAGTCTCTCTCCTCGAGCTCTAACTCCTCCTCCTCCTCAGGAACATTAGGATCCTCCACTACCACCTACTCTATTGGCTGGCCCCATACCTCGGTCCTGGCTCAGACTCTACGTCCTATCGGATCTGCACCATCACCCCCACCATCATCCTCATGCCCTAGGCTATCGACACCATGCCACATCCGATCACCCCACCACTGAGTGTATGCCTCTGTAACTCCCCCAGCCACTCTAGGGTCAATAATTAGGGCATCCTCCTCATCTGAAAGCTCTGTAATCTACCATGGAGGTAGGTCCTTCTCTGTTGTGAGGTGCCTATACAAGAATGGTACCAAGGGCACATCCTACTGCAACCCGTACTGATGAAGAACCTATGAGTAGAAGAAATACTCTCGGATGGTAATCTTATGGCCAATGAGCCATCGCTCATGTCATGTCTTGGCAGTAAAGCTAGCTGGATCATCCCAAGCAGGACACTCATGGTAAGGGTGCCATATGACATCTCCGACCAAAAGTCTAGTGAAAGCATCAGTGTAATGGGATAGCTCCCCTATGAAAGTGTGGCTCTTGTGCTCCTCATGCTCTCGAGCCCATCTAGCAGCATAGCACTATGTCCAAGCATCGATCACTGTAATCTCAGTCGGGAGCCCCTTAGGGTGATCTACCCTAATATGCTCCCATCCCCAAACCTGTAGGAGCAAGCTATAGGTAATGCTGACACATCCTCACCGATGGATGTGGTACAACTCATCATAGCACTGAGCCAATAGCGATCTACCCCATGCATAGATGATAGGCTCCTCACTATCCAATAGATCTTGCACCATCACCAAAAGGTTCCATGAGAACCTCAAACTCGAGTAGTCCAGGATAAGAACATTGTTGATAACCATCAGCAATATGACATGCCTCATCGTAAAGATACCCTCCCCATGCCAGTGGCTGATGGACACTCCTCCGAACTTGGTGTCCTTGAGAGCATCCGTAGAGTGCCCTCTAAACACCCGAGTGAAGACAACCACCTGATCATTAGTGGTCGAAGAGACAATGGCCACCCCATCAAATGGAATCCGAAAGATCCTATATACATCCTTCGATGTAATGGTCATCTCATCGGTCGGGAGGTGGAAGGTATTAGTCCATGGGTCCCAGCGATGGGCCAGAGCTATAAGGTAAGCCTGATCTACCATGATGTAAGGTAGCCTAATGACATACTATAACCCACGGGCTTTGAACCATGCCCAGTCCATATCATCAAAGCTAGGAAGTAGGTCAAGTAGGAGCTTCGGGTCTCAAGCCCGAGTAGTAAGGATCTAAGCAAAGCAGAAGAAAGATAAAATATAACTACAATGCATCTAAGGCATAATTCACAATAAACATGAAAATGGTGCAAAAGAGTATGGGTTATTCTAAGTCTAAGCAAAAGGACAAGATTGCACCTAATCAAACAAATCAAAAATTCAAAATTAAAAAAAAAAATCAAATATGTCATAAAAATCCAACTAGAAAAAAAATGCAAGAAAATATGGCTAAGGGTTTAGCCGCTGTCACCTACAATGGATGGAACTTGGCCATTGGAGACAACAATGGCCAAGACCCAATGATCAAATTTTTGACCGTTGGGGTTCAAACCTGGCTACTCTAAGTGACAACGGCTCATAGCCAGTCGATCTGAGGAGTGACAACGACCAAGGGGCGACATGGAAAACCCGTGAACCCTTGGCCAAAAAAAAAAAAAAAATTGCAAAATTACAAAATGACATAAAAAACACAAAAGGGAGGGAAAAACAAAAAAAATAGAAAGCAAATTCCCACTCAGGCATCAAAAACTAAGCTAAGTTCAAAAATGGTTAACATGGCAGCAGTAGGTGAACAACAAAAAACTTGGGAACCCTAGGCTAGAAACTACCAAGGCAAAGCAATGAGAACAAAAAGGGGGACTAACCCACCATAGCAAAAGGTAAGCTAAGCCTAACTACGGAGTTTGTTCATTACCAATAGGTTTAGTGAGGTTCATTTTACCCATTACTTAGTGAGGTTTATTATACAAGAGAAAAGAGGGTTAGGGTTTAGAAAAGAGAAATACCCGAGAAGCTCCGGCTCCTCCAGCAGCTGATGTCTCGCCCTGCGCAACCATGTCCTCAACGCCAACAAACTCCAAAGTCGCAACCATCACTGTCACACCAGAGCTCCCAAAGCGAATCTTCAATAGTGAAAGTGAAAGGTCAAACCCTAGAAAATGCAAATTTTATATTTCTTTAATTATACCTTGGCCGCTACTGACGTCAGTGGCCCAAACTTCTTGGCCACTCAAGGCGACAATGACCACAGGTAGGAACTCAGAGGCCATTGGACCTGATAGCGACCAGATCCACAGATCAAAATAAGGGACTTCCTCCTTGAGGGATCCCACAAAAATAGCAAATAAACACACTTTGGTGGTTTAAGATCATCAGAATGTTCAAAATAACAAAAAAAATCACATAAAAGCACAATCTCAGGTAGGCCTCGTATCCAGTCACCTACTCTATCAACTCGATGATTGCAGCGATTCACACTCCATGTATTTTGATGAGATGAGTAGATAACCATAAGGCCACTTGGGGCAAAAACAACTCATTTTGGAATTACGATGTGCCACCCTTCAATCTCGAAGAAGACCAAGATGGTCGGACTACTCCACGGGTGCGAAAGGATCATCCTAATTCCCCTATGACATCAAAAATATTAAGTCAAAGTGATACAATCTAAACATAAATAGAATCACTCATCCTAACTCCCTAAGAAGGCTATTGATAGTTGGACCGCTCCTCGGGATAAGGATGGATGATCATCATAAACAATTGGAATCACACTTGGATGTGGGATTGCCCATTAAAAGCAACAAATGCTAGAAAGGAACCAGATTAGTCATATTGGTCAAGCGACTTGTCGCTTCATTCATTGTCATTTCTTCACCAATTCATTGTGTGAGGAAGTAGTTCAAAACTTCAACATAATCATAATCAAAATCAACAAAAGATCACTCGATCATAGCAAAATCATGTTCATCCTATGAATCATTGCATACAACAATCACAAATTTCCCTTGTTTTCTGGGAACGTAAGCAGACATGACATCTTCAATTGTAGCTCTCCTACCGATCGAAATTGTTGTAGCAGCTGAAGCTACCCGATTGAGTTTGAGGAATGAGTGCAATTTAACATGCAAAAGCCACTGAGCTAAGTCCTTCGAATATTGAGGCAATGATTCAAGGGATGCATGCCATCTTGCATGATTGGGCCATCCGACGTTGATCAGACCATTGATCACCATACACCCTACAAATAGATCAGTCTACATTTTTGCTCAGCATTGTGTTTTCCACATAATGCATCGCAAAAAGGGGCATCTGTAGACACCTAAATCATGTCATGCTTAGGGGAGCTGCTCACATAGACACATTCATAAGATCATAAGACATAATATTGGACTTTCCAAGCATCAACAATGGTTCTCACCACTCATTTGGGGCCTTTTCAAGCCATCCAAGCCTAGCCGCTCAAGCCAAGAGTGGCCAGATCCTAGCCGCTCAAGCCTAGAGCAGCCAGACCTTAGCTACTGTAGATGAAAATGGACAGATCTTAGCCATTGTAGATGACAATGACTAGATCTTAGCCACTATAGATAACAATGACTAAGCCATAAGAAGCAGTTTTGTCGACAAATAGGCCTAATCACAGGCGAAAGTGGTAGTCTGCATGCAATAAAGGTGAGCGGGAGTAACTTTGCATTCCTTTTCATGACCAGTTCACATAGGAGGCTTGAGTTTGCATTTAAAATTTAGTTAACTGACCTCCAAGCATAAATAAAGGACAAAATCTTCTCATGCTAATGACCAATTCGCATAGGAGACTCAAGTGGGCAGTTAGATTTTAGTTAACTGGCCTTCAAACATAGACAAAGGACAAAAGCTTCTCATGCTAACTTGCACTACGCATGAGAAATTCATTCCTAGGGCTTGGACATAGACCTAGGGTTTCACACTATAAAATGTGCAAGCCTAAGAGCACCAAGAGACATATAGACATATAGAGATCTTCTATCATCGAGACATATTTTTATTGAGGAGAGCTTTCGAGACTTGGAGAGTTCCCTTGGAGATCACGTGTACGATGAAGCCCTGACGGATTGAAGAGCATAACACCTATTATTTCAACATCAGATACAGGCTTTGACCCATAGCTTTGGGGCAAAGAGAGCAAGGTTTACCTTAGCGGCCGCTGTCTTGGACAGTGGCCCGTAGGCTTAGCTTAGGTTTTAGACATAGCTTCTTTTATTATGTTTCTTCATGTTTTCATATCATTAGCATAGATTTACATGATTTCATGGCATAGTTTCATCATATTTCCATTAAATTATTTTATTACTAACAACCTCATCCGGGGAGGCAATCTCGGACATCTAAGCGTGTGTTGTTGTTTCATTGCTTGCAGGGCCACAGGTTCATCGGACGAAGTTTGCAACATACGAGAGCAAAAGGGATCCCTCTAGGAAACAGACCTGGAGAAGGAGGCATCTGTAAGCCCTCATACATTTTCATGTGTGAAACCGGGAAGCCTTTATAAGCGCACCACCTCTTCATGAAAGGGGCACTCTTTGCCTATTTGTAACCTTATTGTATCGAAATGGGTATCCCTAAGAGGGACCGACATGTAACCGAGTTTCAATACAAATAAAGAGATCCATATTTGTTATTTCCGTGTTATATGCTTTTTCATTGTCTTCCATTTCATCTTGGGTTTTTAATAACATTGCAAGTAGAGTTAAAAAGGGGCGGTGCATGCGTCCCGGGGTCGCTACAGAGTTCATAAGCTAAAAGTCCATCAAGGGACAGGTCATAGCAGATCAATTAGTAGAGGCACCTATTCAGGATAGAAAGCCTCTCACTAATGAGCACTAGAAATGCTCATTTTATAAACACTATTAAGGGGTATCATCATTGGTTTAATTAGCATTAGAAATATATTTTTATTTAACTTGTACATATAATTGATAGAAAATCTGCTATTATGCTTAACGGGTGTTTTTAGTGGAAACTATGTATAAATACAAGTTTTACCACTAATATGGTGTTTCTAATCTACATCTCATTTGTACCTGGAATGCTCCTGCTTCAACAAGTCAACAGGTGCCTTACTATGGCATCTGACTTTGGTGCCTTATTGATGCAGGTGCCTTACTGAGGTAGGCACCTTACTCAGGCAGGTGCCTTACTCAGTAAGGCACCAAGTAGGTGCCTTACTCCCATACATGGGAGGCACCTTACTAAGGTACCTTACTCTGACCAAGCCAGCTTTGACCAAGTTGACCAGTAAGCTACGGAGGTTGTTGCACGTGAAGACAAAGGAGGAATATTTTAATTATGCATTGTTATTAAAATAGAACAAGACACCTATTATCAACCGATTGACCGGTTGATCGAAAGTCTAAGGAAGAGGTTGCACGTAAAAACAAAAAGGAAGATATTTTATTTTATGCACTATTAAAATAGAATAAACACTTCTATTATTTGATTGGTTGGATACCTTTGTAACGTGAGCGTCATTCTCTCACGCTCATGGATGAACCAGAGCAATGATTTTTCTAGCGATCAATGTGGGCAGCCATGCAAATGGATTTTTCCAGCCTTATTATAATTTTGTTATGATAAAATAGAACACACCTGATTTATCCTAAAATGGGTAATATTAGTGTGTGGTTGTTTTAATTAATATATTATTGTTATAATAAACGACTACAATATTCATTGCATATATATTGTAACCGCAAGTTCGGAATAGGCTTGCCTAAATTTGTCACAGAGGAAGGTTGTGCATTGTATAAATATATAGGTCTTCCCTGAGGATATCAATGATTAATTTATGCAAAAATTATTTTTCATTTCATTCTTTGTTTAATTGATTAAAAGTGCAACTCCTCTTATTCGAGCAAGCTCTACGTAGCTAGCCGAGTGGATTATCTATAGGAGCTTGGGCCCACTCCCTGTAGTAGTCCTCCCCTGTTTTATTTCTATTCTTTAGTTTTAGTAGATTAAATTATTGTTTTATTTCCTACTTTAATTAATTTAGCTGTGTGTTTATTTTCTTGTATTTTATTTTTGTACTTTAATTTCTAATACTTTAATTTTAGTTGTATTTTATTTATTTAATTTTTCGTACTTAGTTTTATTTAGTTTGGCTGAAATTAAAATGCATGAACATCCCCCACCAAACTAAATAAGGTATAGATAGATTCATTCCCCAAAACTGCAAACATATACTGTGCATGATGCTCGTAAGTTTACAGAATTACCGGATTGATAATTTATGGAAGAGAAATGAATATTTTTTGAGACATGATTTCTGCTCACCATTTTGGTGCCATTTTAGGGAGTGTCAAAACTATAGTGTTCTGATTTACAGGTTAGATAAAAAGCCCATTTAAAATTACCTATAAATATTTTACCTGAGAAGTGTGAGTCCACCAAGGGTCTTTTTTTTATAAGGCCAAAAATAGTTTCCAGAATAGTCACATCCAAATACCTTAGGCAAATGTTAAAATTAATTGGTTTCTTAGGTAAATACGGGAATGAACCTGATGTACCATATTAAGTGTAGAAGTAGGAATAAAATGTGTTGTTGAAAAAAATTTAGAAAATCAAGTGATGAAGGATTTCCATCATGTTTTGAATAGTTTTAAGAAATCAAAGAAATAACACAACCCAGGTGTGATTAAAAATTTTTAGGGATGTGTTTTATACAGAAACTATTGGAAAATTATACCTCTAAGAAGTTTGGTTTTAAAAATTGGCTTAACGCTTTGCAACATATTGGCAAATTCTTTTTATGATGCAGGGAAAATGACAAAGTTGAATTTAAAAGAACATGTTGCTATGGATTATGCTCTTCACTTGCGCTTAATGCGACCTGGTGAATCAGAAACAAACAAATATTTTTAAAATATTGCTATGCCCTATTTTCTTCAAGGTGCTAGCCCGCAAATAGTCATTTTTTGGCTTGCACATTTTGTCATAATGTTGAAAGAGTTTGGTTGTGAGGCCATGAAGGAAAATACTCTTCTCATGCTACAACATATCAAACTAGTTGATCAAGAGGGAGATGATTTTGAGAAGACTAGTTCAGATGTAGGCATGGGGGGACCCCACCTTCATCATTACCACCAACAACACAATGAATACTGGTTGCAATGTTCATGAAAAAGAAATCATCTACTGAAAAGGCTCCAAAGTTAAGAGCAAATAAAATAAAAAATAGAGTTTTATTTTTTTTACTTGTTGGAAGAGAGTATCCTCTTTCCCAAGGACCAACTTGGTCCAGAAGGGAAATGAGAAATATCCAAATGGTAATTAAAAAAAAAAACAGAGGAGCCTAGAAGAAATAAGATGTCTACACGAAGTCCACATGGTGCCTAAGCACGATAAAAAAATATGAATGGAGCTCATAGTGGCCAGAAAAAATAGCACATAAAATCTCAATGAGATGTCTCATGGAAGCATCACAGCTGAACACCCGACACACATCGTAGATGATGGTGAACAAATTAATTTATCCCAACTCTTGAAAGTAGAGGATCGCAATGTTGCTCTAATTCTACCCACGAAGGAAAATAATTCAGAGTGGGAAATTATTTTTTAGATGCACGTGTGTTAGGACTGGGTAAAGTCTACTCAATTGGAAATGTGACGGGTTTAGGGGTACACAATGAAAAATTAATGATGCACAAAGGTTAATCCTGGTAAATGCATTTGGAGAGAGATACATCAAAGTGGGATTAAAATATTTTTTATGTGCTAGAGGAAGAGCTGGGTATTGCAAAAGTTTGGAGCTGGTGGCTATCATAAATCCTTCATAGTGGTACATGGAATGTAATTTTCACACACTAGGCTGGGTAGTTGCCTAGCTCAATTACAGCCTCCAATTTTAATGCACAGTGCCAATATTATAATTATTTTTACGGCAACATTGCATTCTGTTAAAAAATAAATAAAATGTGGAAAAAAATACAAAGAGGAGACAAAGTCTCACTACGATGGAAGAAAATTCTGACTTTGCAAAGAGATGGTGAGGATATAAAATCATGGAGAAATTTGCTATCATAGTGCATAAACTTCATTATTTCTCAAAAAAATATTGGTGGAGAAGACGTTCCAATACACAACACATTCAATCAAATTTCCAGGGTAGACCAGTGGCAGTTCTCCAGCTTGGCCACCAAATTTTAAAATCCTCAGCTCATATTATTGCAGTTGACATTCTGTTCTTTGACACAGATGATGAATGTTATATGATGCAGACGATGAAACAAAAAAACAAGATCTGTTCTGGTCATGGCAGAATAGATAAAGCAAAAAAAAAAGTTAGAATTTTATTTTAACACCTTTAGTTTAGTTTTTTTTTTTTATGTTTTGTAGGACAACATGAAGTGCGATATAGATAAATAAGGAGATGTCAGATTTGGTGAAGTGATATTTTTATGTGAGGTGACATCGACATGGGGGAGACCCCAAACCATACCAATAGTCTTCAGAAGTACCTTAATCTATAAGTAGAAACCTTACCGACACCTTACCCTAGTGGCACGACACCTTACTCTGGTGGCCTAGTGCCTTACTTTGGTGATGCCTTACTCTAGTAGCACCTTACTCTGTTGGTGTGGTGCCTTACTCTATTGGTGTGGTGCCTTACTCTGGTGGTGCAATGCCTTACTGAGGTAGGCACCTTACTGAGGTATACACCTTATTTAGGTAGGCACCTTACTGAGGTAGACACCTTATTTAGGTAGGCACCTTACTGAGGTAGGCGTCTTACTCAGGTAGGTGCCTTACTGAGCTAGGCACCTTACTCAGGTAAGCGTCTTACCTAGGTAGGTGCATTACTCATGTAGGCACCTTACTCAAGCAGGAACCAAGTATGTACCTTACTCAAAGTAGGTGCCAAGTATATGCCTTAATAAAGTAGGTGCCAAGAAGGTGCCTTGCTCCATCAATGGTGGTATGCACCGCTCAATGTCCATCATCGGAGGGACGTACCACTCAATATCCATCAACGAAGGTACTTGATCACAGTTGAAAAAAAAAGCACCTTGATCTCATGCATCAAGGGTGATGTAGGAACAATAGTATGAAGCTACTTTATTCATCAAATGTAAGTAATATATAGGAATACATAGGAATCTCACGTAGGTTAAGTGGTTGCAACAATCTACCAAACATGGCCAACCACTTAACTACTAGTTAACAAAATGCTAACTATGGATGTCCACTAACTGCTAGAAGACAAAAAAGATCTCTAACAATTAACTAACATCTAACAACATGCTAACAAACTATTTCTAACATGGGCATACTATGCCTCACGTGAATACAAAGTGTAATGAAATAGGAATAGTAAGGCTTAAGTGGATAAGCCTAAGTTATCCTCAACACTCCTCCAAACCATATAAGCATTGGACCCCAATGCTCTCAACAAATGTGGAAATTCATGGGAAATATCATGGTGAGTAATCCAACGAGCCATGTGTGGAAAGTGACCGTGACGAGTGACAAGGTAAGTAGTGGAAGAACCCTGTCCAGTGTGATGAGTCTTCATCTCAAAAACTCTATTTGAAAGGAATGGAAGCTGACGATCAGGTGCCACTACTGTTGTAGGACTGAAAATAGAATTAGGTACCAAAATAGGGTCTTGAAATGGTGTCTCTGGAAAGTGGCACTCATCCAAAGGAACCCAAACTCTGCCTCTAATATGTGGGGAGTGAGGATTGTGATGCTTTTGTACCACTCCCTACGGAGTCTCCTGCAAGTCCTATGGTATCTTTCCTAGAAGGCTCTGTCGGTGCTCAGTAAGGGAAGTAACCTTAGCTTGCTCCTCCATGTGTGCAATGGTGGGAGTGGGCAAAGCCAAAGATAACTTCTGTGGAACAAGTGGTTCAGTAGTTGTAGGTGTACCCAAAATTATACCAATGAAATCAATGGTATATTTCTCATGAATGAGAATGGTGGGTTCCTTTCACTTGCTTTTTGTTGAAATAAATGAACACTCTTCCATTGATTATAACAAGTTTAAATAATACGTTGAGAACCCAGATTAGCTTGTAATCTTAGGATCTAATCAACAGCTTAGGTCTTCAAATAAAAAATAAAAAATAGACCAAATATTATTAAGCTAACAATAGCGTAACTAACCTAGGTAGTTAACTAACTACCCTATATAAATAAAGAAATAATAATAATTACTAGAGTAAATATAACATCCCCCCTTATTACATTATTTATGTAATTTAAAACTACTAACATCCCCCCTGATTACATAATTTGGTAATACAAAGAGAGCTACGAAACAATTCAAATTTGACATGTGCAAGTGCCTTAGTGAAAATTTCTGCAACTTGAGCATTGGTGGGAATGTGCTGAAGCTGAATTTGGTGCCTTGGAACTTCATCTCGAATGAAGTGACATTGTGTGTCAATGTGCTTGGTTCTTTCATGATGTACTGGATTCTTGAAAAGATTCAAAACACCCATGTTGTCGTAGAACAAGTGTATTGGAGATTTTGATGGAAGACCCATACTTGCTAGGATGCAACGCAACCATATCACTTTGCACACAACTTCATGTGTGGTGCGATATTTTGCCTCTATTGATGAAATAACAACCACCTGTTGCTTCTTGCTGTGCCAAGAGACAGGACCAGATCCAAGATGAAACAAATATCTTGAAGTTGATTTACAGTCATCATATGATCTGACATAGTCGAAGTCCATGTATCCCTGTAAGAAGAATTTGTTGTTCCTCTTATATTCTAGGCCATATTCCAATGTGCCATGGACATAGTGAAGAACGCGCTTTGTTGCTTTCTAGAGTGTAGTCTTAGGCTCTTACATGAACCTCGAAAGATAGTTGACAACAAATATGATATCTGGCCTAGTGTTGGTCAGATCTATGAGACTCCCAATCAACTGGCGATAGAGAGTACCATCTACCTGAGGTGAATCATCATATCGCGATAACTGAATTCCTGTTTCCATTGGAGTTGACATTGGTTTGCAATCAGTCATGCGATATTTTTCCAATAGGGTCTTGGCATATTTTTTCCGAGACACTTTGATGTAGTGCTCCTTCTGGCTGACTTCTAGACCAAGACAATAATGGAGAAGTTCGAGATCTAACATCTCAAAATATTGACACAAGTCTCTTTTGATAGTAGAAATCATTATTTTTGAACTCCCTGTAATGAGAAGATCATCAACATAGAGTACAAGAAACACTATTTCAGAACCTTGTTTCTTAAAATAGAGATTTGCATCTGACGGACATCTCTTAAAACCATGCTACAAAAGGTGATGATCCATTTTTATATACTAAGCTCGAGGGGCTTGTTTCAAATCATATAAGGTGTAGCACCCTAAAATTGGCGTAGTAAAATTGTCATAATTACATTCACCTTAGTAAATAATTTAAAATTCAAATTTAACCTCCCAAACCGCTTGTTAACCGTCGGGTAATCCATTTCCCCCTTTTTTGTGCCATTTTTAGAGGTTGTTTTGACCGTTTGATGATATCATTGCCGATCAGACGATATCGTCCCAAATCTGACGATTTCATTTAGGCTAGGACGTCCAGACGATCTTGTCGCAAAATTGATTTTGCAAAGTTAGCTTTTGTTCCAACGGGCCTCTAATCCGGGCAGAAGCGTGTTTGCACTGTTAGAGACCCTCCCCCATTGGAGATCTCCCAAATATGGATGATCTCCAACCTCCTAACTACTCCCCTAAGCTTATTTAATCCTTAGGATCTTCCCCTCCCAACCCCTGGCTGAATTTCCTCGTAAATTGATTTTGCATGCATTAGAATACCTATAACATTATTTTGCCTCTGTTATTTTGAAGTTTTCTTGTAGGGACCTCATTGATCTTCAACCGGAGCAAGCTCAGATCATCCCAGACGATCTCGTTCAAATCTCGGACGATCCTGTCGTAATTTGAGACGATTTCATCACTTCTAGATGATTTCGACTGTAATCTGCATTGGGGGCAATCAGTGCCCAGATTTTGCACTTTATTTTATTCCTTTCACTGTTTTACTCTGCATTTTAGTTAATTTATCCTTATTTATTACTATTTTGCATTTGGAGTTCACCCATATAACTTAACTTGCATGATAAGATTAGAATTTATCATTAGAACTTCGTAATTTTTTTGAATTTTTGTTCATAATTGTTTTCCAGTGTTCATACTGTCATTTTCTGTTATTTCCCCCTATTAGCACAGTAGTATTCTTTGTATTTTGCATCTGTTCTTTTGTTTGCAGGTCTCTGACGAATTCATCTGACCTCAGATGATCTTGTCTGATCTCAGACGATTCTATCAAATTCCAGACGATCCTGACTGCTTCAAACATCAGAATCTCCATTAGACATCCGGGTCAGGTATTCTTCTTATTCTTCCTTAATTGCTCTATTTTTCTGTCTTAAATTTTTTCTTTGTATTCATTAAATCTATATTTTGATATAGATTAATTTAGACTCATTTGGCCAAAACTAGGATATGAATGCTTAAAGTTAAAAATGAACACATAAAAACACATTACAAACCTAGGCGTGGAAACTGCCATTAAATGTTTCCTGGTGAACCCACCATCCTTTGAAAAATCATCAAAATACACCTCCCTTGAGAGGCGGGACCTTCGCAAAGTCCTCTCAGTCCGAGGTACCGTGACATCCTTTTCCCATCCCCCTTTCGGGCACGGATCCTATAGCCTGAAGGTAAGGATGCGAAAAATTTGGAGCGATACATTTTGGTGAACCCGACGTGAATGCATCATAACCTTTTGAAAAAAAAAAAAAAAAAGAACAACTAAAACATAGATGCATTTTTAAACATTTAAAGTTTAAAATCATGTTTAGATGGTAGCTCCTAAGAAAATATTAGCAGTTACTATAAATGTAGAAAACCAATTGGCAGCCATAGAAATCAACTCTATGCTTAATGTGCCCGAAACAAGTAGAAATCAATTCCTGTGGAACGAACTTGATAGAAGACTTAGTCTCATCTCATCTAGGTCCACCCAACTTAAGCAAATCAAGAGGCTAGTCCTAGATAGAATCTTGGATCCTCATCAACTAGTTTTTTATCATGAACTTCAGAGAGCCTGCCATAGATGGTTAGCTTATAGGAGAGCTCTAGTATCTTCAGAATTGTTCACCTTCGAGGAATACCTCGAGAACACAGCCATTGTGCACCAGTTCCTAGGTTGTGTAGAAGACCAAGAGGTTGTTCTTACAGATAGGGAAAGATGGAATAGAGTTTCGTGAGCTGTGTTATATAGAGAGTATTGCCATGAGCTTTACTTTTATCAACCATCATCTGAGACAGATAATATCACTATAGCTCTTTTCATCAAATTTTTAAAAGAAAACTTTCAATTTGAAGAAGAACACTTCATGACTCTTGAACAACTTGAGCCTATTAATGACATTTATAAATTATTTATAGAAAACTAGATTATTACTTTCAGTATTATTTCTTGCATTTATTGTGTTGATTATCTTTACAATATTATTTCAAAAACAAAGAAAAACTAAAAAAAAAACTAAAAAACTAAAAAACATAGCAAAAACTTAAACATTTCATTTCAAATATTGTAGTAGGTATATAGTAAATATATACCTCTTAATTTGTTGCATATATATATATATATATATATATATATATATATATATATATATATATATATATATATATATATTTGCTGAAATCAAAATTTAGCACCATGCCTAAACTTAGGAATGGTAAAGAAACTTTAGGAGAAGAAGAAGATTGGTTACAAGATACAACTGGAAACCCAAATGTCCTTCCTGAAGATCCAACTTCGGAAGTAAAAACTCTAGTTCAACCAGAAGATGACCTAGGTGAAGATAAGGAACAAGAAGGAAGTGTTAAAGAGGATGGATCCTCATCCCCTAGAATAGCTCCAAATGAAACTATTGCTTTTGACAACATAGATCATTTCAAGAAATTTCTTAGTGATAACATTGATGACCTTAATGTGGCAATTCGTATTGATAAAGGGCAAATTAGTGACACTCAGGCAGCTTTGGAACATATGTATGATGTGCGCATTAATCCCTTATCTTTCATTGATCAAGAAAGTGATAAGGTTGGACCATCCAATACGGATATGGTCTCTATGATTCAAAACATGTCAAAACAACGAGGCTATCCAACCTCCTAAGGAACCTGTTATTCAACCTAAAATCATTCCCACACAAAAGAAACCTTCCTTCACTACTTTATTTCGCCAAACTATTGAGCAATATGCTTCAAGTAAACAAAAACCTAAAACGAAGCCAAATACAAATTTTCAACAATCTGAAATACATCATAATACAACTTCAAAATTCCTTCATAATAATTTTCCTACCAATAATTTGCACAATAGTAACATGGCATCTAATCTTCATGTTCCGCCATCATATGCCCATAAAACCCATGTCAATGCCCTACCGAACCAATATGGGGGGCAAACTAGTAATCTGGAAGCCATGGTGAAACAGTTAGTTTCGTGTATGGACCAAATAGATCCCTACCATCCCTCGTATAATTATCGAGAGATATGTAGTCAACCTTTGGATCCCATAGTTGTAGCTCAACCATACCCTAAAAATTTTTCCATGCCCATCCTGCCTATATATAAAGGAACCGAAGATCCCATAGAGCATCTTCGCATGTTTAGGATAGCATGTCACGACATATCGCATGATGACTTGCTATTATTAAAAATGTTCTTGAAAAGTTTAGGTGGAATGGCATTAGAGTGGTACTATCAATTGCCCACTCATTCTTTGAGAAACTTCGAAGAAACAGCGAAATCATTTGTCCATCAATTTAGTGCCTACATCAAGAGGCATGTAACTATTAAAGATTTATACAATTTAAAACAAGACAAAGATGAATGTTTTGCCGATTTCTTAGCTAGATGGAGGCAATTGACAGGAAAACTACACTTTGTGCTACCTTATAGGGAAATGTTGGACATTTTCATCAATAATTTACAAGAACAAATATCTTATGAGCTATCGACTGCTACCTTAACTACCTTCGATCAAGCTATAGATTTAGCTCAAAGAGTAGAAGATGCCCTCATTAGGAGAGGCCAAATTAGGAAGAAGGATGATGAGAAAACATCCAAAAATCAATATAAAAACAAACAAGTTATCGATGAAGAAGTCATTGACAGCAGAAATGTTGCTAATATCAATGCAACAAAGACAACAAAAAATTTTATATTGAAACCTCTTGACAAGCCTCCTCAAGAATTTACTAGATTAAACCAACCCTTATCAACTATTTTATCTCAATTACTCGAAAGAGGTTTGATCCAATTACCAGCTATCCAGGAACCTGATCCAACTATACCCGGATATAGAGCTGATTTACACTGTGATTTCCATAGAGGACCTGGACATTCTACCAATGCTTGTAAAAGGTTGAAACATAAAATACAGGATTTGATTGACAATAATGAAATGGAAGTGCAAGCATTCCAACCTAAACAAAACCCTCCTAATAATACTCAAAAGACCGTTCCCCAAAATCAAAATCAAAATGCCAATCAAACTCTAGAAATATTTCAACACCCTTTACCTCGACATGGTAAAGAGGTAGCCAATCAAATCGAAAATCATAATGTTCTCCCTCCTACCCAATATGTAGGAACCATTAGCGGACAATTACCTGTTCAGGATACTCAAATATTTGACACAACCTTATCCCTGGTTACGACCAGGCTCTTACATAATTTTCAAACTTTTGATTCTAGTGATATAGAATCGGATAGTGAAAGTGAACTAAACATTACTTCAAACCAATCGAATAGTTCTGAAAATGAATCAGATCCTATTCAACCCGTCACAGATGCTATGGTTCCAGAAGAACCATTTCCTAGAAGAGTCACTACTCGACCTTATTCTAATATATTCCTTTCCAATGAACAAGCCATCAATGCTCAACCGAGACCAGTTCAACGTCTTCATTATAACATTGTAGGTACCATTGAGTCGTCACCCGACAACAAGCTCAAAATTCCCAACAAGAACCAAACCAGAACGATGGATCGACTCCATTCATTTTGAAAAACCCCAATAAAGGGAATCATGCTCCTACTGTTCAACCTAAACCCCCTTACAATATTAATGAGCAATTGTCCAATACTATGACCAAAATTTCCCTCTTAGATTTATTAAGATCCTCTCCCACCCATAGGGATGAGTTGATGCTTACATTGAGCCAAATGATGGTACCTCAAAACATTCAACCTGAAGCTATGGCCAATACTATCATCACTCGAGAGATTGATTGTATTGAATTCTAGGATAAAGATATCCCACAACACAGTTTACATAAGGATAATCCCTTATACATTACTGCTCTAATTGGAGATGTAGCTGTCAAAAGAGTTTTGATTGATAATGGCTCATCTCTAAACATTTGCACTTTTGACTTCTACCAATGATTTGGCTTTAGAAGTGATGAAATGAAGAAAATTGATATGATTATCAAATCTTTTAATGACGAAACACAAGAAACGTGTGGAGTTATTACCCTCCCATTGCAAGTTGGTCCTATAACCCTAGAAACAACCGTGTTTATTGTACATTGCCCAGCATCGTACAATATACTTTTGGGTCGCCCTTGGATCAACGCCATGCGAGCGGTCCCATCAACCTTACACCAATGTGTTAAATTTGAGTTTAAAAATCAGTTGGTCACTATCCATGGTGACCCTAGACCTTTTTATATGTGTGCTTTGGCAGAACCCATTGGAGTGCAATTTTGCCTTGCTCTGTCATCCACACATCCTAGTTCTTATTTTTCATCTAAAACTGTGAAACACACACCCATAACTTCACTTATTTCCTCTCCATTAATTTCATCCTCCTATATAGATCAACAACCCTCTAAACAAATCACTCTAGAACCTCAAAAATATCTTAAATCTACAACCAATCCTTCAAGTTCTATCCCTATAAATTCAAAACCTATAGACACATCTATCATTCCTCCCACATCTAAAGATATAGGTAATAAGCCTTCTACATCTTATGCCCTTTTTGATGAAATTTTACCAGATTTATCCACAACCTTAATATCAGAAAAAACAAATGCTTTCATGCAAGATTCAATTCTTTTAAATAAATTACCGCCATCTCCTCGTACTTTGGGCCTCCCACAACCTATGGGAAGTACTTACCAAGTCGGGAGTTGTGCCTTCATTTATAAAGGATATAACTAGGGAAGAATCCCTAAAAATATCAAAACTCATCATGAAGGATATGCTCGGTGTTATTTTACCAATGATTATATTAAAGCTAAACCCATGATGCTTAAAATGGGATATAAAGGGAAAGGCTTGGGACCTTTCCAAAATGGCATGAAAGAACCTTTCGAGGTAGAATCGTGGCCTGCCCGTTGTGGTGTGGGCCTATTTCCTAGTAAGGGTCAACCCTTTCCTTTTGATGATGATGATCACGTCATGTGTTATCAAGATTATTTGGATAGGCATGTTGATTTGCCTCTTAAAAATTAGTCATTTTCATGCAACATGCTATCCATAGCTTACCCTGAAATGATTGTTGACCCCGATGAAGAGTTGGAAGGAGATATCTTCCATGATGTCTCTATTGAAGAGATGTTACACAATAGATTTTATTTTGATGGTTCTATACCAACTATAGCCCAACTTGAGGCCACTAATCCTCAAAATGAATTATCTAAATTAATCTTACAAGAATTACAAGAATTGGGCATATCACCCGCCCCACCTAATTTTGAAAGAGATCTACACATGGAGGTAGAAAACATCATTAAAATTAACATTGGAACTGAGGATAATCCTCACATAATCAATATTGAATCAGAATTAAGTCAAGAAAAACAAGAACAATACATTGCATTTCTTAAAGAGTATGAAGATGTCTTCGCTTGGACATATGAAGATATGCCAAGTCTAGACCCTTCTGTAGTCATGCATCATCTAGTGGTCCATCCGAATGCTAAACCTGTTAAACAAAAACTTAGAAAAATGCATCCCAAAGTGGCTCTGCTAGTCAAAGGGGAGTTAGAAAAACTCTTGAATGTTATTTTTATACAAGCTATTGATTATGCCGAATGGATCTCAAATGTAGTTCCAGTCACCAAGAAAGAAGCTACCAAAGTTAGGGTTTGCATAGATTTTAGAGATATTAACGCTGCATGCCCTAAAGATGAATTTCCTCTTCCAAACATGGATCAAATCATTGACTTTACTGCCGGCAGTGGGATGATGTCCTTAATGGATGGATTCTCCGGTTATAATCAGATCAGGATAGCTCCTGAAGATCAGGCTAAAATAGCCTTTATTACCCCCTGGGGTACCTTTTCTTTGGAAAGTGATGCCATTTGGCTTAAAGAACGCAGGTGCAACTTACCAACGAGCTATGACCTATATTTTTCATGATATGATGCATGATATCCTACATGATTATGTAGATGATATTATAGCTCGCTCTATTATTGAAGATAATCATTTAGATGATTTGAGAAAAGTTTTTAATCGATTATGAGAATATCTTATTCGATTAAATCCAGCAAAATGTATATTCGGAGTTAAGTCCGGTAAATTGTTGGGGGTTTTAGTTTCTTTACATGGTATTGAAATCGACCCTCTCAAGATTGCAGCCATCACTGATATGCCCGCACCTACTAATATATCTGAGTTACGAAGTTTACAAGGTAAGCTTCAAGCTATCCGTCGCTTCATTGATAAGCTGGCGGACAAAACTAGTCCCTTTCTTAAACTCCTTAAGAAGGATGTCCCTTTTAATTAGGACACCAAATGTAGAGAAGATTTTGAACTTCTCAAACAATACCTCCTTAACCCACCTGTGATTTCACCACCTAAACTCGATCGCCCATTTCTCCTATATATTTTAGCTTCAAATTCTGCCTTAGGAGCTATGTTAGCTCAACTTGATGATGAAAAGCAAGAACGTGCTAATTATTACATTAGCCGAACCTTCATCAGTTATGAAACCCGCTACACAGCATTAGAAAAACTATGTCTAGCAGTCGTGTTTGCTACGCAAAAATTATGACACTATATGCTTAGTCAAAAAACTTATGTCATTGCTAAATACGATCCCTTGAGGTATCTCATGAGTCGACCTTATTTATTGGGTCGCATAGCCAAGTGGGTTCTTGCTCTAAGCGAGTTTGATCTCACATTCATAGGACAGAAGTCTGTTAAGGGTCAAATCATAGCAGATAAATTAGTTGCTGCACCCTTAGAGTCTACCCATCCCCTCATCATCGAATTTCTTGATGAATGCCTTCAATTAGAGGCCGACCATACTGAACAATGGTCCTTATACTTTGACGGAGCTCGATGCATGAGTGGGGCTGGTGTGGGTATTATTTTAATATCCCCATAGAAACATCTTATTCCTCTGTCCTTCAAATTGACATTTTCTTGCACCAACAATATTGCTAAGTATGAAGCTCTAATACTTTGATTACGAGCTGCCCTAACGCTAAAAATTAAACATCTTTTAGTTTTTTGTGATTCCCAACTGGTTATAAACCAAATTAATGAAGTTTATCAAACCAGAGATGATAAAATGCACCCATATAAGGCCTATGTTTTACAATTAATGTCTCTATTTGATCAAGTTACCTTGGAAGCTATTCCTTGAACTAACAACCGTGCAGCTGATGCTATGGTCGCAGCTGCATCTCTCCTACCCTTGGAGTTAGATGATGAATATGCCACTATCATTATTCATTGACTCTAGAAACCCGCTTCAAATAAGTCATGCTTAGAGCCTTTGGATGTGTTTCTAATCAATAAAACTACTCCTGAACCTTGGTATACAGACATATTTGATTTTCTCCAAAATGGGACTTTCCTTGCCAATTCTAATAGAAACCAGCATCGGTTATTACGTCGACGAGCAAGTCTCTTTGTAATAATTGGAAATACTTTATATAAGAGATATTTTTAAGGTATCCTATTAAGATGTTTAAACTTAGAAGAGTCTAAATCAGCCTTGAGTGAAGCCCACGATGGATCTTGTGGAGGACACTTTAGTGGTAGTGTCATTGCTAAAAAGCTCCTTTGGATAGGATACTTTTGGCCTACCATGGAAACGGATGCACATGAGTATGTGCGCCATTGCGACAAGTGCCAAAAACATGCTAACCTTGTCCATGTGCCTGCTCAAGAGCTACAGGCTATTTCATCTCCTTGGCCCTTTTACAAATGGGGTTTAGATATTATTGGCAAAATCAATCCTGTGTCATCTGATGGACACAAGTTCATCATAACCGCCACTGAGTATTTCACGAAGTGGGTCGAAGCTATGCCTTTAGCTTCCTGCACTGGCACACAAGTCTCTAAATTTATTTTTAATCAAATCATTTGTAGGTTCATAATTTTTGCCAATCTCATCTCTGACAATGGAACTTGTTTCAAAAATAAAGATGTTAAAAAATTATGTCAAAAATATAAGATTCAACATCGCTGGTCCACTCCCTATTATCCTCAGGGTAATGGTCGAGCAGAAGCATCTAACAAAAACTTAATCAAAATTCTCAAAATATTGGTCAATAAAACTGGCCGTGACTGGCACATTCAATTATACCCAGCCTTGTGGGCCTATCGAACTAGTGTTCGAACCCCCACGGGAACTTCACCATTTGTTTTGGTTTATGGTGCTAAAGCAGTTTTTCCATTTGAATTGGAAGTTCCTTCTTTGGCTCTGCTACTTCAAGATATCGAAGTAGGAGATGAATATCGAGCTGGCAGACTCAGTCAGCTGGAACTCCTAGATGAAAAATGCATCAATGCTTTAGAGCATCTCCGTGCTTACCAAAACAAGCTTAAAAGATCATATGCTAAGAAATTTCGTCATTGATCCTTTGAGATCGGCGACCTTGTTTTAAAAGAAAATAAAAAAAATACAAATGCAACTAAGGACCTTAAAGGTAAATTTGAGCCCAAGCGGCTTGGACCATACATTATTACTGCTAAATTTGAATCAGGAGCATACAAATTATGTACCTTAGATGGTAAAGAACTTAAAGAACCCATGAATATTTTGCATCTTAAACGTTACTATGCATAAATTTGTCATTTCATCCATGTACATATTTGTTCAAAATCACTATCTTGTATTTCTTTGACTTTATAAATCCAAAAACATCAAAAACGTTCATAAATCTTCACAAAATCTTCAAAACTATTTGTTGCATTTATTTATGGCACTTGTTAAATTTTTTGCTCAAAAACAAAAATAAAACAAAAAATCAAAATAATGATAAAAATATAGAAACAACAATATGCTTGACTCTTTCAAAACCAAAACAATATAAATAAGAAAGAGAGAGTCAGTATTCTCAAAATTTCTCAAAAAGTATTTATATATATTTTCTTACAAATGTTGCAGTTATATGTTTCAAATTATTTCTGATAAATTAGCATTTATTTGGAATCCCTCACTTGCACACTCACAAAAATAAATATCTTGAATTTATCTGGCATGATTACTAATCTCTCTTATATCACAGTCCACAAAATTCAATTAAATAAAGTTTGAGCATAGAGAATTGATCTTGTTATTTACTTAAACCAAGCACATCTTTTCATAATAAAATGATTATATTTGTAATTTCCATGTTTTGCTACATAGTAGAAGTGATTTCTTGAGCAAAAAGTTTCCCCTGCTATCCTATCATGCACATGGTCTAGAATCTTTGAGAATTGACAAAAGGACAAGCTCACCCCTACCCAGAATAAAAATCCCTTGCTCTACAGCTAATCCGAGCAAGTATCCCTAGCAAAGAAAAAGAAAAGAAAATTTCAAGAAAAAAAAGAGAAAAAAAAAAAGTTATTTTATATCATTACAACAATATTTCAAGCACTATCTCAAAAAAAAAAAAAAAAAAAAAAAAAAAATATATATATATATATATATATATATATATATATATATATATATATATACAAAGAAAAAGAAGCAAAGTTCAAAAGAAAAGCAAAAGAAAGCAAAAAGCAAGAAAGCAATAAAATCCCTTTCCCTACCCTTTGAAAAGAAAAGAAGGGTTGATGAGCTTGAATCCCTGGAATTCTCAATTATTCGAAAACTGTGAGGTAAGCCCCATAACAGGTGGTTTGTGACCAACCTGCTTGGCCTTGGGTAACTCCTAGCATGGTGATATGTTTGTCACATTTGCGACCTTCTTTTGTACAGACCTATGTCTGCTTATGGATTAGCTAGTTCTTGATAATCCGACCTACATAGTATTCTAGTATGGTTATATGCATCTACATCATGGTTAATGAACACTTATTTGGTTTCTTCAAATCACTTGTATCATATTATCTTACTCAAAATTGGTAAATGCACAAAGCAATTGCACACACATTTTTATTTGAGAGATTTTGTGTATCATTATGATAAATCAAGATCGGAAATGAATTCACATACGCACATGGGATTCCTTATAAATCTAACTTTTGTCTTCAAAATACTTTGAAATATTATTTTTGCAACTTGTTTGGAATAAATCAAGTACAATGGTTTACCATAAAGACAACTATATAATAGAAATATCAAAAATTCCTTTCAAAATATACACTCAAAACATATATATCTGGTTGACTTTCGTGACGATGGTATAGTTCCAAAACCAAAATTGGAATTTTATGCCTAGCACAAGTCCTCATTTTCATATTTTCTATTTATCAAAAATCAACCATGCAATAAAACTATCTCTTTTTGGATTTTCGCAATGATG
The DNA here is from genome assembly GCA_028583015.1 of Wollemia nobilis. Lineage (NCBI taxonomy): Eukaryota > Viridiplantae > Streptophyta > Pinopsida > Araucariales > Araucariaceae > Wollemia > Wollemia nobilis. Next base: position 2,050,905 of record JAQPPZ010016829.1, on the reverse strand, counting down.
GTATAAGTCTATACCTACATATTCTATGCCTAGCGCAAACCATTGTAACAATTTTTATTCCCCATTTATTAAAAATCATGAAAACCATATGACTTAAATCATTTTATTACACAAATTATGCTTTTAAAAAAAGCAAACCCATTTTCATTATTTCATGTCATTATGTCAACCTTCAATTTTGCAAAGATGGTATAATTCCTAAAGAATTATCTAAAATTTTATCACACTTAAGAATTTATACCTAGAAAAAATCATTATTTCATGCATACTATTTTTATGAAAATCTGAAAAAAAACCATCATCATCATCATCATTTGCACTATTGCACCAAAGTCTTAAGACAGTCTCTTAAGCACTCTTTACTTTTAACAATATTTCTATAAATGGGACTAGCTTGACGACCGAGTGAGCAACGACTCCATGAAATGGTCTATACTAGCGACAATGTCATTTCAAATTATTGTTAGAAGTCTCTTTTTAGTTTTTATCACATTTCCATCACAAACAATCAATTTGTTACATCAGATTATTTCATTTAAAATATTACCGCATGACATCAAAGTTATAAATTTTCAAAATGACATAATTTTATGAATCCTCAATCCAATTATCAAATTAATCAAACAAACATACAAGCATCATAAGCATACACATAATACAAGTCATATGATAAAAAACATATCATATATATGTCAACAATATATATACATCATCAAAACTAGATTGGTATGCCACAATCTGTACCTCGGCATACTCAATCCTCTATCAACAAAACAAATAATAATACAATGTCAGTCTGTACAAAGCTGTGCAACACTCGGGGCCTCTCCCCGTCTACCCCTGTCAGAGGAAGCCCTATCGGCCTCCGCACTACAATATGCTCCCAGCACAAAACCTGTAGGAGCGATGTCATCACCAGACATCGGTCGCCCTTGTACACGACCCCATATATGATCTTGTACAATCGGCATAGTACAAAACTGCCCCAAGAGAACCTGTACCTGTGGTCTTGCATATCGCAGATCACATATGCGAGCATCCATGACACCCTGCACCCGCTCTGGTGGCACAACAAAAGTCCACCAACCACTCCCGCTAGCACTCATGTAAGTCTAGATGCCCTAGGCATCTGGTGCAGTGCCTCGATATTAACTCTGCCCTTCTCCAGGGCGAAGCTCGGGTCACCACATAGTTGTCCCATAGCGTGGCCCTGATTGGCCGCAGGAGTGATCAATCATCATTGTATGGGGATTCTCAGAATCCTCCATACATCCTCTAGAGTGGGAGTCATCTCCCCTATCGATAGCCAGAAACATGAGGAACCCGGATACCATCTCTCTGCTAGGGTCGTTAGTAGCCCCATATCCGTGGACACTCGTGGCATCTCTGACACATGCTACAAGCCGGCCTGTGCCAGCTGATCTCGCTCTGCCTGTGTGAGAGCAGCCAAGTCATCCCTCAAATATCCATACTTCCATTCTCTACTCTTTAGCAAACCTCTTTGCAAACATAAACAACAAAACAACAAACAATCATTAATAAACAAATCAAGTAATTAATAATGCAAGTGAAAATTCAATTTTATGCAATTAATGATATCACCCACTATTGGACGATATCGTCCCAAATTTGAGCAGAATCGTCTCTGATTTTGTAAGCCAAAATCGTCTCTAATTTGATGAAATCGTCCCCCTTTCGCCGATTTTGCCTTTGGGCAAAATTGACGAAATTGAGACGATTTCGTCGAAATCGGGACGATTTCGTCTCGACGACGTCGATGGCCCAAAAATGGTCACGATGCTCAAAATTCATCTAAAAATTATCTACAAAGCATGTAAAATTAAATTAAAGGATTATAGTTAAGTCTAGACTCTTACCCGTAGACCGCGCCGGACCTCTGTCGATCTGTGCGTCGTCTCCACCATTTTTTCTTCAGAGCTCTAAAAAACCAGAAAATGAACAGTAAAAATGAATTAGGGTTTTACACTATTTTTCTTAATTTTATTCAAAAATAATTTTTTTCTTTTTCATTTTTTTACCTCAAACGTTCGATTTAGGTAAAAACACGGAGGGGGCACCATAGTAAGCTATCGTACGATTCGACCAAGAATCGTCGCCTAAAAATGAGAATAATTTTTGCTTTCTCGTAGATTGAGAAAAACTCATCTTTAACGCATTTTCTTCGAAAAATTTGCTGAAGAGGGGGCAAAATGTAGCACCCTAAAATTGGTGCAGTAAAATTGTCATAATTACATTCACCTTAGTAAATAATTTAAAATTCAAATTTAACCTCCCAAACCGCCCGTTAATCGTCGGGTAATCCGTTTCCCCCTTTTCCATGCCATTTTTAGAGGTTGTTTTGACCGTTTGACGATATCGTCGCCGATCAGATGATATCGTCCCAGATCTGACGATTTCGTCTGGGCTAGGACATCCAGATGATCTTATCGCAAAACTGATTTTGCAAAGTTAGATTCTGTTCCAACGGGCCTCTAATTCAGGCAAAAGCATGTCTATGTCATTAGAGACCCTCCCCCGTTGGAGATCTCCCAAATAGGGATGATCTCCAACCTCCTAACTACTCCCCTAAGCTTATTTAATCCTTAGGATCTTCCCCTCCCAACCCTTGGCTGAATTTCCTTGTAAATTGATTTTGCATGCATTAGAATACCTAGAACATTATTTTGCCTCTGTTATTTTGAAGTTTTCTTGCAGGGACCTCATTGATCTTCAGTCGGAGCAAGCTCAGATCTTCGCAGACGATATCGTTCAAATCTTGGATGATCCTGTCGTAATTCGAGACGATTTCATCACTTCCAGATGATTTCGACTATAATCTGCATTGGGGGCAATCAGTGCCCAGAGTTTGCGCTTTCTTTTATTCCTTTCACTGTTTTACTCTGCATTTTAGTTAATTTATCCTTATTGCTTACTATTTTGCATTTGGAGTTCACCCATATAACTTAACTTGCATGATAAGATCAGAATTTATCTTTAGAACATCGTAATTTGTTTGAATTTCTGTTCATAATTGTTTTCAAGTGTTCATACTATCATTTTCTATTGTTTCCCCCTGTTAGCATAGTAGTATTCTCTGTATTTTGCATCTGTTCTTCTGTTTACATGTCTCTGATGAATTCATCTGACGAATTCGTCAGACCTCAGATGATCTTGTCTGATCTTAGACGATTTTGTCGAATTTCAGACGATCCTGACTGCTTCAAACATCAAAATCTCCATCAGACATTCGGGTCAGGTATTCTTCTTATTCTTCCTTAATTGCTCTATTTTTCTGTCTTAAATTTGTTCTCTATATTCATTAAATCTGCATTTTCATATAGATTAATTTAGACTCATTTGGCCAAACCTAGGATATGAATGCTTAAAGTTAAAAACGAACACATAAAAACACATTCCAAACCTAGGCGTGGAAACTGCCATTAAATGTTTCCTGGTGAACCCACCATCCGTCGAAAAATCATCAAAATACACCTCCCTTGAGAGGCGGGACCTTCGCAAAGTCCTCTCAGTCCGAGGTACCGTGACATCCTTTTCCCATCCCCATTCCGGGCACGGATCCTATAGCCTGAAGGTAAGGATGTGAAAAATTTGGAGCGATACATAAGGATTTTACCAATCTGCAAACTTTTTGCTGTTGGCCTTCCACTTCAAATACTTTTGGTTGAGTCATGTAGACTTCTTCTTAGAGATCACCATTTAGAAAAGCACTCTTGACATCCATTTGGTGTACTTTCCACCCATATTGTGCTACCATAGCACAAAGAACTCGAATGGTTGTCATTAGAGCAGTAGGTGCAAAAGTTTCCTCGTAGTCAATGCCTTCTCTTTGAGCATAGCCATTTGCAACAAGTCAAGCCTTATGCTTATCTATTATACCATATGCCTTATACTTAACTTTATACACCCATTTGCATCCTATGGGTTTCTTTCTATATGGCAGATCGACAAGCTTCCAAGTTTTGTTTTTCATCAAAGACTTATACTCTGCATCCATAGCAGCCTTCCACTGAGGCTCACCAAGAGAAAATTGCATTGATGCGGGTTCAAGATCATCTATGGAAGACATAAATACCCTATCACTATCAATATCCATATCTTCTATATCTCTCTCTGGATCTATAGAAAGTTCCTCAAAATATTGACACAGCTCATCAACCCCAGTATTCTCTATTGCAGCTTTCTCCTGTCGAGCCATGCTACGAGTATGAGGTCTATCCAATGTCAAATCTAGTGGAGTGGATAGCTTAGAGTCTTTTATTGTATTTGTATACCACTTTGGATTCTTCTTCTGAGGTGTTGAAGAAGATGAAGATGAACCTCCAACTTTTGATGAAGGAGATTTATCAACCTTAGTTTCCACAAGGTCTAGGTATACATCTGATGTGAAAGCCTCATCAAAAAATACATCTCTACTGATGTGTATCTTCTTGGTCAAGGGATAAATCAAATGATAACCCTTAGAGTGCTCATCATACCCAAGAAGAATACAATTCAATGCTTTCTCATCTAGCTTATTTATTTTCTCTTTTGGTATGTGCATGAAAGCTTTACATCCAAAAATGCGTAGATGAGAAATGGAGGGTTTCCTACCACTCCATGCTTCCTGTGGAGTCATTCCTTGTAAAGCATTTGTGGGTTCCCTATTCAACAGATATACTGCTATGGTGATAGCTTCTACCCAATATAGTTGCTCAAGACTAGCTCCTGTGAGCATGTGAAAACACGAGATTCCGAAAACAAAAAGGATAGACTAAAAATGCAATGTAAACGAAACTAAAATAACGCTTAAACCCTATGTTATTGAAAAATGCGTAAAAAGAAAGAACATGAACACAAGATATCAAAGCAATATAAAAAGAACGGCCCTTTTATTGATATGCTTTTCAAATTTGTGTTACAATGCGTCTCCTTCCTTTTTAGGGGATAGGAGCGTTAAATGTTGGTCTTTTACAACTTGTTTCAGAATTCCTTCTTCCGCGTGCCCACATATAAGATGGGCGAACCAAAACGTTGTCGCCGCTTGCGTTGGTAAAGGTAGATTCCTCGCTGCTCCTCTAATGCTGAAAATCTGCGTTCAAAGAAACAAACAAAGAATCAGTAGCACCTGTGTATGAAAAATAAAAGATAAATCTAACGATGGTTAAAATGAGTCTAAATAAACTGAAAACTTGACAAAAGCATAATCATGAAACTAGCTAAATACTACAAAAGAAATAGTCACCAAAAGCAATAAAGCGGGGGGTGCCCGAAGGCAAACCACCCGCGGGTGAAACTTTGTTTCGACACCAATCCGCTTGGGATGGGTCCGAAACCTGATGTGATGTGTTGTCGGCAAATTGGTAGGATATTGTGGTCAAAAAAATCGGGTTTGGTTCTTGATTCGTGCCTTCAAAAGTCACCCAATAACCTCTCTTTCGATTAAGAGATTATGGATGTTGAAAGCACAAATCGCAAGTAAGTGAATTAGCAGCACTTCGTCGCTCAAAATGCTCCTTCTCTATATATCTTTTGGGTGAGGAAGCTCACCATTTTATAGACCCAAGGGGTCTCTTTGAATTAACATGCAAAAGTGTTTCTTTGCATGAATGCTTTTTTGTGAAGAGAAGACTTCTTCTTGATCAAGGGCTTCTTAACTGCCTCTGTGCATGTCTTTGTATGTTTAGAAAAGCTCACTCGCACTCCCATGCAATGAAGGGATAGCTAAGTGGCAAATCTGAGTTGTCTTAAAAAGCTCACTCCCATTCCCATGCAGTGAAGGGAGAGTCAATTGGCAGATATGAGTTGTCAAAAGAACTCACTCGCACTCCTATGCCATGCAGGGAGAGCTAAGTGGCAGTTCTGAGTTGTCATGCGCCGAGGTCTGACTTTTTGTCGGTCAAACCTGGCATTCGTCCCACCCCAGAGCGAGCGCTGGTAATCGTCTCTGGGTGAAACGAGTACCAATCCGCACTCGTCTCTGGGTGAGACGAGTACAAATCCGCACTCGTCCCTGGGTGGAGCGAATAAGTAGCAGAGTGTCTAAAAGGTGCCAAATTGATCCCTGACTTGTAAAACTATTGTGTGAGTGGTTAGAACCACTGTTTAACCTCTGGGGCTGCCCTGGGGGCTGTGTGTGTTAGTGCGATCAGTGCTTGTTGTCACATAATCGGATTGGTGCTGTTTTGGTGTCTACAGATGCCCCTTTTTGGAAAGCGCTGCACATGGTGCAGTGCTGAGCAAAAATAGATAACCAAAGCACTAATGATTAGGGTTTCTCAGTAACCTAACCAACTCTTGATGCCCCAAGTATGGAAAGGGCACGCATTCTTGAATCCTTGCTTCTGACGAGCTAAGGAACTTAAATCAAGCATTAACCTGGTTCGGTGAGGTATTACTTGAACTTAGACATTGATCAGTCATGAATAGGCAAAGGGCGCAACCTTTTGTCTGTGGGAACCTTGAGTTCATGATTCACGAATGCCAAGTATATGATCAGTTTGTGATAATTGCTTGTTTGCTGCCCCAAGCAGGGGCGCGATTGTCTTTTGCAATGATCCTTTGAATGCGTGTCATTTCCAAGATTGGGTATATTGTTGTTGATTGGCAACTAAGTGTGACTACCCCCTCAAGCGACGAATCGATGAGGGAATGACCGACATGAGAAAAGCGACGAGTCGCTTGACCCAAGATGACTTAAGTGAGGGTGCCTTCAGATGTTATCCGATGCATGCTCGAGCAGTTTCTCGATTGTTTTGACCTATTTTTGGTGGGTGTGAACCCATTTTGGGATGCCATTTGGGGTTAACATTGGCAAAAATCCGTCTTCCCGTGGAGCGGTCCGGCTATGGTAGCCTTCTTAGGGAGTAGGATAACGACAAGGTAGACCCCGACATCAGTTTTCTTATGCCAAGAGGTTAAGTGCAAGAGCACTTTTGTCCGGCAATTTTTAGTGGTTTTGTTGGCATTTGTCATTTTTATATTTTGGTTGTTTTTTATTTTTTTTTTTATTCGTTCCGGGGGGACGAACGCCATGATGGTACTCGTCCTGGGGTGGGACGAGCGCGCCTCCGAGGAAAAAGCGCTCGTTCCAGTCAGGGACGATTACCAGCAAGCAAAAAGTATAAATATGCGAAAATGACGGATTTGGCTCATTTGCACTGTTCATCGATTGCGATTTGGAGCTCTGGGGAGGAGGAGGTAGATTTTCTGACGCGAAGCGCTGCCGGATTTTCCAGCCACCATGAGTGCACAGACCGGGTCGTCAGGCGACGGAGCCGAGGCGAGACCAGTAAGTGCACTATCTCCTCGAGTTTGAATTTGAAAAATGCAAATGTGTTTTTATTATGTTTTTCTTTTGTTTAAGACATGGAACCCTAATTAATTAAATTAAAAGGTGAATGAATTTGATTTAAAGACCCTGAAACAAAATAAAACGTGGATGCAAACCGATGGAAACTTAGATGGAAAACCATAGGATAAACCCAAAATGAAACTTAGAGTAACACCTTAGGGTAACCACGGTTATAAAAATGTTTTTTTTTATGTGAATGGTAAAACTTAGGTCGAAACCTTAGGTAAACCATGCCCATTTTTTTTGTTATTTTTATGGAATTAAAAATGAAAAATTGATGAATTTTTTTGTTGAAATGGTAAACTTAGGTGAAACCGTAGGTAAACCATGTCAAATTTTGTTTTTTATGGAATTAAAATTAATAAATATTTTTGTGATTAAGATGAAAATTGGATGAATTTTTTGTTTTGAAATGGTAAACTTAGGTAGAAACCGTAGGTAAACCATGTCAAATTTTTGTTGTTTTTGATGAAATGTAAGATGAAAACTTGATGAATTTTTTTTGAAATGGTAAACTTAGGTAAAACCGTAGGTAAACCATGTCAAATTTTTGTTGTTTTTGATGAAATGTAAGATGAAAAATTGATGAATTTTTTGTTTTGAAATGGTAAACTTAGGTCGAAACCGTAGGTAAACCATGTCAAATTTTTGTTGTTTTTGATGAAATGTAAGAATGAAAACTTGGATGAATTTTTTGTTTTGAAATGGTAAACTTAGGTCGAAACCGTAGGTAAACCATGTCAAATTTTTTGTTGTTTTTGATGAAATGTAAAGATGAAAACTTGGATGAATTTTTTGTTTTGAAATGGTAAACTTAGGTCGAAACCGTAGGTAAACCATGTCAAATTTTTGTTGTTTTTGATGAAATGTAAGATGAAAACTGATGAATTTTTTTGTTTTGAAATGGTAAACTTAGGTAAAACCGTAGGTAAACCATGTCAAATTTTGTGTGTTTTTGAAATGTAAGATGAAAACTTGATGATTTTTTTGAAATGGTAAACTTAGGTAAAACCGTAGGTAAACCATGTCAATTTTTTGTTTTTTTGTGTGATTTTTTTTTTTTTTTGGTAATGGATGTACATGTGAATGAAAGATGTTACTGTACAGTTATGCATTTTTGTACATGTGATGGTAATTTGATGCATGTTTTTGATGTGTGTTATTTTTTGTGATGTGCAGGTGGTGAAGAGTCGACATCGGGTACCGACTATTTTTTCTAATGCCCGCGAGGCGTTGAGTGCGGAGGACTGGGAGTGGCTTGATGCCTTAGGGCTCAAGCATGTGGCTCGATTGGAGGCAGTTGTTGCGGATCGGGCGTACATTACAGCTTTGATCAGCCTATGGGATGTTCGGACGAACACCTTCCATCTTTCGACAGGGGAGATGACAGTCACCTTAGAGGACGTGTATCGGATTCTCCGGATTTTGATAGACGGGGTTCCCATCCGGACGATGCCACGAGGCCAGAGGACGGCTGTACTGACTCGATATTTTGGACATGGGGAGGATGTGGATGGGATGAGCTCAGTGGAGAAGGCTGAGCTGGATTGTCAGATTGGGGGGATTCTGGTACGATGGTGGTATGCGAGGGGAGTGTTAGGAGTGAGGCATGCACTACTCATGAGCCTCATTTCCAACATGCTCCTGCCAGACTCGTCAGGAGCGAGGTTCCCATGGAACCTATTGGAGGTGGTGTGGCAGTTAGTGGATTGTCCTGTGATAGAGCCGATGATCATGAGATGGGGCCAGACGCTTTTGGCTCAATTATATGATGAGTTGTATGAGGTCCACTGTCGAAAGCGAAAGGGGATTGGCTGTAGTTACTTGTTGCAGTGCTGGGCATGGCAGCATATAGCCGTAGAGCGACCACGAGGGCTACCCTGGACTACACGGGTTGACATGGTGGACAGAGATATTGGTTATGGTGCTTTATGGTATCGGTCTAAGGAGCGAGGGCAGAGTCGACGGTTTGCGGGAGACGTGGACCATTACAGAGATGCATTGGCATGATTGACTCCAGGAGATGTGGTGTGGAGGCCATATCGGGATTGTCCCGCATGGCCAGAGGCTGATGAGTGGCTTCGATGGGTCTGAAGGGGGAGATGGGTCATTGGACGACACGGGACGGAGCAGGAATACTTTCATTATCTCCGAGTGACACGACAGTTTGGGGTACGCCAGGGGTTGCCTGGGGAACCCGTAGTCTATCGATGCCGGAGCGATGAGAGGACCCTAGCTGCGCCGATCCTCGAGCCGCTAGGGGAGGAGGCGGATACAGTACTGGACATTCTAGACGTGGATGACGTCGGAGTGACTACCGAGTACCAGGAGTGGTGGACGCTCCGGCAATGGCGAGGTGAGGGGCCATTGGGAGGGGATGAGGCAACGGGAGGCAGAGAGGGTGCAGAGGCACCAGGAGAGGGTTGGGGAGCTCCTGCTGATGTGGACATGGTGGAGGTTGTAGATGTAGGAGAGGACTTTGGTGATGAGGAGCAGCCAGAGATGCAGGATGCTCCAGAGTAGGCCGATGCTCCAGAGAGGCCGATGCAACCGACCGTGCCAGGGGATACAGAGGCGGGGTTGCGCACGGAGGTGGCATGATTGACGGAGGTGTTACGGAGGCGAGATGGAGAGCTTGGGGAGATGGTATAGGAGAGGGATCTCCTACGGACGTAGTTGGTAGAGCGAGAGAGCACAGGGGCTACGTCTCATCGATAGGAGGGTGATACGGATGCTGCATGGGAGAGGGATCTCCTGCGGGTGCAGCTAGCATAGCGTGATGATGCAATCACGTACTACCATAGGCGAGAGGTAGAGTGGAGTCGACGGGAGGTAGATTGGGGGTGACATTGTTGGAGATGGAGGGTGAGATTATCCACCTTGGTGGGCGAATACCAGAGCCTCCGATGAGTGGCTCATCGTATCGGATGAGAGACAGTAGGACAGAGCAGTCAACATCATCCCGTCGTAGGCGACGAGATGAGGGAGGCGCTAGTGGGCATGATGCAGGGGCGAGCAGTCGCCCTGAGAGGTCCCAGAGGACTGATACTATAGGGGGTAGTTCTCGTCGCACCGATCCTGCATGATCATGGTGGCCGACGCCCTAGGCTGGGGGTTTTTGAGTTTTTGGATTATGGTAGCGAGGTCCGAGGACCGGTTCATTGTAGCCTACGGGCAATTTTGTTATGATATATATATACAGATGACTCTTTTTGGTGTTTATACATTTTTCATGATTTATTTTTATGTACATGTTTTTATATTGATGTATGCATATGCGATTATGAATGCGATGGTTCTAATTTGTATGATGTATGCATATGGAATGAATGAAATGAATTGTTGATGATTTGTCAATGCACCATAGACTGTACAAGATTTGATTGACTTGCTATAGTAATGGGATAACTTTGTGGAATGCTTGTGCATGTGAAAACTTTGTTTTTGTATTTTGTCTATTTTTTGATGGTGATGTATGGAATGAAATGTACCGGTTGTTTGAAAATGTAGTTAAGCTTTTTTGAGATGCAGATATTTTAACTAACTAGCCAAGACTATACATTTATCTCGCAAGACTTTTGAACAAGGTCTAAATCCGACTTGAATTTAACCAAGTTATTTCACATCCCTGTGTGTGCAATTGAGTTCGTTTATGTGGTATTCATCAGGATACCGCCAGTGCCAGATGGGCTTTCAACCGAACCTGTACTGAGGATCACCTAATTAGCTCCACTAACTCCTTTATTGTATTTAGTCATATTAATCTACGATGCTATCTAGGATACCATAAGCTAGCTCATCCACATGCAAACATTGATCTGTACACAAGTTAATGTGACAGATATATCGTCATGCGGGAGGTTTACCGCCAGTGACCGATAGGCTATCAACCAAACCGGTATTGAAGCTTGCCTCATGACCTGTCGAAATGCTGAGAGTTCTAGGGATTCAAGTTCGACTCCCTTCTTTTCTTCAATTGTATTGGGATACTTGCTCCTTTGTAGTGATAAAATCACTGTTTATTTTTGTTATATTATGTTTTTTTTTTTTTTGAGCAAGGGATTTGGATATGGAGTGATGAGAATCACTATTGTTTGTGCCTTTTGATGTATGCACTGTAGGATGTCAAATTTTAGTGTTTTGACGTTTTGCAAATTTTTGATGTTTTGCAACTTTTGAGAACTTGGGATTCTTGGGGAATTGGGTAGGGAGGATGCTTGTCCTTTTGCCAACTCTCAGCATTCTTGGGGTCATTCGCACAGGGGGATGAGCAAGATAGCCGTTTCGCTTATGGTGACCTGGATTACTTTGCAGGTTTCATCTTTCGTTCACACAACTTAGGAATTATTATATGTGTGTTAATTTGTGTTGGGATGCTACGTAACAAGGCGTGATCCAAGTAAAACTTTCCCATGTAAAATCTGCTTAACTGTGTACAGTTTTTGGCTAGAAATTTAAAAACATCTGAATGACGAAAACCCTATATACATTAGGAGACAACTAACGATGCTAAAAATGGCGATGGTGCTATTCTAGATGTAGGCGTTTATGAAAATGGATCTGATGTGGAAAAGGATGGAATTTCCAAGTAATGACTGTCTATGGTGCTTTTGACTTGTATGACCTAGCAAATGTATAATGTATGGATGCGATGCCTAATGCAACCTATATTTTTGTATTTTGATTTTTATGAGAATGCATGGAATTGGAATGCAATTGTTTTTGTGATTTTGATTTTTATGAGAATGCATGGAATTGGAATGCAATTGTTTTTGTGATTTTGATTTTTATGAGAATGCATGGAATTGGAATGCAAATGTTTTTGTGATTTTTTTTTTTTTTTGAGTATGCATGGAATTGAAATGCAATTGTTTTTGTGATTTTTGATTATTATATTGTTTTTGTTTATTTTTGAATATTTATGTTGACCAAGCAGTTATGGTAATGCTTGGAGCTTTTGGTGTTGACCAAAGGGTTTATAGATACCTTTGGGGCATTTAGGGATGACCAAGCGATTATGAAAATCCTTGGAGCTTTTGTCTTGACCAAAGGGTTTATAGATACCTTTGGGGCATTTAGGGTTGACCAAGCGATTATGATAATCCTTGGAGCTTTTGTCTTGACCAAAGGGTTTATAGATACCTTTGGGGCATTTAGGGTTGACCAAGCGATTATGATAATCCTTGGAGCTTTTGTCTTGACCAAAGGGTTTATAGATACCTTTGGGGAGTTTAGGGTTGACCAAGCGATTATGATAATCCTTGGAGCTTTTGTCTTGACCAAAGGGTTTATAGATACCTTTGGGGCATTTAGGGTTGACCAAGCGATTATGATAATCCTTGGAGCTTTTAGTTGGACTATGGCTCTCTAGATGTGGAATGGCCTCAAATGAATGATGTTCAAGGGTTCTGTTTCCTTGATTCCTTCAAGAGAGGCAAGCCGGTATGTTCCGGGTCCTATTCTACTGTCAATGATGTAAGGACCTAACCAGTTTGCCGTGAACTTGTCCCGTAGATGGGACGACAAATTAGAATTCTGTTGGTTCTCTTTTAAGACCAAGTCACCAACCTGAAATTCCCTAAGGTGGACTTTCATGTTGTATGCTTTCTTAAGTCGCTCTTGATAGATACGCAAATGCTCGAGAGCATTAACGCGTCGTTCGTCGAGCAACGTCAGTTGATCTAACCGGGCTTGCCACGCAGTGTCATCATCGATGAACTCTTGCATTGAAATGCGTAGGGAAGGGATTTCCAACTCAAAAGGCATGACTGCCTCGGAGCCATACACCAACGAAAATGGAGTTGCCCCAGTGGGCGTTCGAATGCTGGTGCGATAAGCCCATAGGGCAAGCGGGATCTGAATGTGCCAGTCTTTATGATTGTCTGCAACTATCTTTTTGAGAATGGCGACTAGCATTTTGTTTGATGCCTCTGCTTGCCCATTTGCCTGTGGATAATAGGGTGTTGAAAAGCTGTGCTAAATTTTGTACTTTGTGGTCAAAGCATGCACATATTTATTCTTGAATGGTGTCCCATTATCTGACAGGATCTTGGATGGAATACCAAAATGACATATGATGTTATGCAAAATAAATTCTGCAATGCGGGATCCAGTCGTAGTGGTCAGCGAAATTGCTTCCACCCACTTGGTAAAGTACTCTGTGGCCGTTAAAATAAATGTGTGATGACCAGACGACGCAGGGGAGATCTTTCCAATTAGATCAAAGCCCCACTACAAAAAAGGCCAAACCGATTGAATCGGCTGCAAGGCCTGAGAAGGTACGTGTGTCAAATTAGCATGGTGCTGACACTTCACGCACTTCTTCACATATGCGCAACAATCTCGCTCTAAAGATGGCCAATAATAACCCATGCGAAGAATGCGCTTTGCGATGGCCATACCGCTGAAGTGGCCACCACATGTACCATCGTGAGCTTGGGTGATCGCCCAAGCGGACTCTTGTTGGTCCAAACAACGAAGGAGGATTCCTTCATAATTTTGATGATACAAAATGTCTCCTAACAAGACATGCTTTGCCGCTTTCTGTTTGAATGATCTTTTCATGGCTTGTGTCAATCCAAGTGGGAGATTACCTAGCTTGAGGTAATCCCGAATGGGTGTGTACCAATCTTGCTGATCAAAAACCTCGATAGTATGAACGGCCAATCCCTCTTGAAGTCCATCCCAAACAAAAGCTGAGCGGGAAAGAACTTGTAAAAACAACGTGGTGTTGCTATTAAGAGGGGTCGGGGAGAACAAGGACCCCCAGTTGGCTTGAGTCAAACAATCTTGAATTCGAGAGAACTTATCCGAGAGATGGTTCAATCTGGATCAGGTGGATTCTCGGCGTCGAGATCGGAGCTTGCACGCTCCATCATAGATTGCGATAATGTTTTAACCTGAATGGTTGTCATTTCACCGGAAGGGTCTTGCGGGATGAGTGACCCCAAGGAGGCCATAGTATCCGCAAAATGATTTGATGATCGAGGGAGTGCCTCGATGTCATACCATTCAAGTTGTGCCAGGAATTTGTCCACAAGGGCTTTATAGGCCTGCAAAACTGGACATTTACATTGGAATATCCCCTTTACTTGATTGACAATTAACAACGAATCACCAAAGATGTTCAATCATTTAATGTTCATGGTGATTGCTGTCTGAAGACCTATGAGCAAGGCTTCGTATTCTGCATTGTTGTTGGTGCACGGGAAGTCTAATTTAAATGACAAGGGCATTGGAGCACCTTGCGGAGTGAAGAATACAATTCCCGTGCCACCCCCTTGCTCACATTTAGAACCATCGAAGAATAGGGTTATGTCAGCCTGTGACTCAGGCTCATCAGAATCTGGCGACTCTAAAACATGGAAGACCCCATCATTAGGTAGTTCAAAAGTCAAAGGCTGATCGTCTTCAAGAGGAGCCTCGACTAGTTGATCGGCGATGACTTGACCTTTTATGGATTTTTGTCCAATGAACTCTATGTCAAACTCCATCAACAACATGATCCATTTCGTCGTGCGGCTACTATGATAAGTACGACTCATCATGTATCGCAATGGATTCTCCTTAGACACAACATACGTCTTATTACTGAGCATGTAGTGGCATAGCTTTTTGGTAGCAAACACCACTGCCAAGCAGAGCTTTTCAACGTATGCATAGTTAAGTTCATAACTGACCAGGGTGCGGCTAAGATAGTATGTAGCCTATTCTTTGTGAAGTTCATTTTTCTGGGATAGCATGGCGCCCAGTGCCACCTCAGTGGCTGAGATGTATAAATAGAATGACACTCCTGGTCTAGGTGGTGCCAATACTGGTGACGAAGCCAAGTACTATTTAATGTCATCAAAGGCGGATCGGCACTCGTCATCCCAATGAAATGTGACCCCCTTATGCAATAATTTATTCATGGGTCGGCATTTGTCAGATAACTACGCTATGAAGCGCTTGATCGACGCAACCTTTCCTTGCAGACTCCTGAGCTGCTTGATGGTGGTTGGGGGATGCATTTCAAGGATTGCCTTGACTTTGTTTGGGTTGACCTCAATTCCTCGTTTGGAGACTATGAAACCCAAGAGCTTTCCAGAGGTGATGCCAAAGACGCACTTCTTGGGGTTTAGTCTGACTTTATGTTCAATGAGGCGATCAAGGACCTTGCTCAAGTCACCGAGGTGATCTGGGCACAAAAGAGATTTGGCCAACAAATCATCCATGTAATCTTCCAAAGTTTTGTGCATGTAATCATGAAAGATGTACGTCATGGCACGTTGGTAGGTGGCGCCGACATTTTTAAGGCCAAAAGGCATGACCTTATAGCAAAATGTCCCCCAAGGCGTTGTGAATGCCATTTTTAGTTGGTCCTCAGGATTGATACGAATCTGATTGTATCCTGAGAAACCATCCATAAGGGAAAGCATTTCGTGGCCCGCTGTGGCGTCTACCAATGCGTCGATGCTTGGCAAGGGAAAATCATCCTTAGGACTCGCTTTGTTAAGATCTCAAAAATCGGTGCATATGCGAATCCTCCCGTCGGGCTTCTTGACAGGAACCATGTTAGACAACCATGGAGGATAATCCACACAGATGACAAACTGGGCATCCAACAACTTTTGTAACTCATATTTTACCATTAAGGCCACTGTTGGGTGCATCTTGCATAGTTTTTGCTTGATTGGCTTGATTGTCGGATCAAGCGTTAAATTATGCGTGACTAGTTGTGGGTCTAGTCCCAGCATATCCTTGTATGACCATGCAAAAACCTCCTTCTTTTCCTTAAGAAGGGCAACATAATCGGCTCGCTCTTCGGGGGAAAGACTTACCCCCAGCTTGAGAATCCATGGATTCGTTGGATCTGTGCCGATGTCTACATCAGTCGTTGCTTCGACCGACATATGGGATCCGTCTTCCAACTGGTGTGGAATTGGGATCAGATGGATATCGTTTGCTGAATTAAGATCATCATTAGGAACGTCAAGTTCCTCTTCAACATGGAAGACATCCCGAGTCTATCCTGGAGTGAA
Organism: Wollemia nobilis; assembly: GCA_028583015.1. NCBI lineage: Eukaryota > Viridiplantae > Streptophyta > Pinopsida > Araucariales > Araucariaceae > Wollemia > Wollemia nobilis. The sequence continues at coordinate 2,034,534 of JAQPPZ010016829.1, read as the reverse complement.
ATGAAACATCCCACCGCAAGGCCAATACTCTGATGGAGATGGTGGTGTGTCAACGCGATCCCAATCTATAGCCTCTATGTCTAGATGCAATGATCATGTTGGATTGGCTGGATCATGGATGGGGGCGGTCAAGTCAATGGAGACCATGTTGATGAAATGATTGTAATCTCCATTACCACAAATGTGACAACTCTGACATTCGGGATGTTCTTGGTGCGTTGGATCTGGCTCTATAGGCACTGGCACAAAGGGATCAGCCCTATGCGTGGACCTGCAAATAGGGTCTGCCCTAGGCACTGATGGTTTGATAGGGTCTCCAGGTGGAAGATGCTCTCTGTATACCTGGAGTGGCGGGTGCAGTAATTGCTATAACTACGCCGGGTTGAGATGCCACCTATGTCTTGGACCTATGTGTAAGTGTTCAAACATGTCATCTATGTCCAAAGGATATTGTTGTTGTTGAGGTAGCCTATGCTCACTGGGATCATTCAATGGGAACATCATCAGGAAGCTTTCCTGATCGTCATTCATTGGATATTCGTGCGAATGATCGTACTCCGACTCATCTTCAGAAGACCCTTCGTGGTCTTGTCCATCTTCCCCTTGTGGGTGAGTCCATGAGGTTTCTCCTTGTTCGGCCATAGGGAAAGGGTTGTTGAGGTCAACAAGGTTATTTGTTTGTAATGGGAAATAATCCCCCAATGTATAAGTTGTATTTGGATTGGCATATGGATCTGATGCCAACCCATCCTTGTTGCCTATCCCTAGGCTTTGCATGTTTTTGACCAAGATGTCGAGGGGCAAAGGGTGATTAAACCCTACTCCTAACTTGTCATAAGGCATTTGGTATCTTGGTTGGCACAAAACACGCATTCCTTGTTCATACCTGCCTAACCCGTATCCATGCCAATTGCATTGGCTAAGATATCGTAATGCGAAGTCTGGGTTAGCCAAATAATTGACATCTTCCACAAAGGGATCTTCATCTTCCTCTTCTTGTCGGGAAGGTTCAACGCCATGATCCAGGCCCCCAAAAATAAAGTTTGTCTGATTAGGTGGGTAGCCTAAAGGAACCACGGAGCCTATGGGGAGTCGAGGTCTTCCCATGTCTTGCATAGATTGAAGTGTGGGCGTTGCAACAACATTGCGCACTATATACTCCCCCATGCCTGTGTTAGACATCTCAACAGTAATCGTTGGTGATTGAGAGGAAGCGAATGGGAGTTCTCCTTGAGTCCACTCCATGTGGGGTGAACTAGGCATCTCAACTTCCATTCTATTAGGCGTCTCTTCTGTAGAGATGTTGGAGACTAGAGGTGGTTCCGCTTCCAGGGGCTTCTTTCCTTTGTCCGTTGGTGTGGCCACCGTAGGTGGCATCGTTGTGGGAGGACTGGATGAAGAAGATGAACCCGCCTAGGAATTTGATTGATTTGGTAATGGAGATTCTTGCTTAGTCGGACCCCTCTTAGATGGATTTAACTGGAAATCCACATGCGTTGAAGGGAGGGTCGACTGCGGCATGATTTGCACTGAGTTGCAATATTTAAAAGGTTCCAAATCTATGGGGACCACGTGCACTTGTCCTTCAAATGTATACTTTAAACATTGATGAGCAATTGAAGGGACACACTTCATATCCCGGATCCAAGGCCGCCCAAGCAAGATATTGTAAGCCATCTCACCTTCTAAAATGTGGCACAACGTATGAATGGTCTTTTGTCCCACTTGTATGGGCAGGACAATTGTGCCAACTATCGAGCATATCGCATCATTAAATGCTCGAAGGGTATAAGTGGAAGGTGCAATGTGAGAGGTTGGCAGCTTCAAATGTTTCAGTGCAGCGGTTGTAATAATGTTACTGGACGAACCAGTGTCTACCAACACCCGCTTGTACGGAGTCCCATTGACCCATGCAATAACGTGCAAGGGTGGATCCGCTACATCTCCAGTCACCATTTTTAGCTCATCTTCCCTGAAGGTAATGACTGGTTCAGTACACTGTTTGACATGCCCCACAAAATTGTTGAACGAATTCGCTTCGTGGGGATGCAACTCAATTGCCTTTAATATCTCCATAAGAGCTTCTCGATGGGGCGTCGATTGTTGAATAAGCTCATAAATGGAGAGCCTAGCCGATGTGGTCCATAGACTTTGAGTAAGTCTAGTTCGAATCGTGGCCACTGGTCTAGGCGGGGGCAACTCTGTAGGATTCGGTTGAGGTTGTGACATGGATGGAACTTCCCTAGTGGCTATCGCGGGGGCAGCCCCAGAGTGTCTCTTGTTTCTTGTCACAATGCTAATCATCCCAACATACCCCTCCATGGGGCAACTCGAATGCACTTCGTTGACATGAAGAGGTTTTGCTTGTGCATCATGTGTGGGTAAAGGATCTTTGAAAACACCCATTTGTTGGTTGTTGGGTCCCCCCGTGATCGCCATTGAAAACATGAGATTCCAAAAACAAAAAGGATAGACTAAAAATGCAATGTAAACAAAACTAAAATAACGCTTAAACCCTATGTTATTGAAAAATGCGTAAAAAGAAAGAACATGAACACAAGATATCAAAGCAATATAAAAAGAATGGCCCTTTTATTGATATGCTTTACAAATTTGTGTTACAATGCGTCTCCTTCCTTTTTAGGGGATAGGAGCGTTAAATGTTGGTCTTTTACAACTTGTTTCAGAATTCCTTCTTCCGCGTGCCCACATATAAGATGGGCGAACCAAAACGTTGTCGCCGCTTGCGTTGGTAAAGGTAGATTCCTCGCCGCTCCTCTAATGCTGAAGATCTGCGTTCAAAGAAACAAACAAAGAATCAGTAGCACCCGTGTATGAAAAATAAAAGATAAATCTAACGATGGTTAAAATGAGTCTAAATAAACTGAAAACTTGACAAAAGCATAAACATGAAACTAGCTAAATACTACAAAAGAAATAGTCACCAAAAGCAATAAAGCGGGGGTGCCCGAAGGCAAACCACCCGCGGGTGAAACTTTGTTTCGACACCAATCTGCTTGGGATGGGTCCGAAACCTGATGTGATGTGTTGTCAACAAATTGGTAGGATATTGTGGTCAGAAAAATCGGGTTTGGTTCTTGATTCGTGCCTTCAAAAGTCACCCAATAACCTCTCTTTCGATTAAGAGATTATGGATGTTGAAAGCACAAATCGCAAGTAAGTGAATTAGCAACACTTCGTCGCTCAAAATGCTCCTTCTCTGTATATCTTTTGGGTGAGGAAGCTCACCATTTTATAGACCCAAGGGGTCTCTTTGAATTAACATGCAAAAGTGTTTCTTTGCATGAATGCTTTTTGTGAAGAGAAGACTTCTTCTTGATCAAGGGCTTCTTAACTGCCTCTGTGCATGTCTTTGTATGTTTAGAAAAGCTCACTCGCACTCCCATGCAATGAAGGGATAGCTAAGTGGCAAATCTGAGTTGTCTTAAAAAGCTCACTCCCATTCCCATGTAGTGAAGGGAGAGTCAATTGGCAGATATGAGTTGTCAAAAGAACTCACTCGCACTCCTATGCCATGCAGGAAAAGCTAAGTGGCAGTTCTGAGTTGTCATGCATCGAGATCTGACTTTTTGTCGGTCAAACCTGGCATTCGTCCCACCCCGGAGCGAGCGCTGGTAATCGTCTCTGGGTGAAACGAGTACTAATCCGCACTCGTCCCTGGGTGGGATGAGTAAGAATCCGCACTCATCCCTAGGTGGAGCGAATAAGTAGCTGAGTGTCTAAAAGATGCCAAATTGATCCCTGACTTGTAAAACTACTGTGTGAGTGGTTAGAACCACTGTTTAACCTCTGGGGCTGCCCTGGGGGCTGTGTGTGTTAGTGCGATCAGTGCTTGTTGTCACATAATCGGATTGGTGTTGTTTTGGTGTCTACAACATGCAACGAACCATTTGCATGATGGAACGATTCCTCCTTTCAACAAATCCATTTTGTTGAGGAGTATAAGTAGTAGTTAACTATCGTGTGATCCCATTTTATTTCAAGAACTCAAAGAATTATTTAGAGGTGAACTCCCCCCCTCGATTTGAGTGGAGGGTCTTTATAGAAGTCCCTGAGTCCTTTTCAACAGATTTCTTGAATTGCTGAAAGAAGCCAAATGCTTCAGATTTCAGTTGAATAAAGAATACCCACATTTTTTGTGAGTAATCATCCATGAATAACTGAAAATACCTCTTACCCCCTCCTTTCAAAAGGCACTCTATGCTGCTTTCCTGCCAAGCAGTCAGAGCAAACTGGTAAAGTGGTAGAAAGGGAAGGAAGACCTTTTACCATTTCATACTTACTTAACTCAAGTAAGTAACCAGAACTCAAATGTCCATATCTCTTGGGCCATAGGGAAGTTACCTCCTTTGTAGAGACTGTCATGGCTACATGTGGAGTAGAGATAGCATCTAAGGCAAATAAGCCATGCTTATATGAAGCTGTGGCAATGTTCTTAGCCCTCCTGGTAATAGAACAACACTTCTTGCCTCCCTCAACGCTAAAGTTCACAACCATATCTTTGTCCAAAATTTGTGTGACTGATAACAAATTGTTTGACAATCTTGGGACATAGAGAAATTTTTCAATCTGACACTTGCCATCAAGAAGAGTGACTGAAATAATACCTTCTCCCTAAACCTTGTAGGTTTTATCATCAATAATAGTGACAGGTTTGCCCTCTTTGGCCTCAAAAGACTCAAACCATGATTTATCACCAGTCATGTGCTTACTGGCTCCAGAATCAACATACCAAATAGGATCCGTCTGCTTGGACACCGTGGTAGTCATGAGAACTTTGTGGGCTCTCTCAAAATCCATGTTAGATTCTTCAACAACAACATTCACTTGTTGTTTGTTCTGGCCTTTCTATTTTGATTGTTTATTCTTATGCCAACATCTGTTTGTATCATGACCTTATTTGTCACAGATCTTGCAATATCGCTTTTTCTATTGAGGTTGTTGAGTTTGTTTCCCTTTTGAATATTTTTGTGAATTACTTCCCTTCTGAAAATTACCCTTCTTCTAGTTTTTCCCTTTCCTATTGATGTAGAGGGCAGTGTTAGAAGAATCATCTTGCTGTAGTTGGTGTGCCTCCTCTTGAAGCATATTAACCAATTCTACAAAAGTAACTTTCCGTTATGATACCTGAAGGGAAGTGATCAACACCCGATAAGAATCAGGTAAATCTCTCAATATAATTGAGGTAAGGAGCTTGTCATCAACTGGTTCTCCTAAAGAATTCAACTTTCCTTTCAATTCAGACACTGCAAAGAAAAAATTCAACTGTCTCCCCCTGCTTCATGCTTAGACTGTGTAATTGAGATTGAAGAAATAGAATAGTGGAATCAGCCATATATAGTATTAAGGGCATACCATGCCTCTTTACTATGTTCACAGTCAGCAATATGGGGTTGAACTTCATCAGCCACAACAAGCAAAATGAACACCTTTGCTTTGCTGTCTAGCTTGTCAAAGTCTTTTTGAGCAGTAGATGGAGCTGTAGCACCAACAATAGATGAAGGTCTTATTTTTGTTCTAGATACAACATCCCATAAGTCATCCATGACTAGGATAACCTTCATCTTGTTTTTCCATGGTGTGTAATTAGGACCTTTCAACAACTGATGAGAATCAATCATTAATTTTGCAGACATGGTGAAGGTTCCTTATAACACCAATTGGTCCCCCTTTCAATATATCTTTTTCTAGGCCATTATACCGTATAAAATACCCGCCCTTACATGAGGGAAACTATAGGTATTTAGAAAGATAAAAAAAATCACCCGCCCTTACGTGAGGGAAACTATAGGTAATTTTTAGAGATCATACGATATGTGGTACTTAAGAAGTACTGAAAGGGAATAGTCTTGTTGATGGCACCTACCATAGAAAGTCTAAAATCCTCGTGTGTGGGGCGTAAATTCCCCTAAACACTTTGGATTTTAGTACTTTCATCAGGATTTACGCCTAAACACAAGAACTATTAGGGTAATGGATGGAGTAAAAAATGCAAAATGGCAAACTTATCTCTCCTCAATGATTTATAGAGAACAAGCTCAGACGTCATTTTGGCAGCTATATTAAGCGACGAATACAGTAGCGCAATCACAACAACTTTACTTGTAAGTGCTGGCCAGAGGTATCACAAATACCGAACACTGTAGTGCAATAAATTGCACGGATGGGTTTTAATTATTTCGGGGACTTAGGAGTGAATTTCATTTTAACTTTTAATGTTATAGTGCAAAAAATGAAATATGCAACATACAACATAAAATTTCCCACTGAAATAACCCACTAGGTGTCGGGCGCAGCCAAAAATGCACCTTTACAATAATGCCAAATTTGCTTTTCAAAAAATTACTCACTTTCCCCTTTTGATTTTTGGAAAAAAAATACCCCCTTTAAAAAAAAATCTCTTAACAAAGCATTTTTGTATAATTATTATATAGTTTTGAAGTTAAAAAGAAAAATATAATTTTAATTTATATAGTTTAAAAACTATTAAAAAATAAATTAAAATCAAATTTTAATTTATATAGTTTAAAAACTATTGAAAAATAAATTAAAATTAATTTTTTTTAATTTAACTAAAAAAAATAATAATTAAAAAAAACTTTAGAATTTTTTTTTTTTAACCTTTTTCTTTCCAAGGGGGGGTCGACGGGATTTGAACCCCCGACCTGTAGGCTCCCTAAGCCTTACCGCACAGTCCACCACCAAGTGGACTAGCGGGCTGATCCGAAAGAATCAGGGACCCCCTCCTATTTGAGGAGGGTCCCGTAACCCCTTCCCATTCGTGACCACCTAGCCACGGCTTCCTCCGTGGCTGGTGGAAGTGGCAGGATGCCCGTGGTGGCGTTCGTAGCAGATGGCCACGACGACTGTAGCAGGTAGCCGTGGCTAGCGATGGTGGATGAGCGTCACGTGATGGCTGCTACTGTAGGTGGCCGCGACTGCAGCAGGTGGCGCACGCCGCCTGTGTCGCACGTCATGCGCGACATCAGGGGGGGTGGACATCGCGTGAAAAAAGTCATGCAATGTCAGGGGGTGGGCATTGGGTGAACAAAATCATGTGACATCGGGGGGGTGGGCTGGGAGCACGGGGAGGAGGGGTGGCATGCAGGGGCTGGGAGCGCAGGGAGGAGGGGTGGCACGCAAGGGCTGGGAGCGCGGGGAGGAGGGGTGGCATGTGGAGAGGAGGGGTGGCACACGGGGGCTGAGAGCCTCTGCTGTTGTGCAGGCTCTAGTCCAACCGCTGGGGTGGGTTTTTTTTTTTTTTTTTAAACTGTTCAGTCTCTGAGAAAAAAAATCAGCCTCTGAGTTTTTATAAAAAAAATTCCAGCCTCCGAGTGTTTTTTTTGAAAAAAAAAATAGTCCAGCCTCCGAGTGTGTTTTTAAAAAAAACCAGCCTCCGCAGCTGTGCAGGTCTCCAGTGGCGAGAAAAAAAAAAAATATTTTTTCTTCTCAATCACGAACACTCTTCCATTGATTATAACAAGTTTAAATAATACATTGAGAGCCCAGATTAGCTCGTAATCTTAGGATCTAATCAACAGCTTAGGTCTTCAAATAAAAAAATAAAAATAGACCAAATATTATTACGCTAACAATAGCGTAACTAACCTAGGTAGTTAACTAACTACCCTATATAAATAAAGTAATAATAAGAATTACTAGAGTAAATCTAACACTCTTGTGACTATTCATCATGTGGGATTGAAAATTCTTCCTTTGCATGTTCCTTAGGTGGTGTTTTTTCTTCATTTTGTGTGGGACAAATGCTAGTAGGAGCTAAAATAAGTGCTTGACTCAATGGCTTCCTTACTTGCCTACAACTTAACATCAAATTGGAAGTAGGTGTAGTGCTTTGTATAAAGTAGTTTTTACCATGCAACTCCAATGTGTAGGTGTTCTTTTTAGCATGATAAATAACATTCCTATAAAATTGATAGGGTTTACCTAGCAAGAGTCCACAACAATCCATATCTGTGACATCACACCTAACTTTGTCCACAAAATTGTCACCAAAAGCAAAAGTCAAGGTGCAAGTATGGGTGATGTTGGATGTGGAGTCTACATATTTCCACCCAAGTGCATAAGGTTGGTGATGTGGTTTGATGGGAAGTTTCAACTTCTCCACAATGGACTTCACAATGAGGTTCTTTTGCAATCCTTTATCAATGATACAATCAACATAGAAATCATGCATCAAGTGGGCTCTAGTGACAAACAAATGATCACGCCCCCCTTGAGGAAACACATTAGACATTAGGGTAACTTTGTTCAGTTTATCCTTTAAAGTAGGATATTCTTCTTCTATCCCTGTAGCCAAAATGGGACCATCTTGTGGTTCCTCATGTGTAGGTTGTACAATTAGGGATTTGTTCTTCTTAAACTTCTCAAAAGTATAGCATTTGGATTTTACATGTCCATGGTTTTTACAAAAGTCACAATACAATGAAGAAGAAGAATATTTAGCATGAAAGGAAGAAGAATGTGCTTTAGGAGAAGTGGAAGGAGAAGAAGAATGAGGGAAATATTGAGAATTGTTCTTCACCTTCTGTTGATGCTAATTACCACCTTTGGAAGAGCCCTCCTGTGATGAACAAGACTTTTAATATGCACCAAATTTCTCCTCTACAAGAATGGCATGATTGAATGCCACATCCAAGGTGAGGAAGACATTGAATTTGATCTCCCTAAAAATATGATCTTGCAAGCCATGAGTGAATTTATTAATCAAATCATCTTCTGAATATTTCACACCAAGCAATACCCTCAACCTATTAAATTGGAAAATGAAATCAGAAACCGACATTCCATAGGTTTGCCTCAATCTATACCACTTGGTAGTGAGGTCACTTTGGTAGTTTGGTGGAAAGAAGGTGTTTTTCAGAATTTGAGTTAATTATTTCCAAGTCATGGTGGCATTATGACTCTATCTTTCTACAATAAGAACTTTTGCTAACCCTATGAGTTTTAGTGTAGCAAATGTGACTTTTTCATCCTCCAAAATTTCAGCATAAGCAAACCAAGTTTGCATATCCAAAATCCATGTAGATAAGACATCGGGATCCCTAGATCCATCATACATTTTAACCTCACATTTGGCTTTGTTTGCATGATTATGGTGGATTTTGAGTTCACCAGGATTAAACTGCACAACAATGTCTCTCACTTTTTTTGCCAAAATGTCTACTGCTTCAGTGAGGTTTTCCATGTTTGTTCTGAGATCATGAGCCATATTTTTCCTAGTATATGCCAGACTAGGAGGATTACAAAATGGTCTTGCAAAATCTTAATCTAGGCTTAGGAACAATTTCAGTTTCCTATGCAACCAAATTGCCTAGATTTTACAAGTTTTGCTCTCAAAATTAGGGCTATTTTAGTGTTTTTTTTTTACAAAATAAATCCAATTTTGCAATTACAAAAGTGCACTAAAAATGCTGAAAAATTAGCCCTTTTACAATGCCAAAATTTGGTTAGGAGCAAAAATTATCAATCTGCTGCAAATTTGCAACACAATGCAAAAAAAATCGCTGAAATCGGAGCTATAACGAATAAGTTATTACCTCTTGAAGTCGAGGTCTCCTTCCTTGGTTTTGGGCGCCAAAAAAAAAAAAAAAATTGAATTTGAATTTTTGAATTCTAGAATATTCCTTTCGAATATTATTTTCCCGCCAGTTTTTGAAATGGGTGCAAAAATAAAATAAAATTTGTTTTTATTTTTGCAGGGACCCGACAACCGTCCCGCCACAGATTATCACAACGTGGCAACAATAGATCAACTTTGAAAGTGGACCCCACCAACCAGAGCCAGCAACAACTACCAAGTCGCACCACAAAATTGCACCTGTGCCTACAAATGACACTTGCATGCACGCGTGTGCAGTTTAGGGTGTCCAACAAAGCTAGACATAAGCTTTGGGTGCATTTGGGCTAATAAAGCCCCCTTGGTTCCCTCCAAGGCCAATGTGGAATTATTCCCCAATATTCAAAATGCCTTCCCTTGCCTTCGATCGCCGGTGATGACGACAGGGAAGTTATTCGACAATCGAAAAAGATCGAACCTTAGAAATATGTAATAATATTTTGCCAAAAATTTAATTTCTCATTGGAAAATCAAGCTCTCACTGAAAATTATGCCTAGAAATGTAGATGTGTCAGGGTTTTGCTATATTCTGTAGCTGGAGTCTCGAAATCTCATTGGATTGTGCCTAGAAAACATAGAGAATGCTCCTGAATTTGTTAGAAACTCAGACCTTTGGCTGTGCAGGGCTGTCAAATCGTTGGGAAGTACAGTCATGTCACCATAAAACTGATTTGAGCTAGAAAATGACATTAGACCCTATGATTATTCGTCTGTTATGCCAAAATTCTACTATGTTTTTGAATTCACCAGGAGGTCTGATTGCAATGTTCTAATCTGTTGTGTGACGGATCAGGTCTGGCCAGTGTCACCGCCTGAGTGCAGCTAGCTGGCGACGTGGTTATCGCCTCTACGACTACGGTGGCATCTATAGTACATCTGATCTCGGTTGTTCTCCTTGCATGCAAGGGGATGGTGGTGGAGGTCGTCGATCTCGAGCCTGAAATGCGATCCCGCTGGTCGGTATCTGGTGTCGATCGATAAAAGGCCTGTCGATCGAGCTATCGAGCTCCGATGGTTGCCGATGGTCGCCTGTCCGGATGCCGTCGATGTGTCCGTTGGGTGCTACCGATGTGTCTGCAGGATGGCCTTGTGGCCCAAAAAATAGGTGCCACTGAAGTTAGGCTTAAAAGCCTTATACAAAAATAATTTTGCACGACTCCTTGATTTTTTTTTTAAATAAAATATTAATAAAAATTAATATTTTATAAATATTTTTCACCAAAGATGAAGAATCTTCTCATGCAAGGATGAACTCCTATTAAGTGATGAAGAACTCAAATTTTTTTTTTAGAATGCAAGTTGAAGCTCCCACTTGAACTCAACTGCAACTTGTTCTTTGGCAAAACCTTGGTGCTTCTTGGCAACCTTCGACAAACTTTAAGCAGATATGCAATATCCACCTCTTGGCCACAACTTGGCCTCAACTGATGCTTAACACCTGGTGTAGGGGTAATTTCTCCCTCTATCACCTCAGCTTCACTTGTGTTGTGGGTGACTTCAAGCCAACTCCAAACAACACCTCCTAGGATCTGTAATGAAGTGGTAGCTCTCTCCTCCTTCCTGCTAAATCTAACTGATGCCAATGATGTAGGAAAAATAGTATGAAGCTACTTTATTCATGAAATGCAAGTAATATATAGGATTACATAGGAATCTCACATAGGTTAAGTGGTTGCAAAAATCTGCCAAACATGGCCAACCACTTAACTACTAGTTAACAAAATTCTAACTATGGATGTCCACTAACTGCTAGAAGACAAACAAGATCTCTAACAGTTAACTAACATCTAACAACATGCTAAAAACCTATTTCTAACATGGGCATACTATGCCTCACGTGAATACAAAGTGCAATGAAATAGGAATAGTAAATAATAATAATTAACTTAGGCTTAAGTGGATAAGCCTAAGTTATCCTCAACAAAGGGTGACTTGATATATATATATATATATATATTAAAAAAAAAGACACATTGAATATTTCCTGCTTAGCATAAAATTTATTTTGCTGCTTTCGTGTGTTACATGGAAAGTACCCCCAGGTAAGCTGTAGGCATCTTGAGAGCCAGGGCCTAACAGGCACAGATTGCACTTAACTGCATTTTAGTTTTCTTAGTTTTTCTTTTGTAGGGGAAATGGCCTGATTATACAAAAAATAGGCATCTTGGGAGATAAGGGCTAAACTGGCTCGACATCCATGAAACTGCACATTTTTTTAGGAGGTAGAAACTTAACTGTTTCCATCCATAGGAGATAGTCACCAGCTAGGCATGGACGTGGGTGTTAATTTCCTGTAAAGAGAAGAGGTACCCACCTCTATGTTTGGGAAAAGCAAATGCTGATGCAATATGAAAAATAAAATTGGAGGGCTTGATCAACTCTTCAACAACAGATGTGTTAGCAACTACTCACTTTTCAACACCAAGAGGGTGCCTTGATTTCATGCATTCTATCTCATGTATTTTCTGGCACACTAGCTATTGGAAAGTTAAAAAAAAGAAAAGAAAAGAAAAAGAAGAAGAATCTGATGGCTGGGAAAGAGGAGAGTACTAAAAACATTTTGCAGCTCTTCCTAGAGAAGAGAATTGTAGATCCACTTTATCCCAACATTGCTCAAACTTCTTCTCCCTAGATTGGGGGTTCCTATTGCTCAGTGTGGGACCTGATGTTCAGAGGGCTATAGACCTGTTGCATAGAGGGACCTATTACTGGTGACAAGGGTGTTACCAATTTAAGTGGGGGAGGATTTGGGTGAACCTGATACTGGTGACGAGGGTATCACAAATTTAAAGTGTGGGAGGATTTGGGTGAACCAGAATCTCCCACAAATAAAAATATTCTATTGTTAAACTCCCAATTGAAATGCAAATCAGAAACAGAGCTTATACGGGAACACTAGCAGAAGAGGGCTTAGGCCGAAGTTAAAAAAAATAGAGAGAGTGGCTACGAAGCTAGACTTGTTAAAAGTCCACACTTATAGAAGAATACCTCAATTATTTTTCAACGCTCAGAGGAAGAACGAAGATGTTTAGCAGTGTGGATGATGAAGGCAGCCAGAGAGAAAAAATAAAATAAAAAAATAATAATAAATTCTCCAAGAGCACCAACATCACTTTTTTGGAACACCTTGGTTACAGGTAGCATGGAAATGTTTTTACACCACCAGCATGGTATAGATCAGAATCTATGAAATTCACCCAGGTATGTACTGAGTTTTCGTTAATTATGTGTACGGTTATTTTAAAAATAATTTCTATGCTAAACTCAGTAGATGCCCTTTATAAAATTTTTCTGTCGAAATATCCCAGTAGAGATCAGTCACATGACATGCCTTAGATATAAAAAAATTCATTACCTTAGAATGAAAAAAAAATATAATATATAAATAAAAAAAACCTAGTTGCAACGAGATAGCATAATATCCGATCCAGAGCGTAGATGCAATTTTGATGGTGAATTGCAAAGCTAAATAAAAATGGAGGTAATTTTCACCATTGCCTGACTCAAGCCTATATTTTGGAGTGGAATAAGAATGTTTGGTTCCAATCTGGTAGCAGATTCATGGAGGAACAAAAGAAGACCGCTCCAATCTAAAGAAATTGTAGTTTATCCCATAACACTTTATGCTGCAATTCCTGAGTGGAATGAAAATCCATAAAATTCTTACATAGTTGTGGGAGTGGAATGGCATTCGATGGAATTTCAAATACTGCCATATAATTCTCTCACGTTACCCTTTGGTGATAAATTGAGAAAATATGCGGGAGTGGAAGCTATTTAAAAAAAAGGAAAAAAGGGGGCTATGGCATTCATGTGAACAAAATTAGCCCTATTGCATTGCTGCATTATGAGAAATACATTAGTTGGAGTGCCAAAGAAATCAATAGACAAGAAAAATATTTCAAGTAGTTGACTCTCACACTTGGACCTCAGTGGGTGTGCAATTTGCTGGTTTTAACGATTACATGGCAGCATTTATCAAAATCAGTGCAGTGTGCTCTCACTGGTGCTACAGTGTTAAATAAAGAAAAACACAGTGTAGTTTGATTAATGAAGAAAATAGGGATGCTGAAGATAGATAAAATAGGGATGCTGAAATAGAGATGCTTAGTGTATCTGACTTCCATAGGTTCCGCAATGCTTAATGAAAAAAAATAGAGCAGTGCTGGGATGACTTTCGATTGTTGGCTATTCTAGTTTCTTATAGCATTAGTTGCACCTTCCTGTCATGCTTGGTGTCGCAGTACTTTCACTATTTTTGTAGTACTTCTATTGGTGCCGTAGTCCTTTCACTATTTCCATAAGTGTGATTTTGCTAGTGCCGCAATGTTTTATAAAGACAAATAGAAGTGCTCAATAACAGTGCCCATGAAGAGAAACAGAGATGCTGAAGGCCATTGAAAAAAAAGGGATTATTATTATTATTCCAGGGGCTGTTGTCACGAGGACGTGATAATATTTAGGCATGGGGGGATGATGAGCACCATAAATGCTCATTTTATATACACTATTAAGGGGCATCATCACTGGTTTAATTAGCATTAGAAATATATTTTTATTTAACTTATGCATATAATTGATAGAAAATCTGGTATTATGCTTAACGAGTGTTTTTAGTGGAAACTATGTATAAATGTAGGTTTTGACACTAATATGGTGTTTCCAGTCTACATCTCATTTGGACCTGGCATGCTCCTACTTCAAAAAATCAACAAGCACCTTACTCTGGCACCTTACTTCGGCACCTTACTGAGGTCGGTGCCTTACTTAGTAAGATGCCAAGTAGGCACCTTACTCTGGCCAAGCTAGCTTTGACCAAGTATACCAAGTAAGCTACGAAGGTTGTTGCATGTGAAGACAAAGGAGGAATATTTTAATTATGTATTGTTATTAAAATAGAATAAGACACCTATTATCAACCTATTGACTGGTTGACCAGAAGGCTAAGGAGGAGGTTGCACATAAAAAAAAAAAGGAAGATATTTTATTTTATGCATTATTAAAATAGAATAAACACTTCTATTATTTTATTGGTTAGATACCTTTGTAATGTGAGCGTCATTCATTCTCTCATGCTCACGTACAAACCAGAGCAATTATTTTTCTAGTGGTCAATGTGGGCATCCATGCAAATGGATTTTTCCAGCCTTATTATAATTCTGTTATGATAAAACATAACACGCCTGATTTATCCTGCAAGAGTAAAATTAGTGTGTGTCTATTTTAATTAATATATTATTGTTATAATTAAACGACTTCAATATTCATTGCATATCTATTATAACTGCAAGTCTAGAATAGGCTTACCTAAATTTGTAACAGAGGAAGGTTGTGCATTGTATAAATGCATAGGTCTTCCCTGAGGAGATCAATGATTAATTTACACAAAAATTATTCTTCATTTTCTTTTTTGTTTAATTTATTAAGAGTTCAACTCCTCTTATTCGAGCAAGCTCTACGTAGCTAGTCGGAAGACTATCTACGGGAGCTTGGGCCCACTCCCTGCAGTAGTCCTCCCCTGTTTTATTTATGTTCTTTAGTTTTAGTAGATTAAATTATTATTTTATTTCCTACTTTAATTAATTTAGATGTGTGTTTATTTTCTTATATTTTATTTTCATACTTTAATTTCTAGTACTTTAATTTTAGTTGTACTTTATTTATTTAATTTTTCGCACTTAGTTTTATTTAGTTTGGCTGAAATTAAAATGCATGAACATCCCCAACCAAACTAAATAAGGTATAGACAAATTCATTCCCTAAAACTATAGGCATATAATGTGCATGACACTCGTAAGTTTACGGACTTACCGGATTGATAATTTATGGAAGAGAAATGAATATTTTTCAAGACATGATTTCTGCTCACCACCCACCATAGAATTGCCTAATGATGCAGAATTTGCATTATCAGATCTACCTAAACCCAAAGAACCTGAGAAAGAAAGAGACATGGCATTTTTCTTCGATGGTTCGAAGTGCGAGCAAGGGGGCAAAGTAGGGATTGTCTTTATCACACCATAGGGCACTCCGTTGCCCTTATCATTCAAACTAGACTTCCCTTGCACAAACAATAACACCGAGTATGAGGCCCTGATCTTAGGACTTCAAATAGCCATCACAATGGGCATTAAAATATTGAATATCTTTGGTGACTCCTTGCTCATAGTTAATCAAGTCAAGGGTTTGTTCCAATACCGATGCCCAATCCTGAAATCATACAAGGAACTTGTTGACACCTACCTAGCCCGGATGGAATGGTATGACATCGAGGAAATCCCTCGTATGTCAAATAGATTTGCAAACACCATGGCATCCTTGGGATATTTAATCCCTCAGAATCCATCTATGGATTTCACAACCATTCATGTTAAAGTGCTCTCACACTCAATGATACAGCATGAGGCTTTTGATAATCGAGAATCAATCAACATGATCAATATCGAACCAAATCAGGATTGGTCCTTTAAAGCTAGATATTTCTTGCAAATGGCACCTTGGGGGTCTTTGATCTCTCAAGGTCCTACGGAGTGTGGTACAACCATTCACCATAGGGTTGTTTCTCAATCTGTATTCACAAGTTCTGGATCGTAGGAGGAACATGCCATTTTATCTATAGAAGTTGTGGCTTATCAGGATTGGCTATCCCAGTTACAAGACTTCCTAAATCTTGGAATGGTACCACAAGGCCTATCGCATGCTGAAATATGAACATTTAAATAGAATGCAACAAGGTACATCTTATTGGGAGATATCCTTTATAGAAAATGTTATGATGGAATGCTCCTCCGTTGTCTTGAGCCATAGGAAGCATCCTAGGCAATTTCACAGGCTCATGATGGTACATGTGGTGGTAATTTTAGTGGCATGGCTATCATTAAGCGCATCTTGAGAATGGGCTACTATTGGCCCACTATGGAAAAATACTATTGCGAGTATGTCAAGAAATGCGTTAAATGCCAGCATCACGCAAACCTCACTCACTTGCCATCCCAAGCCTTGCAACCCATCCAGGCAGCATGGCCCTTCTCACAGTGGGGACTAGACTTAGTTGGGAAGATCTCACCCCCATCCTCAAGCCAACACACGTTCATCATAATGACCACTGAGTACTTCACCAAATGGGTCGAAGCGATCCCCTTGACATCGACAACTGGACCAAGGATTACGGAGTTTATACTCCACAATATCATAAGTCATTTTGGGGTCCCTTCAAAAATAATATCGGATAATGGGCCATCTTTCAAGAACAAAAATGTGCATGCTTTGATGAACAAATACCATATTCAGCATAGTTTTTCAACACCCTATTATCCACAAGCAAATGGGCAAGCGAAAGCCTCAAACAAAACAATAGTCTCCATCTTGAGGAAGATGGTGAAAGATAATCATAAGGACTGGCATCTACAATTACCTCTTGCATTATGGGCATACAGGACTAGTGTGCGGATGCCCACTAGGGCAACACCATTTTCACTTGTATATGGCATTGAGGCCATCATGCCCTTAGAGTTGGAAATTCCAACCCTACGCATAGCATTGAAGGACTTCATAGATGATGACACCGCGCGACAAGGCCACCTTGATCAATTAACGCTTCTTGATGAACGCCGAGTCAATGCCTTGGAGAATCTCCATGTTTATCAGGATCACCTTGCACGAGCTTACAATAGTAAAGTCCACTTAAGAGAATTCAAAGTTGGGGATCTTGTGCTCAAAGAAAACCAGAAAAACTCAAATCTATCACCGCACCTACGAGATAAATTTATAGCAAATTGGATAGGCCCATACATAATCTCGAAAAGGGTTGGGCCCGGAGCATATCACCTCACATCATTGGATGGTGTTGAAGAGCCTGAGCCTCTCAATATCATTCACTTAAAGGTATTTTATACATAAAACACAAAAACATTCAAATATGCCAAAAATACAAAAACAATACAAAGCATCAAAAATACAAACAAATCATAAAAACATAAAAATTCAAAGATAATAAAAAATGCTCCAAGGGTATCCAAGCTCAAACCAAAAAATCTCCAAGGGTATCCTCACACCGCTTGGTCACCTTAATCAAAATTTTCCAAGGGTATCCAAGCCGCTTGGTCAAATTCCATCAAAATGCTCCAAGGGTATCCTCACACCGCTTGGTCACCTTAATCAAAATGCTCCAAGGGTATCCAAATCGCTTGGTCAAATTCCATCAAAATGCTCCAAGGGTATCCAAGTCGCTTGGTCAAATTCCATAAAAATGCTCCAAGGGCATCTTCACGCCGCTTGGTCACCTTAATAAAAAATGCTCCAAGGGTATCTTCACGCCGCTTGGTCACCTTAACCAAAATTTCTCCAAGGGTATCTTCTCACTGCTTGGTCAAACCCTAAAAGCCCCAAAGGCACAATAAGCCCTTTGGTCAAAATAAAATCAAAGATACAAAAACATTCAAATAAGCAAAAATACAAAAACAATGCAAAGATCAAAAATACAAAAACATTTGCATCTTACATCTGCATCCACATAGTTGCATTGCATTAAACATTCATATCCATCACATTTGCATATGCTATGATCACACTCTTGCAAATGATGCCACAGTTTGTATCACAACCATAAACATTCAAGTCCATCGTCATCCATTCATCCATGTGTGTAACTATGTTTTTCAACACAACCATTTCCTATTGCTATACAGAATAGGCTAAGGTTTTTTGGTCATTCAACCATATCTAGTGGTCTTATCAGCTTTTGTGGAAATCCATCTTGATTAGTAGAGGGTAAGGTCTAGTCATGATAATACCTTGGATATTCAGGATCCCATCACTAATTGACACATTAAAATTCTAGTTGGTACAAGGGAAAGATGAAAGCTGCAAAAGTGGTCTAGGTTACCTTAAGCAAAAAGGGTCTTCCTTGCTTATCCCCTTGTGTGACCGGTTCAAAGGTGCTGAGAATTGGTAAAAGGACAAGTTCCGCCCTACCTAGTTAAATCCCTTGCTTTTACCAAAATAAGAAAAAATCCCAGAATCAAGAAAAATTCAAAATCAAAACAAACAAGTGATTATCATCACTACATAAATCCCTTGCTCAAGAGAAAAATAAAAAAATCAATAAAAAATAAACAGTGATTTTCATCACTAAGCATGAGCAAGTATCCCAAATAAAATGAAGAAAATAAGGGAATGGAGCTTGAATCCCTGGAATTCTCAGCATTGTACAAACCAGAAGGTGATCCCCATTATAGGTTGGTATAAACACACTTGGCAATGGTGGTATCCTTATGCATGATGATATGTCTATCACAATAGCATCTTGCATTTGTGTAGACCAATGTTTGCATGTGGATGAGCTAGCTTTGGGTAACCCAATACTGCCTAGTGGTATAGTCCAACTAAGTCCAACATAGGATCAGATGAACACTTGAGGATCCCCGATCTTAGTAATGGGCTGAAAGAATCCCGCTTGACATCAGAGGAAATGCTTGAGTTCTATCTAAATATATTCATTTGCACACACAGGGATAATGAATATCTAGGTCCATGATGAAAGCCTTGCTTTTCAAAAGTCTTGTATGGTCAATATACAGCTGTTGATAGGGTAACTAGAGTGTTTGAGTCTCAGGAAAAACCTCAAAACTTCCTACATAGCAACAAATCATATCATCAATCACATCATCAATTTTATTTATGAGGTTTTGTGAATTAAGGGGTATTAACAAAGTAGGCTAGATACCGGATAGATGTCAGAAATGATATTTACACGGCCACTGGATATTTTGAATATTTTAAATTACAGAAGCTTATCAAGAAAGTACATACATTCCACGCCATTACATTTCACATATGGATGCTTAAATAATTAATTCTTGTGATAAGAGTGATTATTTACATTCATGACTAATATACTTTCTATGGTGTCACCCATTGGATTGTTAAACTCATATCATATGCATTCCTTATGTTTTAAGTGACTAAAGCATATAGGTTCATTCACATTAGATCAAACACCATATAGATAATGCATTACACATTGCATTTACCATAACATAACACAAGTCGAATGCATACAACTAAAGCAAAAATTAAACATGCATTTAACAATAACATTGCATCCATAAATACATAGTTCATAACTCATCCATTTACATCTAAGATCACATCATGGCATCCACATGCATTACATTATAAAGCAATAATCAATTCATGTAGGCAATATCCATATGCACCACATCATATAGCCATAATCAAAACACGTAAAACCCCATAAGCATCCATATATGCATACATCATAATACATCTATGCACACAATCATTAAGCCAACTCATGATACATCATATCATGTCACAATAATCAGATCATATAAACATCTACATAAGCATCCATCTAAACATCCACATCATCATAAATATCACCTATCATCTAACACATACATCAACTCATCATAATGCCATCATCACATCGCATAAATAAAACAAAAACATGAGCAATAAAGGATACACATAATGAATCATAATGTAAATATCTCATATAAATATGTGTGTCAAATACATAGATGTACAAAATACCCATAGGCTACAGTCATGTAGGTCAGTTGACCTCAAAAATAAAAGCTAAAGTACATCATGAATCAAAGTAGGCCTACACCCCCTGTGTCACCACCCCCTATGGCTAGATCTTGAGTAGAATGATGTGAGCCTGTTGGTCTCTCTGTATGAGTTCGGGTCCTCTGGCTAGGCCAGATGGAAGACTACCTTGAGGTAGAGTGCCGACTAACCTGTGATCCACCTGCACCTATCCTCTCCCTAGGAGTGGCTCCTAGCCTCTTGATCTGCATCTGGAGAGTGACAATGTAGGCTGCATCATCAAAAATATTTGCATCACACTCATCCAATAAGCCCTGTAGATGCCTAGTCTCTACCCCTAGATCTACCCCTGTAGGACCTTATGGAGTACGAGGAACAACAACAAGCTGCATCCTAGTGGCACCACTCTTGATAGCATCCTGCAATACCTATATCTATGTCATGAGTTATGCTATAGTGGCATCTCATTGTGCTATAGTGGCATCTCACTACTGTACCTAGATCTTGGTCGACTAGAGCTCGACCTCTACCTCATGCAGCTATGCCCTAAGAGGAGAATCTCTCTCCTTGAGATCCAACTCCTCCTCCTCCTTCTCAGGAGCCTCCTTCTCTTTTGCTACCGTCTGCTCTATTGACTGGCCCCATCCCTCAGTCCTAGCTCAAACTCTTTGCCCTTCTAGATCTGTGCCTCCATCATTGTCATCATCCTCATGGCCCAAGCTACCATCACCATGCCACAACCAATCCCCCCACCACTATGTAAAAGCATCTATGACTCCCCCATAAACACCTACATCAACTATTAGGGCATCCTCCTCATTAGTAAGCTTTATGATGTGGGGTGGAGGAAGGTCTCTCTCTGCTATGATGCACCTATATAGGACTGGAGCATGGGGTACATCCTGATGCAATCCATACTAAAAAATAATGTGATAGTAGAAGAAATACTCTCTGATGCCACCCTTGTGGCCAATGATCCACCACTCACACCACATCCTAGCTATAAATCTGGTTAGATCATCCTAGGTCGGGCAGTCATGATATGGGTGCCATATGATATCTTGGGCCTATAGCCTAGTGAAAGAAGTAATGTAATGGGGGAGTTCCCCCACATGAGGGTGGCTCTTGCACCCTCATGCTCTCGAGCCCATCTGGTGGCATAGCACTACATCGAATCATCAATCTCTATGATCTCTATGGGAAGCCCTCTGGGATGATCTACATGAATGTGCTCCCATACCCATATCTATAGAAGTAAGCTACAAGTGATGCTAGCATGACCCCATTGGTGGATGCGATACAACTCATCATAGCACTATGCTAGCAAAGTGCTCCCCCATGCGTAGATGATAGGGTCCTCACTATCCAACAAATCCTGAACCATCGTAAGGAGGTTCTAAGGGAACCTCAAGCTTGAGTAGTTTGAGAGAAGCAGGTTGTTGATATCCATCAACAACACCGCATGCCTCTTAGAAAAGACCCTCACCTTGTACCATTGCAGAATAGATACACCACCAGATTTGGTGTCCTTGAAGGCAGCCGCAACACGCCTCCTAAACACCCAAGCAAATACTACCTCGTGGTCATTAGTGGTCGAAGAAACGATGGCCACTCCATCAAAAGGAATCCAAAAAATCCTGTATACATCCTCCGGTGTGATAGTCATCTCACCGGTAGGAAGGTGGAAGGTATTAGTCCTGGGATCCCATCGGTGAGCCAGGGCCATGAGGTAGGCCTGATCTGACATAATCTGGGGTAGCCTAGTCACATACTGTAATCCATGGGCATTAAACCATGCCCAGTCTGCATCATCCATACATGGTAGGAGGTCATTTAAGAGCTTCGGGTCCCAAGCCCAAGCAGAAAGAATCTAAGGATAAAAATCAAGGTATAACTACAGTGCATCTAAGGCATAAATCACACTAAAACATGAAAAGAGGTGCAAATAATGATAGACTATCCTAAGTCTAAGTGAAAGAGGAATAAATGCACCTAATCATGCAACAAATTTTAGAAAAGCAACTCAAAAATTCAAAAAAATCAATTAATCATCTCAAAATACAAAAAAAATAAAAAATTTTCCTAAGGTTTCCTGGTCGCTTTCATCTATAGCGACCAAAAATCGGCCACTGAGGCTAGCAGCGGCCAAACCCCAATGGTCAAAATTTTGACCGTTGAGATTTGAATCGGCCGCTACCATCGACAATGGCCAAGCCATGGGCCAAAGTGGCCACTCTGTGCGGCAGTGATCGACGGGCGACACGACAACCGTGTATGCCCTAGGCCAAAAACATCAAAAAAATTGCAAAAACAACAAAAAGGGGGCAAGCCCACCAAAAAAAATCCTAAACTAAGCCTATCTACAGGTTTGGTTTGTTGCCAACAAGTTTAATGAGGTTCGTTCATCGATTACTTAGTGTGGTTCATTTTTACTAAAAAATGAGCAAGGTTAGGGTTTCAAAGAGTACTCGAGAAGCTCCAACTCCTCCACTCATAGATGCCTCACCTTGCATAGCCATGGTCCTCGTCGATAAGCTCTCCAAAGTCACAAGAAGTCACTTTCACTCTAGAGCTCAGAAAAGCAAATTGCCAGCTAGGAAAAGTGAAAATTCAAAACCCTAGGCTGCTTTTATATTTCCCAAGTTATGCCTCGGTCATTGCGGTCGTCAGCGGCCCAAAATTCTTGGCCGCTGAGGTCGAGAGCGGCCACAAACAGGCATTTGGGGGTCGCTAGATCTGACAGTGGCTAGAAACATAGAAAAAATAGAAAAACTCCTTCCAGGAGGAACAACAAAAAAATCAAATAAGCACATTTGATGGTTCATAATCATCATGATGATCAAAATAACAAAAAAAATCACATAAAAACAAAATCTCAAGTAAGCCTCGTATCCAGCTACTTACTCTATCAACTCGGTGGTTGCAGCGATTTACACTCCATAGAATCTGGTGAGATGAGTGAGTTACCATAGGGCTACTTGGGGTAAATCATTCATTTTGGAATTGTGATGTGCCCCCTCAATCTCGAAGAAGACCAAGATGGTTGGACTACTCCATGGGTGTGATAGAATCATCTTAATTCCTTTATGGCATTACAACACTGAGCCAAGTGATTCAACACAAGCCTAAATAGAATCACTCATCCTAACTCCCTAAGAAGGCTATTTATGGTCAGACCACTCCTCGGGATAGGGATGAATGATCATCATAAATAGTGAAGTCACACTTGGATGGGGGATTTCCCATTAAAAGAACAAACACTAGAAAGAAGCCAAACTAGTCATATTGGTCAAGCGACTTGTCGCTTCATTCATTGCCCTTCCCTCATCAATTCGTTGTGTGAGGGGGTAGTTCATATCTTCAAATAATCATAATCAAAGTCAACCAAAGATCACTCAATCACATCAAAATTGCATTCATCCTACGAATCATTGCAAGCAACTATCACAGAACTTCCCCCATTTTCTGGGTTCATAAGAAAAATATAACATGCCAGTTTGTAGCTCTCCTCTGGTCGGTTCTATTGTAGTGACATAAGCTACCCGATTGCATTTGAGGAATGAGTGCAAGTGAACATGTGCAAGCTTCTTGCAGAATTAAGCCTTCAATCAAGTTGAAGCAATGATTCAGGGATGCATGCCATCTTGCATGGTTGGGCCATCCAGCGTTGATCAGACCAATGATCATCATACACCCATAGTAGTCTACATTTTTTCTCCACGCTATGTTTTTCCCACACAATGCATCACAAAAAGGGGTATCTATAGACACCTAAAACACGTCGTGTTTAGGAGAACTACTCATGTGGGCACATTCATAGACCATGTGACTAAACCTTGGGACCTTCCAAGTGCCAAAAGTGGTTTTCACCACTCATCTGGGGTAGTATTAGCCCATCCAAGCCTAGCTGCTATGAACCAGAGCGGCTGGATTCTAGCCACTGAAGCTCAGAGCAGCCAACCCTAGCCACTACAGATGACAATGGCTAAGCCCTAAATAGCAACTTGCCATCAAACTAGCCTAATATCGGGTGGAAGTGGTAGTTTGCATGCAATAAGGTCGAGTGGGGATAACTTTGCATTCCTCCTCATAGCTAGTCTACATGAGAGACTCAAGTCCGGATTTAGACATCAGTTAACTGGCCTTCAAGCACAGAAAAAGACTAAAATTCTCATGCTAACAAATAGTCTGCATGCAAGATTCAGTCCTAGGGTTTTAGACATTGACCTAGGGCTTCAAAAACATTATAAGGTGCAAACCTAAGGGCACCAAGGATGAATTTAGAGACTTTTTAGAGAGCTTTTTGAGACTTGGAGAGCTTTTCTTATAGCGAAGCCCTATCGGATCGGAGAGCAAATTGGAGCACCTTTTAGGAGCAATGAAGTGATGGCCGATTGAGAGGTTATCATCTATAGGATATTCAACACATCGGGCATAAACGACAATCATTTCAACTTCAAAAATAATCCTAGATCCATAGCCTTGGAGCAATAGAGATAGGTTTTCATCTTAGCGGCCACTATCTCGGACAGTGGCCCGCAGGCCTAGTCTAGGGTTCTTAGCATTAGTTTCTTTTATTTAGCTTGTTACATGTTTTTACGCCATTAGCATAGATCTGGTTTATTGCATTTACTTGCATTCATAGCATTAGTTTCTATTGTCATTGAGCATATTTCTGTTATCATTAGGGTTTTTGCTAACAACCTCATCCAAGGAGGCAATCCCGAATGACTGAGTGTTTGCTATTGTTTTCATGCTTGTAGGACTACAGGTTCACTAGATAGGTTATCAACATACGAAAGCAAAAGGATCCCTCTAGGAGCCAGACCTAGAGAAGGAGGTATCTGTAAGCCCTCATACAATTTTGTGTGTGTCACCTAGACAGTCATATACCACCTAGGAGCGGTTTTACTTGACCTAGATGGTGAAAACCCACTAGGAGCCTTTTGGGGTCACCTAGATAGTCATAGACCACCTAGGGATGTTATGGGTTGACCAAGCGGTATGTAGATACCCTTGGAGCCTTTTGTAACTTTGCTTACTTTGTATTCTTAGGAGGAAGGTGCAATACCTTGTATACCCCCAGTATTTGTGGTGATCAAAGGAAGTGAGGAAGGTGTGATACCTTTAGAATCCTCAGTTTGCTTCATTGCTTGTGATGTAAATAGTGGGGAAGGTGTTACATCTTGGATACCCCTAGTATGTACTATGATTGGTGCAATGTTATTGTATTGGCTAGAAGCAATATAAATTGACCCCCACGATTGTGCTAGGGGATTTTGGGTAATGCCTATGTTTTTATGGGGTGAAATGAGTTCTCCACTCATGGATAAAGCTCCCTCATCAATGAGATCTTGGACCTGAGGATCATTCCTATCAATTATATCATGTACTAGGTATTTGAACATGAAGCACCTATGGATGTCATGCCCATTTTTCCTATGGTAATTGCAATATAGGCATTTGCAATATGTTTTGGGTTTTGGTGCATTTCTATTGATAGGTTGACACTCAGGTAGGTTGATCACATTAGCTACTAAGAGATGCTCAAATAAAGAGTCCATGGACTCGACAATGGACGTAAATTGTCGCTTAGGGTGACGCTGCTAGTTTAGCCCTTGATTTTTTTAAGACTTAATATTGGATTACATAGGAGTTGGTTGGTCCAGATACACAAGGGGTTGAGATTTAAGATTACTCAACTGTACCTCAATGCTTGTGAGTTAACTCAAGATCTGTTGTAAATAATTGTGTTGTTGATTCATGTGTAACTCCACATTGGCTAGCCTATACAAGATATGTTGTGGAACTGGTGGGGGTGATGACTGGATGACTATTGAAGAACCTAGATGGCAATTGATAGTTGGTGGAGGTGAACTAGGTGTGGGATTTGGGAGATAGTTGATCGAGGGTGGATAAAAAGTCCCTAATTTTTTAGCAGATGTGGATGCTTCATGATGATTGGAGCTGGCGATTATATCCACATGTTATTATTCTTGATTTAGCTCATGCTCATGTTCCAACTCAAACTTTTCAACTATGGTAGTTGGGTTACCCCCACTTTGGTCTAGGGGTACATCGACTCTTGATCTTGTGGAGATGTTGAGTGAGATGGAGTAGGTGTGACCGAATCCATCAATGGTATCTCCTATGGTGTGGATGGGATTTTGTGTGGAGTCACAAGTTGCATAGATGAATTCAGAGGACTTTTGTTCTTTGTCATCACATTGATCATTCCCACAAACTCATGAGAAGATGCATTTGCATTTGAACAAGTTATGGCTGCCTCATGAACTTGTCCAAGATGATATGCTTGGCCTCCATGTTCGGAGGGCACATCAAGAATGCTATCAATTATTGGAAACTTGGTATGGGGACTACCTAGATTTTTGATCGACTCGATGATAGGTGTGAATTTAGCATTGGGTACTATGCACTCATCAAGTTCTAGGTAGGTTAATTGAATTGTATCCTCAACTATGGTTAGTGAATATGGTACGATACGATTTGATTCATCCGTATCAACAGGGGGTTCTTCCTCCTTTTTGGTAGGAGTGATAAGATATTCTATAGGTTTATTGATGACAAATATGGGAGCTTCTATAGTTGGCTCTTCTAATCCTTCCTTGCTTGAAAATATAGAGGATGGTACTAGAGGTGGTGGTGAAGGCAATTTCATGACTAACCATGGGGTTGCATCTAGAATTTGGGTAAAGTCATTGGGTTTAATATCCAAATGATTGGGTCACACTATAGGCCTTTGTGGATGATCCACCTAATTATAATACTTGAAGGGGTCTGGGTCAACATGGACCACATGGACCTTACCTTCATCAATGTATTTAATGCATTGATTAACTATAGATGGAACACATTACATGTCTCTTATCCATGGCCTTCCAAGTAGTATGTTGTACTGTATTGCACCCTCCAAGATGTAGAACAATGTAGGCACAATATTTTGTCCAAATTCAATAAGTAGGATTATTGTGCCCATGACGGAGGATAAAGCATCATTGAATGCTTGTAATGTGAACTTGGATGGTGCAATGGGTGAGGATGGAAGGTTGAGATGTTTCAGTGAAGTTGTGGTAATAATGTTTATCGAGGAACTTGTGTCAATTGATACTCACTTATAGGGGACCCTATTGATTCTCACGATGATATGCAAAGCAAGATCTGGTGAATTGGTAGGCATGGGTTTGACCTCATAATTTTGAAAGGATATAGCAGGCTTCTTGTATATTTGTATGTATCCCATAAATTTGTTGAAAGCATCAGAGTCATGAGGTTGCACCTCAATGGAATCTAAGAACCTTATGAAAGGTTCCCAATATTTGGAGGACTGTAGTAGAAGCTCACTCATGGTCACTTTAGCTAATGGTGCATGTGAAATTCGCATAGGTCTACTCTGGGTTGCTAACACTTGTTGGATAGGAGTTCTGGGTGGTGAAGACCACAATGTAGAGGGAGTGTAGACCTCCCTGCTAGGCTCTTTTGAAGGCTGATTATATCTAGTTTGTGATTGGAATTAGTGTTGGCTAACCAAATAATCCACTTGATCATGTGGATAACCCATTTATGTTCTCCTAGTAGAGGTACTATGGTGGTTGGGTCCTCCAAGTGAGGAGTGGACCTCACGATGAATTTCAGGGTATCGTGTAGGAATGATGAGATCCTTAGGAGAATAGCGAAGCTGACTACTATCAGGGCTCCATGTAGAAGTGAGGAGATCATCATACCTATAATGATGGTGCTCAAGGCCTCTCTTAAAATTTTCTACTTCACTAGCTCATGATCGAGCTTGGCCATGCATAGTTGTCATGATGTGCTGACTAGATGAGCCCTGAAGGAAACCCACACTAAAGAAAATTGACTTTCAAAAAATGCTATAAGTGTTATATATCAAAATGATTAGTGCAATGAGCTGATAATAATGGGCCAGGTCTCCAAAATTTGATTTTTGGGTCTAAAATTTGTATTTTTGGAATATTTGGCCAACCGTGGCTTGTGGGGAAATGCCCACTTTTAGTATTTTTTGGGAAATTTTGAACCATGAAGAGTTATGACTCAAAATTTATAGGAGAGGTGCCCTAGGGGCTAACTAAGACAATAAAACAAATTTAGCACTTTTCAGAGTTGCCTAGCCCACTATATGACTATTTTAGTGTAGTTTTTCACTATTTTCGGGGCCAAAAATAGAGTAAAAATAAAATCAAAATAACTTTTTTGTTATACCTCCGTTTTACACAATTATTGAAGCATTGGATGCAAAATCAAAAAACAATATGATTATATTTTTATTGATTAAATATGTGTCCTATACTAGTTTCAGCGTGTTTAGATTTGTTGTTGCTCTTTGCTCTTGTTGTAGAATTAGAATGAAGGAACTCAACTAAAGTGGTGACTAGGGACACTAGTGCCAAACATTATTTCTCAAAAGAGTCTAAGGTACACCGCTTAAATCCTAGTGGGGGGTTCACCTATCTCCATTTTATATGATGTATTTTTTTTGGGAAATTGATCGTCAAAAGTAGGATTTATGGGTGGGTGTCCCATCATTCCTGAATGGGTGTGTATCGTTCCAAAATTTTTGCACCCTTACCTTCAGGCTAAAGGATCCATGCCCAAAAGGGGGATGGGAAAAGGATGGGATGGTACCTCGGACTGAGAGGCCATTTGAAGGTCCCGCCTCTCGGGGGAGGGGTATTAAGGTGATTTTTCGACGGATGGTGGGGTTCACTAGGAAACGTTTAGTGGCAGTTTCCATGCCTAGGTTGGAAATGTGTATAATGTGTTTAGTTTTATCTTTAAACATCCAAGTACTAGGTTTTTCCAGATGAATATAAGTGTTCTATTGTGAAAATGCAAATTAAATAAATACAGAAAATAGATTTGGACAGAAAATAGAAAGAATAAGCTAGATTAAAGAACTATACCTGATCTGAATGTCTGATGAAGGTTCTGATTTTTGAAGCAGTCCGGATCATCTGGAATTTGACAGGATCATCTGAGATCTGACAGGATCATCTGAGATCTGACAAATTCATCAGAGACCTACAAACAGAGAAATAGATACAAAATACCAGAAATGCAACTATTCTAACAGAGAAAAAATGGTGTAAAATGGCAACATAGATGCTAAGGTGATAATCACAAATAAAAATTCAAGTAGATTATGACGTTATAATGACAAATTATGACTTCATTGTGCACTTAAGCTATATGGGTGAACTCCAAGATGCAGAACAATAAGGAATAATAACAAATTTAACTAAATGTAGGATAAATCAACAAACAAAGTGAGAAAACGCAAACCCTGGGCACTGATTGCCCCCAATGTTGACTGCAGTTGAAATCATCTCAGATTGGTATGAGATCATCTCGAATTGAATAGGATCATCTGTGATGATCTGAGCTTGCTATGGCTGAAAAACAATGAAGTTCCTGCAAACAAACTTGGAAAAATACAAATGCAAATGGTGGTTTAAGATAGTCTAAGGCATGTAGAATTCGTGTTATAGGGAATTTTAGCTAGGGGGAATGCCAAGAGGGGGTCCTAAGGTTAAATAGGCTTATGAGGGAGGTTAGGAGGTTGGAGATCATCCTAATTTGGAAGATCTCCAATGGGGGAGGTCTCTAACGGTGCAGACACGCTTCTACCCAAATTAGAGATGCCGTTGAAACAGAAGCTAACTATGCACAAATCAGTTTGGGACGAGATTGTCTAGACGTTCTTCTCTAAACAAAATTGTCCGATTTGAGGTGATATCATCTGATCGGTGATGATATCATAAAACGGACAAAACAAACTCTAAAAATGGCACAAAAAATGAGGAAATGGGCAGTAGGCGATTTGGGAGCGGTTTTGGGGTTAAAATTTGAATTTGAATTATTATTAATGTAATTTTAATTATTTGCTAAGGTTTACTGCACCAATTTTAGGGTGCTACATTTGCCCCCTCTTTAGCAAATTTTTCGAGGAAAATGCATTAAATATGAGTTCTTCTTGATCTACGAGAAAGCAAAAATTTATTCCCATTTTTAGGCGACGATTCTTGGTCGAATCGTACGATAGCTTACTATGATGCCCCCTCCGTGTTTTTACCCAAATCGAACATTTGAGGTAAAAACGCAAAAAAGCCAAAATTAAATTTGTTGCTAATTGTTTTTGAATAAAATTAAAAAAAATAGAGAAAAACCCTAATTCATTTTTACTGTTCATTTTTTTATTTCCTAGTTTGTGGAGCTCTGTAGACAAGATGGTCAAGACAGCGCATAGATCGACAGAGGTCCAACGCGGGCTACGGGTAAGGGTCTAAACTTAGTTTAGAAGGCTTGAATTTTGAATTTCATGATTTTTAGATTAAATTTTGATAATTTTTGAGCATCGTGGCCATTTTTGGGCCGTCGACGTCGTCAAGACGAAATCATCGAAATTGTCTTGATTTCGTCAAAATCGTCTCGATATCGCTGATTTCATCCAAGGGCAAAATTGATGAAATGGGGACGATTTCATCAAAAATGGGACGATTTCGACTGGAAAAATCGGAGATGAATTTGCTCAAATTTGGGACGATATCGTCCAATAGTGGACGATATCATCATTTATTAAATTGAACTTGCTTTACTTGCATTATTAATGATTGTTTTATTAATGATTTTTATTGTTTTGTTGTTTATGTTGCAGAGAGGATTACTAAAGAGTAGAGAATGGAAATACGACAGGTTGAGGGATGACTTGGCCATTCTATCTTAGGCAGAGCAAGATCAGCTGCCTCAGGTTGGCTTGCAGCATGTGGCAAAGATGCCACAGGTTTCTATAGATATGGGGCTATTGACAGCCCTAGCAGAGAGGTGGTATCCGAGTTCTTCTTGTTTCTGGTTACTAATAGGGTAGATGACTCCCACACTACAGGATGTATGGAGGATTTTGAGGATCCCCATACAAGGATGGCTAATCACTCCCACGGCCAATTAGAGCCACATGATGATGTGACTATGCAGGAATCCGAGCTTCACCCTGGAGAAGGGCGGAGTGAACATCAAATCTCTATAGCAGATGCCTGGGGCATCTAGACTGACACAGGTTTTGGCTAGGGTTGTAGGTGGTTTGTTGCTATGCCATCAGAGTGGATGCAGAGTACCATGGCTACTGACAGATGTGATATGCAACATGAGAGACCATGAATACCAGTTTTCTTGGGGGAGCTTTGTACTATGTTGACTATATAGGATCTTGCATGGGGTTGTATACAAGGGCGATCGATGTATGGTTATGACATCTCTACTACAAGTTTGGTGCTAGGAGCACATCATGGTGCGGAGGCCGATAGGGCTTCCACTAACAGGGATTGATGGGGAGAGGCCTCGATATTTCTACTGGTGGCTCCAGAGAGGGTCACAGTGGCGGATAGATCTGCCAATGTCCCGGAGACTACTTGACGACCTTGTCTCCGACCAGATCACCTGGAGGCCTTGGAGAGATCATCCAGGGTGGGCCGAGGACAGATAGGAGTTGGCTTGCATCAAGCGAGTCTGTTGGCTAAGGATGGAGAGGGGAGAGGTGGAGCTCCATCGCTATGACCAAGTTTTGAGGTAGTTCGGTCTATAGTAGGGGATCTCATCCCTCAGAGACTACAAGTTTTCTTGGACTGTCCGGGATAACACTATAGTTAGTGGGGCTCCAGATATGCAGTGCTTCTAGGGTCTAAACACAGATGATGCCCCCATTCAGCTAGTGGATGGGGATGACGTAGGGGTAGCTGATGGCTATGATGCATGGTACATAGGTATCCGCCCTCCTCGGATGATGAGGGCTCAGGGTCCGATTCACATAGTTGTGCGTCGGATGGGGAGGCAGTGCCAGGCGACCATTGAGGTGACACATGGTCACGACGGGAGAGAGTGGAGACCACAAGCTCAGTAGAGGCCATGAAAATGGGAGAGGAGGGAGGAGAGACCTCCTTCTCCATAGAGAGAGACCACCATCACCCGATAAGGGGAAGGGTGTGGACACATGAGAGATTAGTGAGATGGCTACTCTTCGGGTGAAGATTGTTCATCTCCAGGCAGAGGTGCAAACTCTACAGGATGAGGCTGCATGACACCAAGAGAAGGCCACATAGCTCAGAGATGAGGTAGCATGCCTTAGAGCACAAAGCAGAGGGGCGAGCACTCGAGATCTAGCACGGGCTATTACCCAAAGTCACATTTTATTAGACATTATACCACCATATGGTTCCAGAGGGGTAGAGGTTATCACTGTCAGCCCATATTATAGAGCCTATCGGGATGAGGTCATCGAGGACATCATCACGATCAGAGTCCAGGACTCATAGCACCACACGGACTATGATGGGGCCACCTCGTCCACCTCAGGGCAGGGGAGGAGATGAGGCTAAGAGCTTGAGGGGTTCTCGAGGCTAGCTGCTACAGATTGCATTGCACAGATTGATTATAGTGCTTATTATTATTTTTGATAGGGGATTGAGTATGCCTAGGTACAAATTGTGGCATACCAATCTAGTTTTGAGATGATGTACATATATTGTTGAGATATATATAGATGAGATATTTTTGATCATATGACTTGTCTTATGTATTTGTATGATGCTTTAATGTTTTGATTTGATTGATTTGATGATTCATGTAATTATGCCATTTGGAAATATGATGGTTTGAATGTCATGCTTTTTTTTTAAATTTAAATGAAATAATCTGATGTAAACAAGTTGGTTGTTTGTGATGTGATAATTTGATAAAAATAAAAGGGACTTTTAACAATAATTTCAAAGGACATTGTCGCTATTATAGACCATTTCATGGAGTCGCCGCTCACTCGATCGTCAAGCTAATCCTAGTATAGAAATATTGCTAAAAGTAAAAGAGTGCTTAAGAGACTGTATTAAGGCTTTGTTGTGATGATGCAAATGATGATGATGATGATGATTTTTTTTTCAGATTTCCATGAAAATATTATGCATGAAATATTTTAAAATGACTTTTGCTAGGCATAAATTCCTAAGTGTGATAAATTTTTTGGATAATTCCCTAGGAATTATACCATCATTGCAAAATTGAAGTTTGACATAATGACATGAAATAGAATAGGTGTTTGTTTGTTTTAAAGCATAATTGTGTAACATAATGATTTAAGTCATATGTTTTTATGATTTTAAATAAATGAAAAATAAAATTGGTACAATGGTTTGCACTAGGCATAGAATATTTAGGTATAAACTTATACCATCATCACGAAATCCAAAGAAGAAAATAATAGTTTTATTGCATGGTTGATTTGTAATTTTGGTCTTCATAAAATATGAAGACGAGGACTTGCACTAGGCATAAAATTCCAATTTTAGTTTTGGAACTATACCATCGTCGCGAAAGTCAAAAGTTATATATAAATGTAACTTTATTGCATGTTTTGAAAATGATTTTGATTTTTGATAATGCATGTAGTTGTCTTTATACTAAACAACTGTTCTTCAAAGAAGATAATGAATTTATCCCAAATAATTTGCAAAAATATTTCAAAGTATCTTAAAGACAAAAGCTAGATTTAGAAGGAATCCCATGTGCGTATGTGAGTTCATTACCAATCTTGATTTATCATAATGATACACAAAATCTCTCAAATACAAATGTGTGTGCAATTGCATTGTTCATTTTCCAAGTTGTGAGCAAGATAATTTGATACAAGTGATTTGAATGAACCAAATAAGTGTTCATTAACCATGATTTAGATGCATATAACCATACCAGACTACTATGTAGGTCGGGTTATCAAGAGCTAGCTAATCCATAAGTAGACATAGGTCTGTACAAAAGAAGGTCACTAATGTGACAGACATATCACCATGCTAGGAGTTACCCAAGGCCAAGAGGGTTGGGCACAAACTACCTGTTATGGGGCTTACCTCATAGTTTTTGAATAATTGAGAATTCCAGGGATTCAAGCTCATCAACCCTTCTTTTCTTTTCAAGGGGTAGGGAAAGAGATTTTATTGCTTTTGCTTTTGCCTTTTTTTATTTTTCTTTGCTTTTGCTTTTTTTTTTTTGTATTTTTGTATTGTGACTTGATATTTGAGATAATGCTGAAATAACCTTTTTCTTTTTCTCTTTTTCTTTTGAACTTTTATTTTCTTCCTATACTAGGGATACTTGCTCGGATTAGCTATAGAGCAAGGGATTTTTATTCCGGGTAGGGGTGAGCTTGTCCTTTTTCCAATTCTCAAATATTCTAGACCATGTGCATGATAGGATAGCAGGGGAAACTTTTCGCTCAAGAACCATTTCTACTATGTAACATAGCATGGAAATTACAAATGTAATCATTTTATTGTGAAAAGATATGCTTGGTTTAAGTAAATAACAACATCAATTCTCTGTGCTCAAACTTTATTTAATTGAATTTTGTGTACTTTGATATAAGAGAGATTAGTATTCATGCGAGATAAAATCAAGATATTTATTTTTTTGTGTTTGTGATAGTAGAGGATTCCAAATAAATGCTAATTTATCCAAAATAACTTGAAAATATAACTGCAATACTTGAAGAAGAAATATATACAAAAAATATTTGTGAAGAGTTTGATAATTTTGACTCTCTCTTTCTTCTTTATTATATATATATATATATTTTGGGTTTCAAAAGAGTCAGTAATATTGCTGTTTTGACTTTTTTTATTTTTTTTCATTTGTTTTTGTTTAAACAGTTTGATATATATATTTTATTTTTATTTTTTTTAAATGAGACAACATGCAAAATATGTACAAATGATGAAATGAACAAATTTTATGCATAATATCGCTTAAGATGCATAATATTCATAGGTTCTTTTAAATATTTACCATCTAAGGTAGCTAATTTGTATGCTCCTGATTCAAATTTAGCAGTTGATAATATATGGTCCAAGCCAGTTGGGCTCAAATTTACCTTTAAGGTCTTTAGTTGCATTAGTATTTTTTTGATTTTCTTTTAAAACAAGGTCGCCGACCTCAAAGGATCGATGACGAACTTTCTTGGCATATGATCTTTTAAGATTGTTTTGGTAGGCACGAAGGTGCTCTAAAGCATTGATGCACTTTTCATCTAGAAGTTCTAGCTGACTGAGTCTGCCAGCTCGATATTCATTTCCTACTTCGGTATCTTGAAGTAGTAGAGCCAAAGAAGGAACTTATAATTCAAAGGGAAAAACAACTTCAGCGCCATAAACCAAGACAAAAGGTGAAGTTCCAGTGGGAGTTCGAACACTAGTTCGATAGGCCCACAAAGCTGGATATAATTGAATATGCCAGTCGTGGCCAGTTTTATTGACCATTATTTTGAGAATTTTAATTAATGTTTTGTTAGATGCTTCTGCTTGACCATTACCCTGAGGATAATAGGGAGTGGACCATCGATGTTGAATCTTATATTTTTGGCATAATTTTTTAACTTCTTTATTTTTGAAACAAGTTCCATTGTCTGAGATGAGATTTGCAAGAATTCTGAACCTACAAATGATTTGATTAAAAATAAATTTAGAGACTTGAGTTCCAAGCAGGAAGCTAAAGGCATAGCTTCAACCCACTTTGTGAAATACTCGATGGCGGTTATGATGAATTTGTGTCCATCAAATGACACAGGATTAATTTTTCCAATAATGTCTAAGCCCCATTTTGAAAAGGGCCAAGGAGATGAAATAGCCTGCAACTCTTGTGCAGGTGCATGGACAAGGTAAAACTGTTTTTGGCACTTGTCACAATGGTGCACATAATCATGTGCATCCTTTTCCATGGTAGGCCAAAAGTAGCCTATTCTAAGGAGCTTTTTAGCAATGACACTACCACTGAAGTGTCCTCCACAAGATCCATTGTGGGCTTCACTTAAAGCTGATTTGGATTCTTCGAGATTCAAACATCTCAATAGGATACCTTCAAAAGATCTATATAAAGTATTACCAATTATTACAAATCGACTTGCTCATCGACGTAATAACCGACACTGGTTTCTATTAGAATTGGCAGGGAAAGTCCCATTTTGAAGAAAATCAATTATATCCATATACCAAGGTTCAGGAGTAGTTTCATTGATTAGAAACACATCCAAAGGTTCTAAACATGACTTATTTGAAGCGGGTTCCTGGAGTCGACGAATAATGATGGTGGCATATTCGTCATCTAACTCCAAGGGCAAAAGAGATGTAGTTGCGGCCATAGCATCAGCTGCACGATTGCTAGTTCACGAAATAGCTTCCAAAGTAACTTTATCAAACAAGGATAACAATTGCAAAACATATGCTTTATATGGGTGCAATTTATCATCTCTGGTCTAATAAAATTCATTAATTTGGTTTATAACAAGCTGAGAATCACCAATAACCAGCAGATGTTTGATTTTTAATGCCAAGACAGCTCGTAATCCAAGGATTAGAGCCTCATATTTGACAGTATTATTGGTGCAAGCAAATGTTAATTTAAAGGAGAAAGGTATAAGATGTTTTTGTGGGGATATTAAAATAATACCCACACAAACCCCACTCATGCATCGGGCTCCATCAAAGTATAAGGACCATTGTTCAATATGGTCTACCTCTAATTGAAGGCATTCATCAGGAAACAAATGATGAGGGGATGGGTAGACTCTAAGTGTGGAACAACTAATTGATCTACTATGATTTGACCCTTAATAGACTTTTGTCCTATGAATGTGAGTTCAAACTCGCTTAGACCAATAACCCACTTGGCTATGCGACCCGATAAATAAGGTCGACTCATGAGATACCGCAAGGGATCATATTTAGCAATGACAAGTTTTTTGACTAAGCATATCATGTAATTTTTGCGTAGAAAATATGACTGCTAGACATAATTTTTCTAATGCTATATAATGGGTTTCATAACTGATGAGGGTTCGGCTAATGTAATAATTAGCATGTTCTTTCTTCTTGTCATCAAACTAAGCTAACATAGCTCCTAAAGCCAAATCTGAAGCTAAAATATATAGGAGAAATGGGCAATTAGGTCTAGGTGGTGAAAGCACAGGTGGGTTAAGGAGGTATTTTTTGAGAAGTTCAAAAGCTTCTGTACATTCATCGTCCCAGTTAAAAGGGATATCCTTCTTAAGGAGCTTAAGAAAGGGAGTGGTTTTGTCTACCAACTTATCGATGAAGCGACGAATGGCTTGAAGCTTACCTTGTAAACTTCGTAACTCTAATATATTGGTAGGTGCGGGCATATCAGTGATAGCCGCAATTTTGAGAGGGTTGATTTTGATACCACGTAAAGAAACTAAAACCCCTAATAGCTTACTGGACTTAACTCTGAATATGCATTTTGCTAGATTTAATCGAATAAGGTATTCTCTTAATCGATTAAATACTTTTCTCAAATCATTTAAATGATCATCTTCTTTAATAGAGCGAGCTATAATATCATCTACATAAACATGTAGGATATCATGCATCATATCATGAAAGATATAAGTCATAGCTTGTTGATATGTTGCGTCGGCATTCTTTAAACCAAATGCCATCACTTTCCAACAAAAGGTACTCCAAGGGGTAATAAAGGTTGTTTTAGCCTGATCTTCAGGAGCTATCCTGATCTGATTGTAGCCGAAGAATCCATCCATTAGGGACACCATTCCACCCTTGACAGTAAAGTCAATGATTTGGTCCATGTTTGGAAGAGAAAAATCATCTTTAGGGCATGCAGCGTTAATATCTCTAAAGTCTGTGCAAACCCTAACTTTGGTAGCTTCTTTCTTGGTGACTAGAACTACATTCGAGATCCATTCAAGCATAATCAATAGCTTGTATGAAAATAACATTCGAGAGTTTTTCTAACTCCCCTTTGACTAGCAAGGCCACTTTGGGATGCATTTTTCTAAGTTTCTGTTTAACAGGTTTAGCATCCGGATGGACTATTAGATGATGCATGACTACAAAAGGGTCCAGACTTGGCATATATTCATATGTCCAAGCGAAGACATCTTCATATTCTTTAAGGAATGCAATGTATTCATCTTGTTTTTCTTGACTTAATGCTGATCCAATATTGATTATGTGAGGATTATCCTCAGTTCCAATGCTAACTTTAATGACATTTTCTACTTCCATGTGTAGATCTCTTTCAAAATTAGGTGGGGCGGGTGAAATGCCCAATTCTTGTAATTCTTTTAAAGTTAAGTTGGATAATTTGTCTTGATGAGTGGTGGCCTCAAGTTGGGCTATAGTTGGTATAGAACCATCAAAATAAAAACCATTATGTAACAACTCTTCAACGGAGACATCATGGAAAATATCTCCTTCCAACTCCTCATTGGATTCAACAATCAATTTAGGGTAAGCTATGGATAGCATATTACATGTAAATGGCTGATTCGTTGGACACAAAGAATCTTATTTATCTAGATAATCTTGATAACATATGAGTTGATCATCATCTTCAAAAGGGAAAGGTTGACCCTTACTAGGAAATAGGCCCACACCACATCGGGCGGGCCATGGTTCTACCTTGATTGGTTCTTTCATGCCATTTTGGAAAGGTCCCAAGCCTTTCCCTTTATATCCCATTTTAAGCATTATGGGTTTGGATTTAATATATTCATTAGTAAAATAAAATCGTGCATATCCCTCATGATGAGTTTTGATATTCCTGGGTATTCTTCCCCAATCATATCCTTTATAAATAAAAGCACAACTCCCGACTTGGTAAGTACTTCCCATAGGTTGTGGGAGGCCCAAAGTATGAGGAGATGGTGGCAAGTTATTTAAAAGAATTGAATCTTGTATAAAAGCATTTGTTTTTTCTGATATTAAGATTATGGATAAATCCGGTAAAAGTTCATCAGAAAGAGCATAAGATGTAGAAGGATCATTCCCTATATCTTTAGATGTGGAAGGTATGATAGATGTTGATAATGTGGAAGTGTTAATGAATGGGTCTATAGGTTTTGAAATGATAGGGATGGAACATGAAGAATTGGTTGTGGATTTAAGATCTTTTTGAGGTTCTAGTGTGGTTTGTTCAGAAGATGGTTGAGTTAAATGTATAGGTGTAGTTGATGGAGTAGATGATGTTATGTGTGTGTTTTTCACACATTTAGATGAAAAATAAGAATTAGGATGTGTGGATGACAGAGCAGGGCAAAATTGCACTCCAACAGGTTCTGCCAAAGCACACATATCAAAGGGTCTAGGGTCACCATGGATAGTGACCAATTGATTGTTAAATTCAAATTTAACACATTGGTGTAAAGTGGAGGGAACCGCTTGCATCGCATTGATCCAAGGGTGACCCAAAAGTATATTGTACGATGTAGGGCAATGTACAATAAACACGGTTGTATCTAGGGTTCTAGGACCAACTTGTAAGGGTATAGTAATGACTCCACACGTTTCTTGTGTCTCGTAATTGAAAGCTTTGATAATCATGTCAGTTTTCTTCATTTCATCACTTCTAAAGCCAAACCGTTGGTAGAAGTAAAAAGTGCAAATGTTTAGAGATGAACCATTATCAATCATGACTCTTTTAACAGCTACATCTCCAATTAGAGTAGTAATATATAAGGGATTATCCTTATGTAAACTGTGTTGTGGGATATCTTTATCCCAAAATTCAATACAATCAACTTCTCGAGTGATGATAGTATTGGACATGGCTTCAGGTTGAATATTTTGAGGTACCATCATTTGACTTAATGTAAGCATTAACTCATCCCTATGGGTGGGAGAAGATCCTAACAAATCCAATAGGGAAATTCTGGCTGTAGTGTTGGATAATTGTTCATTAATATTGTAAGGAGGCTTAAGTTGAACATTAGACATATGATTCCCTTTATTGGGATTTTTCAAAATAAATGGAGCTGATCCATCATTCTGAGTTTGATCTTGTTGAGAGTTTTGAGCCTGTTGTATGGTAAAAACTCGATGGTACCTACAATGTTATATTGAAGATGCTGAACTGGTCTCGGTTGAGCATTTATGGCTTGTTCATTAGGAAGGAACTGATTAGAAGAGGGTTGAGTAGTAACTCTTCTAGGAAATGGTTCTTTTGGAACCATAGCATCTATGATAGGTTGAATAGGATCTGATTCATTTTTAGAGCTATTCAATTGGTTTGAGGTGATGTCTACTTCACTTTCAGTATCTGATTCTACATCACTAGGATCGAGAGTTTGAAAATTATATAGGGGCCTGGTCGTGACCAAGGATAAAGTTGTGTCAAATATTTGAGGATCTTGAACAGGTAATTGTTCGCTAATAGTCCCTACATATCGGGTAGGAGGGGGAACATTATGATGTTCAATTTGATTGGCCACTTCTTTACCATGGTTTGGTAAAGGATGTTGAAATATATCCAATGATTGATTAGCATTCTGATTTTGATTTTGGGGAATGGTATTTTGAGCATTATTAGGAGCATTTTGTTTAGTTTGGAAAGCGTGCACCTCCATTTCATTATTATCAATCAAGTATTGTATTTTATGTTTCAATATTTTGCAAGAATTTGTAGCATGTCCAGGTCCTCTATGAAAGTCACAGTGTAGATCGGCTCTATATCCTGGTATAGTTGGATCAGGTTCCCGGATAGCTAGTAATTGTATCAAGCCTCGTGCTAATAATTGAGGTAGAATGGTTGATAAAGGTTGATTTAATCTAGTAAATTCTCAAGGAGGTTTATCAGGGGGTTTTAATATAAATTTTTCTGTTGTCTTCGTTGTATTGATATTAGCAACATTTTTTCTATCAGTGACTCCATCACCTACAACTTGTTTGTTTTTATACTGATTTCTAGATGTTTTCTCATCATATTTCTTTTTGAGGTGACCTCTCCTAATGAGAGCATCTTCTACCCTTCGAGCTAAGTCTATAGCTTGATCGAAGGTAGTTAAGGTGGCGATTGATAACTCATAAGATATTTGTTCTTGTAAATTATTAATAAAAATGTCCAACATTTCCCTATAAGGTAGCACAAAGTGCAGTTTTCCTGTCAACTGCCTCCATCTAGCTAAGAAATCAGCAAAACATTCATCTTTGTCTTGTTTTAAGTTGTACAAATATTTAATGGTGACATGCATCTCAATGTAAGCACTAAATTTATGGACAAATGATTTAGTTGTTTCTTCAAAATTTCTCAAAGAATGAGTGGGCAATTGATAGTACCACTCTCATGCCATTCCTCCTAAACTTTTTAGGAATATTTTTAGTAATAGCAAGTCATCGTGTGATATATCATGACAGGCTATCCTAAACATACGAAGATGCTCTATGGGATCTTCAATTCCTTTATATATAGGCAGGACAGGCATGGGAAAGTGTTTAGGGTATGGTTGTGCTACAACTATGGGATCCAGAGGTTGACTACATATCTCTCAATAATTGTACGAGGGACGGTAGGGATCTATCTGGTCCATGCGTGAAGCTAACTATTTCACCATGGCTTCCAGATTACTGGTTTGCCCACCATATTGGTTCGGTATGGCATTAATATGGGATTTGTGAGCATATGATGGAGGGACATGGAGATTAGATGCTATATTGCTATTGCGTAAATTGTTGGTAGGAAGGGTGTTATGAAATTTTTTTGAAGTTGTATTATGCTGTATCCCAGATTGTTGAAAATTGGTGTTTGGATTCATTTTAGGTTTTTTTGATTTGAAGCATATTGATCAATAGTTTGGCAAAGTTAAGCAGTGAAGGAAGTTTTATTTTGTGTGGGAATTATTTTAGGCTCAATAACAGGTTCCTTAGGGGGTTGGGTAACCTGTTGTTTTGGCATGTTCTGAATCATAGTGACCATATCTCTATTGGATGGTCCAGCTTTATCACTTTCTTGATCAACAAAGGACAAGGGATTAGTGTGTATGTTAAACATATCTTCCATAGCTGCTTGAGTGTCACTAAGTTGTCCTTTATCAATACGAAATTCCATATTAAGAGCACCAATGTTATTATTGAAAAATTTCCAGAAATGATCTAAGTTATCAAAAGCAATAGTTCCATCTGGAGCTATTCTAGGGGACGAGGATCCTTCCTCTTTAAGATTGTCTTCTTGTTCATTGTCTTCACCCAGGTCATATTTTGGATGTTCTAGAGTTTCTCCTTCCGGAATTGATTCCTCAGGAAGGACATTTGGGTTTGTAGTTTTGCCTCCCAACCAATCTTCTTCTTCTTGTTCATTTTGTTTACCATTTCTAAGTTTAGGCATTGTGCTTAAATTTAAATTTCAGCAAATATATATATACTTGTATATATATATATATATATATATGCAACAAGGTATATATTTTAATTATATACCTACTATAGTATTTAAAATAAAATGTTTTGGGTTTTTGTTATGTTTTCTATTTTTCTTGTTTTTTTTTTCTATTTTTTTGTTTTTGTAACAATATTATAAAGATAACAAACAACACAATAAATGCAAGAAATAATAATGAAAGCAATGATATAGGTTTCTATAAATAATTTATAAATGCCTTTAATGGGCTCAAGTTCTTCAGGAGTCATGAAGTGTTCTTCAAATTGGAAATTTTCTTTCAAGAATTTAACAAAAAGTGCTATAGTGATATTATCTGTCTCAGACTCTGGTTGGTAGAAATAGAGTTCGTGGCAATACTCTCAATATAACATAGCTCAAGGAACTCTCCTCCATATTTCCCTATCCGTAAGAATGACCTCTTGATTTTCTACACAACCTAGGAATTGGTGTATAATAGCTATGTTCTCGAGGTATTCCTCGAAGGTGAACAATTTTGAAGACACAAGAGCTCTCCTATAAGCTAACCACCTATGGCAGGCTCTCTGAAGTTCATGATAAAAAATGAGTTGATGAGGATCCAGGATCCTATCTAGGGCAAACCTCTTGATTTTTCTAAGTTCAGTTGATCTATATGAAATGACACCTAGCCTCCTATCAAGTTCTTTCCATAGAAGTTGGTTTCTATCTATTTCAGGCACACTAAGCACATAATTAACTTCTATGGCTGCTAATTGGTTTTCAACGTTTATAGTAACTGCTAATATTTTCTTAGGAGATACCATCTAGACATGATATGCAACTTAGTATTTTTCAAATGATTTTAAATGCATCTATGTTTTTGTTTTTTTTTGTTTTGTTTTCAAAAGGTTTTAGTTTCACGTCGGGTTCACCAAAATGTATCGTTCCAAAATTTTTGCACCCTTACCTTTAGGCTAAAGGATCCATGCTCGGAAGGGGGATGGGAAAAGGATGGGATGGTACCTCGAACTGAGAGGCCCTTTGAA
Source organism: Wollemia nobilis (assembly GCA_028583015.1). Classification (NCBI taxonomy): domain Eukaryota; kingdom Viridiplantae; phylum Streptophyta; class Pinopsida; order Araucariales; family Araucariaceae; genus Wollemia; species Wollemia nobilis. The sequence continues at coordinate 1,991,040 of JAQPPZ010016829.1, read as the reverse complement.
GGTCCCACCTCTTGGGGGAGGGGTATTAAGGTGATTCTTCGACGGATGGTGGGGTTCACCAGGAAACGTTTAGTGGCAGTTTCCATGCCTAGGTTGGGAATGTGTTTAATGTGTTCAGTTTTATCTTTAAACATCCAAGTCCTAGGTTTGGCCAGATAAATCTAAGTGTTCTATTGTGAAAATGCAAATTAAATAAATACAAAAAATAGTTTTGGACAGAAAACAAAAAGAATAAGCTAGATTAAAGAACTATACCTGATCCGGATGTCTGATGAAGGTTTTGATTTTTGAAGCAGTCCAGATCGTCTGGAATTTGACAGGATCATCTGAGATCTAACAGGATCGTTCGAGATCTGACGAATTAGTCAGAAAAATTTGTCAGAGACCTGCAAACAGAGAAATAGATACAAAATACCAGAAATGCAACTATTCTAACAGAGAAAAAATGGTGTAAAATGGCAACATAGATGCTAAGGTGATAATCACAAATAAAAATTCAAGTAGATTATGATGTTCTAATGACAAATTATGACTTTATTGTGCACTTAAGCTATATGGGTGAACTTGAAGATGCAGAACAATAAGGAATAATAACAAATTTAACTAAATGCAGGATAAATCAACAAACAAAGTGAGAAAATGCAAACCCTGGGCACTGATTGCCCCTAATGTTGACTGTAGTCGAAATCGTCTCAGATTGGTACGAGATCATCTCGAATTAAATAGGATCATCTACGATGATCTGATCTTGCTTCGGTTGAAAAAAAATGAAGTTCCTGCGAACAAAATTGGAAAAATACAAATGCAAATGGTGGTTTAAGATAGTCTAAGGCATGTAGAATTCGTGTTATAGGGAATTTCAGCTAGGGGGAATGCCAAGAGGGGGTCATAAGGCTAAATAGGCTTAGGATGGAGGTTAGGAGGTTGGAGATCATCCTAATTTGGAAGATCTCCAATGGGGGAGGTATCTAATAGCGTAGACACGCTTCTGCCCAGATTAGAGACACCGTTGAAACATAAGCTAACTATGCACAAATCAGTTTCAGAAAAGATCATCTAGACGTTCTTCTCCAGATGAAATCATTCAATCTGAGGTGATATCTTCTGATCAGAGAAGATATCATTAAACAGACAAAACAAACTCTAAAAATGGTGCAAAAAACGTGGAAACGGGTAGCAGGCGGTTTGGGAGCGGTTTTGGGGTTAAAATTTGAATTTGAATTATTATTAATGTAATTTTAATTATTTGCTAAGGTTTAATGTGCCAATTTTAGGGTGCTATTGGAGGTACTTTCTTTTAATAATGGAGACCCACTCAAAATATGCATTGATAACCACCTTCCATACTTGTTTGGCCAGGAGGGCCTAGTTCATGAGACTGACTCTACACAGGCCTAGCCCCCCTCTATCTTCTGAAGAGTAGACCTTGTCCCAGGCCATCAAGTGAAATTTCCTTTGATTATCCATTCCTGCATAGAGGAATTGCTTTTGGATATTCTCTATGCTCTCTCCCACCACATTTGGTATTTTTAAAACTAAAAGAAAGAACACTGGGATGTTTTTGAGAACAAACTTAACTAGAGTGGCCTTACTTGCTTGGGGGAGGAGGGCCCCTCTCCATCCTGCCAGCTTCTCATGGATTATTTCCATGACACTGTTCCACATGGTCTTGACTGCACTTCCTTGGAATATAGGGAGCCCCATATAAGTGGTTTGGAGATCAATGATTATGCAACCCAGAATACCTATAATTTTTAGACTGTCTCTTTGCTGGGATGTTGATGAAGTATAGTTTACTTTTGCTGAAACTGACCTTCTAGCCCATGACTTCTTCATAGAGGCTGAGAATACCTTTGATGGTCCTAGCCTCAAAAATAGAGGTAGAGGTAGCCAGTAAGGTGTCACCCACAAACTGCTTGTGGGTAGAGGGTGAGAGGTTGGAAGCGCCCTTGATGCTAGAAATCATTCCTCTAGAGTAGGCCGATTTGCCATCTCTTCCTAGGCTCTACCAAAATGATAAACAAGATAGGGGAAAGGGGGTCTCCTTGCCTCAACCCTCTTGAATTGGGAAAAAAACCTATTATTGAGTTGTTGACCAAGACTGAGAACCAGGACGAGGAAATGCAACTAGAGATCAAATTGACCCATTTCTCATGAAATCTAAACTTAAGGAGGATTTTGATCAAAAACTCGTAGTCCACTCTATTAAAGGCCTTATTCATGTCCAATTTGAGAAAAAATATGACTTGTTGGAAGAATGGGTCGAATGGATAAGCTCATGGATAGTGATGACTCCATCAATAATTTTTTAACCTTTGATAGTACTACCCTAGCAGGGATCAATGATGGATGGGACAATGCTGGTAAGCCTATTTTCCAGGGCTTTGGACAAGAATTTGTAAATGACATTGCATTGGCTAGTGGGTCGATAGTCAAAAAAAGACTTGGAGTTGGGCCCCTTGGAAATGAGGGTGAGGAAAGTGAATTGACATCCCTGGGGATGGAACTTTTGGCTTGCATATCAGAAATGGCCAGGCATAGGTCAGGCCTAATGATGTCCCAGTAAGTTTGGAAAAACCTAGGAGGGAAACCATTAGGACTGGGATCTTTGTCAGGCTGCATGGAGAAGAGGGCCTGATGGATCTCTTTGGTGGTGAAGGGGATGAGAAGAAGGGATTTCATGGAATTAGTTATGGATCTTGGGATGTTCTCAAGAAGGGTTTCCATAGCCTGGATAGGGGGGAGAAGGGGTCCTAAGGAGGGAATCGAAGTGGTTGACAACCTCCTCATGAATTTGATGAGTATCAAAAGTATGGGTCCCATAAATCCTAGTGAGGGACTTGATTCTGTTGGCTCCTCTATGTTTGAGGGTAGAGATGTGGAAAATTTTGGAATTCAAATCTCCCTCCTTAAGCCACAACACTCTTGATTTTTGATGCCAAAATATTTCTTCTTTTTGTAGGATGTTGTGGTAATATGAAAGGAGAGTCCTCTCTTCAGTTATGAGATTATCATTTCCTTGCCCCTGTTGGAACAACTCCTTAATCTGGTTTAATCTACTTTTGATGCTATTTTTGTTATCAAATATGTTTCTAAAAGTCTCCCTGTTCCACAGTCTCAGCTTACCTTTGATTGCTTTGAGTTTTTGCATAACCTGGTTAATAGCAGTCCCTGGGCGCTTTTCCCCCCACCACTCAACAATCTGGTTTTTGAGGTCTAGATGTTGGGTCCACATAGATTCAAAATAGAAGGGGGTTTTGAACTATGGTTTGCTATTAGTTTCAAACATTAGTGGGCTATGATTAGACCCAATTTTTGTGTGGGCCTACAAATTGGCATCCTTGAAGGTCAGGAGCGCTTCTTGGGACAACAAGAATTGGTCTAATATATCCTGGATGAGGTGGCTGCCAGTCCTTCTGTTGGTCCAATTTAAATGGGACCCTTTCAACTAAACATCCATCAGTTCATTATAATTGAAAAATTGTGCAAAATCATCTATAGTTCTGGAAACCTTGGTATTCCTACCTCTTTTTTTTGATGGGTGCAAGGGGGTATTGAAGTACCTTGCTAATATCTAGGGGATGCCCCTGAATGCTTGTATCATCTTGGTGAGGTTGTTACAAAGGATGCTTCTACCCTGGGGGGTGTTGGGAGCATACACATTGGTCAGGACCCATGATAGGTGGGTGCTAGAGTCCTGAAAGAGGATGTTGGCTAAGAATTCATCCCATGATATGACCTGACCTTCAACTTTTGTTGGGTTCCAAATGTAAATAAGGTTTCCTAAGGTGCCTTGGGCTAGAGTGTAAGCAAAATCACATTTTCTCCAAATGGTTTTGGCAACTCTGGGGGACCAGTAGTCACCAAGTTTGGTTTCTTGGATAAGGAAGATAGTAGGGTTAAAATCCTTTCTTATGGTGGTAACTACTCTTTTTTGTCTACCCCATTTAGTCCTCTCACATTCCAGAAGAGGAATTTCATTTGACACTCTTGGAGGGTTTTATGCCCCCCTTGCCCTACTGCATGGAGGGTTTGGTTCTCTTGTTTTCCTCTTTATTTGTTATCCCTAAATATTGAATGAGGGTCTTTTGGGTACCATTAGCTATGTCTTCAGCTGTGTCTCTATTTCTAATATCTGCTCCTAAGGTTCTACCCTTCTTTCTATCACCTACCACATCAATCTGGGATTTCCTATAGCTTTTGGTTTGTTTGGGGCTCCATTGATCTGGGGATTCTTGAGGTGTGTCATTACTATCGACCTCAGCATCAACAGATATGGGTGTAGAACTAGGTGTCCCAACCATACCGAATGGGGAAGATGACGGGTGGGGAGATGAGGCTTGGAGGGGTCTCAGGGGGGATGGTGGGGAGTACCACCGAAAGTGGAGCTGGGGATAGGGCATCTAGATGGGAATGGGGTGGGGTTTTATTAAGTGCAAGAAATCATGGCTTCAAGGGGAGAAGTAGGGTTTGGGTCTAGGGTTTCCTCATAAGAGAATTACTTGTCTTGGATTTTAATTTTTTTGACTAGAATTACTGAGCAAAAGAAATTTTTTGGATGTGGTGAGGAAATTACTTACCATTTGATTGTCTTTGCTTGGATGGGGGAAAGCCTACTGCTTGCACGTGAGATACTAGTTTGCGCTTGCTCCCACTTTCACATTTTTGCTATCACCTTGGTCTGTATTGGCTAAAGGTTGAATCTTCATCTTCATGTTCTTGTAGTTTAGGCATTACAATGGTAGGTGCCCCTACTTTTGGCACTTAGAACAAAATGTTGGTTTGTTCTCATACTACAATGGCTAACATTGCTTGTAGGTATCGTAGATTAAATTTATCTAGCTTGGGAGCTGAGTCTCCAGGTTAACATTAACACAAATGTGTGCGTGTGTCAATCACGAGTGAGCCCGAGTTGTTGGATCAATGGATACCAATTCCCCTATAGTTTAGGCTATCCCTTGGAGAGCATCTTCATAAAAAAATTGTGGTGGCAGATTCGGGAGTTGTACCCATATGGGGGCATAATTTATTCTTTGCTCTTATGGATTAAAGTCTTCTACCCAATTTTGTAAGAATATGATTCTTCTCCTAAAGAACCAAGGACCTCCTGATAGGATGTTATTGATGTCTTCTTGGGTATTGAGGTGGATCATGAAGAAGCCCCTGGTCATAGCTGACAGCTCAAGGCATCCTTTGGTTTTCCATTTGGTCACTACCCAACACTGAAGTGAGTCCATGTATGGTATCCCACTGAAAAATTTCCCTATCAAGGAGAATGAATCCTGACTAACATATTCTGACATGACTTTTTCGATTATAGCACATTATATCCTTGAGTTACAAAAGCATTTGCGGCCTGAGACCTAGGATTAGTTTTACCTCATAACATTTCTGTGAAAGAAGACCAACTGGTCACCTTGTCATCCTAAAAGGTTTTATCAGGTGGGTCTTTGTATCTGCGGCCACCGTTCCTATCTCCTTCCACTCCTGGGACATTTTTATTTGTTATTTCTATGTTAGATTTCTTCCATGACTGTGAGCCCATCCCCATGACTCTGTTTACTCCTCACTAATTTATATTCACAAAAGGGTCTTCTGATGAATGTTCACCCTTGTCCCTAGATTTCTAATTTTTGTTCGTCGGTGCCTCGATCACCGAAACCTCGCTCACCTTTTTCTCGGTTGCCATCACCTCACTCAGTCTAGTTTTGGATCATTGTAAGGGAATTTTCATGCCTATAAATATATTTATTTTATAATGAAATAGGAGTCTTGAATCTAGAATTTAATCTTTGAATTCTTAACATGTCAATCCTTATTAGTTTGGTATCAGATCAATTGATCCTTTGTAGATTTTGCTCTTGTATTAGTGTTTCTTTTGCATTCAACACCATGCTGTAGAATTCAAAGCTTTCACTCAATAACATATCTGACTGAATTAGAGATATCTCTACCGAAACTAAGCAGATCCAAGCTCCTATGCTCATTGAAATGGCCACTACTATATAAGTTCTCATCGACAAAGAACTTGTTCCAGATATTTTAGCAACACCTAGACTAAAACTAGGATCTATGGGAGATATGCCCATCGTATTACCTTTAGAATATGTTGTTAATGCTATTGAAATTTTATCTATTGCTGATCTCATTGAAGATGAACATGATGAAGAGTTTCAAAATCTCTTTATTTTTTATGATCTTGATGTTGGCAATTTTGGGTACCTTGGGTATATTGCCTTTTGCTCAAGTGTATAAGTTGTCATTGATGTCAAGAAGCTTTTAAAGGAATTTGATTTGATGTAAAAGAAATTGTTTTGATGAAGGTTTCGGCATGACAGGTTTGAAAGAAAGTAAGTTTGAAAAATGTCGCGATATCATGACATGTCGCATTTTCGCGACTTAAGCAGGAGAGAGAAAGCTTTCTAGAAAAGTGTCGCGATATCGCGACATGTCGCATTTTTGCGACTTGAGCAGGTGAGAGAAATTTTTTTAGAAAAGTGTCGCGATATCGCGACATGTCGCAGTTTCGTGACTCAAAGAGGAGAGAGAATGTTCGAGTCAGAAATGTCATGATTTCGTGACATATTGCAAGGAAGGTTGGTCGAACAAAAAAGTGTCACGATTTCACGACATGTTGTAGGAGAGAGAGTTCGAAAGAAAAAGTGTCATGATTTCATGACATAATGCAGGAGAGAGAGTCCGAGAGAAAAAGTGTCGCGATATCACGACATGTTGGGTTTTCATGACCCAAAGAAAAGAAAAGCGCTAAGGAGAAGAACTATCGCGATTTTGTGACATGCTGCAGATGAGAATGTTCCAAGTAAGAACTGTCATGATTTCATGACATGCAGCAAAGGGAAGAGTCTAAAATGAGAAGCATCACGATTTTGTGATAGATTGCAAAGAAGTCGTACGAAAGCAGAAAGCGTCGCGATTTCACGATAGACTAAAAAGAAGTCGTACGGATGCAGGAAGTGTCGCGATTTCGCGACAGGTTGAAGAGAAAGCTTATGGATGCAGAAAGTGTCATGATTTTGTGACAGAGACAGTAAGCAAGTCTTCAATAGAAGAAGCATCGCAATTTTGCAATGATTTCAAGAAGGAAGAGCTCGAAGGTGAAAGCGTCATGATTTCATGACATGTTCCAGTTTTGCGAGCATAAGGCAGACAAAAGCATAAGGCAGTGAAAGTGTCACGATTTCATGACATGTTCCATTTTTGCTAGTGCAAGCCAAGAAGAGGTTGAGAAAGCGAGAAATGTCATGATTTTACGACAAAAGTGAAGATGACATCAACAAAAGACAAAAGTGTCGTGATATCGCGACAAGAGCTTAGTCATAGTCGTCAAAGGCTAAAGTGTCGCGATATCACGACAAAAGCCATAAGATAGTGTACGGTTGCAAAGGTGTCATGATATCGTGACATGTTGTAGTTTCGTGACAAAAGCTGTAGAAGAGTTGCAGAGGCATGAAGCCGACAAAGTTAAATTTGGGCCGACAAAGATTAGGGTTTGCAGTCGACGTGGTTTAGGGTTGTGCAGCCGACTAAGATCAAGGTTTTGATCTTGAAAGTATTAGTATAAAAGGAGGGCTATTCAAAGAGTTAGAGCATCGATTTTGTGTGTGCGTTCGAAGTGCGACATTCATAGATAGAGTGCGGGGGAAGAGTTTGATCGCCAAGAGTAGAGTGCGAAATTTGATAGCAGGGTATAAAGTGCTTTTTGTCGAATCGTCTAAAGTGAGAGAGATCGCAAGGAATCAGAGTGTGCAAAGACGGTGCTGCTTGTGTTTGCATAAATAGTGCAAAGGTTGGTTTCGACCAAGTGCGGCTGTGACTGAGCAGAGAGATTTTAAGGATAGATTTGTGTGAGCTTTTCTGAGAACTGGCAAAGCAGATCTGAGACAAGTCTTGGTGAAGACTTGGGTGAAGATCAAGCAAGCTTTAGTGAAAGCTTGTGAACTACTTTTGTGAACCAAACTTGAGGACAGAGATTGGTGCAGATTTGAGGACAGATTTGTACCCAGACCAGAGAAATATTTGAGGACATTTGTGCCAGACCGAAGGACTGTGTTTGGTGCAGATCTAAGAAAAAGAACGAGGACATTTGTGCTAAAATGAAGGACTGTGTTTAGTGCAAATTCGAGGACCAGCTTTGAGGTGACAGAGTTGAGGACAGAGGTCTCCAGCTAGAGTAGGGAAGATAGGTGTCTTCTATGGATAGAGTTCCATTTGCTAAGGGCAACGGAGGCAGAGGTCTTCTAGAGGATCACCAGCCAGAATAGAGCTAGGGGATTGGTGTCTCCTTTGGGTTGGTGCCCATAAACATTGTAATCGGGAAAGGTATTCCCAGAATTTGATTTGATAAAATTTAGTGAAAGATTTTATCCGTGGAGTAGCCCACATTGGGTGAACCACGTAAATTGTTGTGTCTCTTTGTGGATGGTGTTTTTGTGCATTGCTTTGATTACGACTTTTGATACTGCTATCTATACACTGCATAATATTGAATTGAAAGTTGAATTAAAGGAAAAAGTAAAAAGTGGTCTTATACTATTCACCCCCCCTCTCAGTATAAGCTTGTGTTCTTCAATTGGTATCAGAGCGGGTGCCTTCGAAAAGTTTAACAGCTTGAAGGAAAATCCAGTAAAGAACACAATGGATTATTCAAGTGGCAATGCAGCACCTATTCTTGATGGATCAGATTTTGGTCTTTGGAGTGCAAGGATGAAGGTTCATCTAATGGCACTTGGGAATGAGGTTTGGGAAGTGATTGAAGATGGGTACACTATTCTCGAACATGGTACTTATACTAAATAAGACAGGCTCCTACATCACAACAACTCAAAAGCAATGAATGCAATCCTGAAAGGTTTATAGAAGGCAGATCTTACCAAGGTGATTCACTGCAAGACAACTAGTGAAATGTGGAAACAGTTGCAGGTGGTTCACACAGGTGATGTAAATGTCTAAAAGGCTAAGTTGAGACACTTCAAAGGTATGTTTGAACAACTCAAGATGAATGATGATGAAAATATTAGTGACTACATGCTTCGTATGGATGAGGTTGTTAACTCCATGAAAGACTTAGGTCTTGAGCTTGCTAAAAATGATGTTTGTGATAAGATTTTAAGATCTCTTCCTAATAGATTTAGTGAAAATATTTTTGCTATTGAGGAAGCTAAAGATTTGGATAAGTTGAAAAAGGATGAGCTCCATAGTATACTTGCAACATTTGAGTTGAGAACTCAAGTGAAGGTTGATGTCAAGAAAGAGGCAACTTTCAAGGCTACCAAGAAATCCAAGGGTAAACAGCTTCAAGAGAGTGATGAGTCTTCCAGTGATGAAGAGGCATATTACAGCAAGAAAGGCAAGTTCTCTAGAAAGCACAAAAGCATGAAAAATATAAGATGTTTCAATTGTGGAAAGTTTGGTCATTATGCTACTGACTGTACTATTCCCAAGAATGAAAGTGATGAAGATATACAGGATTCTAAGAGCAAGGATTCTAAAAAGCACAAGCATCATAGGAAAAACAAAGATGAGCGCAGCAATCAAGGAAAGAGGTATTCTCACAAGCACAAGAAGAGTTTATACCTAGACAAAGCAAGTAAGTGTTCTAGTAGTGATAGTGAAAGTTCTTCAAGTGATACTGAAAATGAGATGTTGTTCATATCAAAAAAAGAGGAAGAACCAAAACATAGATTCATTATCATGAAATGTCTTAGATGTGGAAATTTTGGTCACCTTGAGGATGATTGCACAAATAATGATTTGGTTTCTAGTATGTATGAGGATGCTTCAGAAAACTATAAGGAAGATGCATGTATGGTTTTTGAAAAAGGTAGCACCTCTAGTGATAGGAAATCTGAAAAAGGGTTTGATGATTCAAAAAACAAACATATAGAGGAAGGTGAAGTAGATCTTAAAGGTGAACTTATTAGTGCTCTTAGTGCTTTGAAAAAGGAAAGAAAGAAGAATGCTAGACTCAAGGATAAGTTAGATGAATGTTGTATGGAGAGAGATGATCTTATAGAAAGTCTCGATGTCTCTATGGCTAAGACACAGGAACTCAAGGATGAGTTAGAGTCTAAGGTTCTTGAGTATAGTGAGTTAGAATAGAAAATGGCTTCTTTGAAAGAGGAAACTAAAGAGTACAAGGATAAGCTTTACAGGTTTCAAGATAGCTCCAAGAAGGTTAAGTCACTCATCAAAGATCAAAGAAAGACAACGGATAAAACAGGCCTTGGTTTTGTCAAGGAACAAGCTGGAGAGTCTAGTAAGAGACTCCAAAAGGAAGAGAGTTCTGATGAGGAAAGTATTTCAGATTATGAGTCCTTGGATGATAGATGCGTAGAAACAGAAAATGAAATTCAGAATGAAAAGAAGTTTTTAGGACCCAAGAGGTCGAATAAAGGTAAATTTCACGATAGATGTTTTGCGTGTTACAGGTTTGGTCACATGGCTGCACATTGCATGGCTCAAGTGAAGAAGGTGAACGACAATTTCAAAAGCGCTAGTTTCTTTCGAGGGTATTGCTACTCTTGTCAACAGTTTGGGCACAAGGCAGTCTATTGCGAGATAAATAACAAAAATAGGTTTGATCAGAATAGGTTTAGGCAGAACTGGCAGATTCAAAGAATAGGTATGCCTAAAAGAAATAACATTGTTACTTGTTATAAGTGCAACAATGAAGGTCACACAACTAGATAGTGTAGAGCTAAAATTTCAAGGTACAAAAATAGGAACAGTGGTATAAACAGGTCCAAGGATCAAGGCATGAACAAAAATAGGGATGAGAACAAGAACAAGAACAGTGACAAGAACAGGAATGATAACAGGAAAAAGAACAGTGACAAAAATAGGAATACGGGCAAAGAGTTCAAGAGAAGGCCCGATAAGGAAATTATAGACGCTGATGATGATCAGTGCCTAATGGGAGTTTTACTCCCACCCTAGAATTAATCACCTCATCAGGAGGTGGGGGAGGGACTAAGCTAAGAGGTTCATTCTTAGTCCCGAGCCCCAAAGGTGACCCTTTGCCATTGATGACAAAGGGGGAGAAATATGAGTAAGGGGGAGAGCTTCAAGTGAAGAGGAAAGCTTCAAGTCAGGGGGAGCAAAACCTCAAAGGTAGTTTCTCAGTTGTTAGCACAGTTGGTTTCAGTTTTGGCTCCTAAGACGTGTTTTCAATAAAGGTTTGCCATCAATGAAAAAGGGGGAGATTGTTGGCAATTTTGGGTACCTTGGGTATATTGCCTTTGCTCAAGTGTATAAGTTGTCATTGATGTCAAGAAGCTTTTAAAGGAATTTTATTTGATGTAAAAGAATTTGTTTTGATGAAGGTTTCGGCATGACAGGTTCGAAAGAAAGTAAGTTTGAAAAATGTCGCGATATCACGACATGTCGCATTTTCGCGACTTAAGCAGGAGAGAGAAAGCTTTCTAGAAAAGTGTCGCGATATCGTGACATGTCACATTTTCATGACTTGAGCAGGCGAGAGAAAGTTTTTTAGAAAAGTGTCGCGATATCGCGACATGTCGCAGTTTCGTGACTCAAAGAGGAGAGAGAATGTTCGAGTCAGAAATGTCACGATTTTGCGACATATTGCAAGGAAGGTTGGTCGGACGAAAAAGTGTCATGATTTCGCGACATGTTGCAGGAGAGAGAGTCCAAAAGAAAAAGTGTCATGATTTCATGACATAATGTAGGAGAGAGAGTCTAGGAGAAAAAGTGTCACGATATCGTGACATGTCGGGTTTTCGCGACCCAAAGAAAAGAAAAGCGCTAAGGAGAAGAACTGTCACGATTTCGCGACATGCTACAGATGAGAATGTTCCAAGTAAGAACTATCATGATTTCACGACATGCAACAAAGGGAAGAGTCTGAAATGAGAAGCGTCATGATTTCATGACAGATTACAGAGAAGTCGTACGAAAGTAGAAAGCGTCACGATTTCATGACAGGTTGAAAAGAAGTCGTACGGATGCAGGAAGTGTCGCGATTTTGTGACAGGTTGAAGAGAAAGCTTATGGATGCAGAAAGTGTCACGATTTCATGACAAAGACAGTAAGCAAGTCTTCAACAAAAGAAGCATCATGATTTCGTGATGAATTCAAGAAGGAAGAGCTCGAAGGCGAAAGCATCATGATTTTGTGACAGTTCCAGTTTCACGGGCATAAGGCAGACAAAAGCATAAGGCAGTGAAAGTGTCATGATTTCGTGACATGTTTTGTTTTCGCTAGTGCAAGCCAAGAAGAGGTTGAGAAAGCGAGAAATGTCATGATTTCATGACAAAAGTGAAGATGACATCAGCAAAAGACAAAAGTGTCACGATATCATGACAAGAGCTTAGTCATAGTCATCAAAGGCTAAAGTGTCATGATATCATGACAAAAGCCATAAGATAGTGTACGGTTGCAAAGGTGTCGCGATATCGTGACATGTTGTAGTTTCACAGCAGAAGCTGCAGAAGAGTTGCAGAGGTAGTGAAGCCGACAAAGTTAAATTTGGGTTGACGAAGATTAGGGTTTGTAGCCGATGTGGTTTAGGGTTGTGCAGCCGACTAAGATCAAGGTTTTGATCTTGAAAGTATTAGTATAAAAGGAGGGTTGTTCGAAGAGTTAGAGCATCGATTTTGTGTGTGCGTTCGAAGCACGACATTCATAGATAGAGTGCGAGGGAGGAGTTTGATCGCCAAGAGCAGAGTGCAAAATTTGATAGCAGGGTACAGAGTGCTTTTTGTCAAATCATCTAAAGTGAGAGAGATCACAAGGAATCAGAGTGCACGAAGACGGTGCTACTGTGTTTGCATAAATAGTGCAAAGGTTGGTTTTGACCAAGTGCAGCTGCGACTGAGCAGAGAGATTTTAAGGACAAATTTGTGTGAGCTTTTCTGAGAATTGGCAAAGCAGATCTGAGACAAGTCTTGGTGAAGACTTGGGTGAAGATCAAGCAAGCTTTAGTGAAAGCTTGTGAACCACTTTTGTGAACCAGACTTGAGGACAGAGATTGGTGCAGATTTGAGGATAGATTTGTACCCAGACCAGAGAAATATTCGAGGACATTTGTGCCAGACCGAAGGACTATGTTTGGTGTAGATCTGAGAAAAAGAATGAGGACATTTGTGCTAAAATGAAGGACTATGTTTAGTGCAAATTCGAGGACCAGCTTTGAGGTGACAGAGTTGAGGACAGAGGTCTCCAACCAGAGCAGGGAAGACAGGTGTCTTCTGTGGATAGAGTTCCATTTGCTAAGGGCAACAGAGGCAGAGGTCTTCTAGAGGATCACCAGCTAGAATAGAGCTAGGGGATTGGTGTCTCCTTTGGGTTGGTGCCCATAAACATTGTAATAGGGAAAGGTATTCCCAGAATTTGATTTGATAAAATTTAGTGAAATATTTTATCCATGGAGTAGCCCACATTGGGTGAACCACGTAAATTGTTGTGTCTCTTTGTGGATGGTGTTTTTGTGCATTGCTTTGATTATGACTTTTGATACTGCTATCTATACACTGCATAATATTGAATTGAAGGTTGAATTGAAGGAAAAAGTAAAAAGTGGTCTTATACTGTTCAACCCCCCTCTCAGTATAAGCTTGTGTTCTTCACTTGAAGTTTTTTTTGTTGCAGATCTTGTTGAATTTGAACATAAAAAAAATGAAGAAAAAAATTACAAAGTTGAGGATAACAATCTTGCAAACTTGATTGTTGCAAATCCAACTATCGATGATGTTGTATCTTCTTTGGTTGATGTTCTTACCATTCCCATAATTACAACTATCTATTCTTCCCATGGCATTTCCTCACCCTCCATTATGACCTTCCTTTCCCAATGCACACAGGCCTACAAACGATCACCCTCCAAGGATATCCTCCATGGACTTCTCCATTTCCATCATGGCCCATTCTGGTACTTGCTACTACCCTTTATGTTCCTTATGTAACACCTTCCTCTACCATTGACCCCATGCTTGCTACACCTCATGGCATAACAAATCATCCACCTCACCTTTGATTCATTCTACCTCTTTTATGGTAGATCCAACCATTTGGCCACCATATCTCACTTTTTTTGGATACCATCTTTGAATATGTTACCTAGTGAAGATTCAAGCATACTCTTAGTGCCCTTACAACTTTCACCACTCATAACACCATCACAACTCATTTCACAAAGGTTCTTATTGTAGACACCTAAAAATTGTCATGTTTAGGAGAACTACTCATGTGGGCACATTCATAGACCATGTGACTAAACCTTGGGACCTTCCAAGTGCTAAAAGTTATTTTCACCACTCATATAGGGTAGTATTAGCCCATCCAAGCTTGGTTTCCATGAACCAAAGTGGTTAGATTTTGGTCGTTGAAGCTCAGAGCGGCCAGCCCCACCCACTGTAGACGACATCGACTAAGCCCTAAATAAAAACTTGCCATCAAAATATCCTAATCTCAGATGAAAGTGGTAGTTTGAATATAATAATGTCAAGTGAGGATAACTTTGCATTCCTCCTCACAACCAGTCTACATGAGAGACTCAAGTCTAGATTTAGACATCAGTTAATTGGCCCTCAAGGGTAGACAAAGACTTAAATTCTCATGCTAACAAAAAAATTGTATACGGGATTCAGTCCTAGGGTTTTAGACCTAAACCTAAACCCTCAAAACATTCTAAGGTGCAATCCTAAGATCACTAAGGATATAATTTAGAGACTTTTAAAAGATATTTTTGAGACTTGGAGAGCTTTTCTTGTAGCGAAGCCCTATCGGATCGAAGAGCAAATTAGAGTATCTTTTAGGAGTAACGAAGTGCTGGCCGATTGAGAGGTTATCATCTATAGGATATTCAACACATCAGGCATAAACGACAATCATTTCAACTTCGACAATAATCCTAGATCCATAGACTTGGAGCAATAGAAACATATTTTCATCTTAGCAGCCACTGTCTCGGATAGTGGCCCGTAGACCTAGTCTAGGGTTCTTAGCATTAGTTTACTTTATTTAGATTGTTACATGTTTTTACGCCATTAGCATAGATTTGGTTTATCACATTTACTTGCATTCATATCTTAAGTTTCTATTGTCATTGAGAATATTTCTATTATTATTATGTTTTTGCTAACAACCTCATCTAGGCAGGTAATCCTAGACGGTTGAGTGTTTGTTGTTTTCATGCTTGCAGGACTACAGGTTCACTAGATAGGTTATCAATATATGAAAGCAAAAGGATCCCTCTAGGATCCATACCTAAATAAGGAGTATCTATAAGCCCTCATACAGTTTCGTGTGCATCATTGGGAAGCCTACAATAGTGCATCACCCCTTGTAAGGGGATATCATACATCTGCTGCCCTATCTTGTAAAATTTGTATCAAATGAATGGAATCCCTTAGAGGGATCTATATGTAACCAAACTAGAGAAAAAGTAATAAAGAGCATTATTCATTCATTTATTTGTATTTCGGTTGCATTTGTTTTCACATATTTCATTTAATGCATGATTAAGTATAAATAAATCAAATAATATTCGTAAATAGAGTAGTGGACGGTGCGCCGCTTCCCGGGGTCGCTACAAATGGTGATCATGGTGGGATCCCCATCAAGTTTTTATTTTTTCCAAATGACTAACTTGGATTTTTTATGTGTAGGTTTAGCTTCTCTGGTTTAAAATAGCCCATAGTATTAGCCACTCCTGCTAACAATAGCCATAAATCAGTCACTCTGATCAACAACGATAAGAACTGGAGTGCAGTAGAGGATAGAATATTTATTGTCTGAGATGTATTAGAGGTTGGTACAATTTTTTGATATTTTTTGATTTTCTGTCTACTTCTGTTTTCCTAAAAAAGTGAAAATTAACACATTTTGATTTGGAAACTAAGGAATGGAAAGGAAAGATCTTGCATATTGTGCATCTTATTGTTTTTATAGATTTCCACTAAGCATTGCTAGGAACAACAACTTATTCTTGTAAAGTTTGCCCTAGAATCCAGCGTGCTAGAAATAGTGTATTGGTTTACTTGCTTTGAGGCCCTGCTAGAGGCTATATTCGCACCAAATAGAGTGCATCCATGAAAACTCATATTAGTTTATGCATATTTATAAAAACTAAAACGTCACTTGTAGTAGGCATATAGGAAAGATGTATTTCTACTGTATGATGCATTTTAATTTATGCAAATTTAAAATGAACCAAACACACGCACACATATTTTAAACATTGGGGAGTCGGATTTCATCACCAACCCTCAATTTAATCTAGTGATTTTGGTATTCATCTCCTTCCACTGGCTTGCCCCATAGATGTTCCTAGAATGAAATAAAGAACTTATTTATAGTGGTACTAAGTTACTCATGTTCAAAATGTCTCCCACTATTGAAACAATCATTGGTTCAAAGTGGAAGATCTAGGTGAACCCCCCACTGGGATTTAAGTGATGTACCCTAGTATATTTTTGAGAAAATAATGTTTGGCATGGTTGTTCTTGATTCCCACTATGGATGAGTCTCCTAATTCTAAATACCAAAACAAGAGCAAGAAAACAAGAACAAAAACACATCAAAATGCAACAAATAGTTCAAGGCACACATAAATTAATAATCAAGATAAACACTTGCTTGATATTGTTTGGCTATCTTTAATTAAAACACAAAATACTAATTCATGAACATAATGGTCAAAACCATAAGTAAGCATCTTTAGTCCAATATCGAGGTAGAATTTGAAAAAACACATACCCATAGGCGAAGTCATAGTAACATTGAACCACCTACTCACAAGATCGTGGGATGCAATTCCATGAGCCTAAGAGCTGATAACTCAACCTGTGGAGGTCCTCCTCGAGAAACCCTAGTTAGGGAGACACATCATGGAAAAAAATCACCTAAACATAATGAGGCTTCAAGGCCTCCTTCATCATGGAGACACGAGGAGGCCTCAAGGCCCTCCTATCGACACACAAAAACTTATCAAAGATATGAGGAGGCTTCAAGAGTTTCCTCTCCACATGGACATAAGAGGGGCTATAGACCCCATGCTTCACATAGGGATGTTGAGGTTTCTCCACATCCATACTCATGAAGGAATGATGGGGCCACAAATCCTTCATCACCAAGAAGACACACGAGAGTCACAACATCTCAAAATTTACATGGGACACTTAGAATAGATCTGCCCACTGAGGGGCATGAAACTAGAGTTACATCCAGTCATAGGAACAAAACAGAAGATACCCTTCACACAAGAGGAAGGATTCCAATATATTATGACCTCATTGGAGTAAATTGCACCCCATAGGATCAACCATGGAAAACAAGACAGTTATATGAGTTGGATCGGTTTCATTCAAAGCCAACTCCTAGAACCATAGCCATAGAAAATTCTGCATCTGGAAGTTCACAAAGTGTTACTTCTAAACACACCATCCAACCTAGGGAAAATTCAAAGTGACCCTACAGTATGTGTACTGAGTCTGATCATGGAGGCACTTATCAACACACCAAACAAGTTACATCAACTAGCAAGAGCAAAGAAACAATGGAAATATCTTCAAGGAATCCACGAATCAGAACCATAAGAACATAATCAGACAAAAATGAGTCTTATTTAACATTGCAATCTTATTGCATGTGATGGTTAGAAAATGTATTGTATAAAGAGTGAGAGCTATTTGAATCTCTCAAATATGATAAACAATGAGAGAGGCTTTTGCATCAACATGAGTAACATTTAAGAGAAAAAGCTAAGCAACTAGCTTGTATCAACCTAAAAGTAAATGGTAGTGAACATCAAAGAGATAAACATACTGACTCACCTGAAGAAGGGAAAATTATGCAAGAATAAAGCCCACAACAAAACCACCACTCAAATAATGAACAAAATCAAACTGGTGGAGAAAGGGTAAACATGATAAATCAGGATCAAACACATCCTGAATCCCCTCATAGGAGGGAAGAGAATAGAACAAGTCAAGTGGATAAAGGGTTACCTCCATTACCACCATGAGTGGGCCTACAAGAAGAGGAACTCCTTACTTTAAAGGTATTCTAGGCACTCACTAAAAATATGAAGTCCTTTGAGAAGTAAGATACAACTGGGAGTCAACAAATGCTGAGTAAAATACACAACCAACCATTATACCCATTAGTTCCTAGCCCTACATATCCTAAGCACTTTGAGATGCCTAGGTTAGAAAAATTCAAGGGTGAAGAGGATACACAAGAGCATGTTACCAATTTCATCAATGTATATTTTCATCTTGAAGACAATGATGCTCTTATGCTAAGAACTTTTATTATGACATTTTTGGGTGCTGCCACTCAATGGTTCAACAAACTACCCAAGCACAACATATCCAATTTTGAACAAATAGTAAAAAATTCCCTAAAATGTTTCTCCTTTGGGGCTAAAAATAAGGTGAACCTTTTAGAACTGGCCAAACTAAAACATTATGATGATGATCCAGTAATGGATTATGGGGATAGATGGAGAAAATTCATGGCAAAGTTATCATTCTCTGTCCCCACAGAAGAAATTTTCTACATGTTCACCAAGAGTTATTCTAAACACATCTCCCTCTTGTTACAACTTCAAAAATATCCTTCATTTGAGGAAGCCTTGGTATAGGCCAAACTCATCAAGGACATCAACGTAGATGAGGGAACCATCAAGCTTTGAACCAAGAAGGAGAGAAACAAAAATGGCAAGAATGACAAATATAAGCAGAAACAGGGTAACCCTACTCTAGTTAATCAAGTCATATTGGATGCACCTAGGGTTGAGGTCACGTAGCAACCCTAGAATTATTAAGCACAACCCCCATCGGTAAATTATGAGAAAAAGAACAATTAGGGGTAAAACAAAGAGTGCAAGCCACCTCACTATTTTACACCTTTTTTAGAGTCAATGCAATCAATTTTTAACCAATTGAGTGAGGTTGGGAAGATCATATTTCCTGATGTACCTCTTTTAGATCCTAACCATCCTAAGCCAAAAGGATATAGGGAAGATCAATTTTGCTCTTATCATAGGATACCGGGGTATGATATTGAGGTATGTGTTAGTTTCAAAAACCAGGTGCAAAATATGATTGAAGTGGAGGAACTTAAAGTTGACAACCCATTGGCTCTCGATAATAGAGATATGGGCATATAGAAAAACCCATTGCCAAACCATGAGGCCCCTAAAGGGTAGGGTGCCCAAGTCAATCAGGTCCAAATTGATACACCTACCCATGGATGTATTGGAATGGTGGAAATTGTCAACATAGCAACCAAGAGTAGATGATATGGTCAACCATAACCTCCTATAGCTCCCATTAATGTCCCAGCTGCACCTAGGCAGAGACAGGGGTACAACAACCTTCTAGGTCCACCAACCCAACCTGTGATAATTGTTCGGAGTAGACTAGAACAAAGATTACAAATGAATCCAACCAAGCTATCTATCTATGAGCTCATATAGTAGTCCCCAAAGCACAAGGATACTTTGATGGAAATTTTGAGATCAATTGAGCTCCAACCATAGGAGCCCAATGCATTCACTCATTTTGTGGGACAAGTACAACAATGCCAAGAACTTGTGATTCAATTTTATGATCATGATATTAATATAGTACCTACTACCTTACCAGACCCTCTGTTGCACATTGTTGCTTCAGTAAATAATTTACCTTTTAAGTGGATCTTGATAAATATAGGTTCATCAGTCAACATCATCACAACAACAAAAATATGGCACCTTAAGATCTTCAAATCCAATATTTTTCCAGGAGCCTACATGTTAAGAGCCTTCAATGATGCTTTATGCTCTATTGTGGGAACACTAGTCCTAACCATTAAGGTGGGGTATAAGACCATCCTTGTGATGTATCATGTCTTGGAAGGTGCCATGCAATACAAAATCCTCCTAGGGCATCCCTGGATAAGAGATATGAAGTGTGTTCCTTCCATTTTACACTAATATGTCAAGTATGTGCACGATGACAAAGTCTATGTGGTTCTGGCTGATGAAGAGCCATTCAAATATGTCCATAAGGTGGATCTTCCAGGAGATTTTATGATTTCTTCCACCCACCTATATGTAAGACCTTCATATCCAACTATGCAACTAGATGATAGAACCAAAGGGGTACGAAAAGACCCATCTACATCGACACCTCCTCTTGCACCCAAAACAACTGACACTTCTAAGATATTATCAATGGCTAAATATAAAGACAATCATAAGCTAAATGTACCCTTAATCGAGGAATAAAAACCCAAGGAATTTCTAACTATAACCATTGTGGAAATTCCAAGTCCCATAAAAGAAGAAGATCTTCAGGATCAAGCCGAGGAAATACTAAAACCCACTTCGCCAGTGTCATATATAGGGTCATCCACATCACATGCAAAAATACACTTGACAACTACATGGATAGGAGAGTACCTTGTGTAGAACATAACATTAACACCCATCATTGAGTCTGCACAAGACATAGGACAACCCAAAGACCTGAGACCATGAGTGGGAACAGTGGTTCCACTTGGAATCCCTCCTAATCAGACCAATTTTATCTATGCTGGTCTGGACTGTGCCCAAGATTATTTAGACATAGGAGAGTACAAGGATGAAATATTCACTATTAATGTTTGTTACCTCTCTAATCTTGAGTTTTCTCTAAGCTAATTTGAACATTACCATTAGCATATCTACGGTCTTGGTATATACGAGCTGCAATATCAGCTTCCCACTGACAGGTTTGGGTTAGGATACCACATTAGAGGTCAATATGACTCTCTAGTAGCATCCTTGGATAGATTAAGCTTGGGGTTAGGAGAAAACATTGATTTTATTCCTTATCACCCACCAAGTACAAGACATATGATCAACGAACAAGTGGCCTTGGTAAACATACCACCACCTAAGATTTACCATCCAAACTTCTCAATTGATGCCATCCCAAAAGGTTGCATCTTTTGGGATGAAGAGCGATAAGTAAATGGATATGTGGTAAGCAATGATGAAGTACAGGTAAGCTTAGCCTACCATGGGCCTTGCTATTTACAAAGCCTTGCCTGGTCTAGCCATAATGAGAGTGGATACATATAGGATGAAAGTGGCTATGAGTCAGAGGACTCAATAGAAATATCCTACCTAGGACTAAGGAAATGCCCCCATGGCTTGGGTCAAGAAACTAATGCAACTAACATATTCATAAGTGATGAAGAATATGACGATGAGACAAAGATGGCCTAGTTGGGGCCAAGACATGTGCCACTTGTCTTAGGGCCACATACCAATGCTAATGGTTTTTGGATAAGTGATTATGACTATGAAGATGAGACTTAGATGGCTTATCTTGGGCCTCTCCACTTGCAGTAAGTCAAAATACTGGTAGAAAGAGTAGTGGCACTTTGTGCCATAGACCCTAGATTGCAGTTTTTGGGAAGACCTGTCGATTTAGATGCCATTTACCATGAAATAAATCCACCTTCACCTATGTTTAGAGAGCTCTTAGAAACCAATGATCCTATTATCTGGCATGATCATGGGCCAGATCTGGAGATTCATTTTCCTCTAGATCCTCATCGTGAGTATTGAGGGAAAACCTCTGAGATAATATTACACCCATGTGGTCTTGGAGATTTCATTCCATCCATCAACACAATCTCCTTTAATTTTACCACTTCAATTTATAACCCGGTAGATCTTACTAAACCATTGTATCTTGATATAGATGCTATTGATTGGGATCACACTAATTCACTAGTAGAGCCTAAGGATATTTTCCCTAATGAAGAGATGTTACAACCGTTTCATTTTGCATCAGGTTGTGCATATGACGTATTCCATGCTGGTTTGGATATTGAGTCAGTAGGACCTATAAATCTTGTCGATGACATTCATTAAATACCCACACCTCACCAACTAGAGTATGGATCACATATGGATATGGAAGTGACTTTCGAGGTGGAGATCAGTGATGATCCTACTCAACCAAAGAAAGTCAAGTTTAGAGAAATTCTATCTCCCAGAGGAACAAGACGTCATAATCCCTCTCCTTAAGGAGAGGTCGAACCTTTTTGCTTGGACCTACAAAGATATGTGTTGGCATTTTTGCCACATTATTTTTGTTGTTGTTGTTGTTGCAAAAGAATGCTCGATTCCTCTGTTTGTAAGTGAAAAACCAAAGGTGTCATGTTTTCGCGACGTCCGTAACACACCAACGCTAAGTTCAAAAGTTGTCACGAAATCGTGACCGTCGCATTTTTGCGGGGTCCAAACCAAAGAGGTGTGAGCATGGAAATATGTCATGATATCGTGACACATCGTGATATCGCGACCTGTCACAGTTTTGCGGTGCCAAATGCAAAAAAGGGCTAAGTCAAGGAAGTGTCACAAAATCGTGACACATCGCGTTTTTGTGATCTGTCGCATTTTTGCGGTCAACATGGTCAATGAAAGTGCTAGAATGAGGTTGTCGTGATATTGTGACATGTCACAAAATCATGACATAAAGCAGCAATGGAGTAGTGTAATGAAAAACATCGTGATATCATGACAGTAAAGCAAGCAAGGAGAAAATGGTACGAAACGTTGCGATATCGTGACATGTCATGTTATCACGACAAAGTTGAAAGAAAGGCATAAGGCATGAAAGACATGATTTTGCAACATTTTTGAGGATGAGGCCAAGCAAGAAAAAGGCATCGCAATATCACGACAGGAAGTGGCAATGATGAAGAAGGCAAGAAAATGTCACGATTTCATGACACATTGGGGCGGAAGGACCAAGTGCAGGGAATTGTTGTGAAATCGTGCCTTGTCGTGTTTTTGCGGTTCGAAGCAGCCAAAGGACAACATGGGTAAAGAACGTCATGAAATCGTGCCTTGTCACATTTTCATGAAAATAGAGCAGAGAAAGAGCATAATGGTACGGAGCAAAGATACATCACGATTTCGTGACATGTCATGTTTTCGTGACCTATCACAGTTTCATGCCAGAAAGCAGTTCAATGGCCTGATGAAGCATTACGAGTTCCAACGATTAAAAGCACTCCAAAATTTAATGTTTTGCTGCTTTCCAATGTGTGCAAGATAGAAGAACGTGCTCAAGCATGTAGTTTTTGATGCCGCTAGAATTAAAGATGCCTCCAATATTTAAAAGCGCCTGTTCATGATATCTTATAGCTTTCAACTTCCCTTGATAACGGTCATTTAACAAAGAGATATGGGCCCTCGTTTTTGTTTCATTCTCAGTTGTAATTCATTAAAAGTAGGGACTATCATCTCTCCAAGGCAGATTAAGGGGGTTGTTTCTTCGAGATCTGTTTCATTTATTAAATGCTGTAATATGAAAGGAAGAGGACGAACCTCTATAAATACCAATGTAAAACTCAAGCAAAGGGAGGAGGATCTTGTTGCAAAAATTGAAATCAAAATCCTAGATGCAATTGCTTCCATTCTTAGTGTCTTCTATAATTGGTGATCTAAATGGTTGTGCATGTTTGGCTTTCTGTGTTTTTGACTTCGGTGTAGTCCAGTGCAATAACAATTGAATTTTACTATGTTGAATTAGGCTGTATTAGCATTTGAATGTTTGAAGTTTATTTGGAAGCAAACTCATGACTAATGCGTGATCTAATTTTTGTTTATGTGCTCTAAGAGTTAGTTGCTACTGGCTTTAGGATCTAGCTACAGTTTTTGCTATCTGAGATTGTTCTCCCCATTAACGATCGGCTTCGGCCATATTTATATCTCTTTCTATTATTTCCCATTTCTTTATGCATTTTCCCATTTCTTTCCTGCATCTCTAGTCTTGAAACCAGTTTAGATTAGTAAGGGAACCAGCCCTCTCTGGAGATTGGTTTGGGAGACATTTCTTTCTCCTAGCCTTTCAATGTTGGCCGGGTTTAGGGTGCATAGACATAGAAAATCCTTTCCAATGGCAGATTCGTGACCAAAAATATGCTAGGGCTTGATACAAAGGTAGTTGTTCACAACATTTCATTGGATCCCATGAAGAATCCAATCAAGAAAAAGTTGAGGAAAATGCATCCAACCATCGCTTTGATGGTGAAGAATGAGTTACAAAAATTGTTGGATGTGATTTTTATCGTTCCTATCGATTATCTTGAATGGGTATCGAACATGGTGCCCGTGGGAAAACCTGATGGAAGAGTCCATATTTACATAGACTTTAGAGACTTAAATAGGGAAAATCCAAAGGATTCATTCCCATTGCCAAACATAGATGCTATTATTGATGCCACTGCAGGCCATGAGATGCTCTCCCTAATGGATGGATTTTATGGATACAATCAAAACTGGATCAAACTCGAAGACCAGCATAAGACCTCTTTCATTACTCCATGGGAAAAATTCTATTACAAGGTGATTCATTTTAGCCTAAATAATGGTGGTGCCACATATTAGTGGGCCATGACATACATCTTTCATGACTATATGCATAAAATATTAGAGGACTATGAATAACACAAGCTTATACCGAGAGGGGGGTGACCAGTGTAAGACCACTTTTTACTTTACTTTTTAATTCAATATTATGTAGTATATAGATAGCAGTATCAATAGTAGTAATCAAAGCAATGCATAAAATGCCATCCACAAAAGTGACAACAATTTATGTGTTTCATCCAATGCAGGCTACTCCATGAAGAAAATATTTTGCTAAAACTTTATCAATCAATCTCTTGGGAATCCTTCTCAATTATAATGTTTATGGAACTCTATCCAAAGGAGATGTTGATCCCCTAAATCTCAAGTTCATGGATCTCTTCCATAGGTGAACTTTTTTTCCTTTTACTCTGGCTATTGATCTTCTAAAAGACTCTGTCTCTCTACTGCACTGACTTGTGGATCTCTCTCAACTAGAAGAATTCTCACTCAGATCTGTCTTTAGTTGTCCTAGCTGGTGGATACCTATCCACTGAGACTCTATCCTCTATAATTTTTTACCTCCAAATCTATATCAATAGGTTCAATTAGAACCTCTTTAAATCTACTCAATAGGCTCACTCAAAAACTACTCAAATCTGTTCAATAGGCTCACTCAGAACCTGCTCAAATATGCTTAATAGGTTCACTCAGAACCAACTCAAATATACTCAACAAGATCACTCATAACTTGTCCAAATCTTCTCAACAAGCTCACTCATAACCTGTCCAAATCTGCTCAATAAGTCCTCTATAGGACTTTCTCAAATATGCATAGTAATATTTCATAAAAGCTTACTCAAAATCAGTCCACAAGCCTTCTCAAAGACTTGCTTCAAATCAGCTCAAAAAAATCTCAACTCAATCTCACAGAAGCATAACGAGAATTGTTAGAGACTCAATATATTCTATACTTAAATCCCAATCTCAAATCAAATCAATATCAACTCAACAATCTCATAGAAGCATAAAGAGAATTGTTAGAGACTCAATATGTTCTATACTCAAAACCCAATCTCAAATCAAATCAATCTCAACTCAGCAATCTCAACTCAGCAATATCATAGAATTATAAAGAGAATTGTTAGAGACTCAATATGTTCTATACTCAAATCTAATTTCTTTCTCAACTCAATTCAAATCAGAATATAGAATAGTTTGTTTTATGGAACTTGAACAACCACTTCACACAATATCTTGACTAGGCTCAAACAACTCTACTCAACCAATCACCACAAGGAACAAATATTTCTCACAAACCCTAGTCCAAGCATGAATCAACCAACTCAAAATGTCTTCAACAATACTCAACAACTCTTACATAACAATGATACTCATGTTATTTTCAGCTCAAGTTCAATTTCTTTGCACAACAACTCACTCCAACAACAATGCTTATAAAACAAGGTTTTAATCACAACTTTCAAACCAGAAAACCTTGAAGCATTAAACCAACTATTTTTCAAATAGGAAACCACAATCAATCCTTTTCACTCCAATGATATTTCAGAAATCAACCACCCAAATAAAATCAATGGAGAATGTTACTCATACCTTTTTTATGCCTTATGAGTTGTCCACTAAATCTTCCACACTCAACACTTTTCATTTTTCCAATCTCAACAAGGGTTAGAGATATTTAGTAATAACACAAAAATAAAATAATGTCCAAATAATACCTTATTACTCCTACTTTATTTTAACATCCACCAAAGTTATTTTTAAAGAAAACCCTTACTCAAAAATAACTTTCACTAAAAGAATTTTATCAATAACCCTAATTACTCCTAATAATTTCAAAAATCACAATTAAAAATTTGGCTCCAACACTCAAACAACCACTATAACCTTATTCCTTAGGTTATTCAATACATCAACTATCAAAACACCTTTACCCCTTATCACTCCACCTTAGGCAATAACAAAATAAATGAAAACCTCAACACCTACCTCAATGGGAATTGAACCCCCGTCCTATCCAACGTGAACACCCTAGCTGTGGCCAAGCTATCACATGAGCTACGGGCTCGTTGTGAAGAAAGAAACATCACTCGCTTCTTGTTCTTCTCTCCTTCCACCAAACAAAAAAGAAATGCACCTTGAGTGTCTCAAAAAAGCCAAAATGACACTTGCAGGAATCGAACACTTAACCTTCCTACCACAAACACCTTTGCAAAAACCAAGCTGCAACTAGGCCACACTACCCAACACACTTTGGAAAATGGATGCGGTTCGCTTTCAATATTCACTGCTTCACAAAATGAAAATAACACAAGCTCTTCCTTCACAAAAGCAAACATTAATCTTAATTGAGCAAGGGTCATTTTCTTCAAATTTTTTTAATGGTATATATATATGCCTTCCCTTAGCTTGGAAAGGTTGACGCTTTTGAACCTTCCTTTATGACATCGGCGAATATTCTTTTAATTTAATTTTAAAATTTAAATTTTAAATAAATTAAAATTTAAACTAAATATTTAAAATTAAATATCTCCATCACCGGGGCACTTTTTTCGATGAAACAAAAATCCAACTAAGGTTTTAAGAAAAACCCATTTCAAATCCGCTATCCATGGTTTTAAATAAAACCTTTTATTTTTCCTATCTTGGTTTTCACAAAAACCCTTCCTTGCACTTTTAAAAAACATAGTTTATGCCGTCATAGATCCTTTTGACATTAAATAACCTTTTGAAATCAATGACAACATTTTAGCTTAGGGACTCAAAATGTCCAAAAATCTCCCCCTTTATAATTAATGGAAACCCATATCCTTTTAGTAAAATATGACCTTATTTTATGCTCCCCCTAGGACTTTGCTCCCCCTGGCTCAATGCTCTCTCAAATATCAAATCCCTTCCCATATAAAAAACTCTCCCCAATATACACAAATATCTCCCCTTTGTCATCAATGGCAAAGGGTCACCTTGGGGCTTAGGGCTAAGAATGAGCCTCTTAGCTTAGCCCCTCTCCCATATCCTCATGAGGTGGTTAATTATGGGGTGGGAGTATTTCTACTCCCCGAAAGCACTGCTCTTTACCTTTATCTTTCTCTCTTCCTTTCTGAGTTTTATGAATCCTCTCATTGTTTATTTCCAAGCCATCATCACTATTTTTATTATCATTTCTATTCTTGTTCTTGTTCCTATTCCTATTCTCATCCATGTTCCTATTATTGTTTCTGTTCCTGTTCTTATTCTTATCCAAGTTCGTGGTCGTGTTCATATTTCTATTCCTGTTCATGCCTGCTTCTAGAATATTTTCTCTACACCATCTTGCTATGTGACCATCATTATTGTACTTATAACACTTAATGTTATTATTCCTTGGAGGTGAAACTATATTAGGAATTCTCCTAGTGAAGCCATATCCTCTTCTATCATTAATCCTGCAATTCATTGCCTTGTGACCAAACCCATTACATGAGTAGCAATACTCATGGAAAAGATATACTTTCCCATATTCCTATATTTCATATGACCTACACTGTGAAGCCATGTGCCAAAACCTATGACATGAGAAGCATCTCCCATTGAATTTTCCTTGCCTAGACCTCATTGGTCTCCTATTCTGATTGCTATTCTATCTGTATCTTATTTGTGCATTGTTCCTATTTTTGACCTCTTTGTTGTCCAACTCATCCTCTGATGTCCCGCTTTCACTTAAACTATATTCTTTTGATGTATCTTCTTCTGAAGTTTCTTCTTCATCAAGAATTGAAGTAGATTCGTTTTCCTATTTGTTTTGAACCTTTTCAAATCCAAGACCTATTGAACATGATGTTCGCTATTGTCCATAGATGAACTTATCCAAGTTATTAGAGCTATTTGTGAAACTCTTCATCTTGATCTTGGAGTCCTTTAAGTCTTCTTTTAGAGTAGCCACTTCTTGTTCTAACTTCTCACATTCCAAAACCTTTGCTTCTAACTTATCCTTGAACTTCCTTGCCTTAGCCTTTGACTTCTCTAAATCCTCTATGAGCAATAATCTTTCTTCATCACATTCTTGAAACCGACTTTCAAGCTTGGAGTGTTTCTTTCTAAACTTCTTTACTGTGTCAAGGGCATAGATAAGTTCTCCCTTGAGATCATATCCATTCTCTACTGAATAATCCTCTATTTGTTTACCTTTGTCCATATTATTTATTTCTTTTGGATTATATTATATAGGACCATCTTCTTTATCTTCCAAATCCATTAGAATATTCTCATATGGTATTTCAAGTGCATCTTCAAAATCATCATCACTAAAACTATAACCATCCCTAGTGCAATAATATTCAATATGTCCAAATTTACCACATATAAATCACTTAAAAAACTAGAGTCCTTTTCTTAAATGGATCTTTCTCTTTAACCATAAATAGGACTTCATCTCTATCATTGTCTAAAAAACTAGCATCACTATCAATTGAGTACTTACTTGTATTTTCTGCATAGTAGCTTCTCTTTTGTCTCTGGAAGAACTTATTTCCTTGTTTACTTTTTCCATCCTTGCTTCTCTTTTGGTACCTGTGTATTTATGATTCCATGTATCTGTGATCCTTTTTTTCTTCATCATTGTTGCCTTTTGGCTCTTTGCATTCTGTTGCATAATTTCCATACCGTCCACAATTGAAAAATTTGATAGATCTTAGATCTATGGGTTTTCTGGAACCTCTATCTCTTCTACCATAATTTTCTTCTTCATCACTGGATGACTCACTGCTTGATTCTATCTTATTTCCATTTTTATTTTTGTCTACTTTGAAAGTAGCTTCTTTCAGAGGAATAAGATATTTTGTTCTTATCTCAAATGTAGTAAGCATGCCAAGCAAAGAATTCCTTGTCAAATAATCACTATCAATTGATGTTTCTATAGTAGAAACCTTTTCACTATACCTTTTTTTGAAGAGTATTCAATATCTTGTCACAAGCATCAGATTCATCAACCTTCATTTCAAGACATTTCATCTCATGTACAAGTTCATAAAATTTGTCGAGATAGTCATGAATGTTTTCATCATCCCTCATTCGTAGGTTCTCAAATTCTTCTTTGAGATTTATGATCTTAGCCATTCTGACTCCTTTATCTCCTTCATATATTTCATGTAGAATTTCCCACATTTCTTTTGCTATTTTACATTCCATAACCTTCATAGATTCTACTCTATGCAAATTTTTTATAATTGCATTCATAGCTCTTGAATTTGCATGCATTAGAAGCTTACCTTCTTTATCTATAGGAGGATTGATTGTTGAATCATATCCAAGTTCCACTGCATCCCAAACTTCATTTCCAAGTACCATCAGGTAAAATATCATCAACATACACCAATATAAGAAGTCACTTCCATCAAAGACTGGTACTACATTATTGAAGGGTCCGTCTCTTTGATCCTTTTGATCCATTGTGTTCTTAGACCACTTTTCCTTCAAGATATCAAACTATTTTGAAGGAACCCGCTCTGATACCAATTGAAGAACATAAGCTTATACTGAGAGGGGGGGTGAACAGTATAAGACCACTTTTTAATTTTCTTTAAAATTCAATATTATGCAATGTATAGATAGTAGTAATATAAGCAATGCATAAAACACCATCCATAAAAGTGAAAATAATTTACATGGTTCACCTAATGCGGGCTACTCCACGGAGAAAATATTTTACTAAAAATTTCTCAATCAATCTCTTGGGAATCCTTCCCAATTACAATGTTTATGGACCTATGTCCAAAGGATATGTTGATCCTCTAAATATCAAGTTCATGGATTTATTCCATAGGAGAACTCTTTTCCATTATGCTCTGGCTAGTGATCTTCTAGAAGACTCTATCTCTCTACTGCACTGACTTGTGGATCTCTCTCCACTTGAAGACTTCTCACTCAGATCTATCATTAGTTGTCCTAGCTACTGGATATCTATCCACTAAGACTCTATCCTCTATACTCTATCACCTCCAAATATCTGTCAATAGGTTCACTCAAAAAATCTTCAAATATGCTAAATAGGATCACTCAAAACCTACTCAAATATGCTCAATAGGATCACTCAGAACCTACTCAAATCTACTCAATAGGTTCACTCAGAACCTACTCAAATCTACTCAACAATCTCACTCAAAACTTGTCCAAATATGTTCAACAAGCTCACTCATAACTTGTCAAAATCTGCTCAATAAGTCCTCTATAGGACTTGCTCAAATATGCATAGCAAGATTTCAAAAAAGCTTACTCAAAATTAGTCCACAAGCCTTCTCAAAGACTTACCTCAAATCAGCTCAACAAAATCTCAACTCAATCTCATAGAAGCATAAAGAGAATTGTTAGAGACTCAATATGTTCTATACTCAAATACCAATCTCAACTCAAATCAATCTCAACTCAACAATATCATAGAAGCATAAAGAGAATTGTTAGAGACTCAATATGTTCTATACTCAAATCCTAATCTCAACTCAAATAAATCTCAACTCAAATCAATCTCAACTCAGCAATCTCAACTCAGCAATCTCAACTCAGCAATCTCATAGAAGTATAAAGAGAATTGTTAGAGACTCAATATGTTCTATACTCAAATCCAATTTCTTTCTCAACTCAATTCAAATCAGACTATATAATAGTTTATTTTATGGAACTTGAACAACCACTTCACACAATCTCTTGACTAGGCTCAAATAACTCTACTCAACCAATCACCACAAGGAACAACTCTTTCTCACAAACCCTAGTCCAAGCATGAATCAACCAACTCAATTTGTCTTTAACAATACTCAACAACTCTTACATAACAATGATACTCATGTTATTTTAAGCTTAATTTCAAGTTCTTTGTGCAACAACTCACTCCAACAAAAATGCTTATAAAATAAGGTTTTGATCACAACTTTCAAACCAGAAAACCTTGAAGTATTAAACCAACTATTTTTTGAATAGGAAACCACAATAAATCCTTTTCACTCCAATGATATTTCAGAAATCAACCACCCAAATAAAATCAATGGATAATGTTACTCATACCTTTTTGATGCCTTATGAGTTGTCCACTAAATCTACCACACTCAATGCTTTTCCTTTTTCCAATATCAACAAGGGTTAGAGATCTTGAGTAATAACACAACAATAAAATAATGTCCAAATAACACCTTATTACTCCTTTATTTTAATATCTACCAAAGTTCTTTTTAAAGAAAACCCTTACTCAAAATAACTTTCACTAAATGAAATTTATCAATAACCCTTATTACTTCTAATAATTTCAAAAATCACAATTAAAAATTAAGCTCCACAACTCAAACAACCACTATAATCTTATTTCTAATTTTATTCAATACATCAACTATCAAATCATCTTTACCACTTATCACTCCACCTTAGGCAATAACAAAATAAATAAAAACCTCAATACTTGCCTCGAGAGGAATCGATCCCCTGTCCTGTCCAATGCGAGTGCCCTAGCCATGACCAAGCTGTCGTACGAGCTACAAGCTCGTCGTGAAGAAAGAAGCACCACTCACTTCTTGTTCTTCTCTCCTTCTACCAAGAAAAAACAAATGCACCTTGAGCGCCTCAACAAAGCCAAAATGACGCTTGCAAGAATTGAATGCTTAACCTTCCTGCCACCAACACCTTTGCACAAACCAAACTACCACTAGGCCACACTACCCAACACATTTTAGAAAATTGATGCGGTTTGCTTTCAATATTCGTTGCTTCACAAAACAAAAATAACATGAGCTCTTCCTTCACAAAATCAAATCATTAATCTTAATCGAGCAAGGATCATCTTCTTCAAAAAAAATTTAATGGCATATATATATGCCTTCCCTTAGCTTGGAAATGTCGATGCTTTTGAACCTTCCTTTATGACATCGACGAATATTATTTTAATTTAATTTTAAAATTAAAATTAAAATTTTAAATAAATTAAAATTTAAACTAAATATTTAAAATTAAATATCTCCATCACCGGGGCACATTTTTCGATGAAACAAAAAGCCAACTTGGGTTTTAAGAAAAACCCATTTCAAATATACCATCAATGGTTTTAAATAGAACCTTTTATTTTTCTTGCCTTGGTTTTCACAAAAACCCTTCCTTGCACTTTTACAAAACATAGTGCATGCCATCATAGATCCTTTTGACATCAAATAACCTTTTGAAATCAATGACAACATTTTAGCTTAGGGACTCAAAATGTCCAATAGACTACATTGATGACTTACTGGCCAAGTCTGTATTGCGGCAAGACCACGCTGAAATCCTTAGAAAATTCTTCGATCACCTCATTGAGCACAATTCCATATTGAATCCTAAGAAGTGCATGTTTGGTGTAACTTCTGGTAAGCTCTTGGGGTTCATTATTTCTAAGAGAGGTAGTAACAATGAATGACCCACCCGTAAGACTGTGAGACATAGCTCCGTGAGCCTAAGGGGTGATAATTGAACCCTTGGGGGATCTCCTCAAGAAACCCTAAGTAAGGAACCACATTATGGAACAAAGTCACATAAAAAAAAAGAGGCTTCACAGCCATCCTCATCAAGGAGACATGAAGAGACCTCAAGGGCCTCCTCTACACACACAGAAACATCTCAAAGATATGAGGAAGCTTCAAGGTATTCCTCCTCACATGGACATAAAGAAGGTTCTAAGAATAATTCTTCACATAGGGATGATGATACTGCTACATCTCCATCCACATGGAAAAAACATGTTACCACAAAGCCCTCTTCATCAAGAAGGAAAACAATAATTGCAACACCTTAGGACTCACAAGAAACATATGAAATAGGCTTGCCTACTGAAGGGCAGGAAACTAGAGCTACATCTAGTCATGGAAATCATATAGAAGAAATCATTTGAAATCAATAGGAGTGAATGGCACCCCATGAGACTAGCCATGGAAAACAAGACAATTAGATGGGTTGGATCGATTTCCTACACGACCAACTCAAAGTACTCTAGCTACTGAGAACTCTACATCTAGAAGCTCACGAACTGTGACTTCTAAAAATATCTCCTAGTATGGGGTTGCCTCAAAGTGACCTCGTAGTAGATGCACAAATTCTTATCGTAGGGATACTCAATATTACACTAAATAAGTCACATTAGCTAGCAAGAGTATAGATCATAAACCTCCTCGAGGAATCTATGAGTTAAGAAAACAAGAATAGAGTCAGATAAATATGAGTCTTCTGTAATAGTGCAAACTGACCAAATGAGATGGTTAGAAAGTGCATTAAATAATGAGTGAGAGC
The DNA here is from genome assembly GCA_028583015.1 of Wollemia nobilis. Taxonomy (NCBI): domain Eukaryota; kingdom Viridiplantae; phylum Streptophyta; class Pinopsida; order Araucariales; family Araucariaceae; genus Wollemia; species Wollemia nobilis. The sequence continues at coordinate 1,957,367 of JAQPPZ010016829.1, read as the reverse complement.
TAGTGGAAGATCTCGAATAAGATAAACAAAGAGAAAGACTCTTGTGCCAACATGAACAACATTTAAGAGAGCAAGCTGAGCGGTTAGCTCTTAACAAGTTACAGAAAAATGGTGGTGACCACCAAAGAACTAGATGCACTGACTGATATAAGGAGAGGTGCACTAGATAAGATAGCCCACAATGAAATCCCCCTCTAAACCATGAATGAAATCCAACTAGTGGAGGAAGGGAAAACACAACAAACCAAGATCACAATCTTGAGTCCCATCCATTGCCACTGAGTAGGCTTACAAGAGGAGGAAATTCGTGCATCAAAGGAATTTCAAGAGCTTGCTAAAAATATGAAAACCTTTGAGAAACAAGAGGCATCTAGGAACTCACCAACATTAAGCAAGATACACGACCAACCATTATGCCCATCAATCCCTAGCCCTCCATTTTCTAAGAACTTTGAGATGCCTAGGTTATAAAATTTTAAGGGTGAAGAGGATGCACAAGAGCATGTCACTAATTTTATCAACACCTATTTTCATCTTGAAGACAATGACGCTCTCATGCTAAGAACATTCATAATGACATTTTCAGGTGCTACCACTCAATGGTTCAATCAACTACCTAAGCACAACATAACCAACTTTGAACAAATAGTAAACACATTCCTAAAGCTTTTCTCCTTTGGTGCTAAGAAGGTAAACCTTTCAGAACTGGCCAATTTGAAACAGTATGATGACGAGCCAGTAATGGATTATGGGAATAGATGGAGAAAATCATGGTAAAATTATCATTCTTCATTCCCACAGAAGAGATCATTTGCATGTTCATCAAAAGTTACTCTAAACACATCTCCCTATTACTACAACTTTAGAAGTATTCTTCGTTTGAGGAAGATTTGGCACAGACTAAGATAATCAAATAAATAAAATTAGATGAGGGAACCATTAAACTCTGAAACAAAAAGGAGTGGAAAAAGAATGGTAAGAATGACAAGTATAAACAAAAGCAGGTCAACCCTACTCTGGTCAATCAAGTTGTATTGGATACAATGACAAGTATAAACAAAAGTAGGCCGACCCTACTCTGGTCAATCAAGTTGCATTGGATACACCCAAGGATGGGGTGCACAACAACCCTAGAAATATCAAGCACATCCCCCGCAAACCAATTACGACCAAAAGAACAATCAAAGAAAAAATCAAGAGCGCAAGCCACCTCATTATTTCATGCATCTCACAAAATAAATGCAATCAATATTTAATTAGTTAAGCTAGGCCAGGAGAATCAAATTTCTTGATATACCTCTTATAGATCCCAACCATCCTAATCCAAAAGGATATAGGCAAGATCAATTTTTCCCTTATCACAGGATACTGGGGCATGACATTGAGGCTTGTGTCGGGTTTAAGCATCAAGTGCAAAACATGATTGAGGTGGGAGAACTCAAAGTTGACAACCCACTGGATCTGTATAATAGAGACATGGGCATATACAGAAACCCATTTCCCAATCATAAGGCCCCTTGAGAGCAAGGGGCCCAAGTCAATCAGGTTTGAGCTGATATACCTACCCACGGATGTGTTGGTATGGTTTATATTGTTAACATAGCAACAAGGACTAGGCGATATGGTCAACCATAACTGCCTATAGCTCCCATGAACATCTCAACTGATCCTAGGCAAAGATAAGACAACCTTCTAGGTTGACCAACGCGACCTATGGTAACTATTCAGAGTAGATTGGAGAAAAACCTAAAGATGAATCCAACTAAGTTATTCATCTATGAGCTCATACAACAGTCCAAAAGGATAGGGAGACTTTAATGTAGATTTTAAGGATAATTTAGCTCCAACCACAAGATGTGAATGCATTCACTCACTTTGTGGGACAAGTACAAGAATTCTAGCAACCTGTAATTTGATTCTATGACCATGAGATTAAGACAATTCCTGTTGCCTTATCAGACCCTCCGCTAAAAATTGTAGTGACAATCAAAAACTTACCTTTCAAGAGGGTCTTGGTCGATACAGGTTCATTTATGAACATAATTACAACAACTACAATAGAGCACCTCAATATTCCCAAGTCTAATATCATTCCAAAAGCTTACACATTAAGAGCTTTTAATGATGCTTTATGCAATACTATGGGAATGATAGTCCTACCCATAAATGTGGGGCACAAGATCATCCTTGTGATGTGTCATGTCTTGGAAGGAGCTATGTAGTACAACATACTCTTAGGACATCCTTAGATAAGGGCCATGAAGTGCGTGCCTTTGATCTTGCACCAGTGTGTCAAGTATGTGCACGAAAACAAAGTCTATGTGGTTTTGGCTGATGAAGAGCATTTTAAATATGTTAATCAAGTAGAAATTCTAGGAGAATTTGTAATCCCTTCTACCCACATGTACATAGCATCTTCATCCCCAACTACATAAGTGAATAATGAAGACAAAGGGGTAAGAAAAGACCCCTGCACTTCAACACCTCCTGGTGCACTCAAAATAGTTGATGCTTCTAAAGTACCATCAACGTAAAAACCAAAAGATAATTAGAAGCTAAATGTACCCTTAGTTAAGGAAGAAAATCTCGAGGAAGTGCCAACTATAGCCATTACTAAAATGCCAAGTCCTATGGAAGAAGAATATCTTCAAGATCAAGATGAAGGTAGTGATTATCACCTCACTTCACTAGTGTCATTCGTAGGGTCATCCACATCACATGCATCAATAAACTTGACAAGCACAGGAATAGGGGAGTACCTTGTAAAAAACATGACCTTTATGCCTATGATTGAGTCTACACAAAATAGAGGAAGTTCTAAGGACTTGAGGTCATCAGTGGAAATAGTGGTTCCACTTGGAATACCCCCCAACCAAACCAATTTTATCAATGCCAGCTTGTACTGTGCCCATAAATATTCAGATATAGAAGAGGATAGTGACGCATTATTCATGGTCAATTTTCATTACCTCTATAACCTTGATTTTTCTCTAAGCTACTTTGAGCATTGCCATTGGCATGGCTATGACTTTTGTATATATGAGTAGGGGCATAGGTGGCCATACGAGCCACAATATCAACTTCCCTTCAAAATATTTGTCTTAGGCTATTATATCGAAGGTTGAGATGACTCTCTTACAACAACATTGGAAATATTAAGCTTAGGGTTATGAGAAGACATTGATTTCATTCCTTATCATCCCCTAAGAATAGGAAATTTGAGCAACAAACAAGTGGACAAGGTAAACATACCGCAACTAAAAATTTATCATCCAAACATCTCAATTGATTCCACCCCAATAGGGTACAACTCATGGGATGAGGAGAATGGATATGAAGTAAGTTATTATGAGGTGTAACTTGGCTTAGCCTACCAAGGGCCTTGCTATTTACAAATATTCACATAGTCCATCCATTATGAGAGTGGGTATACATCAGATGAAAGTGACTATGAATCAGAAGACTCAATAGAAAGAGCTTACTTAGGCCTAAGTCATCAAACCCTAACTCTGGGGCAAGATACAAATGTAAATGGATTCTTCAAAAGTGATGAGGAATACGAAGCTAAAACTATATATATCAGCTATTGATTTCACATTGGGAACCATGTTAGCCCAAAATAATGAACAAGACAAAGAGCAAGCCATATATTACATTAGTCACACCTTGGTGAGTTATGAGCTAATATATTCGCATGTCAAAAAGTTGTGTTTAGCAGTGGCCTTTGCAACTCAAAATTTGTGATACTACATGTTGAGTCATACGGCCTATGTTATATCAAAACAAAACCCTTTGTAGTACATGATGAGCAAGACATATCACACTACACGTACCACCAAGTGGATCATGCTATTGATAGAATTTGATCTAAAGTTTGTAAGCCAAAAGTCCATCAAGGGACAAGTCATAGCATATCAATTAGCAGAGGCACCTCTTCAGGATAACAAGCCTCTCACCATAAAATTTCCTAATGATGCGGTCTTTGCATTATTAGATCCACCAGAACTCAAAGAACCTAAGAAAGAAAGAGACATGTCATTGTTCTTTGATGGTTTGAAGTGTGAACAAGGAGGCAGAGTAGGGATTGTATTTATCACACCACAGGGTGATCCATTGCCCTTATCATTCAAACTAGAATTTTTGTGCACAAATAATATAGAATATGAAGCATTGATCCTGAAACTCCGAATAGTCATAGCAATGGGCATTAAAAGATTGAATATATTTGGTGAATCCTTGCTCATAGTAAACTAGATCAAAGGACTATTATAATGTAGGTTCCCACTCCTAAAGAATTATAAGGAACTTGTTGAAACTTACCTAGCCTGATTGAAATTGTACGACATCAAGGAAATCCCTCATATATAGAATAGATTTCTAGACACTATGGCCTCTTTGGAATCCTTAATCTCTTAGAATCCATCTGCTAATTTTACAACCATTCATGTGAAAGTGCTTTCACACTCAGCAATACTATGTGAAGCTTTTGACAATCAAGAATCAATCAATATGATCAACATCGATCCAAATCAGGATTGGTCCTTCGTAGCCAGAGATTTCTTGCAAATAGCACCTTAGGGTTATTTGATCTCACAAGTACCTATGGAGTGTGGTGCAACCATACGCCATAGAGTTGTTCCCCAATATGTGTTCACTAGCTCAAAAATACAAGAAGGACAATCCATCTTTTTTATAGAATTCGTGGCTTAATAGGATTAGCTTTCCCAACTACGGGACTTCCTGAAGCTGGAATATTACCTCAAGGTTTTTTGCCTATTGAAAGGTGAATGTTCAAATAGAAAGCAACAATATACATCTTTCTAGGAGAAATCCTCTATAGATGAGGATATGATGGAGTATTACTCCGTTGGCTTGAGCCCCAGGAAGCATCCTGGGCAATTTCACAAGTTCACGATGAAACATGTGGAGGCCATTTCAGTGGCATGGCCATCGTTAAGTGCATCTTGAGAATAGGTTACTATTGGATCACCATGGAAAGGGACTACTATGAGTATGTGAAGAAATGTAGTAAGTGCCAGCATCATGCAAATATAACATACTTACCATCACAAGCTTTGTAGCCAATCTAGGCAGTATGGCCATTCTCACAATGGGGACTAGACTTGATTGGGAAGATCTCACCCCCATCCTCAATCCGACACACATTCATCATAATGACCACAAAATACTTCACTAAATTGGTGGAAACAATCCCCTTAACATCAACAACTGGACCAAGGATTGTGGAGTTTATACTCCACAATATCATAAGTCATTTTGGGGTCCCTTCTAAGATAATGTTGGATAATGGGCCATCTTTCAAGAACAAAAATGTGTGTGCTTAAATGAACAAATACCATATTAAGCATAGTTTTTAAATGCCTTATTATTTTTAGGCAAATGGGCAAGCAGAAGCTTCAAACAAAATAATAATCTCCATTTTGAGGACTACGGTGCAAGACAATCACAAGGATTGGCATGTGCAGTTGCCTCTTGCACTATGGGCATACAGGAATAGTATATGAACACCCATTGGGGCAACACCATTTTCACTAGTATATGCCACTAAGGCCATCATGCCACTAGAGTTAGAAATTCTGACTCTACGCATAGCATTAAAGGACTTCATAGATGATGATATCATGCGATAAGGTTACCTTTATTAGTTGATGCTTCTTGATGAACGTCGAGTCAATTATTTAGAGCATCTTTGCGTTTACCAAGATCACCTTGTGTGAGCTTACAATAGTAAATTCCACCTAAGGTAATTCAAGTTTGGAGATCAAGTGCTCAAAGAAAACTAGCAAAATTTGAATCTGTCACTGCACCTACGAGATAAGTTCATGACAAATTGGATAGGCCCATCCATGATGTCAGAGAGAGTTGGACCTGGAGCATATCACCTTATATCATTAGATGGTGTTGAGGAGCCTGAGCCTCTCAATATCATTCACATAAAAGCATTCTACACATAAAACACAAAAACATTAAAATATTTCATAAAATACAAAACCATTCAGATATTTCACAAAATACAAAAACATTCAAATATTTCACAAAATACAAAAACAATCAAATATTTCATAAAATACAAAAATATTCAAATATGTCAAAAACACAAACAAATCATAAAAACATAAAATTTCAAAAATACAATCAAAGGCTCCAAGGGAATTCAAGCCGCTTGGTCAAAATCAATTCAAAAACTCTCCAAGGGCATTTAAGCCGTTTGGTAAAAATCAATTCAAAATGCTCTAAGGGCATTCAAGCCGCTTGGTCAAAATCAATTCAAAATGCTCCAAGGGTATACAAACCGCTTGGTCAAAATCAATTCAAAGGCTCCAAGGGTAATTCAAACCGCTTGGTCAAACATCAATTCAAAGGCTCTAAGGGCATTCAAATTGCTTGGTCAAACATCAATCAAAGGCTCCAAGGGCATTCAAGCCGCTTGGTCAAAATAAATTCAAAAAGTCTCCAAGGGCATTCAAGCCGCTTGGTCAAAATCAATTCGAAACACTCCAAGGGTATTCAAACTGCTTGGTCAAACATCAATTCAAAGGATCCAAGGGTAAATCAATCCGCTTGGTTAAAATCAATTCAAAAATCTCCAAGGGTACCCAATCCTCTTGGTCAAAATCAAACAAAAGCTCCAAAGGCATCTTAAATCCCTTTGGTCAAATTAAGCAAAATTACAAAAACAACATAAAAGTAAAAAATTCAAAAACAATTGCATTTCATATTTTGCATCCACATTGTTGCATTGCATTTTCATATCCACTACAATTGCATATGTCATGAGAGCCTTAAAAAGTGACACCACAAATTGTCGCACAAATAATTCAAATTCATACCTCCATTAATACATGTGTGTAATTGTGTTTTTCAACACAACCATTATTTGTTGCTATACATAATATACTAAGGTTTTTCTGTTAATCAACCACACCTAGTGATCTTATCAACTTTTAAGGAAAACAACTATGATTAGTATAAGGTAAGGTCTAGCTATGATAATGCCTTAGATATTCAATATACCGTCACTAATTGAAGCACTAAAGTCCTAGTTGGTACAAGGAAAATATGAAACCTATAAAAACGGTCTAGGTTACCTTAAGCAAAAAGGATTTTCCTTGCTTATCTACCTATGCAACCAGTTTAAAGGTGCTGATAATTGGCAAAATGACAAGCTTTACCCTATCCAAATCCCTTGCTTACTTCAAAATAAGCAAAATCCCAAAGTAAAGTACATATTCAAAAGGCCAAGCATACAATCAAGATTTTAAATCAATAATCCGATACACAAATCATAAATTCAAAAAAATCATAGCTCAAAGAAAAATCAATAAAAAATAAACAGTGATTTTCATCACTACATATGAGCAAAATAAATAGTGATTATCATCACTACAAAAGTCCTAGCTCAAAGAAAAAATCAAGCAAAAATAAAAAGTGATTTTCATCACTACATAAGAGCAAATATCCAAAGCCAAAAAAAAATAAGCCAAAAGGGAATAAAGCTTGAATCCCTGGAATTATCAGCATTGTACAAAACTGGAAGGAGAAATCCTTACATATGATGATATGTCTATTACAATTTCTTCATGCGTTTGTGTAGACCAATGTTTGAATGTGGATGAGCTAGCTTAGGTAACCCAATATTGCCTAGTGGTATAGTCCAACCAAGTCTAACATAAGGATGAGATGAACACTTGAGGATCCTTGATCTTAGCAATGGGCTGAAAGAATCCCGCCTGACATCGGAGGAATGCTTGAGTTCTACCTCAAAATATACAATCACATGCACACACAAAGATCATGGAAAACCAGGTCCATGATAAAAGCATTACTTTTCAAAATTCTAAGTGGTCAATAGATAGCTGTTGATAGGGCAACTAGATTTTTTGAATCTCCGAAAAGCCCCCAAAATTCTTACATAGCAACAAATCATAACATCATTCACACCATCACTTTATTTATAAGATTATATAAATTAGGGGGTATCAACATAGTAGGACAGATACCGCATATATATTAGAAATAGTATATAGATGACCACTAACTACTTTATATATTTTAATTTGCAAAAACTTATTAAGAAAATATATTACACACAATTACATCTCATATATGAATACTTAATCAATTCTTATGATAAGAGTGATTATTTAAATTCATGATTATTTTTTTACTTTTTGTGGTATCACCCATTAAGATTGTCAATTTCATATGCATTTCGTATGTTTTAAGTGATTAGAGCATACAAGTTCATTTATACCATCCCACCACATAAGTTAGATGCATGCAATTAAAGAAAAGTTAAGACATGCATGTAACAATAACATCACATTCATAAAAATAAGTCATTAATCATCCATAAACCACATCATAAAACATATAGGCAATATCTATTTGTATACAATCATAAATTCATAATTCATCATAAAAATACATCATGTCATATCATCAAATCATATAAGCATCTACACATCCATCTAAGCATCTTCAATATCATCTATCATCTAACATATTCATAAAATCATCATAATACCATCATCGCATCATATCATAAAATAAAATAATAACAAAAACATGAGCAATAAATGATACACATAATAAGTCATAATGCAAAGCTATCATAAAATTATGTGTGTCAAGTCCAATGGATGTACAAAAATTCCCGTGGGCTATAGCCATATAGGTCAATCAACCTCAAAAATGGATCAAGGACAAAATAAAGCATCAATCAAATACTAGGCCTAAGCCCCCTGCATCACATCCTCTAGTGCCATCTCCCCCTATGGCGATGTCGTAAGTTGAATGATGTGAGCCTGTCGATCTCTTTGTTTGAGTTTGGTTCCTTTAGCTAGGGTGGAGCGCCCACTAACCTGCAAACCACCTACACCATGTGGCTCCTTAGGGACAATCCCATGCCTCCTGAGCTACATCTAAATAATGGTGACATGATCCACAAGTCCTCAGATCTGATCCTCATGCTCATCCAACAAAGACTAAAGCTATCCCACATTTGCTCTTGAACCTGCCACTGGAACCTCTTGTGGTGTAGAAGGAGGAACAAAAAACTGCATCCTAGCATCGCCACCCCCAATAGTAGCCTGTAAAGATTATATATGTACTGTGAGCTGCTCAATGGTAGCATCTCGTCGTTGTACCTAGATCTTATTTGCCTGAAGCTCAAGCTAAACCTCATGCAACTATGCTCTCAGAGGAGAGTCTCTCTCCTTAGGATCTATCTCCTCCTCCTCAGGAAAATTAGGATCCTCTATTGCCACCTACTCTATTGGCTGGCCCCACCCCTCAGTCCTAGATTAGACTCTGCATCTTGTTGGATCTGCACCATTACCCCCACCATCATCCTTGTGCCCTAGGTTGCTGACACCATGCCACATCCGATCACCCCAGCACTGAGTGTATGCATCTATAACTCTTCCATCCACTCTAGGGTCAACAACTGGGGCATCCTCCCCATCTAAAAGCTCTATAATCTACCATGGAGGTAGGTCCTTCTCTTTTGTGAGGTGCCTATACAAGAATAGTACCAAGGGCACATCCTATTACAATCTATACTGATGAAGAACCCGCGAGTGGAAGAAATACTCCTGAATGGTAATCTTATGGCCAACGAGCCATCGCTTACATCATGTCCTAGCAATAAAGCTAGCTGGATCATCCCAAGTAGGACACTCATGGTAATGGCACCATACGACATCTCTGGCCAAAAGTCTAGTGAAAGCATCGATGTAATGGGACAAATCCCCTGCAAAAGTGTGGCTCTCGCGCTCCTCGTGCTCTCGAGCCCATCTAGTAGCATAGCACTATGTCCAAGTGTCGATCACTATAATCTCAATCGGGAGCCACTTAGGGTGATCTACCCTAATATGCTCCCATCCACAAACTATAGGAGCAAGCTACAAGAAATGTTGACACATCCTCACTGGTGGATGTGGTACAACTCATCATAGCATTGAGCCAGTAGCGATCTACCCCATGCATAGATGATAGGCTCATCGCTATCCAATAGATCTTGCTCCATCACCAAAAGGTTCCACGAGAACCTCAAACTCAAGCAGTCTAGGATAAGAACATTGATGATAACCATCAGTAATACGACATGCTTCACTGTAAAGATGCCCTCCCCATGCTAGTGGCTAATGGATACTCCTCCAAACTTGGTGTCCTTGAGAGCATTTGTAGAGTGCCCTCTAAAAACCCAAGTGAAGACAACCACCTGATCATTAGTGGTCAAAGAGACAATGGCCACCCCATCAAATGGAATTCAAAATATCCTATATACATCCTCCAATGTAATGGTCATCTCGCTAGTTGGGAGGTGGAAGGTATTAGTCTATGGGTCCCAACAATGGGCCAGAGCTATAAGGTAAGCCTGATATGCCATGATGTAAGGTAGCCTAATGTCATACTGTAACCCATGGGCTTTGAACCACACCCAATACGTATCATCAAAGCTAGGAAGTAGGTCAAGCAGGAGCTTCGAGTCTTGAGCCTGAGCAGTAAGGATCTAAGCAAAGTAGAATAAAGACAAAAATAACTACAGTATGTCTAAGGAATAACTCACAATGAACATGAAAATGGTGCAAAAGAGTATGGGTTATTCTAAGTCTAAGAAAAAGGACAAGATTGTACCTAATAAAATAAATCAAAGATTCAAAAAAAAAAAAAAAATCAAATATGTCATAAAAATCCAACAACTAGCAAACAAATGCAAGAAAATATGGCTAAGGGTTTAGTCACTGTAACCTTCAACGACCAGAACCTGGCTATTGGAGACAACAGTGGCCAAGACCCAACGGTTAAATATTTAACCGTTGAAGTTTGAACCTGGCTGCTCTGAGTGACAATGGATCAGAACTAGCCGTTTTGAGCGATAGTGGCTCAAAACTGGCTGCTCTAAGTGACAACGACCAAGGGGTAACACGGTAAAACTGTGAACCCTTGGCAAGAAAAAATAAAAAAAATTGCAAAATTACAAAGTGACATAAAAAACAAAAAAGGGAGGAAAAAACAAAAAAAATAGAAAGCAAATTCCCACTCAGGCATAAAAAAACTAAGCTAAGTTAAAAAACGGTTAACATGGCACCAGTAAGGTAACAATAGAAAACTTAGGAATCCTAGGCTAGAAACTACCAAGGCAAAGCAATGAAGAATAAAAAGGGGGACTAACCCACCATAGCAAAAGGTAAGCTAAGCCTAACTACAGAGTTTATTCATTACCAATAGGTTTAGTGAGGTTAATTTTTCCCATTACTTAGTGAGGTTCAGTTTTAATCAGACAAGAGAAAAGAGGGTTAGGATTTAGAAGAGAGAAATACCCGAGAAGCTCTAGCTCCTCTAGTAGCTGATGTCTCGCCCTGCGCAACCATGTCCTCAACGCCAGCAAACTCCAAAGTCGCAACCGTTGCTATCACACCAGAGCTCCCAAAGCAAATCTTCAATAGTGAAAGTGAAAGGTCAAACCCTAGAAAATGTAAGTTTTATGTTTCTTTAGTTACACCTTGGCCACTGTTGACATCATCAGCCCAAACTTCTTAGCCGCTCAAGGCGACAACGACCACAGGTAGGAACTCAGAGGCTATTGGACCTGACAATGGCCAGATCCAAATATCAAAACAAGGGATTTCCTCCTTGAGGGATCCCACAAAATAAGCAAATAAACACACTTTGGTGGTTTAAGATCATCAGAATATTCAAAATAACAAAAAAATCACATAAAAGCACAATCTCAGGTAGGCCTCGTATCTAGTCACCTACTCTATCAACTTAGTGATTGCAACGATTTGCGCTCCATGCATTTCGATGAGATGATTAGATGATCATAAGGCCACTCGGGGAAAAAACAACTCATTTTAGAATTATAATGTGCCACCCTTCAATTCTAAAGAAGACCAAAATGGTTAGACTGCTCCACGGGTGCGAAAGGATCATCCTAATTCCCCTATGACACCAAAAACATTAAGTCAAAGTGATACAATCTAAACATAAATAGAATCACTCATCCTAACTCCATAAGAAAGCTATTAATAGTTGGACCGCTCCTCGGGATAGGGATGGATGATCATCATAAATAATTGGAATCACACTTGGATGTGGGATTTCCCATTAAAAGCAACAAATGCTAGAAAGGAACCATATTAGTCATATTGGTCAAGGGACTTGTCACTTCATTCATTGTCATTTCTTCACCAATTCATTGTGTGAGGAAGTAGTTCAAAACTTTAACATAATCATAATAAAAATTATCAAAAGCTCACTCGATCATAGAAAAATTATGTTCGTCCTACGCATCATTGCATACAACAATCACAAATTTCCCTTGTTTTTTGGGAATGTAAGAAGACATGACATATTCAATTGTAGCTCTCCTACCGATCGAATTGTTGTAGTAGCTGAAGCTACCCAATTGAGTTTGAGGAATGAGTGCAATTTAACATGCAAAAGCCACTGAGCTAAGTCCTTCAAACATTGAGGCAATGATTCAAGGGATGCGCGCCATCTTGCATGATTGGGCCATCCGGTGTTGATCAGACCATTGATCACCATACACCCTACAAATAGATCAGTCTTCATTTTTGCTCAGCATTGTGTTTTTCACATAGCGCATCACAAAAAGGGGCATCTGTAGATATCTAAATCATATCATGCTTAGGGGAGATGCTCACATAGACACACTCATAAGATTATAAGACATAATATTGGATTTTACAAGCATCAACAGTGGTTCTCACCACTCATTTGGGGCCTTTTCAAGCCAACCAATCCTAGCCGCTCAAGCCAAGAGCGACCACATCCTAGCCGCTTAAGCCTAGAGTGGCCAGACATTAGCCACTGTAGATGAAAATGGCCAGATCTTAGCCGTTGTAGATGACAGTGGCAAGATATTATCCACTACAGACAATAGCGGCTAAGCCATAAGAAGCAGTTTTGCTAACAAATAGGCCTAATCATAGGCGAAAGTGGTAGTATACATGCAATAAAGGTGAGCGGGAGTAAATTTGCATTTCTTTTCATGACCAGTTCACATAGGAAGCTTGAGTTTGCATTTAAATTTTAGTTAACTGACCTCCAAGCATAGACAAAGGACAAAATATTCTCATACTAACAACCAGTTTGCATAGGAGACTCAAGTGGGCAGTTAGATTTCAGTTAACTAACCTTCAAACATAGACAAAGGACAAAATATTCTCATGCTAACTTGCACTACGCATGAGAAATTCATTCCCAGGGCTTGGAAATAGACCTAGGGTTTCACACTATAAAAGGTGCAAGCCTAAGAGCACCAAGAGACATATAGACATATAGAGATCTTCTATCATCGAGACATCTTTTATTGAGGAGAGCTTTTGAGACTTGGAGAGTTCCCTTGGAGATCATGTGTACGTCGAAGCCCTGATGGATTGAAGAGCATAACACCTATTATTTCAACATTAGATATAGGCTTTGACCCATAGATTTGGGGCAAAGAGAGCAAGGTTTACCTTAGCGGCCACTATCTTGGACAGTGGCCCACAGGATTAGCTTAGGTTTTAGACATAGCTTCTTTTATTATGTTTTCATATCATTAGCATAGATTTACATGATTTCATGGCATAGTTTCATCATATTTCCATTACATTCTTTTATTACTAACAACCTCATCCGAGGAGGCAATCTCGAACATCTAAGCATGTGTTGTTCTTTCATTGCTTGTAGGGCCACAGGTTGATCGGATGAAGTTTGCAACATATGAGAGCAAAAGGGATCCCTCTAGGAATCAGACCTGGAGAAGGAGACATCTGTAAGTCCTCATACATTTCTATGAGCAAAACTGGGAAGCCTTTATAAGCACACCACCTCTTCATGAAAGGGGCACTCTTTGCATATTTGTAAACTTATTGTATTGAAATGGGTATCCCTAAGAGGGACCGACATGTAATCGAGTTTCAATACGAATAAAGAGATCCATATTTGTTATTTTTGTGTTATATGATTTTTCATTGTCATCTATTTCATCTTAGGTTTTTAATAACATTGCAAGTAGAGTAAAAATGGGCGGTGCTTGCATCTTGGGGTCGCTACAAAGTTCATAAGCCAAAAGTCCATCAAGGAATAGGTCATAGTAGATCAATTAGTAGAGGCACCTATTCAGGATAACAAGCCTCTCACTAATGAGCACTAGAAATGCTCATTTTATATACACTATTAATGGGCATCATCATTGGTTTAATTAGCATTAGAAATATATTTTTATTTAACTTGTACATATAATTGATAGAAAATCTACTATTATGCTTAACGGGTGTTTTTAGTGGAAACTATGTATAAATGCAAGTTTTACCACTAATATGGTGTTTCCAATCTACATCTCATTTGTACCTGGAATGCTCTTGCTTCAACAAGTCAACAGGTGCCTTACTATAGCGTCTGACTCTGGCACCTTACTTTGGCACCTTATTGAGGCAAGTGCCTTACTGAAGTAGGTGCCTTACTCAGGCAGATGCCTTACTCAGGCAGGTGCCTTACTCAGGTAGGCATCTTACTCAGTAAGGTGCCAAGTAGGTGCCTTACTCCCATACATGGGAGGTACCTTACTGAGGCACTTTACTCTGACCAAGCCAACTTTGACCAGGTTGACCAGTAAGCTACGAAGGTTGTTACACGTGAAGACAAAGGAGGAATATTTTAACTATGCATTGTTATTAAAATAGAATAAGACACCTATTATCAACCAATTGATCGATTGATCGAAAGACTAAGGAGGAGTTTGCATGTAAAAACAAAAAGGAAGATATTTTATTTTATGCACTATTAAAATAGAATAAACACTTCTATTATTTGATTGGTTGGATACCTTTGTAACGTGAGCATCATTCTCTCACGTTCACGTATGAACCGAAGCAATGATTTTTCCAGTGATCAATGTGGGAAACAATACAAATGGATTTTTATAGCCTTATTATAATTCTGTTCTGATAAAATTGAACATGCCTGATTTATCCTAAAAGGGGTAAAATAGTGTGTGGCTGTTTTAATTAATATATTATTGTTATAATTAAATGATTGCAATATTCATTGCATATCTATTGTAACCACAAGTCCAAAATAGGATTGCCTAAATTTGTCACAGAGGAAGGTTGTGCATTGTATAAATGTACAGGTCTTCCCTGAGGATATCAATGATTAATTTACGTATTTTTCATTTCATTCTTTCTTTAATTGATTAAGAGTGCAATTCCTCTTATTCGAGCAAGCTCTACGTAGCTAGCCGAGTGGACTATCTACGGGAGATTGGGCCCACTCCCTATAGTAGTCCTCCCCTGTTTTATTTCTATTCTTTAGTTTTAGTAGATTAAATTATTGTTTTATTTCCTACTTTAATTAATTTAGCCGTGTGTTTATTTTCTTGTATTTTATTTTCGTACTTTAATTTATAGTACTTTAATTTTAGTTGTATTTTCTTTATTTAATTTTTTGTACTTAGTTTTATTTAGTTTGGCTAAAATTAAAATGCATGAACATCCCCACCAAACTAAATAAGGTATAGATATATTCATTCCATAACACTGCAGGCATATACTATGCGTGACGCTCGTAAGTTTATAGAATTATCGGATTGATAATTTATGGAAGAGAAATGAATATTTTTTGAGACATGATTTCTGCTCACCATTTTGGTGCCGTTGTCAGGGAGTGTCAAAACTATAGTGTTCTGATTTATAGGTCTTTTACCTATAAAACTATAGTTTCTGCCCATTTAAAATTACCTATAAATATTTTACCTAAGAAGTGTGAGTCCACCAAAGGTCTTTTTTTTATAAGGCCAAAAATAGTTGCCAGAATAGTTACATCCAAATCCCATAGGCAAATGTTTAACTTAACTGGATTCTTAGGTAAATACGGGAATGAACCTGATGTACCATATTAAGTATAGAAGTAGGAATAAAATGTGTTGTTGAAATTTTTTTAGAAAATCAGGTGATGAAGGATTTCCATCATGTTTTGAATAGTTTCAAGAAATCAAAGAAATAACACAACCCAGGTCTGATTAAAATATTTTAGGGATGTGTTTTTATACATAAACTATTAGAAAATTATGCCTCTAAGAAGTTTGGTTTTAACAATTAAAATTTTTTACTGGCTTAATGCTTTGCAACATATTGGCAAATTCTTTTTATGATGCAGGGAAAATGACAAAGATGAATTTAAAATAACATGTTGCTATGGAGTATGCTCTTCACTTGCGCTTAAGGCGACCTGGTGAATCATAAACAAGCAAATATTTTTAAAATATTGCTATGCCCTATTTTCTTCAAGGTGCTAGCCCACAGATAGTCATTTTTTGGCTTGCACATTTTGTCATAATGTTGAAAGAGTTTGGTTGTGAGGCCATGAAGGAAAATACTCTTCTCATGCTACAACATATCAAACTAGTTGATCAAGAGGGAGATGATTTTGAGAAGACTAGTTCAGATGTAGGCATGGGGGGACCCCACCTTCATCATTACCACCAACAACACAACAAATACTGGTTGCAATATTCATAAGAAAAAAATCATCTACTGAAAAGGCTCTAAAGTTAAGAGCAAATAAAATTAAAAATAGAGTTATTTTTTTCCTTGTTGGAAGAGAGTATCCTCTTTCCCAAGGACTAGCTTGATCCAGAAGGGAAATGAGAAATATCCAATCGGTAATTAAAAAAAAAAAGAGGAGCCTAGAAGAAATCAAATGTCTACACGAAGTCCACATGGTGCCTAAGCACGATAAAAAAATATGAATGGAGCTCATAGTGGCCCGAAAAAAATAGCACATAAAATCTCAACGAGGTGTCTCATGGAACCGTCATAGCTAAAAAATTGACACACACCATAGATTATGGTGAAAAAATTCATTTATCCCCACTCTTGAAAGTAGAGGATCGTAATGTTGCTCTAATTCTACCTACGAAGGAAAATAATTTAGAGGGAAATTATTTTTCAGATGCACACATGTTAGGACTGGGTAAAGTCTACTCAATTGGAAAAGTGACGAGTTTAGGGGCACACGGTGAAAAATTAATGATGCACAAAGGTTAATCCTGGTAAATGCATTTTGGAGAGAGATAAGTCAAAGCGAGATTAAAATATTTTTATGTGCTAGAGAAAGAGTTGGGTATTGCAAAAGTTTGGAGCTGCTGGCTGTCATAAATCCTTCATAGTGGTACATGGAATGTAATTTTCACACAGTAGGGTGGGTAGTTTCCTAGCTCAATTACAACCTCCAATTTTAATGCACAATGCCAATATTATAAATATTTTATGGCAACATTATATTCTGTTAAAAAATATATAAAATGTGCAAAACAAATACAAAGAGGAGACAGAGTCTCACTACGGTGGAAGAAAATTCCATCTTTGCAAAGAGATGGTGAGGATCTGAAATCATGGAGAAATCTGCTATCATAGTGCATAAAGTTCATTATTTCTCACAAATAGATTGGTGGAGAAGACGTTCCAATACACAAGACATTCAATAAAATTTCTAGGGCGGATCGATGGCAGTTCTCCAGCTTGACCACCAAATTTTAAAATCCTCAGCTCATATTGTTGCAGTTGACATTCTATTCTCTAACGTAGATGATGAATGTTCTATGACGTAGAATATTTAAAAAAAATTAACCAAGATCTGTTCTGGTCATGGCAGAACATATAAAGTAAAAAAAAAATTTAGAATTTTATTTAAATTCCTTTAGTTTAGTTTTGTTTTTTTTTATGTTTTGCAGGATAGTATGAAGTGCAATATAGATAAATAAGGAGATGTCAGATTTGGTGAAGTGATATTTTTATGTGAAGTGACATCGACATGGGGGATATCTTGAACCATACAAATAGTCTACAAAAGTATCTTAATCTATAAGCAGAAACCTTACTCCGACACCTTACCCTAGTGGCGCGACACCTTACTATGGTGGCCCGATGCCTTAGTTTGGTGGTGTCTTAATCTGGTAGCACCTTACTTTGTTGGTGTAGTACCTTACTTTGGTAGTGCCTTACTCTAGTGGTGAGATGCCTTACTGAGGTAGGCACCTTACTGAGGTAGGTGCCTTACTTAGGTAGGCACCTTACTGAGGTAGGCGTCTTACTCAGGTAGGTGCCTTACTGAGCTAGACACCTTACATAGGCAAGCATCTTACCCAGGCAGGCACATTACTCAGGTAGGAACCTTACTCAAGCAGGCACCAAGCATGTGCCTTACTCAAAGTAGGTGCCAAGTAGGTGCCTTACTCAAGCAGGTGCCAAGCAAGCACCTTGCTCCATCAGTGGAGGTATGCACCACTCAATGTCCATCAATGGAGGGACGTGCTACTCAATGTCCATCAACGGAGGCACTTGATCATAGTTAAAAAAAGGCACCTTGATGTCATGCGTCAAGGGTGCCTTGATTATTATAATATATATATATATATATATATATATATATATATATATATATATATATATATATATATATATATATATATATATATTTAAAAAAAGCCACATTGAATCTTTCCTGCTTAGCATAAAACTTATTTTGTTGCTTTCATGTGTTGCAGGGAAAGTACCCCCAAGTTGTAGGCATCTTAAGAGCCAGGGCCTAATAGGCATGGATTGCACTGAACTGCATTTTAGTTTTCTTAGTTTTTCTTTTGTAGGGGAAATGGCCTGATTGTACGAAAAATAGGCATCTTGGGAGACAAGGCCTAAACTAGCTCAACATCCATGAACCTACACATTTTTTTAGGAGGTAGAAACTTGACTGTTTCCATCCGGAGGAGATAGTCACCATATGGGCATGGACATGGGTGTTAATTTCCTACAAATAAAATAGGTACCCACCTTTATGTTTGGGCAAAGCAGATGTTGATGCAGTATGAAAAATAAAATTGGAGGGCTTAATCAACTCTTCAACAACAAACGTGTTAGCAACTGCTCACTTTTCAACACCAAGAGGATGCCTGATTTCATGCATTCTGTCTCATGTATTTTTTAGCGCACTAGCTATTGGAAAGTTTAAAAAAAAAGAAAAAAAGAAGAAGAAGAATCTGATGGCTGGGAAAGAGAAGAGTACTAAATTTTTTTTACAGCTCTTCCTGGAGAAGAGAACTACAGATCCATTTTATCCCAGCAATGCTCAAACTTCTTCTCCCTAGATTTGCGGTTCCTATTGCTTAGTGTGGGACCTGATGTTCAGAGGGCTTTAAACCTGTTGCACAGAGGGAGGTGTTACCAATTTAAGTGGGGGAGGATTTGGGTGAACCTGTTACTGGTGATGAGGGCATCACCAATTTAAAGTGGGGGAGGATTTGGGTGAACCAGAATCTCCCACAAATAAAAATCTTCTGTTGTTAGACTCCCAATTGAAATGCAAATAAAAAATAGAGCTTGTACGGGAACACCAGCAGAAGAGGGCTCAGGCTGAAGTTAAAAAAAAAAGAGAGTTGCTACGAATCTAGAATTGTTAAAAGTCCACGCTTATAGAAGAATACCTTAATGATTTTTTAATGCTTAGAGGAATAACGAAGATGTTTGGCAGTGTGGATGATGAAGGCAACCAGAGAGAAAAAATAAAATAAAAAAATAATAATAAATAATCCAAGAGCACCAACATCACTTTTTTGGAACACCTTGGTTACAGGTAGCATGGAAATGTTTTTACACCACCAACATGGTACAAATAAGAATCTATAAAATTCACCCAGGTATGTACTAAGTTTTCATTAATTATGTGTATGGTTATTTTAAAAATAATTTCTATGCTAAACTCAGTAGATGCCCTTTATAAAAATTTTCTGTCGAAATATCCTAGTAGAGATCAATTGCATGACATGCCTCGAATATAAAAAAATTCATTACCTAGGAATGAAAAAAAATATAATATATAAATTAAAAAAATCTAGTCTCAACGAGATAACATAATAACCGATCCAGAGTGTAGAGGCAATCTTGATGGTGAATTCCAAATCTAAATAAAAATGTAGGTAATTTTCACCATTGCCCGACTCAGGCCTATATTTTGAAGTGGAATAAGAATGCTTGGTTCCAATTCGGTAGCAGATTTATGGAGGAACAAAAGAAGACCGCTCGAATTCGGAGAAATTGTAGTTTATCCCATAACATTTTATGCTGCAATTCTTGAGTGGAATGAAAATCCCTAAACTTCTTACATAGTTGTGGGAGTGGAATGGAATTCAATGGAATTTCAAATACTACTATAAAATTCTCTCATGTTACCCTTTGGTGAGAAATTGAGAAGATATGCGGGAGTGGAAGCGATTTAAAAAAGAAGGAAAAATGGAGCTATGGCATTCACGTGAACAAAATTGGCCCTGTTGCATTGCTGCATTATGAGAAATACATCAGTTGGAGTTCCAAAGAAAACAATAGACAAGAAAAATATTTCAAGTAGTTGACTCTCTCACTTGGATCTCAGTGGGTGTGCAATTTACTGATTTTAACGATTACATGACAATATTTATCAAAATCAGTGCAGTGTGCTCTCGTTGGTGCTATAGTGTTTAATAAAGAAAAACATAGTGTAGTTTGCTTAATGAAGAAAATAGGGATGCTAAAATAGAGATGCTTAGTGTATCTGACTTCCATAGGTGCCGCAATGCTTAATGAAAAAAAAAATAGAGTAGTGCTGGGATGACT
This sequence comes from Wollemia nobilis, assembly GCA_028583015.1. NCBI lineage: Eukaryota > Viridiplantae > Streptophyta > Pinopsida > Araucariales > Araucariaceae > Wollemia > Wollemia nobilis. The sequence goes on along the minus strand of JAQPPZ010016829.1, from coordinate 1,936,686 downwards.
TCTGACTGTTGGCTGTGCCAGTTTCTTATAGCATTAGTTGCACCTTCCTATCATGCTTGGTGTCACAGTACTTCCACTATTTTTGTAGTTCTTCTATTGGTGCCATAGTACTTCCACTGTTTCCATAAGTGTGATTTCTCTAGTGCCACAATGTTTCATAAAGAAAAATAGCAATGCTCAATAACAGTGCCCATGAAGAGAAACAGAGATGTTGAAGGCCATTGAAAAAAAAAGGGATTATTATTATTATTTTGGGGGTTGTCACGAGGACGTGATAATATTTAGGCATGGGAGGATTATGAGCACCATCAATGCTCATTTTATATACACTATTAAGGGGCATCATCACTGGTTGAATTAGCATTAAAAATATATTTTTATTTAACTTGTGCATATAATTGATAGAAAATCCAATATTATGCTTAACGGGTGTTTTTAGTGGAAACTATGTATAAATGTAGGTTTTACCACTAATATGGTGTTTCCAATCTACATCCCGTTTGGACCTGGCATGCTCCTACTTCAACAAGTCAACAAGCACCTTACTCTGGCACCTTACTCAGTAAGGTGCCAAGTAGGCGCCTTACTCTGGCCAAGCCAGCTTTGACCAGGTATACCAATAAGCTATGAAGGTTGTTGCACGTGAAGACAAAGGAGGAATATTTTAATTATGTATTGTTATTAAAATAGAATAAGACACCTATTATCAACCGATTGACTGGTTGACCAGAAGGCTAAGGAGGAGGTTGCACGTAAAAACAAAAAGGAAGATATTTTATTTTATGCACTATTAAAATAGAATAAACACTTCTATTATTTGATTGGTTGGATACCTTTGTAATGTGAGCGTCATTATCTCACGCTCACGGACGAACTAGAGCAATGATTTTTCTAGTGATCAATGTGGGCATCCATGCAAATGGATTTTGCCAGCCTTATTATAATTCTGTTTTGATAAAACATAACACGCCTGATTTATCCTTCAAGGAGTAAAATTAGTGCATGGCTGTTTTAATTAATTTATTATTGTTATAATTAAATGACTGCAATATTCATTGCATATCTATTATAACTGTAAGTTCGAAATAGGCTTACCTAAATTTGTAACAGAGGAAGGTTGTGCATTGTATAAATGCATAGGTATTCCCTGAGGAGATCAATGATTAATTTACATAGAAATTATTCTTCATTTTATTTTTTGTTTAATTGATTAAGAATGCAACTCCTCTTATTTGAGCAAGCTCTACATAGCTATCCAGGCAGACTATCTACGGGAGCTTGGGCCCACTCCTTGCAGTAGTCCTCCCCTATTTTATTTATGTTCTTTAGTTTTAGTAGATTAAATTATTATTTTATTTCCTACTTTAATTAATTTAGCTGTGTGTTTATTTTCTTGTATTTTATTTTCATACTAGTACTTTAATTTTAGTTGTATTTTATTTATTTAATTTTTTGCACTTAATTTTATTTAGTTTGGCTGAAATTAAAATGCATGAACATCCCCCACCAAACTAAATAAGGTACAGATGGATTCATTCCCAAAAACTGTAGGCATATAATGTGCATGACACTCATAAGTTTACGGACTTACCGGATTGATAATTTATGGAAGAGAAATGAATATTTTTCGAGACATGATTTCTGCTCACCACTCACCATAGAATTGCCTAATGATACAATATTTGCATTATCATATTTGTTCAAACCAAAAGAACCTGAGAAAGAAAGAGACATGACATTGTTCTTCAATGGTTCAGAGTGCGAGCAAGGGGGTGAAGAAGGGATTGTATTTATCACATCACAGGGCACTTCGTTGCCCTTATCATTCAAACTAGAATTCTTTAGCACAAATAATAACACTGAGTATGAGGTCCTGATATTAGGACTTCAAACAACCATCACAATGGGTATTAAAATATTGAATATCTTTGGTCACTCCTTGCTCATAGTTAATCAAGTTAAGGGTTTGTTCCAATACCGATGCATAATCCTGAAATCATACAAGGAACTTGTTGACACCTACCTAGCTCGACTAGAATGGTATGACATCGAGGTAATCCCTCGTACATAAAATATATTTACGGACACCATGGAATCATTGGGATATTTAATCCCTTAGAATATGTCTATGGATTTCATAATTGTTCACGTTAAAGTGCTCTCGCACTCAGCGATATAGCGTGAGGCTTTTGATAATTGAGAATCAGTCAACATGATCAATATCGAACCAAATCAGGATTGGTCCTTTAGAGCTAGAGATTTCTTGCAAATGGCACCTTGGGGGTATTTGATCTCTCAAGGTCCTACATATTGTGGTACAACCATTCACCATAGGGTTGTTTCACAATTTGTATTCACAAAGTCTGGATTGCAAGAGAAACATGCCATTTTATCTATAGAAGTTATGGCTTATCAAGATTGGCTATCCTAGTTATAGGACTTCCTAAAGATTGGAATGGTACCACAAGACCTATCACATGTTGAAAGATGAATATTTAAATAGAAGGCAACAAGGTACATATTATTGGGAGAGATCCTTTATAGACAAGGTTATGATGGAATGCTCCTCCGTTGTCTTGAGTCGTAGGAAGCATCCTAGGCAATTTCACAGGCTCATGACGATACGTATGGTGATCATTTTAGTGGCATGGCTATCATTAAGCACATCCTCAGAATGGGCTACTATTGGCCCACTATGAAAAAATACTATTGCAAGTATATCAAGAAATGTGTTAAATGCTAGCATCACACAAACCTAACTCAAATGCCATCCCAAGCCCTGCAACCCATCCAGGCAGCATGGCCCTTCTCATAGTGGGTACTAGAATTAGTTGGGAAGATCCCACCCCCATCCTCAGGCCGACACATGTTCATCATAATGACCACTAAGTACTTCACAAAATGGGTCGAAGCGATCCCCTTGACATCAACAACTGGACCAAGGATTACGGAGTTTATACTCCATAATATCATAAGTCATTTTGGGGTCCCTTCGAAAATAATATCGGATAATGGGCCATATTTCAAGAAAAAAAATGTGCATGCTTTGATGAACAAATACCATATTCAACACAATTTTTCAACACCCTATTATCCGCAAGCAAATGGGCAAGTAGAAGCCTCAAACAAAACAATAGTCTCCATATTGAGGAAGACAGTGAAAGATAATCATAAGGACTAGAATTTGCAATTGCCTCTCACATTATGGGCATATAGGACTAGTGTGCATATGTCCAATGGGGCAACACCATTTTCACTCATATATGGCGTCAAGGCCATCATGCCCTTAGAGTTGGAAATTCCAACCATACGCATAACATTGAAGGACTTCATAGATGATGACACCACACGGTAAGACCGCCTTGATTAATTAACGCTTCTTGATGAAAACCGAGTCAATGCCTTGGAGCATATCCACGTTTATCAGGATCACCTTGCGCGAGCTTACAATAGTAAATTCCACTTAAGAGAATTCAAATTTGGGGATCTTGTGCTCAAAGAAAACCAACAAAACTCAAATCTATTGTCGCACCTACGAGATAAATTTATGGCAAATTGGATAGGCCCATACATAATCTCGAAAAGGGTTGGGCCTGGAGCATATCACCTCACATCATTGTAAGGTGTTGAATATCCTGAGCCTCTCAATATCATTCACTTAAAGGCATTTTATACATAAAACACAAAAACATTTAAATATACCAAAAATACAAAAACAATACAAAGCATCAAAAATACAAAAAATCATAAAAACATAAAAATCCAAAGATAATAAAAATTCTCCAAGGGTATCCAATCCACTTGGTCAAATTCCATCAAAATACTCCAAGGGTATCTTCACACCGCTTGGTTGCTTTGATAAAAAATGCTCCAAGGGTATCTTCTCGTTGCTTGGTCAAACCCTAAAAGCTCCAAAGGCACAATAAGCCCTTTGGTAAAAATAAAATCAAAGACACAAAAAAATTCAAATATGCCAAAAATACAAAAACAATACAAAGAATAAAAAATACAAACAAATCATAAAAACATAAAAATCCAAAGATAATAAAAAATGCTCCAAGGGTATCCTCACACCACTTGGTCACCTTAATCAAAATTTTCCAAGGGTATCCAAGCCGCTTGGTCAAATTCCATCGAAAATGCTCCAAGGGTATCCTCACACCACTTGGTCACCTTAATAAAAATTATCTAAGGGTATCCAAATTTCTTTGTCAAATTTCATCAAAATGCTCCAAGGGTATCCAAGCCACTTGGTCAAAATCCATAAAAATGCTCCAAGGGCATCTTCACGCTACTTGGTCACCTTAATAAAAATTCTCCAAGGGTATCTTCACGCTGCTTGGTCACCTTAACCAAAATTGCTCCAAGGGTATCTTCTCGCCGCTTGGTCAAACCCTAAAAGCTCCAAAGGCACAATAAGCCCTTTGGTCAAAGTAAAATTAAAGATACAAAAACATTCAAATAAGCAAAAATACAAAAAAAATGCAAAGATAAAAAATACAAAAACATTTGCATCTTAAATCTGCATCCACATAGTTACATTGCATTAAACATTCATATCCATCACGTTTTCATATGCTATGATCACACTCTTGCAAACAATGCCATAGTTTGTATCACAACCATAAAAATTCAAGTCCATCGTCATCCATTCGTCAATGTGTGTAACTATGTTTTTCAACAAAACCATTTCCTATTGCTATAAAGAATAGGCTAAGGTTTTCTAGTCATTCAACCATATCTAGTGGTCTTATCAGATTTTGTGGAAAGCCACCTTGATTAGTAGAGGATAAGGTCTAGTAATGATAATGCCTTGGATATCCAGGATTCCATCACTAATTGACACATTAAAATTCTAGTTGGTACAAGGGAAATTTGAAAGCTGTAAAAGTGGTCTAGGTTACCTTAAGTGAAAAAGGTCTTCCTTGATTATCCCCCTATGCGACCGGTTCAAAGGTTCTGAGAATTGGCCAAAAGACAAGTTCCAGCCTACCCAGTTAAATCCCCCCTTTTACCAAAATAAGAAAAAATTCTAGAATCAAGAAAAATTTAAAAGTAAAACAAACAAGTGATTATCATCACTACATAAATTCCTTGCTCAAGAGAAAAACAAAAAAATCAAATAAAAAATAAATAGCGATGTTCATCGCTAAGCATGAACAAGCATCCCAAATAAGATGAAGAAAAGAAGGGAATGGAGCTTGAATCCCTAGAATTATCAGCATTGTACAAACAGGAAGGTGCCCCATTACAGGTTGGTGTACAGTCAACTTGGGTATCCTTACGCATGACGATATGTCTATCACAATAGCATCTTGCATTTGTGTAGACCAATGTTTGCATGTGGATGAGCTAGATTTGGGTAACCCAATAACTGCCCAATGGTATAGTCCAACTAAGTCCAACATAGTATCAGATGAACACTTAAGGATCCCCGATATTAGCAATGGGATGAAATAATCCCGTTTGACATTGAAGGAAATGCTTGAGTTCTATATAAATATATTAATTTGCACACACAGGGATAATGAATATATAGGTCCATGATGAAAGCCTTGTTTTTCAAGAGTCTTGTATGGTCAATACGCAACTGTTGATAGGATAACTAGAGTGTTTGAGTCTCAGGAAAAACCTCAAAACTTCCTACATAGCAAAAAATCATATCATCAATCACATCATCAATTTTATTTATGAGGTTTTGTGAATTAAGGTGTATTAACAAAGTAGGCTAGATACTGGATATATGTCAAAAATGATATTTACTCGGCCACTAGATATTTTGAATCTTTTAAATTACATAAGCTTATCAAGAAAGAACATACATTCCATGCCATTACATTTCACATATGGATGCTTAAATAATTAATTATTGTGATAAGAGTGACTATTTACATTCTTGACTAATATACTTTTTGTGGTGTCGCCCATTGGATTGTTAAACTCATATCATATGCTTTCCTTATGTTTTAAGTGATTAAAGCATATAGGTTCATTCACATTAGATCAAACACCATATAGATAATGCATTACATATTGCATTTACCATAACATAACAGAAGTCGAATGCATACAACTAAAAAAAATTAAACATGCATTTAACAATAACATTGCATCCATAAATACATAGTTCATAACTCATCCATTTACATCTAAGATCACATCATGGCATTCACATGCATTACATTATAAAGTAATAATCAATTCATGTAGGTAGTATCCATATGCACCACATCATATAGCCATAATCAAAACACGTAAAACCCCATAAGAATCCATATATGCATACATTATAATACATCTATCGTTAAGCCAACTCATGATACATCATATCATGTCACAATAATCAGATCATATAAAAATCTACACAAGCATCCATCTAAACATTCACATCATTATAAATATCACCTATCATCTAACACGTACATCAACTCATCATAATGCCATCATCACATCACATAAAAAAAACAAAAACATGAGCAATAAAGGATACACATAATGAATCATAATGCAAAGATCTCATATAAATATGTGTGTCAAATACATAGATGTACAAAATACCCATAGGTTGTAGCCATGTAGGTTAGCTGACCTTAAAAAAATAAAAGATAAAGTACATCATGAATCAAAGCGGGCCTGCACCCCTTGTGTCACTACCCCCTATGGCTAGATCTCGAGTAGAAAAATGTGAGCCTACTAGTCTCTTTGTTTGAGTTCGGGTCCTTTGGCTAGGTCAAATGGAAGACTACCCCGAGGTAGAGTGTCGACTAACCTATGATCCACCTACACCTGTCCTCTCCCTAGGAGTGGATCCTAGCCTCTTGATATGCATATGGAGAGTGGCAATGTAGGATGCATCATTAGAGATCTTTCCATCACACTCATCTAATAAACCCTGTAGATGCCTAGTCTCTGTCCCTAGATCTGTCCATGTAGGACCTTGAGGAATACGAGGAACAACAACAAGATGTATACCAATGACACCACTCTTGATAGCAGACTATAATGCCTATATTTGTGTCATGAGCTGTGCTATAGTGGCATCTCACTAAGCTATAGTCACATATCACTACTGTACCTAGATCTTGGTCAACTAGAGCTCAGCCTCTACCTCATGCAGTTGTGCCCTAAGAGGAGAATATCTCTTCTTGATATCCAACTCATCCTCCTCCTCCGTAGGAGCCTCCTGCTCCTCTACTATTGTCTGCTTTTTTGGTTTGCCCCATCCCTTAGTCCTAGCTTGGAATCTTTGCCCTACTAGATCTGCGCCTTTGTCATCGCCATCACCCTTGTGGCCCTGGCTACCATTGCCATATGACAATCAATCCCTCCACCACTGTGCAAAAGCATCCGTGACTCCCCCATCAACATCTACATCAACTATTGGGACATCCTCATCATCATTAAGCTCTATAATGTGGGGTGGAGGAAGGTCTCTCTCTACTATGATGTGCTTATACAAGACTGGGACGAGAAGCACATCTTGCTGCAATCCGTACTGACGAAGGATGTGAGAATAGAAGTACTCTTTGATGCTGCCCTTGCAGCCAATGATCCACCACTCACACCACATCCTACTTGTAAATCTGGCTAGATCATCCCAGGATGGGCAGTTGTGATATGGGTGCCATAGGATATCTTGGGCCTGTAGCCCAATGAAAGAAGTAATGTACTAGGGGGAGTTCCACCGCATGAGGGTGGATCTTACGCCCATCACACTCTTGATCCCATCTGGTGATATAGCACTGCATCGAATAATAAATCTCTATGATATCTATGGGAAGCCCTTTAGGATGATCTACACGAATGTTCTCCCATCCCCATATCTACAGAAGCAAGTTACAAGTGATGCTGGCACAAACTTGTTTGTGGATGTGATACAAATAATCATAGCACTATGCTAGAAAAGTGTTCCTCCATGCATAGATGATAGGGTCCTCACTATCCAACAAATCCTAAACCATCGCAAGGAGGTTCCAAGAGAACCTCAAGCTTGAGTAGTTTGAGAGAAGCAAGTTGTTGACGACCATCAACAACATTGCATGCCTCTTAGAAAAGACCATCGCCTTGTACCATTGCAGAATAGATACACCACTATATTTGGTGTCCTTGAAGGCAGCCGCAGCACACCTCCTAAAAACCCAAGCAAAGACTACCTCGTGGTCATTAGTTGCCAAAGAAACAATGGCCACTCTATCAAAAGGAATCCAAAAAATCCTATATTCATCCTCCAGTGTGATAGTCATCTCATCGATAGGAAGATGAAAGGTATTAGTCTTGGGATCCCATCAGTGAGCCAAGGTTGTGAGGTAGGCCTGATATGACATAATCTAGGGTAGCCTAGTCGTATACTATAATCCACGGGCAGTAAACCATACCCAATATGCATCATCCATACGTTGTAGGAGGTCATTTAAGAGCTTTGGGTCCCAAGCCCGAGCAAAAATAATCTAAGGACAAAAATCAAGGTATAACTACAGTGCATCTAAGGCATAAATCACACTAAAACATGAAAAGTGGTGCAAATAATGATAGAATATTTTAAGTCTAAGTGAAAGAGGAATAGATGCACCTAATCATGCAACAAATTAAAAAAATAAAGCAACTCAAAAATTCAAAAAAATCAATTAATCATCTCAAAATACAAAAAAAAACAAAAAATGTTCCTAAGGTTTTCTGGTCGCTTTCATCTACAGTGACAAGAAATCAGTCACTGAGGCTGGCAATGGCCGAACCCCAATGGTCAGAATTTTAACCTTTGAGATTTGAATCGATCGCTACTGTTGACAACAACCAAGCCGTGGGCCAAAGTGGCCGCTCTATGCGATAGTGACCGACAAGAAACACGAAAACCGCATATGCCCTAGGCCAAAAACATAAAAAAAATTGTAAAAACAACAAAAAGTGGGTAATCCCACCAAAAAAAATCTTAAACTAAGCCTATCTATAGGTTTGGTTTGTTTTCAACAATTTTAATGAGGTTCGTTCACCGATTACTTAGTGTGGTTCATTTTTCATTGAAAAATGAGCAAGGTTAGGGTTCCAAAGAGTACCCGAGAAGCTCTAGCTCCTCCACTCATTGATGTCTCGCCTTGCACAACCATGGTCCTCATCGATAAGCTCTCCAAAGTCACAAGAAGTCACTTTCACTCCAGATATCAGAAAAGCAAATTTCTAGCTAGGAAAAGAGAAAAGTCAAAACCCTAGGCTGCTTTTATATTTCCCAAGTTATGCCTTGGCCGCTGCGGTTGTTAGCAGCCCAAAATTCTTGGTAGCTGAGGTCAAGAGCGACCAAAAATAGTCATTTGGGGGTTGTTGGGTCTGACAACGACTAGTAGCACAAAAAACAATAAAAAAAATCCTTCCAAGAGGAACAACAAAAAAATCAAATAAGCATATTTGATAGTTCATAATCATCATGATGATCAAAATAACAAAAAAAATCACATAAAAACAAAATCTCAAGTAAGCCTCGTATCCTACTACTTACTCTATCAACTCAGTGGTTGCAAGGATTTGCACTCCTTGCAATATAGTGATATGAGTGAGTTACCATAGGGCTACTTGGGGCAAATCATTCATTTTGGAATCATGATGTGCCACCTCAATCCCAAAGAATACCAAGATGGTTGGACTACTCCATGGGTGTGATAGAATCATCTTACTTCCTTTATGGCATTACAACACTGATCCAAGTGACTCAACACAAGCCTAAATATAATCGCTTATCCTAACTCCCTAAGAAGGCTATTTATGGTCAGACTGCTCCCTAAGATAGGGATGAATGATCATCATATACAGTGATCACATTTGGATGAGGGATTTCCCATTAAAAGAACAAACACTAGAAAGAAACCAAATCAGTCATATTGGTCAAGCGACTTGTCACTTCATTCATTGCCCTTCTCTCATCAATTTGTTGTGTGAGGGGGTAGTTCATATCTTCAAATAATCATAATCAAAGTCAACCAAAGATCACTCAATCACATCAAAATTGTATTTGTCCTACAAATAATTGCAAGAAACTATCACATACTTCCCCTATTTTTTAGGTTCATAAGAAAAATATAATGTGCCAATTTGTAGCTCTCCTCTAGTTGGTTCTATTATAGTGACATAAGCTACCCGATTGCATTTGAGGAATGAGTGCAAGTGAACATGTGCAAGCTTCTTATAGAATTAAGCCTTCAATAAAGTTGAAGAAATGATTCAGGGGTGCATGCCATCTTGCATGACTGGGCCATCCAACGTTGATCAGACCAATGATCATCATACACCCATAGTATTCTATGTTTGTTCTTCGTACTATATTTTTACCACATAGTGGATCACAAAAAGGAGCATCTGTAGACACCTAAAACACATCGTGTTTAGGAGAACTACTCATGTGGGAAAATTCATAGACCATGTGACTAAACCTTGGGACCTTCCAAGTACCAAAATTGGTTTTCACCACTCATCTAGGGTAGTATTAGCCCATCCAAGCATTGCCTCTATGAACCAGAGTTGTTGGATTTTGGCCACTGAAGCTCAAATTGGCCAGCCCTAGCCACTGCAAATGACAATGGCTAAGCCCTAAATAATAACTTACCATCAAACTAGCCTAATATCAGGTTAAAGTGGCAGTTTGCATACAATAAGGTCGAGCAGGGATAACTTTGCATTCCTCCTCACAACCAGTCTACATGAGAGACTCAAGTCTAGATTTAGACATCAGTTAACTAGCCCTCAAGGGCAGACAAAGACTTAAATTCTCATGCTAACAAATAGTTTGTATGTAGGATTTAGTCCTAGGGTTTTAGACCTAAACCTAAGCCCTCAACACATTATAAGGTGCAAACCTAAGAGCACCAAGGATATAATTCAGAGACTGTTTAGAGAGATTTTTGAGACTTGGAGATCTTTTCTTGTAGCGAAGCCCTATCAGATCGAAGAGAAAATTGGAGCACCTTTTAGGAGCAATGAAGTGATGGCCAATTGAGAGGTTATCATCTATAGGATATTCAACATATCGGGCATAAATGACAATCATTTCAACTTTAGCAATAATCCTAGATCCATAGCCTTGGATCAATAGAGACAGGTTTTCATCTTAGTGGCCACTATCTCGGACAATGGCCCACAGGCCTAGTCTAGGGTTATTAGCATTAGTTTCCTTTATTTATCTTGTTACATGTTTTTACGCCATTAGCATAGATCTGGTTTATCACATTTACTTGCATTAATAGCTTAAGTTTCTATTGTCATTGAGCATATTTATGTTATCATTAGGATTTTTGCTAACAACCTCATCCAAGGAGGCAATACCGGATGACTGAGTGTTTGCGGTTGTTTTCATGCTTGCAGGACTACAAGTCCACTAGATAGGTTATCAACATACAAAAGCAAAAGGATCCCTCTAGGAGCCAAACCTAGAGAAGGAAGCATTTGTAAGCCCTCATACAATTTTGTGTGCATCACCTAGATAGTCATAGACCACCTAGGAGCATTTTTAATTGACCTAGATGGTGAAAACCCACTAGGAGCCTTTTGGGGTCACCTAGACATTCATACACCACCTAGGGATGTTATGAGTTGACCAAGCGATATGTAGATACCCTTGGAGCTTTTTGTAACTTTGATTACTTTGTGTTCTTAGGAGGAAGATGCAATACCTTGTATACCCCCAGTATTTGTGGTGATCAAAGAAAGTGAGGAATGTGTGATACCTTTAGAATCCTCAGTTTGCTTCATTGCTTGTGATGTAAATAGTGGGGAAGGTCTTACACCTTGGATACCCCCAATATGTGCTATGATTGGTGCAATGTTATTGTCTTGGCTAGAAGGAGCAATAGAAATTGATCCCCCCTGATTGTGCTAGGGGATTTTGGGTAATGCCTATATTTTTACGGGGTGAAATGAGTTCTCTACTCATGGATAAAGCTCTCTCATCAATGAGATCTTGGACCTGAGGATCATTCCTATCGATTATATCATGTACTAGGTATTTGAACATGAAGCACCTATGGATGTCATGCCCATTTTGCCTATGGTAATTGCAATATAGGTCTTTGTGATATGTTTTGGGATTTGGTGCATTTCGATTGATAGGTTGAAACTCAGGTAGGTTGATCACATTAGCTACTAAGAGACGCTCAAATAAAGAGTCCATGGACTCAAAAATGGACGTAAATTTTCACTTAGGGTGATGCTGCTAGTTTAGCCCTTGATTTGTTTAAGACTTAATATTGGATTGCATAGGAGTTGGTTGGTCTAGATACTTAGGGGGTTGAGATTTAAGATTACTCAACTGTACCTCAATGCTTGTGAGTTGAATCAAGATCTGTTGTAAATAATTGTGTTGTTGATTCATGTGTAACTCCACATTGGCTAGCCTATCCAAGATATGTTGTGGAACTGGTGGGGGTGATGACTGGATGACTATTGAAGAGCCTGGATGGCAACTGATAGTTGGTGGAGGTGAACTAGGTGTGGGAGCTAGGAGATAGTTGATCGAGGGTGGATAAAAAGTCCCTAATGTTTGAGTAGATGTGGATGCTTCATGATGATTGGAGCTAGAGATTATATCCACATGTTCTTATTCTTGATTTGGCTCATGCTCATGTTCCAACTTAGAGTTTTCAACTATGGTAGTTGGGTTACCCCCACTTTGGTCTAGGGGGTACATCGGCTCTTGATCTTGTGGAGATGTTGAGTGATATGGAGTAGGTGTGACCAAATCCATCAATGGTATCTCCTGTGGTGTGGATGGGATTTTGGGTGGAGTCGCAAGTTGCATAGATGAATTCAGAGGACTTTGGTTCTTTGTCATCACATTGATCATTCCCACAAACTCATGAGAATATGCATTTGTATTTGAACAAGTTATGGCTGCCTCATCAACTTGTCCAAGATGATCTGCTTGGCCTCCATGTTCGGAGTGCGCATTAGGAATGCTATCAATGGGTGGAAACTTGGTAGGGGGACTACCTAGATTTTTGATCGACTCGATGATAGGTGTGAATGTAGCATTGGGTACTATGCACTCATCGAGTTCTAGGTAGGTCAATTGAATTGTGTCCTCAACTATGGTGGGTGAATATGGTACGATATGATTTGATTCATCTGTATCAACAGGGGGTTCTTCCTCATTTTTGGTAGGAGTGATAAGATATTCTATAGGTGTATTGATTACAGCTATGGGAGCTTCTATAGTTGGCTCTTTTGATCCTTCCTTGCTTGAAAATATAGAGGATGGTACTAGCGATGGTGGTGAAGGTAACTTCATGACTAACCGTAGGGTTGCATCTAGACTTTGGATAAAGTCATTGGGTTTAATATCCAAATGATTGGGTGACATTGTAGGCCTTTGTAGATGATCCACCTACTTATAATACTTAAAGGGGTCTGGGTAAATATGGACCACATGGACCTTACCTTCATCAATGTATTTAATGCATTGATGAACTATAGATGGAACACATTCCATATCTCTCATCCATGGCCTTCCAAGTAGTATGTTGTATTGTATTGCACCCTCCAAGATGTAGAACAATGTAGGCATAGTATTTTGTCCAACTTCAACAAGTAGTATTATTGTGCCCACAGTGGAGGATAAAGCATCATTGAATGCTTGTAATGTGAACTTGGATGGTGCAATGGGTGAGGATGGAAGGTTGAGATGTTTCAGTGAATTTGTGGTAACAATGTTTATCGAGGAACCTGTGTCAAACAATACTCGCTTATAGGGGACCCTATTGATGCTCATGATGATATGCAAAGCATGATATGGTGAATTGGTAGGTACAGGTTTGACCTCATGATTTTGAAAGGATATAGCAGGCTTCTTGTACATTTGTATGTATCCCATAAATTTGTTGAAAGCATCAGAGTCGTGAGGTTGCACCTTAATGGAATCCAAGACCCTCATGAAAGGTTCCCAATATTTGGAGGACTGTAGTAGAAGCTCACTCATGGTCACTTTAGTTGATGGTGCATGTAAACTTCGCACAAGCCTACTTTGGGTTGCTAACGCTTGTTGGATAGGATTTATGGGTGGTGAAGACCACGATGTAGGAGTGTAGACCTCCCTACTAGGCCCTTTTGAAGGCTGATTATATCTGGTTTGTTATTGGAATCGATGTTGGCTAACTAAATAATCCACTTGATCATGTGGATAACCCATTGATGTTCTCCTAGTAGAGGTACTGTGGTGGTTGGGTCCTCCAAGTGAGGAGTGGACCTCACGATGACTTTCAGGGTATCGTGTAGGAATGATGAGATCCTTAGGAGAATAGCGAAGGTGACTACTGTCAGGGCTCCATACAGGAGCGAGGAGATCATCATACCTATAATGATGGTGCTCAAGGCCTCTCTTAAAGTTTTCTACTTCACTAGCTCATGATCGAGCTCGACCATGCATAGTTGTCATGATGTGCTGACTAGATGAACCCTGAAGGAAACCCACACTAAAGAAAATTGACTTCCAAAAAAGGCTATAAGTGCTATATATCAAAATGATCAGTGCGGTGAGCTGATTATAATGGTCCAAGTCTCCAAAATTTGATTTTTGGGTCAAAAATTTGTATTTTTGGAATATTTGGCCAACCGGGGCCTTTGGGGAAATGCCCACTTTTAGGATGTTTTGGGAAATTTTAAACCGTGAAGAGTTAGGACTCAAAAATTCTAGGAGAGGTGCCCTATGGGCTAACTAAGACAAATTTTTTTTTTTGGCACTTTTCAGAGTTGTCTAATCCACTATATGATTGTTTTAGTGTAATTTTCGCTATTTTCGGGGTTGAAAATAGAGTAAAAATAAAATCAAAATAACTTTTTCGTTATAGCTTTGTTTTGCACGATTCTTGAAGCATTGGATGTAGAATAAAAAAAAAATATGATTATCTTTTTACTGATTAAATGTGTGTCCTAAAATGGTTTCAATGTGTTTAGCTTTGTTGTTGCTCTTTTCTCTTGTTGTATAATTAGAATGAGGGAACTCAACCAAAGTGGTGACTAGGGACACTAGTGCCAAACATGATTTCTCAAAAGAGTATAGGGTACACCGCTTAAATCCCAGTGGGGGGTTCGCCTAGCTCTTCCACTATGAAAAAATGTTTCCAATAGTGGGAGGCAGTTTGAACATTAGTGACCTATTCCATCTTGAGAGAGTGCCCTATTCTATATAAGGAATATATGGGCAAGTTGGTGGAAGGAGGTGAAATCCAACGTCACTAGCCTGAATTGGGAGTTGGTGATGAAATCCAACCTTACCAATGTTATAGTGGAACATGCAAGTGTGTGTGGTTCCTTTTAATCCAAAGAAAGTAAGCAAAGAAGCATTCAATGATAATTCACTAAATTCATCCAATAGGTGTGTTTTAATTTTAAAAATCTAGGATAAAAGGAACCTAAAAATGTCACTTATAGATGTAAGCCCTAAATGCTAACCTACCCATTGGGTAAGCCAAGAGCAATCAAGCCATAAATATGCATCACTACTTCAAGTTTCTTTCGATTTTTCTTCTTCCTTTTCCTATGTGATGTTATAAGAAAATCAAAAATGTAACTTTTAACCTTTATATGCAAGCAAATGAAGCAAGAAAACTGATTTTTGATAGTCTCTAAAAATATAGCAGAAAACAAAGGGTTTAGGCACTTACTTTGTCCATTTTGAGGCCTCCAAATTCTAGAATTTTCCGCAAAAATCTCTCTGTTTCACCACCGCTCCAATGTGGGGTGAGTAGCAGCTCCACCACCATACCATGGTGGAATGGTGAGGCCACCATCCCAGGGTGTGCCAGATAAAGCCTCTGCCACCATTCCAGGGTGGGGAGGGGAGCACCTACAACACAAAAATGGTAAAAATTCAAGAAAGAAGTCAAAATTTCACCCAAATAAAAAGGGAAAAGGGTCCCACCATTATCGCCACTAAATTAGGGAAAAATGGTGCACAAAATTATGTGAAACAATATGCGTATCTACTCCATATCGCTCGTGAGCATAAAAAAGGAAGTATACATGTAAAAAGAAAATAATACCAAACAAAAGGAAATGAATCAAAGCAAGTCTCTTCTCATTAAATTTGTTGGATCAAATACAAGGTTACATAGAAGTCCCCTTGAGGGATCAAAAAGTGATACAATTGTTACAATATTGGGTGCCTAGAGACCAATAATTTCACGAAATCCAAGTACACATCCGATGTTTCTCCGCATACCCACAATCGAGGTTGGCAAGCCAGTGCCACTGCTGCTTGTATATATGTTATATGATGTCTAATATTACTTAAAAAATCCTTCTAAGGACCTGCATCTGCACACATGAAATCCAAAAGGGGTCAAATAGCAAGTGTGTATGGTGAAAACATGCAAATCCCCACAAGGGTAAAATATTGCATATATTAAAACTATATCAAAACATGTACAAATGAATTGAAAATTTGTAGATATGTTAAAGAGGAGGTTTTGGGAGGATATCACCAAAATCATATAGTAAATTGCATATGTAGACCCCTCGATTATGCGTCGCTCGCCTACAACCTGTGAAAGAGAAGACAAGCAAATCCTGAATCTAAACATGTCCAAAACTCATGAAATTTTTTAAGTATTCATAAATTGACATTTTAAGATGACCCATATGATTATATTTTCATATTGGATCCCGTATCCACCTGCATCAAACTGGGGTGCCCGGATGGGCCCTATGAGACTGTGAAAACTTAAAATTGCTATAACTCTTTAATTTTACCTCCAAATAACTTGAAATTTGAATTGTAGAAACATGATAAAATATAGAAAAATAAAAAATAAAAATAGTAATGAAATTTTTTAAGAATTTACCCTCATCTCGAGGGGGCGATGGTGACTACAACTATTTGGGGGGCACCCTAGGAGGGAATACCCACAAAATTCGGCCACTTTTTGTTACCAAAAAACTAGTAGATATTACTAAACAACCTAAGGTGTGTTGTCATCGAATTTTGTGAAGAAATTCACCCGAATGGAAAAGTTATGCTCGGATTACCTTCTTGAAGTCACCCGGTAACCTCCTTGGCAAGAGGGAGATTCCGAGGGCAAAAAGGTGCAATAAGGTGAGAGGAAATCTCAGAAGCACTCCATTGCATATCCTATAACTCCTCTCCCTATGTGTGTCTAACTTTTGTGTGGAAATTGCATCCACTTTATAGCCCAAAGGGGCTCAAGTGCAAAAAGGCATGCATGGTAGGAGGCGCCATTTGTCAAAAAGGAGGTATGCATTGGATGGGGAAGATAATATCCATTATTGGCCTCCATAATGATGTTTTTCATGAGGATTTAGTGTCCTCTGCTTCGCATGCTATTTTTGGCAGGTTAAATGGCAGTTTTTGGGCACCATTTGTTACAAATTGGGGACCAATGCTTTCTTAGTGGGGAGAAATGATAGGGAAAAATAACTACAATTAAATATTTTACGACATTAAATATCAAAATTATATTGTTTTGCTACTGGTATTTCAAATACCATGGTATTGTAAGCGCATATTCATGCCTATAAATGTATTTATTTTATAATGAAAAAGGAATATGGAATTTGGAATTTTAATCTTCAAATTCTTTGCATCTCAATCCTTATTAGTAATTCCTTGAGTAATGGTTATAATTTTCTTAATATGTATCTTCCTTTCCAATATTTATTTAAGAAAATGCAAGTTACTAGTATAATAAATTGTAAACTATATGGAAATTGATAATTTAGCAAATGTGCTATGTGGAATTTTTTAATGTATTAGATATTTAATTCCTTTTGGAGAGATGTTGATATTTGATATATGTATACTTAACTCTTGGGTTTGTGGAAAAATATTTGGGCAAGAACTAGAGCCATATTAGAATGCTTGAGTCAAGAAGGTATCTGTATCGCTCCAAATTTTTTGCACCCCTACCTTCAGGCTATTGGATCCACGCCCGGAAGGAGGATGGGAAAAGGATGGTGCGGTACCTCGGACGAGAGGACTTTGCGAAGGTCCCGCCTCTCAAGGGAGGTGCATTTTGGTGATTTTTCAATGGATGGTGGGTTCACCAGGAAACATTTGATGGCAGTTTCCACGCCTAGGTTTTGGAAATGAGTTTTGATGAGTTCGTTTTATTTTTAAACATTCATCCTAGGTTTGGCCGAATGATTCTAACTTAAACTACATGAAAATGCAATTTAAATGCATACAACAAACATAAAGGAAAACATAAACAAAGAATTTGTAGGAGGCCAATGAAGATTACCTGATCCGGAAGTCTGATGGAGTTTCTGAAGCTTGAAGCAGTCTGGATCATCTGCAATTCAACAGAATCACCTTCAATTTGATAAAATCATCTGAATTGACAAGATCGTCTGCAATCTGACGAATTCGTCAAACGAATTCATCAGAGACCTGCAAAACAGCAAGCAGATGCAAAATACAAGAAATTCTATTTTGCAAACAGGGGCAAACTATGTAAAACAGTAATATGAGTGTTGAAAAATATACGAGAATGCAGTAAATGCAAATAATCGTGTTTAGATAGCAGAATATGATCTTAATCTGTAAACTAGACAAAATGGGTGAACTCCAAATGCAATATAATATAAAAACTAAATAAACAATCTAATTTATAACATAAAATGACAGAGAAAAGAGACAGAAGAACAAAATCCAGGCACTGATTGCCTCGATGTGCGCTACAGTCGAAATCGTCTCGCATCAGTACGAGATCGTCCCGAATTTGACGAGATCGCCTCCGATCTTGACAGGTTCGTCGGCTGCGATAGGTACTAGCTTCGGCTGAAAACCAGTGGTGTACCTGCAATGAAATGACTATA
Organism: Wollemia nobilis; assembly: GCA_028583015.1. Classification (NCBI taxonomy): domain Eukaryota; kingdom Viridiplantae; phylum Streptophyta; class Pinopsida; order Araucariales; family Araucariaceae; genus Wollemia; species Wollemia nobilis. Next base: position 1,917,879 of record JAQPPZ010016829.1, on the reverse strand, counting down.
GGACTAATGCAAAATATGAATTATGATGTTTTAGAGCATAAGGGTTCAATTTGCATAAAAATTCAGCCAGGGGTTGGGGAGGGAAAAGCCTTAGAGTTAAATAGGCATAGGATAGTTGTTGGGAGGTTGGAGATCATCCCAATTTGGGATATCTCCAATGGGGGAAGGGTCCCAACGGCGCAGACATGCTTCTGCCCGGATTGGAGACCCGTTGGAATGGATTCCAACTATGCAAATTCAGTTTTGCGACGAAATCGTCTGGACGTTCTAGTCCAGACGAAATCGTCAAACGGTCAAAATAACTGCTAAAAATGGTGCGAAAAAGGAGGAAACAGGTTTCTCGGCGGTTAACGAGCGGTTTGGGAGGTTAAATTTGAATTTAAATTTATTTACTAAGGTGAATGTAATTATTCCAATTTTACTGCGCCAATTTTAGGGTGCTACATTTTGCCCCCTCTTTAGCGAATTTTTTGAAGAAAATGTGTTAAAGATGAGTTCTTCTCGATCTACGAGAAAGCAAAAAATTATTCCCATTTTTAGGCGACGATTCTTGGTCGAATCGTACGACAGCTTACTATGGTGCCCCCTCCGTGTTTTTACCCAAATCGAACGTTTGAGGTAAAAACACGAAAAAAAAAAAATTATTGGTTGAATAAAATTAAGAAAAATAGGGTAAAACCCTAATTCATTTGTTACTGTTCATTTTATTGTTTTGAGAACTCTGGAGCAAAAAATGGTAGAGACAGCGCACAGATCTGCAAAGGTCCACCGCGGTCTACGGGTAAGGGTTTAAACTGATCTAGAATTGATTTAATTTGATTTTACATGCTTTTTAGATGGATTTTTAGGTGAATTTTGAGCATCGCGGCCGTTTTTGGCCATCGACGTCGTCCGGACGAAATCGTCCCTAGTTCGACGAAATCGTCTCAAGTTCATCAATTTCACCCAAGGGCGAAATCGACGAAAAAGGGGCAATTTCATCAAATTAGAGACGATTTCGACATGCGAAATCAGAGACGATTTTGCTCAAATTTCGGACGATATCTGCCAATAGTGGGCGATATCATCAATTGCAAAATTTTGATCTTTAAGTTGCATTATTGATTGCTAAAATTGTTATTAATGATTGTTTGTTGTTTTGATGTTTATGCTTGCAGAGAGGATTACTAAAGAGCCGAGAGTGGAAATATGGAGGATTAAGAGATGACTTGGCCGCTCTGACACAGGTAGAGCGAGATCAGCTGGCACAGGCCGACTTACTACATGTGGTAGAGATGCCACAAGTATCTATAGACATGGGGCTACTGATGGCCCTAGCAGAGAGGTGGTACCCGGGCTCTTCATGTTTTCGGTTACCGACAGGGGAGATGACTCCCACACTAGAGGATGTATGGAGGATTCTTAGAATCCCCATATAAGGGAGGATGATCACACCTACGGCCAATCAGGGCCACGCGATGAGACGACTCTGTGGTGACCCGAGCTTCGCCCTGGAGAAGGGCGGAGTGAACATCGAGGCACTACGCCGGATGCCCGGGGCATCTACACCGACACGAGTTTTGGCCGGGGTGGTTGGTGGACTCTCGCCGTGCCACCAGAGTGGTTGTAGGGTACCATGGATGCTGGCAGATGTGATCTGTGACATGCGTGACCATGGCTACAGATTTTCTTGGGGTAGCTTTGTTCTATGTCGATTGTATAGGATCCTACATGGGGTCGTATACAAGGGAAGCCGATGTCTGGTTATGACATCGCTCCTACAGGTTTGGTGCTGGGAGCACATTGCGGTGCGGGGGCCGGTAGGGATTCCACTGACAGGGGTTGACGGGGAGAGGCCCTGAGTCTTCTACTGGTGGCTCCGGAGAGGGGCACAGCGACGGATCGACCTGTCGGTGTCCCGGAGACTACTGGATGACTTGGTCCCAGACTAGATCACTCCGGAGGCCATGGAGGCAGCATCCAGGGTGGGCAGAGGACACACAGGAGCTGGCTCGCATCAGGCGAGTCTGCTGGCTATGGATGGAGAGGGGAGAGGTGGATCTCCATCGCTATGACCGAGTTTTGCGATAGTTCGGTCTACAGCAGGGGATCCCATCTCTCAGGGATTACGAGTTTTCCCAGATTGTTCAGGATAACACCACGGTTAGCGGGGCTCTAGACATGCAGCGATTCTGGAGCCTGGATGCAGATGATGCCCCCATCCAACCAATGGATGGGGATGACGCAGGAGTAGCCGATGGCTACGATGCCTGGTACGCAGGCATCCACCCTCCTCGGATGATGAGGGCACAGGGAAAAATCCATGCAATTGTGCGTTGGATAGGGAGGCGATGCCAGGCGATGGTAGAGGCAGCCCGAGGTCACGGTAGAGGAGAGCAGAGGAGGCCACAGGCATAGGAGAGGCCGTGACAGAGGGAGAGGGAGAGGAGGGAGGTGAGACCCCCATCTCCACAGAGGCCACCATCGCCTGATAAGGGCAAGGGTGTGGACATTGGAGAGAGTAGCGAGATGGCTAATATCCAAGCAGAGAGAGATCGTCTACGAGCTCAGGTGCAGATGTTACAGGATGCATCTGCACAGCACCAGGTTGAGGTGTCGCAGTTACGAGATGAGAATGCTCGTCTCAGGGCACAAGGCGGAGGGGTAAGCACTCAGGAGCTGTTGTGGTCAGTTTCTCAGACCGCATTCTATCAGGCGCTATACTACCAGGCAGTTCCAGAGGGCCAGAGGATACAAGTGCCACCTGCCATAGCAGAGCCGATCAGGACAGGGTCGACGAGGAGCTTATCTCGGTCGACGACAAGGACTCGCAGTACCACACATACTATGATGGGACCACCTCGCCCTCCGCAGTGCGGGGGAGGAGATGAGGCCAAGAGCTCTAGAGGCTCTCGAGGCTAGAGGGCGGGATACTGCCACTGACATTGTATTATACTTGTATTGATAGAGGATTGAGTATGTCGAGGTATAGATTGTGGCATACCAATCTAGTTTTGATGATGTATATATTCTGTTGATATATATAGATGAGATATTTTTTTTTTGATCATATGACTTGTCTTATGTGATGCTTATGATGCTTTTTATGTTTGATTGATTGATTGAATTGATTGGTGTAATGATTTTATTGATGATTCATGTAATTATGTCGTTTTGGAAAAAATTATAATTTGGATGTCATGCTATAAATATTTTAAATGAAATAATCTGATGTAACAAATTGATTGGTTGTAATGAAATGTGATAAAATAAAAAGAGATTTCTAACAATAATTTCAAAGGACATTGTCGCTATTATAGACCATTTCATGGAGTCGCTGCTCACTCGGTCGTCAAGCTAGTCCTAGGATAGAAATATTGTTTAAAAGAAAAGAGTGCTTAAGAGACTGTCTTAAGACTTTGTTGTGATGATGCAAATGATGATGATGATGGTTTGTTTTCAGATTTCCATGAAAATATTATGCATGAAATATTGTAAAATGATTTTTGCTAGGCATAAATTCCTAAGTGTGATAAAAATTGTTGAATAATTCCTTAAGAATTATACCATCATTGCAAAATGCAAAGGTTGACATAATGATATGAAATAATAAAAATGTGTTTGCTTTTGAAAAGCATAATTTGTGTAATAAAATGAAGTCATATGGTTTTTATGAATTTTGATAAATTGGGAAAAAATATTGTTACAATGGTTTTCGCTAAGTATAGAATATGTAGGTATAGACTTATACTATCATCGCGAAGATCAAAGAAAAGATAATTTTATTGCATGATTAATTTTTGATGAACAGAAAATATGATAATGAGGACTTGCGCTAAGCATAAAATTCCAATTTTGGTTTTGAAACTATACCATCGTTGCGAAAGTCGATAAGATATATATGATATGTTTTAATTGAAATTTTTGATTTCTTCTATTATATAGTTGTCTTTGTGGTAAATAATTGTACTTGATTATTCCAAACAAGTTGCAAAAATAATATTTCAAATTATTTTGAAAAAATTAGATTTATAAGGAATCCCATGTGCATAAGTGAATTCATTGCCAATCTTGATTTATCGTAATGATAGACAAAATCTCTCAAATACAAATGTGTGTGCAATTGTATGGTTCGAGTTACAGCTTTTGAGCAAGATACTATGATACAAGTGATTTGAATAAACCAACTAAGTGTTCATTAACCATGATGTAGATGCATATAACCATACTAGGCTACTATGTAGATCGGATTATCAAGAGCTAGCTAATCCATAAGCGAGACAGAGGTCCGTACAAAAGAAGGTCGCTAATGTGACGGACATATCGCCATGCTAGGAGTTACCCAAGGCCAAGCGAGGTTGGGCACAAACCACCTGTTATGGGGCTTACCTCACAGTTTTCGAATAATTGAGAATTCCAGGGATTCAAGCTCATTCACCCTTATTTTCTTTTCAAAGGGTAGGGAAAGGGATTTTATTGCTTTTCTTGCTTTCTTTTGAACTTTGCTTATTTTTCTTTTGCTTGATTTTTGAGATAGTGCTTGAAATATTGCTGGAATGATATAGAATAACATTTTTCTTTTCTCTTTTATTTTTCTTTTCTCTTTTCTTTTCTTTTTCTTTTTCTAGGGATACTTGCTTGGATTAGCTGTAGAGCAAGGGATTTTTATTCTGGGTAGGGGTGAGCTCGTCCTTTTGCCAATTCTCAAAGATTCTAGACCATGTGCATGATAGGATAGCAAGGGAAACTTTTCACTCAAGAAATCAGTTCTACTATGTAGCAAAACATGGAAATTACAAATATAATCATTTTATTGTGAAAAGATGTGCTTGATTTAAGTAAATACCAAGATCAATTCTCTATGCTCAAACTTTATTTAATTGATTTTTGTGTACTTTGATATAAGAGAGATTAGTAATCATGCCAGATAAAATCAAGATATTTATTGTTGTGATTGTGCAAGTGGGGGATGCCAAATAAATGCTAGTTTTATCCAAAATAAGTTGAAACATATAACTGCAATAATTGTAAGAAAATAATGATTTCGAGAAAGTTTTGAAAATGTTGACTCTCTCTTTATTCTGTATATTGTGTTGGTTTCGAAAGAGTCAAGCATATAGCTGTTTTTGGATTTTTTTATGTTGATTTTTGTTTTAAAGCAAAAGAAAATTTACAAAATAAATGCGATAAATATTTTTGAAGATTTTTGAAGATTTTATGAATGTTTTTGAGGGTTTTGAATGATTTTGAACAAATATGTACATGGATGAAATAATCAAATTTATGCATAATAACGTTTGAGATGTAAAATATTCATGGGTTCTTTAAGTTCTTTACCATCTAAGGTAGATAATTTATATGCTCCTGATTCAAATTTCATAGTAATGATGTATGGTCCAAGCTAGTTGGGCTCAAATTTACCTTTCAGTTCTTTGGTTGCATTTGTATTTTTTTGATTTTCTTTTAGAACAAGATCGCCAATCTCAAAGGATCGATGATGAACTTTCTTATTATATGCTCTTTTAAGCTTGTTTTGGTATGCACGGAGATGCTCTAAAGCATTGATGCATTTTTCATCTAGGAGTTCCAGCTGACTGAGTCTGCCAGCACGATATTCATCTCCTACTTCGGTGTATTGAAGTAGCAGAGCCAAAGAAGGAACTTCTAATTCAAATGGAAAAACTACTTCGGCACCATATACCAAAAAAAATGGTGAAGTGCCTGTGGGGGTTCGAACACTAGTTCGATAAGCCCATGAGGTCTGGATATAATTGAATATGCCGATCATGGCCGCTTTATTGACTAGTCTTTTGAGAATTTTGATTAGAGTTTTGTTAGAAGCTTTTGCTTGACCATTACCCTGAGGATAATAGGGAGTAGACCAACGATGTTGAATCTTATATTTTTGACATAATTTTTTAACATCTTTATTTTTGAATGGAGTTCCATTGTCAGAGATGAGATTTGCAGGAATTCCGAACCTGCAGATGATTTGATTAAAAATGAATTTAGAGACTTGTGAACCAATGCAGGAAGCTAAAGGCATAGCTTTGACCCACTTCATGAAATACTCAGTGGTAGTTATGATGAACTTATGTCCATCAAAAGACACAGGGTTAATTTTACCAATAATATCCAAGCCCCATTTAGAAAAGGGCCAAGGAGAAGAAATAGCCTACAGCTCTTGTGCAGGCGCATGGACAAGGTCAGCATGTTTTTGAAACTTGTCGCAATGGCGCACATATTCATGTGCATCCGTTTCCATGGTAGGCCAAAAGTATCATATTCGAAGGAGCTTTTTAGCAATGATGCTACCACTAAAGTGTCCTCCACAAGATCCATCGTGGGCTTCACTTAAGGCTGATTTAGACTCTTCTAAATTTAGACATCTTAATAGGATACCTTCAAAATATCTCCTATATAAAGTATTGCCAATGATTACAAATCGACTTGCTCGTCGACGTAATAACCGACGCTGGTTGCGATTAGAATTAGCAAGGAAAGTCCCATTTTGGAGGAAATCAAATATGTCACGTATACCAGAGTTCAGGAGTGGTTTCCTTGATTAGAAACACATCCAAAGACTCTAAGCATGACTTATGTGAAGCGGGTTCTTGGAGTCGACGAATGATGATAGTGGCATATTCGTCGTCTAACTCCAAGGGCAAGAGAGATGCAGCGGCGGCCATGGCATCGGCTGCACGGTTGCTAGTTTGAGGAATGGCTTCCAAGGTAACTTGATCAAACAAGGCCATTAGTTGTAAAACATAGGCCTTATATGGGCGAATTTTATCATCTCTGGTTTGATAAACTTCATTAATTTGGTTTATAACCAATTGGGAATCCCCAAAAACTAAGAGGTTTTTAATTTTAAGCGCTAAAGCAGCTCGTAATCCAAGGATTAGAGCTTCATACTCAGTAGTATTGTTGGTGCAAGCAAAGGTTAGTTTGAATGACAGAGGAATAAGATGTTTTTGCGGAGATATTAAAATAATACCCGCATCGGCCCCACTCATGCATCGGGCTCCATCAAAGTATAAGGACCATTGTTCAACAAGGTCTGCCTCTAATTGAAGGCATTCATCAGGAAACTCGATAATGAGGGGATGAGTAGACTCTAAGGGTGCATCAACTAATTGATCTGCTATGATTTGACCCTTAACAAATTTATGTCCTATGAAGGTGAGATCAAACTCGCTTAGAGCAAGAACCCACTTGGCTGTGCGACTCGATAAATAAGGTCGACTCATGAGATATCTTAAAGGATCATATTTGGCAATGACATACGTTTTTTGACTAAGCATGTAATGTCGTAATTTTTTTGTAGCAAACACGACTGCTAGACATAACTTTTCTAACGCTGTATAGCGAGTTTCATAACTGACGAAAGTTCGACTAATATAATAATTAGCGCATTCTCGTTTTTCATCATCAAGCTGAGCTAACATAGCTCCTAAGGCAGAATCTGAAGCAGAAATATATAAAAGAAATGGGCGATCATATTTAGGTGGTGAAAGCACCGGAGGGTTAAGGAGATATTGCTTGAGAAGTTCAAAAGCTTCTCTACATTTTGTATCCCAATTAAAGGGGACGTCCTTCTTAAGGAGTTTAAGAAAGGGACCAGTTTTGTCCGCCAGCTTATCAATGAAGCGACGGATAGCTTGAAGTTTACCTTGTAAACTTCGTAATTTGGATATATTAGTGGGTGCGGGCATATCAATGATAGCCGCAATTTTGAGAGGGTCAATTTCGATACCACGTAAAGAAACTAAAACCCCTAATAAATTGCCGGATTTAACTCCGAATATACATTTTGCTGGATTTAATCGAATGAGATATTCTCGTAATCGATTAAATTTTTTTCTTAAATCGTCTAAATGATGATCTTCAATAAGAGAGCGAGCTATAATATCATCTACATAATCATGTAGGATATCATGCATCATATCATGAAAGATGTAGGTCATGGCCTGTTGGTAAGTTGCCCCGACATTCTTTAGGCCAAAGGGCATCACTTTCCAGCAAAAGGTACCCCAGGGGGTAATGAATGCTGTTTTAGCCTGGTCTTCAGGAGCTATCCTGATCTGATTATAGCCGAAGAATCCATCCATTAAGGACATCATCCCACTTTCGGCAATAAAATCAATAATTTGGTCCATATTTGGAAGAGGAAAGTCATCTTTAGGGCATGCAACGTTAATATCTCTGAAATCTATGCAAACCCTAACTTTGGTGGCTTCTTTCTTGGTGACTGGAACTACATTGGAGATCCATTCAGCATAATCAATAGCTTGTATGAAGATAACATTCAGGAGTTTTTCTAACTCCCCTTTGACTAGCAGAGCCACTTTGGGATGCATTTTTCTAAGTTTTTGTTTAACAGGTTTAGCATCCGGATGGACCACTGGGTGGTGCATGACTACAGAAGGGTCTAGACCTGGCATATCTTCATATGTCCAAGCGAAGACATATTCATACCCTTTAAGAAATGCAATGTATTGTTCTTGTTTTTCTTGACTTAGTTCTGCTCCAATGTTGATTATGTGAGGGTTGTCCTTAGTTCCAATATTAATTTTAAGGACATTTTCTACCTCCATGTGTAGATCTCTTTCAAAATTAGGTGGGGCAGGTGAAACGCCCAACTCTTGTAACTCTTGTAAAGTTAATTTAGATAATTCGTTCTGAGGGTCGGTGGCCTCAAGTTGAGCTATGGTTGGTATAGAACCATCAAAATAAAACCTGTTATACATCATCTCTTCAACAGAGACATCATGGAAGATATCTCCTTCCAACTCTTCATCGGGGTCAACAATCATTTCAGGGTATGCTATGGATAGCATGTTGCATGAAAATGACGGATTTTTAAGAGGTAAATCAACATGTCTATCCAAATAGTCTTGATAGCATATGAGATGATCATCATCCTCAAAAGGAAAGGGTTGACCCTTACTAGGTAATAGGCCCACACCACATCGGGCAGGCCATGGTTCTACCTCGAAAGGTTCTTTCATGCCATTTTGGAAAGGTCCTAAGCCTTTCCCTTTATATCCCATTTTAAGCATCATGGGTTTAGCTTTAATATAATCGTTGGTAAAATAGCACCGAGCATATCCATCGTGATGGGTTTTGATATTCTGAGGGATTCTTCCCCAGTCATATCCATTGTACATGAAGGCGCAACTCCCAACTTGGTAAGTACTTCCCATAGGTTGTGGGAGGCCCAAAGTATGAGGAGATGGTGGCAATTGATTTAAAAGGTCTGAATCTTGCATGAAATCATTCATTTTTTTTTATATTAAGATTGTAGATAAATCTGGTAAAATATCATCAGAAATGGCATAAGATGTAGAAGGGTTATTACCTATGTTTTGAGATGTGGAAGGTATGATAAATGTGTCTAAAGGTTTTGAATTTATGGGATTAGAACTTGAAGAATTGATTGTAGTTTTAAGAGCTTTTTGATGTTCTACAGTGATTTTTTTAGCAGGTGGTTGATCTATATGGGAAGATGAAGTTAATGGAAGAGGAATAGATGAAATGATGGGTTTATATTTCACAATTTTAGATGAAGAAGAACTAGGATATGTGGATGACAGAGCAGGGCAAAATTGCACTCCAACTGGTTCTGCCAATGCACACATATCAAAAGGTCTAGGGTCACCATGAATAGTGACCAACTGATTTTTAAACTCAAACTTAACACATTGGTGTAAAGTTGATGGGACTGCTCGCATGGTGTTAATCTAAGGGCAACCCAAAAGTATATTGTACGATGCTGGGCAATGTACAATGAACACAGTTGTCTCAAGGGTTCTAGGACCAACTTGCAATGGGAGGGTAATGACTCCACACGTTTCTTGTGTTTCGTCATTAAAGGCTTTGATAATCATATCAGTCTTCTTCATTTCATCACTTCTAAAACCAAATCGTTGGTAGAAGTCAAAGGTGCAGATGTTTAGAGATGATCCATTATCAATCAGGACTCGTTTGATGACTACATCCCCAATTAAAGCTGTAATATACAAGGGATTATCCTTGTGTAAACTGTGTTGTGGGATATCTGTATCCCGAAATTCAATACAATCAATATCTCACATGATGATAGTATTGGCCATAGCTTCGGGTTGGATGTTTTGAGGTACCATCATCTGGCTCAAAGTAAGCATCAATTCATACCTATGGGTGGGGGAGGATCTTAATAAATCTAAAAGGGAGATTCTGGCGGTGGTATTAGACAATTGCTCATTAATGCTCGTAAGGGGGTTTAGTTTGAACAATAGGAGCATGACTTCCTTTATTAGGATTTTTCGAACAAATGGAGCTGATCCATCGTTCTGGTTTAGTTCTTGTTGGGGATTTTGAGCTTGTTGTCGAGTGACGACTCCGATGGTACCTACAATGTTATAATGATGACGTTGAAAGGGTCTCGGTTGAGAGTTTATGGCTTTTTCATAAGGAAAGACTTCATTAGAAGAAGGTCGAGTAGTGACTCTTCTGGGAAATGGTTCTTCTAGAACATTAGCATCTGTGATAGGTTGAATAGGATCTGATTCGTTTTCAGAACTATTCGACTGAATGGTGTCTATTTCACTCTCACTATATGACTCTATATTGCTAGAATCAGAAGTTTGAAAATTATGTAAGAGCCTGGTTGTAACCAGGGATAAGGTTGTGTCGAATGTGTGAGAGTCCTGAACAGGTAATTTCTCGCTAATGGTTCCTACATATCGGGTAGGAGGGGGAACATTGTGATGTTCAATTTGATTGGCTACCTCTTTACCATGTCTTGGTAAAGGGTGTTGAAATATGTCTAAAGTTTGATTGGCATTCTGATTTTGATTTTGGGGAACAGTATTTTGGGTATTATTAGGAGGGTTTTGTTTAGGTTGGAAGGCTTGCACTTCCATTTCATTATTGTCAATCAAATCTTGTATTTTATGTTTCAATCTCTTACAAGCATTGGTAGAATGTCCAGGACCTCTATGAAAATCACAGTGCAAATCAACTCTATATCCGGGTATGCTTGGGTCAAGTTCCCGGATAGCTGGCAGTTGTATTAAACCTCTTTCAAGAAGTTGAGGTAAAATAGTTGATAAAGGTTGGTTTAATCTAGTGAACTCTCGAGGAGGCTTATCAGGCGGTTTCAAGATGAATTTTTTTGTTGTTTTTGTTGCATTGACATTAGCAACATTTCTGTTGTCGATGACTCCATCACCGATAACCTGTTTGTTTTTATATTGATTTCTAGATGTTTTCTCATCATCCTTCTTTCTAAGTTGGCCTCTCCTAATGAGGGCATCTTCTACCCTTCGAGCTAAGTCTATAGCTTGATCGAAGGTAGTCAAAGTAGCTTTTGATAGCTCATAAGAAAGTTGTTCTTGTAAATTGTTAATGAAAATGTCTAACATTTCCCTATAGGGTAGCACAAAGTGCAGTTTTCCTGTCAACTGTCTCCATCTTGCTAAGAAATCAATAAAAAATTCATCTTTATCTTGTTTTAAATTGTATAGGTCTTTAATAGTTACATGCCTCTCGATGTAGGCACTAAATTGATGAACAAATGACTCAGCTGTTTCTTCAAAGTTTCTTAAGGAGTGAGTGGGCAATTGATAATACCACTCTAACGCCATTCCACCTAAAATTTTGGGGAACATTTTTAGTAATAGCAAGTCGTTATGCGATATGTCATGACATGCTATCCTAAACATGCGAAGATGTTCTATGGGATATTCGGTTCCTTTATAGATAGGCAGGACGGGCATGGGAAAATGTTTAGGGTATGGTTGAGCTACTACTATGGGATCCAATGGTTGGCTACAAATCTCTCGATAATTATACGAGGGATGGTAGGGATCTATCTGGTCCATACATGAAGCCAATTGTTTCACCATAGCTTCCAAACTACTAGTTTGCCCCCCATATTGATTTGGTGGGGCATTGCCATAAGTGTTATGGGCGTAGGATGGAGGAACATGCAGATTAGATGCCATGTTACTATTGTGTAAAACATTGGTAGGAAAAATATTATGGAGGAGTTTTGAAGTTGGATTGTGTTGTATTGTAGATTGTTGAAAGTTTGTATTTGGCTTTGTTTTAGATTTTTGTCTATTTAAAGCATTTTGCTCAACTGTTTGGAGGAAGGAAGTAGTGAAGGGAATTTTCTTTTGTGCGGGAGTGATTTTAGGTTGAGTAACAGGTTGCTTAGGAGGTTGGGTGACCTGTTGTTTGGTCATGGCTTGGGCTATAGTGACCATATTCGCATTAGATGGTCCATCCTTATCACTTTCTTGATCAATGAAAGACAAAGGATTAGTTTGCATATCAATCGCCTGTTATAAGACTGCTTGAGCATCACTAATTTCCCCTTTATCAATATGGACTGCCACATTAAGGATGTCGATATGTTGATTAAGAAATTTTTGAAAATGTTCTGCATTGTCAAAAGTGATGCCTCCATTTGGAGCTATTCTAGGGGACAAAGATTCTTTAACACTTCCTTCTTGTTCCTTATCTTCACCTAAGTCTTCATCTGATTGACCTAGAGTTTCACCTTCCGTATTTGTATCTCCAAGAAGGACATTTGGGTTTTCAGTTGTATTTTGTATCCAATCTTCTCCTTCTCCTAAAATCTCTTTACCATTCCTAAGTTTAGTCATGGTGCTAAGTTTTGTTTTCAACAAATATATATATTTATATATATATATATATATATATATATATATATATATATATATATATATATATATATATATTGAAACAAATTAAAAGGTATATATTTATATATACCTAATGCAATATTGTAAATGAAATGTTTAAGTTTTTTTTACTATGTTTTTTTTGTTTTTGTTTTTTTTTTTGATTTTTAGTTTTTCTTTGAAACAATATAATAAAGACAGCAAATGAAACAAGAAATGCACACAATAATAATAAGGCTAAAAATAGATGAACTAATCTTCTATGAATAACTTATGGATATCATTAATAGGTTCAAGCTGTTTAGGGGTCATGAAATGTTCTTCTTCAAATTGAAAGTTTTCTTTTAAGAATTTGATGAAAAGGGCTATGGTAATATTGTCTATCTCAGATGCTAGTTGGAAATAATAATTATCACGACAATATTTACAATATAACATAGCTCTAGGAGTTTTGTTCCATCTTCTCCTAACTATAAGATCATCTTCTAAGGAATCTATATGAACTAAAAATGGGCGCACTATAATAGTGCTTTCAAGATCTTCCCTGAAAGTTAAAACTTTTGCAGATACAAGAGCTCTACTATAGGCTAACCACCTATGGCAAGCTCTCTAAAGTTCATGATAGAACACTAATTGATGAGGATCCAGGATTCTATCCAAGACTAGCCTCTTAATCTGTTTAAGTTGTGTGGACCTAGATGAAATGATACTAAGTCTCTTGATAAGCTCGTCCCACAAGGATTGATTTCTACTTGCTTCAGGGACACTAAGGACAGAATTAACTTCTATGGCCGCTATTTGGTTTACTACGTTTATAGTAACTGCTAACCTCTTTTTAGGATCTACAATCTAAACATGATTTTGAACCTTAAATGTTTTAAAATGCATCTAAATTTTTTTTTTTTTTGTCTTGTTTGTTTTTGTTCAAAAGGTTATGATGCATTCACGTCGGGTTCACCAAAATGTATTGCTCCAAATTTTTTGCACCCCTACCTTCAGGCTATTGGATCCACGCCCAGAAGGAGGATGGGAAAAGGATGGTGCGGTACCTCGGACGAGAGGACTTTGCGAAGGTCCCGCCTCTCAAGGGAGGTGCATTTTGGTGATTTTTCGATGGATGGTGGGTTCACCAGGAAACATTTGACGATAGTTTCCATGCCTAGGTTTTGGGAATGAGTTTTGATGAGTTCATTTTATTTTTAAACATTCATCCTAGGTTTGGCCGAATGATTCTAACTTAAACTACATGAAAATGCAATTTAAATGCATACAACAAACAGAAAGGAAAACATAAACAAAAAATTTGTAGGAGGCCAATGAATATTACCTGATCCGGAAGTCTGATGGAGTTTTTGAAGCTTGAAGCAGTCTGGATCATCTGCAATTCAACAGAATCACCTTCAATTTGATAAAATCGTCTGAACTGACAAGATCGTCTGTAATCTGACGAATTCGTCAGACGAATTCATTAGAAACCTGCAAAACAACAAGCAGATGCGAAATACGAGAAATTCTATTTTGCAAATAGGGGAAAACTATGTAAAACAGTAATATGAGTGTTGAACAATATACATGAATAGAAGTAAATGCAAATAACTGTGTTTAGATAGCAGAATATGATCTTAATCTGTAAACTAGACAAAATGGGTGAACTCAAAATGCAATATAATATAAAAACTAAATAAACAATCTAATTTATAACATAAAATGACAGAGAAAAGAGACAGAAGAACAAACTCCAGGAACTGATTGCCTCGATGTGTGCTGCAGTTGAAATCGTCTCGCATCAGTACGAGATCGTCCCGAATTTGACGAGATCGCCTCCGATCTTGACAAGTTCGTCGGTTGCGATAGGTACTGGCTCCGGTTGAAAACCAGTGGTGTACCTGCAATGAAATGACTATAGGACTAATGCAAAATATGAATTACGATATTTTAGAGCATAAGGGTTTAATTTGCATAAAAATTCAGCCAGGGGTTGGGGAGGGAAAAGCCTTAGAGTTAAATAGGCATAGGATAGTTGTTGGGAGGTTGGAGATCATCCCAATTTGGGAGATCTCCAACGGGGGAAGGGTCCCAATGGCGCAGACATGCTTCTGCCCGGATTGGAGACCCGTTGGAATGGATTCCAACTATGCAAATTCAGTTTTGCGACGAAATCGTCTGGACGTTCTAGTCCAGACGAAATCGTCAAATCTGGGGAGATATCGTCTGATCTGAGACGATATCGTCAAACGGTCAAAAAAACTGCTAAAAATGGCACGAAAAAGGAGGAAACGGGTTTCTCGGTGGTTAACGGGCGGTTTGGGAGGTTAAATTTGAATTTAAATTTATTTACTAAGGTGAATGTAATTATTCCAATTTTACTGTGCCAATTTTAGGGTGCTACAGTATCCTAATCCTGGAAGGAGTTGTAGTGATGCAATGACCAGGTAGTTGTGAAACCTGTGAGGAGTTGCAGTGATGTAATAACTAGATATTTGTGAATGATACACCTTGAACGAGGAGGATTGAGTGTTATAAGTTATGAAGCTTTTGGAATCATTCACAAGACAGTAGTGGTGATATCTTAATTAGTGAGGATCAAGTGACCATGCTAATTTCTAGGTGAGTGTTACTGACCTTAGTTAACCAATATAAGTGTGGCAACTAAGAACTAAGACATTATGTCAAAATAATTCTACATAGATGGAATTATGTAGGGTTAGGGAAAAGACATCCCCTTTAAGTGTTATGGCCTTAGAGGATAATCCCTACACCATGGTCAAGTTGTCCTATATCGAAGGTGTAGGAAAGGTGGAGATACCACTATTGTCATCCTTCTAAAAAATTTGGTTTAGAAATATGAACCCCAAAAATATGGAATTTTGGCCACTCTTGTCTACTTGAGTGTCATATACAATGATATTAAACTCAAAATGTGGTTGTCTTAAATACTAGAAAATAAATATTGGGACATATTTTGAACCTTGTGAATATATATATATATATATAGATATATAGATATACCTTGGGTTGAGTTGATGGGTTGTTACATAACATCTATTATAAATAAAGTTTACAATGGATATCTAAAATTTCATATTAGGGTAGCATTTTTGGTAAATAACATAATATATGGAGGCTTAAAGAGCATTTAATATTTGTTAAAATTATTTTTGTGCTTGCAATGAGCATTTGATATAATCCATATTTATTACCTTATGATGTGATGCATATGTGGTGCATGGTTAATGAATTGTATATGTCAGATGTGTGCTATTTGAAATTATCATAAAAATAGCTTGTGTTACTTTCTCTTAGTTAATACTCTTTCTTTTATTGCATGTATTATGTACGATGATGTTCACTTTTTTTTTATTATACTTGTAATATCTATGACACATTTTATGAGATTATTCATGCTTTAATTTTGAAAGAATTTAAATTTATGGCTATGTTTAGTTACATATTCTTTTTTGTGTAAAACATCCCAAAAGGGATGCCACTTTCGGGTAAGACCCAAGGAGGTAGGGGTATCTCTTTCACAAAAATCACCCAGAGCTTGCACCTGGTCTACCACCTTTAACATACTAAAGGAGAAAACTTGAAACAACAAAAAACAAGAACACACAAACACAAACACGCACAAAGATTAAAAAAATAAAATAAAAAAAATTATGCTCTTTGAGTGTGTCAAAAAGAAAAAGCACAACCAAACACACACACAATAAGATAAACAAAATAAAAAATAAAATAAAAACACAACACGAACCACACAGAAAAAATATAAGAACAACATAAAACAACACAAACATAAGAAAAACAATAGAACACTACAAAGGCACAACCAACAAAAACATGAAAAACAAAAACAACCAAAACCTAAAAAAAAAAAAAAAATAAAAAAAAAAAAAAATCAACCAATAAAAGACAACAAAGAAAAATAAAAACATAGAAAACACTCACACACCAAAATGCAAAATATCAATTAACACAAACATATAGAAACACAAGCACAAGAACAACAAAAACAACAAAAACAACAAAAACCACAAAAATAAAACAAACAAAAAAACACACACACACATAAATAGAAAAGAAAAAAGAAAAATAGAACACAACAAAGGCCTTTCTAGACCAAAAGACTTTTAAGGCAAGAATCAACAGAGGAAATAAAATAAAGATTAGTTTGAGCTAGGGAACTAAAATACCTTGACCGAACCAAAGAGAAATAAAAATAAAGCAAGAAGAAACTATGTACCTCCAGAATTGGAGCCATCCAAAGAAATGATAGAAAGAAGATTATCTATGAAGCCCACCATCTAGGAGGGTGGTCATAGCAAATAATATCACCTTTGTCCAAAGCCCAATTAGCTAAAGCATCAACACTCTTGTTATGATTTATGACCACATGATTGTAATCAAATTTAAAAAATCCCATTTGGATTAACTGAATCTTCTCAATAATTCTTTTTATTCTCCAATCAACCTTATGATTCTTAGGAGTCTTCAAAAGAGTAATCATGAGTTGAGATTCAGACTCAACTAGCACCTTTTACATCTAACCTTAGTAGCCTCTTGAAGGCCTATAAGGATACCATACCCCTCAACAAGGTTATTGGATAGAATATCCAAATTCTTAGCAAAAGTAAAAACCAGGGAGCCATATGAAAGTCTACCAATTCCTCCCACACTAGCTTTTCCAAGGTTCCTTCTAGAGGCTCCATCAATATTAAATTTTCCAAAATCATTAGGAGGAGGTTGCCATTTCCTTGTTCTATCCATCTAGCAACTACTCACATTTCCTTTAAGCTGGTTGCTCTTACAAGAGTTAATATTCAATATTTACATCACTTGATCCCATATTTGGTGGGAGTTTTTGGGGTGATTAAGGATCTTATGGACCGCTTCAACTAAGTTGGCAATGGTATTTTTATAGATATAGTGAATATCCTTACTTTCTTGATTAAAAATTTGATTGTTACTTTTATTCCAAATATTCCAAAGAAGAATGACAGAACCCATCCAAACTAACTGCGTAATAAAATGATCAACACCCTCTTTATTAGGCAAATACCTCCAAAGTTGTTCAAAAGTAAAACAATTGGACCATTTTAAGCCAAGTAAAGTGGTCATTCTCCTCCATATCTTAGAGGCTAAAGTACACTCAATAAAAATATGGCTGAGTTTCCATATTATCTCCACATATTTCAAATCTAAAAGGGCCATGAAACCACGCTTCATAATATGCTCCCTAGTAAGCACCCTACGATGCAATAAAATCCAAGTAAAGAACCTCACATTAGGCCAAAGATTTTGAGCCCACAACTAAAAAAATATATTAGATTATTGGTTGGGATTATTATGGCATAAGGCCAAATAAACTTGAGTAACTAAATACTCACCCTTAGTAGTATTGTTCCATCCAAATTAATCTTTATTATGGGATCAAGAGAGAGATCTCATATGAAGGATGCATTGGATATCTTATCTTTGCCTTTCTAGGATTTTAATAGGCCAGTCCTCAATAGGGATCCAATATATACCAACCTCTGAATTACTAGTATGGTGCCGATAGTAATTATCCACATTTATTCAATTAGCTCGATGAAGCTCCTCCATCCAAGTCCTCCAATCAGAAAACTAAGTTATCAAAGTATTGTGACCATCCCAAGAATTTATCCAAAAAATTTCTTGTTGACCATTATGAATGATCAAAAATAATTTTTTCTTTATAAAATCCTCACCAGTATTAATAATTGCTAAAATAGGAGAACCTTTGGAAGGCAATTGATAGTGAATAAGGTCTTTAGGACTTTTGTTCTCAACGGATTTAACATAAAGTTTTTTGGCCCAAAGAGCATTGGGGTTATGCAAAATCCTCCAATAAAATTTAGTAGCTAAACCTTTGTTGTTATTAATAGTAGAATGAAATCCTAACCACCTTCATTATTAGGAAGGCATAAAGTGTCCCATTTCACCAAGGCCCATTTTATTTTCTCCTTAGTACCACTCCAGAGGAATCGATGACTGATTTGTGTATCGCTCCAAATTTTTCGCATCCCTACCTTCAGGCTATTGGATCCGCGCCTGGAAGGAGGATGGGAAAAGGATGGTGGGGTACCTCGGACGAGAGGACTTTATGAAGGTCCCGCCTCTCAAAGGAGGTGTGTTTTGGTGATTTTTCGACGGATGGTGGGTTCACCAAGAAACATTTGGCGGCAGTTTCCACACATAGGTTTTGGAATGTGTTTTGATGAGTTCGTTTTATCCTTAATCATTCATCCTAGGTTTGGCTGAATGAATCTAACTTAATTTATATGAAAATACAATTTAAATGAATACAACAAGCAGAGTAAAAAGCAAAAAATAGAGAATTTACAGGAGGCCAATGGAGATTACCTGATTCGGAAGTCTAAAGAAGTTTCTGATGCTTGAAGCAGTCTAGATCGTCTGGAATTCGACGTAATCGCCTGTAATATGACATAATCGTCCGAATCTGACAGATTCATCTGAGACTGATAGAATCATCTGAAATCTGACGAATTCATCAGACGAATTCGTCAGAGACCTACAAAACAGAGAACAGATGCAAAATACAAGAATTCCTACTATGCAAACAGAGGTAAAATATGCCAAATAATAAACTGAATATTGAACAAAGTTTTAAAATAGAAATTAAAGTAAATTGCTATACTTTAATGGCAGATTATGAGCTTAACATGCAATCTAGACTAGATGGGTGAACTCCAGATGCAAAATAGGATAAAAAATACATAGATTATCTAATTTGTAAAACAAAATAATTGAGGCAAAGTTAAGAAAAGCAAACTCCAGGCACTGATTGCCTCGATGTGGACTGCAGTTGAGATCATCTCACATCAGTACAAGATCATCTCGAATTTGACAAGATCGCCTCCGATCTTGACAGGTTCGTCGACGATGATGGGTGCTGGCTTCGGTTGAAAATCAGTGGTGTACCTACATAAAAACTGCTATAGGACTAGTGCAAAAATAAGATTAAGGTGTTTTAGTGCAGAGGGATTCAAATTGCAGATAAAATTCAGCCAGGGGTTGGGGAGGGAATGTCCTAGAGTTTAAATAGGCATAGGGGAGTTGTTGGGAGGTTGGAGATCATCCCAATTTGGGAGATCTCCAACGGGGGAAGGGTCCCAACGGCATAGACACGCTTCTGCCCGAATTGGAGACCCGTTGGAACAGAGTCTATCTATGCAAATTCAGTTTTGCGACAAAATCGTCTGGACGTTCTAGTCCAGAAGAAATCATCAAATCTGGGGTGATATCGTCTGATCGGCGACGATATCGTCCAACGGTCAAAAAAACCTCTAAAAATGACGCGAAAAAAGGGGAAACGAGCTTCTCGGCGGTTAACGGGCGGTTTGGGAGGTTAAATTTGAATTTAAATTTATTTACTAAGGTGAATGTAATTATTCCAATTTGACTGCACCAATTTTAGGGTGCTACATTTTGCCCCCTCTTTAGCAATTTTTTTGAAGAAAATGCGTTAAAGATGAGTTCTTCTCGATCTATGAGAAAGCAAAAATTATTCCCATTTTTAGGTGATGATTCTTGGTTGAATCGTACGACAACTTACTATGGTGCCCCCTCCGTGTTTTTACCCAAATCGAACGTTTGAGGTAAAAACGCGGAAAAGCAAAAAATTATTGTTTTGAATAAAATTAAAAAAAATAGGGTAGAACCCTAATTCATTGTTACTGTTCATTTTACTGTTTTAGAGCTCTGGAGCAAAAAATGGTTGAGATAGTGCACAGATCTGCAGAGGTCCGACGCGGTCTACGAGTAAGGGTCTAAACTCAATTTAGATTGATTTAAGTTGCTTTTACATGCTTTCTAGATGAATTTTTAAGTGAATTTGGAGCATCGCGACCATTTTTGGCCGTCGACGTCATTGCGATGAAATCGTCTCGATTTCGACAAAATCGTCTCAATTTCGACGATTTCACCCGAGGGCGAAATCGTTGAAAGGGGGACGATTTCGTCAAATTAGAGACGATTTCGAACTGCAAAATCGGAGATGATTATGCTCAAATTTGGGACGATATCATCCAATAGTGGGCGATATCATCAATTGCAAAAAAAATGATCTTTAAGTTGCATTATTAATTACTGGAATTGTTTATTAATGATTTCTTGTTGTTTTGTTGTTTATGTTTACAAAGTGGATTACTAAAAAGTAGAGAGTGGAAGTACGATGGACTGAGAGATGACTTTGCCACTCTCACCCAGGCAGAGCGGGATCTGCTGGCACAGGCCGGCTTGCAGCATGTGGCAGAGATGCCGCAGGTTTCCATAGACATGGGGCTACTGACAGCCCTAGCAGAGAGATGGTATCCGGGGTCTTCATGTTTTTGGTTACCGACAGGGGAGATGACTCCCACACTGGAGGATGTATGGAGGATTTTGAGAATCCCCATACAAGGATGGATGATCACACCTGTGGCCAATCAGGGCCACGCGATGGGACAGCTATGTGGTGACCCGAGCTTCACCCTGGAGAAGGGTGGAGTTAATATCGAGGCACTACACCAGATGCCTGGGGCATCTAGACTCACACGGGTTCTAGCTGGGGTAGTTTGTGGACTTCTGCTGTGCCACTAGAGCAGGTGCAGGGTGCTGTGGATGCTGGCAGATATGATCTATGACATGCGGGACCACGGCTACAGGTTCTCATGGGGCAGCTTTGTACTATGCCAGTTGTACAGGATCCTTTACGGGGTCGTGTACAAGGGCGATCGATGTCTGGTTATGACATCGGTACTACAGGTTTGGTGCTAGAAGCACATTGCGGTGCGGAGGCTGGTAGGGCTTCCATTGACAGGGATAGACGGGGAGAGGCCCCGAGTCTTCTACTGGTGGCTCCAGAGAGTATCACAGCGACGGATAGACCTTCCGATGTCTCGAAGACTACTGGATGATTTGGTCCCAGACCAGATCACCTAGAGGCTATGGAGGCAGCATCCAGGGTGGGCAGAGGATGGACAGGAGTTGGCTCGCATCAGGAAAGTCTACTGGCTAAGGATGGAGAGGGGAGAGGTGGAGCTCCACTGCTACGACCGAGTTTTGTGACAGTTCGGTCTACAGCATGGGATCCCATCTCTTAGGGATTATGAGTTTTTTTGGACCGTTCAAGATAACACTACAGTTAGCGGGGCTCCAGACATGCAGCGATTCTAGATCCAGGACTCAGATGATGCCCCAATTTAGCCAGTGGATGGGGATGATGTAGGAGTAGCCGATGGCTACGATGCCTGGTATGTAGGCATCCGCCCTCCTCGAATGACGAGGGCACAAGGTCTGATCTACGCAATTGTGCATCGGATAGGGAGGCGATGCCAGGTGACGATAGAGGCAGCCCAGGGTCGTGATGGGAGAGATCAGAGGAGGCCACAGGCACAGGAGCGACCGTGGTAGAGAGAGAGGGAGAGGAGGGAGGTGAGACCCCCATATCCACAGAGGCCACCATCGCCCAATAAGGGCAAGGGTGTGGATATAGGAGAGAGTAGCGAGATGGCTACTATCCAAGCAGAGAGAGATCGTCTGTAGACTCAGGTGCAGACACTACAGGATGCGGCCGCACAACACCAAGCTGAGGTGTCATAGTTGCGAGATGAGAATGCACGTCTTAGGGCATGGGGTGGAGGGGTGAGCACTCAGGAGCTGCTGTGGTTGGTTTCTCAGACCACATTCTATCAAGCTCTATACTACCAGGCGATGCCGGAGGGCCAAAGGGTACAGCTGCCAGCTGCCATAGCAGATCCGATCAGGACAAGGTCATCGAGGAGATCATCCCGATCGACGATGAGGACTCACAGTACCACACATACTGCGATGGGACCACCTCGTCCTCCGTAGGGCGGGGGAGGAGATGAGGCTGAGAGCTCTAGGGGCTCTCGATACGCTGCTCGAAGGACACTTGATTGAGTATGCCAAGATATCGATTGTGGCATACCAATCTATCTGATATGATGTACATATATATTTTTGAGATATATATATATATATAGATGAGATATTTTTGGTCATATGACTTATGTTATGAGTATATTGATGATGCTTTGATTGATTGATTTTGATAATGCTTGTAATTATGTTGTTGGAAAAGAATTTATACCTTTTGATGTCATGCTGTAATATTGATGAAATAATCTGATGTAACAAATTGGTTGTTTGTGATGCAATGATTTGATAAAAGAAAAGGGGACTTTTAACAATAATTTCAAAGGACATTGTCGCTATTATAGACCATTTCATGGAGTCGCTGCTCACTCGATCGTCAAGCTAATCCCATTTTATAGAAATATTGTGAAAAGTGAAAGAGTGCTTAAGAGACTGTCTTAAGACTTTGTTGTGATGATGCAAATGATGATGATGATGATGGTTTGTTTTCAAATTTCCATAAAAATATTATGCATGAAATATTTGTAAAAAATTATTTTTGCTAGGCATAAATTCCTAAGTGTGATAAAATTGTTGAAGAATTCCTTAGGAATTATACCGTCATTGCAAAATTGGAGGTTGACATAATGACATGAAATAATGAAAATGTGCATTCTTTTGAAAAGCAAAATTTGTGTAATAAAATGAAGTCATATGGTTTTTATGAGTTTTGATAAATAGGGGAATAAAAATTGTTACAATGGTTTGCGCTAGGCATAGAATATGGAGGTATAGACTTATACCATCATCGCGAAAATCAAAGAAAATAGATAGTTTTATTGCATGATTGATTTTTGATGAACAAAAAATATGAAAATGAGGACTTGCGCTAGGCATATAATTTCAATTTTGGTTTTAGAACTATACCATCGTCGCGAAAGTCGATATGATATGTATGATATGTTTTGAAAGAAATTTGTGATTTTTCTATTATATAGTTGTCTTTAAAAAATAATTGTACTTGATTATTCCAAACAAGTTGCAAAAATAATATTTCAAAGTATTTTGAAAACAAAAATTAGATTTATAAGGAATCCCATGTGCATATGTGAATTCATTTCCAATCTTGATTTATCAGAATGATAGACAAAATCTCTCAAATACAAATGTGTGTGCAATTGTATTGTTCATTTACCAGGTTTTGAGCAAGATACTATGATACAAGTGATTTGAAGAAACCAAATAAGTGTTCATTAACCATGATGTAGATGCATATAACCATATTAGACTACTATGTAGATCGGATTATCAAGAGCTAGCTAATACATAAGCAGACATAGGTCTGTACAAAATAAGGTCGCTAATGTGACAGACATATCGCCACGCTAGGAGTTACCCAAGGCCAAGCAGGTTGGGCACAAACCACCTGTTATGGGGCTTACCTCACAGTTTTCAAATAATTGAGAATTCTAGGGATTCAAGCTCATCAACCCTTCTTTTCTTTTCAAAGGGTAGGGAAAGGGATTTTATTGCTTTCTTGCTTTTGCTTTTGAACTTTGCTTATTTTTCTTTTGCTTGATAATGCTTGGAACATTGTTGTAACGATAAAATAACATTTTTCTTTTCTCTTTTCTTGAATTTTTCTTTTCTTTTTCTTTTTCTTTGCTAGGGATACTTGCTCGGATTAGCTGTAGAGCAAGTGATTTTTATTCTGGGTAGGGGTGAGCTTGTCCTTTTGCCAATTCTCAAAGATTCTAGACCATGTGCATGATAGGATAGCAGGGGAAACTTTTCACCCAAGAAATCAGTTCTACTATGTAGCAAAACATGGAAATTACAAATATAATCATTTTATTGTGAAAAGATGTGCTTGGTTTAAGTAAATAACAAGATCAATTCTCTATGCTCAAACTTTATTGAATTTTGTGAACTTTGATATAAGAGAGATTAGTAATCATGCCAGATAAAATCAAGATATTTATTGTTGTGAGTGTGCAAGTGAGGGATGCCAAATAAATGCTAATTGTATCCAAAATAAGTTGAAACATATAACTGCAATAATTGTAAGAAAATATATATACATGATTTTTTAGAAGTTGGGAAATGTTGACTCTCTCTTTCTTCTGTATATTGTTTTGGTTTCGAAAGAGTCAAGCATATAGCTGTTGTTAGATTTTTATTGAGATTTTTGTTTTTGAGCAAAAAGAACTTAACAAGTGCTTTAAATAAATGCAATAGATAGTTTTGAAGATTTTTGGAGATTTATAAATGTTTTTGAATTTTTTTATAAATTGAAAGAAATATGAGAGAGTAACTTTGAACAAATATATACATGGATGAAATGACCAAATTTATGCATAGTAACGTTTGAGATGTAAAATATTCATGGGTTCTTTAAGTTCTTTACCATCTAAGGTAGATAATTTATATGCTCCTGATTCAAATTTTGCAGTAATGATGTATGGTCCGAGCCAGTTGGGCTCAAATTTACCTTTAAGTTCTTTTCTTGCATTTGTATTTTTTTGATTTTCTTTTAGAACAAGGTCACCAATATCAAAGGATCGATGACGAACTTTCTTATTATATGCTCTTTTAAGCTTGTTTTGGTATGCACGGAGATGCTCCAAAGCATTGATGCATTTTTCATCTAAGAGTTCCAGCTGACTGAGTCTGCCAGCATGATATTCATCTCCTACTTCGGTATCTTGAAGTAGCAGAGCCAAAGAAGGAACTTCCAATTCAAATGGAAAAACTTCTTCGACACCATAGACCAAAACAAATGGTGAAGTTCCCGTGGGGGTCCGAACACTAGTTCGATAAGCCCACAAGGCTGGATATAATTGAATATGCCAGTCACGGCCAGTTTTATTGACCAATCGTTTGAGGATTTTGATTAAAGTTTTGTTAGATGCTTCTGCTTGACCATTACCCTGAGGATAATAGGGAGTAGACCAGCGGTGTTGAATCTTGTATTTTTGGCATAATTTTTTAACATCTTTATTTTTAAAAGGAGTTCCATTGTCAGAGATGAGATTCGCAGGAATTCCGAACCTGCAAATGATTTGATTAAAAATGAATTTAGAGACCTGTGAACCAGTGCAAGAAGCTAAAGGCATAGCTTCAACCCACTTCGTGAAATACTCAAGTGGCGATTATGATGAACTTGTGTCCATCGAAGACACAGGATTGATTTTACCAATAATATCCAAGCCCCATTTAGAAAAGGGCCAAGGAGACGAAATAGCCTGCAGCTCTTATGCAGGCGCATGGACAAGGTCAACATGTTTTTGACACTTGTCGCAATGACGCACATACTCGTGTGCATCCGTTTCCATGGTAGGCCAAAAGTATCCTATCCGAAGGAGATTTTTAGCAATGATACTACCACTAAAGTGTCCTCACAAGATCCATCGTGGGCTTCACTCAAGGCTGATTTAGATTCTTCTAAATTTAGACATCTTAATAGGATACCTTCAAAAGATCTCCTATACAAAGTATTGCCAATTATTACAAATCGACTTGCTCGCCGACGTAATAACCGACGCTGGTTTCTATTAGAATTAGCAGGGAACGTCCCATTTTGGAGAAAATCAAATATGTCTGTATACCAAGGTTCAGGAGTAGTTTCATTGATTAGAAACACATCCAAAGGCTCTAAGCATGCCTTATTTGAGGTGGGATCCTGGAGTCAACGAATGATGATAGTGGCATATTCGTTGTCTAACTCCAAGGGCAAGAGGGATGCAGCTGCGGCCATAGCATCAGCTGCACGGTTGCTAGTTTGAGGAATGGCTTCCAATGTAACTTGATCAAATAAAGACGTCAATTGTAAAACATAGGCCTTATATGGACGAATTTTATCACCTCGGGTTTGATAAACTTCATTAATTTGGTTTATAACCAATTGGGAATCCCCAAAAACTAAGAGGTTTTTGATTTTTAGTGCTAAAGCAGCTCGTAATCCAAGGATTAGAGCTTCATACTCAGCAGTATTGTTGGTGCAAGCAAAGGTCAGTTTGAAGGACAGAGGAATAAGATGTTTTTGCGAGAGATATTAAAATAATACTCGCACCAGCCCCACTCATACATCGGACTCCATCAAAGTATAAGGACCATTGTTCGGGATGGTCCGCCTCTAATTGAAGGCATTCATCAGAAACTCGATGATGAGAGGATGAGTAGACTCTAAGGGTGCAGCAGCTAATTGATCTGCTATGATTTGACCCTTAACAGACTTCTGTATTATGAAGGTGAGATCAAACTCGCTTAGAGCGAGAACCCACTTGGCTATGCGACCCGATAAATAAGGTCGAATCATTAGATATATTAAAGGATCATATTTGGCAATGACATACGTTTTTTGGCTAAGCATGTAATGTCGTAATTTTTGCGTAGCAAACACGACTGCTAGACATAACTTCTCTAACGCTGTATAGCGGGTTTCATAATCGACGAAAGTTTGGCTAATGTAATAATTAGCACATTCTCGCTTTTCATCATCAAGTTGAGCTAACATAGCTCCTAAGGCAGAATCTGAAGCAAAAATATATAGAAGAAATGGGCAATCAGATTTAAGCGGTGAAAGCACCGACGAATTAAGGAGATATTGTTTGAGAAGTTCAAAAGCTTCTCTACATTCTGTGTCCCATTTAAAGGGGACGTCATTCTTAAGGAGCTTAAGAAAGGGACCAGTTTTTTCTGCCAGCTTATCAATGAAGTGACGGATAGCTTGAAGTTTACCTTGTAAACTTCGTAGTTCAGAGATATTAGTGGGTGCGGGCATATCAGTGATGGCCGCAATTTTGAGAGGGTCAATTTTGGTACCACGTAAAGAAACTAAAACCCCTAATATTTTGTCGGATTTAACTCCGAATATGCATTTTGCTGGATTTAATAGAATGAGATATTCTCGTAATCGATTAAAAACTTTTCTTAAATCATCTAAATGATTATTTTCAATAAGAGAGCGAGCTATAATATCATCTACATAATCATGTAAGATATCATGCATCATATCATGAAAAATGTAGGTCATAGCCCGTTGATAAGTTGCACCGACGTTCTTTAAGCCAAAGGGCATCACTTTCCAGCAAAAGGTACCCCAGGGGGTAATAAAGGCTGTTTTAGCCTGGTCTTCAGGAGCTATCCTAATCTGATTATAATCGAAGAATCCATCCATTAAGGACATCATCCCACTTCAGGTAGTAAAGTCAATGATTTGATCCATATTTGGAAGAGGAAAGTCATCTTTAGGGCATGCAGCATTAATATCTCTAAAATCTGTGCAAACCCTAACTTTGGTAGCTTCCTTCTTAGTGACTGGAACTACGTTTGAGATCCATTCAGCATAATCAATAGCTTGTATAAAGATAACATTCAGGAGTTTTTCTAACTCCCCTTTGACTAGCAGAGCCACTTTGGGATGCATTTTTCTAAGTTTTTGTTTAACCGGTTTAGCATCCGGATGGACCACTAGATGGTGCATGACGACAGAAGGGTCTAGACCTGGCATATCTTCATATGTCCAAGCGAAGACATCTTTATACTCTTTAAGGAATGAAATGTATTGTTCTTGTTTGTCTTGACTTAGTTCTGCTCCAATATTGATTATGTGAGGATTGTCCTCAGTTCCAATATTAATTTTAATGACATTTTCTACCTCCATGTGTAGATCTCTTTCAAAATTAGGTGGGGCGGGTGAAACGCCCAACTCTTGTAATTCTTGTAAAGTTAATTTAGATAAGTCATCTTGAGGATTAGTGGTCTCAAGCTGAGCTATGGTTGGTATAGAACCATCAAAATAGAATCCATTGTGCAACATCTCTTCAACAGAGACATCATGGAAGATATCTCCTTCCAATTCTTCCTCGGGGTCAACAATCATTTCAGGGTAGGCTATGGATAGCATGTTGCATGAAAATGACTAATTTTTAAGAGGCAAATCAACATGCCTATCCAAATAATCTTGATAGCATATGAGGTGATCATCATCCTAAAAAGGAAAGGGTTGTCCCTTACTAGGAAATAAGCCCACACCACAGTGAGCAGGCCACGGTTCTACCTCGAAAGGTTCTTTCATGCCATTTTGGAAAGGTCCTAAGCCTTTCCCTTTATATCCCATTTTAAGCATCATGGGTTTAGCTTTAACATAATCATTGGTAAAATAATAGCGAGCGTATCCCTCATGATGAGTTTTGATATTCCGAGGGATTCTTCCCCAGTCATATTCTTTATAAATGAAGGCACAACTCCCGACTTGGTAAGTACTTCCCATAGGTTGTGGGAGGCCCAAAGTATGAGGAGAGGGTGGTAATTTATTTAAAAGGTTTGCATCTTGCATGAAAACATTCATTTTTTCTGATATTAAGGTTGTAGATAAATCTGGTAAAAGTTCATCAGAAAGGGTATAAGATGTAGAAGGTTTATTATTTATGTCTTGAGGTGTGGAAGGTATGATGGATGTGTCTAAAGGTTTTGAATTTATAGGAATAATAGTTGAAGGATTAGTTGTAGATTTGAGATCCTTTTGAGATTCTAAATTTTTTTTAGAAGGTTGTTGGTATTTATAGGAAGTTGAAGTTAATGGAGGAGGAATAGATGAAGTTATGGGTTTATGTTTCATAGTTTTAGATGAAAAAGAAGAACTAGAATGTGTGGATGACAGAGCAGGGCAAAATTTCACTCCAATCTGCCAAAGCACACATATCAAAATGTCTAGGGTCACCATGAATAGTGACCAACTGATTTTTAAACTCAAATTTCACACATTGGTGTAAAGTTGATGGGACTGCTCGCATGGCGTTAATCCAAGGGCGACCCAAAAGTATATTTTACGATGTTGGGCAATGTACAATAAACACAGTTGTTTCTAGGGTTCTAGGACCAACTTGTAATAGGAGGGTAATGACTCCACACGTTTCTTGTGTTTTGTCATTAAAAGCTTTGATAATCATATCAGTTTTCTTCATTTCATCACTTCTAAAACCAAATCGTTGGTAGAAGTCAAAGGTGCAAATGTTTAGAGATGAGCCATTATCAATCAGGACTCGTTTGATAGCTACATCTCCAATTAGAGCAGTAATGCACAAGGGATTATCCTTATGTAAACTGTGTTGTGGGATATCTTTATCCCGAAAGTCAATACAATCAATTGCTCGAGTGATGATAGTATTGGCCATAGCTTCAGGTTGAATGTTTTGAGGTACCATCATTTGGCTCAATGTAAGCATCAACTCATCCCTATGTGTGGGAGAGGATCTTAATAAATCTAGAAGGGAGATTCTAGCCGTGGTATTAGACAATTGCTCATTAATGCTATAAGGAGGTTTGGGTTGAACAATAGAAGCATGATTTACTTTATTGGGATTTTTTAGAACGAATGGAGCTGATCCATCGTTCTGGTTTGGTTCTTGTTGAGAATTTTGAGCTTGTTGTCAAGTAACGACTCCGATGGTACCTACAATGTTATAGTGACGACGTTGAAACGGTCTCGATTGAGAATTTATGGCTTGTTCATAGGGAAGGACTACATTAGAAGAAGGTCGAGTGGTAACTCTTTTGGGAAATGGTTCTTCTGCAACATTAGCATCTGTGATAGGTTGAATAGGATCTGATTCGTTTTTAGAACTATTCGATTGAATAGTGTCTACTTCACTTTCACTATCTAACTCCATATCACTAGAATCAAAAGTTTGAAAATTATGCAAGGGCCTGGTTGTAACCAGGGATAAGGTTGTGTCAAATGTTTGAGAATCCTGAACAGGTAATTGTCCGCTAATGGTTCCTACATATCGGGTAGGAGGGGAACATTATGATGTTCGATTTGATTGGCTACCTCTTTACCATGTCGTGGTAAAGGGTGTTGAAATATGTCTAAAGTTTGATTGGCATTTTGATTTTGATTTTGGGGAACAATATTTTGAGTATTATTAGGAGGGTTTTGTTTGGGTTGGAAGGCTTGCACTTCCATTTCATTATTGTCAATCAAATATTGTATTTTATGTTTCAATCTCTTACAAGCGTTGGTAGAATGTCCAGGTCCTCTATGAAAGTCACAGTGCAAATCAGTTCTATATCCGGGTATACTTGGGTTAGGTTCCCGAATAGCTGGTAATTGGATTAAACCTCTTTCAAGCAGTTGAGGTAAAATGGTTGACAAGGGTTGGTTTAATCTAGTGAATTCTCGAGGAGGCTTATCAGGGGGTTTCAATATGAATTTTTTTGTTGTCTTTGTTGCATTAACATTAGCAACATTTCTGCTATCAGTGACTCCATCACCAACAACCTATTTGTTTTTATATTGATTTCTAGATGTTTTCTCATCATCCTTCTTCCTAAGTTGGCCTCTCCTAATGAGGGCATATTCTACTCTTCGAGCTAAGTCTATAGCTTGATCGAAGGTAGTCAAAGTAGCTGTTGCTAGCTCATAAGAGAGTTGTTCTTGTAAATTATTGATGAAAATGTCTAGCATTTCCCTATAGGGTAGCACAAAGTGTAGTTTTCCTGTCAATTGTCTCCATCTAGCCAAAAAATCAGCAAAACATTCATCTTTAACTTGTTTTAAATTGTATAGGTCTTTAATAGTGACATGTCTCTTGATGTAGGCACTAAATTGATGAACAAATGATTCAGCTGTTTCTTCAAAGTTTCTTAAGGAGTGAGTGGGCAATTGATAGTACCACTCTAATGCCATTCCACCTAAACTTTTGGGGAACATTTTTAGTAATAGCAAGGCGTCATGCGATATGTCGTGACATGCTATCCTAAACATGTGAATATGTTCTATGGGATCTTCGGTTCCTTTATATATAGGCAGGACGGGCATGGGAAAATGTTTAGGGTATGGTTGAGCTACCACTATGGGATCCAATGGTTGGCTACAAATCTCTCGATAATTGTACGAGGGACGGTAGGGATCTATCTGGTCCATACGTGAAGCCAATTGTTTCACCATAGCTTCCAGATTACTAGTTTGCCCCCCATATTGATTCGGTAGGGCATTGACATGAGTTTTATGAGCATAGGATGGAGGAACATGCAGATTAGATGCCATGTTACTATTGTGTAAAACTTTTGTAGGAAAAATGTTATGGAGGAATTTTGAAGTTGGATTATGTTGTGTTCCAGATTGTTGAAAATTTGTATTTAGCTTTGTTTTAGATTTTTGTTTATTTAAAGCATTTTGCTCAATAGTTTGGCAGAACAAAGTAGTGAAGGGAATTTTATTTTGTGCAGGAGTGGTTTTAGGTTGAGTAACGAGTTCCTTAGGAGGTTGGGTAACCTGTTGTTTTGACATGGCTTGGGCTATAGTGACCATATCCATATTGGATGGTCCACCCATATCACTCTCTTGATCAACAAAAGATAAATGATTAGTGTGTATATCAAGTGCCCGTTCTATAGCTGCTTGAGTGTCACTAACTTCCCCTCTATCAATACGGAATGCTACATTAAGGATGTCGATATTCTGATTGAGAAATTTTTGAAAATGTTCTGCGTTGTCAAAAGTGATGCCCCCATTGGGAGCTATTCTAGGGGATGAGGATTCATTCACTTTAACATTTCATTCTTGTTCCTTATCTTCACCTAAGTCTTCATATGATTGACCTAGAGTTTCTCCTTCCGGATTTGTATCTCCAAGAAGGACATTTGGGTTTCCAGTTGTATCTTGTAACCAATCTTCTCCTTCCCCTAAAGTTTCTTTACCATTCCTAAGTTTAGGCATGGTGCTAAGTTTTGATTTCAGAAAAAATATATATATATTTATATATATATATATATGCAACAAATTAAAAGGTATATATTTATATATACCTAATGCAATATTTGAAATGAAATGTTTAAGTTTTTACTATGTTGTTTTTTGATTTTTTTTTTTTTAGTTTTCTTTAAATTTTATAATAAAGACAGCAAATGAAACAATAAATGCACGCAATAATAATAAAACTAAAAGTAAATGAACTAATCTTCTATGAATAACTTATGAATATCATTAATAGGTTCGAGTTGTTCAGGGGTCATGAAATGTTCTTCTTCAAATTGAAAGTTTTATTTTAAGAATTTGATGAAAAGGGCTATGGTGATATTGTCTATCTCAGATGCTGGTTGATAATAATAATTCTCATGAAAATATTTACAATATAACATAGCTCTAGGAGTTTTGTTCCATCTTCTCCTAACTATAAGATCATATTCTAAGGAATCTATATGAACTAGAAATGGGCGCACTATAACTGTGTCTTCGAGATTTTCCCTGAAAGTTAAAAATTTTGCAGATACAAGAGCTCTCCTATAGGCTAGCCATCTATGGCAGGCTCTCTGAAGTTCATGATAGAACACTAATTGATGAGGATCCAGGATTCTATCCAAGACTAGCCTCTTGATCTGTTTAAATTGTGTGGACCTAGATGAGATGAGACTAAGTCTCCTGACAAGTTCGTCCCACAAGGATTGATTTCTACTTGTTTCAGGGATACTAAGGACAGAATTAACTTCTATAGCTGCCAATTGGTTTTCTACATTTATAGTAACTGCTAACCTCTTTTTAGGAGCTACCATCTAAACATGATTTTGAACCTTAAATGTTTTTAAATACATCTAAGTTTTAGTTGTTCTAATTTTTTGTTTTTTTTTGTTTTTGGTTTTCAAAAGGTTATGATGCATTCACGTCGGGTTCACCAAAATGTATTGCTCAAAATTTTTTGCATCCCTACCTTCAGGCTATTGGATCCATGCCCGGAAGGAGGATGGGAAAAGGATGGCGCGGTACCTCGAACGAGAGGACTTTACGAAGGTCCCGCCTCTCAAGGGAGGTGTGTTTTGGTGATTTTTCGACGGATGGTGGGTTCACCAGGAAACATTTGGCGGCAGTTTCCATGCCTAGGTTTTGGAATGTGTTTTGATGAGTTCATTTTATCCTTAAGCATTCATCCTAGGTTTGGCCGAATGAATCTAACTTAATTTATATGAAAATGCAATTTAAATGAATACAACAAGTAGAGTAAAAAGCAAAAAATAGAGAATTTGTAGGAGGCCAATGGAGATTACCTGATTCGGAAGTTTGAAGAAGTTTCTGATGCTTGAAGCAGTCTGGATCGTCTGGAATTCGACATAATCGCCTGTAATCTGACAGAATCGTCCGAATCTGACAGATTTGTCTGAGACTGATAGAATCGTCTGAAATTTGATGAATTCGTCTGATGAATTCATCAGAGACCTGTAAAACAGAGAATAGATGCAAAATACAAGAATTCCTACTGTGCAAACAGAGGCAAAATATGCCAAATAATAAACTGAATACTGAACAAAGTTTTAAAATAGAAATTAAAGTAAATTTCTATACTTTAATGGCAGATTATGAGCTTAACATGCAATCTAGACTAGATGGGTGAAATCCAGATGCAAAATAGGATAAAAACTACATAGATTATCTAATTTGTAAAACAAAATAATTGAGGCAAAGTTAAGAAAAGGAAACTCCAGGCACTGATTGCCTCGATGTGGACTGCAGTCGAGATCATCTCGCATCAGTACGAGATCATCTCGAATTTGACAAGATCACCTCTGATCTTGACAGGTTCTTCGACGACAATGGGTGCTAGCTCCGGTTGAAAATCAGTGGTGTACCTACATAAAAACTGCTATAGGACTAGTGCAAAAATAAGATTAAGGTGTTTTAGTGCAGAGGGATTCAACTTGCAGATAAAATTCAGCCAGGGGTTGGGGAGGGAATGTCCTAGAGTTTAAATAGGCATAGGGGAGTTGTTGGGAGGTTGGAGATCATCCCAATTTGGGAGATCTCCAACGGGGGAAGGGTCCCAACGGCACAGACACACTTTTGCCCGAATTGGAGACCCGTTGGAATAGAGTCTATCTATGCAAATTTAGTTTTGCGACAAAATCGTCTGGATGTTCTAGTCCAGACGAAATAGTCAAATCTGGGGCGATTTCGTCTGATCGGCGACGATATTGTCCAACGGTCAAAACAATCTCTAAAAATGGCACAAAAAAAGGGGAAACGGGTTTGTCGGCGGTTAACGGGCGGTTTGGGAGGTTAAATTTGAATTTAAATTTATTTACTAAGGTGAATGTAATTATTCCAATTTGACTGCGCCAATTTTAGGGTGCTACAATTTGATCCAGTTATTAAAGAACAACCTTTGGGATATTAAAAATGGTAGAAACATAAATAGGAACAGCTTGAAGGACTAATTTTACCAAGGTGATTCTACCCCCATAAGAAAGCCACCTATTGGTCCACTTTCC
Source organism: Wollemia nobilis (assembly GCA_028583015.1). NCBI lineage: Eukaryota > Viridiplantae > Streptophyta > Pinopsida > Araucariales > Araucariaceae > Wollemia > Wollemia nobilis. The sequence goes on along the minus strand of JAQPPZ010016829.1, from coordinate 1,883,041 downwards.
TATTTTATTCTTGAATTTTTCAAACAATCATTTTCAATACTTTTTCTATCTTCGAATATTGATGGGAATACCTAAATAAGTGATTGGAAGGGAGGTCTTCTTATATCTTAATTTATCCAAGATCATGGATTCCTATTTGGTAGAGTAGTGAAAGAAAATGATTTTAGATTTATCTTTATTGATCAATTGCTCAGTAGCCTTAGAAAAACAACTAATGATTTGCTTAATATTAGAAGCTTCCTTAATTGTAGCTTTACCTAAAAGAGTAGAGTCATCAAAAAATTGAATATGAGAGATAGGTCTAACTCCATGAGAAATGGTAACCCCCTCAAGGATTTTTTTTCTCTCTTTTTGGTTATAGTCCTACATAAGCATTCAAAAATAATTATGAATAAATAAGGGGATAGGGGGTCACCTTTCCTAATACCTCTAAAAGTTTAGAACAATCGAGAAGGCCTACAATTGATAAGAAATATGTAGGAAACTAAAGAGATACATCCCATAATCCAATCCATCCAATCCTAAGAGAATGCTAGCATACAAAGTACACATATAGGCAGATTCTAGATACTGATAGATAATTCAACAAATGAATAATGATGTGCCACATAAATCAAGAAGGAATTGCAATAAAAAAGGAAATGAATTATAATTACTACTTAAGAAGGTCTAATTCCTTCACCACTAAGGAGGGCTTAGTCCTTATGAAATTGCAAATAAAAATTGAATGTGATCGATCCTAAGATATAAATCAACATACTCTATTTAATATTAAATCAACAAACAAATAATGGTGATAGCAATATAGATGACTAGCTATATTAGGGTTGTTTTATGGCTCCACTCCTTGAAAAGCTTTGTCCTCAAATCTAGAAATGACTAGAAAATAATTTCTACTTCCCATGTAGCATCTTATTCTGGTAGGTCTTGCCATTTTATGAGAAATTCTTTGATGTGACGGAATCTTAGCATACGTGATCTGCTTTGTAAAATTACTTGTGGCTAGAGATATATATGCCCTTCTTCATCAAGTAATGGTAATTCTAACTAAGAGTGTACTTTTTTTTTAGTCACCTTCTTGAGACAGGAAACATGAAATACTGGATGTATACGGGATGAGGGAGGAAGCTCTATATGCCACTTCTATGTGGCACACTATTTTGTATGGACCATAAAATATTGGAGCCAAATTCTAACTGATTTTGATCTTCAATGACAACTATTTGTAGGGTTGAAAATGCAGGAACACCATATCCCCTGTATTAAATTATCTTTTAGAATGATGAGTGTCTTGTTGTTGCTTCATGTGATTTTGTGCTTGGACCAAATTGTCTTTGAGAATTTTGAGCATTGACTGTTGATGTTGGAACCAATAGTCCACTTGAGCCACTTTGGAAGCACCTAGAACATAATCTGCTATTATGGGTGGTTTGAATCCATACAATGCTTCGAATGGAGACATATTGATGGAATAATGGTATGAAGTGTTGTACCACCATTCTGCCAAGAAAAGCCAATGACTCCATTAATACTATTTATCTTGAGAAAAACATCTTAGATAGGTATCCGAACATTTTTTAACTATTCTAGTTTGACCATATTTTTTAGGATGGTATGCAAAAGACATATTTAACTTTGTAACACTAAGACAAAATAATTCTTTCCAAAAATTTCTAGTAAATATGGGATCACGATCACTTACAATATTTTTGGGCATTCCATGCAATTTAAAAATTGATTCCATAAATACCTTAAGCCACTTTGCTTGCTAAAATGGATGTTGTAGAGCATTGAAGTGAGCATATTTGGAGAGATGATCCACTACCAAAAAAATTACTATTTTGGATTTTGATTTAAGAAGACCTTCAATAAAATCTATTGAAATATGTTCCCATTGGCGACCTGGAATAGGTAGTGGTTCAAGAAATCCGAGATATTTGACCGTTTCATCCTTATTGTGTTGGCATACTTCACATTCAACCACCTATATTTTGACCTTAGATTTTAATCCTTTATTATAAAAGGATTGTCTTACCCGCATATATGTATACAAAAAACCTAAATGTACTATTGATAGAGAAGCATGTAATTCTTCCAAAATCTTAGATTTTATGGTAGAATTATGTGGAATGTAAATGCAATTCTTTCTTCTTAATACCTTTTTATCATAGTAAAAATGAGGATGCTTAGATGATCCTAACATCAATTCCTGAATTATTTGAGTAGTTTCTGTATTTGACAACCATTCCTCTTGGAGCTGAGAAACCCATTGGGAACAAGGACTTTAAATAGCATTTATAACCACTTCATCTTTATATTTACATGATAATGCATATGCTACCATATTTTATTTTCCTTTCTTATACTCGATGACAAAATCATATCCCAATAATTTTTTTAACCACTTGTTTTGCTCTGGATAAGAAAATTGTTGTTCTAAAAAATGCTTAAGACTACTATGATTTGTTTAATAATAAAGAAACTATTGATTAAGTAGTGTCTTCATTTTTCGACTACATGTAGAATAGCCAACATTTATTTCTCATATGTGGATCTTCCCAAATTCTTAATTGAAAGTTGTTTACTTTCAAATGCCAAGGGATGCCCTTCCTTCATTAGTAATGCCCCAATACCTGTTCCTGAATCGTCAAATTTAATCACAAATGGTTTGTGAAAATCTAGGGTTGCTAAAACTAGAGTAGCACACATTGCTTCTTTGAGAGCCATGAAGGCTTGAGTGGCTACTTTAGACCATTGAAAAATATCATTTTTTGTGAGATCTGTGAGAGGGGCTGCAATTTTACCATAGTTGCATTTAAACTTGTGATAGTAGCCTGTAAGACCCAAAAAAACATGAATGGTTTTAGGTAAAGGCTAATCTTGAATGGCCTTAATATTATTAGGATCCACTTTAACACCTTCATGAGAGACGATATGACCCAAATACTCAACTTATTGAACACCAAAAGAGCATTTAGAGTGCTTGAATTTTTTTCCTTGTGTAATATATGAAGAACCTTTCCCACATGCATCAAATAATCCTTTCATGTTTTATTATATATTAAAATGTCATAAAAGAAGACTAAGATAAATTTACAAAGGAATGGACAAAAGACATGGTTCATAAGACTTTGGAATGTGGACTAGGCATTAGTGAGACCAAAAGGTATGAATAAGAATTCATAATGACCTTGATGAGTATGAAAGGCAGTTTTAGGAATATCCTCATCCCTTACTCTGATTGGTGAAAACCAGAGTGTAAATCCTACTTTATAAAACATTTTGCACCATGCAATTCATCTAATAAATCATAAATGAAATTATTAGGGAATTTATCCTTAATGGTGATTTTATTGAGAGGATGAAATTTAGGACACATATTCCAAGAATTATCCTTACAATGGGACAAAACCACTGGTGAATAATAAGGACTAGTGCTATGATGAATGACTCCATGTTCTAAAAATTTTTGGATAATTTTCTCAATTTTTTTTTTTTGAGGTTGAGGGTAATGATAAGGATGGACATTAGGAGGAAGACTTCCTGGAACCAAGTGTATGCCATGGTCATGAGATAGTTTGGGAATTATTCCTTTTGGTTCTTGGAAAAAATCATCATAGTTAACCACAATATCCTCAAGATCCTTTGAGTAAATTTCAGGGATATCCTATGCTTGCTTTTGTAAAAAATTGATTTGAGCTATGAATCCATAAGTTCATTTCCTTAATATTTTCTCCATGATGTGAGAACTCATTATATTTGATGAAGGAGTTGTAATTCCTTGGAGGCAAATAGTACTTCCATTTTATTTCCATTCTACAAATAGTTTTCTGAAATTTAAACTAACCGTGTCCAATTTTTCTAACCATTCAACTCCTAAAATAACCTCTAAATTTCCTAAACTCATAACAAAAATATTTCCCTACCAAGTATAACTTCCCATTTGTATTGAAACTAAATATTTTATACCAATACATTGAGCATTTCATCCATTTATAACCAAAACTTGAAACTTACCTTGTTTAGAGGAGTGAATGTATAAGTTCAATGCCTTCACAGTTTTTATGTCAATAAAGTTATGAGTACTACCTGAATCGATTAACACATTTATTCTCTTATGTCGAATGATTCTTGGTACCTTGATTATATGGTGATCTATTAATCCTATGAGAACATGTAATGAGATAGCCATAGTGTCTTTGTCACATGTTGCTTCATTCTGTTCACTTTGTTCTTCGGGCATAGGTGAGTCATGTGAATTGATATCCTCTACTTCCTCGTCATCATCCCTGGTATCATATTCTATTTGAAAGTTTTGTCTTGGTACACATGCTTGATCTTTTGGATGATGAGTGCGACATTTGTAGTAGTAATATCTTGATGGTTGGTCATTCCTATGAAAGGAATTATTGCGATATTGAGGATGACTATAGGAGTCACGTTTGAAGGATGTCAAATTTTGCACCTTTTTCTCAACCAACTTAGCAATATTTATATTGTCATCTAAATAGTATGCATCATGTAAGTCTACTTCAATTTGAATATTCTCTTTCAAACCATATCTAAAAGTCGATACCACCACATCAAATGGTAAGTCTATTGTATAAGCAAGAAGACTAGTGAATTCTAAAATATAATCCCTTACTAAACTAGTTTGTTTAAGTTACAACAAACAAACCATGTACAAGGATGAAATCCCTTCATAAAATGTCTTGAGAAAAATATTCTTGAATACAGGCCATATGAGGGGTTGACTATGCTGATGTTTTTACCAATAAAACCATTGGTAAGCTTCAGTACCTAGTTTGGAGGAAGCATAAGGAACTTTTTTAGATTCAAGAACCCGATATAGTTCAAAAATGCCTTCCATTTTATCTATCCAACCACGTGGATCACCACCCTCAAATATAGGCATATCAGCACATGGAATATTAATACCTATATGCCATATTGCTTGTTGATGATCCTCCTCAGTATCTTGATCCTCACTAGAATGCCTTCTATGGTAGTTATGTGGGGAATGAGGAGCTTCTTGGTTTGGTTTCTTCAATAATTGTTGCAACATTGAAGTCATGGTGCTCATACTAGTCATTAGGTGATTTATACATGATTGGACATCTTGGTTACTTACATTGGTGTTTTCCATTTTCTCATGTGTGATATTTTCATGGGAAGAGTTGGAAGGAGCCATAGGGTTAATAATAGGATGGTTGAGATCAAAGTTGTTAATACATAAAGGAGAGTTGTATTGTGTACCTTTATTCTGTGGATGTCATCTTGGTGACTTCTAAGATCCTTTGTTTATACTATCTGTGCTATATAACCTTTCGCTTGATCCTTTATTCCACCTGGAGCTCATGCACTTGCTTTAGACAATTCAAACAAACTTGCTAAAAGTTGTCAATAAGAAATAAAAATTTACTTGCAAAGCTTTACCTGTAATGGTAGTTTCTTCAAAATATTGCCTCTAGTGTCAAAAATTTATAAATAATTAGTTTAGTTTCTGCCTACTTGTCACTCCAATTGTGACGCGTATTTGGAATATGAGTTTTAACAACCTGATTTTCCAATGGCTAGCTTACACGGTTATAGCTGGCGATGATAGGCTAAGTTTCTAATGGCTATACTAGAACAACTATAACTGGCAAGTGATAGCTAGGTTTATGATAGCTATATGGGTAGGCACAATGGTTAGGAGATACCCACATTGATTTGATGACAAGAAAGAGCCGAGACAAAGGAAAGATGATACAACTATCCAATACTATGAAATAAACGATAAGCATGATCCCGATGCTAACTAAAAAGGGATGAAATACCACAATAAACCTTGGGACTAGACGACGATGGATGACACAATCGAGACTAGATGACAAATCTTGATTCTAACTAACAAAGATGATGCGAAGACATACTTTACCATGGATGGAACACCTATGACCAAGATGACATGCACAATCTAACAATACCGAATGGAAAAATAGGAGACAACTGATCGAATAATGCCAGACATGTGGACTAAAGGACAAGACTGATCAACTTACGCATGCAAAAAGGTTTGGGTAGAGTATGTGATCGAAGTCATAATAATGTAATGGTGGAAAATTATATTTAAACATATGTGATGGTTTTATATGAGCAGTGTCAGATAAATGACAAGGAGTTTTATATGACTTCACTTGACCTTTGATAAAAATGAATTAATTTACATACCCAGAGTGATTTGATTGGTCAATATCGATATGCATGTCTAAGAAATTTTAATGGCTTTCATGTTTGATATGCTCCAAGTAGTAGGCGTTATGGCATGCTTTATAAATCTATATTTTCCTCGTATCGTGATATGCTGGAACTCATGGAGGTGTAGGATTGATGTGTTCATATTAATTTATCACTGCATCTAATATTTATTTTATAGTTTTGAACAAACTTTCGAATCATAGTATTATGCGATGCAACTCCTCGCCAATCTGTATGAAGATATCCATCTGCTGGCATTACGTGATGATTTGACTGGTAAAAATGTGCCATGTTGTTTCCTTAGATGATTCAGTTTCATTTTCTCTACCGTGCCTACAGAGTTTGAACATCAATTTTTATTTTTTCCTATTATATTCAACCATTTGCAAGTGCCTTCAATGATGAATATCCTCTACCACACGTTCAAATCAAACGTATGTATGAATTTAGGGTTTTTTTATAAACCTTGGGATTTTAATTAAATTTTTTTGCATTGCTTATTTACAAGCTCTAGAAATGCGTACCACGTTGACTATGAATTATCCTGGACAGAGACTGCGAATGCGATATTCAATTGAAATCTTTTGTGGATTGATTACTGTCAAGTTTCTTTGATCCACAAAATTCAACCAGGAATTGTTTCTCTTGTATCCTTTGCAATACATGCTTTTATGAATATCAAATGCATCTTCTTACCGAATGGATTTTACCTGAGTGCAGCTAATACCACCAACGGAAGTAAACATATGCCAAAAATTTGCACCAGAATCATTTGAATCTGATACCACTTTCTAGCATACAAAGTACACAAATAAGCAGATGCTAGATACTGATAGATAATTCAATAAATGAACAATGACGTGCCACATAAATCGAGAAGGAATTGTAATAAAAAAGAAAATAAATTATTATTGCCACTTAAGGAGGGCTAAGTCCTTCACCACCAAGGAGGGCTTAGCCTTGTGAAATCGCAAATGAAAAATGAATGTGATTGATCCTAAGATATAAATTAACCTAATCTATTTAATATTAAATCAATGAATAAATAATGGTGATAGCAATATAGCCGACTAGCTATATTGGTTGTAATAGAGAAATCAAATTGCCTCAAAACTTTGATAAGGAAGTGCCAATCTGCTCTGTCATAAGCTTTGGATAAGTCTAATTGAATAAGCATGGAAGGATATTTTTACATATCCATGGAATGGATGGCTTTCTAAGAAATAACTATCTCATCCACTATTTGACGCCCTTCCACATAACCCCCTTGTTTAGGGGAAATAATCTTATGCAAAAGAGGCTTCAACCTTTTTACCATGATCTTAGTAATGATTTTGAGAAGAACATTACATAAAGAAATAGGTCTAAAAGTTGAGATATGTTCAGCCTCTTGAGCTTTCGGAACAAGAGTAATATAAGTTTTATTGATAACCTTAAAAATTTCTTTGGCTTTCCTTGGCTTCTTCCACCACCTCTAATAAATCAACATGAAGGATATCCCATAAATCTTGGTAGAACTCAATGTAAAAACCATAAGGACCTAGGGTTTTCCTTTTTTGTATTTTAAAATCTACATTTTGAAGCTAACTGATAGTAACAAGAGAAGTAAAAATAGAGTTCTCCTCAAAAGTGATAAGAGAAGGGATTGTTTGAAGAATATTTTGTTGAGAAGTTTATTCAAGAGGAGTAGCAGCAGAAATATTAGAAAAGTAATTGACAACAATAGAGTTCATGCCATCCCAAGTGTAGACAACATCTCCAATATCTGATTTTAGGGAAGAAATAAAATTGTAAGATCTTCGAGCTATAAGAGATTTGTGGAAGAAATTTTTGTTTTGATCACCTTCTTTGAGCCATTGAATTCTAGATTTTTGCTTGCATAAGAGTTCTCATTTTTCCCATTCCTCTAATTGAGCTGTGAGTTTAATTTTATCTACACTTGTACTCTCTATGAGGCCATCTAAACAAATTTTCTTATTCAAATTTTCAAGCTGGGCAATAACTTCATGTTTTTTTTTATGAACATCCCCAAACTCCTTTCAGTTCCAAGTCTTGATTTTGGATTTAATGTATTGCAATATTTTGGCAAAAAAAACATCTTAGTCCCATATCTAGGTTTACCTTCCTTCCACCATTGTTGCACTTGAGGTTTAAAGGAATTGTCTCTAAGCCAAATTAATTAAAACAAAAAAGGAGAGCAAGTCACATTGGTTTTCCATATTTCCACCATGACTGGACAATGATCCGAACCAACATTGTTAAGAGTCTTCACTTTAAGAATGTGAAAATGGATTAAGAAATTGTTAGAGAGAAATAACCTATCCAATCTCTCCATTATACAAGATAAGCCTTACCTTATGTTAGACCAAGTCATATGGCCATTATTTGGTTGGATATCCACAAGATGAAGGTTTACAATATATTCGCTCATGAGGTAAGTGCTCCTGTCCAAATTTCTATTTCCCCCCATTTTCTCATCCAAAGAGAGGATGGTATTGAAATTTCCTCTGATAAAAATCCAAGCTTTAGTAAAATGAGAGATAATATAAGTTATATTCTTCCACTGTCTTCTTTTTTCCTCTAAATTAGTTTGATCATAAAAAATAATGCAAAGCATAATTTGGTTGGAATATCTGCTTTGAATAGCTATAGCTAAAATACCCCAACTGCCAACCATATGGTGAATAACTACCTCTTTTGGGTCCCAAATGTAAGCAATGCCACCAAAATTTCCCTGGGAACTAAGGGAAACCACTTTTCTAGCTGGCCAAATTTTACTAGCAATTGATTCCATATCCTCTATTGACATATTTGTTTCTTGAAGGAAAACAAGATGTGGATGATTTATCTAAATCATTCTTCTAATTTAATTTTGTTTTGAAAGACTCCCTTTGAGTCCTCTAATATTCCAAGTGATGATCTTCATTAATACCAAGGCTAAAAAAGTTGGGAAGGACATTAATATTACCTTTCTCTACAATATTTTCACCTTATTTTACCATATGATATTGATTGGTCTTGTGACCTGCCTTTTAGAATCCATCTTCAATTTTTTTCCTTGTTTATTGACTTACTCCAATTGAATCTGAGATGGCTTCTAACCTTATAGAATGCTTGAACACAACCAAAATGTTATCATAAGGTTAAATAGAGTATATATTGGAACTTGTATTATTTGAAGTTTTAACATTTAAAAGATTGTTTTTCTTGTGTATATTTTCTACTTTTTTTTTGTTGAAAACCTTTGGTTTGTTGGTTTATCTCTAAGTTCTTCCCTTTATATTTAAATTATGTTTCTAAGATTTATATTTCCAGTATTTCCTCTTCCTCACTTGGGACATCATTTGTGGAAATATATTCAAACATATTAGTAGAAAATTTTGATTGATCCTTCATAACTAGTTTTTTCTAAGTGTTCTTATTCTTAGGCATTTGGAAACCTACTAAGTTTATATCTTCTTTCTTTTGATCTGGAATTTTATTTGGGCAAACACTAGCCAAATAACCATAATCATGGCAAATTCTACAATGAAAAGGAATGTTCTCATAGTCCAATACTTGCTCCCAAGTGTCCTCCCCAAATTGTAATGTGATATTTTTAGGTAGGGTTTGTCAAAATCTATTAAAACACAAATCTGAGCATAAAAAATATGTTCAAATTTTTTAGTATAATTAGCAGTCATCATAAATATTCCTAAAGAGTTTCCAATTGAAGAAAAAATAGTTGAATTATAGAATTCAATTAGGAGGCCAAAGAGTCTAACCCACATGGGACCTGTAGAAGGCATCTCTTATTTGAATTTAAATTTAGTATGCCAAGACTTCATGAAAAACCCTGCCCTTCCAAAGAACTAGGGACCCCCTTGAAAATTTTTCTCTCTATCTTCATTATTAGCGAATAAAACAAGAAAATAACCATATGGATAATTAGAGATTTTTAACTCACCTTTAGTTTTCCAGCTTTTTACAACCCAAACTTTAAAATCAGATAGGCTCAGACGAAAATCCATGGAATGAAAAATTAGTCCTCTTTTTTCTAGATCTTCAATACCAGTCTGAATGTTGCCCATATCAAGCTTAACAATAGAAGTTCCATCAACTACTTTAAGACATCATAAATCTATTTTCCTAGGATCAATATTAGGCATTCTTAGAGGTTTACGAGAAGCCCTAAGATTAATATTAGTATTATCTTGAGGCTGTCCACCATGAAGGACATCCCTAAAACTTATTTTTGGGGCTAAGTCTTTGAAGTTCTTACCCTTGACAAGGGTTTTCATAGTAGATTTTGGGTGCAACTTAGCACCAAATTCACTTGAGATATGAGCCATTTTTTGATTATTTTCTTGAAACTTGTTTTGTGATCTCTTTAATCCATGCCCTAGATGTCATGGAAAGGTATGATTTTCACTTTTATTTTGTGCAACAAATTGGAAGCCATTGTCAATCAAGTTTACATCATAAAGATCTATTGAAAGATAGATTTCTAACCTATCTTGGATCCATTGCAACATATCTTGCTAAAATATTGAGCAAAAACCACAAAAATATTGGCCATTAGGGCTTGAAGGTCCCCAAAACCAACCTCTAGAGCTTCTTGTACTTAACCTAGATGAAACCCTCACATAGTCGCTTGCAAAAAATATTGTTCACACATAGGGATGTGCTAGGATATTTTTTGCTCCAAATGATCTAAAAATTTGTGGAGATGTTCTAGGGTTTTTCAGGCATCTACCCTCAAAATTTAAGCTCAATCTGAGTTTGGATGAGTGAAATATGACCGAAACAAGTTTGGTAGCTTGGGAAGTCCTACGAAAAACATCCCTCACAGTTTCATATTTTTCTTGAGATTTCCCATGGTTATTTTTAAATTGAATTCTATTTTTAGTTACATATTTTCCATTAGTAATGGAAAGGAATAAATATACAATATGTTAAAAAAACATTTCAAATTTTAAAATATTATAAATATTGTGTAAGAAAATAAAATTTAGTTATGGATGCAAATAGAAGGGATATTTCACATCTACAAATATGGAAAAATGAGAAAACATATGAGAAACAATTTATTTCCATAAAAAATAACAATAGGAAGAATAATAAACCAAAAGAACCATAATAGGGGATAAAAACATCTTTTATATTTATATTTACATCAAAATCAAAGGACTATTTACAGAAAAATATTTTGAGTAAAATATATCAATAGGTTAAAGCTATTGCAACAAAACCAACAAATACCATATACATTTGTATTTGCATTATAGGCAATAAAATAAATTAGAACAAAACTCATATCATCCCTTAAATTTTTATTCCATCAAAGGAAGCTGAAGTGTGGGAAGTATCTCTATCCACAGGAAGGTTATTTATAATTTTTTATAAACCACTTATTTCTTCGATGAGAACCATTGTTGTCACTCTGAATTTTTTTATTTTGAATTAATATTGTCATTATGTATATTTTTTTGGTTGACTTTATGAATAAAATTTTTTTGAACAATTTATCATTTATTATTTCTTTGCAAGTCTTATTTCTTATGTGAATCCAGCTGCAAGAGGTCAAAACAAAATACCTCTCATTAAATAAAAACTACGGTAAATAAAAATAATATGTAAAACCCTCCATTTACATAAAAATTGCAATAAATGAAAATAATCAGTAAAACCCTCCATTCACATAAAAACTACAGTACATGGAAATAAACCAGTAAATAATTTATTTTCTCATTCCTCTATTCACTTCCCATTTTACAATGCAATACCAAGGGAATATATATCCTCAAAGAAACCCTAAAACTTGAAGCCCTAAAAGAAACCCTAAAAGAAAACCCTAAAGCTTAAAACCCTAGAAATAAAAAAATTACTATTTTTGACAAATTATATTTTTATAAAATTTGCCTTTTTAGTAATTATCATTTTCGAAAAATTATATTTTGCATCAAATAATTCCATTTTGAGTAATAAAAAAATTACTTTAAAACTTATTTTAAAAAAAACCCTCTAAAGATAGGCTCCTACATCATTCTCCTTTGGTTGAAAAGAACTCTGCTCCTGCGAGTTCCTCTGATCAAACTCATAATCACTCTTCATAAAGTGTCACATATCTGCAAGTACTCCTAAAAGTACCAATCTCCTTCTGAGGTTTTATATCTCAAAACTCCTGCAATCACTACACATAGTGTCAATTTATTCTTTCGAGGTTTTAAAATAGCAAACCTCTTGCAAGCACTACACAAAGTGCCAATTCTTCCCTCTGAGGTTTTTAATGAAAAAACCTCTTGCAAGAACTACACAGAGTGCTAATTTATTTCTTTAAGGTTTTACAAACCTTCTGCAAGCACTACACAAAGTACCAATTCCTCCTTCTGAGGTTTTATATAAGAAAAACCTCCTGTAAGCACTTACACAAAGTGCCAATTTATTTCTCTATGGTTTTACAAACCTTCTGCAAGCACTACACAAAGTGCCAATCTCTTTCTCTTAGTCTTTTACATAAAAAAACCTCCTGCAAGCACTTACATAGAGTGCTAATTTTTGTCTCCAAGGTTTTACAAACCTTCTACAAGCACTGCATAGAGTGCCAATTTTTTTTTTTTTTTGAGCCTCTTTGCTCTCCTTTCATTTTTTTTTCTCTTCTTTTTTCTCCTCCCAACAAGATCCAACTTGATCTAATACCAAATGATGTGAATCCAGCTGCAAGAGGTCAAAACAAAATACCTCCCATTACATAAAAACTGCGATAAATGAAAATAATATGTAAAACCCTCCATTTGCATAAAAAATTCAATAAATGAAAATAATCAGTAAAACCCTCCATTCACATAAAAACTATAGTACATGGAAATAAATCAGTAAATAATTTATATTCACACCTTGAAGGTAAAATAATCAGTAAAACCCTCCATTCACTTCTTTTTTTACAATGCAATACCAAGAGAATATATATCCCCAAAGAAACCCTAAAAGAAAACCCTAAAACCCTAGAAATAAAAAAATTACTATTTTCGACAAATTATTTTTTCATAAAAATTTACCTTTTTAGTAATTACCATTTTCGGCAAATTATATTTTGCGTCAAATAATTCTATTTTGAGTAATAAAAAAATTACTTTAGAACTTCTTTTAAAAAAAACCCTTTAAAGATAGGCTCCTGCATCAATTTCATTGGTCATAATAGCTTAAATTGTGCAACTCTTCAATAATCATGCTAATGATATCAAATGAGGATTCTTAAAAATTAAAGGCCCATATTTTTATACTATGGTCTTGTAACAATTAAGTACCTATACTCATATTTTAAAATCAATATGATACTTCAAACAATACCATGTCATTTTAAAGAGTTCCTCATATTGTTTGACTTCAAGCATTAAAGGACAAGTATACTAGTAAAAATAGGCATAGTTTATGTAGCATATAATTCCTTTCATAATATAATTATTCAACTAAATGGATCACTTTTAGTTGTATTTTATAAGAACAATTGTCTCTCTTGGGAAGACAGTGTTATTATCAATATATTTGAATGATGAGGAGGAATGTTTTTCTTTTTTGAACCAACCCTTCAAGTCTTTTACCTCTTGTATATTACGGGTTATAAAGACTCAATACATGTTGTTCCAACCATCTTGCTATTGTATTCAACTATACAAGAGAATTTGATCAGAAGTACAATAGATCTTGTGAATCATGTAGTTCTTCAAGTTTCTTTCTCTTTTTGCTACATGACATGCCCTATAAAGTTATCCTAGTAATATCTATGTACATATCTTGTATCATGATGCTTTATTTTCAAGTCTTTATACCAATTAACCTTATTATTGTAGAATTTGTAGTCATATAATGCCACTCATATCAACATTAAAATTGTACTATTTAGATCCAATATCTTTGATTAATGTAAAGCAAAATTGGTGCTTCGAAATTAAAAGGTCATTCTCTTGACAATATTCTATGTTGAATTCATTGTTTAAATTGATATCCATCTAGTTTTTCAATCAATTAAAGAATGGTTGTGCATATTTTACCATCCCATTTGATACCCATACAATATGTCAACTTTAAATTTATCATAATATATCTCTATGATTTTATTAAAATATGTGATTTATATTTTTATTCCTTCATTGTCTACATGATCAAAGCGAAAGATATTTATTTGGATATCTTATGTAATATAATAAATAGTATTTTTTATAGTCACTTTGCATTTTATATATGCCTTGTATGAATGTTATTCAAGTTATATATGGGTATGTTATTGATTGGTATGTCCCTTATTATCTTCTAAATTTATTATAAAAAATATTTTCTCTTGAGTCTGCCAAGGTGGTTGTTTGGGATTGGATCCGTTCCATGCACCTTAGGCACCATGAACCCCTACAATATAGTTCTTCATTAGGTGCATTTGATGCCCGCACCTCATTTGGAGCACTAGTCATGGGAAGCCCAAGGAGCATGGGATGTGGCTCCTTTGGATGACCTCAATTTTTTTTACCAAGATTGACTTCTTATTCGGGTGTAATCTGTAATGCTCTCTTCCTACACTAGCCTAACCTACTAGGTTCTTTCTAGAGAAAAGAGAAAAGAGAAAAGAGAGAAAATTAGTAAAAATTTAACTAGACTAACTAGCCTAAGCTATGGGTGGTAATGTGCCAAAGATTTCAATTTCCATTCTACACATTAGTGGGATTAATGAAAACATGAATAAAAATGAAAACTAATGTGAACATGGTCCCAATCACATAAACCTACAAATTGAAATATCCCATGTGAAAGCCAAGACAAATACTAGTCACAACCCCCACAAAAAGATACATGAATACTTAAACCAAGATAAAAATGCTAGAATAATCACAACTATTTGCATTCATGTTAAGGTGCATTACATTCATATATAATTCAAAGAGGCTCGATGGCTTGTACATGCTATGATCTAAGGTTTGAGTCCAGACTAAAATACAAAATGGAAAGGGGAGAAAAAATTGCTCAAGGTCAGATACTAGATATGATAACAATTCAACCTCCTTGCCTTAGTCCTGAAGATGGTTATTTATAATATTTACATAAAAAGTTGAAATTCAAAATTTTCCCCAAAATGGCTATGGGCTAGAGCACCTACATCATTTTTTATTTTTGAATTAGAGGGACTAAAATGCATTTATTACTGAGTGATTTGGATTTTATTGGGGTCAAATCACCATAAATACTTCCATGAGCGATATAATCTCCTTATAAAAGTGTCATTAACGAATTCACCTTCTCCCATAGAAACTTGAGCTTGGGTGGTGGCTTTTATTGATAGGAGTATGCTCTGGTGGTTGTGGCCTTATCATTTCTTGATTTCTAATCCATCTCAACATATTTCTTTCCTTTTGTGTTGGTCTACTAGGTCCTAGCAATGGCTTGGTCTTGAAAATTTCCTCTGGTGATTTGGTTGCTCCGATGACTCCCATTTTTGTGTTCCTAGTCAGCCTTTAGCCTAGTTTATATTATATTTGATGTTTCCCTACTCCTAATTATTGATCATATAAAGACCCATCTACATGGGGTTCCACCAGATCTTGTTTGATGGGCATGCTTTTGGTATTACATGTATTTTGCATTCTCTTATTGCCCCTCTTACCATTGTACCTTTGGGTGATAAGTATGTGGATTAACAAGACTTGATGATCTTGTTGAATCCTTACTTGATTCACCTCTATAGACACCTAAAAATGTCACATTTATCCTTGTGCAATGTTAACAATTGATTAAAATGCAAAACCCACAAAATTTGCATAATTTTCCAAAAATCACTATTCATCACCATAAGCCCCCTTGGCCACTTAAGCCCTTTCCTACGCTTAGCCCCTAGTCATCATGCAACCACCTCTTTAGCCTAATCGATAGAAACCTCATCCTAGTCTACCCTTTGACTAGTCTACTTGCCACCTAAGCCTAGCTCACCCTAGCCTAACCTTGGTTAACTCCTAACCTTGGTCAAAATCCACATCATAGTCAAACTCAAACCCATGGTCAATCTAACCATGGTCAACTTAACCAATGGACACATCACCTAGTCTACCTTTTGACTAGCCTGGTCTCTACCTCACCCACTTAGCCTCAACTAGATCCAGGGTCAACAAACTATGGTCAAATCTTAAGCCCTTTCCTACGCTTATCCCCATGTGTTTTTAATGTCACAAATGATATTTAGAGACTTTTTGTATTCAAAACATTGAAAGCATAAGTGAGTCATCATCCACTTCACCATTGTTAACCTAACCCATAGTCAACTTAGCCTATGCTCAACTACACTCTATTTAGTTTCCACCAAAGCCTAGATCTCACCTCACCTTGGTCAACACTAAATCCATGGTTAACTCAACTACAGTAAAACCTTGAATCTTGCTCCCCTCCACCTCCCTATGTGCATTCAAGGCCATAAATGAAAATTGAAGACTTTGTGCATTAAAAAATCCATAAGGGATGACTCACCCATACCCATTTATTGCATATGGATGGGTGAGTACTTCTCTCACCCAATTCCATTTATGAGAGATGCCATCCCATGCCACCTTAGGGGACATCTTGCAAGACACCTCATAGGACACCTAACCCCCCCAACCTTTCAAAATTCTATAAATAGAATGTAATTTTCTCTATCTTCATAATCCATAAATTTACATATCTAGAATTTGTTAAAATCAACCTAGAACCCACTACATACAACCATCAATCACTCCCAATCACTATACACACCTGCATGAGCTTGTCAACATCCCCTTTGGATTGGTGAGCTACTTTTGTTTATAGGCATAGAATATCATGAAATGTGGATAGGAGCTACAACAACTTCAGTAAAACCTCTACTACCCAATAGAATTCTATTTGGGAAATATAGTCAGACTCACACCCATAGGTGCGAACCTAGAAATAGATATAATTTCATCACAAAAACTTTGCAACAAGTTAGAAAACCAGGTAAACAACTTTGCTCTACTTTTTTTTTATATTATTTTTAGCACTTCAATCATGTTTTAGATTAAATTACGAGTCTTTTATCTATATTACAAGGGATCTGATAGAGATAAGCCCCCAAACATTTCTAACTATTTTTATAGTGTTGTGCAAGTTTAGAGGACCTACACGGCTAATAGTGGCCTACAAATAGTAAGTCCACTCCCTTCGAGGTGTTCATGAAATACCCTTGGTGTTGCTTGAACCTTTTCACTAAAATAGAGCTTCTCCCTTAGGGAAGACTCATTTTGTAGCCTTCAAAGGCACTTTTGCAAAAGGATATTGTAACACATGAAAGTCACCAATTTTAAAACTAATGAAATATATGCTAAATTCTCTTTTTATTGATTTAAAAAGGGGTTACAAAATGGACTTTATCTCAAGAAATATTTCCCTCTTTTCTCAATATGAATATGGTGCATTTGCTGATGTCTTCTTATGCCCTCAATGTAGATGACCTTTCTTGCACATGTACCACAACTTGGAAATATATTTTATACCTGTTTGGGCCTGCAAAAATGGATTAGTACATTTGGGGACCTATCATTGATCAGATCCCATATTTATGAAGACAAAAATGATATTGAAATGAAAGAAAACAAGATGAAAATTGGAAATGAAGTTATAGAAACTGTAAACAAGTGATATTTACCTATTCTATACCTATAGGATTGCTACAAACTAGGTTCACATAGCAGTATGTGAACCTCTATGTTGGGTTCACACGGTGGTGTGCGAACCTTGCTGTAGTTGACTATTTCGATGGATTGGTGTTTGAATGAATTCTTAGCACTGTTGCTTGATGTATGATGAATGCTGAAGTGACAGAGAATATTTTGGAGTGATTTTTGCAGAGTTTTGTTAAGTAAACCAAAAGGGTAAGAGAGTGTTTCATGGTAAAAATGACCATCTATTTAAAGAGTGGGCCAAGGATAAGGGGATGAGGTGTACTTTGTGAGATGGCATGAACTCTAGGTTAAATTTATGAAGTGGAAGGTGAGTCATTCATTCATATGCCTTAAAGAGGAATCTAGAAATATCCTAGGTGCACACATGTGTGAGCAAGGGTTGAGGTCTACCTAGGTTAGGTTGTGATTAAGTTAAGCATATTTAGAAATATCCTAACCAAGTGATGGGTGCACACATGTGTGAGGATAAAATTAGGTTTAATATTGATTATCCCTAATTAATCGTGCTTAAGTCATAAAGTGCACTTTAATGATAAAGTGACTTTCAAAATAGAATTAGGATTACCATGATTAGGGTTTTTGGAGGAGATGGTTGTATAGGGACCATGGTTAGGTGTAGGAAAGGGCTTATATGGTTGTACGAGTTAATTTTGGGAGAAACTTAAGATTGCTTTGTTCTTGTGATCAATGCAAGATGTTCCAATTGTGAATAGAACAAATGCCTTTTCAAATTTTTGCCTTTGATTGATTGATGAGCGCATGATGATATTTTTCAAACCATTAGAGCTGAATGGCGAGGAAACATTAGGTGCAACATTAAGAAAGTGGTCTTATGCATGCCACTATAAAGAATGGAATCAAGATGCGTCTGTTTGGTGCATGGCTTTCATGGTTTAGAAAATGTTTGATTGGGATTGGATTTATGTTGAGATAATCTTCAACAAAATTTTCTTAGACAAATGTAATACTCGTGACTACATATTTGGTTGTTTGATCATGTGCAAAGCATATTTTTGTATGAATATCCCCTCAAGCAATGAATCGACAATGGAATGGACAAAAAATGGTGATTAGTCGATTGAAAGAAGATGATGGTGACAAAAAGTAGAAAAATGAGGAAAACAAGGATGGAAATGGAAGATGAATATAAAAAAGTCAAAGAAAATTGAAGATTATGTGGTTAGGGTTGCTTCATGCAATAGTGTGCAAACCAGGTTTGCACGTGTGGATGCAAACTAGGTTTTCATGTGTGGGTGTGAACTTGTAAATTTTAAGAATAAAACCCTTTTTCACACATGTGAGCATAATTTGTATTGCATGAACTTTGGAGGAGAGGAGTGAGAAAAAATCTATGAAGCAGAGCACTACCGAGATATCAAGCTAGAGCTAATGGTGGGTAGACATGTGAGCATGAGTGGTAGGAACAATATACCACTGGTAAGTGCATGAAAACCCAAGTTGTTTGATTTGCGTAAATGTTTGAAAAGTACAAAAATACATGTTAGAGTGTGAATGAATGAGTACATGTTTTTTTTGACTAAAATGTTTACACAAAGTGTGAAAATGACCAAATGGGTATCCAAAAATGTTGTTTGTTTTTTGTTTTGACCGTTGGATTATGATGTTTGACTTGTGTGGCATGTTTACGAGAGTTGAATTTATTTTTTTGTATGTTTGACATGTTGTTTGTGAAATCTGAATAAATTTTTATTGTAAAAGGGAAAATGGGTATCCAAAAATATTGTTTTTTTATTGTTTTGATGGTTTGATTGCAATGTGAATGTATACCTCAAAGTGCATGCCTAGGAGGTTTGACTGTGTGTTTTGTGTATGTTAAATGTTCTATTTTTGAGTTTTGAGCAAGGTTCCATTATGAAAGGGCATAGTGGGTATCCAAAAATACCCTCCATGGAAGGTTCACGTGGTAGTGTGTGAACTAGTTGTTTTTTGCATGGTAGATGATGAATAATGTGTGTATGTGATGAGTGTTTCTATGTAAAATGATGACGAATTTGTATATATGTGAAATTGATGAGAAATTTGTGTGATATGTTGGAATGAATGCAAGTGAGGAAGATTGAGCCATGACATCACGTGTAAAATTTGAGAGGTACCCTCAGGGATGAGTGGACATAGGCAGATGGGAAGTGGATGGGCACTGTGGGCATTAAGAGACTATGGAATATGTGGAGTGTGCATGCCAACAGGGCTTATATATCATCTTTGTGTGAGATGTGGGACCCAAACAGTGTGGGTGAAATTTTGTGCCTCTTCACCCAATCTTCTTTGAGGATGATGATATTGTAGAGCCAACCAATTTTGAAGCATTAATGGAAGAGGTCAATTTTTGAAGCCAAGCAAACGAGCAGTAGAAATTTTTTCCAAGAATTAGGGTCAGATGGAAGAATGGGCAGCGGTATGCTCAAAGGAAGACTTAAAATCCCCATCCCAACCATTGGATAGGAGAATCTAACTACAACATAGTGATCACAAGTCCTAGGTTCTCATCTTCGAAGCTGGACGAAACTTTGGGAAAGTACCATTGAAATTCTGAGCTAAATATTCCATCCCAAAAATATGATGATGAAATACTAAGAAGATCGTGTATCCCTAAACAGAGTTGATATCAAGGGGAAGGAAGCTTAAGGCTGGGTCATTGATAGTCATGTCTACTTCGGTATGAGTTTATTAAAGCGGGTGGAAGTATGTTGAGCCTATGACGATAAATTTGATGCTTGAAGGGGAGAAGTAGATGAAATTTATTACTTGAGCAGGGTAGGAAAAAGTGATCAAGGGCACATATTTATGCAAAAAAACTAACTTCCTTCGGACAGTCATCATTCTTCTAAAGAGTAGAATATCAGTCAATATTTTGACTGTTCCAATATGATCCTCTCGCCTGATGCCATTAATGTTATGATTTGAATTCAATGTAAAATCCTCTATAAATAGCAGAATGCTTGGCATTACAAAATGTGGCTCTATGGCCTTTAAAATTCATATGTAATTCAACATCGCTTATAAATAATAATGGCTCACTGTTTGGTCTCTCAATTGATATCTTATTCTATTTCTACCTTTTTGTGAATATTTATTTCTACTATAGTCATTTGAGTTGATCCACCTAATTTTACTATCTGGATTTCATGGGTTTGATTGGGTGGTTCTAGAATTCATGTTCACCATTAGGTGTTGAGGTTTATTTTTGCTAAATCCAATCGAGTGGGAGTGCTCTAATTCTACTATCTAGATTTCATGCACCCTCCCATTGGTTCTGGAATTTACCCCTACACATTGAGTCGAAGGAAAAGAGAAATACGGGATGGGATGATCTATTAGGTGGTTCACTATTATTTTCACTGATGATGTTGGAGCAATGTATCTTAATGTGTCCATACCCCATCCTTATTAGTTTAAACTATGACCTCCTTTGATTTATCTCTCACTCCATTTTTCTCCCTTTCCCATTTATGACATAGGTAGCTAGAACCTCAGGAGCTATCCTTATTATAATATCGATCAACTCTGCCTCTCTAGGGCTGAGCAACCATTCAATGCTAGTCAAGAACCTTCAAGCATGCATCCCACTCATCCAATATCAATTTTTGTACCAATATTTTTTGGCAACTCTGCTGGAAAACTCTATGAGTTGTTGTGTTTAAGAAAATGATGATTTGGTGATTCTATGGTTTACCCAGATCTTGGCAAATCACATGGTGAGTCTATTAAGCAACATATCCATATCATGATATTAGTTACATTTTTGTGCTAAAATTTTTCATTCCTTGAAGGACCTAAGGTTTGATGAGCAACCCTGACCTTGTAAACGATGATAGTATGTTCATCTGGTGGCTCCAAATCTGACACATGAACCAAGATATTTGAAGACCAATACCTCAATGGCCTACTTAAGCTGCCCATAATGGAATGATCCTGGTCTGTTAGACCTCCAATTCTAGCATGAGATCCTCAAAGGTGCCATAGAATCCCTAACCAAATACAATGGCACCTTGGGAACTATTCGAGAACATCTTGAATATGTTCCTGCACTAGCACCCCTCCATGACATTACCCATGAAGATGTCATGATTAGGATTTTGATCTTGTCACTAGAAGGAAGGGAGTTACTATGGTATTGATCCCTTGGGTGGAATATTATTTGATCATAGGCATATTTTGTAGGAGCTCTCATTGACACATTTGATAGCTCCTTGGACTCCTTCCAACTTTTGATGCATCTCTCATTCATCAAGAGGGCACCTTTTGAATCTATCATAGATTTTAACATTCACTTAGAAAGAAGTTGGAAAATGATCCCCTTAGAGTACCAATCATCTTCTATGCTGGATCACCTATATTATGTTTAGGATTTTAGCTTAGATATAGATCTATTACTATATTAGTCAGGGGAAAGAAGATTCCCTCAAGTATTTCAAGAGGCCATATGGGTAGAGTGACTCCTGCTTCAAGTAGGAAATATATCTTCAAAGGATTCCACCCTATCACCCATATTACATTCTACTATTGTTGCTCCACTAATCATGTAGTATCTGCCATGAATGTCATCTCAAGCTATGAAGGAGAAAAGACTATAGTTAATAAGAACACAATGAAGAACACAAGCTTATATTAAGACGGGGGGTGTGAACAATATAGCGCCCAATTTTTACTTTCTTTCCAAACCAATATCAATTAGTGTCCTTAATTACAATAACCAAATATAGCAGTGTGCATTAATGACATAGATAACAATATTAAGCAAGTGCACAAATCACCACACATAATTGAAACACAATATTTAACGTGGTTCCCCCAATGTGGGATAGTCCACAAGATAATATCCTTATAATATTTCACAAAGAAATAGGGATCCTTATCCCAATACAAATGATTAATTTTATCTGCACAAAGCTAGGCTATCATGATCTAATCATGTGGGCTCTACTGATCTACTCAGCTAGGCTATCCATTGATATGCTCATATAGGCTATCCACTGATCTGCTCAGCTAGGAAATCCATTGATCTACTCAACTAGGCTATCCACTAATCTACCCAGCTAGGCAATCATGATTGACTCAAGTGGGCTCTTCACTGATTTTCTCATTTAGGTAATCTTGATCTGCTCAGGTGGTCTCTTCATTGATATACTTAGATAGGCAATTGGTGTTGGTATATTTTTCTATTTTTGTTCTATCTCTTTCACTGCTCATAAATATGCCTCAATGCATTCTCAAAAGGCTCAAAAAATCTTGCTCAAATGCTGTCCCAAATCTGTATTCAAGGCCTTCACAAAAAGGTTCAAACAATCCTTCTCAAATGTTGTTCCAAATCTATCCACAAATCTATCCCAAAATGCCTTCTCAAAGGCTCACTCAATCATGCACAAAAGATGCCTCAAATTTATCAATAAATTCTATCCTAAAAGCCTTCTCAAAGGCTCAATCAATAATGCTCAAGTAGCACTCAAATCTCATCCACAAATCAATGAAGGCAAGGCTCAATGATGAACTCAAAAATGAATGGAAATGTACTCTTCAATGGATGAAAATAATGATCCACAATGATCTCAATAATGTATGAAAAATACTCTCTCAAATGGATGATAACAATGCTTAACAATGAACTCTCAAATATATGGCAAATGAGCTCTCTCAAATGGATGATAACAATGCTCAAAAATGAACTCTCAAATATATTGCAAATGAGCTCTCTCAAATGGATGATAACAATGCTCAATAATGAACTCTCAAACATATGGTAAATGAGCTCTCTAATTAAAACCTCTCCAAAAAATTACAAGGAGGACTTCAACAAACCAAGGACAATATCCACAAGTGATAGCAATAGGTTCTCAATAATATCTTCCTCATGCAATGCCAATAAGCTCTCAAGAAACAAGCACAACTCCCTCAAGCAAAGAGCTCTCACATAGCCAACAATGATCTCCTCAAAGGAAAAACAAATGTATCCACAAGTGACTAGAAAATGATCTCCTTAATGGTCTCAAATAGAGGCAATTTACTTCCACAAGTAACCAACAATAATTTCCTCAAGCAATGGCAAAAACCTCCTCAATAATGGCAATACTCTCAATGAATTCCACTAAAGCAATAATGAACTCAAGCATCAATTTTATCCACAAAATTGATTTTATAATCCATCCACTTCTTCTTAATAGCCAAGGCACATAATCAAGAAATTTGTCTTCAAATTAAAACCCTAACTCATGTGCATGTCTTCTAACTCAAGGTGGCAGTTAACTAGGTCTCAAGTTCCTATTTTAATTGCATAATTAAATAATGCACTAGAACATATAACAAATTCAACACTTTTCATCCTTATGACTCCCTAATTTTATTAATACATACAACAAACACCTATGCTTTTTATTTTTAATTTCACACCTTATTTCTCCACATACAACAATCACAAATATTTAACTTCACACCTTATAGCTCCCTAAACACATACATCAATCATTTATTTTTACTAAATACCTTATAGCTCCCTAGTTATAATAGAAATTATTTTCAATGCACCAAAACTTTGGTAATATCAAATATTACCATGCGCTAGAGATAAATACATTTTTACAAAATTTGTAGCCCTCGCAACTTTTGAAATCAATAATGCCTTTGTCGTGCCTTCACCATCTTCGAAATCGTTAATGCCTTGCAAAAAACAATGCGCCTTCACACCTTTACGGGAGTCGAACTATGTTCCTCTCACTTAGTGCTGTGAAGCACTTACCATGTGGGCATAAACCCATGTTGGGATTTAATCCCAAACACCCAACTTTGCTTGCACTTAAATTTGAAAACTCAAATTGCCTTCCTTAGCAAAATACTTTACCCTTGGTAGGATTCAAAAAATGAAATTACCTTGTGCAAAGTTCATGTGCTACCAACTACGATATAGGCTCTTGTGTGACGTCAATTTACCATGCTATCTCCTTGACCTTGTTCTCAAAAAAAAAATATTTTTCTTTATTTCTTCGCTGCTCTCCTTTTGACGATTCTCACACATGTGCAATATTCCCAATCTCTTATAAACAAAGGTTTTACCTTTTATTTATATGCACCTCCATGCCTTCGAATGACATCGATAGATTTTATTAATCTCCCCAACCATTGCATGTCGACGAATAATAAAATTAAACTTTAGACCTTGGATTATTAAATAAGAATTTAATAATTCACCTCTTAACTTTGAATTGGGATATCTCCTTAATTCTCTTGAATTGCCATGAAACATTTTGCACCTAGGTTTTATTTGAAAAACCTTTTCATCCATCATTATTTGGAGAAGTAATAGCATAGTGGTTTTAATGAAAAACGCTTTCCAATGGTTTTAATAAAAAACCTTTCTATTTGTTTAAATAAAAACTTTTACCATTGGTTTTAATAAAAACCCTTGCCATTGGTTTTAATAAAAACCTTTAATACAATATTTAAAAATTAAGGCACAAAACCCTGCATATATCCATGCTCTCCAAAATATCATAAATTATTATCTATGAAGTACTTTTGCCATAAAAATTCAATGGGATCCATGTGACATCAATGATCCATGTGACATCATTGATCCATGTGACATCAATGACAACACAAAATAACTCAAATTGCCAACAATCTCCCTCTTTGTCATTGATGGCAACACCTCTAATGCAAATAACCACAATCACTGCAAAAACCATATCTGAGAATCAAAGGTGCTCCCCATGACTCAATAATCTCTATGGAGGCTGATCCCCCTATCTCAATACTCTCTTTGGAGGCTGATCCCCCTAACTCAATGCTCTACCCCTTACTAAAATATCTCCCCCTTTGACATCAATGGCAAAAGGGACACCTATGGGGCTAAAATATATGACTCTTAAGCTTAGCCCTCCCACCACATTATCTCTTGAGGTGATTAATTTTGGGGTGGTAGTACATTTACTCCCATCTTACATTGTTCCTTTCCTTTGTCAACTTCATTCCACATATTTCTAATATCATTTTCTTGATGAGTTACTTGATATTATTATCTTGAACCTGTTTGGAATTGAGTCCTACACCATTTTGAAATATGTCCAAAATTATTACAATTAAAACACTTGATATTGTAGCCTTTGGATGGTGCCCATATCCTAAATTCTTTCTTGAAATAATTTCTATATCCATTCCTTTACTAAACCTTGTATTGTGAAGTTCTGTTTCCATAATCATTATGATCATGACTTCTAAATTGTGTAGCTCTAAAACCAAAACCATGTTGCTCATTTTCTTTGCACTGAGAAGCTCTATGACCAATCATGTTGCATAAGAAGCAATGTCCTTGAAAACCATACCTTCTTCCTTTGAAGTTAATTATAGCAAAATCAAACTTCTTTGATCCATAGACCCTACAGTGTATAACCCTGTGTCCAAATCCATTACAAAAAAAATAATATTTTTGAAAAACTCTTTGTTCATGATTTGGTTCCTCATATATTTCTTGACCATTATCCTTGTGATAATTTTTGACTTGTGCATTGTATCCTTGAACCTTATTTGTAGTATCTAACTCCTCTTCCTTAATTTCTTCCTTGCTTTCCTTTTCAAGAATTTATTTTTCTCTTGAACTTGATTCACCTATCTCAAAACAAGATCCAAAATGGATTTTTGGAGCCATAGGAACTTTGGAACTTTATTCATGAATATTATGTGCTTCCTTAATTTCATATTTTAGAACTTCCTTTCCTTTTGAGTGTGACTTTTCTTGGAAATAAGATACAACCTTAAAATATGTTTCCACTCCTTTTTGAACATTTTCATCTAATGTGTCATGTCTTGATATTATTACCCTTAGTTTTTTATTCATCCTTTTCTCTATCATTTTTGCATCTTAAATCTCATCTCTTAGATCATTGATTGTCTAAAGTTGTTCTTCTCTGATTTTGACATCTTTTCTAATCTTGTTTTCAAGATTCCTAATTTCTTCTTTTAGGTTTTTGATTTTTGTTTTCTTGGCTCATCCTCTTCTTTTTCTATTACCAAAAGTGAGACTTCTTCATCTTCACTATCACTGAGATCATTATCATATTTTATAGCAAATAAACTCTCATGATTTCTTTGACCATGCCCATTTCCTTGATGTGTCATCTCATCTTCACTATCAGTGAAGCCATTGAAATACCCTGATATGTGATCTCTTTGACCACACACAAAGCACTGTTCTCTTTCACCTTCTATTCCTAGGAATAGATGTTCTTACTTTTCATCATCTAACTTATCTCTATCTCTATGATCTGAGCTATCACATACTTCTTGAATGTAAAAATTTTTCTTTATATTATGAAAACTTGTCTTCTTCTCATACTTGATTTGCTTGTACCTGTCATATTTTTCATGCTTATGCTTTCCATCTTCTTTTATTCTATGAACCTATTTTTCATCATCACTATTTTCTTCATGTGAACACATACTTGCATAGTGACAATAATCACCACACTTGTAGCATTTTAATTTCTTCATATCCCTGTAATTTATTAAGTCCTTTTTCCTTTTGATGAAGTTAGCTTCCTCATAATTATCTGAATCTCTATCTATATCTGGATATTTCCATTTCTTTTTATATGAAGTCTTGAATGCAATTTTTTCATTGGAGCCTGATGCTTACTTATCCTCATCTCATAAGCTATGAGAGTTCCTTGTAGTTCTTTCATTGTTATCTTGTTGATATCCATTGTTTCTTCTATTGATGAAACCTTTGCATCATACTTCATGGGAAGTGATCTCAAAGCCTTTTAAGTAACATCTAATTCTTTCATCTCAAATCCTAGACCTCTCATGGTGTTATCAATATCATAAACTTGAAATAAAAACTTTGCAATATCTTCAGAATCTTCCATTTTTAATTCTTCGAATATTTTTTTATGAGTTTGTAGTTTTGACAAATTTACCTTGGAATATCCTTCATAGGTATTCCACAACTTGGTCCACATTTCATTAGCTAAATTACATACCTTGACTTTTACAAAATCTGTCTCACATAGCCCACTTAGAATGAAATTCATTACCTTTGTATTGATCTCAACCAATTTCTTGATAGTCTTATCTATCTCGGGATCACCTTCAACCTTATACTCTTTTGCAACCATCTGACATACCTCATATCCTTGTGATATCAAGTAGTTCTTCATTATCATGCTCTATAAAGCATAATTGTTACCATCAAACAGTGGAGCCTTACTTGTAGATGATCCATTCTATGAATCCATTTATGTTCTTGTAGAATCTACCCTCAAGCTACTAGCCTCTTAGAAGGAACCCGCTCTGATACCAATTGAAGAACACAAGTTTATACTAAGAGGGGGGTGAAAAGTATAGCGCCCACTTTTTACTTTGTTTCCAAACCAATATTAATTAGTGTCCTTAATTGCAATAACCAAATATAGTAGTGTACATTAATGACATAGATAGCAATAGTAAGCAAGTGCATAAATAACCACACACAATTGAGACACAAGATTTAACGTGGTTACCCCAATGTGGGGTAGTCCACAAGATAATATCCTTATAATATTTCACAAAGAAATAGGGATCCTTATCCCAATACAAATGATCACTATGATCTACTCAAAGCTAGGCTATCCTGATCTGCTCAGGTGGGCTCCACTGATCTTCTCATCCAAGCTATCCACTAATATACTCAGCTAGGCTATCCACTGATCTACTCAGCTAGGCAATCCACTAATCTGCTTAGCTAGGCTATCCATTGATCTACTCAACTAGGTAATCCTGATAGGCTTAGGTGGGCTCTTTACTGATCTGCTCAGGTGGGCTCTTAACTAATCTACTCAGCTAGGCAACTAGTGTTGGTATGTTTTCTATTTCTATTCTATCTCTTTCACTACTCACAAATCTACCCCAATGCCTTCTCACAAGGATCAATCAATCCTGATTAAATGCTATCCCAAAAATGTACTCAAGTCCTTCACAAAAAGGCTCAAATAATCCTGCTTAAATGCTATCCCAAATCTGTCCACAAATCTATCCCAAAAGGCCTTCTCAAAGGCTCACTCAATCATGCACAAAAGCTACCTCAAATCTGTCCAGAAATTCTATCCCAAAAGCCTTCTCAAAGGCTCAATCAATCATGCTCAAGTAGCACTCAAATATCATCCACAAATAAAAAGGGTAAGGCTCAATGATGAACTCAACAATGAATGGCAATGTAATCTTCAATGGATGACAACAATGAACCACAATGATCTCAACAATGTATGACAAATACTCTCTCAAATGAATGATAATAATTCTTAACAATGAAATCTCAAATATATGGTAAATGAGCTCTCTCAAATGGATGATAACAATGCTCAACAATACCCAAGTGTTGTAGGTGAGTTGGAGAGGATAGGGAAATCCTCCAAGGGAGGTCCTAGGTTCAAATCTCCACCATACCAAAAAGCTGAATTGGGTATCCAAAATCCAATTGATAATGTTGGTGCGGGCAGGATTGGGTGCGACCCCCGGGTGACTTTGACGGTGTAGAACCCCCTGTTCGTGGTATCTTAGACCAAGGTGGCTCCATAAGGGGTTTTTTGCTTTAAAAAAAAAAACAATGCTCAACAATGAACTCTCAAATATATGGCAAATGAGATCTCTCAAATGGATGATAACAATGCTCAACAATGAACTCTCAAATATATGGCAAATGAGCTCTCTAATGAAAACCTCTCAAAAAAATAACAATGAGGACTTCAACCAACCAAGGACAATATCCATAAGTTATAGCAATAGGTTCTCAATAATATCTTCCTCATGCAATGCCAATAAGCTCTCAATAAACAAGCACAACTCCCTCAAGCAAAGAGCTCTCAAATAGCCAACAATGATCTCCTCAAATGAAAAACAAATGTATCCACAAGTGACTAGAAAATGATCTCCTCAATGGTCTCAAATTAGGGCAATGTACTTCAACAAGTAACCAACAATAATCTCCTCAAGAAATGGCAAAAACCTCCTCAATAATGGAAATACTCTCAATGAACTCCACTAAAGCAATAATGAACTCAAGAATCAATTTTATCCACAAAATTGATTTTCTAATCCATCCACTTCTTATTAATATCCAACGCACATAATCAAGAAATTTGTCTTCAACTTCAAACCCTAACTCATGTGCATGTATTATAACTCAAGGTAGTAATTAACTAAGTCTCAAGTTCCTAGTTTAATTTCATAATTAAATCATGCACTAGAACATATAACAAATTCAATACTTTTCATCCTTATGACTCACTAATTTTATTAATACATACAACAAACTCCTATGTTTTTTATTTTTAATTTCACACCTTATAACTCCTGTATCGACCCAAATTTTTTGCGCCCTTACCTTCAAGATAAAGGATCCATGCTTGGAAGGGGGATGCAAGAAGGATGGAACAATACCTCGGACTGAGAGGTCCTTTGAAGGTCGCACCTCTCGGGGGAGGGGTATAAAGGTGAATTTTTGACATATGGTGGGGTTCACCAGGAAACTTTGAGTGGTAGCTTCCATGCCTAGCTTGAGAATGGATTTGATGTGTTCATTTTGTACTTTAATCATTCATATCCCTAGGTTGGCCAGAATGAATCTAAGCTATTCTATATGAAATGTCGATTTATATGAATACAGAAGGCATAAATGAATCCTAAATACTAGGAATATACTTAAATAAGAAAGAATGCACCTGATTCCATATGGATGATGAAGATTCTAAAGCTTGTAGGAGTTTAGATCGTCTCGAATATGACAAGATCATCTGCAATTGAACAAAATTGTTTCAGATCATAGTTGATTGTTTGAAATCAGACAAGATCGTCGAAAGCCTGCAATCACAGAAACAGACACCAAAAACCAAAAATGCTACTGCAAGAATAATGCAAAATAATGGAAATGACAGTATGAATGCTTAATTGATAAATCTAGATAGTAGATTTAAAGGAAATACATTTTTTTAATAACTTATTTTAACTTTATCATGCATTAGATGAGGTGAACTCCAGGATGCAGAATGAAAATAAATCAAGTTAATGCATAGTAAAATAAAGAAGAAAGATGAGAAATGCAAACTTAGGGCTCTGGTTGCCCCTAATATGAATTGCTATTGAGATTGCCTCCAATCATACGAGATCATCATTGATCTGTGACAGGATCATCTAAAATCATCTAGAATCGCCTGCGATGATCCGAGCTTCCTCCAGTTGAAGCACAGTGAAAACCTGTAATGAAAAGCTTGAAAATACAAATGCAAATGATGGGGGTGAGGATGTTCTAATACAAAAAAACTAGAATTACAGGGGAATGATTAGCCAAGGGTATAAACTAGTAAAATCCCAAGTTTATATAGGATTAGGGGGAGGTTAAGAGGTTGGGGATCATCCCAATCTGAGAGATCCTTAGCGGAGGAATCTCCAACTATGCAGACACGCTTCTACCCAAGTTGGAGAGGCTATTGAAACAAAATATAATTATGAAAATTTAGTTTTGGGATGAAATCATTTGGATGTTCTGTTCTAGATGAATTTGTCTGATCTGGGACGATTTCGTCTGATCGGTGACGATATTGTCCAACGGTCAAAACAACTCCTAAAAATGGCATGAAAAATAGGGTGAACGATTAACGGGAAGTTTCGGAGTTAAAATTCAAAATTTATCATTTTACTAAGGGTTTAACTGCACCAATTTTAGGATTCTACATTTTTCCCCCTCTTTAGCGAATTTTCAGAAGAAAATGCGTTAAAGACGAGTTCTTCCCGCTTTACGAGAAAGCAAAAATTTACTCAATTTTTTAGATGACGATTCTAGGTCAAATCATACAACTGCTTACTATGGTTCCCCCTCCGAGTTTTACCCAAATTGAACATTTGAGGTAAAAACGCAAAAAAGCAAAATTAAAAAAAGAATGTTGTTTTTAAATAAAATTAAGAAAAATAGGGTAAAACCCTAATTCATTTTTACTGTTCATTTTGGTTGTTTTAGAGCTTTGTAGGCAAAATGGTAGAAACAATGCACAGATCGACAGAGGTCCGACGCGGGTTGTGGGTAAGGATCTAAACTTGGTGAATTATGTTTTTAATTTTGATTTGTGTGATTTTTAATTGAAATTTTGACTATTTTTGGGGCATCACAGCCATTTTTAGGTCGTCGACGATGTCGGGATGAAATCGTCCCTAGATCGTCGATTTCTTCTAGGGGAAAAATCGGCGAAATAGGGGCGATCCCATCCAACAAGGGGTGATCCCCAAGTTGAGAAATCAAAGAAGATTTCATCCTACAAAGGATGATTTGACTCAATTTCGAATGATATCGTCCAATAGTGGATGATATCATCATTTTTTTATAAGATGAAATTGATTTTAATGAATATCTATTAATGATTTTTATTGTTGAATTGTTTTATTTTGCAGAGGGGATTACTAAAAATTTGGGAATAGAAATATAGGGGGCTAAGAGATGATGTAGCCACACTCGATCAAGCGGAGTGAGGCTTACTATCAGAGGTTGGGCTACATCATGTGGTAGAGATGCCACAAATATCGATAGACATGGGGCTCCTAACAGCCCTAGCAGAGAGGTGGTATCTAGGGTCGTCCTACTTCTGATTATTGACAAGGGAGATGGATCCCACTCTAGAGGATGTATGGAGGATCTTGAGGATCCCCATACAGGGATGATTTATGACTCCTACGGCCAATCAAGGCCATGCCATGATGCAAATATGAAGATATCCTAGCTTCGCCCTGGAGAAGGGTGGGGTGAACATCGAGACATTGAGGCAGATGCCTGGGGCATCTTGATTGACCCAAGTTTTGGCAGGGGTAGTGGGTGGCTTATTGCTATGCCACTAGAGTGGATGCAGGTTACCATGGCTGCTCTTGAATGTGGTCTATGATATGAGAGACCATGACTATAGATTTGCTTAGGGCAGCTTTGTACTATGCCGCTTGTATAGGATCCTATACGGGGTCGTATACAAGGGAGGTCGATGTCTGGTTTTGACATCGCTGCTACAGGTTTGGTGTTGGGAGCACATTATGGTGCGGAGACTGATAGGGCTTCCACTGATAGGGGTTGACCGAGAGATATCTCAGGTTTTTTATTGGTGGCTCCAGAGAGGGTCACAATGGTAGATATATCTGTTGATGTCCCAGAGGTTGCTAGACGACCTCATCCTTGACCAGATCACCTAGAGGCCATGGAGAGAGAACCCAGGGTGGGGAGAGGATGGACAGGAGTTGGCTCATATCAGGGGAGTATTTTGGATGAGGATGGAGTGGGGAGAGGTAGAGCTCCACCGCTATGACCGAGTTTTGTGGTAGTTCGGTCTACAACAGGGGATCCCTTCTCTCAGGGATTACAAGTACTCCTAGACTATTTGGGATAGTACTACACTGAGTGGAGCTCTAGATATGCAGTGTTTTTGGAGTCAGGATATGATGTTGGAGTCACAAACGGATATGATTCCTGGTACATAGGCATCTACCCTCCTCAGATGATGAGGGCATAGGGTCCAATGCACATTGTGCGACGAATGGGGAGGCAGCACTAAGGTGCCATTGATGTAGTGAGGGGTCACAGAGGGAGGGATCAATGACGATATCCTCAGGAGAGACATCGAAGAGCACCATAGTCTATGGAGAGAACACAGTAGGTAGATAGGAGATAGGAGGTACTCCCTTCTTAGCAAAGGTATAGGCCTGCATCGCTCGATAAGGGCAAAGATATCGAGGTGGGGAGAGTAGCGAGATGGAGGCTCTCTAGGCTAAGAATACCCACCTCTGGGCTCAGGTGTAGACACTGCAAGATGAGGCTACATGACTCAGGTCTTAGAGTGGAGGGGTGAGCACTTAAGACCTGGCGTGGTCTATTGCTCAGACCACATTCTATCAGGGATTGTACTACCATGTGGTTCTAAATAACTAGAGGATACAGTTACTAGCCCCTATTGCAGAGCTGATCATGATGGGATCATCGAGGACATCCTCATGATTGACTATGAGGACCCACGATATAGCACAGACCTCGATGGGACCACCTCATCCATGCCAGGGTGGGAGAGGAGATGAGGTTGAGAGCTCGAGGGCTTCTCAAGACTAGCTGCTCTTTGGCTGGACTATATATTTTTGAGAGGATTGAGTATGCCAGGGTATAGATTGTGGCATACCAATCCAGTTGTGATATGATGTACACATATTTTGATATATATATATATATATATATATATGATTTTTGTTTGTGATATGACTTGTCCATATGTTTGATGATGCTTCAATTTTGGAATTGTTGATTATTCATGTAATTATGTCATTGAAAAAATTATAATTTTATGTCATACCATAAAATTTAAATGAAATAATCTGATGTAAACAAATTGGTTGTTGTGGTGTGATTTGATGAAAAATAAAAGGGACTTCTAACAATAATTTCAAAGGACATTGTCACTATTATAGACCATTTCATGGAGTCGCCGCTCGCTAGGTCGTCAAGCTAATCCCAGTATAGAAATATTGCTAAAAGTAAAAGAGTGCTTAAGAGACTGTCTTAAGAATTTGTGTTGTGATGATGAAAAATGATGATGGTGATGATTTGTTTTCAAATTTTCATAAAAATATTATGCATGAAATATTAAAAATATGATTTTTTTGCTAGGCATAAAATTCCTAAGTGTGATAAAATTTTGAACAATTCCTTAGGAATTATACCATGGTTGCAAAATTGAATGTTGACATAATGAAATGAAATAGAAAAATGTGTTCGTTATTTTTAAAGCACAATTGTGTAACATAATGATATAAGCCATATGTTTTTATGAATTAAATAAATGGGAAATAAAATTAGAACAATGGTTTGTGCTAGGCATAGAATTATAGGTATAGACTTATACCATCATCGTGAAATCCAAAAATATTTTTAATATATAAGATGAGGACTTGCGCTAAGCATAAAATTCCAATTTAGGTTTTTAGGAACTATACCATCGTTGTGGAAGTCGAAAGTATTATATAAATGTGACTTTATTTACTAGATTTTTGAAGATGTTGTGAAAGAAAATTTTGGATTTTGGAAAGAAATGTATTTAATTGTTTTTATGCTAAGAAAATGTTCTCAAGTAAGGAGATGAAATTATTCTAAAATATTTGCATAAATATCTTAAATTATCTCAAAGAGAAAATGTGTTGCAAGTGTGAACATGACTTAGCTTGAAACAGGCTTAGAAAAATCCAGTTTTTCTAAGCCCAATGTGAACACACTTACCTTTTGTCGGCTAGTTTTATCGGATGGTTGGCATGATTTTTCCTTCTCCCTTTCCTTCATTTTCTCCTTATCCCTCCATTCAGCTTCCTCCTTTCCTGTCGTCCATTTTCCCTTATCACTCCACTCCCTTCCTCTCCCCATGCTCGTTGCCACCTCCCACTCCACTTCCTACTCCTCCGTTCTCTCTAAACTCCCCGATCTTCCTCCACATTCCCTTTCCTATGATTACACAAGTTCTAAACCTATATAAGGTTTATGTTAATGTATTATCGTCTGGTTAGTTTAATATATTTTTGGCTGTAATTTTCGTGTCATTTGTTTATTACCTTTGGCCTAATGTTAATCTAAGGTTAATTGAAACTTAGACTTACACTGGTATCAGAGCCGAGGGGGCACGGATATCGAGGGCTGAGGTAAGGCATGGAAGCTAAAGGCATGGATCCTAAGGAGTGGTGGAGAAGCTATGGCATGGATCCCAAGGAGATGCAGAGTAGCAGTCACACGGATCCTAAGGAGTGCATGGAGTAGTTGTTGCATGGATCCCGAGGAGTGCACAGATCCTAAGGATATGATTGGATGCTGACATGGTGGTGGCATTAAAAGTAGGCTGATGTGGTGGTGGAACTAGAAGCACATGGATTGAGGCTGACCAGGAGCTAACTGGATGCTGATGTGGTGATGAAGCTGGCAGCACAAGGATCGAGGCTGACATGGTTGGTTAACGTGGAACAAGGCTGATGTGGTTGGCTGCAGTGGAGGCGTGCTAACATGGATGGCTAATGTGGATGCGTGTTGATGTGGTGGCTGACATGGATGATGGATCTGATGTGTGCCACATGGCAGCGTTTGATTGGTCGTATGATGGGCAAAAGGATTGGCGAATCGATTTCCCGAAGGCAATCGAACTCTTGTGTGTCCGCAGGATTTGATAAAGCCTGGACATTTGTTTTGCCCACTACATGTGGGATTAAAAACTGGAGATTTTTTTTTCAAACCTATATCCGCACCGTCTTTAAGATTCACCTCCTTTCGCTTTGTACCGTTCGACTAGCGTGGCCTAGTGGCGAAGTTCCCTGCCTTGCAGAGCAGAGACCTGGGGTTGAATCCCACTGGGGTAAAATTTGTTATTTTTTGTGACTTCGCTTTGATTGGAGGTTTAAATATTGTTGTTTATTTATTTGTTACCATCCAAAGCTACGTGGTGCAGCGGCTAAGATCATCGGGTAGCTAGCGGAGGTTACCGGTTCGAATCCCAACGGGGGTTTAAAAAAAGGTTAAATTTTTAATTTTTTTTTTTTTTTTTTTGTTTTTTTAAAAGGTTTTTTAAAAAATTATAATTTCTATATATGTTTTTTGATTATTGTTTTTTAAATATCCATTTCATTTAAAAAAATAATAATTAAAAATATATATAGGAAATTGTTAATTTTTTTTTAAAAGTCTTTATTAAAACAAATTTTAGAATTTTTTTTTTTTTTAAAGGTGCAAAGATAATTTGATATAATTTTTTTTTTGGCATAATACTAAGTTGTAACCCAGTTCATACGGTGTGATTCTGGGTAGATGATCCGGTCAACCGGATGCTATAATGCATTACTCTCTCTGTTGAGAAGAGAGACTCCTGATTCCTTTGACGGGAAAGTCCAGTGGTATGGACTTCATATAGTGTTTTTCCAATTAGAGAATCAAGTGATTGCTCATTTGAGGAAACCAGATTTTTGCTACGAGGAAAATTCTAAAGATAATATCTTTGGGAAAAGGATAGTTGAATCCGAGATGGTTGAAATAGTCCCTAAAGAATAGTTAAATGACAGTTATACACCTGTAGTTCCTGAAGTAGAAACAAGTGAGAGCTATACACCACACTCCCCTGATTCAGAACCAAAAGAAGTAGAAGAATAATAAGAAGAAGAACCAGTGGAGGTGAAACCTAC
Source organism: Wollemia nobilis (assembly GCA_028583015.1). Classification (NCBI taxonomy): domain Eukaryota; kingdom Viridiplantae; phylum Streptophyta; class Pinopsida; order Araucariales; family Araucariaceae; genus Wollemia; species Wollemia nobilis. Next base: position 1,845,902 of record JAQPPZ010016829.1, on the reverse strand, counting down.
AATTAAAGAACGAAATGTTCTCAAACGAAGTTATGAACCAGTAGTAGTACCTAAAGTCATTATAATTAGTGACGACAAAGCAGACAATTTCACCTTTCTAGTTTTGGGTGATCCTTGAGAAGAAGAACGCCAAATCAGTGAGCATATTAAGAAAGCTAGATTTGATTTAAATCGATAAATCAGTGATCTATTTTGTACTTCTTTGTACTACTTATTTGAAATTGCAATAAAGTTTGCTTTCTAATATGGCTTCCAATACTAGTCTACCAATCCTTGAGTTCAATGGTGGTGATTACGAGTATTGGTCAATTAAAATAAAAACTCTTTTGATAGGCAAAGGTCTTTGGGATTGTTGAGAAGCAACCCACCCCCACTGAAAAAAATAAAATTCCATCCTTTGAAAATATTTAGCTTTCATTTTTCTATAGGGACCCTCTTGATGTTTTTTAGGTTTTTATTCCAAATTGTGCTTGCCTCCTTCTTCTTCAAGTTTTGCATATACCAAAGTATCTAAGTGGGCTTGCATATGGCTTTGATTTCAATTTAGAATTCATTTGTTTAAAATGTTAGAGTCATTCTGAGTAAAGATCTTTCACTAATATGTAAAAAATGCAGAATACAGATGAACAAAATCATTGGAGTCAACCTACAATTTTTGGAGAATTGGCAAAGTGGAAATCACTTGGGAACGTCGCGATTTCGTGACATATTCCATTTTTGGAAACGTCACGATATCGTGACATTTTCCATTTTTGGAAACGTCGTGATATCATGACATATTTTGGTAGAAAGGGCCAAGCGACGAAAACGTCACGATTTCATGACATTTTTGGTTGGAAAGGCCGAGGGATGAAAACGCAATGATTTCGCGACGTGTTTTGGTAAAAAGAGCCGTGTGATGGAAACATCGCGATATCGCGACATATTCTGGTCAGAAAGCCAAACTTGAAGAGAACGTTCCATTTTCGTGACGTGTTTCATTTGAAAGAGCTAAGTAAAGAAAGCGTCGTGATTTCGTGACAAGTTTTAGTTGAAAGCAAAGCTTGTAGAAAACGTCGCGATATCGCGACAGGTTTGGATCAGAAGCAAAGCTTGTAGAAAATGTCACGATATCAAGATAGGTTTGGATCAGAAGCAAAGCTTGTAGAAAACATTGCGATATCACGACAGGTTTGGATCAGAAGCAAAGCTTGTAGAAAACGTCGCGATATCGCGACAGGTTTTAAGTAAAAGGAAAGCTTGAGGAAAACATCGCGATATCATGACATGTCATGTTTTCGTGATGTCCGACGAAGAAAAAGGCTAAGTGACAAAAATGTCATGATATCGCGACATATTCTGGTTGGAAGCATAGCTTGATGAGAACATCACGATTTCATGACGTGTTTTGGCTAAAAGAACCAAGTGATAGAAACATTGTGATTTTGCGATGCATTTTTATTGGAAGGAAAGCTTGCGGAGATGTCGCAATTTCATGACCTGTTCCATTTTCGTGACATCATAAGCTTGAAAGAAATGAAGTATGGAAAATGTCATGATTTTGTGACACATTTGGATCAGAAGCAAAGCTCAAGGAAAACATCGCGATTTCGCGACATATGTTGTTTAAAGGCAAATCTTGAGGAAAACGTCACGATTTCGCGACAGGTTTTAGAAGAAAGAGCCAAAGTAAGAAAAGTGTCACAATTTCATGATAGGTTTTGGAAGAAAGAGCCAAAGTAAGGAAACATCATGATTTCACGACAGGTTTTGGAAGAAAGAGCCAAAGTAAGGAAACGTCATGATTTCGCGACAGGTTTTGGAAGAAAGAGCCAAAGTAAGAAAACGTCACGATTTCATGATGCATTTGGATTGAAATAGCAAGGTGAAGGGAGACGTCATGATTTCATGACACATCGTGATTTCATGACAAAGAAGCTCAGAAGAAACAAAGTAGAGAAAACATCACGATTTTGTGGCATGCAAGCTTAGAAAGAGTCAAGTATGGAAAATGTTGCAATTTCGCTACATATTCTGAGTGGGAACAAAACTCAAGGAAAATGTCATGATTTCGTGATGCATTTTAAGAGGAAACAAAGCTTAAGGAAGATGTCACGATTTTGTGACATGTCACGATTTCGCAACGAAGAAGCTTGGAAGAAGCAAAGTGAACAAAAACGTTGCGATTTCACGACGTGTTTCATTTTTGTGATGACAGGTTTTAACTGGAAGCATCAAGTGACAAAAACATCGTGATATCGTGACAGGTTTTTATTTCATGAGAATAGCAAGAGAAAACGTTGCGATTTCGTGACATGTCGCGGTTTCATGACAAAGAAGCCAAGAAAGAAGAGAAGTAAGGAAAATGTCACGATTTCGCGACAAAGAAGTAAAGAAAGAAATGAACTAAGGGAAACGTCACGATATCGTGACATATTTGGATTGGAAGAGCCAAGCAATGAAAACGTCATGATATCATGATAGGTTTTAGCTGAAAGCAAAGTTCGAGGAAAACATTGCGATATCGTGACAAGTGTTAAGTGGAGGCACATCTCGAAGAAAAATGTTGCAATATCGCAACATGTTTCGTTTTGGACCTGTCTCATTTTTGCGACGCCATAAGCTTGGAATAAGGAAATCAAGCTGACATATAATGAGCATTAGGGTTTTAATTTAATAATATTAAAATGCTAATCCTGGTTTTGTCTTTTGTAGAAAGCCATCTGGCAGTTGCATACTAGCAGAAGTAATGGCAAAAAAGACAAAATAAGCATAGATCAAGCGAAAGCCGTCAGATGGAAATGTGAGATGCCAGGAATTTTTTGTCCATCCAAATTTTACAGATCTGGCCACAAAGAGACTTTACGGTGACTAAGCAACTGCCTCATTTAATGGAATATGTCGACAATTGGCCAAAAAATGAAAATATCTACACACAGTTATCGAAATTTGCCGATGGATGCATTTAACAGGAGAATTTATGGTGAAAGTAATGGCATATAGAAAATTTCAACTCAAATGTGGCTCTGCGAAGATAAAATATCAAAGAAACTAGTGACTCATCCGAATTTCTCTAAGGAATTAATGAGATGCTCCCGACAAATGCACCAGAAATATGAAGATACATTCACACGCAGTGCCCATTTATGGAATATATCGACGACCGGCCAAAAAACAAAGATATTTACTTGTAGTTATAGATGGATGAGAATAATATCATATCATGCCTTCTCCATTTATGGTAAGTAACTGCACTAAGATTTACAGAATGGTTAGTTTTTATCGAAACTTTATTTTAAAAGGCCTTATATTGTAAAACCTAGGTAGTAGAGTTTAAGTGATAAGATTTAGGGTTTTAGAAGAAGATATTTTTGAAAAGATCAGGGTTTTTCCTGAGTCTATATATACTTCTTTCGGATGTAAACTCAGGAGGCAAAAACTTAGAATAAAAATCTATTGGAGAAATTTCTTGCAAATCTTATTGAATTCTTTTTTTTGGACTTAGAGTTGGTGTGATTTTTGTTTTCTGTGATAACATGGCCAGGAGCCTAATCTCTTTCAGATTGCGATAAGTTCATCTTCTTTTGTTTTTATTTTATTAAGGTTTATTTAAATTATGTTGTAGATCTGTGTTATCAGGATTGGATATGCTGCTAGGCTTCATTATTTTTATTATATGCTAGGGAAAATTATAGATTTAAGGTTCAGGCTTGTTCTAAATTGCTCTGTCCTCACTGTGCGAGCTAGGCTGCTGGTGAGAGATACCAATTTCAACCGAATTTCCTTCTATTTGTGATTTTCTTTCATTTCTATTTTGTCTCTGTCTTATGCTCTTGGTAGAAGGTGATCTTAGAAAGCTGGACACCTTCCTCTTTGATTTTTTCTATTTGAAGCTAACTGGTATAACTAAGATTGGTAGTTTTTGTTTTGTTGCTAAGTTAGGTAAATTTCTCTTTCTGCCCTACTCTACTCTCTCTGTTCCATCGATTGAATGATCCATTTTTATCTTCTTTAGAATTTATCTTTTATTTAAATCTACTAAAAAATAAAGAGCTAGATCAAAAAACTGATTGTAAATTTGAGTATCCACAAAGATAATCAATTCTAAAAACATTATTGAACTAAATTCCAGAACCCGTTGTAAGGTAACAAACAGTCTGCTTGAAACTATTCCAAAAGCAGAAAAGAGTGAATAGACATTCGACCTAACTCTGTAACTCACACCTTAGATATCTAGCAAGATCCTAAAGTGAGTGAGATTTATCCCTTATAAGTGTTATTAGGATTTCATGATCATTCTTCACAGGGTGTGTATAAAAGTCAAACCAACATTTAAAATTGGCGCTAGAAGGAGGGCCGAAGTTTAGTAGTTTGTTAAGGATTGTAATATTATAAGTTGCTTATGAAAAGATGGATTCTAATTATAGAGTAACAAGGTCCCACTCCAGAGCTAGAGAGCTCCTTGTGCCTAAATTAAAAACCCCAAGAAGAAGCAGCCTCAGAAGGGCCATGTCCTTGCCTAAAATAGTTTTATCACCACTTGTAGTTACTCCAACTACAACTGAAAGTATCATCGTCAATCAAGTAGTAATGGCAAACTGGTTGGGTTCCACTGCCTTAAATATCCCTGGTGCAGCCCATGACCTACCCATAAATCCTGAGAGGTATCTTCCTAGATACAAGCATGATGAGACTAGAATAGTAGAAAAACACCTAGTAGCATTCAAGAATGCTCTAAAATTATTAAATGTACAACACGAAGATGTGGCTTGCAGATTGTTCCCGTTCACTCTCTAGGAGGGAGCATACGACTGGTTTCTGAATCTCACTAATGATTGTATTACTAGTTGGAATGACTTGGAAAAGGTTTTTGTATCGCAATTTGGTGAAGTGATAGATCCTAGTGTATTATATCAGCAATTTTCTAGTATTAAAAGAGAAATAAATGAATCTATCAGATCTTACAATATCAGATTTCAAAAGGCTTATGGTAGACTGATAGGTTATTATGTGCCAAATGCAGATCTGGAATTAGAAATTTTTAGAAATTCTCTAGATCCAATGACCTCTGTCTTCTTGAAAAGAGATGCCAATGTTACTAATTTAATAGAGGCTTATAAAGAAGCTTTGGTTCTGAAAAGGCAATTAGGACCTCAACCTTTAAGTACTCATCAAATTCCTTTGGCCACACAAGGTACCCCTATCTTCAATCCCATACCACATCAGATGATATTGCCAAAACATCAAACTCCACCATCAAGAAATCCATTGGCTGTAACACCTGCTAAAAATGTACAGAATCCAGGTAAAGAAGCTGATAACACAAGAGTCGAGGAAGTGTCAAAAATAGTCAAAAAGTTGGCAAATGACTTTTTAAGTTTTAAAAGGCAGGTTTCTACTGGGGAAAACTCAAACAGGTATTCCTATCAACAGAATAGATTCACTTGGCCCCCATACAAACCCAATAAGGATTATAAAGGTAAAGGGCATGATGTAAATATTTGTGACTTGGCTTTGCCTAACTAGTGTAGGATACATGCCACATCTCAGCATGAGGAATTGGATTGTTTGGAATTCTGTAATGCCTTTGAAGATTTATCTGGTGAGTTGATTTCTCTTGAACATCAAAGAAATGCGGATGGCCCAAGTTCATCCAACCATAGTGCAGCTATGGTCTTAGATTCTTTCACTTTTCCATGTGAGTCTGAGAATGTAGTGGAGATGCCTATGGATGAGGTGCAGGCTTTTCAACAATACAGGAGGGACAACTACAACCTCAAAAATAGAAATCTAGAGCCCAAAACTACATCTACCCCTCTACACAATTCCCATAATGTTCCTCCAGATCCATCTTCAAGTAATAACCCATCTCCACCCAAGGGAGGAGATCCAAGAATCCCATATGGATCTATTGCTTCACTCAATAAAGGGTACAATATAGTAGAGGACATGAAGAAGATCAAGGCTAATATCACTCTCCATGAGTTAGCTCAAATTTCGAAACAAAGAGATAAATTGATTAAAACATACTCTAGGCCTACTACAAAACCTTTGGAAAAGGGAAAGAAGATGGCAAATGCAAATGTGGCCATGTATAAAGAGAATACTGAAGTTTCGCCTTTTCTACTTACTGTTCGTATATTTGGGAAAAACTTACACAACTGTCTGGTAGATTCGAGTGCTTCAGTCAATGTTATGCCTTTGGCCATTTGTCAACAATTTGGTTTGACCCCAATGAAGTCTAAAAGAAGATTTGTCCAATTGGATAAATCAGAGGTTAAAGTAGTAGGTGAACTTCAAAATATTCATATCCAGCTAGCATCTGAGCCAAGGGCACAACACAGAATTGAAATTCAGGTGGTAGATATTCCTGTGGGATACGGGATGCTTCTGAGCAGAGATTGGTCGAAATATTTGAATGGATACTTGGCGACTGATTTTTCACATATGTGGTTGCCATGGAAAGGAGTTGCAAACCAATTAAGGGTTGAAAGAGAACCTAGATACAAACATACGATCACTGAATATAATGCAAAAAATGAGACTATAAATATTGCTGATGTAGATATTGGGGTTTATAATTTAACAACGGGACAAAATGAGAAGCTTAGTAAAGCTCATCTTGTTCATAATAATGAAGTTTGGACGCTTCATGTGGATGGGGCTAAATCTAAATAGGGTTCTGGTACAGGGACAGTTCTTAAAGGACCTGAGAGTCAGACATATTTTATGTCTTATTGCCTACAGTTCCCTTGCAAAAATAACTTAGCAGAGTATGAAGCACTAGTGCTAGGATTGAAATTTGCTTTAGACAGAGGTGTAAGAAATATCCAAGTTTTTACAAATTTAGAGCTGGTGGCAAATCAAGTTAAAGGTCAATTTTAGTGAAAAGCATCCTACTTAAAAGGATACAAACACTGAGCGTGGGATCTCATGGAGGATTTTTATGCTTTGAATTTAACACACATACTTAGAGAGCAGAATTCACTTGCAGATGTCTTAGCTTCATCAGCCGCAAGTCTGAAGCCACTGAAAGAGTTCAAATGGAATAAATTTTTGATCAAGCTAGTCCCTTGTCCTTCGGTCCCAAATAATGTAGATAATTTTTAGGTTTTCTCTGATGACCAGCAGATTATAAAATTTTTACAAAGTACCAATGCGTTTGAAAATGCTATAATCGATGATAGTCAAGGGGATATTCTACTAGAATAGTTAGACGATGAAAGGGGAATAATAAGGTTGAAAGATAATAGAATTCCGAAAGGGATGGTGGAACTGGAGCGACTGTTTGATGTTGACCAAATTAAGCAAAAGGTGAGTTCTAGGGATTCTATTGGTATAGCAAATAGTGAGACTGAGAACCTGAATGTTGGGACTGAAGAAGATCCCAGGCACCTTAAGTTGGCTAAAACTTGTGACCTTGAAATAAAAATAAATATGATTGAATTTCTTCACAGGTCCAAGGATGTTATGGCCTAGTCTTACAAAGACTTAAAGGTCTTTGATCCAAAAATTTACACTTATGTAATACCTTTAAAAGAGTTCTACAAACCTTTTCGGTAGAAACAGAGGCATGTCAACGCTTTGCTAGAGCCCATCATCAAGAAGGAGGTGGAAAAATTATTGAGTGCCGCCATTATTTTTCCCATTAGGCATTCTACTTGGGTGGCCAATTTGGTGCTAATCAGAAAGAAAAATGGAGAGATCCACTTGTGTGTGGATTTTATAAACTTGAACAAGGCATCTAAGAAAGATAATTACCCTCTACCTTCCATGGATGAGGTGCTACAAATTGTCAATGGTTCAAAAATGATGTCTTTCGTAGACAGATTCTCAGGGTATAATCAGATACTTGTTGAGAAGGAAGACAGGATGAAAATTGCCTTCACAACCAAGTGGGGAACTTTCACTTACAAAAGAATGCCATTTGGATTGACTAATGTCGAAGCTACCTTTCAACACACAATGGATCACGCCTTCAAAGGTATTATGGGTAAATGCATAGTTGTCTACATGGACGACTTGATAGTTTTTTCCAAATCCTGGTTTGACCACGTGAAGCACTTGGAGTCTGTTCTCAACAAATATAGGGAGTTCGACATTTCTTTGAACTCGAAGAAGTGTGTTTTTGGTGTAACTGAAGGAAAGCTCCTTGGACACTTGATCACCAAATATGGCATTTCCATGGATCCTGACAAAGTTGAAGCCATATCCGGGATACCCTTTCCCAACTCTAAGAAAGAGTTAAGATCCTTTTTTGGAAAAATTAATTTTGTCAAAAAATTCATCTCCGGCTTCATAGAAATAGTCAAGCCACTGAATGACATGCTAAAGGAAACTACTAAGATCATTTGGACAACAGAAGCCAAAACAGTGTTCCAGGAAATCAAATCTGCCATCCAATAAGCTCTAGTGCTGGTGAGCCCAGACTTTAGTACAAATTTTTATTTGTACTCTTTTTCTTCAGAACACACACTTGCTGCAGTTTTGACCCAACGAAGAGAAACAGGGGAGCATCCGATTGCCTTCAAAAGTACCAACTTAAAGGGGGCTAAGCTAAAATACTCTCGCTTGGATAAGAAAGCCTATGTCTTAGTAAGAGCAGTTAAGAAATTCAGGCAATACATACTAAGAAGCAAAGTCCATGCTATAGTTCCTGATCTAGCTGTCAAATACTTATTAATCCAAGACAAATTGGGTGAGCTAAGAGGTAATTGGGTTACGAGACTACAGGAATACGACTTAGAAATTCAGCCTGCCAAATTAATCAGAGGACTTGGGTTGTCTCGACATATTGCTAAAGTACCTGTACAAGGAGAAATTAATCATCTGGATTCTGGATTTGATGATTGGTATGGAGATATCATTCATTTGCTGCAATTTGGAATTTGTCCATCTCACCTAAATAGAACCCATAGAAGAGCACTAAAGTTGAAATCTGCTCATTTTCTGCTCAAAGGAGGTAACTTGTATAGAGAAAACTATGCTGACATATTATTAAGATGCATTTCTCAGAATGGAGTCAATGAGGTGATGTCCAGTTTTCATGAGAAGTTAGAGGCCGAGAATTCCTCAGGTTCTGCTACTGTGCACAAGATATTGAGAGTAGGGTATTACTGGCCTACACTATTTAAAGATGCACATCAGCATGTGAGAACTTACCATTAGTGTTAGACTTTTGCATCCAAAGAGGTTAATCGAGCTCTACCATTGCAACCTATTGTAATAAACAAACCTTTTATGCAATGGGGACTTGACTTTATGGGTGTGATAAACCCAAATTCATCAATAGGGCATAAGTATGTTCTAATAGCCACTGATTATTGCACAATATGGGTTGAAGCAACAACCACCATGAGGAGTACAACCCATGAGGTGATCAAATTTCTAGAGTCAAATGTCATAACCAGGTTTGGAGTTCCTTTGAATTTGGTGTGCGACAACGAGCCAACCTTTCAATCATTAGAGTTTGTAGAGTGGGCATACTAGATGGGGATAGTCATCAGATTTTCATCCAACTATTACCCCCAAGGTAATGGATTAGCTGAGTCCACGAATAAGAATTTGATGAATGCCATTAAGAAGTCTGCTGTAGACAAACCCAAAAAATGGCACACATTATTGAAATATGCACTTTGGGCTGATAGGATAAGACATAAAGTAGCTCTTAATACTTCCCCATTTGCTTTGCTATATGGTATTCAACCCATTGTTCCTATTTCTTTGAAATTGCCCACTTATAAATTTGTTTTAGACTATTTTGAGGATCAAGCAGATGCAGAGGCTTGTATTTTGGATTTAACTAATTTGCAGGACGAATGACTTCAAGCCCTGGAACATTTCAATCGACACCAAGAAACAGTTAAGCACTGGTTTGGCAAAAGAGCCAGAGTGAAGGCATTCAGACTCGTAGACCTGGTGCTTCTATGGGACAAAGCCCATGAAAAGAAAGGTAAGCACACAAAGTTGCAGCCGCTATGGATAGGGCCATACCATACTGCTGAGATCTTAGGTAATAATGCATTTTTCCTATAGGACCTCGATGGTAATTTTTTGAACCTTCCTGTTAATGGTCAATACCTAAAGCATTATTTCTCAGCTGTTCCATCTAATACATTGTTTGAATAAATCACAAAGACGTAAAATATGTATATGTTATAAATAAGGTTTGAAGTAGGGTGTTTTTATTTTTGTTTTATTTTTTTTTGGTAATTATTATAATAGATTAACAGCGGATTTTTATAGAGGATCCAAAAACCTTATATACAAAATTAGCCTTGCTAAATAGTGCTTCATGCCTCTTGGCTAGAAGAATAAACCTGTATGCAAAAAAAAAAACAAAAAGCTGATAATTGCCCGAGGGCTACAAGTAAGGCATTTTTGCCTGATTATCTTGGAAACCATGGCCATTATAACTAGGAAAACAAAAACTAGCCAGAGAAGCTGGACCATCGAAAAGAAGAAGAAGACAACCAAGAAAACTACAAAAAATTCTCCCATACCTGGGAAATAACTTTCCACATTTCTGCTTTCCCGGAGGCAGAATTCGAAGCATACATGTTGGATAGGATCCAAGAAAAATGACTGGACTGAAACAAACCGTTGAAAATCCTGCTAGAAAATTTTTCCCTGGCCCAAATGGCCACTCGTTTAGTCTTCTCACATCCAAGATTTCATCCGTACGGTTTGAGGTTCTTCTTACTTCCCTTTCCCTGTTGGAAGGGAGGTTTTGGGATAAGCGCGTCACCCATCAGAGAATCGGAGTCATCCTGAAACAGCAACCGTTGGGTTCCATTTGCAACATCAGCCGTAGTTTATTTGTCTCTCTTTTCCTTGTTGGGGGGACAGCCCTGCTTCCTTTCACTACCAAAATCCACCCCTCGCTTTTGACTCCTTGTAATTCGAGGGCTAATATTACCAGGCTGGTAACCTCTTCTTCCCAGCAGGTAATCTTCCAATATATTTTGTGCCTCGGGAGAGTTTCGATCATAAATTTTGGGTGAATCTGCCTGTGTGGTGATAAGGGAGGGGGCCTGTTCCTTTTCCTCATGTGGTCCTAGTTGGGGGCGCCCACCACACTGCTCGGAGTCCGGATGGGTGGTGATTTCCTCTTCTGGTAAGGAGGATTCGAGATGGTCCCTGGATGGACTTGGATATTCATGGCCTTTCACAAAAGGGTGCTTCATCTGACCTTCATCGTGCTCCAGAGGGTTGCAGGGATCTCGCTCCTTCTTCCTCAAATTTTGGAGAGGACAATTGGACTGAAGATGCCCTTGAGAACTACACTGAGGGTAGAAAGCTGGCCTGTTCTCATAAAAAATAGCTTGCTTGTGTAGAAAAGTACCCCCAGACCGCAGAGTAATGGAGGATGGGAGGTCCGTCTCCAAGTCTGCCAAAACACAGAACCGGGCTTGGACAAATCTATTTCGAGCTCTGGTGGGAGGGTCTAAAGTGATCATCTCCCCGATGGACCAAGCAATACCTCTGATTACATTTTCATGCCAGCAGAAAAGGGGAAGACTCGGGAGCCTAACCCATATTGGAGCAATGTTGATATTCTGGGTATCGGGGTTAAAGTCCAAACCCCACTTCCTTAGAAAGAGACTCCTACGGCCCAAGAACCAAGGCCCTCCAGCCAAGATTTTACAGTAGTCCTCCTTGTTGCTCAGCCTAATCATGAAAAAACCTCGGGTTAGGGTAGCCAGCTCTAAGTGACCAGAGGTCTGCCATTTTCCAGATGCCCACTTGCGAATGGTCTCCATGTCGGGACGACCACCAATAAACTTACCGATGAGGGTAAATTTTTCGAAATCCACAAAGCTTGAGAGAATTTTTGTCGGGATGTCCAACTCGTCCCCGAATGAAAATAACTCCTTGGAGAAGAGCCTGCTTAGGGCTTCAGAGGCTGCTGCAAAAGCATATGACTTTCGAGGTCCATATCCCTGTTTGTCTGGCGGATCCTTGTCGCGACTTAGCAAGGACTCCTCGGTGTCCCCAGACTCTGTTTGCCCTCCCTCCACCCTGCCGAGCCCCTGGTTCGACCTACCGACGCTCCCGTGCTCTCCCAGAACAGCCTTCCCACCCACTGTCATCCCCACCCTCCCAAGAAACCCTAATTTCATCGCTCATTTTTGTTTTATTTTAGGTTGAAGTTATGTATTTTATTCTTTGGGGTCTATACAAATTTATTTTAGCTTTTAAATTTTGTTTGTTTAAGTTTTGCCTGGGCAGCAAAGAAAGAATCAACCTTTAAAAAATTGTTTTATTCTGAGTTCAAAATCCTGTGTTCATTTTGTTTTATTCTAAATAAGAGATAGTCTGCTTAAACTGAACAGTGGAACTATTTTGTTATTCAAAACAATAGTAGAAAGATAATTGGATTTTGTGTCTTGCTTGCCATAATTATTTTAAATATAAAGAAACTACTATACTGTTGGGCTGAAGAACTCCCAGGGAATCCAAGAAAATTTGGTCACAAGAGGGGACTCTAATTTGTGAAATTATTTAAGTGTCCAAAGAGGCTATCGGTACCCAGGCTTTCCAGATCGATGAAATATAAAAAAATTGTTTTTAGAAAGGCTTTCTATATTTTGGTATATTTCAAAGGAAAGAGAGAGAAGGTGAAAGTTGAGCAAGACAACATAAAAATGGCACTCTTTTATTTTCCACAAAAAAAAAAAGAATAAGTTATGTGATGAAAGAGATAGCCAAGGATCTAGAAGATGTTTTCTTCTACCAAGCTGTAGATACCACCTCATAGTTGTGGATCAGGGTCGTGAAAATCTAAAGAGTAACTCTATCGGAGCTGTAAAAGGCTAAACTAGTAAACAGAGCCCTACTCGGTTTCCCCTTCACAATCTAAAGAAGCTGATCAATCCGAAGTAAAACATTCGAAGGCCCAGTCATCCTTGAAGAAAGTTATACGCTTATAATTGCACATCAAAAATCTTCCTTAAGTGATTCAACCTAGTATGTCCTTGGAAAATTTTAACAACTATCAGGTAGTAGTTAAATTATTTTGAAGAATATTTATGGCAAAGCATGGTACATGGTCTATATTGTTTTGAAACTAGAGTCCTGGATTCTAAAATAGTGCTACTATTTTCCCAGCAGATATCGCCATTTGTTGAGAAGCAACACACCCCCACTAAAAAAAAATGAAATTCCATCCTTTGAAAATATTTAGCTTTCATTTTTCCGTAGGGACCCTCTTGATGTTTTTCAGGTTTTTATTCCAAATTGTGCTTGCCTCCTTCTTCTTCAAGTTTTGCATATACCAAAGTATCTAAGTGGGCTTGCATATGGATTTGATTTCAATTTAGAATTCATTTGTTTAAAATGTTAGTCATTATGAGTAAAGAAGATCTTTCACTAATATGTAAAAAATGCAGAATACAGATGAACAAAATCATTGGAGTCAACCTACAATTTTTGGAGAATTGGCAAAGTGGAAATCACTTGGGAACGTCGTGATTTCGCAACATATTCCATTTTTGGAAATGTCGCGATATCACAACATTTTCCATTTTTGAAAACGTCGTGATATTGCAACATATTTTGGTAGAAAGGGCCAAGAGACGAAAACATCACAATTTCATGACATTTTTGGTTGGAAAAGCTGAGGGATGAAAATGCAGCGATTTCATGACGTGTTTTGGTAAAAAGAGCCGCGTGATGGAAATGTCATGATATCACGACATATTCTAGTCAGAAAGCCAAACTTGAAGAGAACGTTCCATTTTCGTGACGTGTTTCATTTGAAAGAGCTAAGTAAAGAAAGCGTCATATTTTCACGACAAATTTTAGTTGAAAGCAAAGCTTGTAGAAAACTGTCGCAATATCGCGATAGGTTTGGATCAGAAGTAGAGCTTGTAGAAAACGTCGCAATATCGCGATAGGTTTGGATCGGAATCAAAGCTTGTAGAAAACATCATGATATCATGATAGGTTTGGATCAAAAGCAAAGCTTGTAGAAAACGTAGCAATATCATGACAAGTTTTAAGTAAAAGGAAAGCTTGAAGAAAACGTCGTGATATCGCGACATGTCATGTTTTCACGATGTTCGAAGAAGAAAAAGGCTAAGTGATGAAAATTTCACAATATCACGACATATTCTGGTTGGAATCATGGCTTTATGAGAACTTCATGATTTCACAACGTGTTTTGGCTAAAAGAACCAAGTGATATAAACGTCACGATTTCGCGACGCATTTTGATTGGAAGGAAATCTTGCGAAGATGTCACGATTTCGTGACCTGTTCCATTTTTGTGACATCATAAGCTTGAAAGAAATGAAGTATGGAAAACGTCGTGATTTCACGACACATTTGGATCAGAAGCAAATCTCAAGGAAAACGTCATGATTTCTTGACATATGTTGTTTAAAGGCAAATCTTGAGGAAAACGTCGCGATTTCGCGACAGATTTTGGAAGAAAGAGCCAAAATAAGGAAAGTGTCACGATTTCGCGATAGGTTTTGGAAGAAAGAGCCAAAGTAAGGAAACATCATGATTTCATGACAGGTTTTGGAAGAAAGAGCCAAAGTAAGGAAACGTCACGATTTCACGACAGGTTTTGGAAGAAAGAGCCAAAGTAAGAAAATGTCACAATTTCGTGATGCATTTAGATTGAAAGAGCAAGGTGAAGGGAGACGTCGTGATTTTGTGACACGTCATGATTTCACGAAAAAGAAGCTCGAAAGAAACAAAGTAGAGAAAACATCACGATTTCGCGACATGCAAGCTTAGAAAGAGTCAAGTATGGAAAACGTTGCGATTTCGCTACATATTCTGAGTGGGAACAAAACTCAAGGAAAACATCGCGATTTTGCGACGCATTTTAAGAGGAAACAAAGCTTAAGGAAGACGTCATGATTTCGCGACACGTCATGATTTCACGACGAAGAAGCTTGGAAGAAGCAAAGTGAATGAAAATGTCACGATTTCACGATGTGTTTCATTTTTGTGATGACAGGTTTTAACTGGAAGCATCAAGTGATAGAAACATCGCAATATCATGACGTGTTTTGATTTCATGAGAATAGCAAGAGAAAACGTCATGATTTCACAACATGTCACGGTTTCACGACAAAGAAGCTAAGGAAGAAGAGAAGTAAGGAAAGTGTCACAATTTCATGACAAAGAAGTAAAGAAAGAAATGAACTAAGGGAAACGTCACGATTTTGCGACATACTCGATTTGGAAGAGCCAAGCAACAAAAATTTCATGATATCATGATAGGTTTTAGCTGAAAGCAAATTTCGAGGCAAACGTCGTGATATCACGACAAGTGTTAAGTGGAGGCACAGCTCAAAGAAAAATGTCACGATATCACGACATGTTCCGTTTTTGGACCTGTCTCATTTTTGCAACGCCATAAGCTTGGAAGAAGGAAATCAAGCCGACATATAATGAGCATTAGGGTTTTAATTTAATAATATCAAAATGCTAATCCTCGTTTTGTCTTTTGTAGAAAGCCATCTAGCAGTTGCATACTAGCAGAAGTAATGGCAAAAAAGACAAAATAAGCACAGATCAAGCAAAAGCCATCAGATGGAAATGTGAGATGCTAGGAATTTTTGGTCCATCTAGATTTTATAGATCTGGCCACAAAGAGACTTTACGGTGACTAAGCAACTGCCTCATTTAATGGAATATGTTGGCAATTGGCCAAAAAATGAAAATATCTACACACAGTTACCAAAATTTTCCGATGGACGCATTTAACAGGAGAATTTATGGTGAAAGTAATGGCATGTAGAGAATTTCAACTCAGAGGCGGCTCTGCAAAGATAAAATGTCAAAGAAACTAGTGACTCATCTGAATTTCTCTGAGGAATTAATGAGACGCTTCCAGTAGATGCACCAGAAAGATGAAGATACCTTCACATGCGGGGCCCATTTATGGAATATATCAGCGACTGACTAGAAAACGAATATATTTACTTGCAGATTCAGATGGATGAGAATAATATCAGATCATGCCTTCTCCATTTATGGCAAGTAACTACACTAAGATTTGCGAGAATGGTTAGGTTTTATCGAAACTCTATTTTAAAAGGCCTTATATTGTAAAACCTGGGTAGTAGAGTTTAAGTGATAAGATTTAGGGTTTTGGAAGAAGATATTTCTGAAAAGATCAGGGTTTGTCCTGAGTCTATATATACTTATTCTAGATGTAAACTCAGAAGGAAAAAACTTAGAATAAAAAGCTATTAGAGCAATTTCCTACAAATCTTGTTGAATGCTTTGTTTTAGACTTAGAGTTGGTGTGATTTTTGTTTTCTATGATAGCGTGGCCAGGAGCCTAATCTCTTTCAAATTGCGATAAGTTCATATTCTTTTGTTTTCATTTCATTAAGGTTTATTTAAATTATGCTATAGATCTGTGTTATCAGGATTGGATATGCTGCTAGGCTTCATTATTTCTATTGTATGCTAGGGAAAATTATAGATTTAAGGTTCAGACCTATTCTAAATTGCTCTATCCTCACTATGCGAGCTAGGCTACTGGTGAGAGATACCAATTTCAACTGAATTCCCTTTTGTTTGTGATTTTCTTTTAGATTTGTTTTGTCTCTGTATTATGCTCTTAGTAGAAGGTGATCTTAGAAAGTTGGACACCTTCCTCTTTGATTTGTTCTATTTGAAGCTAACTGGTATAACTAAGATTGGTAGTTTTTGTTTTGCAACAAAGTTAGGTAAATTTCTCTTTCTGCCCTACTCTACTCTCTCTATTCCACCGATTGAATGATCCATTTTTATCTTCTTTAGAATTTGTCTTTTATTTAAATATGCTAAAACATAAAGAGCTAGATCAAAAAACTGATTATAAATCTGAGTGTCCACAAAGATAATCAATTCCAAAAACATTACTGAACTAAAGTCCAGAACCCGTTGTAAGGTAACAGACAGTCCGCTTGAAACTATTCCAAAAGCAGAAAAGAGTGAATAGACATTCGACCCAACTCTGTAACTCACACCTTGGATATCTAGAAAGATCCTAAAGTGAGTGGGATTTATCCCTTATAAGTGTTATCAGGATTTCATGCTCATTCTTCACAAGGTGTGTATAAAAGTCGAACCAACAGGGATGTGATTGAATAGGGATATACTAAACCTACTGCTGCTGAATGGGCAACTTTGAATGTGGCTGATAAAAGGGCTAGAAAGGAAGCACTGAAGAATAATTCTTCCACCATTTATCATATCCAAGCCGCCCTTGATAGAAGTATTTTTCCTAGAATAGCTTCTTTTATAACTGTTGAATCTGCTTGGAATGCTTTAAAATAAAGTTATAGGGGTAGTGACCAAGTCAAACAAGTTAAACTACAAACCTTGAAATGAGAGTTTGAGACTCTTAAAATGCAAGAGTGAAAAGGTTTATGATTACTACGTGCGTGTGAAATCCATAGTAGATAAGATGGTCACTTTAGGAGAAGATGTAAAGCCTAAAGTTATAGTGAAGAAAGTGTTGAGGACACTTCTTCCTAAGTGGAATTCAGTTGCCATAACTATAGAATAATCCAAAGACCTAAATTCTCTGTCTTTTGAATCCCTAATTGGCTCACTTTTCTCACATGAAGAGAGGTTACAGCAAACTCCTTCCACAAGTTACAAAGGAGATGATAAAGCCTTTGCTTCACAAGAAGGCAGAGGTAGAGGCCATGGCAGAGGACATAATAGAGGTAGAGGCAAAAATAATCAGAGAGGTGGAACTCCTAACAGAGGAGGAAATTAGAATAGAGGAGGATTCTCAAATAGAGGTGAACAACATAATAGAGGAGGACAACAAAATAGAGGAAAATAATTAGGTAGAGGCAAAGGAGGAGATAAGTCAAAACAATCTTGCTACAACTATGGCAAACTTGGCCATTATGCTCGTGACTATTGGACAAAGACTTCACAAGGAACTAGTAGCATCCAGAGCAGTCAGTTTGGAAATTTTGGAGAAGAGGAAGAGGCCACAAATCTCTTTCTCTCTTATGGTTAGGCAGATCAGAACATGAATGATACATGGATCTTGGACACTGGGTGTTCAAACCATATGAGTGGCAAATAAGGTCTCTTTGCTACTCTAAACTCCTCATACAAATCCATCATCAAATTGGGAGATGGTAAATCATTGGTAGTTGAAGGCATTGGAGCAATGGCATTTCCAACTAAAGAAGGCGTCAAACATGAGTGATATCTATTACACACCCCATATTCAACACAATCTTTTAAGTGTTGGTCAAATGTTAGAAAAGAACTACAAGTTGCTTTTTGATGAGGGTAAATGCACTATTTTTGATCAAAATAACAGTAATAAAATCATTACACAAGTGCCAATGTCAAAGAATAGATTGTTTCCTTTAAATTTTGGAAAGCCAAGGGGAGATAAGTTAGCAAATGTTGCTATTTCCAATCCAAGTGTCCTATGGCACTTGAGATATAGTCATTTGAATTTAGCTAGTTTGAAAATGCTAACTTCCCAAGTGATGGTAATCGGACTTCCTAAAGTTTCGGATAGTAAGGAAGTCTGTGAAGGGTGTGCTCTTGGGAAGCATGCCAGATCAAAATTTTCTCATGGACAAGCCTGGCGGGCCAGCTATCCACTCCAACTAGTGCATACAGACATCTGTGGTCCGATGCAGACCAAGAGTCTTGGTAACAACTCTTACTTCCTATTCTTCATTGATGATTTTACTAGAATGTGTTGGATATATTTTTTGAAATATAAGGATGAAGCATTTGAATGCTTTGTCGATTTCAAAACAAGAGTTGAAAGTGAGAGTAGATATTTTGTAAAAATTCTTAGATCAGATAGGGGAGGAGAATACTCCTCTAATGAGTTTTTGAATTTTTGTAAGCAACATGGCATTAAGAGGCAGTTCATAGCTGCCTACACTCCATAGCAGAATGGTGTCACAGAGAGGAAGAATCGCACCATTGTGGAGATGGTAAGGTCTATGCTTTAGACGAAGCATTTGACTAATTCCTATTGGGCAGATGTAGCCAGGACCAGTGTACATATCTTGAACATAAGTCCTACTGCAAGTTTGGAAGGACAGACACCTTATCAAGCTTGGTATGGTAAAAATCCAAATGTTAAGTATTTTAGAGTGTTTGGCTCGCTGGCATATTCTCACATTCTTGATGAGCTAAGAAAGAAGCTTGATCCAAAGAGTTAGGCATGCATCTTTGTAGGATATTGTGAGAATACAAAATCTTACAGACTCTACAATCCCAGGACAAGAAAGTTTGTGCTTTCCAGGGATGTGATTTTTGATGAAGGGGGAGAATGGGATAAGCCCTAGATTTTCAGTGATGATGAATCTAGTGATGTAGGTTCTAAGCAGGTGCAACAACAGACACCATAGAAAAGTAAGTAGTCTCCTTCCAGAGATCCAGGTTCATCTTATGATTCAACTTCTTCACCAAGTCCTTCTCTGCAGAGATCAGTAATTTCCTCACCAATGGATATCAATTCTCCATCCAGAGGTAAGAGAACTCTACAGAATCATCCATCATATCAGATGTTGGATAAGAATTTTTCAAAAAGATACACTAGGAGTCAAGCTAGTGAAATGAATTATGTTCTACAAAGATTGTAAAATATGCACTTGTATGGTGATGATGTTTCCCAGCAGGAAACTAGGGGATATTTAGTTAACTACACTTTGTTAACTAATACATAGCTTGAACCTTCTGATTATGAGAATGCTTGTACTCAAAATATTTGGCAAGATGCCATGAAAGAGGAGATCACCTCTATAAAAAACAACGACACTTGGGAGCTGGTGAAGCTTCATAAAGGAAAGAAACATGTTGGATGTAAGTGGGTCTACAAGACCAAGTTTAATGTTGATGGTAGCATTGAGAGGCACAAGGTGAGATTAGTTGCAAAGGGATTTACTTAGAAATATGGAATTGATTATGAAGAGACTTTTGCTCCTGTAGCTAGACAGGAGACTATCATAATAGTTCTTGCCTTAGCTGCACACAAAGGATGGACAGTCCAACACATGGATGTAAAGAGTGCATTTCTAAATGGTTACTTGACAGAAGAAGTGTATGTTGAGCAACCATGGGGATTTGAAGAGAAATAAAAGGAAAATCTTGTTTACAAACTAAAGAAGGCTCTTTATGGCCTCAAGCAAGCATCGAGAGCTTGGTACTCATGCATTAATGGGTACTTTAAAGATTATGGGTTCATCAAAAGCAAAAATGAACCCACGCTCTACTACCTGAATCAAGGAAATGACATCCTCATAGTTTGTTTGTATGTGGATGATCTCATTTTTATGGGTAGTAATGAAAAATTTAACATGGAGTTCAAGCACTCCATGATGTAGGAATTTGAGATGAAGGATCTTGGCTTGATGAAATAATTTCTTGTAATGGAAGTACATGAAACAAATTCAGGGATCTTCATATGTCAACTTAAGTATGCTCGAGATATGATTCACAAGTTTTCTATGGAGCAATGCAAATCAGTTGCAACTCCAATTGGAATGGGATCCAATTAAGAAAGGATGGTTGAGCATCGAAAGTTGATGTGACCAATTTCAGAAGCATTGTTGGGAGTTTGATGTTTCTCGCCAGCACCAGACCAGACATTCAGTATGTTGTATCTCTTGTTTCTAGATTTATGTCTAATCCATTTGAGCCGCATTTACAGGCAGCTAAAAGGATTTAGAGATATGTGAAGGGTACATTGGATTTTGGAATCTAGTACTACAAAAGTGATACGATCAAGCTTGAAGGCTTTAGTGATAGTGATTGGGGCAGCAATATTGATGATAGAAAATCCACATCGGGTAGCTATTTTAGTCTTTGTTCAGGCATAATAACTTGGAGTTCCAAGAAGCAGACAGTAGTAGCACTATCTTCAACAAAAGCTAAGTATATAGCAGTAACTCATGCTAGTACTCAAGCTCTATGGCTCTGAAAGGTATTAGAAGAGATTGGAGAGTAGCAAAGTGGTCCAACTCAAATATTCTGTGACAACATCAATGCCATTCAGTTGGCATACAATCCTATCCACCATAGTAGATCCAAGCATTTTGATATGAAGTACCATTTCATCCGAGATATGGTGGAAACTGATATTATTGAGCTTCACTATTGGCACACTTTGGAGAACATCGCTAACATCTTCACCAAGGCACTGGCTAAAGCTCAATTTGTAAATCTGAGAGACTCTATAGTCAGTTCTCTCAAATTTAAGGGGAGAATGTTGCAAGTGTGAACAAGACTTACCTTGAAACAGTCTTAGAAAAATCCAATTTTTCTAAGCCCAGTGTGAACACACTTACCTTTTGTCGGCTAATTTTATCGGATGGTCGGCATGATTTTTCCTTCTCCCTTTCCTTCATTTTCTCCTTATCCCTCCATTCAGCTTCCTCCTTTCTTGCTGTCCATTTTCCCTTATCACTCCACTCCCTTCCTCTCCCCATGCTCGTTGCCACCTCCCACTCCACTTCCTACTCCTCTGTTCTCTCTAAACTCCCCGATCTTCCTCCACCTTCCCTTTCCTATGATTACTCAAGTTCTAAACCTATATAAGGTTTATGTTAATGTATTATCGTCTGGTTAGTTTAATATATTTTTGGCTGTAATTTTCATGTCATTTGTTTATTACCTTTGGCCTAATGTTAATCTAAGGTTAATTGAAACTTAGACTTACAAAATGTAGATTTATAAGGAACCCTCATGTGCAAATGTGAGTTCATTTCCGATCTTGATTTATCATAATGATACAAAATATCTCAAATACAAATGTGTTTGCAATTGTATTGTTCATTTACCAATTTTGAGCAAGATAATTTGATACAAGTAACTTGAATTAGCCAAATAAGTGTTCGTTGACCATGATTTATATGCATGTAACCGTACCAGACTACTATGTAAGTTAGGTCATCAAGATCTAGCTGATCCATAAGCATACATAGGTTTGTACAAAATAAGGTCGCTAATGTGACAGACATATCACCACGCTAGGAATTACCCAAGGCCAAGCGGGTTGGGCACAAACCACCTGTTATGGGGCTTACCTCATAGTTTTCAAATAATTGATAATTCCAGGGATTCAAGCTCATTCACCCTTATTTTCTTTTCAAGGGGTAGGGAAAGGGATTTATTTGCATTTTTCTTGTTCTTTTCTCTTGCTTCTTTTTTTTTGTATTTTTTGTATTAATGCTGGAATATTGCTGCGATGGTACAAAATGATATTTTTCTTTTTCTCATTTTCTTTGACTTTTCTTTTTCTTCCTATACTAGGGATACTTGCTTGAATTGGCTGTAGAGCAAGGGATTTTATTCTGGGTAGGGGTGAGCTTGTCCTTTTGTCAATTCTCAAAGATTATAGACCATGTGCATGATAGGATAGCAGGGGAAAATTTTTACTCAAGAAACCACTTCTACTATGTAGCATCATATCGAATTTGCAATGAAATCATTTTAATGTGAAGAGATATACTTGGGTCAAATAAATAACAAGATCAATTCTCTATGCTCAGAAATTTATTTAATTCAACTGTGGACTTTGATATAAGAGAGATTAATAATCATACCAAATAAAATCAATATATTTATTCATGTGAGTGTGAAAGTGCGGGATTCCAAATAAATGCTAATTTATCCAAAATAACTGAAAATATAACTGCAATACTTCAAGAATTAACAGGTGTGAAAATAAAAGATGTTTTTGAAGATTTTGATGATTTCGATTTTGTTATGTTTTTTTTTTTGGTTTTGATTTATGAATTGAAAAAATAAATAACATTACTATTTTTTTGAAATTTTTATATGGATGACTAAAATGAAACAATATGCAAAATAACAATATATACAATGATGAAATGACCAGATTTTATGCATAATGGCATTTAAGATGCATAATGTTCATAGGTTATTTAAGATCTTTACCATCTAAGGTATCTAATCTGTATACTCTTGAGCCAAATTTAGCAGTGATGATATATGGCCCAAGCCAGTTAGATTCAAATTTAAATTTAAGGTCTTTAGTTGCATTAGTATTTTTTTGATTTTATTTCAAGACAAGGTCATCGATATCAAAGGATTGATGATGAAATTTCTTGAGGTATGCTCATTTAAGCTTGTTTTGGTAGGCTCGAAGATGCTCCAAAGCATTGATGTGCTTCTCATCTAGGAGTTCCAGCTGACTAAATCTTCCAGCATGATATTCATCTCCTACTTTAGTATCTTGAAGTAGTAGAGCCAAAGAAGGAACTTCTAATTCAAAGGGAAAAACTGCTTCAACGCCATCAAACAAAACAAAAGGTGAAGTGCCTGTGGGGGTACAAACACTAGTTCGATAAGCCCACAAAGTAGGATATAGTTGAATGTGCCAATCTCGGCCAGATTTATTGACCAGTATATTAAGGATTTTAATTAATGTTTTATTAGATGCTTCTACTTGGCCATTACCCTGAGGATAATAGGGAGTGGACCAATGATGTTGAATTTTATATTTTTAACATAATTTCTTGACATATTTATTTTTTAAACAAGTTCCATTATCCAAGATGAGATTTGCAGGAATTCTAAACCTACAAATAATTTGATTAAAAATAAATTTGGAAACTTGGGTTCCAGTGCAAGAAGCTAAGGGCATAGCTTCAACCCACTTTGTGAAATACTCGGTGGCGGTTATGATGAATTTGTGTCCATCAGATGACACAGGGTTGATTTTTCCAATGATGTCTAAGCCCCATTTTGAAAAGGGCCAAGGAGATGAAATAGCCTATAGCTCTTGTGCAGGTGCATGGAAAAGGTCAACATGTTTTTGGAACTTGTCACAATGGCACACATAATCATGTGCATCATTCTCCATGGTAGGCCAAAAATATCCTATCCTAAGGAGCTTCTTAGCAATGGTGCTACCACTAAAGTGTCCCCCACAAGATCCATCGTGGGCTTCACTCAAAGCTGATCTAGCTTCTTCTAGATTCAAACATCCCAGTAGGATACCTTCAAAATATCTCCTATATAACGTATTGCCAATTATGACGAAGTGACTTGCTCATCTACGCAATAACCGGTGCTGGTTTCATTAAAACCTTCAGGGAAGGTCCCATGTTGAAGAAAATTGAAGATATCAGTGTACCAAAGTTCAGGAGTAGTTTCATTGATTAGAAACACATCAAAAGGTTCTAAGCATGATTTATTTGAAGTAGGTTCCTAGAGTCGATGAATAATTATGGTAGCATATTCATCCTCTAACTCCAAGGGTAAAAGAGATGCAGCTGCAGCCATAGCATCAACCGCACGATTGCTAGTTTGAGGAATAGCTTCCAAGGTAACTTGATCAAATAAAGATATTAATTGTAATACATATGATTTATATGGACATAATTTATCATCTTTGGTCTGATAAACATCATTAATTTTATTTATAACAAGTTGAGAATCATCGAAAACCAATAGATTTTTAATTTTTAGTGTCAAGGTAGCTCATAAGCCAAGGATTAGAGCCTCATATTCAGCAGTGTTATTAGTACAAGCAAACATTAATTTAAAGGACAAAGGTATAAGATTTTTCTATGGAGATATTAAAATAATACCTGCACCAGCCCCACTCATGCATCGGGCTCCGTCAAAGTATAAGGACCATTGCTCTGGATGGTCTACCTCTAGTTTAAGGCATTCATCAAGAAACTCAATGATGAGGGGATGGGTAGACTCTAAGGGTGTAGCAGCTAATTGATCTGCTATGATTTGACCCTTAAAAAAATTTTGTTCTATGAATGTGAGTTCAAAATCGCTTAGGGCAAGAACCCACTTTGCTGTGTGACTAGATAAATAAGGTCGACTCATGAGATACCGCAAAGGATCAGATTTATCAATAACATAGTTTTTTTTTACTAAGCATATAATGGCATAATTTTTGTGTAGAAAATACGACTGTTAGACATAATTTTTCTAATGATGTGTAGTGGGTTTCATAACTAATTAATGTTCTACTGATATAATAATTAGCACGTTCTTTCTTCTCATCATCAAGTTGAGCTAACATAGCTCCTAAGGCAAAATCTGAAGTAGAAATATACAAGATAAATGGGCGATCAGGTCTAGGTGGCGAAAGCACAGGTGGGTTAAGAAGATATTGTTTGAGGAGTTCAAATGCTTGCTGACATTCATAGTCCCAATGGAAAAAGACATCCTTCTTAAGAAGCTTAAGAAAGGGTCAAGTTTTATCCACCAACTTATCGATGAAGCGACGGATAGCTTGAAGCTTAGCTTGTAAACTTCGTAATTTTAATATATTTGTGGGTGCGATCATATCAATGATAGCCAAAATCTTGAGAGGATAAATTTTTATGCCACATAAAGAAACTATAACCCCCAATAATTTAACGAACTTAAATTCGAATATAAATTTAGTTGGATTCAATCGAATAAGATATTCCCTTAATCGATTAAATAATTTTCTCAAATCATCTAAATGGCCATCTTCATTAGTAGAACAAGCTATAATGTCATATACATAATCATGTAGTATATCATGCATCATATCATGAAAGATATAAGACATGTCTCGTTGATAGGTTGCACCTACATTCTTCAAACCGAATGGCATCACTTTCCAACAAAACATCCCCCAAGGGGTAATAAAGGCTATTTAAGCCTGATATTTAGGAGTATCCTGATCTGATTATAACCATAAAATCCATCCATTAAGGATATCATTCCACTCCTAGTAGTAAAATCAATGATCTAATCCATATTGGGAAGAGTAAAATCATCTTTAGGGCATGCAACATTAATATCTCTAAAGTTTGTGCAAACCCTAACCTTGGTAGCTTCTTTCTTAGTTACTGGAACTACATTCGAGATCCATTCAAAATAATCCATGGCTTGTATAAAAATAACATTTAAGAGTTTTTATAACTCCCATTTGACCAATAAGGCCACTTTAGGATGCATTTTTCTAAGTTTTTGTTTAACAGGTTTAGCATATGGATGGACTACTAGGTGATGCATAACTACAGAAGGGTCTAATCCTGGCATATCTTCATATGTCCAAGAAAAGACATCCTCATATTATTTAATAAATGCAATATATTTATCCTATTTTTCTTGACTTGATTCTAATCCAATGTTGATTAGGTGAGGATTATCCTCAGTTCCAATGTTAATTTTTATGACATTCTCTACTTCCATGTGTAGATTTTTATCAAAATTAGGTGGGGCAGGTGAAACACCCAATTATTGTAACTCTTCCAAGGTTAGCTTGGATAATTCATCTTGAGGAATCGTGGCCTCAAGTTGGGCTATACTAGACATAGAGCCATCAAAATAAAATTCATGATGTAATAATTCCTCAATGGAGACATCATGGAAGATATCTCCCTCCAACTCATCATCGGATTCGACGATCATCTCAGGGTAGGCTATAGATAGCATATTACATGTAAATGGATTATTCATTAGATGCAAAGCATCATGTTGATCCAAATAATCTTGGTAACATATGAGATGGTCATCGTCCTTAAATGGGAAAGGCTGACCCTTACTAGGAAATAGGCCCACACCACATCAGGCAGGCCATGGTTCTACCTCAAAAGGTTCTTTCATACCATTTTGGAAAGGTCCCACACCTTTCCATTTATATTCCAATTTAAGCATTATAGATTTGGATTTAATATACTCATTAGTAAAATAACATCGAGCATATCCATCGTAATGAGTCTTGTTGTTTCTAGGTATTCTACCCCAGTCATATCCCTTATAAATAAAAGCATAGCTCCCGACTTGGTAAATACTTCCCATAGGATGTGGGGTACCCAAGGTATGAGGAGATGGTGGAAAATTATTTAAAATAAGGGAATCTTGCATAGTAGCATTCGTTTTCTCTATATAAGAATTTTAGATAAATTGGGTAAGAGCTCGTCAGTAAGAGCATAAGAGGTAGAAGGAACATTTCCTACATATTTTGATGTGGAAACTATGCATTTGGTGGATGTAGATGTTGTAGAGATGTCGATGGATGATTCTATTATAGGTATAAAAGTTATAGGAGTAGAGCAAGAAGCCTTGGTTGTGGGATTAGGATCTTTCTGAGGTCCTAATGTGGCTTGTTTAGAGGATGGCTGAGCTGTATGTAGAGGTGGAACTAATGGAGAAGAAGTAGATGGAATTATGGGTGTGTGTTTCATATGTTTAGATGGATAATGAGAATTAGGATGTGTGGATGATAAAGCAAGTCAAAATTGAACTCCAACAGGTTCTACCAAAGCACACATATCAAAGGGTCTAGGATCACCATGAATGGTAACCAACTAGTTCTTAAATTCAAATTTAACACATTGATGTAAATTTGAGGGAACGGCTTGCATTGCGTTGACCCAAAGGTGACCCAAGAGTATAGTGTATGATGCAGGGCAATGTACAATAAACACAATCGTATCCAAGGTTTTCAGACCAGCCTGCAATGGGATGGTAATAACTCCACAAGTTTCTTGTGTTTCGTCATTGAAGGCTTTTATGATCATATCAGTTCTTTTCATTTCATCAGTTCTAAACCCAAGGTAGAAGTCAAAAGTATAGATGTTTAAATATGAACCATTATCAATCAAGACTCGTTTAACTGCTACATCTCCAATTAAGGTAGTAATATATAAGGGGTTATCCTTATGTAAACTATGTTGAGGTATGTCTCTATCCCGAAAGTCAATACAATCAACTTCACGAGTTATTATAGTATTAGCCAATGCTTCAGGTTGAATGTCTTGTGGTACCATAATCTGGCTTAATGTGAGCATTAATTCATCTCTATGTGTAGGGGAAGATCTTAAAAGATCCAAAAGAAAAATTCTAGCTATAATATTTGATATTTGCTCATTAATATTATAAGGTGGTTTAGGTTGAACATTAGGTTCCTGATTCCCTTTATTAAGAACTTTAAAATCAAATGGGGCTGATCCATCATTCTGCATTTGATCTTGTTGAGAGTTTTGAGCCTGTTGTCTAGTAATAGCTTCGATGGTACCCATAATATTATTCTGCGGATGATGAATGGGTCTTGGTATAGCATTTATGACTTGCTCATTAGTAGTGACTCTTATTGGAAATGGTTCTTCTAGGACCATATGACTTGTGATAGGGAGAATAGGATCTGATTCATCTTCAGAACTATTCAACTGATTTGAGGTGATTTCCATATCACTCTCAGTCTCATATTTTGTATCACTAAGATCAGGTGTCTGAATATTATGTAGAGGCCTAGTTGTAACCACGAATAAAGTTGTGTCAAATATTTCCAAATCATGAGCAAGTAAATTCCCACTAATAGTCCCTACATATCGGGTAGGAGGGGGAACATTATGATGTTCAATTTGATTAGCCACTTCCTTGCCATGTTTTGCTAAAGGATGTTGAAATGTGTCCAATGACTAATTGGAATTCTGATTCTAGTTTTGAGGAATGTTCTATTGAGTATTATTAGGAGGATTTTGCTTAGGTTGAAAGGCTTGTACCTCCATCTCATTGTTATCAATAAAGTCTTGTATTTTATGTTTTAATCTTTTACAATAGTTGGTAGTGTGTCCAGGTCCTCTATGGAAGTCACAGTGTAAATCAGCTCTGTATCTGGGTATAGTTGGATCAGGTTCCTGGATAGTTGGTAATTGAATCAAACATCATTCTAATAATTGTGGTATAATGGTTGATAAAGGTTGATTTAATCTAGTAAATTCTCGAGGAGGTTTATTAGGAGGTTTCAATATAAAATTCTCCATTGTCTTCGCAACATTAATAGTAGAAATATTTCTACTATCAGTGACTCCATCACCCACAACTTGTTTATTTTTATATTGATTTCTAGATGTTTTCTCATCATCTTTATTTTTAAGCTGACCTCTCCTAATAAGAGCATATTCCACTCGTTTGGCTAAGTCTATAGTCTGATCGAAGGTGGTCAAGGTAGTAGTTAATAATTTGTAAGATAGTTGGTCTTGTAAATTATTAATAAAGATGTCCAACATCTCCCTATAAGGTAACACAAAGTGCAATTTTCCTATCAACTATCTCCACATAGCTAGGAAATCGGCAAAACATTCATATTTTTCTTGTTTTAAGTTGTACAAGTATTTAATGGTCACATGCCTTTCGATGTAGGCACTAAATTGATGCACAAAAGACTCAACAGTTTCTTCAAAATTCCTCAAATAATTAGTGGGTAATTGATAATACCACTCTAATGCCATTCCTCCTAAAATTTTTGGGAACATTTTTAGCAATAATAAGTCATCATGTGATATATCATGACATGCTATCCTAAACATATGAAGATGCTCTATGGGATCTTTGGTTCCTTTATATATGGGCAAGACAGGCATAGGAAAATGTTTAGGATATGGTTGTGCTACAACTATAGGATCTAGAGGTTGACTACACATCTCTCGATAATTGTACAAGGGACGATAGGGATCTATCTGATCCATGCGGGAAACTAACTGTTTCACCATGGTTTCAATATTACTAGTTTGTCCACCATATTGGTTTGGCGGGACATAGGTATGGGATTTATGAGTGTATGAAAGTGTGACATAAGGATTAGACTCTATATTGCTATTATGCAAAGCATTGGTAGACAGAGTATTATGAAGAGGATTTGTAGTAGTATTATGTTGTATCCCAAATTGTTGGTAATTGGTGTTTGGTTTTGTTTTAGGTTTTTGCTGATTTGAGGTATATTTCTCAATAGCTTGGAAAAATAGAGCAATAAATGAGGGTTTATTTTGTGTGGGAATGACCCTAGGCTTTCTAATAGGCACTTTAGATGGTTGGGTAACCTGTTGTTGTTGCATGTTTTAGATCACAGCGACCATATCCAAATTGGATGGTCCAACTTGATCACTCTCTTGTTCAATAAAGGACAAGGGATTAGTGCATGTGTGAAATACGTCTTCTAGAGTTTCTTGGGTCTCACTAATTCGATCCTTGTCCATGTGGACTGCTCTATTAAGAACACCAATATTAGTATTAATGAACTTCCATAATTGATCCATGTTTTCAAACATGACAGCTCCTCCCAGAGACATCTTAGGGGATGAGTATCCTTCCTCTCTTTTATTTTCTTCTTGTTCATTTCCTACAAAAATGTCTTCTTCCTACTGATCTAGGGTTCCTTCTTCCAAAATTTGATCTTCAAGAAGGACATCTAGGTTATTTATTGGTTTTCCT
Source organism: Wollemia nobilis (assembly GCA_028583015.1). Classification (NCBI taxonomy): domain Eukaryota; kingdom Viridiplantae; phylum Streptophyta; class Pinopsida; order Araucariales; family Araucariaceae; genus Wollemia; species Wollemia nobilis. The sequence continues at coordinate 1,815,731 of JAQPPZ010016829.1, read as the reverse complement.
AACCAATATTCTTCTTCTTCAGTCTATTTCCCATTCCTAAGTCTAGGCATTGTGCTTAAACTTAGATTTTAGAATATATATATACTTGTATATATGCGATAGGTTTGAGAGGAATATATTTTAATCATATACCTACTATAATACTTAAAAGGGAAATGTTTTGATTTTTTGTTTTGTTTTTATTTTTGTTTTTATTGTTTTTGTGTTTTATAATATTATTATAAAGATAACAAATAGAATTCTAGTTGCAAAAGGAATAATAATAATAAGAATAATGACTTAGTTTTCTATAAATAGTTTATGGATATCGTTGATGGGATCAAGTTCATCAGGAGTCATGAAATGCTCCTCTTCAAATTGAAAATGGTTTTTCAAAAATTTGACAAAGTGTGCTATAGTAATATGATCTGTCTCGGATTTTGACCTATAGAAATAAAGTTCATGGCAATATTCTCGATATAACACAGCTCTAGGAACTCTATTCCATATTTTTCTATCCATAAGAATGACTTCTTGATCCTCTATACGAGATAGAAACTTATGTACTACAACTGCATTCTCAAGGTATTCTTCAAAGGTGTACAATTCAGAAGACACAAGTGCTATTTTACCTGCTAACCACCTATGGCAAGCTCTCTGAAGTTCATGATATAAGGTTACTTGATCAGGATCCATGATTCTAGCTAGGAAAAACCTCTTAATTTTCCTAAGTTCTATAGATCTGGATTCAATGATACCTAATCTCCTATCAAGTTCGTCCCACAAAGGTTGAACCCTATTTGTTTGAGGTACTCTAAGTACAGAAGTAAACTCTATGGCCATTAATTGATTTTCAAAATTTATGGTGATAGCTCATATTTTATTATAATCTATCGTCTAAATATGATATACAAATTTAATTGTTTGTCTGATGATTCTAGATGTTAATAATAATTTTTTTTTTGGGTTGTTTTCAAAAGGTTTTTAGTTTCACATCAGGTTCACCAAAATGTATCAACCCAAAATTTTCACGCCCTTGCCTTCAGGCTAAAGGATCCGTGCTCGGAAGGGGGATACAAGAAGGATGGAACAATACCTCGGACTAAGAGGCCCTTTGAAGGTTGCACCTCTCGAGGGAGGGGTATAAAGGTGAATTTTTGACGGATGGTGGGGTTCACCAGGAAACTTTGAGTGGCAGATTCCACACCTAGGTTGAGAATGGGTTTGATGTGTTCATTTTGTACTTTAATCATTCATATCCCTAGGTTGGCCAAAATGAATCTAAGCTATTCTATATGAAATGATAATTTATATGAATACAAAAAGCATGAATGAATCCTAAATACCAGGAATATACTTAAATAAGAAATAATGCACCTAATTCCAGATGGATGATGAAGATTCTAAAGCTTGTAGGAGTTCAGATTGTCTCGAATATGACAGGATCATCTGCAATTGAACATAATCATCTCAGATCACAGTCGATCATTTGAAATCAGACAAGATCATCGTTGATCTGACAAATTCGTCAAACGAATCTGTCAAAAGCCTATAATCACAAAAATAGACACCAAAAACCAAAAATGCTATTGCAAGAATAATGCAAAATAATGGAAATGATAGTATGAATTCTTAATTGATAAATCTAGATAGCAGATTTAAATGAAATACATTGTTTTAATAACTTATTTTAACTTTATCATGCATTTATGCTAGATGAGGTGAACTCCAGGATGCATAATGAAAATAAATCAAGCTAATGCATAGTAAAATAAAGAAGAAAGATGATAAATGCAAACTCAGGGCTCTGGTTTCCCCCAATCTAAATTTCTATCGAGATCACCTCCAATGGTATGAGATCATCGTCGATCTACGACATGATCATCTAAAATCGTCTGGAATTGCCTACGACGATCTGAGCTTCCTCCAGTTGAAGCACAGTGAAAACCAGCAATGAAAAGCTTGAAAATGCAAATGCAAATGATGGGGGTGAGGATTTTCTAATACAACAAAACTAGAATTGCAGGGGAATGATCAACCATGGGTATAAAATGGGAAAATCCCAAGTTTATATAGGATTAAGGGGAGGTTAAGAGGTTGGGGATCATCCCAATATGGGAGATCCTCAACGGAGGAATCTCCAACTGCACAGACATGCTTCTACCCAAGTTGGAGAGGCTGTTGAAACAGAATCTAATTATGAAAATTTGATTTTGGGATGAAATCATCTGGACATTCTGTTCCAGATGAATTCGTCCGATCTGGGACGATTTCGTCTAATCGGTGATGATATCGTCCAATGGTCAAAACAACTCCTAAAAATGGCATGAAAAATGGGGTGAACGGTTAACAGGCGGTTTTGGGGTTAAAATTCAAATTTTATCTTTTTACTAAGGGTTTAACTGCGCCAATTTTAGGGTGCTACAACTCCACATACAACAATCACAAATGTTTAACTTCACACCTTATAACTCCCTAAAAAAATACAATAATCATTTATTTTTACTAAATACCTTATAACTCCCTGGTTATAATAGAAATGATTTTCAATGCACCAAAACTTTGGAAATATCAAATATTACCATGCGCTAGAGATAAATATTTTTTTACGAAATTCATAGCCCTTGCAAATTTCAAAATCAATAATGTCTTTGCCAAAATTAATGTGCCTTCACCATATTCAAAATCGTTAATATGGATTTGTTGATGTTTATGGCTTTTGGTGAAATTTTAATGTGTTTCCATTTTTGGTTTGCAATTAAACTAGTTTATGCCAAATTTTAAATTTTAGTTCATGTTTTCATTGTGTTTTAGCTTTTTGTCAAAGTTTTGGTGTTGTTTCTTTATTGGTGTAGTTGTTAAATGGACACTATACATTTGATGATTTGTTTGGTATTTGTTCCTGTGTCACTCAGGATAAATTGCCTATTTTTGAAAACATCTAAAACTTGAAGAAAAAGAAAGTGAGATGATTAGTATATATTCTTATGAATTTGGAACCAGATAGTCAAATTTGAAACATTGAAATCATTTTGCAAATGCTCCACAAGTACTACACATCTTAAAGGAATATTCCTTGAAATATTGAAGGATGAAGTTTTTTTTGGTTTTGCAAATTATGGTGAAAATCCAATGAGCTCAATTTCGCATTACTTGATCTCTAACCCAGGTTGCAGATCAATTTTGCAAAAGTGATATAAAGCTTGAATAAAATGCAATCAAAGCAAATGCAATGGAAAGTAAAGCCAAATTAGTCACCACAGGCTAGATAACCTTCATCGAGACTATAAATGCCTGACTGGAAATGGAGCCATGTCTATACTGAAATAAAGAAAATAAGCAAAATATAAAGTTCATCTAAAACTTGGATGAATCAAACAACCTCTACCGAGGCTATAAATTCTTTTTTGGTAGTAGAGTAATGTCTTGAAGAGAGCAATGTAGAAGTGCATTTAAAAGAGGAAATTTTTATAGCCTAACTGCAAAATTGATAATGAATTCTGGATAGTATCAGGAAAATTAATGAATCACATAGCACACACTAAGCAAAAGAAAATGTTTCAAATATTTCAGTTTGAACTTATTTATTCATATTCTTAGGATATTATTGGCTCTCATTTGGCTATTTTTTGAGTTTTGTTGGTTTCATAGTTGGTTTCTAAAGTTTGAAATGTTCAGGAACATTTTCCAGTAGAGTCACAATTTGTTGTGACCACTTCACAACAACCCCAAAATTGGGGACCCACTAAAATTTTTATGTGTATTTTTATTTTTGAGTCTTTATTAGGTTTGATATAATGACTTTAAATTTTTTAATTTTGAATTAAATAATTTAAAATTCATTAAGTAATTAGTTTTAAATGTTTTAAATTCAAATTAAGTTTTAAAGTTGATTTTAAAAGTTTTATTAGAACATTTAAATTTCACTCCAAATTTAAATAAAACATTTGAAATTTATATTAAAATTTAAATGTTTTAATTATTTTTTATTTTTAAAGGTTAATTCTAAAATGTTTTGGTTTCATTTATTTAGCAGGTAAGTAGTGCGGTCTACACAACGAACCAGGAATAGTCAACACTTCAGTATATTATGAAGCAGGCGTGCTAGATGAAAGTTAGAAAGGTGCATAAAGGATGAATTAATCATCATCAATACTTGGATGGGTTCACATTGATAAATTTGCTATTGTACAAATATACAAGACATATGGGATTTCTGACAATGGTAGAGTGACAGTAATTTGGGTAATCATTGTGTATTTTATCAGATGACATAGATGGATGGTTCACGTAGAGGTTAAACATATCATATCTCCAAGAGCTAAGAATGATTGATGGGTATAGTATCCTTGAAAAATGCTCGATTTTGGTGTTGTAGAGAAAGTAGTGTTGTTGTGCCATATAACGCGAATTAGATGCCAAGATTTCTGTGTAGAGGTAAATTTATTTGTGAAGTCACAATTTTCATATCACTTATTGGTCACCATTTTTTACATCGCCTTCCACGTAGACCTATCAACACGTGTGAAACTATTTCAAACTTGTTACAAATATCATTATTTTCTCACTTTTATTTGATGTACTTTTCATTGATACATGATACATTGCTTTTCTCGACAGATGTTGTCACTCTGAAAAGACCAACTTGGATGAAATTTGATTGATTCACATTGCACAAATGACAGTGATATCATGAACGTAGAGGTTTATGGGGAATTACAAATTTATTTGCATAGTCAAAGTACAGGTGGACATTGCTTGTTATGGATAGCCTAGACAAGGATGGAGCACAGGCAGGATGATTTAACAAATAATAAACTCTCATATGAAGAGAATTATTGAAATAAAGGGTTGGATGTGCATTACAAAGACATGATTAATCCAATGGATGACATGGCACCATGGATTTATTATTCAAGGAGATGGTATGACTCAGTGAATAACGATTCGAGCAGATGGTATTAAAGTGGAATGAAATATTAACATAGAACTGTGAAAAATTAAATGAATGCAGATGACTTGGTGTTAGCATAATATGGTGGATATCTAGAAAGTGTCTACTACATCATATATGTAAATGGTACTACAAATTACTATGAATCAAGGGCACTTATGGTAGAGTACTTGGAGATGCCATCGTAGAGGATGATCCCCTGAGATACTACTTATCCATCACCTCCCATGTTGTAAATAAGACATTGAATGCTATCTTAAAAGAAGTTGTGGGTGCAATTCAAGTGTGATGTGGAACGGACCTTACAAAATATAAAACCCCAAACATGATAAGGCAGATGAACACAGGGTGATTGCAGCATAAAGGAGGTAAAACATGAAATAGATTTTGATATCCCCAAGTTATCTTAACTATTGATGTTTGAAAGTATTTTTGGTTGCTTAAATTTTATTGAAGTTCATTAATGACTATAAATATAGGGAATGTGATGGGCTAAATATTTCACGCTTATAATAAATGACCTTTTATTATCTCATATGCTTGGGTGATTTATTTTTACAAATACACTAAAGTTTTATCACCTATGATGGTTTATGCAACAATAGCAAGAAGTGTGTAATTCCATAAAAATGGATGCGATGAATGTGAATAATATTAGAAGGATCCTCGAAATTTTAACAGTAGTGAGGAGTAGCTAGACTTGCATACTATGAAGAAGAAACTAATAATGGAGGCTAATTTTTATAAATAAATGTGAAATTTTTGCCTACACATGTATGTTGTTAGGTTTCACCGAAGGTTCATGGAAATAGGTTGATAGTTGTATTCCATAAGATGACAAGAGATAAATCCTTATAAAATATAAAAATATGAAATTGTAAAAACATTACAAATTGGAATAGTAAAATGTTACGAAATCCAAAGAAAGAGAGCAATTTTGGAAATGAAAAATGAACAGAGAATTTCTAAAATATTCAAATACGTCATTGCAAGATGAAAAGGGGGTCAAAAATTTTGGATATAGGAGGAGATTGAAGAATGAACTCCTAGAAGGACAAGTTGTCGAGAGTTTCATACAATGAGAACATGAGCTTTTGAAGAGTATTTATTGTAATATCTAGAGTGATATATCAAATAATTTTTATTGAAATAAGAATTATTATGGTTGTAGACACCAAAATATAGCACCCTTTAGTTCACATTCACCACCTCACCATCAAATACTGCATAGTAAAGATATATGCCTAAGTTCTAACTTAGGGATATAAAATCCTACACATCATTATACTTTCCTAATTTATTTAATTAGGAAAATCACCCTAGGATACCTTGTCTACCCATTGGACATGTGTCAAAGAGAAATGAACCCATTCGTCCAATAAAGTTAGATGTCATTAGTTTTTGCACCACATTATGTTGTACACAACGCAGGGGCAAAAAGAGGCAACTGTAGACACCAAAGTCTAGCACCCTTTAGTTAACATTCACCACCTCACCATCAAATCCTGCATAATAAATATATATGTCTAAGTTCTAACTTAGGGATATAAAATCCTGCACATCATTATACTTTCCTAATTTATTTAATTAGGAAAATCACCCTAGGATACCCTGTCTACCCATTGGACATGTGTCATGGACACTTCATCCAACATCCATGCCACATATTACCCACTCCTGTCCCCTTTATCCTTGCACATGAGATATATTCCCAACACCCATGCCATAAATCCTTTGTTGTTGTCTCCTTGTCCCTTCACATAAAACATCCCACATCCTACTCCACTTGGAGCCACATAACCCTAGTTACATGAGCCACACTGAGTGACTCACTGTAATTGCCCCTTCCACCTAGTAGTCTAGATTTACCACTTGGAAAGTGAGGCTGGCCACCTCACATTTCCCTCCAAAGCCCCAGGTAGCCCATAAATACACCATCAATCCACCAAAAAAAGGGAGCTAAATTGGCATACTGATAGGCTATCGAAATAGATCTAGATCCAATGAGAAATTGAGAGCGCAAGCTTGACTTTGATCATTGGATTGAATTCTAAGGCAATCTATTATTCAACTGAAACCACCTGTCCATGGTTCCACAATAAAAAATGTGCATCCATAGTTTTGCAACCACAGGTCCGTGGTTTCTAGCCCACAACCGTGCTTTCACGGTTCCATAGTCCCGAGAACAAAAATGGATTTCATTGATAGAGATTAGTGATTTGAGTATTAAGCAAGGCTTTATTTGTTAATTTTTTAGTTTTATCTGCTTTTTTATCCATATCAGTCATAGGTTTATGTGTAGCATTTGGATTTATCCCTTGAATCTATGGGTACTACTAATATCCTTTGCTAGTTTGCATGTGTACAGGTAACAGGTATCTTGGATAGGATGCTAAAGCTGGAGTGGTCCCATGCTGGATACCAACGCCCACTCACCCTCTAAAGTTGTAGTTGAATACGAGGAGAACATTGTACATTGCAGAAGATTTGGAGAACTCCTAGAGAGAAATTTGTATCACATTGAGACAAATATTGTAACATCGTACCCAAGCTACTTGGGGCAATCTAAAATATTGCAAATCTGTATCGCAAGAGTCAATATATATAAAGGATTTCATTATTTTGGGAAATCTCTTTGTGTCTGTGTGTTTTTATATTGCAAGTGTTCAAGTATTTTAGTTAAAAAAATGGTGATCATGGTGGGACCTCCCAAGGGTTTCATTTTGTTTTGCCTTGCTTTATTTTAATCTTACTAATCTTTTTTTGCATGTACAGGTGCTAAGGAGTTTGAAATGAACGAGAATTAGTTAACCTGTTACTGTAGAACCACACATCCATGGTTTACCTTATGAGAAAACACCCATTCATGGTTGTTGCACTATTGAAATGTGGACCGACGGTTGAAAGCTAGAAGGAGCAGCAAAAAGGAACACAGGTGCTAAGGAATTTGAAACACATGGGAATTAGTTAACCTGTTATTATGGAATTGCACATCCACGGTTTACCTTATGAGGAAATGCTCATTCACGGTTGTTGCACTATTGAAATGCGGATCGACAGTTGAAATCTAGAAGGAACAAAAAAAGGAACACACGTATGTACCTTGTGCCATATTTTTAATTTATCCTTTAGTTCTAGACTTAGGTTGCATTTAAGTAGATTAAGGGTTTCAATTTTGTATGCCAATGCTTGCATTTAGGTCTTAGGATAGAAAAATCTACTTAAATATTGCATTCATAAACACAATAACAAAGAAAAATAAATGAGGATCTGCATATGCATAGTAGGGAATAATCATATTGCATGTACCAAGTTAGAAATAACCCAGGTATTTATTTTTTAGGGTTTGGGCTTATATTTGACTTGGTTATGTTGATAGAAAGGACCCGCGCACCCACGGTTAGGATCTCCCAAATGTGCATGTGCAGTTGGCAAACCACATACCCGTGGTTTACTAGAACTAACCATCCACCCACAATTAGCCCTGTTAAACAGAATTTGGCCGAGTCTTACCTGAATTTGCAATTTTACCCCTAATATGATTTTGTCTGCTATTCTGTGTCTTTCCTAATTTCTACATTAGGCATAAAAATAAAATTGCATGTTATATTTGCATCGCACAATAGAAAAAAAACCTTCACACACACATGTATAATTAAAATATTGGTCCAGTTGGATTTCATCACCAACCCCCAATTCAGATCGGTGACATTGAAATTCATCTCCTTCCACCGACTTACCCCCTAGATCATCCATAGATAGGATAAAAGCACTCTTTAAGCTGGTATAAGTCATTGGTGTTCAAGTTGTCTCCCACTATTGGAACTATTGTTGAATCAAAGTGGAAGAGCTAGGCGAACCCCCCACTATGATTTAAGCGGTGTACCCTAGCCTCTTTTGAGAAATCACGCTTGATTGTAGTGTTCTTAATCACCATATTTATTGAGTTTTATTATTCTATTCCAAAAAAATAAAATATCTTAAAAAACACATCGACAATTTTTTTTTTCAAAAACTTAGTGCAAACTAGGGTCAAACACTTTGTATGTTTATTTGTTTGGCATGTTCTATTACATTGTACTTTCTTTTTCATTCATATAGATTGCATATTAGCATATGTTAGTGACTCATAATCAAGTTAAGAAATTAGTGTCAAGCCAAAGTCAGTGGTCATCCCCTATGGCCTCTCAGTCTGGCAATGTCCCTCACACTTCGATGGTGGGACAAGTAGATGTGCCCATTTCTATGTCCTCGAGTCTTGATATAGGGCATTCTAGTAATGCCCCCATCATAGACATAGACATATGCATAGAGCTACTCACATAGCTATACCTGAGACACCTAGGAGTGAACCTCCTGTAGCAGTAGACAGTCCAGTCACCATGATAGATATGGATACTGTTAGAATGTACTTGAATGCAGCTGTAATGGTCTTCCCATAATTACCACCACTCTCCATCCCATCATGTGTCATACCCTCATTACAACAAGAATCCATATTCACCTATCCATAGTAGTCACAATAGATTTTCACCAATCCTCTCTTTGAGTTGGCTACTATAGCATTAGCCAATCAACCATTGTCATCCAACCAAATTCCCCCCACATTATCACAACAAATGACCATTACCACTAATCCCTTGTATGAAATAATTCCTTTTTTTTTGCAAGCCCTAATATCCATTCCTCCATCCACACTTGTAGGACATACATCTCATACCATTCCACATTCAGTGGTGATACCCTTTGCTACTTACCCCCCATCTACCTCCACTACCATGGTTGTTCCACAACCAATTCAGTCCACCACGTCATAGGTAGCAATCCCTATGTCAAATGTAATTGCTATGCAATATGATTTCTTACAATTATAGCAAATGATTTTAGATAATGCTAACCATAGCATGAACCCTGACCCTAACCAACATTTACAAGGGATTGAGAAAAATATTCCACCTACATCTCATTCAACCTAATACCTTTATCCAAGATCCATCTTGGGTAATGCGTCCTCCCTCTACCACTATGGTTCACAATCAACCACCGCACACATATGCTAATGTAGTAGGTCAGTATAATATCATACATTCATCACCCCATCCATATCATAACATCCCTCAACATCCATACCATAACACATTTCTGTCAAACATGTCTTATCATCCCCAACCTACATACAATGCACCCCATTACCAGCAGCATTAAGTACATTCGAGTGTCAGTCCTATGGATGATCCTAGATACCAATTTTTACAGAGTTAGATTGATATTCTTGCCATGCAAACCCTAGGCTTGCAATACCAAAATCTAAATTTAAGGCAACTACTCAATCACCCCATTTACGCTTCGATACTAGATCTGCCATATCCACATGATTTCCAGATATCGAAGATTGAATTTAAAGGATAAGAGGATCCTCGTGAGCATGTAACAAGATTTGTGAATGCATGCTTCAAAATCAAAAGCAGTGATGCATTTCTATTACATACATTTCCTCAAACATTAGGGGGGAAGCCCAAGATTGGTACAACCATCTACCACATCAAAGTATTTTTATCTTTGAACAACTAGCGGACCAGTTCCTGGAAAGATTTGCCCTAAATGTTAGAAAACAAACAACATTGACTGATTTGATTTACCTAAAACAATATGACGATGAATTGGTCTATGACTTTGGCAATAGATGGAGATCAGTCATGATCAAGTTATCATTTTCACTCCCTATGCTAGAGATAATATGAATGTTCACGAAGAGTTTTGGTAGACCCATATCTTAATTGCTAGAGCTACAACAGTATAGAACATTCGATAAGGCACTCGCCCAAGCAAAACTGATTGAAGAAATAAAAATTCAAGAAGGTGAGATTAAGCCTAAGAAAAAAGAGTGGCACAATAAGAATAAAAAGTGGAATAACCACGGTCAGTCCAAGACCACACAGGTTAATCAGATAGTTTTGAGCCAACCATAGTCAAATCAACCACCTCAAACACAAATCTAACAACCCCAACAACAACAACAACCACACCAACCAAATTATCAAGTGGTTCCACCCCCACAGTAGGCACACAATTAGACACAATCTACAAAAAGGCAACAACATCATTTTAATCCAAAAAGAAACTACACGTCAGTACAAGAGCCATATTCATTAGTATTTTAGAAGTTGTATGCGGCAAAACTCTTTAATTTACCAGAAATGAAACCTGATGATCCTAACAAACCAAAGACAAAAGGTTACAAAGAAAACCTCTTTTGCATCTATCATAGATAAAGAGGACATGATATTAAAGGTTTTCATGGATTTAAAGGGATTGTGTAAGATTTATTGGAAGTGGGTACAATAAAAATTGACAACCCACTAGCCCAAAATAACCAAAACCTAGGCATATATCAGACATCTTTGCCACATTGAGAGGTGAATCAAAAACTGATGGGATCATCAACTTCTACAGTTCCTCCCAATCAAGTTACTTATGTGTCTCAACTACCACAAGGTTTTATAGGGGCTATTAGTATAGTTACCTAGGGACAAAGGCAAGCTAACTGCACAACCCAGGTTTCAACAACATTACCAACTAATATGCCCATACAACTTGGATCAAGTGGGCCACCACCACCATTCCACAACTTCCCTATTGTTACATTAAAAAACCAATTAACATAGAGTTTGAAAATGGCTTCAGTAAAATTGTCAATTTATGAACTAATACAACAATCAACACCTCATAGGGAAGCATTGATGGAAATTTTGAAGTCTATTCAAGTATAATAAGAAGACCCCAATTCATTCAATTCCTTTATGGGCAGTGTGCAAAAGTGCATGGAACCCTCGATAGTCTTCTATGACTTCAAGGAAACATAAATATCAGTAGATTCACCTGAACCGCCATTGCACATAGTAGCTCACATTGATAGGAAATCCTTCAAGAGAGTTCTTATTGATACAGGTTCTTCAATCAACCTCATTACCACACCTACCATGATGAAGCTCAACATCCCATCATATCACATCACAACATCCATGTTCACTCTTAGGGCCTTTAATGATGCTTTATGCTCAACTTTAGGGAATGTTGTTCTTCCCATCATCATGGAGGTGAAAAAAATACATGTTCTCTTTCACATATTGGAAGGGAAAATGCAATATAACATACTTCTTGGACACCCTTGGATTAGGGAAATGAAATGTGTGCCTTCAAAATTACATCAATGCATAAAATATGTGCATGAATGCAAGGTACATTGCATACTAGCTGACACTGAACCTTTCAAATACTGCAACTTTATTTCAAATCCTTATGAGCCTTTACTCCCATCAACACATATAACCATCCAACCACTAGTCATTAGAACCATTCCATCAAGCACCACATCATCAAAAGCACCCATTCCAAAAGAGTTGCCTATAGTTGATCTAGCTTTCGCATCTAAAAGCATTAGCTCAACGCATAATTCAAACATCGCATTTAATTTTCAATTACACCCACTTATCCTACTAATCTATTTCTAACTCCATCTAGTACACTTCTAGATTCAAAACCACCATTCACATTCAAAGCAGAACCCACATCATCAGCAACTACTTCATAGTCATTAGAACCCGTAGTCTCACAAATAGGGCCACCTGTTAGAGATAATACAACACTGCCAGTAGAGCCAAGATCTAAGGCTCAAGAATCCTCTTCATCCACTGATCCATTAGCCACACAACCATCTAGAGTTGTAGTACATCTCACCAATCCAAGTATTGGTGAGTACATTATTGAAAGTGTCACAGTCACACCACCTATCGAGTCAGTCAAAGATTACGGTCACCCTCGCAACCCCCCTTTAGCTATTTGTGATATATAGAATGGGTTATAAAACAAATGCAATAAATTTCATATATGGAGGGATGGATTCTTCATCTGATCCACCTCCTCAAAATGACAACTCTTTACAAGAGTTTAATGAAAATATTTATTATCTATCGAACCCAAGTTTCCCAGTCAAATATTTTTGAAGGGTTAGTTGGCAAGGATATGTTCTTGGAAAACATGAACAAAGTCCTCACCATATTATTGAACCAAAATATAGAGGGCCAAGTGACCACTCCGGTCTAGGTTATAAACATTCCATCGCAAGCTCTTCACTTAATCAAGCTTTCCAAGAACTTGACATTGAATGCGAACAAGAGGAGGAAAAGAGCGATGATGAGGATGAACCTAATGATGAAGATGAACACATAGAAAGTAGATACCAAATCTACAATTTTTACCCTCAAGAGAAAGCTTTACAATGAGAGGCATATTATGAAGATCCTAATGCGATAGAAAACCTTAGGCAAGACCTTGAGCCACTAATGTTGGGACCTCATACAAATGCTAATAGATTCTAGATGAGTGACAATGATGATGATGAAATTGAAATGATTTTTATCAACCATGCTCTTGAGATACAAGCTAGGAGAATGCTCCAAGATGAAGCATGTCTTGAATGGTTTAATCAAGAAGAAGAAGAACCTCAAGAAGAGATAATATATGGAGAAACCATGCAGAAAGATAACTGGTATCAATAGAAGTTTCCAATAGACCGCACACTTTTTTGGCCAAACAAAGAGCATGAGGATCCTGAACCAGAACCTCCTCCATCATATTGGTAAAGCATATAACAAAATCAATTACACACATTAGGTCAGTTGCAACCTAGATAATATGAGTCATCAATTCTTGAATCGCAACCACCTCATTTCCATCAAGTCAACATGATTTTTGTTGATTTTCTCACCCCACTTCGCAATCCATATAATGAGACAAAACCGATCTATATCGACACCATTATCATAACCATGGACAGGATTTCATCCCCGTCATCCATTGCTGACTTCATCCTATCCGAAGAGTTGTTGCGTGCTTCAACCACTTATATTTCATAACAACATTCATCATCAAATAATTTAATTTTTCAAACTGAGATAGAGGGGGACACCCCAGACACATTTGAAAATGTGGTAGATGATATCCACCTCATCCCGACTCCGCATCAACTAGAAGAAGGTTTTCACATGCTAATAGAAGAGTCTATAGATGTTAACCTTAGTGAAGACATGGACAATCCCCAGATTGTGAAAATAGCAAAAGAATTATCCATAGAAGAAAAATAAAGCATCATAAACATGCTTATTAAAAATAAGGAAGTGTTCACATGGTCCTACAAAGACATGCTTGGCTTAGATCTGAACTTGGTAGTCCACAAACTTATGCTAGCACATGATGCCAAGTCATTGAAGCAGAAGCTTAGGAAATTTCATCCAACAGTCACATTAATTATGAAAGAAGAGTTGCAAAATTTATTGGATGTACACTTCATAGTACCAATCGATTATCCTGAATGGCTTTCAAACATGGTACCCATTCATAAACGAATGAAGAGATACGATTATGCACTGATTTTTGATATTTAAACAAATCGTATCCCAAGGATGATTTTACTTTGATAAATATAGATCAATTAGTAGACTCCTGTGTTGGTCATGAAATGCTCTCCTTAATGGACGATTTCTCCGGATACAACCAAATTCAGATTAATCCCGAAGATCAACATAAAATAGCATTTACAACACCTTGGGGGATATTTTGCTATATAGTGATGCCTTTTGAATTAAAGAACATAGGATCTACATATCAACGTGCCATGACATACATATTTCATTATTATATGCATAAGATAATCGAATATTATGTAGATGATCTTATTGCTAAATAAAAAACATGTCTTGAACACATAGATGTGCTAGAAAAGGTATTTGATCAATTAATAGAACATAAGGTAAGGTTAAATCCTAAGAAGTGTGTAATTGGTGTAACATCAGGAAAAATTCTAGGATTCATTGTCTCCAAGTGAGGCATTGAAGTAGACCCAGACAAGGTAAAAGCAATATTAGAAATGTCACCTCCCAAAAACTTGAAAGAGTTGCAAATTTTGCAAGGAAAAGTCCAATCTATTCACCGATTCATTGTGCAACTCTCAGATAAATGCAAGCTTTTTAATTGCCTGTTACAAAAAGGAGTGATATTTTCTTGGGCAATTGAATGTCAGGAGGCATTTGATGATATAAAGAAATATCTAGCCTCACCGTCGGTTCTCACGCCACCAAAAATAGGAGTTCCATTTCACCTATACATTTTTGCAACATATTTTGCTTTAGGAACAATGCTTGCACAAAATAATGAGAAAAATAAAGAGCAAGCGGTTTATTACATCAGTCAAACATTGGTAAGTTATGAGAAAATATATGCTTATGTCGAAAAGTTATTCTTAGCAGTTGTTTTTACCACCAAGAGACTTAGACATTACATGCTAAGCAATACCACCTATGTTATATCTAGAGAAAACCCTTTGTGACACATGATGACTCACACTTACAACAACACCCACACAGCTAAATGGATAATGATTTTAATGGAATTCAACCTTGAATTCACAAGTAAAAAATCCATAAAAGGGCAAGTAATAGCTGATCAATTAGCAGAAGCTCCACTGCATAATGATACACCATTAATAATTGAAATTCCTGATGATTTGGTGTTTTTTGTCACCGAACAAGAAGAAATAGTTTCACCTGAGGATGAAGCAGATATGATAATGTTCTTTTATGGATCAAAGTGCAAAAAAGGGCAAGGTGCAAGATTTGTGTTTTACACACCTGAAGGAATACCCATTCCTTTATCATTCAAACTTGACTTCACATGCACTAACAATAATGCAGAATATGAAGCCTTAATACTAGATCTTAAATAAGCTATAGCAATGGGAATAAAAATAATAAGCATTTTTGGTGATTCTCAATTGGTTGTCTACCAAATAAAAGGAGAATACCAATGTAAAGAGCCAGTCTTAAATAAATATCACGAAGTATCATTACAGTTGCTAGGAAAATTTGACTGGTATGAAATTAGTAACTTGCCACGATCGACAAATAGATTTACGGATGCAATGGATTCCTTGGGATCTCTCATCCCTAAAAATGAACATGGAGAAATGCAACCACTAATCATAACAACAATGTCTAAACCATCAATTCAAAAAGCAAAATCTATAGGTGAGAAGAATGTTTGTTTGATACATGTCAAACCTTACAATTCTTACCTTGATGAGATAGAAGATTTTCTCAAATTAGGCACACTACCAATAGAAATGACACAAACTATAAAAAATAACATTCAAAAAAAGAGCCATTCGTTTCAATTTACTTGGATATGTGTTATATAAATGCAATTATGATGGAATACTACTACGATGTTTAAATCCAATTGAAGTAGAAAGAGCAATATCAGAAGCCCATGATGGTACTTGCAGTGGTCACTTTAACGGAATGGCAATTGTAAAAATAATATTGCACATGGGATACTATTGGTCGAAAATGGAAAATTACTATTGCAAATATGTCAAAATATGCCAAAAATGCCAACATCATGTAAACTTGACCCATGTGCCATCAAAAATTTTCAACCCATTCTAAGTTTGTGGCCCTTTTCACAATGGGGACTTGACTTGATCGGTAAAATAATGCCTACTTCATCAGGACAACATAAATTCATCATAATTGCTATAGAATACTTCACAAAATGGGCGAAAGCAATTCCACTAACAACTATGACTGAACCTCGAATAACGGAGTTTATAATTCAACATATTATTTGTCATTTTGGAATACCCTCAAAAATAACTTTTGATAATGGAAAGTCATCTAAGAATAAGGATTTTAGAGCATTGTGCAATAAATTAAAAATACTAAACAACTTCTCAACACCTTATTACCCACAATCAAACAGGCAAGCTTAAGCAACAAATAAAATAGTCATATCCATTCTCAAGAAAGTGGTAAAAGATAATCATCAAGATTGGCATACTCACCTCCCTTTAGCACTATGGGCTTACAAAACAAGCATAAGAACACCAACGAGAGCAACACCATTTTCACTAGTTTATGGTGCAAAAACAATATTACCATTGGATCTCGAGATACCATCCTTACGAATCAAGATAGAGGAATTCATGAATGATGATACAACTAGACAGGAGCTTCTTGACCAATTGACAATAATTGATGAGAAACGTATCAATGCTCTAGAACATTTATGAGTATATCAAGATAGAGTCAAGCACACTTACAACGCAAAAGTCCATCCTCATGAATTTCAAGTGGGGACCTAGTGCTTAAAGAAAATAAAAAAAATACTAATGCTTTACTGCACTTAAGGGATAAATTTGCAGCAAATTGGTTGGGCCCATATATAGTAAAGCAAAAATTAGGACAAGGAACGTATGGACTTTCCAATTTAGAAGGGAAATTGGAGCTAGAACCACTGAACATTATGCACCTAAAGGCATTTTATGCATAAAAAAACTCGTAATATATGTATATATATGTACATGGCTAAAACAATAAAATAAAAAATAAAAAATAAAATAAACAAAGATTCCATTTTACAACATTGCATGCATTTCACATTGTAAATAGACATATTTTAAATTGCATTTTTCATATTGCATTTGCATTTCAATTATATTTTCATGCATATATATATATAGTTGCATCCATCCCATCCCTTGCTCAGTAATATTTAATAGTGGTGATGATACGGCCAAGAAAACAAATTCCAAGAATTGAGGGTATTCAACTAATATTATTTACAAATCATAAATCATACACATCATATATGATATATCATACAATTTTCAGTCACTCAAACATGTCTAGTGAAAAACCAAACTTCATGAAGTGTCCAATTTTCTTTAGGACCAAAGCACTTTCATCACATTAAGAAAATCTTGAGTATGGTAGATTGACCCAAAAGTAATCTAGAACCAAATACACTTTTACAAATCTTAAAACATCTTGAATAATAGAAATATAACGCAAATTTGGGTAAACCTCAAAGAGAAAAAAGTCAAATTCTTCGCTTACCCTATCACGCAACATAGTCCAAAAACAAAAATAGTGGTTATCACCACTACGACAGTGAAACAATAAATATAAATAAATGTAGAGTAGTAAGGATAGGGTAACATTCTCATCATACTTTGGTTGAGAATCTGATTCCCCAAAACTCTACACAAAAAATAATTAACAACACACACCACAAATCTCTAAAGCTAAAAATATCGTACTATGTTCCCATCAAAAAGTTATGTAGTCATCACAAAGGCTTAAAGATCAAACCATTGGACTATGGAGTGAGCCTCCACTGGGGATATAGATGCTTGACTGGAAGTGGAGTAAACTCATGCAGGGTGACATGTCTCTCTCTCAAAATGGAGACCTACGAACGTACATACAAGTAGCCAAAAGAAAAACCCAGAAAGGTACCATCCAAAAATTACTCAAGATTGGGCAATAAACATCACAATCACATGCACTGGTTCTGGATTGCTTAGGGTCATTGACACGCAAGATTTAGAAAATGAAATTCACTTGCACACAATATGGTCCTAAAGAAAGTAAGATAACATTCAAGAAAAATGGTTAACATTATTAGCTTCTTTGAGTATTTAAGAATATTTTCAGTTACATATCAAAATCCAAATCATTATCCATATCACCATATACATACAATTTATACATACCACATACGTCACCACAAAGATAATCAAGTGGGATACCCCCAATTGCAAATACGAATGAGTAAAGGTCAACTACTCTAAGCTAAATAAGATTATATGAGCACCATGCATACCTTCATTCAGTTACATAACTATAAATAAAAATGTGTTTTACATGTTCAATTGCATTCATTATCATAGCATTAACATAGAAATATAATATTGCATAATATAAACATTGCAAAAGCATAAACAAGAAGAATACATATACAAATAACGCATGTGAATACCAAAATAAAACACCATGCATACCTTCATTCAGTTACATAACTATAAATCAAAATGTGTTTTACATGTTCACTTGCATTCATTATCATAGCATTAACATAGAAATATAAGATTGCATAATATAAAAATTGCAAAAAGCATAAACAAGAAGAATACATATACAAATAATGCATGTGAATACCAAAATAAAATGCCATGTATATATATATATATATATGAAAGTCTACAAAGTACAAAATGTTAGAAGGCAATATGCATCAGAGCAATGAGGCTCTTACTAAGATAAAATATACAAAAAAACAAAAATAAGGCAAATACAAAATCTAGCTAGTGCCAACAGGATCCCTCTATGGACCCTATGCTATAGAAGCCCCGCGAGAGCTAGAAGTATGATGAGTCCTATGACTTGTATCAGTCCCTCGGGTAGTAGTAGTAGTAGATGATGAAGGAGGAACAAGTAAAGGAATCTGACGCTCATGAAGAATGTTCTCCAACATCTCAATGTAAAAATCCTACTTACATAAACTCCTCAAATCAACACCCTAGCGAGTGACCCTCTGAGAAATCTTTGCTCGTAGAGAAGCAATAGTCAGAGCAGAATCATCACCTCCAGCACCTGACTACAACTGAGAAATATTACCTTGTAAATGGGTAATCTCACCACCAATTCTGGTGATATTTGCATCCTTAGTAGCCACAACAATGTTGCTAGGTCCAACCCATAGCCCGTCCACCTCAGCCTGAAGATGAGTCACCTCACCCTGATACCATGCTAACTCGGTCTTCACTCGACCCAACTTCAAATCCAGGCTATCTCACTCAGCT
The DNA here is from genome assembly GCA_028583015.1 of Wollemia nobilis. Taxonomy (NCBI): domain Eukaryota; kingdom Viridiplantae; phylum Streptophyta; class Pinopsida; order Araucariales; family Araucariaceae; genus Wollemia; species Wollemia nobilis. Next base: position 1,796,100 of record JAQPPZ010016829.1, on the reverse strand, counting down.
TGGAGAATCACCCACTCCTCCTCTGACCTTCGAGGAGGTAAACGCTCATCATCATCACCACCACCCTCCTCAGGTTGTTGAACATCCGTGCTCGTGTTAGCTCTCGAAGAGCTACCACATCGACACTTTTCCGACTAAGGAACCCATCCACCCACATCAACATCGTCACCGCTCCCATAATCATCTACAACAATGCTAGGAGTCCATAGAGGCCGACTCAAAAACCAAGTATCATACTTAGCAATCATGCCAACATCATCCAATTCAAGCACCTCCAAGTTTGAGTCATTAGCAAGATCGTCGACTCATCACAAATTAAGAGCAATAGGTAACCCCAACTCATCATCCCATCACCTGTATGTAACAGGAACATCTGAAACATCTTGAACAAGACCAAACTACCACAGTACATGATAGAACTCCATATCCCCCAAATGAGCACCAACAACCCATCGTCCCCACCTAATGTGAGGAAGCTCTACTACATCCTTCGCCCAATCCAAACCCCTCCAAGGCCGTCAACATATTAGGTCCCTAGTCAAAAAACTCAAGATATCTTTGAACTCCGATGCACTCACAACAGATCGAATGACCTCCTCACTGAGCAACCACCTGTAAGCCCAGGGAGAGGTGGCATCCATACCACAAGGTAAACCGGTAGGACGACCAATGATAACATGCTCCCAACACCAAATCTGGAGCAACAAACTACAGCCCAAGCCCTTGCACCCATGCCTCTTCACCTCATAAAGCTGACTATAAACCTCATAGAGAAGAGTGGGAGCCCAGTATAACTGACAAGGATTAGCTATCAAGTCAAGAACAATAGACACCTGGTTCCGATGGAATTGGGCAACAACATGTTACTCAAAATATACATCATAAAGGTAGGCAATGCACCCAAGCTTCCATCTATAAAGAGATCCAGATATGCAATGCTGCCCCTACTACAATCAATGTCCCACATCTCACCAAATAGAGGGAAAATGGCCTCCTTCTTTTCAAGGCCAACACAAACGTTAGGACCCTCGATAGGGACACGAAAGATACGATAGATATCCTTGAGAGTGATAGTCAGCTCCCCTATTGGGAGATGAAATGTACCCCTATCTGGATCCTAACGCTCAACAAGTGCCGATAGGAGATCCTCATCAGCTCGGATGGTGCCTAACCGCCTGTAACTGTCTAAACCCATGGTTTGCAGTAGAGTCCAATCATCGTCAGAAAATGCTTTCCATACTTTTTGAATGGTCCTCGGCCACCTATGCTGAGAATCAAGAAGCTTAACCTAAAAAAAAAACATATAAAAAAAAAACAAAAATTAGCACATGCTAGAAATAAAAGTAAAACGATTTTTTTTTACCTATGTATGGTAATAAAACAAAAAAATAAATAAAAATAAAAAACAACGAATTTTTTTTTACCTAACCTAGGTAATAAAACAAAAACAATTTTTTTTACCTATGTATGGTAATAAAACAAAAAAAAAACAAAAAAAACATTAACCTAACCTAGGTAATAAAGAAAAAAATGAATTTTTTTTACCTATGTATGGTAATAAAACAAAAAAACATTTTTTTTTTTTTTTTTTTACCTAACCGAGGTAAAAAAAAGCAAAAACCAAATTTTTTACCTATGTATGATTTAAAAAAAAAAAAACAAAAAAGCAAAAAAAAATATTTTTTACCTAACCTAGGTAATAAAGCAAAAACGAATTTTTTTTACCTATGTATGGTAATAAAACAAAAAAACAACAATTTTTTTTTTTTACCTAACCTAGGTAATAAAGCAATAACGAAAAAAAAAACAATTTTTTTTTTTTTTTACCTACCCTAGGTAATAAAAGCAAAAACAAACGCTTAATGAAAAAAAAATAACCATTTACCAACCCCACTTAATTATCAAACAAGCAAAACAAACAAGAAAACAAAAACAAAAGGGGCAACACGCCTACCTCGGCAAACCGACCGCCAACTTTCGCTCCAGCCGAGCCACCACCATCGCTCCCCTCGTCAACCTCCATCTCACTCATCACTTCAACCGACCAACCAATGACAACTGGTAGAATGATTTTGAAAATGATAGTAGCCTATAAATAGCTACTTTTAGCGATGAAAAATGTGCGTCTGCATTTTCCGCGGCACGTGAAAATGCTTACACACGTTTGGAGGTGGAAAAACGTGAAAATGCGGTTTCATAAAGCAAAACGCAAATTCACATTTTTTTCCAAAATAACTACAAGTCAGCGGTTTCAAAAAAAAAACAAAACAAAACAAAATGAAAATTCCAATCCACCTAATCATCTGGAGTGAAACTCGTATCTAGTGGATTATCCTATACACCTAGTGGTTGCTTAAACCCATCATTTGGAAGGAATTACTAAAGTCATAGTGGGTGAAAACTCAAAACAGTGGTAAATTTTTTTACCATGTATTCTAAAAATTAATGAAACCAAAAGCAAAATTACAAGAACATTAATAATCTCAAACTTGGGGCACAAAGAAAATCAAGACAAAATTCATTAACAAAATAAACATCATTCAATAAATAACCCACTATCAGCATTCATATTTTGTCAATTGGCTTATGGGTGTCAACCTTTACCCAATCATCAATAAGCAAACAGATCAAAATTCTAAATTCATTCATTTCTTTGACTTTGTCAAAGAGAAATGAACCCATTCATCCAATAAAGTTAGATGTCATTAGTTTTTGCACCGCACTGTGTTGTACACAACGCAGGGATAAAAAGGGACAACTGTAGACACCAAAATATAGCACCCTTTAGTTCACATTCACCACCTCACCATCAAATCTTGCATAATAAAGATATATGCCTAAGTTCTAACTTAGGGATATAAAATCCTACACATCATTATACTTTCCTAATTTATTTAATTAGGAAAATCACCCTAGGATACCTTGTCTACCCATTGGACATGTGTCAAAGAGAAATGAACCCATTCGTCCAATAAAGTTAGATGTCATTAGTTTTTGCACCACATTATGTTGTACACAACGCAGGGGCAAAAAGAGGCAACTGTAGACACCAAAGTCTAGCACCATTTAGTTCACATTCACCACCTCACCATCAAATCTTGCATAATAAAGATATATGCCTAAGTTCTAACTTAGGGATATAAAATCCTGCACATGATTATACTTTCCTAGTTTATTTAATTAGAAAAATAACCCTAGGATACCCTGTATACCCATTGGACATGTGTCCTAGATACTTCATCCAACATACATGCCACATCTTACCCACTCTTGTCCCCTTTGTATTTGCACATGAGACAGATTTACAACACCCATGCCACAACTCCTTTGTTGTTTTCCCCTTGTCCCTTCACATAAAACAACATCCCACATCCCACTCCACTTGGAGCCACATCACCCCAGTTAAGTGAACCACACTGAGTGACTCACTGTAACTGCCCCTTCCACCTAGTAGTCTAGATTTACCACTTGGCAAGTCATGCTTGCCACCTCACATTTCCCTCTAAAGCCCCAAGTAGTCTATAAAGACACCATCAATTCACCAAACAAAGGGAGCTACATTGGCATACCGACAGGATACCAAAATAGATCTAGATCCAACGAGAAATTGAGAGTGCGAGCTTGACTCTGACTATTGGCTCGAATTCCAAGGCAATCTATTATTCAACCAAAACCACCAGTCCACGGTTCCATAGTAAAAAATGTGCATTTGTGGTTTCGCAATCGTAGGTCCATGGTTTCCATCCCACAATCGGACTTCTACGGTTCCATAGTCTCGAGAACAAAAACAGATTTCATCGACAAAGATTAGTGATTTGAGTATCAAGCAAGGCTTTGTTTGTTAATTGTTTAGTGTTATCTGCTTTTTCATCCATATCAGTAATAGGTTTATGTGTAGCATTTGGATTTATTGCTTGAATCTACGGGTGCTACTAATCCCCTTTACTAGTTTGCATGTGTGCAGGTAACAGGTATCTTGGATAGGCTGGTAAAGCCAAAGTGGTCTCGTGCTAGATACCAAAGCCCACTCACCCTCTGAAGCTATAGCTGAATACGAGAAGAACATTGTACATTGCTAAAGATCTGGAGAACTCCCAGAGAGAAATTTGTATCACATTGAGACAAATATTATAACATCATACCAAATCTACTTGGGGCAATCTAAAATATTGCAAATATGTATCGCAAGAGTCAATATATATAAAATATTTCATTATTTTGGGCAATCTCTTTGTGTTTGTGTGTTTTTATATTGCAAGTGTTCAAGTATTTTAGTTACAAAAATGGAAAAAATACTTGAACACTTGTAATATAAAAACACACAAACACAAAGAGATTGCCCAAAATAATGAAATCCTTTATATATATTGACTCTTGCGATACAAATTTGCAATATTTTGGATTGCCCCAAGTAGCTTGGGTATGATGTTACAATATTTGTCTCAATGTGATACAAATTTCTCTCTGGGAGTTCTCTAGATATTTTGCAATGTACAATGTTATCCTCGTATTTAGTTACAGCTTCAAAGAGTGAGTGGGCTTTGATATCTAGCATAGGACCACTCCGGATTTAGCAGCCTATCCAATATAAACCAACAAAGGGGGTTAGTAGCACCCGTAGATTCAAGTGATAAATCCAAATGCTACACATAAACCTATGACTAATATGGATGAAAAAGCAGATAACACTAAACAATTAACAAACAAAGCCTTGCTTAGTACTCAAATCGCAAATCTCTGTTGATGAAATCCATTTTTATTCTCAAGACTGTGGAATCGTGAAAGCACGGTTGTGGGCTAGAAACTACGAACCTACGGTTGCAAAACTGTGGATGCAAATTTTTGACTGTGGAACCGTGGATAGGCAATTTTGACTGAATAACAGATTGCCTCAAAATTTGAGCCAACGGTCAGAGTCAAGCTCATGCTCTCAATTTCTCGTTGGATCTAGATCTATTTCGGTAGCCTATCGGTATGCCAATTCAGCTCCCTTTGTTTGGTGGATTGATGGTGTCTTTATAGGCTACCTGGGGCTTTGGAGGGAAATGTGAGGTGGTAAGCCTGACTTGCAAAGTGGCAAATCTAGATTGCCAGGTGGAAGGGGCAGTTACAGTGAGTCACTTAGTGTGGCTCACTTAACTGGGGTGATGTGGCTCCAAGTGGAGTGGGATGTGGGATGTTGTTTTATGTGAAGGGACAAGGGGACAACAACAAAGGAGTTGTGGCATGGGTGTTGGGAATTTGTCTCGTGTGCAAGGACAAAGGGGACAAGAAGTGGGTAAGATGTGGCATGGATGTTGGATGAAGTGTCCAGGACACATGTCCAATGGATAGATAGGGTATCCTAGGGTGATTTTCCTAATTAAATAAATTAAGAAAGTATAATGATGTGCAGGATTTTATATCCCTAAGTTAGAACTTAGGTAAACATCTTTATTATGCAGGATTTGATGGTGAGGTGGTGAATGTGAACTAAAGGGTGCTAGATTTTGGTGTCTACAATGGTATTTCAATTGAGTAAATAGTTTGATATGTTCCTTATTTATTTTAAAAATTCCACAAAAGCTTGCATTCAATTTATAATTAATTGTGTCATTACTGGTTATTATAAATTGAATTTTTAAATTTGAAAGGTTCTGTTCATTCATATTGTAGCCTGTAGATTACATTTTATTTTATTTTATCATTCTTTACCCTTCTTTTTTTTTTTATTTTAATTCTAAAAGTTTAGATTATAAAGCCCTAATTCATATTATAAATATTGAAACTTTATAATTAGGGTCTTATGCTTATTTATTTTCCAAATATTTAATTTAATTGATATTTGGATGAATAAGTATTATACTGAGGGGATTATCATATTAAATTTAATTTTAATATTATAAAGACACAAAATTTATTATTAAGATTTATATACTTTGGTTATTTAAAGAAATTTTGGTTTTGGTTTAGAGAAAATTTAAAATTATAAAATTTTTCATAAAGTTCATGTTTTCAATGAATTTTATAATTTTAAAAGTTTTCATTTTCAAGTAATAAATAAAATTACCTTAATGAAAATTAATTTCATTAAAGGTAGTTATTTATATGGCAGCCAAAAGGCCATTATTTTCAAAGTATATAGATTAATTTTCCTTAATGAAAATTAATTTCATCAAAGGGAAATTAATTTATAATTTATTTCAAAGGATATTATATTTGAAGGTATAATCATTTGGATTATGTTTCTTTCATGTATAAAGTAACCTAAAGATCAATTCATTCATTATTTTATTAAATTTCATGAACAATCACTTGTTGTAGACACCCAAAAGTTGTTAGTCTCACAATGACACTGAGAGGGGGGGGTGAATCAATGTAGCTCTTTAAAACTTAAATCTTCAACTCTTAAAGCCGAATCAATGAAAACTTAAAGCCAAATAAAGCAAGTATAACAAGAGAATATCACACAACACAAGATGTACCGAGGTTCATCGATTTGGCTACTCCTCAAAATGACTGTTTGGACTCCCATCCAAATCCAGCATTTGCAAAGCACCAAATTTACAATCAATTTACCAGCACCCACTGGAAGGAGCACCAACCCTTGATTTATCTGCACCAATAGAAAGGAGCACCAACCCTTGATTTACTAGCACCAACTGGAAGGAGCACCAACCCCTAATTTACTAGCACCAACTGGAAGGAGCACCAACCCCTAATTCCAAGCACCAACTTGGACTTCAATTTTGAACTAGAAGATTGACATAAAAATGCCTTCACTTTTACAATACCCTGACTGGTCTATTTCTTACCCAACATCTCCCACAATTCACAAAACACACACCCTTCTCGCTCGCATCTCGCACTACTGAAAAATCTCCAGGAAACACTCATTTTATAACAATCCTTTCTCTTTGTAACTCCAATTGTAACTCCTTATTTCATATTCTCATACACCACTTGTCAATTGTAACACCTTCTTTCATATTCTCATATGCCACTTGTCAATTGTAACTCCTTCTTTATGTAACTCCTTTTGTATATATTGAGAAGGCATTTTTTCAAACACGTCACATGCAAATAATTGACACCATATTCTTCTACCATGACTGTTCATTTTCTCCTTCATGACTATTCATTTTCTCCTTTGTGCATGCATGCGTTTTGGTTTTCGAAAAATCTTTTCATTTCTATTTTGAGGCCCTTAATTTTATTTTCTCCACATGGGCCTGCATCTGCTTCTTTCCATGACTATTCATTTTCTCCATCGATGACTGTTCATTTTCTCCTTCATGACTATTCATTTTTCTCCATGTGGGCATGCATCCGCTTCTTTCCATGACTATTCGTTTTCTCCTTCCACGACTGTTCATTTTCTCCACATGGGCATGCATCCGCTTCTTTCCATGACTGTTCATTTTCTCCCTTATAGGTCCACGTCACTATGTAGTCTTCAGTTTCACTATCCTGGTGTTCATCACTAATATTAGACGCACTATCAACTACTCTGTTCCTTTGGCAAAAATGCAACATGTCGCAATATCGTGACACTTTTGTTTCTCTGCCTGCCTACCCTTTTTGAGTCGTGAAAATGCGACATGTCGCAATATCACAATACTTTTGTTTCTCTACCTGCCTACTCTTTTTGAGTCACAAAAATACATGTCATGATATCGTGACACTTTTGTTTCTTTGCCTGCCTACTCTTTTTGAGTCGCAAAAATATGACATGTCATGATATCGTGACACTTTTGTTTCTCTACCTGCCTGCTCTTTTTGAGTCACAAAAATGCGACATGTCGTGATATTGCGACAATTTTTCCTTCTTGCTATTTCTCTTCACTTTGGACTGTGAATATGCAACATGTCGCGATATCGCGACACTTTTTCTCCTTGATATTTCTCTTTGCTTTGGCCCACAAAAATACATGTCGCAATATCACGACACTTTTTATCCTTGCTCTTTCTCTTTTCTTTGGACCGCAAAAATGCAACATGTCATGATATCGTGACACTTTTTTTCTCCTTGCTCTTTCTCTTTGCTTTGGCTTGCAAAAATACAACATGTCGCGATATCATGACACTTTTTCTCCTTGCTCTTTCTCTTTGCTTTGGCCTGTGAAAATACAACATGTCGTGATATCGCAACTCTTTTTCTCCTTGCTCTTTCTCTTTGCTTTGGCCCGCGAAAATACAACATGTCGTGATATCATGATACTTTTTCTCCTTGCTCTTTCTCTTTGCTTTGGCCCACAAAAATACAACATGTTGTGATATTGTGACACTTTTTTTCTCCTTGATTTTTCGCTTCTCTTTTGGCCGTAAAAATGCAACATGTCACGATATAGCAACACTTTTTTTCTCTTTGCTTTTTCGCTTCTCTTTTGGCCGCAAAAATGCAACACGTCACGATATCGTGATACTTTTGTCTCCTTGCTTTTTTGCTTCTCTTTTGGCTGTGAAAATGCAACATGTCGTGATATTGCGACACTTTTTTCTCTTTACGGTGTTTTACTTTTTCTTTGATCTTTAGCATATGGGCCACTTCGGTCTTCTTGGAAAATATGCAAAAAGGTGGGTAAACATCCTCATAAGCATTTAACATCACTGTACATGCTCTGAATAACCTATGAACTCCTATCCACTGCATCAACCGATCTATCCGATTTGTGTTGACAACACTGAAAATACTGTCGTTGCACCTTGCTCAACAATCTCCCCCTTTGGAATTGTTGGCAACACACGTGCAATTTCCTGTAACTCTTCTCCCCCTTTGACAACAATATCAAAGGGATATTGCAAACTCCCCCTGAGTCCATGCACAACATTCTTAGGAAAAAAATATTACACTTAGTAAAAATCACAAACATGAGCAAAAAGATAAACAAATACACAAATGCTCCCCTTGAGAATGTGGTCCTGATAGCTAGTCAATTCTTGGGAAGCGTGACCACTCCCAATTTATTGTGAAGGTACTCAAAGACTTCCTTGGGCAATGGTTTTGTGAAGATATCCACTACTTGCTCTGTTGTTGGAACAAAATCCAACTTAACCTCACCTTCTGCAACTTTCTCCTTCAAAAAGTGATACCGGATAGCAATATGTTTTGTGTGAGAATGCATAACCATATTCTTTGAGATGTTAATGGCATTGGTGTTATCACACTTAACTAAAATTGGCTCACTAAAGTTAATACCAAGATCTTTTAGGGTTTGTTTCATCCATAATACCTATGTACAACACGTCGTTGTAATATATTCTGCCTCTGCTGTGGATAAGGAGACTGAATCTTGTTTCTTACTGTGCCACGTGACCAACCTATCTCCAAGATAGAATGCACCTCCAATGGTACTCTTTCTGTCATCTACACATCCTACCCAATATGCATCTAAATACACAATAAGGGTGAAGTCCTTACCTTTCAAATACCATAACCCATACTCCATAGTACCCTTGAGGTATCAAAGAATCCTCTTTACTACTGTCACATGAGTCTCCTTGGGACTAGCCTGAAATCGTGCTACCATGCATACTACCTACAAAATATCTGGTTTGGTAGCTGTCAAGTACAGTAAGCTCCTAATCATAGATCTGTACATGGTTTGATCAACATGTGGAGATTTTTCATCCTTGCTCAACTTGCAATCTATCGTCATGGGAGTGCTAACTGGCTTACAATCCTCCATTTTGAACTTTTTTAGCATCTCTTTCACATATTTAATTTGAGAAATAAATATGCCCTTCTCATTTTGATTAAATTGCAACCCGAGGAAATACAAAAGTTCACCAATCATTGACATTTCAAATTCTTTCTGCATCTTATTTACTAAATATTTACATGACTCATCTTTGCTGTTGCTAAATATGATATCATCTACGTATACAACAAGAACAATAATATGGCCATTTTCTATTTTGACATACAAATTACTATCCACCAAACCTTTCTTGAAACCTTGTTGAGTAAGATAGTTTTCTAGCCTTGCATACCATGCTCGGGGTGCCTGTTTTAAGCCATATAATGCTTTCTTCAACTTGCAAACCAATTTGGGATCATCACAAAGTTGAAAACCATCTGGCTACTCAATATAAACCTTTTCTTCGAGTTTCCCATTCAAAAATGCTGATTTTACATCCATTTGATAAACTTTGAAATTCTTTTAAACTGCTAAAGACAGAAACATTCTAATTGCATCTAGTCTAGCCACAGGTGCAAAGGTTTCCTCAAATCCAATACCTTCAACTTGTGCATAGCCTTTACATACCAATCTTGCTTTATTCCTGACTACCTATCCATCTTCATTCAATTTGTTTAGAAAGGTCCATTTAGTACCGATTATATTTTTATTTGCAGGTCTTGGTACTAACTCCCAAGTTTTGTTTTTCTTGATCTGATCTAATTCTTCATTTATTGCCTTCATCCAACTTTCATCTTTGCTTGCGTCAGCAACATTTTTGGGCTCAATTCTAGATAATAGAGAGTAGTTGCTTACTACTCTTCTTCTTGTCTGAACACCAATCGTGGGGTCTCCAATTATTTGCTCTTTAGGATGATCTTTCTGCCAGTTGCCTGTTTTGAATTTCTCATTTTCTTCCACTTTTGAATCACTGTTTGAATCATCTGAGTCAATTTTTTGTTTCTTTTCTGTTTCCTTTTCCTCATATATTTGATAACGACTACTTCTTTAGAGAAAATTAATTCTCTCTTATACCAAACGATGTGTTGTATTTTTGGTTAAGAAACACACGCCTTCCCACCTACATGTTGGCAGTAATTTTCATAATGATCATGAAGAGCTTTACCATAGTCCTCCCTCGATATTGGTAGATGAATTGAGATGTACTCACAACACGGATTTTATTTTATCTGTAGATTGGGAATGTTACAGGCTTCAAAACCAGCACCTGCCAGCTTATGCTTCCATGACACGATGACTTGTGTTGCATGTTCTATCTCAGATAATGCCTATCAATTGCTGCATCGAAAACCTAGCTATTCACCATGTTGTTCTGTTGTAGCACATTAGTTTGACACTATCTGCTATTGTAACCACCATCACCAGAGATATTTCACAATAATTAAAAAATGGCTCTGTCAAGCCAATGTCTCATGCTCCTGCTTATTACCTCCACAAAAAACTACATGAACTAAAACACACTTTGAAAACTATACGACAACTCCCCCTGACTACTTGCCTTTCATCCTCAGATAACCAAAACAATACATAGGAGCATTAAAATAACACTTTAAGATTGCTCTCCCTGAGGATGTGCTACCTAGAGTTGCTTAGTGCAATAGAGGAGTAGTCTTCTTCAGTCCAAGGAGACACAATTTCCTCTCTTCTTTCTTTCTCCAAACTTTCTTGAACTTGGGCTTGAGTTTTTCAACTGCATCCCTATTTTGAACCTTTTCGTGAACTTGAACATTTCTCTTGGGTGGCTGTCTCTTGTGCATCCTTGATAATTGATTATTTTCCTTTCTTTGATGCACATGATTTCTTCCCTGTCTGTGTTGCATTCTTTGTGTCTGATGAAATTTACTGTCTTGCCTTAGATTAGATACAAAATTTCTTGGACAAAACCTTGCTATGTGCCCATGACCATTACATTTAAAACATTTCACATGGTGTTCAATTGAAAAAATAGGTGTATTTCTACCAGCATAACTCTTTGATCTATTATTCAATCCACAATAAATTGCCTTGTGACCATAATGTTTGCCTCTAAAATAATAGTCATTAAAAGCATTATTATGAATAAAGTGAGCATGATAGAACCTATTTTGTTATGGTTGCTTTGTTGTATATCTCCTTTGATATTTTCTTTCTTTTGAAGTTTCAGCTTCAAACTTTTCTTGCTTTGATCCTTCAGTAGTGGACTTCTTCTTCTCTATAGATTTAGAAGATGAAGGTTGTTCAGCTTCATATCCAAGACCACGCTTAGCCATGGAGCTTCTTTGTTGCCTTATAATTTCATCTAGAAACTTTGTGCTCTTCTCAAATTTGAGATTTGTATTGGCCTCTTCTAGTTGATTCCTGAATAAAACAATATCCTCTTCTTGTTTGCAAAAAACAATCTCTTTCTCATTGATATATGATCTGAGAGTTTCTTTAATCCTTTTGGACTCTTCTACTTGTAGCTTTAGATCACTAATAACTTTGTTAGATTCCTCTTCATGTTTGCTACATACATCGATTTTATCATCCAGGTGTGACTTCAAGACTTCTTCTATTTTCTTGGCTTTATGAATTTGTAAGAAGAGATCTTCAATATTATCCCCATATTCTTCCAACTTCTTGGATAGTCTTTTGTTATTTTTCCTTTATATACCCAACTCTTCAAGTGCAGCGATCAACTCACCTTCTAGATCTACTTCAACCTCAAGGTTTTCATCACATACTTTAGAATTCACTCCTATCTTTTCTAGTTCAATTTTCTCTTCCACAAGAACTGAAACTGACTGAGATGCCTTATTAGAGGAGGATCTATTCTTCCTACCCATTGTGTACTAATCCAAGATCAACCCTAGCTGATTTATCCTGATAAGGGAAACTGGCTTTGATACCAATTGTTAGTCTCACAATGACACTGATAGGGGGGGGAGAATCAGTGTGGCTATTTAAAACTTAAATCTTCAACTCTTAAATCCAAAATAATGAAAACTTAAAACCAAATAAAGCAAGTATAACAAGATAACATCACACAACACAAGATGTACTGAGGTTCACCGATTTGGCTAATCCTCAAAATGACTGTTTGGACTCCCATCCAAATCCAGCCTTTGCAAAGCACCAACTTTACAATCAATTTACCAACACCCACTGGAAGGAGCACCAACCCATGATTTATCTACACCAACAGAAAGGAGCACCAACCCCTGATTTACCAGCACCAACTGGAAGGAGCATCAACCCCTGATTTACTAGCACCAATTGGAAGGAGCACCAACCCCTAATTCCAAGCACCAACTTGGACTTCAATTTTTAAATAGAATATTGAAATAAAAATACCTTCACTTTTACAAGACCCTGACTGGTCTATTGCTTACCCAACATCTCCCACAATTCACAAAACACACACCCTTCTAGCTCACCTCTCGCATTGCTAAAAATTCTTCAAGAAACACTCCTTTTATAACAATCCTTTCTCTTTGTAAATCCAATTGTAACTCCTTTCATATTATCATACACCACTTGTCAATTGTAACACCTTATTTCATATTCTCATATGCCACTTGTCAATTGTAACTCCTTTTTTATGTAACTCCTTTTGTAGATATTGAGAAGGCATTTCATCAAACACGTCACATGAAAATAATTGACACCATATTCTCCTACCATAGCTGTTTATTTTCTCCTTCATGACTATTCCTTTTCTCCTTTGTGCATGCATGTATTTTGGTTTCCAAAAAATCTTTTCGTTTTTATTTTGAGGCCCTTCATTTTCTTTTCTCCACATGGGCATGCATCCACTTCTTTCCATGACTGTTCATTTTCTCCATCGATGACTGTTCGTTTTCTCCTTCATGACTGTTCATTTTTCTCCACGTGGGCATGCATCCTCTTCTTTCCATGACTATTTATTTTCTCCTTCCATGAATGTTCATTTTTGCCACATGGGCATGCATCCGCTTCTTTCCATGACTGTTCATTTTCTCCCTTATATGTCTACGTCACTATGCAGTCTTCAGTTTCACTATCCTGGTGTTCATCACTAATATTAGATGCACTGTCAACTACTTTGTTCCTTTAGCAAAAATGCAACATGTCACGATATCGTGACACTTTTGTTTCTCTACCTACCTACCCTTTTTGAGTTGCAAAAATGCGACATGTCACGATATCGTGACACTTTTGTTTCTCTACCTTCCTGCTCTTTTTGAGTCGTGAAAATACAACATGTCGTGATATCATGACACTTTTTCTCCTTGCTCTTTCTCTTTGCTTTGGCCCACAAAAATACATGTCACGATATCAAGAAACTTTTTCTCCTTGCTCTTTCTCTTTTCTTTGGCCTATGAAAATACATGTGATATCGTGACACTTTTTTTCTCGTTGCTTTTTCACTTCTCTTTTGGCTACGAAAATGCAACATGTCGCGATATCGTGACACTTTTTTTCTCCTTGCTTTTTCTCTTCTCTTTTGGCCCAAAAAATGCAACATGTCGCGATATCACGACACTTTTTTCTCATTGCTTTTTTGCTTCTCTTTTGGCCATGAAAATGCAACATGTCGCGATATCATGACACTTTTTTCTCCTTGCTTTTTCGCTTCTCTTTTGGCCGTGAAAATGCAACATGTCACGATATCGCGACATTTTTTTCTCTTTGTGGTGTTTTGCTTTTTATTTGATCTTTAGCATATGGGCCACTTCGGTCTTCTTGGAAAATATGCAAAAAGGTGGGTAAACATCCTCATAAGAATTTAACATCACTGTACATGCTCTGAATAACCTCTAAACTCCTATCCACTACATCAACCGATCTATATGACTGTGTTGACAACAATGACAATATCGTCGCTGCACCTTGCTCAACAAAAGTCACACATAGCTACATCTACGTATCCTCTTGGATAGTTGTAAGTTCACATAGGCCATCATAGACACCTCTAGGCTATTTTAGACCGATGTAGACTATTATAGATCCCTCTAGACCTGTGTATACTATCGTATATATGCATATACTATTTAGATATGCATAGACTATCATAGATCACTCTAGATTAGTGTAGCATATCGTAGATTTACATAGGTCATCCCACTAGTTTATAGGTATAAAACCCTATTTAACTACTAAATCCATATCATCACCACCTTTAATCCATCAAAGGACCATTTATCAATCATCTAAGGCAACCTAAGACCTTCCTAGACCTAATTATGGTCCCACAGGACTATTATTTCCTAAAAAGTCTTAATTAAAGTTAATTCAAATTCTAATTATAAAGAGACTTCACTTAAAGTGCACTTTTTGGATTAAAAATGTTAATTAGGTTCTTAAATCCTAATTAGTCCTAATTATTCCCTCCCACATGTGTGTGCACTAGGTTAGTTAGGATATTTCTTAGGAAACCCTAACCTAATCCTAATCTAACCTTAGAGTTGACTAATCCTAGTTAACCCTAATATCTCCTCACACATGTGTGACGATGAGATATTTATTTAGGGAATTTTGGGATGACACCTCACAAACCCTAACCTAACCACCATAGAATATGACCTTAGGGTTTAGTTCCCTTAACCACACCCCCTACACCTTAGGTTTATCTATAAATAGTGGACTTAATCCCTCATTCTACTTCTCTCTTGCTTTTAATTTGAAGTACAAAAACTCTATCAAAATACAACCAAAAATGCAAATAAGGACATATGATCCATACCAAAAACATTGCAGCACTTGAGGAGCCCATCTGTGCAAGGATTTCCAAAAAAAAGTTCTTACAATGCAATCCGCCCCCCGACCTACGAATCCAACACCAATTCGTCCCCCAACCTGTGAGTTGGGTCTACATGACTCATTTTACTCCAAATCTGTTAGGTAAGATCAATTTGGCATTTTATGAGGTTCTATGCAATTTATTTTAGTTTTCATTACATATTTTGAGTTGATTTGTCCTTTTTACCATGGGGCATGACTAAGGCAAGCCCCAAAACATACTAACTTAATTTTATAGGTCTAACACAAATGCAAAGAGGAAAACAACAACAAATACAACCAGTTGTGGCACACGTTATGCATGAAGCCCACCTAAATTGAGGGAACCAAGAGAAAGCATCAGATTAATTATAAATTTGTGAAATAAATAAAGGGAATTCGCCCATTTGTAACACAAAAATATATCTATCATGAATAAAATCAAAGTATCTGTATGATTTATGTTTTATAAAATTATTATATCAAATGCATTTCTTTTTTACATTTCATTTTGGCATGCCCAGTGGGACCCCCACAAAGGATTGTGTTAGAATAGTTTTATCACGAATCTAACTCAATCTGCTATTTTTATTTTATTGTAGGTACCAATCTAGACATCTCAGAGACCCTTAAGCCCTGAAAATCCCCTCAGACCCTTAGAATAGGGATTTTAGGACCCTAAATATGATTCACCCCCCATCCTATGAATTGGTCCTACAAGCCTAAATAACCCTCAAAATGATAGGGGTGAGTAGTAGAGAGGCAAAGAAGACCACTTGTAGCATCAGAAACTAGGTATTCCCTAAAAATTTCTCTGTTTTGACATTTATGTGTGAAGAAATATATACTAGTAAATGCATTGATACATTTGGTAAATTTCTTTTTTCTTACACATCCATCATGATATAAATGTTTACTTTAGTTGCAAAAACCTACACAAAACCAAAAAGTTTGATTTCATCTATTTTTGAGAAATTTTTTATTTCTTTTTGAAAATCCCATGTTGCATGAGTTTTGCATTTATTTCTTGTTATTTCACATCAATTCCCCTTTACAATCATTTTATATTTTAGTTGTAATAGTCAAATTTAGAATTATATTTTTGCAAATCCCTTTTGCACATTTCTCTTGAAGCAATTTCGAATTTCTTTGTTGTACAAAAATCAAAGTCAATTTTTTTTCATGCATTTAAGAATTAGGATTTTCCAAAATTTTCTTTGCATATTTTAGATTCTTGTTTGCAAATACAAATTTCATATCCTTTCCTTTCTTTTAATTAGGATTTCCCATCTCTTTCACAAATCCCCCGAGTAAATCACAATTTTCATATTTCTCTCTACATCTCTAGTTTAATATTGTCTATTTATCTTTGTATAAATATTTCTTACATTTCTTTCATGTTCTAAAATTAAGGTTCCATAAACCCCTCTTATCACATGTGTCACACTGCTTTTTTACGTGCTTTTATAGAATAGGTCTTATTTTATTTTCAAAAAGGCACATAGGACTAGGTTTATTTTACAAAACACATCTTAATTTAGCATTTTACTAACAAAAAGTGCATCTAGGGCTAGAATTTCATTTTAAAAGGCATTTAGTTAGATTTATTTCTTTATACATCATCGTTAGCAAACTCAAACCCACACACACACATGGTTCAAAACGAGTGGTGAGATTGGATTTCATCCCCAATCCATCGCTCAAGACTGGTGCGGTAGGAGTTATACCCTCCACCATATCACCTCCTTAGACACCTAGCAACCCCATAGCAGTGGTTTTATAGAATTCATCATCAGAAAACCCCCCACTTTTGAGACTGAGCTTTAGTATTTCATCACCATAAGTTAAATTCAAAGTGGGATAGGATTAGATACCTCTATCCACAAGGCTCACATAATTTGTGGATACGATAATTGTTGTTATTGACTAAGCCCACCTGAGGGTAAATCAAAAGCATGGGATTGTTGTCCATGCCTAGTAGGTCTTAGAAAATACCACCTCTTCTCATGAGAGGATATAGTGATATCATTTCAGTATTTTGAGTTCTTCTCCTCATAGGTTATCATTTTACCACACCTCCCATACAAGTCACCCTTCACACATTGTGATACACTTCTATTTTGTACATATTTGGGTGTTGTAGGAAGTTCTATACCGATGACACTCCCAATTTTCTAGAGTATTCACTCCACTACCCATGATTTTACGTAGGAAGTACCAACATAAAAAAACACTAAAATAAAGAAAACACTTTATTTTTTGCATTTAGAACTAATTCTAGTTTCACGTTGTTTGCATGAACACAAACTAGTTTCAGCACATCACACCACACAACACTTAATTTTTTTTAGCTCCACATAACTTTTCACTTTAGTTTGAGGCCACATTTCACGTGTCACATCTCCTTCACACATCACCTCGAGGACCTCAGACTCCAGTTTCTCTGTAGTTCTAAAGTTTCACACCATGATACACATCATCATGTTTGTTGTTACCCATAGTTGTGCATGCGAGAAAGCACACCCTATAGAGGAGGCACATAGCACCCATTCTAGTCATGCCATCCCTCCTTCTTTGATCATAAATGGGAATTCCACATAAACAGCCGATCCAATCATAGAGTTTGATCCACACTATACACACATGATGGCTCACGATGAGACATACACTTTGAGTGAAGCCTTCACAACTTCACTCATAGAAGATTATACACTTATTTTTCCTATATTTTTTCCTAATCCACCCACCATTTTCTATGATCATGTGATCTACATTGCTCTAGAACAACCTAACCTATTATTCACCATAGATGAGGAGACTCCACCCACATCCCTCACCTTTACACACCCTTTCTTCCAAATTTTATCTCAATCTCTCTTTGATAATGACTCCTCCATATTGAACCACACTCATCCCAAGGTTGCATCATTTATCCCTACTATAGGAATGATATCTGACCCTTCCTCCTCTACCATAGCTACCCAAATGCCATCATTCCAAACCACACAATAGTAACCCTCCTTACATGAGCAATAAGCACCCCTTCAAACATCACATCCATAATCTTCTCAAGAGTCTCAACCATCATCATCTGAATCAAATTTATTCTCAATATTTAAGGACCTATCATAGTCATATATTCAAATTCAAACCATGTAATATCAACAACAACTAGCAACTCACACCTAATCAGGAGTGGATGCATTTCTCACTCTAGATTCTCAAGATTCTACCCTAGAAGGTTACCCTCCTTCCTCCTCATCATTATTACCTTTGTCAAAGGTGTCTGGAATGTACCCTACCCAATCGTTTGCTCAACCTTCATCTACATCAATATTTAGGTTACATCCTCCTTATCCCTTTTAGTCCCTAATTGGTAGTATCCTTCCCATCTATGGATCAAGACCCGTAGCCTACACTCCTACCTCTCCAGGCTACTCTACATAGTTTATTTTGGCCACCTTCCACCATTTATAATAGATACAGGTCCCATCCTTTAACACCTTATCTCGAGAACCCCTACAACCAATATTCTTGATAACTCCACCATTACCTATCGTATCTACATTATTTACGCCTCTTCCTTTATGGTCATCACCGCATATGACCCAACCATTATAGTAGGCTCCTACCTAGCAGGTACCCATGCCACAAAAACACATCCTATAATCACAATAGTACTATTCCCAATAAACATCTATTCCACAGCCTAGTGTCCCATTAGCCATGAAATCATACATTGCCCAACAACAACCTTATCGGGACTAGTTGCCATACTTCCTCCCTCAGTACTAGAAAAATAACAACTCCAATACCCATATCATTCCTAGGATCAACCCACCTTAGCACAGTCCTCCACACCCTTAACACCTGAGATTTAGATCCTAAGAGATGAAGTTAAGATGTTAAACCTACACATGACCAGTTATGGACCACAAAAACCAACATATGATGAACTCTGTAGTGATCTAGTTCATCCATCAGTTCCTATCCCACCTTACCCCTATCACTTTGAGATCCCAAGGTTTGATAAGTACAAAGGTAAAGAAGATCCTAGATAGCACGTTAGTAACTATCACTCAACTTGCTACTAGATTCATAGTAGAAAAACACTTATGTTACGTACCTTATCCCTCTCACTTAAGGGATAAGCCTTAGATTGGTATAACATGCTCCTATGCCATAGCCTTTATACCTTCGAATAGTTGGCCAACTCCTTTTTAGAACACTTCTCCATAAATATTAAAAATAAGACTAATTTCTCAAACATCTATACCTTATGATAGGCTGACGACGAACCCATCACCAAATTTGTATTGAGATGGCTATCTATTATCCATGACCTCACCCATAGCATTCCTACCACTGATCTAGAAAAACTCTTCTTCAAGATTTGCCACAAACACATTTCCACCTCCTTGCAGCTTCATCAAAGTTATACATTTGAAGAAGCTATTATCCAAGCCAAAGTAATTGAGGACATCAAGGTCTAGTCAATGTTAGACTTACAATGGCACTGAGAGGGGGGGTGAATCAGTGTAGCTCTTTAATCATGAATTAATAGCTCTTAAAATAGCAGTAGTTAAAACTTATAAACAGATATAGCAAGTACAACAAGAGAACATCACACAACACAAGATTTTAACGAGGTTCACCAATGTGGCTACTCCTCAAAAATGACTGCTTGGACTACCATCCAAATCCAGCCTTTGCAAAGCAACAACTTTTACAAATAGTTTACCAACACCCACTGGAAGGAGCACCAACCCCTGATTTATCTATACCAATAGAAAGGAGCACCAACCCCTGATTTGCCAACACCAACTGGAAGGAGCACCAACCCCTTATGCCAAGCACCAACTTGGACTTCAATTCTAAAACTAGAAGAATGATAGTAAGATACCTTTGCTTTTACAAGACCCTGACTGGTCTGCTTCACTTTTTCATCCTGTGCGCACTCTGCTCTCTCTGCGCTATCACTTCGCACAATCTGCTACTTAACTATCGAACGTTCATCTTCTCCCCTTTGCGCACTCTGCTTCCTTTGTGATCTTCACACTTAGAATGATTCGATGACTTGCACACTGCACACTACGACCGAACTTCGCACTCTACACTGTCTCCGAACGTCGCACTTCTCAACATTTTCAACTCTTCAAACAACCTTCCTTTTATAACAATATTTTCAAGATCAAAAACCTAATCTTAGTCGATTGTAACCCTAATCTTAGTCGACTGCAAACCCTAATCTTCGTCGGCTGCAAACCCTAATCTTCGTCGGCTAACATCGGTCTTCGTCGGCTTCAACTGCCTCTATAACTCTTCTGTTGCTGTTGCCATGAAAACACAACATGTCGCGATATCGCGACACTTTCACCTCCATACGCTTTCTCTTAGCTTTGGCCCACGAGAATACAACATGTAGCGATATCGCTACACTTTTTCTTCGTACGCTTTCTCTTAGCTTTGGCCCGAGAATACAACATGTAGCGATATCGCTACACTTTTTCTTCCGTACTCTCCTTCTTTACTTTTGTCGCGAAATCGTGACACTTCTGCCTTCTTACTTTCTCTCTCCTCCTTTAGTCATGAAAATGCGACATGTCACGATATCGTGACACTTTTTCTCCTTAGCGCTTTAACTTGCCTTTGGGTCATGAAAATGCGACATGTCACGATATCGTGACACTTTTTCTCCTTGCGCTTTCTCTTTGCCTTCGGGTCATCACACATGTCACGATATCACGACACTTTTTCTCCTTAGACTCTCTCTCTTGTCACCATGTCACGAAATCGTGACACTTTTTCTCTCTCCTCTTTCTCTTCCTTCGAAACATGTCATGAAATCGTGACACTTTTTCTCTCTACTCTTTCTCTTTCTCAATATGAAAATGTCAGAAATCGTGACACTTTTTCGTCTCTAACCTCCTTCAAATGTCACGAAATCGTGACACTTTTTCGTCCGTACAACCTTCCTTGCAATATGTCATGAAATCGTGACACTTTTTTGTCCGTACAACCTTCTTTGCAATATGTCACGAAATCGTGACACTTTTTCGTCCGTACAACCTTCCTTGCAATATGTCATGAAATCGTGACACTTTTTCTTCTTGCCTTTCTCTCCAACATGTCACGAAATCGTGACAGTTTTTCCACTTATCTTTTTCTCATCCAACATGTCATGAAATCATGACAGTTTTTCCTGCCTTCTCTTTCTCTTCCAACATGTCACGAAATCGCGATAGTTTTTTCTGCTTCTTCTCTTTCTTCCAACATGTCACGAAATCGCGACAGTTTTTCTTGCTTCTTCTCTCTCTTCCAACATGTCATGAAATCATGACAGTTTTTCTTGCTTCTTCTCTCTCTTCTAACATGTCGCGAAATCGTGACAGTTTTTCTTGCTTCTTCTCTCTCTTCTAACATGTCACGAAATCGCGACAGTTTTCTTGCCTGTTGTATATGTCGCGATATCGCGACACTTTTCTTACTTGTCTTTTTCTTTGATCTTTTGCAAATGGGCCACTTTGGTCTTCTTGGAAACTCACTGTCCATACTCTAAGTAACCTTTGAACTCCTGTCTTCTGCATCTGACTAGCTTTTGAACTTCTTGTCCACTGAAACACCAGATCTATCTGACTGTGTTGACAACAATGACAATACTGTTGCTGCACCTTGCTCAACAATCTCCCCCTTTGGAATTGTTGGCAACACATGTGCAATTTCCTGTAATTCTTCTCCCCCTTTGACAATAATACCAAAGGGCTACTACAGACTCCCCCTGAGTCCATGCACAACATTCTTAGGCACAATTTGTTACACTTAGCACAAATTATGATCATGAGCAAAAAAATAATCAAATACTTAAATGCTCCCCCTGAGAATGTGATCCCTGTAGCTAGTCAATTCTTGGGAAGTGTGACCACTCCCAATTTGTTTTGAAGGTACTCAAACACTTCCTTGGGCAATGGTTTTGTGAAGATATCTGCTACTTGTTCTATGGTTGGAACAAAATCCAATTTAACCTCACCTTCTGCAACTTTCTCCTTCAAAAAGTGATACCTGATGGCAATGTGCTTTGTGCATGAATGCATAACTAGATTCTTGGAGATGTTAATGGCACTGGTGTTATCACACTTAACTGATATTGGTTCACTGAAGTAGATACCAAGATCTTTCAGGGTTTGTTTCATCCACAATACCTGCGTACAACATGTTGTCGCTACAATATATTCTGCCTCTACTGTTGATAAAGAAACTGACTCTTGCTTCTTACTGTGCCATGCAACCAATCTGTCTCCAAGATAGAATGCACCTCCACTGGTACTCTTTCTATCATCTACACATCCAGCCCAATCTGCATCTGAATATGATATAAGGGTGAAGTCTTTACCTTTTGGATACCACAACCCATACTCCATAGTACCCTTGAGATACCGAAGAATCCTCTTTACTGTTGTCACATGAGTCTCCTTGGGATTGGCTTGAAAATGTGCTACCATGCATACTGCCTACAAAATATCTGGTCCAGTAGTCTGTCAGGTGCGATGAGGCTTCCAATCATAGATCTGTACATGGTTTGATCAACAGGTGGAGATTTGTCATCTTTGCTCAACTTGCAACCTATCGTCATGGGAGTGCTAACTCGGCTTACAATCCTCCATTGTGAATTTCTTTAACATCTCTTTTACATATTTAACTTGAGAAATAAATATGCCCTTCTTACTTTGATTAACTTGCAAACCGAGGAAATATGACAGTTCACCAATCATTGACATTTCAAATTCTTTTTGCATCTTATTTGCTAAATCTTGACATGACTCATCTTTGCTGCTGCCAAATATGATATCATCTACATATACAACAAGAACAATAAGATGCCCATTTTCTGTTTTGACATACAGGTTACTATCCACCATACCTTTCTTAAACCTTTGTTGAGTGAGATAGTTGTCTAGTCTTGCATACCATGCTCGGGGTGCCTGTTTTAAGCCATATAAAGCTTTCTTCAACTTGCAGACAAAGTTTGGATTATCACCAAGTTGGAACCCATCTGGTTGCTCAATATAAACCTCTTCTTCAAGTTTCCCATTCAAAAATGCTGATTTCACATCCATTTGATAAACTTTGAAATTCTTGTAGACTGCTAAAGCCAGAAACATTCTGATTGCCTCTAGTCTAGCTACTGGTGCAAACGTTTCCTCAAAGTCAATGCCTTCAACTTGTGCATACCCCTTGCATACCAATCTTGCTTTATTTCTGACTACCTGTCCGTCTTCATTCAATTTGTTACGAAAGATCCATTTAGTCCCGATTATATTTTTGTTCGCAGGGTCTAGGTACTAACTCCCAGGTTTTGTTTTTCTCAATCTGGTCTAATTCTTCATTTATAGCCTTCATCCAACCTTCATCTTTGCTTGCTTCAGCAACATTCTTGGGCTCAATGTTGGATAATAGAGAGTAGTTACTTGCTACTTTTCTTCTTGTTTGAACACCAACTTTGGGGTCTCCAATTATTTGATCTCTAGGATGATTTTTATGCCAGCAGCCTGTTTTGAATTTCTTATTCTCTTCCGCTTCTGAATCACAACTTACATCATCTGAGTCAATTTTTTGTATCTTTTCAATTTCATTTTCCTCATCTCCTTCAATAACCTCTTCATAGATTGGGTAGTTAGTTTCATAGCTAATTACTCGTTCTTTACCTTCATCAAACTTAACATCAGCACTGTCCACAATTTTCTTTAGCCTCTTGTTGTAGCATTTGTAAGCTTTGCTTCTAGGTGAATAACCAACAAAAATACCTTCATCTGCTCTATCTTCAAACTTGCCAAGATTGTCTTCAGTTCTTTTGATATAGCACTTGCTGCCAAAAACTTTGAGGTATTTTGTTGTTGCCCTTTTACCGAACCATAATTCATAGGGAGTTTTGTT
The DNA here is from genome assembly GCA_028583015.1 of Wollemia nobilis. NCBI lineage: Eukaryota > Viridiplantae > Streptophyta > Pinopsida > Araucariales > Araucariaceae > Wollemia > Wollemia nobilis. The sequence goes on along the minus strand of JAQPPZ010016829.1, from coordinate 1,771,771 downwards.
TTCATGTGTTCTCAGCATGTACCTATTTTGGATGTACACCACAGTATGGACTGCTTCTTTCCAAAATCTGTCTGCTACTCTACTTTCAGCCAACATAGTCCGTGCCATTTCTTGCACAGTCCTGTTCTTTCTTTCTACCACTCCATTTTGTTGAGGTGTCCTTGCTGCTGAGAACTGTCTCCTAATACCGTATTTTTCATAGTATTCTGCAAACTCCTCTGAAATGAATTCTCCTCCTCTATCTGATCTTAAACATTTGATCCTCTTTCCTATTTCATTCTCAACCTGGTTTTTGAAAATCTTGAACATATCAAAAGCTTCTAATTTATGCTTCAAGAAGAATATCCATGTCATTCTGGAATAGTCATCAATGCACAACATAAAATATTTGTCACCATTTATGCTTTGTGTTCTCATGGGTCCACATAAATCAGTGTGTATTAGTTCCAACGGTTTGCTTGTGTAGTATTCTTTAGTTTTGAATGTGACTCTAGTTTGCTTCCCCTTTTGGCATGAAGCACAAATGTTGTTTGCAGGTTTGCTGATGGTGGGAATATCTCTTACAACCCCTTTTGAGGTGATTTTTACTAGATTATCAAAATTGATATGACCAAGTCTCTTGTGCCACAGCCAATTTTCTTCTTCCTGTCCAATAAAGCAAGCTCCTTTTGAAGTCTCTGAGAGCGTGTACAGGTTACCAGATGTTCTTGACCCTGTTGCTATCAATTTTCCACTATTGGTTTTTCTGACTTCACAACCCTGCTTCATAAAGACTACTTCATGACCTTTATCACAAATCTGACTTACACTCAATAAATTATGTTTCAATCCATCCACAAATAAGACTTCTTCTGATTTAATCCTTCCATCACTAATTTTGACTGAGCCTTTGCCGACTATCTTGGCTCCATCATTATTTCCAAATTTTACTGATCCTCCTTCATATTTCTGTAACTTTTCAAATTTTTGTTTGTCACCTGTCATATGACTGGAGCATCCACTATCTAGTATCCATGGTACATATTTATTCTGTGCTTTGAATGCAGTTTGAACGATTAAGGATTCCTTTTCTTCCTTCAGTCGTTCTTTTCCTTTCCACACTGTTTTGATAGTAGTTTTGGGCTCTTGTTTTGTCTTTCCCTTATCAGCAGCTTGTGCATGTTTTACAGGAAGTTTTCTATTTTGTCTCATCCTGTTTGGTTGAACTTTTCTTCCCTGAAACTGATTTGATGAAAATGTGCTTCTACAGTTTCTTGCAATGTGCCCAAAATTGTGACAGTTATAACATTCTACTGTGTAATTCATCGGAGGAGAAAAAGCATTTCTATTGGTGAAATTCCTTGGTCTAACATTATATTTGCAGTCTGAGATTTTATGTCCATAGCCATTGCATTTAAAATAGAAACCAGAGAAGGGATAATTGAACCTGGGAGATGGTCTTTGCCATGTTGCCGTAGGAGCCATAGGTCTTCTTCTTCTTTGATGTGTGACATTGGTGAATCCATCATTGTCAGCTTCTCCTTTCGAGCCTCGGCATTATTGCTTTCTTTTGCATGAGGCAATTTCCCTTGATCAACCTCGTTTCTTATCTTCATTCTTTGTGGATTCTACATTTCTGGCCTTTGATCCACTTGATGATTCTCCTTCGATAAAACCTAGACCAAACCTGATGCCTGTAGGTCTTTGGTCATTTATGATCTTATCCAGCTTCATAGAACTTTCTTCACGTTTGTGATAACAACTGATTTTCTTGTTCATCTCTTCTAGCTGCATTCTCAAACCAATAAGTCTCTTCTTCTAGCTTGCTGCAATAGTCTATTCTCATGGTTATTTGTACTTCGAGATCTTCGAAGATTTTCTTAGATTCTTCTATCTGAACTTTTAAGTTGGTTATGATTCCATTTGCATCCTCAAGCTTTCTTGATAGTTTCTTATTCTTTTTCTTTTCTATCTCCCACTCTTCAAGTGCAGATATCAACTCACCTTCTAAGTCTACTTCAGCCTCGAGATTTTCACCACAAACTTCAGAGGTCACTCCTTTTTTTTATTTAACTTCTTCAAATGCCATAAAAAGAGCTTCATCTCTTTCTTCTTCAGACTCTTCACCGGAGCTATTTTCTGATGAACTAACATTCTTGGAGATGAAACTTTTCTTTTTGAAGTTGCCTTTTCTGAAATTTGTTTTCATCTTCCAGTCACTTCTTTCTTGGTGGGATCCTTCATCATTTTTGTTCTTCTCTTTCAGTGGACATTTAGTCACAAAATGCCCAATGCCTCCATAGTTGAAACATTTAAATGGAAGCTTCCCTCTGTATTTTCCTTTCCCCTTTTTCAATTTTCTAACAAAGTTTGCTTCCATTTCATCTGATGTCTCTTCTTCCTCGGACTCTTGTTTTGTGTTTTTATTTTTAAGGGCTTTGAAAGTTGCTTCTCTGTCAGTGGGTTTAGATCTTCCTATCCTCATCTCATATGCAGTTAAAGAACCATACATTTCATCTATACTAAAATAATTTAGATTTTTAGCTTCTTCTATCACTGAGACTTTGGAATCAAACCTTTGAGGAAGAGATCTTAATACCTTTTTCACGATAGTAGAGTCATCGATATCCTCGTCGAGTCCTCTGATCGCATTGATGATTCCATTAACTCTCAACATGAATGCCTCAATGTTTTCATCATCATTCATCTTCAATGCTTCGAACTGAGCTCGATGTGTCTGTAACTTGGCTTCTTTGATCTTATCATCTCCTTCATGAACACTCTTCAATTTGTCCCATATTTCTTTTGTCGATTTATAGTTCATGACCTTTACTAGTTCACTGTCTGCTAATCCACACAAGATGGCATTCTTTGCTTTTGAATTGTTCTCAAATAGTTTCTTTTCATCCACTTCTTTTGGAGGAGTGATGGGAATTGTGTATCCACTAACTACTGAATCCTAGATGTCGTATCCCAAAGCATAGAGATATGTCTGCATCCTGACTCTCTAGAATGCATAATTAGATCCATCAAACAATGGTGCTTTGTTTGATGAGAAGCCTTCACCACCTGCCATTGTGTTATTTCCAAGATCACCCTAGCTGGTTAAGCTTGTATAGGGACTTAGCTCTGATACCAATTGTTAGACTTACAATGGCACTGAGAGGGGGGGTGAATCAGGTGTAGCTCTTTAATCATGAATTAACAACTCTTAAAATAGTAACAGTTAAAACTTATAAATAGATATAGCAAGTACAACAAGAGAACATCACACAACACAAGATTTTAATGAGGTTCACCAATGTGGCTACTCCTCAAAAATGACTTCTTGGACTACCATCCAAATCCAGCCTTTGCAAAGCAACAACTTTTACAAATAGTTTACCAACACCCATTGGAAGGAGCACCAACCCCTGATTTATCTGTACCAATAGAAAGGAGCACCAACCCCTGATTTGCCAGCACCAACTGGAAGGAGCACCAACCCCTTATGCCAAGCACCAACTTGGACTTCAATTCTAAAACTAGAAGAATGATAGTAAGATACCTTTGCTTTTACAAGACCCTGATTGGTCTGCTTCACTTTTTTGTCCTATGCGCACTCTGCTCTCTCTGCGCTATCACTTCACACAATCTGCTGCTTAACTATCGAACGTTCATCTTCTCCCCTTTGTGCACTCTACTTCCTTTGTGATCTTCACACTTAGAATGATTCGATGACTTGCACACTGCACACTATGACCGAACTTCGCACTCTATGCACTATCTTCGAACGTCGCACTTCTCAACATTTTCAACTCTTCAAACAACCTTCCTTTTATAACAATATTTTCAAGATCAAAAACCTAATCTTAGTCGACTGTAACCCTAATCTTAGTCGATTACAAACCCTAATCTTCATCGGCTACAAACCCTAATCTTCGTCGGCTAACATCGGTCTTCGTCGGCTTCAACTACCTCTGTAACTCTTCTGTTGCTATTGCCATAAAAACAACATGTCGTGATATCGTGACACTTTCACCTCCGTACGCTTTCTCTTAGCTTTGGCCCATGAGAATACAACATGTAGCGATATCGCTACATTTTCTTCGTACGCTTTCTCTTAGCTTTGGCCCGCGAGAATACATGTAGTGATATCGCTACACTTTTTCTTTCGTACTCTCCTTCTTTACTTTTGTCATGAAATCATGACACTTTTGCCTTCTTACTTTCTCTCTCCTCCTTTAGTCATGAAAATGCGACATGTCACGATATCATGACACTTTTTCTCCTTAGCACTTTAACTTGCCTTTGGGTCATGAAAATCGGACATGTTCGATATCGTGACACTTTTCTCCTTAGCGCTTTCTCTTTCCTTCGGGTCATGAAAACCCGACATGTCACGATATCGTGACACTTTTTCTCCTTAGCTCTTTCTCTTGTCATATGTCGTAAAATCGTGACACTTTTTCTCTCTCCTCAACATGTCACAAAATCGTGACACTTTTTCTCTCTCCTCTTTCTCTTCCTTTGCATAAATCATGAACCTTTTTCTCTCTCTTCTCTTCCTAAAAGAAACATGTCACGAAATCGTGACACTTTTTCTCTCTCCTGCAATATGTCATGAAATCGTGACACTTTTTCGTCCGTACAACCTTCCTTGCAATATGTCACGAAATCGTGACACTTTTTCGTCCGTACAACCTTCTTTGCAATATGTCACGAAATCGTGACACTTTTTCGTCTGTACAACCTTCCTTGCAATATGTCACGAAAATCGTGACACTTTTTCTTCTTGCCTTTCTTTCCAACATGTCACGAAATCGTGACAGTTTTTCCACTTTCTTTCTTCTCTCCAACATGTCATGAAATCATGACAGTTTTTCTCCTTCTCTTTCTCTTCCAACATGTCATGAAATCGTGATAATTTTTCCTTCTTCTCTTTCTTCCAACATGTCGCGAAATCGTGACAATTTTTCTTTCTTCTTCTCTCTTCCAACATGTCACGAAATCGTGACAATTTTTCTTTCTTCTTCTCTCTCTTCCAACATGTCGCGAAATCACGACAGTTTTTCTTTCTTCTTCTCTCTCTTCCAACATGTCGCGAAATCGCGACAGTTTTTCTTGCCTGTTGTATATGTCGCGATATCGCGACACTTTTCTTACTTGTCTTTTTCTTTGATCTTTTGCAAATGGGCCACTTTGGTCTTCTTGGAAACTCACTGTCCATACTCTGAATAACCTTTGAACTCCTGTCTTCTGCATCTGACTAGCTTTTGAACTTCCTGTCCATTGAAACACCAGATCTATCTGACTGTGTTGACAACAATGACAATATTGTTGCTGCACCTTGCTCAACAGTCAGACAAAATCAAGTTATTATAGAAGCCCAACTACAATTATAACTTTTATTTTAATAGAAATACTCCCAACCAACCCTTCCCTTGATCACCACAAGACAATAAAGTGGTAACTACTACCTTAGCACCTACACCGATTCCACAACCCCCTCTTACTCAATGACAAATATTTCAAACCAATGCACTTCCCCCTCCTAGGCCTCAATATTCTTAAGGCATGCATACACAAGCCCCAAAGTGTAACCTTACACCACTTTTTGAACCATTACTGGCCCTCTTTCAAAGGTTATATGAGGGAGGTCACATAATCCTACCCAAGATCCAACTACTAGATCCAAACATACCTAAGCCTTGTGGATACAACAAGAAAGTATTCTACCAATACCACCGATAATGCGACCATGATATCAATTCATTTCACTCTTTCCATGGCCAAGTCCAAGATCTCATTGATAGGGATACCATCCAAGTTTCAAACCCAATCATCCCATAAAATAAAAACCTAGGTATCTTCCAGAACCCCTTACCTAACCATCAGGGGACTAACCTCCAAATACCACCGTTCAATCCTCCAGGGCCACCTAGGCAAGTAAACAGTATCCAACACGATCCTCCATCACATGCTGTAGTGGGTATGATAAACCTTACCACTCAAAACCAAAAATATCCATAATGCCAAACAACACCTATTGTTTCCCCACTAATCCAATTCACATCACCGCAGTCCTCCATGACTCCTAGTGTCATACCATATCTACCACAAAATTTGATTACAATCTGTGATAGCCTTACCCACCAATTATGTAATGTGCAACCCTGGGAAGCACGCACCCCAGATGCCCTACTTGCAGTTTGATTTATTCATTATTATTTGTGACAAAGTGAGTAGAATGAAAACACACATGTAACCCAAAGATAAAGAAAACAAATAAGGAAGCATTTTTATTAATATTTCTAGGATTTGATTACAAGTTCATCCCTCTAAGGGATACCCATCACTTTGATACAAATATTACACAATATGGAGCAGTGATCGGATATGTTCCCTACAAGGGAACAGTGCCTCTACGTAGACCTCTTGGTATCGTACATGAAATTGTATGGGGGCTTATAGATGCCCCCTTCTCCATATCTAGTCCTGAAGGGATCTTTGTGCTCCTATCGCTTTAATCTAGTCCTAAGGAGCTATACATGCACTCATGAAAACAACAAAGCATGCTCAGTAGGATGGGCCACCTCTACGAATGAGGTCTTTGTTAGTGGATCTGGATACTCATGATACTGATAATGAAATATGAACATGAATGAAATAATAGATGTAAGGAAAGATATGGAAATACAAAATAAAAGCACGAATAAAACCATATTTAAACTATGATCAGGCCATACATTAAGCAGTAATAAAGCTAAACTAAAAGCAAAAAGGAATAACACTTATGCCATAAGATATGTCTATGGGCCATTTTTCGAGATAGCAGCCGCGATATGAAGCTCTCCTCCTTGTGTTTCAAGAATTTTTGTGCTACCTTATTTTCTAAAACTGATGTTCAAGGGTCTCCGAGTGTGTCTCCCACACTGATTGGTAGTTAGGAATGGTAAATCTATCAACTGATGTGTGGGCGTAGCTCAACCAAATAGCACTCCAATGCTCCTCCAAGTGCTAATGATTGGTCCTCCTTTTCAACAGGTCTTCACTACTTAACTTTGAAACTTCGTGGATTCTTACTTCTTATGGGAGAGTCTATATGTAGACTTCCCTATTAAATCTAGAACTTTGGCTTCCTAGATAATATTTAGTCCAAATTGCATGTAACTGATCATTCCAAATGGGAAGTGTTAGTCACAAAATGGCATGGAAAGGGTAGTCAAGAGGAACTCAGGGAGTTCCTTGCCAACATCTACCCATTATCCATGGAAAGGTGTAGTTAGACTGCATGATCTAGGCCTGTATTCATGGCTAGACTGAATATGATGCTGGCTGCTATCAGGTTTAGTAGCCAGATCTAACCATTGTAGTCTTCAGTAGCCAGATGTGCTAGCCACTCTACATGAGAGTGGCTAAGCCTATATGGGCTAGAACTACCCTACTTGAGTGGTTAGGACCACTACTTGCCCTTGGGGAGATCCAAGAGGGTTCATATGGCCTATGAATGTATCCATATGGGTAGTATCCTCAACATGATACATTTTAGGTGTCTATAGATGCCCTTTTTTGGGATGCACTATGAGCAAAATATAACACAAAGCAAAAAGGTAGACCACCTAGGGCCATATTATAGGTTGCATTATGATCATTGATCTGATCAACATAGGATACCCAAGTCATATCTGAGGGCATGAATCCTAGAATCATTGCTTCTAACATAATGGAAGGCTTAAATTTGTGGAAGTTTGTACTCATTCATTGGTGATCGAGTAGCTTCAATGCTACTATAGATTTGAAAGGAGGAGAGCTACAAACTAACTATCATATTTTCTTGTTTTTACCCCAAAAAAGAGTTAGCTTATGATAGTTGTTGGAAATGATTTGTAAGATGAATGTGAGTCTGACATGATCAATATGATCTTTTGTTGAATTTGCAGTATGATTGTTGAAAATTTTTGACTATCCCCTCAAGCGACGAGTTGATGAGGAAAGGACAAAATAAATAAGTGACTAGTCGCTTGACCAAAATGAAAGATCTGGACCTCTTTAGAGGTTTGCTCTATTTTTATAGAGTAGTTACCATACAAGAGTGATTTTAACTCTATTTGGTTTTTGCGCACCTTTATCTAATGGAGTGGTCTGGCCATAATGGCCTTCTTAGAGAATCAAGGTGATAGCAATTATGTTTTGGCTTGTGCTGACTCACTATTTTTCTATAGGAGAACTAAGATGCGTCCCTGCTCTCGTGGGGCGGTCCGACTATTACAACCTTCTTTGGGTTAGTGAAACATCTCAACTCTACCATAATTGTTTTACCCCAAGTGGCCTTATGGTTACTTGCTCATCATGCCAAGTTGCATGGAGCACTTGTCGCTGCAATCACCAAGTGTATAGAGCAAATGACTAGGTATGAGGCTCACTTGGGTTTTGCTTGTTATTTGATTTTTAGTTTTGATCTTTATGATTTTTTGGATATTTTTGGGTATTTGCTTTAGGTTTGCAATGCTTTGAACCCATAAGTGTTTTTTATGGTCCATTTTGAGGTGCTATGCAATGACAATTTGGTGAAAATTTTCTTCATTTTTTGATCGCTTTCAAGTCCAGCAGCTCCCAATTATCGTGCGTAGCCACTATCAGGTCCAATGACCACAAATTTTAGGTTTCTAGCACTGGTAGTGACCAAGGCACGATTTGGAAAAACAAAAGGTAAATTAGGGTTTCACACTATCATTATCACCATTTGTAAAGTTTGCTTTTGGAGCTTCGAGGTAAGAGAGACTACTCTGACTGAAGTACTATTGATTGGATGCCATGGATGAGCAGGGCGAGTCTTCGACAAATGAAGGAACCAGATATTCATGGGTACCTCTCTAAACCTTACATCCTTTGTTATTATTTGTAAAATGAACAAAATTAAAGATACTCGATAAATGAACCTCATTAATAGTGTTGGCAATGAATTTCATCGATAGTTAGTCTCCATTTATATTTTAGATAGATGGGTTCTTCTTAGTTTTGTAATTTTGTAATTTTTTTGTTATTTTTGGGCCTAGGAGGAATGTCGTTGGCATATCACTTATTGGCTGCTGCCACTCAGAGCAGCTAGTTTGCATTGAGGCTAGCCGTTGTTGCCATCAGTGGCCAGTTTGAAAACCCAACAATCAAATTTTTGACCATTGGTAATTGGATCCTACCAGCTGTAGCGGCCAAGTTGTGGTCGCTCCTGGCATGAGCAACCAAGGAAATTTACGTTTTTTAATTTAGATTTTTTATTTTTAGACCACTTAATTGACTTTTTTGGAATTTTGAGTTACTTTTATGAAAATTTTTGCATGATTAGATGCATTTATTTATTACTCACGTAGCCTTAACATAGTTTGATTATATTTGCACTGTTTAGCATGTTTATCACATTTATTTAGTTGCAGTGCATTTATTTAGGCCATTTTTTTGTAACTTTAGATCTTATCTGATCGAGCTAGAGATCCAAAATTACTTTGTGATCTTTTGTGTGAGATGACTAATACAGAGTGGGGCTAGTTTAAATCCCATGGGCTCCAGTATATCACTGGCCTACCCATGATTATGTCAAATCAGGCCTACTTGATAGCCCTGGCCCACTGGTGGGACCATAGGACCAACATCTTCCACCTTCCTATCGGTGAGAGGACAATTATGTTGAAGGATGTTTATAGGATCTTTAGGATCCCCTTTGATAGAGTGTCCATTGTTTCTTCCCCCACTACTGCACGACGTGCTGTATTTGCAAGGGTCTTTGGTGAGCATGATGATGATGCTTCTAGGGATACTCATTTGGGGAGAATATCTATTTCCCATTAGTACAATGAGGAGGTATTTACCCAACTACATGATGTGTTATTGATGGTCATCTGCAAAAACCTTATACCCAACTTCTTTGGACTAAGGTTCCTACGGAACCTCTTGGTGATGGTACATGACCTGATTGATAGTGAGCAGTCCATAATATTTTCCTAGGGGAGTGCACTTCTGGTATAATGCTATGACAAGCTGTATCACATATAGTACCATGGATGAGCCAATACAACATGCAACTTGCTTTTTTAGGTCTGGGGTGGAAATCATATTAGGGTAGACTGCCCTAGAGGACTCCTAGTGGATATTTCTAATCTGGACAAGGATGTCCAGTGCTATGAATCTAGGTGGCCTAGAGTGCTCAAGGAGTGTAAGAGTCGATGTCATGTAGGGGAGATTTCTCACTACAAGGCATCTATGATAGGTTTATGAGCTGCTGACATTATATTGAGACCCTATCATGAGTGTCATGTCTAGGATGATCCTACCAGATTTACTGTGAGGACTCATCACGATCGATGGTTGATTGGTTGCAAGGTCGGTATCAGGGAGTTATTTTACTATTCTAGGGTACTCCATTAGTTTAGTGTATCACTCCAGATTTTTTGCATCCTTACCTTTAGGCTATAGGATCTGTGCCCGAAAGGAGGATGCGAGAAGGATGGGAAAATACCTCAGACTGAGAGGCCCTTTTGAAGGTCGTGCATCTCGGGGGAGGGGTATAAGGGTGAATTTTTTATGGATGGTGGGTTCACCAAGAAAATTTTGAGTGGTAGTTTCCACACCTAGGTTGAAAATAGGTTTGATGTGTTCATTTTATACTTTAATCATTCATATCCTAGGTTTGGCCAAGATGAATCTAAGCTATTCTATATGCACAGTAAAGAAATCATGCACATATTGACCAATTCAACCATTTCGATGCATCCCTGAATGGGTGGATCAACTTGGACTTGGTTAACTTGGGGACCCTGATCTCTAGGGGCCTCATGATTAGGCAATAGGTTTCGGTATATACCCATATCCCTGTTGTTGAGAGCTAGTGGGTTGTCAACTTTGACCTCTCCCTTTTCAATCATGTCTTTACCATATTTTTGAATCTGATGCAATTTTTGATATCATGCCCTTGTTTCTTATGGTAGGGGTAGTATTTATATTCCCTATATCACCTTAGCTTAGGATGATTAGGGTCCAAAAGTTGTACATCAGGAAACCTTATCCTTTGTGCCTCATTTAGTTGATTAAAATACAATTGCATTTATTCATTCAGAGGCATGTAAAAATGAGGTGGTCATATTTCTTTGTTCTGGCTGTGGTTGTTCCTCGTATCATAGTTGTCTAGCGAAGGGTGAGCTTGGTAATTCTAGGTTTGTTGTCCATTCCCCTCTTTTGGTGCAGCTGATACAACTTGATTAACTTGAGCAGGCTTGGCCTGCTTCTACTTGTTCTTATTATTCTGATTATTTTTTCTTCATTCTTTCTTGTTGTAGAGCTTAAGGTCTCCTTCATCGACCTTAATGTCTTCTATGAGCTTGGATTGAGCTAATGCTTCTTTGAATGATTCATATTGCTACAACTGCAATAGCAAATAAATGTGCTTTTTGCAGCTCTTCATGAACATCTGAACAAGCTCCTCTATGGGGATGGAGAATGATAGTTTTGCCATAATATTTCTCCATCTATCCTCATAGTTCATCACTGGCTCATCATAGTATTGTTTTTAGTTGGCTAGATTAGATAATTTTAATTTATTTTTACCTTCAAAGGAGAACCACTCAAGGAATGCATTCACCAACTGCTCAAATCTGATGATGCTATGCTTGGACAACTGGTTGAACCATTGTGTTGCTGCACCCAAGAACATCATGATGAATTTCCTTAGCATTAGGGCATTATTTTTCTCAATATGAAAGCATTCATTAATTAATTTGGTCATGTGTTCTTGCACATCTCCCTCTCCCTTAAATTTATCTAGTCTAGGCATCTTGCCTAGGATATGCGAGAATTGGAACTGATGGACACAAAGGTTGGTTGTGTACTTGTATACTGTTGGATTTTGTCCACATGTGTCCTTCTCGAGAGACTTGACTCTCTTGGTGAGCATATGGTATGCATTCAAGGAAATAATCTCATGTTCCTAGAGGTTTTCTCATGATGGTAAAGGAGGTAAACTAGTGTTTGCCCTAATTAGGTTTCTATACTCCCTTCCTGTGACCATATTTGGAAGTTCAGGATGGGTCTATTCCTAATACCCCATCTTGGTCTGGTCCTCATTACATTGTTTTTTCTTGGGGTCCAGGTGTTGGTGATGTTGTGGAGCTTGTTGGGTGTTCTCCTACCTTGGCCTGGTGCCTCTCCCTTATGAAGAATCAACACACCATCTAGGTTGATACCTTTCACTAGCTATGCATGTGTCTATTTGAGATAGCCTCTCTACTATATATTCACACTCCTCTTATTATTCTCTTACAATTTTCTCTTGTAAGAATAAGTGCCTTTTCTTGCACTCTTTTTGCTCAAGGTCTTCCATGTGTTCCAACTCAATGTGTAGCTCTTATTCCAATCTAAATAGGTAGTCAGAGTGACCCACCATCGAGGGAGCATGTCCTTCTACCTCTGTGTAAGGAGTTCTATTGTTGTGGCCTCTTAAGGAGATTTTTGTCGTATTTTTACTCCTATCTGCTAGGACAACTTGCTTTATGTACTACGTTAAGGGTTGAGTACACTCACGATCTGAAGTAGTGTATGTGCTATGGGGTCACTTTGAAGCTCCCCCTAGCTCACTAGTGCATATAGTGGCTACATTGCATGAAATTCCCAAAGCCAAATGTAGGGTAGTGATGCTCCTAGGGGCTGGTATCGAGGCACCTTGATCCAACCTATCAATTTGTCATGTCCTCCATGGCTGATCCTACAGTGTCCCATTGATGCCAATGATATGATGGTCCAAAGGTACACTCTCATCTATAGGAAGGATATAAGATGTCCCAGGCCTACACCTAGGCATAGCCCTATGGTCTTGCCCCTCAGTAGGTGGATCTATCCTATGTGTGTCCTATGAAGCTTGGGGTATTTCAACCCCTATAGTCCTACGTGATGACAGGGGCCTGGATGCCTCCTTATGCCTACATGAGGATGAAGGTCTTGAAGCCTCTATAGGTCTATGTGATGATGGAGGTCATGATATCTCTGGACATCAGTGCAAAGAGGGATGTCTTGAGGCTTCCTCGCATCTACATGATGAAGGAGGTCATGATGCCTCTAAGTGCCTACGTGATGATAGGCACCATGAGGACCCCTCTCTTCTACATGATGAGGGAGGCCATGAGGCCTTCTTATGTATATATGATGGAGAACTAGGAAGTGGCTCTCTTCCTAGGGTTTCCCATGGATTCACCCCAAGAGTTGAGTTGTCCCCCCTAAGACTTGTCAAAATTGATTCGACGATACTATGAGTGGGCGTCTCAACACTTGTGTGATGGTGAGGGGTGGTTGCTACATATGTATACCATCATGATTGTGTGTTATCTTGTTAATTAGTGAAATAAATGTAGAAAAGTGGCGTACCAATATGATGCAAAAAAAAATGGATAAAGATACTAAGTCCTATGAATGCTAGAGCAATGCATGAAGGAAATGACGTAGAAACGAGATGTGAGCAAACAAAGCGGGGCCTCCTTTATTGATATTTATTTTAATATTATTAAAATGCATCCCCCATATAGGTCTCAAGATATTTGATACAATTTATTACATTAATGGATGCTCGAAAGAAGCCGCACTTCCAAGATCGGATAGTATGCTTCCAGCGTCTTCAATGTTCCCACATTCGAAGTGGGTGGGCTAAAAGTTATATCTGCTTGTGTTCATGTGTTTGTCATTTATTTCTACCCCTCTAGTATTCCTAGTTGTGAGATACTATGCATAGAAAGACAACAAATTATTAATAGCATATGCGTATCTAGAAAAACATGCAATCCCCAAGGCCTCCAGCGGGTGCTTGTGGGATATCAGTGATAAGATTGATGAATCAATTATAGAATGACATATAAATGTAAAGGACAACTTCTAGAACTGGTATCACATGATTTTGCATCAAAGTAGCATCGTATGGACCCATTATGCTCATTTACCCATCGAGAGCCTCTCCGAAGCGAGCGCTCCAATGTCTTGCCTATGCTTATCCAAATCACCTGAAACTCACAAGTTAGGCATTATATGTGATTCTAAGACTACCCAAATGCTCGAAATGTGCATATCCTACCCAAATTCTCCTATATGTGACAGGGGCACCCTACGAGCTAGTTAATACATAAAATAATAAAATGACAGTCAAATCATGTTAGAATGAGTTAACACTTTAACAGAGGCATTAGGATATCATTTGGGACATATTCCAAAAATAACAGTAAAGAAAACTTGCAAAAAGTGACCATGCAAATGTCCTGCCCAGAGGCCTCCAAATCTCCTGCAAACTTGTGGTTAAACTAAAAATAACATTTTGAGATGACCCAGAAGGTCAGATTTGGCAGATTCTGCCTAGATCATCCTGTATCTGAAGGTGCTCCCTGTAAGTTAGTAGACGCATAAAATGACAATAACCAGGTCAAATCATGTCAGAAAGCAATGAAATTTGGATAGCAACATAAGTACATCAGATATGAAAAAATGCAAAAATAACAGTAAGTAAATCATGCATAGATTTATAATCACTCCGAGGTGGGGTGATTAGGATTGCAACAGTTTGGGGGGGCGCCCAGGGGTGTGACACCCATCGTTTGGGGCCTATTTTTGACACCAATATAAGTGGTATGGGTACAAAACTTCCTAGGGGGTTGTATCGATGATTTTGGGGTGGGATTATGGCCAATTGCTTGGGTTTTTGGATCTGTATTTCATTCCTATTGTTCACCTGATAACCTCTCTTCCAGAAGAGAGATATTAGGGATGTAGGAAGCACAAAGAGGAATGGGGGTATAGTTTGGTAGCACTTCATTGCTCCAAATGCTCCAACTCTATTCCATTTTTGGGGTGAGGAGGCTCACCTTTTTATAGACCTAATGGTATGCTTTGAATGTGCATGCAAGGGCACCACTTGGCTCATTATACCTTTTTGGGGGAGAGAATATTCCTCCCTGATTAGGGCCTCCTTGATTGAGGCCTCCATGATCAGGGCAGGCTCTCTCTGAATTGAAATGTTCCCTCACATTTGCATGCCTTGAAGGCAGAGTTAGGTGGTGGATTTGGGATGCCATTTGTCAAGGATTGAATTTTTTCCAGTCAAACCTATTAATCGTACCACCCTGGAGTGATTGCTGCTAATCATATCGAGGTGGGACGAATAGGGTTCTAATCATCCCATGGTGGGATGAATAGGGAGAAAAGTTCTTAAAAGGTACAAAACTGACCTTTGACCTTCCAAAACTAATTTGGGAGTGGTTATGACCACTATTTAACCTCTTGAGGCTGCCTTAGGGGGTATGTATGCCAATTCAGTCAGTGCTTGTAGTCACATAATTAGATTGGTGTTGTTTTAGTGTCTACAGATGCCTCTTTTTGGGATGTGCTGTGTGTGGCACAGTGCTGAGAAAAAATAGATGACCAAAGCACTTAATTATTAGGGTTTCTCAACAACCTAACAAAATTTTGATGCCCCAAGTATGGAAATGGCATGCATTCTTGAATCCTTTCTTCTGACGAGCTAAGGAGCTTAACTCAAGTGTAACCTTTTTCAATGAGGTGTACTTGATATTGGACATTGTTCAGACATGAATAGGCAAAGGGCGCAACCTTTTATTTGAGGAATATTTTCTTCATGCTTCCATAATGCCAAGTGTTTTTTTAGCTTGTGATTATTGCTTGTTTACTGCCCCAAGCAGAAGCGTGATTGTCTTTGTCAATGATTCTTTGAATGCATGTCACTTCCTTGATTGGGTGTGTATTTGTTGATTGGTGACTAAGTGTGACTACCCCATCAAGCAATGAATCGATGAGGGAATGACCAAAAATGAGAAAAGCGATGAGTCACTTGACCCAAGATGATGTTTGTAAGGGTGCCTTCAATTTTTTTCATTGAACGCTTATTGCAGTTTTCCAACCATCAAACCTATTTTTGGTGGGTTTTGACCCCTTTTTTTGATGTCTATTGGTGTAGAAATTATAAAAAATCCTCCTTCCAGTGAAGCGGTTCAGCTATGCTAGTCTTCTTAGGGAGTAGGATATTGAGTATTTGTGACCCCGACAATAGTTTTTCATGCCATGAATGTCAGGTGCACAAGCACCTTTGTTCTCCAAATTTATTGCTATTTTTTGGTGCATTT
This sequence comes from Wollemia nobilis, assembly GCA_028583015.1. Taxonomy (NCBI): domain Eukaryota; kingdom Viridiplantae; phylum Streptophyta; class Pinopsida; order Araucariales; family Araucariaceae; genus Wollemia; species Wollemia nobilis. The sequence continues at coordinate 1,755,653 of JAQPPZ010016829.1, read as the reverse complement.
TTTGGATGCAATTTTTGTTGCTTTATTTGTTGCTCTATAATCGTCCTAGGATGGTACAAGCACCAATTATAGTGCTCGTCCCAGGGTGGGATGAGTTCCAATTAGAGCACTCATCTCAGGGTGGAATTATTACAGGCCTAACAACCTATATAAGGACCAAAACTAGGTTTTGGGCTCATTTGCAATATTTTTTTCTTGGCGATTTGGAGCAGTGAGGAGGAGTGTGAGTGTGCATAGCAGAGCATTGCTGAAATTTTGTAGACATCATGAGTGCAAGAACCAGATCTTTGAGTGGAGGAGCTGAGGTGAGACCGGTATGATGTTACTTCTCTTTGCCTATTATTCGTGCGTGTTTTATATGAAGTTAAAAACTCACATATAAAATGTTTGTTTGCTTTATTTTGTTTTTAAGGTTTTTTAAAAAAACCTAATTTTTTTGTGTGTATTGGTTTGATTTTATTCGTATATTAGGTTAAAATAACCCAACATGTTTTTGTGCTCTGTTATTTTGTTGTTAATTTTCGTATATTAAGGTCAAAACCCTAGTACACAACTACTATCTGTAATTTGTTTGTGTTTGTATTTAGGTTTAAAACCCAAAACATTTTCGTTTTATTTTGTTGTTTTTTTTCATATTAAGGTTGAAACCCTAATATGTTTTATTTCATTTTTGTTTTTGTCATATTAAGGTTGAAACCCTAATATGTTTTTTTTTTGTTTTTGTTTTTTCCATATTAAGGTTGAAACCCTAATATTTTTTTTTTGTTTTGTTTTTTTTTCACATTAAGGTAGAAACCCTAATATGATTTTTGTTGTTTTTGTTTTTTTGATTGTACAATTATTTTCATGTATGTTGTCATTGTTGTACAATTTTATTTTAATGATTTTGTACTTTCATTGTACATTTGTTTGACTATACTCCTTATGCTGTACTTTTGTTGTACAATTATAAATTGTAGTCTGTACTTCTATTGTACAATTTTATTTTAATGTTTTTGTTTATATTAAGTATGTACTTAATATCCTTTTTTGTTTTATTGTGTTGTTTCATGTTTTGAAGAGTCGGTACCGCCAGTCAACTATTTTCTTTGATGCTCGAGATGCCTTGACAGTTATGGATTGGGAGTGGATTTATGCCCTTGGGCTCAAGCACATGACGCGCCTGGAGCCTATGGTGGGGGATCAGGTATATTTGACTGCCTTGATCAATTTGTGGGATTCCCACACCAACACTTTTCATCTCCCAACAAGGGAGATGATTGTTACTCTAGAGGATGTGTATCGGATCCTATGGATTTTGATAGATGAACTGCCTATCCGGATGACCCACTGTGACCAATGAATAGTGGTATTGACATGGTTTTTTGGTTCGATGGTGGAGAGGGGGGTGGAGAGGGCTATGGAGAGGGCAGAGGATGACTGCTAGATAGGCGGTATTCTGGTGTGGTGGTGGTTGGAGAAGGGAATATTAGGGATGAGACATGTTTTTATTATGACCCTCATCTCCAATATGCTACTTCCTGACTCCTTAGGTGTGAGGTTCCCTTGGAACCTACTTGAGTTGGTTTTTACATTAGTGGAGTGTCCTACATCAGCTCCATTGATTATGAGATGGGGTCAAACGTTATTGGCATAGTTGTACGATGAGCTGTACGAGGTCGGCTATCGAAAGTGGAAGGGGATCGAGTGTAGCTATCTCTTGTAGTGCTGGGGGTGGTAGCACATAGTTATGGAGTGGCCATAGGGTTTGCCTTGGACCACCCGAGGTGAGATGGTGGATCAAGAAATTAGATATGCCAATTTATGGCAGAGGTCAGAGGAGCATGGATAGATTCAACGATGGGCAGGTGACATGGATCACTATATCGATGCATTCTCTCATCTAGTACCATGGTAGGTGTTTTGGTGGTCATACTGGGACTATCCAGCCTAGCCTGAGGCTAGAGGTGGCTCTGGTGTGTGCACAGGGGTAGATGGTTGATTGGGTGGAACGAGATAGAGTAGGAGTATTCCTCATATGTTTGGGTGACATGGTAGTTTGGGGTGCACCAGGGATTGCCTGGTGATCCCTTGATCTATCGGCATTATGGTGACGAGAAGACTCTAGCTTGGCCTACCATTGAGGAGCTAGGTGAGGGGTCCGATGAAGTTATTGATGTACCTGACATGGATGATGTTGAGGTGTCTACAAAGTATGATCGATGGTGGATTATGCGGCGATGGCAGAGTGAGGGGCCTTTAGGAGGCATGGATATTGTAGCAGCAGGATGTGGGGGTGTAGAGGCACCAGTGGAGGTTTGGGGGGATCTGATTGATGATTTTGACATGGTGGAGGTCGATGATGACACAAGCGATGGAGACGATTTGGGGGTTCTGGAGCAGCTGAATGTATAGGATGTCCCAGAGTAGTGGGTTCTAGAGTAGCAGGTCGTATCGGAGGTGCCCATGCCTTAGGATATCTCACGGGATGTGGAGGCTAGGCTTCATGCTGAGATAGCACAATTGGAGGGTCTCCTACATAGACAAGAGGAGGAGCATAGAGATGCTTTGGTGGAGATAATGCAAGAGAGGGATCTCCTACGGACTCAGTTGGCACAGTGGGATAGTGCATTGGTTGTGTATTGCCAATGAGATATGGAGTGGGTTTGGTATCGAGTAGAGTTAGAGATAGAGGTTGTCCACCTCAGTGGACAGTTGCCTATGCTTGATGGAGGTGGGTCATCACGTCTACGAGAGGCAATGAGACTGAGCAGTATGCATCATCTCATCACAGGTGGCTAGGTGAGGATAGTGTTGGTGGGCAGGGTGTGAGGGCTAGTAGCAACCATCATGAGAGGTCCCATAGGACCCATACTATTGGGGTTAGTTTTAGTCGCACCGATCCTGTGTGATCATGGTTGTCGACTCCCTAGGCTTTGGGGATTTTGAGTTTTTGGTTTTTGTGAGGTTAGAGGACCTTCTTATTGTAGCCTGAGGGCATTTTGACTTGATATATATAAATGAATATTTTGGTTTGATTGTATACTTGTCCTGGTTTATTGTTCTTTATGCACATTTATTTATGTTAATGTATGCATATGTTGTTATGCCTAAAAATGATTTTAACTACATGATATAGATGTATGCATATGGAATAGATGGAATGATTTATTGGTATACAAGCGGTGGCACCATAGACTGTATAGGATTTACTGGCTTTATGTACTATGTGATTGCTTTATGGAATAACTTTGCATTTGTAATTTTTGTTTTGTATTTTATGATGGTGATGTAAGTAATAAAATATACAACGATTTTTTTAGAATGTAGTTAAGGTTTTTCTGAGACTCAGATGCTTTAACTAACTAGTCAAGACTATACATTATCTTACAAGACTTTAGAACAAGGTAAAAATTAGACTTGAGTTTGACCAAGTTATTTCACATCCCTATGTGTGCGATTGAGTTTGTTGATGTGGTATTCGTAAGGATACCGCCAGTGCCAGGTAGGCTGTCCACAAAAACTATACTAAGGATCACCTAATTAGCTCCACTAACTCCTTTGTTGCATTTAGTAAGATTAATCTATGGCGTAATCTAGGATACCATAAGCTAGCTCATCCACATGCAAACATTGATTTGTACATATGCCCAATAGCTAATGCGACAGATATATCATCATGCGGGAGGTTTGCCACCAGTGACCAGTAGGCTATCCACCAAACCGAGACTGAGGATCACCTCATGACCTTTCAAATGCTGAGATTTCTAGGGATTCAAGTTCAAATCCCTTCTTTTCTTCAATTTTATTGGGATACTTGCTCTCATATAGTGATAAAAATCACTTTTTTTTTTTTTTGAGCAAGGGATTTGAATTTTGAGTGATGGGGATCACTATTTCTTGTGCTTTTTGATGTGTGCACTTTGAGGGTTTTGATGTCAAACTTTGGAGTTTGTACTTTGAATTTTATAGTTTTTTGATGTTTGCAACTTTTTGAGAATTGGATAGGGAAGATTCTTGTCCTTTTGCCAACTCTCAGCATTGTTGGTCCATTTGCATAGGGGGATGAGAAAGATAACCATTTCACTTATGGTAACCTAGTATGCTATGCAGGTTTCATATTTTGTTCACACAACTTGGGAATTTTTATGTGTTTTAATCTTGTGTTGGGATGCTATGTAACAAGGCATGATCAAAGTAAAACTCTACCTTGTAAAAATCGATCTGACTTTGTACAACATTTGGCTAGAAATCTAAAGACATATGAATGAAAAAAATCCTAAAGATATTAGAAGGCAACTGACTATGATATGGCAGAAATGTGAATGGCATTCTTCTTGATGGATCATTTACAAAATGGACTAAATGTGGAAAATGATGGAATTACCGAGTAATTAATCTATGGTGCGTTTGACATGTATGACCAGCAAATATGCAATGTATGTATGTGATGCCTAATGCAACTCTTCTTGTGTTTTGATTTTTAAGATTATGCATGAAAGTGAGATGCAATTTTTTAATTATTTTTGATTATCTGTTGTTTTTGAATATTCGTTATGGACGGTTTAACCTGAATGGGTGTGGACCAAGTGATTCTTACGGATCCTTGGAGGTTTTGACCAAAGGGATTATAGATACCTTTGGGGCATTTTAGGTGACCAAGCGATGGTGAGAATCCTTGGAGCTTTTGGTTTGACCAAAGGAATTATGGATACCTTTGGGGCATTTTGGGTGACCAAGTAGTGGCGAGAACCCTTGGAGCTTTTGGTTTGACCAAAGGGATTATGGATACCTTTGGGGTGTTTTGGGTGACCAAGCGATCGTGGGAACCCTTGGATATTTTGGTGTGACCAAAGGGATTATGGATACCTTTGGGACATTTTTAGTTGACCAAGTGATTTTGGGAACCCTTGGAGATTTTGATTTGACCAAAGGGATTATGGATACCTTTGGGGTGTTTTTGGTTGACCAAGTGATAGTGGGAATCCTTGGAGATTTTGGTGTGACAAAAGGGATTATAGATACCTTTGGGGCGTTTGGTTGACCAAGTGATTACGAGAATCCTTGGAGCTTTTGGTTTGACCAAAGGGATTATAGATACCTTTGGGGCATTTGGTTGACCAAGCGATTGCAGGAATCCTTGGAGATTTTGGTTTGACCAAAGGGATTATGGATACCTTTGGGGCATTTTGGGTGACCAAGCGGTGGTGAGAACCCTTGGAGCTTTTGGTTTGACCAAAGGGATTATGGATACATTTGGGGCATTTTTGGTGACCAAGTGATCATGGGAACCCTTGGAGATTTTGGTGTGACCAAAGGGATTATGGATACCTTTGGGGCATTTTTGATTGACCAAGCGATTGCGAGAACCCTTGGAGCTTTTGGTTTGACCAAAGGGATTATGGATGCCTTTGGTGTGTTTTTGGTTGACCAAGCGATTATGGGAACCCTTAGAGCTTTTGGTGTGACCAAAGGGATTATAAATACCTTTGGGGTGTTTGGTTGACCAAGCGATTATGGAAATCCTTGGAGCTTTTGGTTTGACCAAAGGGATTATAGATACCTTAGGGGTGTTTGGTTGAGCAAGCGATTGCGAGAATCCTTCGAGATTTTGGTTTGACCAAAGGGATTATAGATAACTTTAGGGCATTTTGGGTGACCAAGCGATGGCGAGAACCCTTGGGGCTTTTGGAGTGGGCCATGGCTCTCTAAATGTTGAATGGCCTCAAATTATTGATGTTCAAGGGTTCTAATTCCTTGATTCCTTCAAGAGAGGTGAGCTGGTATGTTCCAGGTCCTATTTTACTATCGATTACATAAGGACCTAACCAATTTGCCATGAACTTGTCCCTTAAATGGGGTGGCAAGTTAGAATTTTATTGGTTCTCTTTTAAGACCAGGTCACCGACCTGAAAGTCCCTCAGGTGAAATTTCATATTGTATGCTTTCTTATGTCACTCTTTATAGATACATAAATGCTCGAGAGAATTGATGCATCATTCATCGAGTAATGTAAGTTAGTATAACTAGGCCTGTCGTGCAGTGTCATCATCGATGAAATATTGTATTGATATGTGTAGGGAGGGTATTTCCAACTTGAGAGGCATGACTGCCTCGGAGCCATACACTAGCAAAAATGGAGTTGCCCTAGTGGGCATCCGAATGCTAGTGCGATAATCCCATAGGGCAAGTGGTATTTGGATGTGCTTATCCGTATGACTATATGCAACCACCTTTTTAAGGATGGCAACTAGAATTTTGTTTGACGCCTTTGCTTGACCAATTACCTGTAGATAATAAGGTGTCAAAAAACTATGCTAAATTTTATACTTTGTTTTCAAAGTACGCACATATTTGTTCTTAAATGACGTCCCATTATTCGAGATGATCTTGGATGGACTACCAAAATGAAATATGATGTTATGTAAAATGAACTCCGCAATGCGGGGCCTAGTCATAGAGGTAAGCAGAATTACTTCCACCCACTTAGTGAAGTACTCTATGGTCATTATGATAAATGTGTGATGACCTGACGATGTAGGGGAGATATTTTCGATGAGATCTAAGCCCCACTATGAAAAATTCCAAGTCGATTGGATTGGTTGCAAGGCCTGAGAAGGTACATGTGTCAAGTTAGCATGGTGTTGACACTTCACACACTTTCGTACATATACACAATAATATCGCTCTAAAGATGGCCAATAATAGCCCATGCAAAGAATGTGCTTTGCGATGGCCATACCACTGAAGTGGCCACCACATGTGCCATTGTGCATTTGGGTGACCACCCAAGTGGACTCCTACTGGTACAAGCAACGAAGGAGGATTCCTTCATAGCTTTGATGGTATAAAATATCTCCTAACAAGACATGTTTTGACACTTTCTATTTGAATGATCTTTTCATAGCGTGCGATAATCCAAGTGGGAGGCTACCTAACTTGAGATAGTCTATTATGGGTGTGTACCAATCCTGCTGATCAGAAACCTCGATGGTATGAACGATCAATCCCTCTTGAAGTTCATCCCTAGCAAAAGATGAGCAGGAAAAAACTTATAAAAATAGTAGTGTGTTGCTATTAAGAGGGGTTGGAGAGAACAAAGACCCCCAGTTGGCATGATTCAGACTATCATATATTCGATAGAACCTATCCTGAGATGGTTCAATCTAGATCAGGTGGATTCCTAGTGTTATGTTAGAGCTTGCACACTCCATTGCGGATTACGATAACATTTTGACTTGAATGGTTTTCATCTCACCAAAAATATCTTGCGAGATTAGTGACCCCAATGAGGCCATAGTGTTCACAAAATTATTCAATGATCAAGGGAGTGCCTCGATGTCGTACCATTCAAGCTTTGCCAAGGTGTGGCTAAGATAATAATTAGCCTGTTCTTTATGTAATTCATTTTTTTGGGCTAGCATGGTGCCTAGTGCCACCTTAGTAGCTGAGATGTATAAATAGAATGGCACCCTTGGTCTAGGTGGTGCAAATACTGGCGGTGAAGCCAAGTATTGTTTGATGTAATCGAAGGCTGACTGGAACTCATCATATTAATGAAATGCTACCCCATTGTGTAATAATTTATTCATGGGTTGACATTTGTCAGATAACTACATTATGAAGTGCTTGATTGAAGCGACCTTACCCTACAAGCTTCTGAGCCGCTTGATGGTGGTTGGGGGAAGCATTTTAAGGATTGCCTTGACTTTATTTGGATCTACCTATATGCCTAATTTTGAGACTACAAAACCCAAGAGTTTTCTAGATGTGACACAAAATACGCACTTCTTAGGGTTTAGCCTAACCTTGTGTTCGATGAGGTGATCAAGTATCTTGCGTAAGTCATCGAGATGATTTTGGTGCAAAAGAGATTTTGCCAACAAATAATCCATATAATCTTCCAAATTTTTATGCATGTGATCATGGAAGATGTATGTCATAGTGCATTGGTATGTGGCACTAGCATTTTTAAGGCCAAAGGGCATGACCTTATAAAAAAATGTCCCCCAAGGCATATTGAATGCTGTTTTTAGTTGATCATCAGGATTGATACGAATCTGGTTGTATCCCAATAAATCATCCATGAGGGAAAGTATTTCATGGCCTACTATAGCATCTACCAATGTGTTGATTTTAGGCAAGGGGAAATCATCCTTGGGAATTGCTTTGTTTAAATCTCAAAAATTGATGCATATGCGAATCCTCCCGTTAGGCTTTTTGATGGGTACCATGTTGGACAACCATGGTGGGTAATCTATGTAGATGACAAGATGTGTATCCAATAGCTTTTGTATCTCATATTTGATCATTAAGGGCACTATTAGGTGCATCTTACGTAGCTTTTTCTTGACTGGCTTGACTATCAAGTCAAGTGTTAGATTATGCGTGACTAGCTATGAGTCTAGCACCAACATGTCTTTGTAGGACCATGCAAAAACCTCCTTCTTATCTTTGAGAAGGGCAATGTAATCATCTTGATCTTCGAGGGATAAACTTACCCCTAGTTTGATGATTTATGGATTTATTGGATCAAAACCGATGTCTACGTCAATCATATCTTTAACTGAAATGTGGGATCCATCCTCCAATTGGTGTGGGGTTGGGATCAGGTGGATATCATTTGCTAAATTTAGATCTGCATTGGGAATTTTGGGTTCCTCTTTAGCATGGAGGATATCTTGAGTCTGTCCTAGGGTGAAATGAAAAATCTCACCGCAAGGCTAGTACTCTAATGGGGATGGTGGTGAGTCAGCGCGATCCTAGTATATGGCATCTAGGTCTAGATACAATGGTCATGTTGGATTAGCTGGATTGCATATGGGGAAATTAAATAAATGGAGATCATGTTGATGGAATGAATTTGGTGTCCATTATCGCATGGGTGTTGATTCAGACATCCTCGATGATCCTTGTACCCCATATCTAGCTCTATGGGTACTGGTGATGAGTGTCATTTAGTCTCATCATTTAATATTAATGATTTATCAATTTGAGGTGGTGTCCAAGGTTGTCTACGATAGAAGGCTAGGGTAGAGTACAATTCAAGCATTTAGATTTCAAACATTTATTGGTGAAGCAGATTTTGATTTAGCCTTTTGGTGTCACACTAAACCTAGTCTGAATAATGAAAACTAAAATAAATTATAGGAATTTAAAACTAAATCTAAATTGCAAAATTTAACAATTAACTACAATTGCATGAATTGAAATTACTGAATTGAAATCTAATCTACTTTTACAAAATTGAAATAACAGAATTGAAATTGCTAAATTGAAATGTTGCTAAAATAAAATCCTAAATTACACTTGCAAAATTGAAACCTATTTTACTCTTGCAAAATGGAAGTGATACTTGGAAATAAAACACCTATCAATGCCCTACCACAAAAGGTTGTCAAGCTTCTGCTACAGGAATTGACAACAAAATGAAATATGCTGAAAATGAAAAGTTGTTAAAACAAAAAAGTAGGGCAAATATAGAAAGCAAAGGAAAAATGCTTAATATAATTTGTCAGCTGACATACACACAAATTTTGTACACAAACATAATAGAAAACATAAATCACATAATACAAAATAAAAACAAGAAAATGAAATCTGGCAAGAAATCTATTAATTCTGCTGCAACAAAATTATAGATTAAAACCTGCCATAAAATCTCTCCTTCTAGATCTGAAAGTGGGCCCATACTTTCTGATCTAGAAGGAGGTGAAAATCACTCCTTAACTAATTAACACTCAGAACATAAATTTATAAAATAGCTACACTTTTATTGATGACAAAACATGTTGAAAACTGTTATAGAAAATTACTATACAGTCTTAATTTCTGCAATTGAAAACTCTCCTCTATTCTAATTCCTAACTAGCTCAACCAAGGAGGGATCTGTGTTATTTATATAAATATTTACAACATATCCCATGCTCAAATCAACCTATGTGCTACTTTTTAGTGATTTGCCAATAATTCTAGATCTGAAATAAATGCAAATCTGGACAGTTTGTGCTATAGTAATAGTCATTGGCCCTTTAGAAAGCATCTTCAGTGGTGGGAGTACATGGGAGAAGTCTAGAAATATCTCACATATATTTCTTCACTTCAGAATATGCCCTTTCTATCTTGCAAACAATTTCCTATTATGCTACAGTTATTTTTGTGTTTATCCTAGAAGAGGATCAAAATTGATCTTTTCCATGAATGGTGGCTTTGGACGGCAAGGACGGCAAATTTAGATGGGAGATATTTTACTTTAATATTTTCAACCTTATTTCCCTTTTTCCATCGTCAAAAATCAGTCAAAAATTCAAAAAGCACTTTCTGTTCTCATTCCAAAGAAAAGTGGCTCATTCCGAAGAGACTATATTTCTCATTTTGAAGATATTCGCTCATTTCGAAGAGACTGTATTTCTCATTCTGAAGATGTCTGCTCCTTTCGAAGATATTTGAAATGACCAATTATGTGCTCTTCAAGTGATTTTAGTTGCATTTCTCAGGTGGATTATCTCTCAAGATCAAATTGCAATAGCCTTTATTCCTCTCCATGTGTGAATTCTATGCCTTGCTATTCATTTATAGCTTGTTGGAATTTACATGGTAAATTACTGCATTTTCCAATTCTGCTGCACAGTTGTAAAATATTGGTATTTCTTGCAAATTCAAACAAATTAGAACATGAAAAAATTATTCAAATATCAACATGAAGTATTACATCAAGTTGCTACTGAATTTATACACTTCATTCACCAAGTAACAATGTTAAAATAGTACAATAGTGCTGCACAATTGTCCCTGCTCTGTTATACCCTGTTGCTACCTATTTAGACTATGTGGGAATACTTCTAAATAGGTCATATTTCTTCTGTAGTCCTTCTGAACTCATTCCATCCATATCCTCATGCTTTGCTTGACAACTTCAAGGTGTTCCTATAAAGTGACAACTTGCTGATTTTTATATGGCTATTTTTTTTTAGATTTTCAGATTTATGATAGTCCTAATAATTTGGCTTCAATGTGGACTTCAAATAAGTTGAAGGGCAGGAAAAAATTCATAAACCATTGTGAATTTAATGGATATCAACATACCACATTTGGTTAATTAAAATACATGTTTTTACTTGCTACTTAATCAAGCAAAATCAGTCACAAAATGCTAAAAATAGTCAAAAATAGAGATATAGTATTCCTAACATAAAATCATGCAAAAACTTAACAAATATATATTCTAATAAACTATTTTGCATTTAAATTAATAATATGACAATTTTTATATGTCAAACATAGTGTAAAAATGAGGCATTTTTAGGCCTCATCATCCCCCCCAGCTTGAACTGATGCATGCCCTCATGCATCCTAGTAGGCCATAGTAATATGCTGGTTTTATCCTTGTGAAAAACATCCTTTGACACCTGATACCTGATAAATTTCTCCTTGCTTCACTACACTAAGCATTTTTTAATTTTAAGCATAGGTATTTCACTTTTCTACAACCTTGCAAAAAAAAAAAAAGTTTTCAATCAATTTTTTTTCAATTTTTTTTTATTCTGTTTTTTTTTTCTTTTCTTTTCTTGCATATATATTTTTTTCATTTGCAACTTGCAACTTTTTAACTTCTGCACTTTCATCCTTCAATATTGAAATTTCTGCAACTACTACAATTTTAACTCTTTTTCTGCCCTTCTACAAGTTTTAGTGCTGCAAGATACCTCTTAAAGGCTTGGTATCATGTGATTCATCTTGCAATAGCCTTATTATGGAACCATATTTTGCAGATGCACTACTACTAGTGAAATTTTTTGTTCTTAACAACATTTTAGCTTGAATGCCTATTTCTATTGTTTGCACCTTTTAAACAAAATTGATAAAATTTTGATTTTGAAATGCTTGAGGGATGTACTTACTTGTAGTAGAGCCTTATAAACCTCAATATTTGATATACCCTACTCTTTTTGCTATTCTATAGTATTTTCAGCAATTCTGGTGCAGTTTCTGCTCATTCCAAAGATATCTTGCTCATTTTGAAGATATGTCTATTCATTCCGAAGATATGACTGTTCATTTCGAAGATGCATCAAAAAATATAGAAATGACCTCCTATGCAAAAGTTAGCTATAGATTCTATTGTGGGCCCATCTCTAGAGTGTATAAGCCTTCCATAATATCAAAAATCCCTCCTTCATCCTTTTGTTTAGATGCTATTTTTTATTTTGTATGTTGTTGTTTTATTCTAGTAGTACTAAAATAGACCCTTCAGGTGCATTTTGCTGATTATCCTCCTTCAATTTATCAGACAATTATGAGATATAAACTTGCAGTTCTCCTTCTGAAACTTGCCTTACAAATTGAAATAGAATTACTGCCATGTCTGTCCCAAAATCAAGTTTTTGCACAGTTTTGGGATTTCCATGCAATTAGGGCATAAGGGGGTGTTTCTTGACATCTTAAACATGTTCCATTTCCAACTTGCCAATATTTTATAAATAGTTTATGTCAAATACCGATTATCATACATTAAATGCTAAATGCTTACTATGACTTAAATGCAAGAAACACACACCTTACTGTCCTAAAAATTAATCATGCACCTTACAAGCTACTTCTGATGATTGTTAGTAGGCTATCTAAAAACATAAAAATAACACATGTGCAATGTGAGATTTGTACAATGGTGCAATAATGATGGGTAGATCAATAAGGGAATGCATGCCAAAAAATTGATTTTCATGCAAGCCAACTCAGTAGTGCCTCCAAGAAGGTTTTCACTATTGAATTATTCATTTTTTTTTTTGATAATTTTTTTTTTGTCTTGCTTGCACCCAAGAAGGAAGTTCACAAACAAGACTATTCTTCTTTTTGATTTTCTTGTATTTTTTCTTTTTTTCTTTTTGTCAAAATTTTTATCATTACTCTGAATCTGATATTGAAGAGAAATTCTCTTCCATTATGTGTACATCCAATGGCGTATCCTTCAAGAACTCCTCCTTAGTTAATGGTGCATGGTATACTCGAAGGCAATGTCCATTCACCACTAACATCCTCCATGAATTACCAATGGGAGAAAGAAGCACTGCTCCATATCTGAAAACTTCTTCAATCAAGTGTTGTCCATGCCTCCTAGTCTACAAAATCTTGTCAATCTATTCTTGAAACAATTAAATACCAATTTCCAAAAGATGTTAAGTGCTTACATCAAGATAAAATCTTGATATACCCTTGTAATTCCATATAAAGGGATTGAAATATTGTTTCAAAGTAGCAACAATTTTAATTTTTGTTTATAAGTCAGCCAACTAATAATGTTCAAGAATTTTCTTGGCTGCATTTCAATTTGTTTCATTCCTAAGAGGACAAAATTTACCCCTTTGTAATTTCTTACTAAGGAGTTCAATGGAAGTAAATTTTCTATGTGCAGTTTTTCTAGTTTTTCTCCTTTATCCAAGGCTAATTTTTGTGTGTTTGGACTAAAGGTTTTCTATGTATCTCCATTGATTTTTGTCTCTTAAATCTCAGGTAAGTTCTTGTTTGAGCACATTTGGATGTTACTCAATAACATTTCCTACATTATTTTTTTACCAGATTCAGCTACATAGACAGGGGATGTCTATCCTGTATTATTCAGACTGATCACAGGTTGGGCTAAAAAAGAAATATTTTTGGTTTACACAATAAGATAAGAAGTGTACAACTTTAGTAGATCAACTACTTGTCATGTAAGATCACCTCTAATGAGATCAACTATTGTTTGTGTAGGCTAAGAATTGCTAGGTTGTGGTTTAGCACAATAAAATCCTAACAATATTTAAGTAATAATGGAAAACTCTAGGATCATCATTAAGTTGTAAACTCCTATTTTGATTGTGTAAAAGTTTTTGTGATTTTTTTTTTTTTTTTCAGCTTACATAGATAGGGGTTATCTGTCCTGTATATTGGCCACAGGTTGGGCTGAAGGTGGTGGTTGATTTACTTGCCCTGTTTGTTGTTGTTGGGATCTCTCTTTGAGAAGAATTTAGACTAGGCAACAGATTTTGCATCTTTGAGTTATGGAAGTAAATGGCATTCATCAATGATATGTCCCTGTGAACAAATGCTATAGGTAGCTAATATGGCTATTTTGTTCAAGGGATAGTCTTGTATATCTACCATGATGTCTTCCCAACACTTAATACAAATTTGTTTATACTACCCTGATGATATGGATATAAAAATGGCAGTACTAGCATATGGCTCCTCTAAGAGATCTTATGTTTCTTGATAATGAGGATGATGAATTATTTCAATTTTTATCAATAATTTCAAACATAAGTAATTTAACCCCCAAGTGTGAAGATCACCTCCCTGTGGTTTCTTGTTTTCTAAATGGATTTAAATGCAACTATCAATAATTATTATTTATACCAGCTATTTCATTCAAATTTTACTCTAAACTTCATAAGTTAGCATAATAATAATAATTATTTGACTGCTTTTATCCTCTAACAACACCATGATCCCCAGCAACAGTGCCAAAATTATGAGTGTCGTTTAGTCTCATAATTACACTCATCATTTAATCTCAATGATTTATCAATCCAGGGTGGTGTCCAAGGCTGTCTATGATAGAAGGCTAGGGTAGAGTATAATTTAGGCATTCAGATTTCAAGCATTTATTGGTGAAGTAGATTTTGGTTTAGCCTTTTGGTGTCACACTAAACCTAGTCTGAAGAATGGAAACTGAAATAAATTACAGGAATTGAAAACTAAATCTAAATTGCAAAATTTAACAATTAACTACGATTACATGAATTGAAATTGTTGAATTGAAATCTAATCTACTTTTGCAGAATTGAAATAACAAAATTGAAATTGCTAAATTGAAATGTTGCTAAAATGAAATCCTAAATTACACTTTCAAAATAGAAACCTATTTTACTCTTGTAGAATGGAAGTGATGCTTGGAAATAAAACACCTATCAATGCCCTGCCACAAAAGTTCATCAAGCTTCTGCTCGAGGAATTGACAACAAAATGAAACATGCTGAAAAATGAAAAGTTGTTAAAACAAAAAAGAAGGGCAAATATAGAAAGCAAAGAAAAAATGTTTAATATAATTTTTTAGCTGACATACACACAAATTCTATACACAAACATAATAGAAAACATAAATTACATAATACAAAATAAAAACAAGAAAATGAAATCTGACAAGAAATCTATTAATTCTGTTGCAACAAAATTATAGATTAAAACATACCATAAAATCCCTCCTTATAGATCTAAAAGTGGGCCCATATTTCCTGATCTATAAGGAGGTGAAAAGCACTCCTTAACTAATTAACACTCATAACAGAAAATGATAAAATAGCTACACTTTTATTGATGACAAAATATGTTGAAAACTGTTACAAAAAATTACTGTATAGTCCTAATTGCTGCAATTGAAAACTCTCCTCTATTATAATTCCTAACTGGCTCAACCAAGGAGGGAGCTGTGTTATTTATATAAATATTTACAACATATCCCATGCTCAAATCAACCTATGTGCTACTTTATAGTGATTTGCCAATAATTTTAGATCTGAAATAAATGCAAATCTGGACAGTTTGTGCTACAGTAGTAGTCATTGGCTCTTTAGAAAGCATCTTCAGTGGTGGGAGTACATGGGAGAAGTATAGAAATATCTCACATATATTTCTTCACTCTAGAATATGCCATTTCTATCTTGCAAAGAATTTCCTATTATGCTACAGTTATTTTTGTGTTTATCCTAAAAGAGGATCAAAATTGATCTTTTCCATGAATGGTGGCTTTGGACGGCAAGGATGACAAAGTCATATGGGAGATATTTTCCTTTAATATTTTCAACCTTATTTCCATTTTTCCATCATCAAAATTCAATCAAAAATTTAAAAAGCACTTTCTGTTCTCATTTCGGAGATAAGTGGTTTATTCCGAAGAGACTGTATTTCTCATTCCGAAGATATCCGCTCATTCCGAAGAGACTGTATTTCTCATTTTGAAGATGTCTGTTCATTTCAAAGATCTTCGAAATGACAAACTGTATGCTCTTAAAGTGATTTTAGCTGCATTTCTCAAGTGGATTAGCTCTTAGGATCAAATTGCAATAGCCTGTATTCCTCTCCATGTGTGAATTCTATGCCTTGCCATTCATTTGTAGCTTGTTGGAATTTACATGGTAAATTACTGCATTTTCCAATTTTGCTACACAGTTGTAAAATATTGGCATTTCTTGCAAATTCAAACAAATTATAACATGGAAAAATTATTCAAATATCAACATGAAGGATTACATCAAGTTGCTACTAAATTTATACACTTCATTCACCAAGTAACAATGTTGAAATAGTGTAATAGTGCTGCACAATTGTCCCTGCTCTGTTATACCCTGTTGCTACCTATTTAGACTATGTGGGAATACTTCTAAATAGGTCAGATTTCTTCTGTAGTCCTTATAAACTCATTCCATCTATATCCTCATACTTTGCTTGACAACTTCAAGGTGTTTCTATAAAGTGACAGCTTGCTGATTTTTATATGGCTATTTTTTTTAGATTTTCAAATTTATGACAGTCCTAATAATTTGGCTTCAATGTGGACTTCAAATAAGTTGAAGGGCAGGAAAAAATTCATAAACCATTGTAAATTTAATGGATATCAGCATACCACATTTGGTTAATTGAAATACATGTTTTTACTTGCTACTTAATCAAGCAAAATTAGTCACAAAATGCTAAAAATAGTCAAAAACAGAGATATAGTATTCCTAACATAAAATCATGCAAACACTTAACAAATATATATTCTAATCAACTATTTTGCATTTAACTTAATAATATGACAGTTTTTATATGTCAAACATAGTGTAAAAATGAGGCATTTTTAGGCCTCATCAATCGGCACAAAAGGATCGACCCTATGTTCAGATAGAAGGACAGGGTCTACCCTTGGCACTGATGGCCCTATAGGGTCTCTAGGTGGGAGGTGCTCCCTGTATGCCCAAAGTGGTGGATGAAGCACTTGGTTTAACTGTACTTGGTTTAAATGCCACCTATGCCTTGGTCCCATGTTTATATGTTCAAACATATCATTGATGTCTATGGGGTATTCCTGTTGCCTCATATGGTTTAGATATGCCATCTTAGTCTCATCCTCATAGTTGCTATCGAAGACCCATAGGCCTTCATTAGATTTGACAACTATGTGCCCCTATGGCTAGTATAGCCTCCCACTAAGCATTTCTTGATCGTCATCCTCACTCTCTAAAAAAATAGGAAATCTAGCACATAGGTAGTCGATGTTGGAGAAGATATTTGGATCTTCTTTATCTGGTGGATCACTTGGCCTTATGGCTAGCATGGGAGGCTTGTTTTGTTCGAGCAAGTTGATTTGGTCTCTTCTGGGTTGTTCCACTCTCTGCAGGAGGGTTGGATTCTCTGGAGGTAGCAATTTCCTGATCGAAACATTAAAGGGGAACATTACCATGAAGTTCTCTTGATAGTCGTCAATGGGTGTCACCTGTGAGTGATTGCTATCAAACTCAAAAGGGTCCCAAGGTGCTACCTCATAATCTGACTCATCTTCAGAAGACCCCCCTTGATCTTGTTCATATCCCTTTTGGAGGTTACTTCTTGAAATTTCCCCTTCCTCGATCAAAGGAGAGGGTTTGTTGAGGTCAACAAGGTTTGTTGTTAAAAATGGGAGATAATCTCCCAATGTGTATGTTGTATTGGGGTTGGCATATGGATCTTGTGCTAACCCATACCTATTGCCTAGACCTAGGCCTTGCATGGTTTCTACCAAGATGTCGAGGGATAAAGGTTGGTTGAACTCTACTCCTAATTTATCATATTGCATCTGGTATCTTGGTTGACAAAGAGTGCGCATTCCTTGTTCGTATCTACCCAATCAATATCCATGCCAATTACATCGGTCTAGGTATTTCAAGGTGAAGTCCAGGTTGGAAATATAGTCAAAATTCTTAGCAAATGGCTCTTCGTCCTCTTCCTCTTGTAGGTAGGGTTCAATACTATTCTCAAGGCCCCCATATACAAAATTGGTTTGATTTGGCGGGTAGCCTAAAGGGACGATAGTGCCGATGGGGAGGCGAGGTCTCCCCATGTCTTGCATGGATTCGAGCACGGGTGTTGCCATAATGTTCCACACTAGGTACTCCCCTAGGCTTGTATTGGCCATCTCAATGGTAATCGTCGGTGGTTAAGGGGGAGGGAATGGGAGTTCTCCCTGAGTCCACTCCATGTTGGGTGAACCAGGTGTCTTGACTTCCATTCAGCTGGGCACCTCTTCGATAGAGATGGTTGAGACTAATGGTG
The DNA here is from genome assembly GCA_028583015.1 of Wollemia nobilis. NCBI lineage: Eukaryota > Viridiplantae > Streptophyta > Pinopsida > Araucariales > Araucariaceae > Wollemia > Wollemia nobilis. The sequence continues at coordinate 1,737,347 of JAQPPZ010016829.1, read as the reverse complement.
GTACCTCCTCTAGGGGCTTCTTCCCATTGTCCTTCGATGTGGCCACCATAGGTGGAATTGTTGGTGAAGGAATAGACACCAAAGATGGGCTAGGTTGGTGAGTTGAGGGACTCAACAGTGGGGATGTAGGCAAAATCAGACCCTATGTGGATGGATTCAATTGAAAGTCCAAATGTGTCAATGGGAGGGTCGATTATGGCATCAGCTACACCGCATTACAAAACTTAAAGGGCTCTAAGTCTGCTAGGACTACATGTACTTGCCCTTCGTATGTGTATTTGAGGCATTGATGGGCTATCGAAGGGACACACTTCATGTCCTTGATCCAAGGCCGACATAGCAAGATATTGTAGACCATCTCACCCTCAAGGATGTGACACAACTTAATAATGGTATTTTTTCCTACTTGGATGGGCTGGACAATTATGCCAATCGTTGAGCATAACGCATCATTGAATGCTCAAAGAGTGTAAGTGGATGCCACAATGTGGGATACTAGAAGCTTAAGGTGTTTTAATGCCGCTGTCATGATTATGTTGCTGGAGGATCCAGTGTCCAACAACATGCTCTTGAACAAAATCCCGTTGACCTGTGCAATGACATGTAGGGGTGGATCCACCATATCTCTAGTCACAAGTTTTAGTTCATCTTCCCTGAAGGTTATGACTGGTTCTGTGCATTTTATCACATGTCCTACAAATTTTTTGAAAGAATTGGGTTCATGGGGTTGTAGCTCAATGGCTTTGAGTATCTCCATCAAAGCCTCCCGATGGGGCGAGGATTGTTGGATGAGCTCATAAATGGAGAGTCTATCTGACGTGGTCCTTAAACTTTGAGTAAGTTTAGGCTGAATCATGGCAACTGGTCTAGGTAGGGGAGGTTGCGTAGGGTGTTGTGGAGGTTGTGACATTGACAGAACATCTCCTGTAGCTATAGCAGGTGTAGTCATGTTTGGGTATCTTTTGTTTCGTGTCACGATGCTTATCATCCCTACGTATCCTTGCATGGGGTAGTTTTGAGTTACCTCATTCACTTGTAAAGTCTTTGCCTGCACATCATGGGTAGGCAGGGAGTCTTTGAAGACCTCCATCTATTGGTTGCTCAGTGCTATGGGACTATCTATCATGAGCGTTTTGTTGTCTATCATGTCCTGCACTAAGTGTTTGAATTTCCAACAAGTGGAGATTTCGTGTCCTTTCTGTCGGTGAAATCTACAATATAAGTATTCACTATAGACCTTGGGTTTTGGCATGTTGGGGTATATGGGTTGACTTTTTGGCAATTTTATCAGGTTTGTCATGAACAAGCGGTTAAACAAGGATTCTCTAGACTCCGTGAATTGTGTGAATTGTTGCCTAGGGCGACACTGCTGATTTTGATCTTGTTTATAATTTTTCTTTTCATAGTTATCAAGAAGAACTGCCTGATAATTAGCCTTTGGGGGCTGTGTCGTTTGTGTAGGCTTTGGTATAGTTATGGCAACCTGATTGACCATGGCAGGTTTTAGTTGTGTGGGCCCAGTTTTAGCATTTTTGGGCCACTCTTTCTTGTGCGGCTTGGCAATCTCACCATCTTGTATTTTGATCTCCTCAATTATCTTGGCTTGCGTTAGGGCTTCTTTGAGGGTGGCATATTGTTGTAGCTACAATAGCATGGAGATTGACCTTAAGCAACTCTTTGAAAACATTTGAGTCATGTCGGCCATGGGAGGGAGGTAAGGTAGCTTTGAAAGCAATGTCCTCCACTGATTCCCATAAGTAGCTATGGTCTCATCATACTGCTTAAGGCCAGCTAGGTAGCTTAAGGATACGTTTTTCTTGGTTTTGAAGGTAAAACATTTAAGGAACACGTACACTAGCTGGTCTAGATTATTGATGCTATGCTTCGGCAACTAGGTAAACCAATCTGAGGTAGGGCCTGTAAACATGGTTATAAACATTCTCAGAAGCAATGCATCATTGTCCTGAATGCCAAAGAATTGACTCAGGAACCTTGTTACGTGCTCTTGGGCATCCTCATCCCCTCTAAAAATTACCAATTGAGGCACTTTAAAGTGGTCAGGGTATAGGGGTGCTGGAACTGAAGGATGCACAAGGTGACTGTAGAGTTGGCCAAGGTGGGCTTTTGGGGCCCTAAAGTCTTAGTCTCCACAGACTCTAAGTGCTCTAGCAGTGCTTTGTATGCATCAGAGGATTTGATTTCCTCTTCTTTGGTTTGTTCCCATTGTGAATTACGAGGAACTTGAGGCCTATGGAGAGGTAGCCGAATAGTGCCCCCCTCCCTTGGTGGGTGTTTTAGCCTGCTCTTCTTCTTGCTCAAATTCATCATAGGCCTCATGAGGAGTTTTTGGGCATGACCTATAAAGATGGACAGGTGCCTGAGGAAGGCGCCCATAATTGGTTCTAGGAGTGGCCTCCTGCTTAGGTCTAGGAGGTCTTGGAGGCAACACTTGATGAGGTCATGGAGACCTATCTCGTACTAAGGGGTTGTGCCTCTCATAAATTTTTGTCCTATGCATGTGAGGGATTGGAATCCTCTCATGCATAGTGTTATGGAGAAAATCATCTCTCTGGTGTTGAATGCACTCTTTGTTAAGATGATATAGTTGTTCTAACTACTGCTGCTCTTGCCTAAGCTACATGATTTGTGCTTTGTGGGTGACATATTTGGAAAATGCCAAGTCAATTTGTTTTGCTGTCCTAGATCTAGGAGTCCTAGATGCATCCCCTACATATCTATCTCGGTTGTGGTGATCCAAGATCCCTATGGGTTATTTTCCTCTATCAAGGTTAGCAAAATTCACCTAAGGCTCTGGCCTCAATAGGTGATCTTGATAATCAATAGGTGCAAAGGTGCATTGCTCCCGTGCGATGTATTGCTCTTGAGGAATATACTGGTTTTCCTCATGCTCCATTTTGTACATGTGAAAGGGACGGGTGGAGTTGGCTCACCCTATCTAAAGAGCCTTGCACTCTAGATTTGGCCTATTAGTTCTAATAGTAATGATGGGTGTATGAGGAATGATATAATCATGTAGGCCCTCATATGAACCCTATGCTACTCTAGCGCTTCATCGCGTAGTGTCCACTCATAATGAGTGTCTAAGGGGGCCTTCCCATGTGTGTACTCCACCTAAGAGGGTTTGTGTTGAACGAGAGTGACCCTCAAAGGGGTGCCTCTATAGTCCTATTTTTTAGTGGTATGGTGTGGACTATGTTGTGGGTCAGGCTGCCAAGGTGGTATAACCAAGTCCTTGGGGCTATACCGGAGGTGACTTGTGCCTCCTTGCATACTTTCCATAGTTTTTGCCAATGATTGGGCTTGGCTATGGGTATACACCATGGTGGTGGTTTGTTTGAAAAGATATGTATGTTTTTATCTCCTTTACAATTTTTATGCTATACCAAACAAAAGGGGACCACACAAACAAATAAATGATTATATTTTTTATAGATTAAATGTGTGTCCTAGATCTGGTTCAGTGTGTTTGATTTTGTTATGCAAATATTGTAAAGAAAACTTTGTTATACATGCATAATGGGGGCTCTTGTATCTCCAAAATGGTCACCCCTTCAATATACCATTGTCAAGCCGTTATACCAAACCTCTCAATATATCCACCCTATGTGAGGGAAAATATTGGTACGCGAGAGCAAAACAATAAGTGGAACATAGGCAGTATGGAAGGGGGATCGCTCTATTTTTGACACCTACCTTAGAAGACTTATCCTCATGCATGAGGAATCACCTCCACTACACTTGGTCAGCTTTCATTAGGATTTACGTCTAGCAACAATCACAATGAAACCCACCATTGGTCTTGATCAAGTGTTGGGGTATTAAGACCAACTCCTTGATGTTAATTTTATTAGGTGGTGTGTGTGGTTCCTTTTAATTGTGTAAATAAAGAAAACATAAAACAAAAGATGATTTTCACTAATGCAATGCTTTAAAGTACGTTTTATATTTTAGATACAATTAGTAGCAAAAAGGAAATCACAAAACCTAACTAGAACTAAAACCTACAATGAGGACTTGCCATTTGTGCAAGTATCATGCAAGCAAACCAGAGAAACATGCATTCCTAATCAAGTTCCTTCCATTTAATTTACTCTATGTTTTTATTTTTATTTTTATTTTATTGCAAGAAAGGAAAACAAACGACTTAATTGTTCTATGCAAGTGTCTAAAGATAAAGCAAAGAAAACAAAAAATTGCAGAAACAAAAAGTAGAAAAACACAAAGGATGTTCAAAAGGCCTACCTCTTCTTTGTCTAAACCAGATGCCTCTAAGTTTCCACTCATAAAATGCACAGAGCTCTAATCATCTCGAGGTGGGATGAATAATAGTGTCTGCATTCATCACAAGGTGGGATGAATACATATTCGTCCCGGGGTGGCACGAGTAGCAGTCCAGTGCCCAAATGAGTAACACCTACAAAGAAAAACCACAAAATTTGGATTAGAAACTTGATCCTAATAGTAGGGTATAGGGTCCCACCATGATCACCACTGAAATAAATGCATAAAAGTGGTGTACTGATATAATTCAGACAAAAATGGATATAGATGCTAAGTCCTACGAATGTGATGAGCAATGCATGAAGGAAATGACGTAGAAATGAGATGTGAGCAAACAAAGTAGGGCCTCCTTTATTGATATTGCTTTTAATATTATTACAATGCATCCCCCCTCTAGGTATCAAGACATTTGATACAATTTGTTACATTAATGAATGCCCAAAAGAAGCCACGCTTCCAAGATCAGACGGTACGCTTCCAACATCTTTCGCGTGCCCACATTCAAAGTGGCAGGATAAAAGTTTCCACTGCTTGTGTTCATGTGTTTGTCATTCCTTTATTCCCCTCAATTATTCTTGGCAGTGAGATCCTACTCATAGAAAGACAACAAATCGTTAATAGCATATGCATATCTAGAAAAACATGCAATCCCTAAGGCCTCCAACGAGCGCTTGTGGGATATCAGTGATAATATTGATTAATCAATTACATAATGACATATAAATGTAAAAGAAAACTTTTAGAATTGGTATCACCTAATTTTGCATCGAAGCAGCGTCGGATGGCCCTGTTATGCTCGTTTACCCGTCGGGGGTCTCTCTGAAGTGAGCGCTCCAATGTCCCACCTATGCTTATCCAAATCACCTAAAACTCATGGTTTAGGTATTATATGTAATTATAAGACTACCCAGATGCTCAGAATGTGCATATCCTACCCATATTCTCCTATATGTGATAGGGGTGCCCTGCGAGCTAGTTAATACATAAAATAATAAAACGATAGTCAAATCATGTCAGAATGAGTTAAAAATTTAACATAGGCATTAGGATATCATATGGGAGATATTCCAAAAATAATAGTAAAGAAATCATGCACATATTTCTAATCACTCTGGGGTGGGATGCTAGGGACTATCGTAAAACTTACAAAAAGTGACCTTGCAAATGTCCTGCCCAGAGGCCTCCAAAACTCTTGCAAACTTGTGGTTAGAATAAAAACAGCATTTTGAGATGACCCAAAAGGTCAGATTTGGAAGATTCTACCCAGGTCATTCTGTATTTGAAGGCACTCCTTGTAGGTTAGTAGACGCATATAATGACAAAAACCAGGTCAAATCATGTCAGAAAGGAATGAAATTTGGACAGTAGCATAAGTACATCAGATATGAAAAAATGCAAAAATAATAGTGAGGAAATCATGCAGCAGTTTGGGGGGGCACCCGGGGGTGGGATGCCCACTTTTTGGGGCCTAGTTTTGACACCAATCCAAGTGGGATGGGTCCAAAACTTCCTAGGGGGTTGTTTCAATGATTTTGGGGTGGGATTGTGGTCGATTTATTGGGTTTTTGGATCTAGATTTTGTTCCTAGTGTTCACTCGATAACCTCTCTTCTAGAAGATAGAGATTAGGGATGTAGGAAGCACAAAGAGGAATGGGCGTATAGTTTGGCAGAACTTCGTTGCTCCAAATGCTTCAACTCTATTCCCTTTTTGGGGTAAGGAGGCTCACATTTTTATATACCTAAGGGTCTCCTTTGAATGTGCATGTGAGGTCACCACTTGGCTCATTATGCCTTTTGGGGGGAGTGAAGATTCCTCCCTGATTAGGGCCTCCTTGATTGAGGCCTCCATGATCAGGGTAAGCTCTCTCTGATTTGAAATGTTCCCTTGCATTTGCATGCCTTGAAGGTGAAGTTAGGTGGCATATTTGGGCTTCCATTTGTCAAGGTTTGATTTTTTGCCAGTCAAACCTGCTAATCATCCCACCCTGGAGAGATTACTGCTAATCATCCCGAGGTGGGACAAATAGGGTTCTAATCATACTAGGGTGGGATGAATAGGGAGAAAAGTGCTTAAAAGGTGTAAAAATGACCTCTGACCTTCCAAAAATTATTTGGGAGTGGTTAGGACCACTGCTAAACCTCTAGAGGTTGTCCTAGGGGGTATGTATGCCAATTCGATCAGTGCTTGTAGTCACATAATCAGATTGGTGTTGTTTTGGTGTCTACAATTAGTTTCCAAAATACTCAACCAAATAAAGCAAGTATTTATCTCTTTTAAGGATTAAAGTGTTCCCTAAAATATCTGATGTTTTTGGATTTGTTGTTGATCTTTACTTCTTATTTGTGCTTGTGACTTGGAATAAGGGAACTCAATCACAGCAGAGATTAGGTACACTAATTCCAAACATGATTTCTCAAAAGAGTCTAGGATACACTACTTAAATCCTAATGGGGGTTCACCTAGCTCTTCCACTATGACATAATGGGAGAAATTTTTAACACAAGTGACCAGCACCAACTAAAAAGGAGTTCTCTATTCCGTCCTAGGATAGCTAGGGGGAAAGCCAGTGGAAGAGGGTGAATTCCAATGACATCGATCTAAATTGGAGGTTGGTGATGAAATCCAACCTTACCAATGTTATGATGTAATGTGCAAGTGTGTGGTGTTATTTTAATCTTTTGAAAAATAAATTGGTGCATCAACCAGCATTCATGCTTTACATCCCTACATGCCTAAAAGGAATTTTTTTCTTTTAGAAAGATGCATATCTAATGTAATCTAGATTATTTTCCATGCAATGTATTTCCTACTTTGTGAATGGGTGGCCACTGATTGTGCCACATGCAAGCAAGCATATCACAAAATGACCTATCACACTGGAGACTAGGGCAGACCTTACAAGCAAAGGTCCAATATTCCTAATAGTGCCTAGAGGAATCTAAATAAATCTAAGAAACATATCATGCAATTTTATTTTCATTTTCTTCATTTTTCCCTACTTAACTATGTTCTTGATTGCTATTTCTAGAAAATAAATGTAGATAGAAAGTCATAGAGAATCAAAAATGTGTACCAACCTCAATTCCTTGCTTGATGATGACTTGGTTGATATCTATCTTTGTTTTGCTGCTAGTCGCTATCAACTAGAGTGGATGAATCTAGTCACTAACAACTATAGTGGCTAAGTTCTATTGGTCACTGTTGATTAGAGTGACTAAAATTACATAGAGAAAAACACCTTAAACATCAGTGAATTGGCCAAAAAACAAAAACCTAGTGGGTGTCCCATCATGATCGCCATCTGTGTGACCTCGATAAGCATGCACCCCTACTATCCTACTTATAGTTTGATTTATTCATTATTATTTACAACAAAGTGAGCAGAATGAAAACACACATGTAACCAAAAGATAAAGAAAAACCAATAAGGAAGCCTTTTTATTAATATTTCTAGGGTTCGGTTACAAGTTTATCCCTTTGAGGGATACCCATAACTTTGATACAAATATTACACAATATAGAGTAGCGATCAAATATGTTCCTTGCAAGGGAACGACGTGTCTACACTTGCCTCCTGGTCCTATGCACAAAACTGTATGGGGGCTTACAAATTCCCCCTTCTCCAAATCTAGTCCTGAAGGGATATTTGTGCTCTTTTTGCTTTAATATAGTCTTGAGTATCTATACCTACACTCATGAAAAAAAAAATCATGCTCAGTAGGATGGGCTGCCTCTCTAGACGAGGCCTTTGTTAGTAGATCTTGATGCTCATGATACTAATAATAAAATATGAACATGAAAAAAATAATAAATGCAAGGTAAGCTATGGAAATACAAAATAAAAGCATGAATGAAACCATATTTAAACTATGATCAGGCCATACATTAAGCAGTAATAAAGCTAAACTAAAAGAAAAAAGGAATAACGCTTATGCCCTAAGATATGCCTATGGGCTACTATCCGAGATAGTGGCTACGATATGAAGCTCTCCTCGTGTTTTAGGAATTTATGTGCTAACTTCTTTGCCAAAATTAATGTTCAAGGATCATCGAGTGTGTCTCCCATACTGATTGGTAGTTAGGAATGGTAAATCTTTCACCTTATGTGTGGGCATAGCTCAACCAAATGGCGCTACAATGCTCCTCCAAGTGTTGAAGTTTTTTCCTCATTTTCAATGGGGATTCATTGCTTAACTATAAAACTTTGTGGATCCTTGATTTTTGTGGTAGAGTCTATATGTAGAATTCCCTCTTAGATCTAGAACTTTGGCTTCCTAGAGAAGTTTTAGTCCAAATTGCATGTGACTAACCATTTTGGGTGGGAAGTGTTAGTCATAAAGTGGCATGGAAAGGGCATTCAGGAAGAACTCAAGGATTTCCTCACCAAAATCCACCCATTATCCATGCAAATATGTAGTCATAATACATGATATGGGACCATATTCATGACCAAAGTGAATGTGATGTTGGCCACTATCAGGTTTAGTGACCAAATCTAGCCGATGTAGTCTCCAGTGGCTAGATGTTCTAGCCATTCAGCTTGAGAGCGACTGAGCCTAGATGGGCTAGAACTACACTTCCTAAGTGGTTAGGACTACTACTTTCCCTTGGGGAGATCCAAGAGGGTTCATATAACCTATGAACGTGTCCATATGGGTAGTCCCCTCAACATGATGCATTTTAGGTGTCTACATGTAATGCTCCCGCTCAGCTATCCATTTTTGACCTCTTACAACAATCTCAACCCCATAATGAGGTATTTAATGGCATCTTCCATTCCATAAATTTGGATACACATGACATGAATACCTTCATAAAATTTGTAGGGAAAATCCCATGATGCCTTCAACCCTCCATTAGTTTCCATGATCACGAGATTATATAACTAGTAGGAGAAGGAGCCTATCCTCCTCTCCATATCCAAGAAACCATCAACAACATCATGTACAAGTGTGTCCTCATTGATATTGGTTCTTCCATTAGTATTATCTATATAGTGGTATTGCATCACTTGCATATCCCACCAGCCCAATTTATTGCTCCATATCTCGAACTTCATGCATTTGATGATTCCATGAGACCCACATTAGGATCCATCATATTACCCATCTAAGTAGTTATTTGTACCATCCCCATACTTTTCCACATCATCAAATGTGATATGCAATATAATATCCTCCTTGATCACCCATGGATCAGGGATATGCAGGGCGTGCCTTCCATGCTACATCATTGCATTAAATACATCTATGACATACTAGTCCATTATGTTCTTGTTTATGGGAACCCCTTAAAATTTTGCAACATCACAGACCTCCCACCTACACCTTCATATTATTCCATGCAACTCTTTTCCATATCTTCCCATCAATCTATTGGAGCATCGACATATTCCTCAACATCCACTTTGATATCACAATCTACATCGAGGACACACACCTTGATGTTAGAACAATTAGCACCACCTTTTGTAGAACATAACCCTACTACCATACCTTTCTCACCACCATCCTTGTGTTCACCACCACCATCATAGCCATAATCATCCATAATTCCACCTATAATTCTATAACCATCATCATTATCTTCCTTGCGCCCTACCACTCCACCTCACCCATCTTACCCTATGAAAATTTCTATCCTCCCTACACCGTAAAAACCTCCCCTTCCATTTCAACCATGACATAGGTCATTCACCTCCCCAAATAGTCTAGCACCGACATCCTCTCCTCCTCCTTCATAATTACCATAGGCAAACCATCCTATCCTAGTTACCATAGTTGAATGCCATAAAATGAAATAGTGAGCTACTCACCTAGATGAAAAACTACTACATCCTTCCTTTACCACTATAAGAGAGTCTCAAATTGCACCATCATCTTCTGATTTAGATTCACCATGTCATTTTTCATCATGTACATCACCATGCATTTTCATCTTCATGACAAATTCTATCCTAGGATATTACATTGTGCACGATGCTCATATGCATCCACCTATCATACAATCCATGCAAGATTTCAACCATTCCTTAGCCTCCATTTTGACCATAAGAACTGTTATACAATTAGGATCCCCTAACAATCACACCAACTTTATCTATGCAGGAGTTGATTTGTCAATCCCACCTGTAGTCCCTCCACCACCATAATCTAGCTTATGTGGTACATTGAACCATATGGCCAATACTCATTTCACATTATGATATCTTCGACACTTCCATTGGCACAAATTTGAATTAGGACACTATGAGAAAGGGTTGCGTACACCCATTAACCCCCATGTACAATTACCTACAAATATATTTGGCCTAGGTTACCGCCCCACTACCATCCACACACTTGAGGATGAGCTTTAGGATCTCTCCTTGTGTTATTTTTTCTCCCAACACACACCTTGGAAGAATAAATTGATATGGACATCCTAGAGGACAACCCATCACCTCGCTCTACCATCATGGTTCCATGTGACTTATTTCAAGAATTCCCTTGTTTTGACACCACATGATCATGTTGTCGATGAATTAATAAGTCAATTTTCTACCCTATCCTTAAATGCTCATTACCCAAAGCATGACATGACATATCCACCACCATCACCAATATATTTAGCCACATTCTTGCCTATCCATCGGTAACTCCACCAATCATTTACTCAAGCATTCTCCATGAGTGGTTTTGCAACCTCCATTGAGCATTTTAGGATGCTCACAAATTATTGAGTCATCATCACCATACTCTTCACCACCTACTTCTCCCATGGTGTCGGTTAATATGGTTGATGTGGATATTTTCTCCCCACTTTGATACACACACCATCCAACCTATGATGACACACCAAACCCAAATTCATCGATCTTGCACACATCTCACCCATACCGGCACCCCAAGATTTCTTAATCTCACCTCATGTCTTGCGTATTGGAAACACTCCTTCACCCTCTACACCACCTCACATCCTGTAGGTGCACCACACAGGCATCTATCTAGATGACAAGTATGACATTCCTAAGGCCATCAATGATCTCCACCTCATTCGAATTCCAAAATATATGCATGACGATTATCACATGCTCATAGAAGAAACCATCATTATAGATATCGATGAAAACCTCAAAAATCCCCACATAGTTAAACTAGTTGCAAGCATTTCATTTGAAGAGTACATTTTGTTCACTAATTTCCTTTGAAAGTATATCAGAGTATTCACGTGGTCTTACAAGGACATGCTAGACCTCGATCCCACCCATGTAGTCCAAAACCTCATGCTAGACAAAGATGGCAAACCTGTAAGATAAAAATTGTGATGCATGCACCCAATAGTTGTGTTACTATTTAAATCTGAGCTACAAAAGATCTTAGATGTAGATTTTATAGTACCCATAGATTATCTTGAATAGATATCCAACATGGTTCTAGTACCAAAACCGTCTGACAAAGTTCATTTTTGCACTGAATTTCACAACATAAACAAAGTTTATACCAAATACAACTTCCCACTACCTAATATCAACTCACTTGTTGATTCTATCATAGGCCATGAGATAATTTCTCTTATGGATGGATTATTTGGTTACAACCAAATCAAGATCTACCTTGCTGATCAACACAAGATATCATTCACAACTCCCTAGGGGACCTTTTGCTATAAGGTCATGCCTTTTTGCATTAAAAATGCTAGGGCAACCTACCAGTGCACAATGAATTATATGTTCCATGATTAGATGCACAAAATTATGGAATACTATGTTGCTGACCTCATCACAAAGTCCAAGGAATGTTCAAAGCACCTAGAAGATCTTTGAAAGATCTTTGATTGTTTACTAGAGCATAATGTCCACCTTAACCCAAATAAGTGTTTCTTTGGCATTACTTTGGGTAAGATTTTAGGATTCATTATCACCCAATGTGGCATTGAGGTAGACCCTAACAAAGTAAAGGCCATCATAGATATGCCCCTGTCTACCACCTTAAAACAACTACATAGCCTCTAGGGCAAGATCGCGTCCATTCATCCATTCATAGCACAACTATCAGACAAGTGCAAACCATTCAATAATATCCTATAGAAGTGAGTCAAGTTAAAATGGGATGATTACTACCAACAAGCCTTCCATGCTATAAAAAATTACCTCAGTTACCCATTAGTTATATCTCTCCCACACCCATAGCTACCCTTAATTTTGTATATCTTAGCCATAAATTTTGTGTTGGGTACATTATTAGCTCAAAATAATGTGCTCGACAAAGAGCAAGCCATATATTACATAAGTCGTACACTATTCAACTATGAGGTTAGATATGGGTACATGGAAAAGCTATGCCTAGTTGTAGTCTTTGCCACCAATAAACTTCACCATTATATGTTAAATCACACAACCTTTGTCATAACCCAAGACAACCCCCTTCGGTACATTATGAACAAAAGTTATCACAACTCTAGCACAACAAAATGGATCTTGATTCTAACAAAGTTTGACCTAGAGTTCATTTTGCAAAATTCCATTAAAGGACAGGTCATCATAGACCAACTTGCAGAAGCTACCTTGCTTGATAACCAACCTCTCCTAATTTAGATTCCTAGTGATTCCATCTTCCACATAATAGAAACTAAAGAGTATGTTGATCCAGAGACACTAGTTGACCTAACCCAATTCTTTGACGACTCCTGATGTACTCATGATGGGGGTGCAGGTATTGTTTTCTTCACACCCGAAGGATAACCACTCCCCTTATCATTTAATTTGGGCTTCCCTTGCATAAACAATAATGTATAATATGAAGCCTTAATACTCAGATTAAAATAGGCCCATGCCATTCATATCAAATGCCTCCACATCATAGGTGATTCCCTCTTGATAGTGAACTAGTGCAAGAAATATGGCAATACCATTGTCCAGTTCTCCAACAATACAAATAGATTGCATATATTCTTTCTTGATTTGAGTGGTATGATATCGAAGCCACTCCATGATCATAAAAACATTTTTTGGATACAATGGCCTCCTTAGGATTATTAATATTGTAAAACCCATCATCAAACACCACATATGTATCTATTCACACACTCACCCAATTTGCTATATCGACTTCATCTCTCATAGATGATGGTGGTGGCATACACATGGTTGATACCAAAAAACATGACCCTTGGTTTGTACAGATAAATTATTATATCAAGTTAGGATTCCTACCATGTGACCTACCACATGCTCATCATCGAGCATTCAAACAATGAGGGATTCACTCTACATTGCTAGGGGATATTCTTTATCACCGTAGCTATGATAACATCCTCTTTCGTTGCCTAGAACCCCATGAATCTTAGCAGGTCATACAAGAAAACCATGATGGTACTTGTGATGGCCACTTCAATGGTATGACAATTACAAAATGCATCCTTCGCATGGGATATTACTAGCCAAAGATAGAATATGATTATTTTGAATACATGAGGTACTATATCAAGTGCTAACAACATGCAAGGCTCACACACCTTCCATATCAAGCACTCCAACCAATTCAATCCATGTGGTATTTTTTGCAATAGGACCTCGACCTTATTGGAAAAATCACACCCGCTTCATCAAGCAATCAAAAATTCATAATTATAGCCACATAATATTTCACAAAGTGGGTCTAAGTCATCCCACTCTTCCAAACCATGGGATCTAATATTATGGTATTCATCACAAACCACATAATATGTCACTTTAGAATCCCCTCCCAAATCATATCTAACAATGGGAAATCATTCAAGAAAAAACTATCCATGCTCTTTGTGCTAAATTTAACATCCATAACAATTTCTCTACCTTGTACTACCCACAAGGCAACGGTCAGGCAGAGGCTACAAATAAAATAATATATTCCATACATCACAAAATAGTAGCAAAATCTCATCATGACTAGCATAATCAAATGACCCTATCTTTGTGGGCCTACCTTATGAGCATCCATACTCTAAATGGGGCAACCCCCTTCTCATTAGTCTATGGTGCTAAATCCATTATGCCCCTAGAACTCGAGATACCATCACTACGGGTATCTATGAAAGAATTCATTGATGATGACACTACTCATAAAGACCACTTCGATCAGCTCATGCTCCTCTATGAATTCTACTTTCATGCCATAGAGCACACACGTGTCTACCAAGATAACCTTCGTCATGCCTACAATAGTAAGGTACATCAACACGAATTCCAAATTGGTGATCTAATTCTCAAAGAGAACCAACAAATCACAAGTCAACCTCACCAAAAATGAGACAAGTTTACACCTAACTAGTTGGGCCCCTTCATAATCACACACAAATCTGGTTCATGTGCCTATCGCTTGGCTAATATTGAAGGTATCATCAAACCTGAACCCATTAATATCCTTCATCTTCATACATTTAACACGTATCTTACATAGGTCTCCACCACCATAAATCATACATAGTTCTATTTACATACATATCATTCACTATGTACATCACCCCATACATGGTCTTTACTTTCTATTCTATATATGTCTATTTTTTTTTTATGCCATTTATATGTTGTTGGTATTTTTTTCTTTTTGTAGGATTTACATAATATACCGCTATATCATTAGCAAAGATACATGATTATCTACACACAATATCAACATCTCAGAATTCTACCATGCAGAAGCATCCCCCATTACCCCTAGTTCTTATCACACTAAGCATTCTAACCTAGACACCTACCATTATACATATCATACAGTCCTCACCCTCATCCTATTTTGATCCCCACACTCCACCCTGATAGCCATCACCTCATCGAAGAGGGTCATACTACTCACATCATTCATGAGATAGTCAGGTATCCCTATCCTCCTTTGAAGACAAGGAGGAAATATATCATGTTCACACCAAGGGGACTCCACCTCCACCTAAGGATGCAAAGAACCTCTACTCACCATCCTTTTCCCCTCACCATCCTTATAGAACTTATCGCCCTCCTAATCGAGGATACACACCTATGCACATCCTTCATGCCTACCTCCACCACTTTTGACTGGGATGTATCTATATGATCAAGCCCTTCACCTACATATTTACCAAGCTAATTCTACACGTGTATCTCAATCAAGTACATGGTGTTACCTACAACTTTATCCTATGCCACCCATTCTCTAGATGCCACCTTCACCACTTCATGGCCTACCATTCTAGCCAACATCACAATCTATAAATTTATTCCACTCACCTCCATTGTCACCTCATGCAAACTTTGCTTCACAGCCATAATTCACCCCTTATTCATTGGATTCTTGCTCTCCATCTTCTATAGTCTCTTCACCTCCATAGCCATATATCCAACACATCTTAGCTTGAATCGAGTCTCTCAAGCTATATTTGAGCTATTCCTATTGCCTCATGTCTACTCGTCAGTCCATCATAACCCATACATCTTCACCTCACCCTAGGTCCATTCCTCATCCTAGGGTTTGCTACATGTCCAAATTTTGACCAACTCCTCCACCATTTAACCTCACTCAATCTGCTTCCCACTCACCTTTCACAGACCCCTACATCTACCCCATGCCTATCTCATATGTACCATTATCCAAAATGTTTCACCATCTCCTTCACCAAGGCATCCTAGTGTTACCTAAAATCAGGTCTATTGATCCATTGTATCCCACATCATGGAATTACCATGAACATCATTTCTGTATATACCATCACCAACCAGGCCATGACATTGGCATCTTCCACACATTTGTAACCCTGGTAGATAACATGGTGATTGGTGATCACGTCCCATCATATAAGCATTCTCATTAATCCACCTAAATTTAGAGTTTTCCATGCCGCATCATTACTCACACTTTACCACTACATGAATCCCATATAGCTCCCTCCTGCTACATCCACCACATGTCAAACTACACAAACCACCAAATATTTAGAAACATCACCACTTCACCTCCTCACTCATGCAATGATCCATATCACTTCGTCCATCAGTAGTTGCTCTTCATCTTCCTCCTTACCTCTTCTACTTCTTCTTCTTACTTCTTTGTGTAGTTGTATGATCACACTTTGAGCAGCTACATACCTATGTTGATCTACTTTCTTTCTTCTATATTATTTTATTTTTGGTAATCCCCTCATCTTGTTGGTTACCAATGCTTATTTCTTCTCATTTCTTCCATTTGTAAATCCCACCTTCACATCCTTTCTCTTTTTGTTATTAGCACATACATTCCCATAGGTAACATTTTATTTGTATTTACACATACACCCCACATATTGGGGCAAACATTATCACATCATCTCACTTTTGTAATTACGATAGATCATACTCATATGTAGATAAGTTTTTCAAGCTTCTCCCTCTACACTTCATGAGCTTCCTCTTGTAGATATTGCATTCTCCACTTGGATCATTTACATTACACCTATTGCATATATCCATTTTTTTCATTATAACTTCATTTCAAGTTTGTACATTCTTCCTCCAAAAATGCACCTTCAATAGGAGTAACATATGCTCTTGTTAACATCACCACCTGGATGTCCACTCCCCCTTTTCAGGATTAGGGCATGCATAAGTTTCTTTTTAAGATTTGACCATTGACTAGTTCAATCAATCAAATGTCACCTCTAGCTGATAGGTTTTACATGTGCCTTATAGTTCTTCATGCTAGTTCAAATTCTCTCACGGACCATTCACACAGGTTACACATTAAACAAATTTTGAGTCTAGGGACTATAACACCTTGAATAGATATCACCATATAGAAAATAGTTTCCCCTACTCATATTATCACTTTTATGGTCAACATATGACCTAGGGATAAAAAAAAGGATAAGCATAAGAAAAAATCAAACAAACAGGAAAAAAACAAAATCTAACGCCCATATACAAAATTTAAAAAAGAAAGAAAAAGAGCACCACAACAATAAATACCAAAAATAAATGAGGGGCAAAAAATAAAAGAAAAAACCTCCAGATATCATCATTTTTATGCTTCATCACCTTTGGTCATTAGAATAACATAACACCATAGGATGATTTCCATCACTAGAACTAGGCTCCAAGAGCCTGCCTACCAGTGGAAAAATCTTATAAATTGTGATATATATCACATTAGCGACATTTTGTACAAATAACTGTGCACTTGTGGATAATATATATATTTCAGCTATGTTTACAATAGGTTAATCCTACCTCCTTCAAAATTAATAAATGAACCTCACTCATTTATATACATAGGCCCATGATAGACTTTGAGCTAGTCAGATTAGTTATGAGTTGTCACAACTACTTGCACAGTTTTTGGTCTAATATTTGATTACCAAAACTATGTTTTTAAAATCCATTAAATATACCTTATACCATCCTACATCACTGGTATTATGGAATGGATCACATTCACATAGGTACATGCAATGATACAAGTGCTTACTTTATGTATTTTAGTCCCCTTATACATTCATCTCTACATCTATGTTACATAGATTCATCTCACATTGCATCATCGCATCTACGTTACATGCATCTACTAAAAATGTCATTCACAATCACATCACATTGCATTGCATTTAAAATACAAACCTTCATTTCATTCTACAGTATATCTATACTACAATATGATCACATCTTTACACCCTACCACATATGTATATCCATTCATTGTACATATGTACAAATTACACTATGCTATCTATGCAAACACAATTCAAACACATGTAAATCAACATCATAACACATGTATATATAATAGCCAAAACTAAAAAGTATATATATATATATATATATATATATATATAGTCCATCAAAATACCCGTAGGCTACAACTTGGGACCATGCCCACCATACATAATCCAAAAATACCTGAAGGTTACAATGGTAATCAACCTAACTACCACTAGGATCCTCTCCACTCCCCTTGTGGCTCATCCTCCCCATTGTTATCCCATGTTCCACTATATCTCTACTATAATTTGCCCTCGCTCTTGATATCTAAACCCCTACATGAGACAAAACCATCCCTGAACCAACAACCACATCTGCACCCTATTTCACATCTCACACCTTAGTCCTCGCACCTATTTGACCCACCTAAGCTACACTACGATGAATCCATTAAGACTATATTCATACTCACAACTATGTCCTAGACTATGAAATCACTTGGTCATAATTAGAGAGCAGGATCCCATGTATCTCTAGAGAAAACTCATAAGCTACTTGCTTTGTTTCCTCCATAGCTAGAAGCCCTCTCCTAATCTCACTATCATTTCACAACTGATATATCTCTACCCTCAGAGCAACCACATTATCCAACATATTCTCTACCACCTGGGCTCCCTCATCCCCCTCTCATGCCTGCTACTACCACGCCATCTCATCTCATAGATCTGCAATCTCCATATCCTGAGTCACCACTATAGATCATTCCTTATTCACCTCTACCCTCAACTACTCCATCTCCTCTACCATCTTAGAAAACCTAGTCTTGAAGATCTTATAATTAGTATCACCAACAATCTCTAAGGCTATTAGCCTCTCCTCTAAATCCATCATCCCTCTCTAACCCTCGTGAAGCTCCACCTTTAACTACCATACTTGATCCCATAGTAATAGCACCTTGTCAACCTCCTGCATCTCCTACTACTTAAAGGCAATCTCCTCCATTCCATAAAAGAAACCCATCTCCATGATATCATCAAAACCTCCCATAGCCATACCCCCATGTGCCTCCTCCATGATTGCTCTCTCCTCCATAGGCTGCACCCCACTACTCACAGGAACCTCCACTCTCTCTATAGATGAACTTGAGATGCCACCCAATCATTGCCTGGATCATCGTAGAGGTATATTTTTCTCACTACCAGGTATATCCTATGACATGGCCCAAGTACCTCTCATTTCTCTCCCCCTACTATAGGTACCCCATCACCAGGTGGTACCCATCGATCAACTATGCCAATATATTACTTCTAACTTTGCATCACTCACCAGACATCAAACTCTGGTGTCATCCCTACATTGTCCACCTCTATGATCACCATCAATGGGTCCCTCTCACAAACCTATGGTAAGACTACAGGTGACTACCCCCTATCATCCCATCATCAATAATATACAATAGGCACCTCTGGAATTTTTTTTCATAGCCTTAACTATCGCATAACTTTATTGAACTAAAATAACTCAATATATCTAGTGTACCATCTAACCAACCACATCCCCTGATGAATGGAACCCAACTGCTCAATGTCATTCTCCCATACCAACCCACCCCTCTAAGGCCTCCACATAATCACATATGGAACTAACTTTCCAAACTCCACCCTCAAAAATACAGGATCACCCTCATGTGAACTCTTAATGCCCTTCTCCTCATCTGTCCTCCATCTCAGAGCATAAGGTAAATGTGTCTATCCCTCAACATGCACATTATAGGGAAATAATGATTACCTCTCAATGCATATGTGCTCCCATGCCCACACCTATAGCAAATGAGTCTCAACTCAACCCCATTTTCCTAGCACATACCACATCGTGTAACTCTATATACACCTAGGACAAAAGCACAAGTGCCCATGCAAACACAATGATGTACTCCACCATATCACTCACCACATCTAGCATATTATAGGTAAATAATACCTCGAAAGTGTCAAGAAAATAATAAGTAGATATCATCATCATCATTGTACATTGGTGCTTAGATAACATCTTATTATGCCACAAAATATCATAATCCATTTTCTTAGTATCTACCTCTCCCAACTTATCTCCAAAGAATTGCTCCAACACAACTTCCTTGCTATCATCTGGTGTTGTCCTAATTGGCACACCCTTTATGGGTAACTTATATATCCTATAAAAATATTCCAGGGTGATCATCATCTCACCCATTAGAAAATGAAAAGTGCTCTGATCCATGTCCCGCCATTCACACAAAGCGGATATGTATGCCCTATTGTAATTAATTCTCTTGCACTCCCACACACCTCTAAACCACACTGCATCCAACCATACCTTGTAGAATAGGGGTGTAGTATTCTTGGTGGGTAGTTGATTTTATAATTCTTGGAATAATCAATATACAAGTCCTAACTCAATTTCCAAATCATAAAACCATGCAGTCATTCAAACTACCCTTTTATGCCTAATGAACAACTTGTACGGATGTCAAATTAACACACTACATGATTCCAAATTGTATAGTTGTAAGTTTTGTACAATTTTACACTCAAAAAACTATTAGACTCAGTTTTGGAAGCTATTGTATATAGTTTTGTAATAATTCAAGTCGATTCCCCTAAACTACAAAATCAGGTAAGTTTCTCCTAATTGCTTGATTTGCCAAATCAGGTAAGTTTTCCTGGTACGATTTCTACAAACTCTGGTGTACGATTCGTATGAACTAAAGGTATATCCAGGTGCCAAATTAGATACTCTACTAGGCTAATCTCTATCAGGTATATTTTGTAAAGGTTTAATATGCCAACTAATCCATTCTCAAAAACATGCAACACATCTTAATAAGGCTTGTGAGAGATTCAACTCCACTGGCTACATCCAAAAATCATACAACAACATTCATGATGTCCTCCTAAGTGGTATCATGCTTCAAAGATAATTTATCAAGCTTCACTGGTGATATATTCTTACAATATGTTACAACAATGCATAAAACTAATCCAAACATTCACTAGAAAACACATGCATAAAGAGTGAACCATAAATCCTCATCCATTAGTGCCAAAATTATACACAACTTGTAACAAACTTATCCATAATAATTTGTGTATTATTATATCATAAATGTTATTACAACATGGTTGTTCTATCAATCTACTACAATAACTCAGAAGTTAACAATCTATCTCATTGGATTCTAACCAGTAAATACTCAATACATATCCCACAACAACCAAACCTAAAAATTTGAAAATGGGGCCTTATATAACATTGCCCAGGATATTCCAAAGTGGTTCTTGAGGCAATTAGTTATTTACAAATACCCATCCATAACATAATACATACATTTAGACTTTTACTAAGTCTAAAACCTTAATTAGCAAACTTATGTGTCATTTCATCCCGAAATTACATTTCTTGTGCATTTCAGTGCACCTTGTACGGTTTGTGTATCACTCCAAATTTTTTGCATCCTTACCTTTAGGCTATAATATTCATGCCTGGAAGTGGGATGCAATAAGGATGGGACAATACCTCAGACTGAGAGGCCCTTTGAAGGTTGTGTCTCTTGGGGAGGGGTATAAGGGTGAATTTTTGATGGATGGTGGGTTCACCAGGAAACTTTTGAGTGGCAGTTTCCACGCCTAGGTTGAGAATAGGTTTGATGTGTTAATTTTTTACTTTAATAATTCAATTCCTAGGTTTGGCCAAGATGAATCTAAGCTATTCTATATGCCAATGCTGATTTATATGGATACAAAAAACATGAATAAGTGTTGAACACAGAAGGTATGCTAAATAAGATAGAATATAACTGATTTCGAATGTCTGATGAAGAGTCTAAGGTTTGTAGAAGTCCAGATCGTCTCAAATATTACATAATCATATACAATTGCACATAATCATCTCAATTCATAGTCACTCATCTGAGATCAGAAAATATCATCATTGATCTGACGAATTCATCAGACGAATTTGTCAGAAACCTGCAATCATAGAAACAAATACCAAAGACCAAAAATACAAATGTAAAAACAAGGGGAAATGACAAAAATAACAGTAAATTTACCTAAATGATAGATCTAGATGATGATTAAAGGAAATGCATTACTTTAATAATTTATTTTAACTTTATCATGCATCTATGCTAAATGAGGTGAACTCCAAGATGCGGAAATGGAATAAAATAAGTTAATGCATAAAGAAATGAAGAGAGAAGGTAAAGAAATGCAAACTCTGGGCTCTGATTGCCCCCAATCTAGACTGTAGTCAATATCACCTCCAATAGTATGAGATCATCATCGATCTGTGAAAGGATCGTTTGAAATCGTTTGGAATCGCCTGAGACGATCCGAGCTTGTTCCAACTGAAAAACAGTAAATTCCTGCAAGAAAAACTTGAAATACAAAATGCAAACGATGGTGCGAGGGTGTTCTAATGCACAAGAAACTAAAGTTGCAGGGAAATCAGTCAGCCAGGGGGATAAACTAAGAAAATCCTAGTTTATATAGGAGTAGGGAGAGGTTAAGAGATTTGAGATCACCCTAATTTGGGAGATCTCCAATGGGGTAGACTCTAGCCGCATAGACACGCTTTTTGCCCAAGTTAGAGAAGCTATTGAATAGAAGCTAATTATGAAAATTCAGTTTTGAGACAAAATCGTCTGGACGTTATCTTCCAGATGAATTCATTAGATCTAGGATGATTTCATCTGATCATCAATGATATCATCCAATGATCAAAATAAATCCTAAAAATGGTGCGAAAAACAAGGGGAGCGAGTAACAGGCGGTTAACGGGCGGTTTGGGTTAAAATTCAAATTTTTATCTTTTTACTAAGGTTTAACTGCACCAATTTTAGGACGCTACATTTTTCCCCCTCTTTAGAAAATTTTCTGAAGAAAATGTGTTAAATATGAGTTCTTCCCATTTTACGAGAAAGCAAAAATTTACTCAATTTTTTAGACGATGATTCTAGGTCGAATTGTACGACTGTTTACTATGGTGTCCCCTCCGTGTTTTTACCCAAATTGAACATTTGAGGTAAAAGCACGAAAAATGAAAATTAAAATTTTGTTGTTTTTAAATAAAATTAAGAAAAATAGGGTAAAACCCTAATTAATTTTTATTGTTCATTTTTACTGTTTTAGAGCTCTACAGACAAAATGGTTGAAACCATTCATAGATCAACAAAGGTCCGTCTCGGGCTATGGGTAAGGATCTAAACCTAGTGAATTATGTTTGTAATTTGATTTGTGTAATTTTTTATTTAAATTTTGACTGTTTTGGGGCATCGCGACCATTTTTAGGCCGTCGACGACGTCGGGACAAAATCATCCCCATTTCGTCGAAATCTTCTCTAGATCATCGATTTCGTTTAAGGGTGAAATCAACAAACTAGGGGCGATCCCGTCCAACAAGGGGCGATCCCCAAGTTGAGAAATTGAAGATGATTTCATCCTACCAAGGACGATTTTACCCAATTTAGGACGATATCATCATTTTTATGAAATTAAGCTTGTTTGAATTGCATGTAATTGATTTTAATAATTGGTTTATTAATGAATTTTATTGTTTTATTATTTATTTTGCAGAGGGGATTACTAAAGAGTCGGGAATGGAAATACGAGGGGCTAAGAGATGATGTGGCCGACTAGCATAGGTCAAACTACATGTGGCAAAGATGCCACAAGTACCGATAGACATGGGGCTACTGATAGCCCTAGCAGAGAGATGGTATCCGGGGTCGTCCTACTTCTGGTTATCGACAGGGGAGATGGCTTCCACACTATAGGATGTATGGAGGATCTTGAGAATCCCCATACAAGGACGGTTTATGACTCCTATGGCCAGTTAGGTCTAGTCTATGATGAGGCTGTGCAAAGACCCGAGCTTCGCCTTGGAGAATGGCAGAGTGAACATTGAGTCTCTAAGGTAGATGCCTGGGGCATTTTGGTTGACTCAGGTTTTGGCAGGGATAGTGGGTGGCTTACTGCTGTACCACCAAAGCAGGTGCAGATTACCTTGGCTCCTTTTAGATGTGGTCTGCGACATGAGAGACCATAGGTACTTATTTGCATGGGGTAGCTTTGTACTATGCCACTTGTATAGAATCCTGCACGGGGTCGTATACAAGGGAGGTTGATGTTTGGTTTTGACATCATTACTACAGGTTTGGTGTTGGGAGCACATCATGGTATGGAGACCGGTAGGACTCCCACTGATAGGGGTTGACCGGGAGAGACCCCAAGTTTTCTATTGGTGGCTACAAAGAGGGTCACAATGGCGGATAGATCTATCGATGTCACAAAGGTTGCTAGATGACATCATCCTAGATTAGATCACCTGGAGGCCATGGAGAGAGCATCCAGGGTGGGCAGAGGACGGGAAGAAGCTGGCTCACATCAGGTGAGTCTACTAGCTAAGGATAGAGTGAGCAGAGGTAGAGCTCCATCGCTACGACTAAGTTTTATGACAGTTCAGTCTACAATAGGGGATCCCATCTCTCAGGGATTATGAGTACTCCTGGACTTTTTGGGATAGTACTACACTGAGCAGGGCTCCAGATATGCAACAATTCTAGAGTTAGGATGTGGATGATGCCCCTATCCATCCAATGGATGGGGATGACACTAGGTTTGCATATGGATATGATGCCTGGTATGTAGGCATTTGTCCTCCTCGGATGATGAGGGCATAGGGTCCAGTGCATGCGATTATGCGATGGATGGGGAGGTGGCACCAGGCTACTATTGAGGCAGTGCAGGGTTGTGGCGAGAGAGAGCAATAATAGTTTCCATAGGAGAGATGCCAAAGGATGCCACAAGCTCCATAGAGACCATAGCAGATAGAGAGGAGGGAGGAGGAAGTCCCTTCTTAGCAGGGGGAGAGGCCACCATCGCCTGATAAGGGCAAGGGTTTTGAGGTAGGGGAGAGCAGTGAGACTGTGGCTCTCTAGGTTGAGGTTGCCTACCTTCGAGCTTAGGTTCAGACACTATAGGATGAGGCTACATGGCTCAGGGCTTAGAGTGAAGGGGCGAGCATGCAGGAGTTAGCATGGTCTATAGCTCAGACTACATTCTACTAGGGAGTATACTACTAGCTAGTTCCAAAGGGCCATAGGTTATAGCTGCTAGCCAAAATTTTAGAGACGATCAGGGTGGGATCATCGATGACTTCCTCATAATCGATGGTGAGGACTCAAGACACTACCTGGACCTCTATGGGACCACCTCCTCCATGCCAAGGTGGGAGAGGAGATGAGGCAAAGAGCTTGAGGGCTTCTTGAGACTAGCTGCCATAGGCTGGATTGCATACATTTTTTTTTTGAGAGGATTGAGTATGCCAGGGTATATATTGTGGCATACCAATCCAGTTGAAATATGATATACAATTTTTTTTTATATATATAGATGGTATTTTTGATGATATGACTTGTGTATATGTTATATGATGCTTTAATTTTGGATTTGTTTGATTTATTATTCATGTGATTATGTCATTGGAAAGAAATTATAATTTTATGTCATGCTATAAAATTTAAATGAAATAATCTTATGTGAACAAATTGGTTGTTTTGGTGGTGTGTTTTGATGCAAAATAAAAGGGACTTCTAACAATAATTTCAAAGGACATTGTCACTGTTATAGACCATTTCATGGAGTCGCCACTCGCTAGGTCATCAAGCTAATCCCAGTATAGAAATATTGCTAAAAGTAAAATAGTGCTTAAGAGATTGTCTTAAGACTTTGTGTTGTGATGATGAAAATGATGATGGTGATGATTTGTTTTCAGATTTTCATAAAAAATATTATGCATGAGATATTTAAAAGAAATATGATTTGTGCTAGGCATAAATTCCTAAGTGTGATAAAATTTTGAATAATTCCCTAGGAATTATACCATCATTGCAAAATTGAATGTTGACATAATGAAATGAAATAGAAAAATTTGCGTTCTTTTTAAAGCACAATTGTGTAACATAATGATGTAAGCCATATGTTTTTATTAAAATGAATGGGAAAATAAAATTAGAACAATGGTTTGTGCTAGGCATAGAATTATAGGTATAGACTTATACCATCATCACGAAATTCAAATAAGAAATTGATATTTTAGTTTTGTTGCATGATTGATTTTTGATTTTGAGATAAACAAAAAAATATATATAAACATGACTTTATTTACTAGGTTTGTAAAGATGTGAAATAAAATTTTAGTTTTTGGAAAGAAATATATTTAATTGTTTTTATGCTAAGCAAATGTTCTTAAATAAGAATATGAAATGATTCAAAAAGAATTGCAGAGATATTTTAAATTATCTCAAAGACAAAATGTAGATTTATAAGGAAAATATGCCTCTCGTAGGTGTAGATGTTGTCGAGATGTCGATGGACGGGTCTATAGGTATGGAAGTTATAGAAGTAAAATGAGAAGTATTGGTTGTGGTTTTAGGATCTTTTTGAGGTCCTAATGTGGTTTGTTCAGAAGATGGTTGAACTATATGTAGAGGTGGAGTTTATGGAGAAAAAGTAGATGATGTTATGGGTGTGTGTTTCACACGTTTAGAAAAATAATGAGAATTAGGATGTGTGGATGATAAAGCAGGGCAAAATTAAACTTCGACAGGTTTTTCCAAAGCACACATATCAAAGGGTCTGGGATCACCATGAATGGTAACCAATTGATTCTTAAATTCGAATTTAACACACTAATGTAAAGTTGAGGGAACAACTCGCATCGCATTGATCCAAGGGTGACCCAAGAGTATATTGTACGATGCAGGGCAATGTACAATAAACATGATCATGACTAAGATTCTCAGACCAAATTGCAAGGGGATAGTAATAACTCCACACGTTTCCTATGTTTTGTCATTGAAGGCTTTTATGATCATATCAGTTCTTTTCATTTCATCACTTCTAAACCTAAATATTTGGTAGAAGTCAAAAGTGCAAATGTTTAAAGATGAACCATTATCAATCAAGACCCATTTAACTGCTACATATCCAATTAGGGCAGTAATATATAAGGGGTTATCCTTATGTAAACTATGTTGCGGTATATCTCTATCTCGGAAGTCAATACAATCGACTTCTCGAGTTATGATAGTATTGGCCATGGCTTCAAGTTGAATATTTTGTGGTACCATCATTTGGCTTAATGTGAGAATTAATTCATTCCTATGTGTAGGAGAAGATTTTAAAAGGTCCAAAAGGAAAATTCTAGCTGTAGTATTTGATAATTGTTCATTAATATTATAAGGAGGTTTAGGTTGAAAATTAGGTACATGATTCCATTTATTAGGAAATTTCAAAACAAATGGAGATGATCCATAATTTTGAGTTTGATCTTGTTGAGAATTTTGAGCCTATTGTTGAGTAACAGCTCTGATGGTACCTACAATATTATTTTGCGGATGATGAATGGGTCTTGGTATAGTGTTTATGGCTTTTTCATTAGAAAGTAATTGGTGAGACGATGGTCGAGTAGTGACTCTTCTTGGAAATGGTTCTTCCGGAACCATAGAATTTGTGATAGGTTGAATAGCATCTAATTCATCTTCAGAACTATTCGATTGATTTGAGGTAATTTCCATGTCACTTTCAGTCTCATATTCTGTATCACTAAGATCAGGTGTTCGAATACTATATAGAGGTCTGGTCGTAACTATGGATAAATTTGTGTCAAATATTTCCAAATCATGAGCAAGGAAATGCCCACTAATAGTTCCTACATATCGGGTAGGAAGGGGAACATTATGATGCTCAATTTGATTAGCCACCTCTTTACCATGTTTGGGTAAAGGATGTTGAAATATGTCTAATGATTGATTAGCATTCTAATTTTGATTTTGGGGAATGTTATTTTGAGCATTATTAGGAGGATTTTGTTTAGGTTGAAAGGCTTGCACCTCCATCTCATTGTTATCATTTAAGTCTTGTATTTTTTATTTTAATATTTTACAAGATTTGGTAGCATGTCCAGGTCCTCTATGGAAATCACAGTGTAAATCAGCTCTATATCTGGGTATAGTTGGATCCGGTTCTCAAATAGCTGGTAATTGGATCAAACCTTGTTCTAATAATTACGGTAGAATGGTTGATAGAGGTTGATTTAACCTAGTAAATTCTTGAGGTGGTTTATCAAGAGGTTTCAGTATAAACTTCTCCATTGTCTTCGCAACATTAATAGTAGCAATATTTCTACTATCAGTGACTCCATCACCCACAACTTGTTTATTTTTATATTGATTTATGGATGTTTTCTCATCATCTTTCTTTTTAAGCTGACCTCTCCTAATGAGAGCATCTTCCACTGTTTGAGCTAAGTCTATAGCTTGATCGAAGGTGGTCAAGGTAATAGTCGATAACTCATAGGATAGTTGTTCTTGTAAATTATTGATAAATATATCCAGCATTTCTCGATAAGGTAACACAAAGTGTAATTTTCCTATCAACTGTCTCCACCGAGCTAGGAAATTAGCAAAACATTCATATTTGTCTTGTTTTAAGTTGTACAAATATTTAATGGTTACATGCCTTTCGATGTAGGCAATAAATTGATGAACAAAAGACTCGGTTGTTTCTTCGAAATTCTTCAAAGAATGAGTGGGTAATTGATAATACCACTCCAATGCCATTCCTCCTAAACTTTTTGGGAACATTTTTAGTAATAACAAGTCATCATGTGATATATCATGACATGCTATCCTAAACATATGAAGATGATCTATGGGATCTTCGGTTCCTTTGTATATAGGTAGGACAGGCATAGGAAAGTGTTTAGGATATGGTTGTGCTACAACTATAGGATTTAAAGGATGACTACACATCTCTCGATAATTGTACGAGGGACGGTAGGGATCTATCTGGTCCATGTGGGAAACTAACTATTTCACCATAGTTTCAAGACTACTATTTTGTCCACCATATTGGTTCGGTGGGGCATAAGCATGGGATTTGTGAGCGTATTATGGCAAGACATAAGGATTAGATGCTATATTGCTATTATGCAAATGGTTGGTAGGAAGAGTATTATGAAGAAGATTTGTAGTAGCATTATGTTGTATCCTAGATTGTTGGAAATTGGTGTTTGGTTTTGTTTTGGGCTTTTGTTGATTTGAGGTATGTTGATCAATAAATTGGAAAAATAGAGCAGTGAATGAAGGTTTATTTTGTGTGGGAATAACCCTAGGCTTGGTAACAGGCACTCTAGGTGTTTGGGTAACCTATTTTTGTTGCATGTTATGGATTATAGTAGCCATATCCAAATTGGATGGTCTAGCTTGATCACTTTCTTGATCAACGAAGGACAAGGGATTAGTGCGTGTGTGATATATGTCTTCTAGGGTTGCTTGAGTGTCACTAATTTGATCCTTGTCCATATGGACTGCTCTATTAAGAGTGACAATATTAGTATTGAGGAACTTCCAAAAATGTTCCATGTTCTCAAAAGTAATAGCTCCTCCCGAAGATATTTTAGGGGATGAGGATCCTTCCTCTCTAATAGTTTCTCTTTGTTCATTTCCTTCAGAAAACTCTTCTTCTTGTTGGTCTAGTATTCCTTATTCTTGAATTGGATCTTCAGGAAGGACATCTAGTTTATTTAATGGTTTTCCTAACCAATCTTCTTCTACTTCACTCTGTTTTCCATTCCTAAGTCTAGTCATTATGCTTAAACTTAGATTTTAACAAATATATATATATATATATATATATATATATATATATATATATATATATTTGCGACAAGTTTGGGAGGTATATATTTTAATTATATACCTACTATAATACTTTAATTTTTTTTTAATTTTTGTTATATTTTTGTTTTGTTTTTGTTTTTTTTTATGTTTTTTTTTTATAATAATATTATAAAGACAACAAACAACATACTAAATGCAAGAAATAATAATAATAAAAGAATAGCTTAATTTTCTATAAATAGTTTATGGATATCATTAATAGGATCAAGTTCATCAGGAGTCATGAAATGCTTCTCTTCAAATTTGAAATTGTTTTTCAAGAATTTGACAAAGTGTGCTATGGTGATATTATCTGCTTCATACTTGAACTTGTAAAAATAGATTTCATGGAAATACTCTCGATATAACACAACTCTAGGAACTATATTCCATATTTTTCTATCCGTAAGAATGACCTCTTGATCCTCTATACGAGATAGAAATTTATGTACTACAACTGCGTTCTCAAGGTATTCCTCAAAGATGTACAAATCAGAAGACACAAGTGCTCTTTTATGTGCTAACCACCTATGGCAAGCTCTCTAAATTTCATGGTACAAAGTCACCTGATCAGGATCCAGGATTCCATCTAGGACAAACCTCTTGATTTGCCTATGTTCGGTTGATCTAGATCCAATGATACCCAATTTCCTATCAAGTTCATCCCACAAAGGTTGAACCCTATTTGTTTGAGGTACTCTAAGCACAAAAGTAATCTCTATGGCTGTTAATTGATTTTTAACATTAATGGTGACAACTCGTATTTTATTATAATCTACCATCTAAATATGATATGCAATCTTACTTGTTTTTCTAATGATTCTAAATGCATTTATTTTTTATTTTATTTTTTGGATTGTTTTCAAAAGGTTTTTAGTTTTCATGTCGAGTTCACCAAAATATATCGCTCCAAATTTTTCGCATCCTTACCTTTAGGATATAGGATCCGCACCCAGAATGGGGATGTGAGAAGGATGGGACAATACCTCAGACTGAGAGGCCCTTTGAAGGTCGCGCATCTCAAAGGAGGGGTATAAGGGTGATTTTTTGATGGATGGTGGGTTCACCAAGAAAATTTTGAGTGGTAGTTTCCATGCCTAGGTTGAGAATAGGTTTGATGTGTTCATTTTGTACTTTAATCATTCAATTCCTAGGTTTGGCCAAGATGAATCTAAGCTATTCTATATGCCAATGCTGATTTATATGGATACACAAAACATGAATAAGTGTTGAACATAGAAAGTATGCTAAATAAGACATAATATACCTAATTTCAGATGTCTGATGAAGATTCTAAGGTTTGTAGAAGTCCAGATCATCTCAAATATTACATAATCATCTACAATTGCACATAATCATCTCAAATCATAGTCGATTGTCTGAGATCAGACGATATCATCGTCGATCTGATGAATTCGTTAGAAACCTGCAATCACAGAAACAGATACCAAAGACCAAAAATACAATTGCAAACGCAAGGGGAAATGATAGAAATAATAGTAAATTTTCCTAAATGATAGATCCAAATGACGATTAAAGAAAATGCATTACTTTAATAATTTATTTTAACTTTATCATGCATCTATGCTAAATGAGGTGAACTCCAGGATGCAAAAATAGAATAAAATAAGTTAATGCATAAAGAAATGAAGAGAGAAGGTAAAGAAATGCAAACTCCAGGCTCTGATTTCCCCCAATCTGGACTGCAATTGAGATCGCCTCCGATCGTATGAGATCATCGCTGATCTATGATAGGATCATCCTAAATCGTCTGGAATTGCCTGAGATGATCCGAGCTTGCTCCAGCTAAAAAATAGTAAATTCTTGTAAGAAAAACTTGAAATACATAATGCAAACGATGGTGCAAGGGTGTTCTAATGCACAATAAACTAAATTTGTAGGTAAATTAGTCAGCCAGGGGGATAAACTGAGAAAATCTTAGTTTATATAGGATTAGGGAGAGGTTAAGAGGTTGGAGATCACCCCAATTTGGGAGATCTCCAATGGGGGAGACTCTAACTGCGCAGACATGCTTTCTGCCCAAGTTAGAGAAGCTGTTGAACAGAAGCTAATTATGAAAATTTGATTTTGGGATGAAATCATTTGATCATCGATGATATCATCCAAAAGTCAAAATAAATCCTAAAAATGGCACGAAAAACAAGGGGAGTGGGTAACAGGTGGTTAACGGGTAGTTTGGGTTAAAATTCAAATTTTTATATTTTTACTAAGGTTTAACTGTGCCAATTTTAGGGTGCTACAGTTTGCCCTTACATTGTATGGTTTGAATTCCTATTTGAATGGTTTTTCCATACCTGTATGGTTTAAAAAACTTGGTTAAACTATCAAAATTGTCAAAACTATAAAAATTGAGAAAATCCATTTGATCATTTTCTCTTCTTCTAGGAGGTGGATTTTTTGCCTACATTTACCCTCCCCTTTACTTTGGTCGATGTCCTCACCAACTGACCTTTCTACTTCAGTTGTGCTTTGTAGTCCATAATTATCTCTTGCAAGTCAGTAACTTTGGATTGAAGAATTGCACATTCATTCTTCAACTTGGCTGCGTAGCTTCCCATTTCCACTACTTTCACCCCATGGAAATTAGACTTCTCTTTAGTAGTCTTCAAGAATTCTGTTGAGTGAATATTTTGTCTCACAACAAAATGACCACACAACTAGAGTTTTTGACAAGAAACTCTTTCTTGCAAAGAAATAAGTTATTAATTTTTTATTTCTCCAAGCTTCTTGTGGAACAGATCTCTATATGCATAAAACCAATTTCAACTTAATGCACATAAACAAATATATCCCAGAATAACTCAGATCCTACAAGTAACTGTTAAAAAGGGGCCTTTGTTGATTCACATCAAACTTTGTAACCCTAATTTGTTAAAATAATCAATCATGCAACAAAAATCCTTCTAATGTTCTAACATTAATGGTTTATTCTAATGTTAATTGGTTCATTTTATCTTTGTTTAATCATTCTGTTATTTTAACGTTAGTCTTTAATATGAGATTAAATGTATCAGGAACTAAAAAGAAAATGTTCTTATAAAAATCAGCTAGAAAACCAAAGAAGGATGTTAATATGGTTAGCAATCTCCTCCCTGCAAAACCCCAAGTTAAGAGATGAAGTTCTAAGACAACCCGACCGAGCGGACCTGTACTAACACACAATCCAATCAGATCAGATGCAAGACTCTAAGGAAAGAACATAACTGCATCATTTTATCATTCACCTATCGTAACCCATCTCATGGCATAAACGAATAGATACAAGAAAAAAGGATGCAAAGGAAAGATTGAAAATGAAAACAGTAGTCTTAGCTTCGATCTCATTTTGATTTTACACACAAAAGTCGCTTTTACCAAATAGCTCCTTTATTTCAACAAATAATGTCCTTTTTGTTACAATCTCTAGCCCCATATCCATTTACATTTATGCTATTTAAACTTTCTGTCGCTGCTCTCGATTGCTCTGTGATGCTTCGTTTTAGTTTCTAGGACGCTTCATTTCAGTTTCCCGCCTCTTGGTGTTCTAACCCTTCGCTTGCATTTGCAATGCTTGATCTTCTCTGCGGCCAACAACTGTCGATTTGAAGTGTTACTCTGATCCTCATGCATTTTGCCACATGTTCAACGCTCTCTGCATGCTCAGTAACGGTCCCCAAAAATCTTGACTAAAAATAGCCCGCGACCTTGCTTCTTTGCTTTCGTAGCGATATCACGACATGTCGCAAAATCACATGTCGCGATATCGCAATGCTTTCATTCTTCGTATGCTTTGACTGTATATCACGACATGTTGTGATATCGTGACACTTTCATTCTCCATACGCTTTGGCTGTAACCCCATCACAAAATTGTGACCATTTTACCCATCGGGCCATCTTATCGCAACCCATCGCGATATCGCTACCGCTTTCTCTGCTTTGGGCATGGTCTTCATTTTTGTCGTGATATCGCTACCATTTCTCTGTTTTGGGCATGGTCTTCATTTCTATCGTGATATCTCTACCGTTTCTCTGCTTCAGGCATGGTCTTCATTTTTGTCGTGATATCGCTATTGTTTCTTTGCTTTGGGCATGGTCTTCATTTCTATCGTGATATCGCGACATCTTCTCTGTGTCGTACACTTTGCCAAAACACGTCGCGAAATCGTGACCATTTTCTCCTTCGGGCCACTCTACAGAAACATGTCATGAAATTGTAACCATTTTAATCAGTCGTACACTTTGGCAAAACACATCGCAAAATCATGACCATTTTCTCCTTTGGCCCTTTCTATCCACTTGTGCCGCGAAAACATGACACGTCGCGATTTCGTGACGCCTCTTCAAGCTATGCACCTCTATCCACTTTCAAGCTGCGAAAATCAAACACGTCACGATTTCGCGACGTTTTCGCCCACCTACTGTCGTTGACCATGTTGACCGTGATTTTGCGACACGTCATGATTTCGCTACAATTTTTCCTTTTGCATTTCTCTCTCCTCTCTGGGCCGCGATGGAGCAACATGTCGTGATTTCGCTACCATTTTCATCGTCCATACACCTCATCAAAACACGTCATGAAATCGCGACCATTTTCTCTGCGTCGGAGCGACATGTCGCGATATCGTGACACTTTTCTTTTTTTAGCGACGACGATGTGACATGTCGCAATATCGCGACACTTTTCTTTTTTCAGCGACGACGATGCAACATGTCACGATTTCGTGACATGTCATGATTTCTTGACACTTTTATACACTTGCATGTTTTGCCCCCTTTTCTTCATTTTTGGCATCTGGGTCAGTGATATTTTCTCTGAAAACCTGCAACAAGGTGGGTCCCCAATCTTGGGGTGTGTTGTGGATTAACCACAACAAATTGCGACTCTATTGTCAAATTCTCCAGAGAATTTTGTGAGAACCCAACCTAAAATATATGAGCTTAGATACAGGCATTAGCACATAAAAGATAAATAAATACCAACAGATCAGAAGTACATGAAACATCAGAATCATTAGTATTAGCTTGGTGTGTGCTATTTGTTTTCATTCCCCATCGCTTGGACTTGATCAATCTTCCATTGTCAGCTTTGCATGCATGCATGTGTGAGATTGTAAATGATTTGTGAAACCTAATGAAAAATGCTTAGAGATTTGCTTCTACAAATGCATAGACTTTCTAACATCATATACAAATATTCAAGATTGTCAAACCCTCTTAGGATCAACCATGTGTATAATGAATTGCTTTATTAGATCCCAAAGTTGGTTATGAGTCACTATTATCTTGAACCTATGTGTAAGTGAAAGTGAAATCAGAGCTTTGGGAAATCAGACCCCCAACTTAATCTAGATGGGGGTTTAACCCTATTCTTACTACTCTGATTTGAAATTCATTACCTCACTTTGAGCAAAATGATTTAACCAATTATGGAAGAAATGGTCATGCTAGTCCAACCCTCTGAACAGTCAGTGGTCTTGTTTTTTAGACAAGACATGTTGTCATGCATGGGCATACCTAACCCCATAATCCATGACTTAACTTCATTTCTTTGGACCTTGGGGATGAATACCCATCCTTTGCAGAGGACAAGTAGTACGATCCTTTCAATCCAATATAAAGATGAGATGGGAAAAAGTTAATTTTACTTCTTGGATCTTAGGGATGACTACCCATCCTTGCCGGGGACATGTAGTACGATCCTTCCAATCCAAGACTTAGATGAAAATGAAGAATATTATTTTATTACTTAGACCTTGGGGATGACTACCCATCCCTTGCAGAGGACAAGTAGTACGATCCTTCCAATCCAAGTCTTAGATGAAAATGAAGAAAATTATTTTATTACTTAGACCTTGGGGATGAATACCCATCCCTTGCAAAGGACAAGTAGTATGATCCTTCCAATCCAAGTTTTATCTTGATATGAGACATATGAGCTTTGGGGAATCAAATTCTCAACCTAGGCGAGATGATAATTATGCCCTATCCTTACTACTCCATGTGGGTCAAATCAAAGCTTTGGGAAGTTGGATCCTCAACCTAAGTTTGATGAGGACTTAACCCTATCCTTACTACTCTGATTTTAGGCTTTAAGCTTAATGGAAGTGGTAAAAACCACTGTTTTAAGGATCATGTTGTATAATAGGATAGACATGAAATATTCCTTTCGCTTGACCCTTTTCTTCCAAGGAAGGTTTTGATCATTTTGCCCAAGATCTTTTTTTTAGTGTGTACAAATTGTGCTTGGTTCTAGATAATCTGGGGCTCAGTTTCCAACCTTAGGATTTTTCTTTATTTATGTTATAGTATAACCTTAAGAGGATTTAACACACTTTAATGATTTGTATCTGAAATGCATATGCAACTAAGATGGCATGTATATGCAAAGTGAGATGTAAGATGAATGCAATGCTCTTTAAATTGCAACTGAAGTATTACCATAATTTGTAAAACTGACTACTTCATGCATCACAAGCCTCAAGCGATATTAATTAACTGTTTGTATTACATGTGGAGATTTTACAATATAATTCCAATGCTTCATATTCTCCCAATATTAGGCATGTGTTTAACATTTCAAACTTTTATTCCCTTTTTTTTTTTTTTTCTTTTATATATAAGACAATGAAAAAAATGTCAAATAAACACACCACCTAAATGTCCAACCTGCACACACAAAACAAAGCACAACATTAATACAAAGACCTGAACATGTCAAAACACCCAACTTAAATATCAAATCTACACACAAAAGAAACCAAGCAAAGCATTAATACAAAATTAGACATGTCAAGAACACACACTTAAGTATCAAATCTACACACAAAAGAAACAAAGCATGGCATAATTACATATAATACAAACCCATCTTCCTCAATCCTGGAAGTAGTGTTTCAAGTGCAACCCATTGATAGGTAATGCCAAATCCTTTCCATCCAAGGTTCTTAGTCTAAAACTATTTTCCCCTAGGACTTCTG
Source organism: Wollemia nobilis (assembly GCA_028583015.1). Lineage (NCBI taxonomy): Eukaryota > Viridiplantae > Streptophyta > Pinopsida > Araucariales > Araucariaceae > Wollemia > Wollemia nobilis. Next base: position 1,700,640 of record JAQPPZ010016829.1, on the reverse strand, counting down.
AAATCTGGTAGGGACCCAACCAAAGGTAATCAAACTTATCATGCTCCCCTTTCTTCTCATGTCTTTTATCCCATAACAGCACTAGATCTGATATTTTAAAAGCCTTTGCTCTAGACCTTTTGTCAAACCATCTTCTTACTACATCCTGGTGTTTACTAAAATGAAGCATAGCTTCATCCCTTTTTTCATCCAGAAGCATTAATTGTGTTAGTCTAGACTCAAGTTTATCATTAGTTCTGAAATAATCTTTCATGAAATGCAGTGTTTGTAATCTGAGATTTGTAGGAAAAATGGGATCCTGTCCATAAACCAGATGGTAAGGAGATGTTCCTATTGCTTCTTTGACTCTGATTATGTCAGCCCAAAGGGCCAACTTAAGCTTGTTGTGCCAGTCCCGTGGATTTCTTTCCAACAATTTTTTTATGACATTTAACAGATTCTTGTTAGATTATTTGGCCAATCCGTTACCTTGCGGGTAATAATTGAAAGAGAATTTTAAACTCACGCTGTTATCAAATGCCCAATTATAAAACTCTAGAGAGGAAAAAGCTAGACCATTATCACTTATAATGGAGTTAGGCATCCCGAACCGAGTGACAATGTTATCCTCTAAAAATTTAATAACAACCTCCGAAGTAGCATTCTTTGTGGGGATAGATTCGGTCCACCTTGTGCAATAATCCGTAGCCGTCAGAATGTATTTGTGGGAATCGGATGAATTGGGACTGATAATCCCAACAAAATCTAGGCCCCATTGTGCAAAAGGTCTAGACTCAATTACGGATTGTAAAGGCATGGAAGCGTTCCTGTCTCTATTGGCTGTAGTTTGACATGTATGGCATGACCTCACATGAGTATGGGCATCTTTGAACATACGAGGCCAATAATAACCATCTCTGAGGATTTTATGGGCTATGGCATTAGCGGACCCATGCCCTGTCCCATGTTTACCATGAAATTCCTCGAGGATTTGCGCTGCCTCCTTTTGATCAACGCAACGAAGGTAAATACCTTCATGATTTTTTCTGTATAATGTGTCGGATCTAATTAGGAAATTAGCAGAATTCAAACACAAGGCTATTCATTGAGTAGAATTCAAATGTGATGGACATTCACCATTTACTAGATAGTACACCGCATCTGCATACCACTCATCTTTGGTTATATCTGAGACTTCATAATGTTGACATGGAATTGCTAGATCCTGCTCTGCTATTGCCTTAACCAACCCTTGCCCCCGAACTATCTTCATCGACTGAATCTCAAGATCAAACTCCTGCAAATTTGAAACCCACTTACCACGTCTTTCACCCAATTCATTCTATATGAACATGGCTTTGACTGCAGGATCTGGGACGATAGCAAAGACCCTACTATGGACTATGTAATGCCTAAATTTTTTCACAGTCTTAACCAGAGCATACATTTGCTTGTCCAAAATAGAGTATCTCAGCTTCGCATCTTTGAGAGGACTACTCAGGAAGGCAATGGGATTTTCAATGCTGCCTTCACTCTTCTGAGTTAAAACACTCGCAAAGGAGTGCTCTGAAGCAAAGGTGTAGATATAGAAAGGCTTCGTATAATCGAGACTCACTAAAATCGGGGCTTTAGAAATCGTGTTCTTGATATTTTTAAAAGCATCTATACTTTCATTTGTCCACTTGATCTGGACTTCTTTCTTTAACATGTCGTTCAAAAGCTTTGCTATTTCTACAAAATCTGCAATAAATTTTTTGACAAAATTGATCTTCCCAAAAAATGATCTCAACCCCTTCTTGCTAGTGGGACAAGGAATATGTTGTATGGCATCTATTCTCTCAGGGTCAATGGAAATTCCATCCTTAGATATTATATGCCCCAACAGCTTTCCTTTCGTTACCCCAAAAATGCATTTATTTGGGTTGAGAGAAATACCGTGTTCCCTGCATCTTTGAAAAACTTTCTTAAGATCCCTGACGTGGTTTTCCCTATTCTTAGAAAATATAGGAATGTCATCGACATAGACAATGATGCACTTACCTATGAGCCCTTTAAAATCAAAGTCCATAGCTCGCTGGAAAGTGGCACCTGCGTTCAATAGTCCAAAGGGCATTCTCCTGTATGCAAAGGTGCCCCACTTTGTGGTAAAAGCGGTTTTCATCCTATCACTAGGATGGATAAGGACCTGATTATATCCCGAATAGCCATCCAGGAATGACATCATCTTCGACCCGTTCACCTTTTGGAGTATTTCATCAATAGTGGGTAACGGGTAGTTGTCCTTTTGGGAGGCTTTATTAAGATTTCTAAAATCGATACATAACCTTATTTCTCCACTCTTTTTTCTCATAGGGACCAGGTTAGCAACCCATGTGGAATGCCTAACAGGAAAGATGATCTTAGCTTCTAATAGTCGCTTCACCTCTTTCTCTATCAAGGGTTCTAATAATGGATTAAATCGCCTTTACCTTTGCCTGAAGGGTTTGAAATCTGGCTTCAATGGAATCATGTGCATTATAACATTCTGATCATAGGTTTTCAACTCTTTATAACTCCAGGCTATGCAGTCTATGTATTATTTTAATGCATTGGCGATGGAATCCTTCTCCTGCTTGGTACATGCTTTTTCTATGAATACTTCTCAAGGATTTTTTGCACTTCCAATGTGAACTAAATCATAGGCCTCTCTGGGGGGTGGAATATTTTTACCCTCTCTGGGTCGGTATCCAATGTCGAAAGTTTTTTCTAATGAAGCCATCTCATCTGGCATCTTATTCCCAGTAACTTTTTCGTCCAAAACTGCCTCCTCTAGGTCCCTTTCGTCCTCATCTATAACCTGCTTTTCAAATATACTAGAATTGGTGACAAAATTGAATATGTGCCTGTCATTGTCAAACACTTGGAAATTCATGACATTATCTGGTATCGAGGGACAAGGGACCAGCTCTATGGAGAAATTCTTGCATTTATTATGGTCCACTAGCTTCAACATACTCATAGCCATGGCTAGGGAGTCTGCCAGGTGATTGCCTTTCCTAGAAATCAGAGATATGTTAAAAGCATGAAACTCGTCTATCAAATCTCTAACCCTAGTTTGATAAAGCCTGAGCCGCCTATCCTTACATACGTATTGTCCCTTGACTTGCTTTACCACCAGTTCCGAATCACCAAGAACCTTGATATATTTAATTTTCTTCCGAAGGGCCAATTGTAGTCCGAGAATCAAGGCCTCATATTCTGCCATATTGTTGGTGGCAAGGAACTGTAGTCTGTATGCGACGAAGGTAGGCTCTCTGTTCGAACATGATAATTCAATACCGGCTCCTACTCCTTGCTTGGACTTGGATCCATCAAATCTTAAAGTGCAAATGTCCTGGTGTCCCTCAGTTACGTTGCACCCAATCCTTTCATCTTGGGTATTTTCAGGTGTTTCTATGTCCAAACAATATGCTCCCAATTCCGCTTTAATGTACTGGATCTCATTCGGTTTGTTGTAATCTGTGATCATCTCTTTGAGCCTGGGTTCACTATCAATCCGAATTTGATTGGCCACTCCCCTCCAAGGCAACCACATATGTGAATAATCTTTCACAATGTAACCATTTAGGTTTTTACTCCAATCTCTTCCCAAAACCATGCCATATTTGATAGGAATGTCGAGCACCAATATGTCTATGCGCTGTTGAACCCTAGGTTCTGAATTGACTTGAATAAGCACATCACCCAATTCTCCCACTGCCTCCATGGTTGACCTTCCAAGCTGCACCACCCTGCTTCTAGAGGGCTTTGGTGTAAGTCCCAATTTTTTACAGATTTCTAGGGGCATGGTGGTAGCCGAGGCCCCTGAGTCTATTAAACAATTGTGCAAGTTTTTACCTGCAATTCTAATGGTTATCAAAAAAGGAGGTATATCTATTTTTTCCTTTTGTAAAACCATTCGGGACTCAGCACTTTTGGCTTCATGAACTTGGGCAGATGGATTTAATCCCTTTGGTGAACTTACTTCTTGGCCTAATAATCGGGACATGTCATACATCGAGACGTTGGCCTTAGTCTTCTTCATGTCTTCCACTAAGTCATAAGTGGGTTTTTCTGAGTTTGGCATATCTTGCACCATCTTAGACTTTTCCACCATGGATGGAGGAGGGGGATTGACCTCTCCTTTAAAATCAGGAGGGAGTAATTGATTGTTTGGAGATGTAGAGGAAGTTTTGGGCTCCTTAGAACTCCTAGTGTAATATTTGTGATTTCCTTTCCCAAAACTTTTGTTGGCATGAACTTCCAAGGTTTCTTCATCTTCGCTTCCAAAAAATTCTACATCCTCCTCTTCTTCACTTTCTTGGGAATGTATAACCTCAATCAATATAGACTCATGCTTCCCGTGGCCACAGTGCATACAATCGTTATCACTGGGTCCTAATTCTCCAAAATCTTTCGAGACATCTGCCTGATTGGCTACGGGATTGGGTACTCGCCCATTATTTGGCTGCATGTTGTATGTTCCTTTTCCTCTATGGTTATGAGGCCGATTATGACCCATGGCTTGGTCCACTTTTTTATTGACATTTCCTACCATGACAAAAACTTTGGCCAAGGTTTCCTTCATGTTTTCTATGGCGAATTCAGACCCTTGAGGTTGAGGAACTGTAATTTCAGGTCCAGTTGTGTTTGCTATATTAGCCACATCTGGAATAGGTACAATGGCTTGGGTCTGAGTAGGTGAATTCCATCCTGGATTCACATTTTGAATAGCTTGGGTCTGGGCAGGTGGATTCCACCCTGGATTCACACTTTGAATGGGAGTAACTATTGGATAAGTCGTTGGGCTTGGCGTGCTAATGGGAGCAAACCCCGGCATGGTCAACAAATTACTGCCCATGTCGAACCCAGGCAAACCCATCGGGCTATTTTGAATTAATCCCTGCATTTGGACTGAGGCATTCGGATAACTTTGAAATGGTGCCACTTGAGCGGGTGTTTGAAAATTATTCATCATAGGGACCTGTGGTGCCATTAACTGGTTCATCATGGCAAATTGACTGTATGGACCATATTGTCCCATCCCAGTCAATTGAGACAATCCTCGCCCCTGGCGGGTTCATCCGTTGTTCGAGAGTCATTGTTTCTGCATAGGCCAAAGGAAGTGTCGTAACCTGAGGGTTCCTTCTAGTCAACAAAGATGTTAAAGGATCTAAGGCTCCGAAATATAATTGCAAGGCAACCGCAAGATCTACCGCAAACTGACGAGTCACATTCGCGTATAGTTTTTGGAACCTCTGATTGAATGTTCGTATGGGTTCATTGGGTAATATTTTGCATGATACGAACAAATTATAGATTATGGAGGGATCCACTAACATTCTGAATTGGCTTATGAAGGCGGTTTCTAATTGGGTAATCCCCTTTCAATGTTTCTAGGCAAGTCGTGGACTGCCCCGAGAATATCTAAGGGGGAACTTTGAGCACCATACCAAAGGGCAGGTGGCTGTTATTTTTGTTGTTGTTGTTGGGCCATGTTATTCAAAGGTGTTAAACCTGTGGGAAAAATGGAACCGCTTGGAACTGTGGAGAAAGATACACCTGGTGCTACTGTCGCACTTGAAATTAAGGGCTCAGGCCCGCTAGACATACTTGAGTCTAAAGAAATCCCTAACTCAAGTATACTAGGTGGTATTTCGACCTCTAATGTTTTGTTTTTCAGCCTCCTAGTAGTGGGAGAAAGGATTTGGAAGATAGTTTCCCCTGTGGTTTTAGACCTTGTAGCTATGTACTCAGGTTGGGCCAGCTTGGAAACTCTAGAACTCTAAAATATTTCTCTCAACTCACTTGCCAAATAAAATATCTAAATGTTATACCTGCAAGCACAATGGGTGGAAACAAAACTACCCACGTTAATTGTTAGAACAAATCAAAATTACAAAGCAATAAAGAAGGCCCTCCTTCTAGCGCCAAAATGTTGAGTGAATATTTTGTCTCACAACAAAATGACCACACAACTAGAGTTTCTGACAGGAAACTCTTTCTTGCAAAGAAATAAGTTATTAATTTTTTATTTCTCCAAGCTTCTTGTGGAACAGATCTCTATATGCATAAAACCGATTTCAACTTAATGCACATAAACAAATATATCCCAGAATAACTCAGATCCTGCAAGTAACTGTTAACAAGGGGCCTTTGTTGATTCACAGCCAACTTTGTAACCCTAATTTGTTAAAATAATCAATCATGCAACAAAAATCCTTCTAATGTTCTAACATTAATGGTTTATTCTAATGTTAATTGGTTCATTTTATCTTTGTTTAATCATTCTGTTATTTTAACGTTAGTCTTTAATATGAGATTAAACGTATCAGGAACTAAAATAGAAAATGTTCTTATACAAATCAGTTGGAAAACCAAAGAAGGATGTTAATATGGTTAGCAATCTCCTCCCTGCAAAACCCCAAGTTAAGAGATGAAGTTCTAAGACAACCCGACCGAGTGGATCTACACTAACACACAATCCAATAAGATCAGATGCAAGACTCTAAGGAAAGAACATAACTGCATCATTCTGTCATTCACCTATCGTAACCCATCTCATGGCATAAACAAATAGATACAAGAAAAAAGGATGCAAATGAAAGATTGAAAATGAAAATAGTAGTCTTAGCTTCGATCTCCTTTTGATTTTACACACAAAAGTTGCTTTTACCAAATAACTCCTTTATTTCAACAAATAATGTCCTTTTTGTTACAATCTCTAGCCCCATATCCATTTACATTTTTGCTATTTAAACTTTCTGTCGCTGCTCTCGGCTGCTCTGTGACGCTTCATTTCAGTTTCTAGGATGCTTCATTTCAGTTTCCCGCCTCTTGGTGTTCTAACCCTTCGCATGCATTTGCAACGCTTGATCTTATCTGCGGCCAACAACTGTCGATTCGAAGCGTTACTCTGATCCTCATGCATTTTGCCACATGTTCAACACTCTTTGCATGCTCAGTAATGGTACCCAAAAATCTCGACTAAAAATATCCAGCGGCCTTGCTTCTTTGCTTTCATAGCGATATCGCGACATGTCGCAAAATCGTGACATGTCACGATATCACGACGCTTTCATTCTCCATACGCTTCGGCTGTAACCCCGTCGTGAAATCATGACCATTTTACCCATCGTGCCATCTTACCACAACCCATCGTGATATTGCTACCGCTTTCTCTGCTTCGATCATGGTCTTCATTTTTGTCGCGATATTGCTTCCGTTTCTCTATTTCGGGCATGGTCTTCATTTCTGTCGTGATATCGCTATCGTTTCTCTGCTTCGGGCATGGTCTTCATTTTTGTCATGATATCGCTACCGTTTCTCTACTTCAGGCATGGTCTTCATTTCTGTCGTGATATCGTGACATCTTCTCTGTGTCGTACACTTTGCCAAAACACGTCACGAAATCGCAACCATTTTCTCCTTCGGGCCACTCTGTCGAAACATGTCACAAAATCGTGACCATTTTAATCTGTCGTACACTTTGGCAAAACATGTTGTGAAATCACAACCATTTTCTCCTTCGGCCCTTTCTATCCACTTGCGCCACAAAAACATGACACATCACGATTTCATGACGCCTCTTCGAGCTATGCACCTCTATCCACTTTCAAGCCACGAAAATCAAACACGTCGCGATTTCGTGACGTTTTCGCCCACCTGCTGCCGTTGACCATGTTGACTGTGATTTTGTGACATGTCACGATTTCGCTACAATTTTTCCTTCTTCCTTTCTCTCTCCTATCTGGGCCGCGACGGAGCAACATGTCATGATTTCGCTGCAATTTTCATCGTCCGTACAACTCGTCAAAACACATCATGAAATCGCGACCATTTTCTCTGCGTTGGAGCGACATGTCGCGATATCGCGACACTTTTCTTTTTTCAGCGGCGACGGTGCGACATGTCGCGATATCGTGACACTTTTATTTTTTCAGCGGCGACGGTGCGACATGTCGTGATTTCGTGACATGTCGTGATTTCACGACACTTTTCTACACTTGCACGTTTTGCCCCCTTTTCTTCATTTTTAGCATCTGGGTCAGTGAGATTTTCTCTGAAAACCTGCAACAAGGTGGGTCCCCAATCTTGGGGTGTGTTGTGGATTAACCACAACAAATTCCATAATTTGCTTTTACCAATTAGTGGCACTCCTTTTCAACATTTCCTACAATTGGGAATCTTTTTGATTTGCCACCTAAAGTTCTTCATTCTTCTTAGCAATGGTCTCAAGGTGGTGATGAATATTTGCCTCCAAGGAACAAACAATCTCTTCCCTAGCATTCAACTATGCTTGCTTCTCCAGGAACAATTCATCGTTTCTTTTGTTATCCTTTTGAAGTTCTTCTATATTCTTGGCCTATGCCACCACTTTCTCATTTTTATTAGCTATCTATGCTACCATCTGTTCATATTTTATCTTGATTTGTGCCTCCAACTCCTTAATCCTATCTTCTGTTGTCTGGGAGATTTATCACTTCTCTTCTTCAAGCAAATTAAGTCTAGTTTCAGACTCAGTATTTATGCTTATCAGATCTTCCTCTAGTTTATTTACTTTCTCTTCTATTATAGCCTTACACTTTTGTACTTCTTTCTTCATTGCAATACTTTATGTTTGAGTGGCCTCTATCTCCTTATTTTGAGATTCCTTGAGCTGATAAATCTACTCCAATCCGATTTTCAACCACTCTATTCAATGTGTGAGAAATCTCAACTTCCTTAGAGTGATAGCCAAATTTGTAGTGACCCTTTTGCACTCCAATTCTCTTATTTTCATTGGATAAATCGAGTGATTAATTCAATCCAAGTACAACCTAGGATACTACCTATATTTGGTTATCAGTCCTTTCAAAAATTCATCTCTTCCCAACATTGTGGTTACCTCTTCCCTAGGTAACTTCCATGGGTGTTGTACATGAATATCTATGATTCTCCTTGTACTCTCCTTGTCACTGACCCATGCTATTATTTTCTCCAATTTGAGAGACACTTGTTCCTTCCACATTTTTAGCTCTCCCATGCATCCAATACAAAACTATAATTTGGTGTTGGCTATGGCATCGCTTATATGTGAGAAGAAATGTTCCACATCATCTTCTATTCCTCTCACCTCCTCTTCTATTTAAATATTGTCAAACTATGATATCTTCAAAAGATAACTTGTTCTCATTCTCTACCATTTTTCTTCTATAGGATTTCATTCTTCCTCTTCCTCCATGTGGTGGCCAGAGCTTCCCCCAAGCTATCAAATTTCTCTCTCTGTGTCTATCTTTTCCTGAGATGGAGTATGTTCTAAAATCTTCTCCTCCTCCTCCTCATATTCTATATTCACAATATCCTACTAAGATTTTTGTTGCTCTATCTATTCCTGGGCTTATTCTTGTTCAATAGATCCCACCTGTTGCTATTTAATTACTTTTTGGGCTACTTCTTGTTCCACACTGCACACGTATTATTCTTCCATCACCTATTCTTCCTCTTGATTGTGCTGGATTTCCATCACTATAATTTGTTCAACAACAGGTTCATTTTGCTCTTGTGATTATTTTGTATCTTCTTGCACATCACTTGGGTTATTTTGCTTTGAACTTCCTCCCATAACAAATTTTTAATGGGGCTTCTTATTTTTCCTAGACTCTTCCTCGAGGGCTTCCACTCTCACTTCAATGTCCTATTTTTTCTCCTGAATGGTGCATGCTACTTCTTGTGCTATCTACCCCACCTATATATCCTTCAAATTTTTTGAAGCATCTAGGATTTTGAATTCATCTCGTTGGAAAATTTGTGTAGATACCACAATTTTCTTTGCTACTACCCAAATCTAGTCATCTAGATTTATCTTTTCTGAATCTGACTGTTCTTCCTCCTGCTGATTCTTTTATGCAGGTTCATCTCTTTTATCTAAAATGTGGTTCTTTGCCATTATTTCCCACTATTGTCTTGTTCTTATTTGAATTGGACTTACTTGTCTCTCCATATTTTCCTCCCTTTCCTAAACTGACGGTTGCTCCTGCTATCGGTGTTGTATTACTTGTTATTATAGTCTAGGTTCCAATCTTATTTTTCTTTTCCTTCGATGATGTACATCCTCATCATCTGAAGGAGTTTCCTTTGGTACCTTCATGGCCTTTTATTCCCTCATTTTTCAAGGCTTCTTTAGAGTCCCCTTATTAATAGGTACTGAATTTTCCCACCTCAAAATAGTTGGCTATCCTTCCCCAACTTCCTCAGGTTCTATCAAACCTATAAAATAGATTCTCAACTCCATGAGAACATTCAATAACAATCCAATTACATGGAAAGTCATTATAAAATTATTTGGTATCTTCATCAGTATTTCATGTATTTTCCTTTCTATATAGGTACCCCAATAGTACTAGATTCCTTAGGTGATACCTTCTACATATTGAGCCATCCATATTGGCATATCTATGGATATTATATCACTTGGTAGTCAATCCATTACTGTATTCATCACACATGGTCAATCATCTCCTTTCAGTTGGCTTTGTTTGATCCCTCGAGTTCTTACACCTGAGATCTTTGTAGCAGTCAGTGACTTCACCTTGGTCAATGAAGTGATGATATGATATGACTCAATAATATCAACCAACTTCTTAAATATATTTGTACCATATGTTGGCAATCCAAATATCTTCATGAATGCATCTGTCTTCACTTCTATTTTCACCAACCTCTTGTCCACATTGATAAAAGTAATTTTGATCATAGGATTGTATGCTTGGACCATTTATAATAGGTAATTATAGAAGTTTTTATGGTGTAGTAGTACTTGTGCTATGATAGCTACACCAGCCTCCTCAAACCATTTCCTCCATGGATGGTTCTTGTTTCTTTTATCATTCCACCATCACCTACATGTATCCGCTCCATGTTGTACAAATACAATATTTGTTATCTCCACCTGACCTTCCTCAGGTCTACTACTCAAATCCTCATCCTGATCTGGAATGTGGACTTCACTTCTTAGCTCCCTCCTTGAGGTCCTTTCTTGTGCCATTCTCTCCTCTCGGTACCTTGGTGGTGTTCTTCGATTAGTATGCCAATAGTTCTGCCTTCTCCATGACCTATATCCTCCTCTCCTCCAAGGATGAGTACCACACCAATCGTAGGACTAAAGATTTTTCCCTTGGTATTATTATGGATATGCTTCTCTCTCATGCAAGGGTCCTAGTGACCTTTCCACCCTATTGGTTGCAATCCACCTTAATTGACATTCAAACTCTTCTATTGAGATCATTCTTTCGCCATTCTATTGATTAACTTACTATTCGAACATCACCATTTATGCAATTAGAAGTACTCCTAAAATCATACAATTTACTGTAAATAATACAGTCTGCTCTTCCTTGTACTCTTGTATGGTTTCACCTTCAACAGCCACTTCCAGATCATACACTGCTCCTTTTTCACAGTTCAATTTTCAACATTTTTAGTCTTCAAACTGCCATAACTTCCTCAAATCGTACATTTATAGCCTAAAATAATACAGGGTGGTACTAATATTTACAATGTCACTTTCTATCTACCTCCCTCTATGGAATATGTACACTTCCATACGATTCTGTACGATTTTTTGAAAACTTCCTAAAATGGCCTAAAATAATTGCCAAGAACTGCACTATCTTCTTCCTAAAATCATACACCTTGCCACAAAAATTGTATAGTTGGTATTTTCAAAATCTAGGTTGTAAAAAAATTACAATTTTGTCATATTTTACTAAATCATTCACAAACCCATTTGTCGAACTACCCTGATCTTCCTTTTGAATGTTTTTCGAAAGCAATTTTTCAACTTTTCCACCCTTGGTGCAATTTTATCTTCAAAAATGAATTCTATGGCTGTAATTTATGGCTGTACAGACTTCTCCTTCCTTCCCCTACCTTTTCCATCTTGGTTTTTCCTGATTTGTTTGATTTTAGGGTTTAAATTTCACTTTCCTTGCAAATCTCCCACTTTGGCTCCAAGTTATCACTGCTTCGAACCCTAATATGCAAATTTTTTCACCACCTAGTTCGTACTTGGCCACATTCTGCTTCTATTCCTCCTTACTTCTTGGCTACACTTCAAATTTTTCCCTCCATGGAGTCAAACCCTAATTTTTCTCTTCCTTTCCTTCTCCGGTTTGATTTTTCGAATGTGAAAAGTTCTCCTTGGTGCTAATTAAAATGGGTCATCATTATTTTAGGTTACTGATGAATTTTTTTACCCATGTAGTCTTATCCATTTAATTGCATACTTTCCACCTTCATCCTCCTGAAAAAATTCAAATTCTCTTTGTACGGTTTAAGGAAATTGTAAATTTGCCTTCTATTTAAATTATTTCTCAAACCCTAACTAAACCCTAACCAATTTAATTCATAAATTGCACCACTTTGCATGTTTTCCATCCTCCTTGCATGGATGATTGACAAATCAGCATGATTTTGAAAAAAATTTGTCCTTTTTCCGCTTTTTCCTCCAACCGTTGCTTTTTCCCATGCATGTCGCATTAAATGGGGTAGTTGAAAATCGTACAACATGCCCAAAATCATACAATGTATGATCTAAATCATACAACCTATCTCTTCATACGATTTCTCATGTCCTTTTTCCAATTTGACTTGTACGATCTCATAATTATGCCTTTTTCTTCTTCCATTTTGCTTTGTATGATCTTATACTTAGAGAAATTTTCAATTTTCTTTCTCTTTGAAGAGGCCGCCATTTTCGGTTTTCAACCTACTTCCTTCTTAATTGCATCCTAAGGGATTTTCATAATTAAGGCACTTTATTTTTTTTTTTTTTCTTTTTTTAATTTTAATCCTAGTCTATTTACACTTACCATCTTGGCAATCGTACAGTGACATTCACTTGTACGATCCCATAGAATTCTTCTCTTGGAGGTTCAACTGTAATATTTTGAGTGGTTTTATCACCTATCGATACTTGTTCCCTAGGATGATTCATCTCCACTTGTGATGTTACTAAATTTCTTGGCCTTCCCCCTCTGTGTGTGCAATTTGGAATTGTACAATTGCAAGCTGGAGTATCTTCACCTAGTGTCCTTTCTCCTTGTCGTACAGGTGATTGGTCCCTTGGTAGCGGTGTCCTTACTACTCTACTATAATTTGAGTGACTTCTCCACCTATCCCCTTGGATCAATTCTAGATCTAGACTTGGTGATCATATTCTTAGTTGTCCTTGGTTTCTTTCATCTGCAAAGTGCACTCTTCCTCTACCAACAAGGTCTCTTCTGTGCAAGTGTCTCCCCCATCCTATTCCTCTTGACATTGGGTTTCTCTATGCTAATGGTTATTCCTCCCTTTCTTGGAGTAATCCTCTACCACCCATAACTTTTTGAGGTCCTTGTCATATTAAGGATGGTTGTCCCCATGTACATCGCCTTGTAGGATTTGGTAATATTCCCCTAATTCTTGGTAGCCCTCATAGATTCCTTGTCCAGTTCATATAGGCTAAAGGTGTATCTCCTAGCCATATAGGAGTAGGGGGTCAGAACCTTCCTCATCCTCTTCCTCCTCTGATTGTAACATCACCTCATCCTTGTTTATTTCGTAGTTGAATACCTCCTCCCCTTCCTAGCTAAATCCTTAGGGGTCTTTCTCTATTTCTTCCTCCCATTGTTCGGGTATTAGGAGTTATCTCTACCAACTCAATGTTGGCTAGTGGACTTCTGCTTCTTCTTGTACTTGGTGATAATTTTCATAGTTCTATAATTCTATGATCCGCACATGCTAGGTGATGTCTCCATATTCTTTCCTCGAAGTTTCTTTGTGGAGATGATGTTGCCAAAACCTCTCTATATGCGTCAGAAAAGTCCGTCTCAGAACTTGAGTGATTCTGATTCTCTTCTCTCTGTTCCATCCAATCAGTTGGTAAATTCATCAACCTCTCCAATATCCTTACTTCTCTCCTTTGTCTTCTCAATTTTTGATAGGCTATTATATATGTGTGCGGGTCAAGTTTGGTTTTATGGTCTTGCGATCTCCCTATTTGTCATTGTGTTGTTGTACATGTTGGGGGATCACGATTACCTCAAGAATTCTGGGGATTCTTCGGATAATCATCCTCATCACTACTTTTTGTACTAGGTTCCATTACTAGCCAAGGCATTCCTTCATTACTGGAGTCACTCAAATCTAGTCGTATATTGCCTTGTGATTTAGGTGATGTGGTTGCCTCTTCAATGTCTCACCAAAGCATCTCTGCATCTTTGTTTGTCATTGGTGGATCACTTGGTGGTACCTATGAGCTTGTGCTTGCACCACCATTCCCTCCATCGCTTCTTGGAGTTAGTCCCTCAACCTCCTCAGGTTCCCTTTTGAGTTCTTGTATCCTAGCTACCCTTTTTTCCTCCAACCTTCGTATTGTGTCATCCAATTCTTGGATGATTTGCTCTCTCAACATTGCATTATGACCTCATAACGTTTGGTATTCTTCTTGTAGTTGTTGAGTCTGTAACCGCATTCTCTGTTGTAATAGCCCTATCTAAGCCAATGGAGTAAGTCCAGCCAATTCTTGATCAATGGTCTCATTCCCATCTTCCTCCAAAAATTCCATTTCAAATGTGTCCACTCTATCTTCGTATCGTACTATTAGTCGTATCCTTCTTCGTCCTTCCACTTGTTGGGGTAGTTCCCTCTATTCTACTTGAGGATACATCCTATTTCTACTTATTGGGGGTGCTTCTTCCCACCTTACCCTATTCCTGGGTAATAGTACTATCTCTTGATGTCCTATTTGATTTGGAGGAATCCATTCTTCATCTTCTTCTTCTACTCACTCGGTCCCATCAACAAATCTAACATGTACTCGTAATATTCTTCTTTCTTCGGGCCGAGGTGCCAACTCTTGCTTGTTTTATGGTTGGTCATGGCTCCTCCCCTTCTACAAATAAGTGTGTGATTCCTATGTTAGGATCCTCCTATGATGGACCTGGCTCACTCTGAGCTTCTGTTTGAGCTTCCGCTCATCTTCGTCGTTCAATTTCTTCTGAAGAAATGAATAAGCACTGTACCTTGTAAGGCTTCAACTTTGAGCCATTTATAGTATCAAGAACCTCTGTCCCATTCAATTTATATAACTTGACTACTCCATTATTCATTACTTCAACTAATTTATAGGGACCAAGCCATAACATCTTTAGCTTACTGGGCTTGATTTCCTACTTCCCATTAAACTTTAGAACCAAGTCGCCTAGACTAAGTTCTAACTTTCTCAAATGTTTGTCATGCCATGCCTTCCATATTTTTTGAGCTACCTCAATCGCCCATTGTGCCATGAATCTTCTTTCATCCAAATTTATCAATTTTGTTAGTCACTCTTCCAAACTTTCTTGATCACCCAAGTGATGCTCTACCGCGACTCTCAAACTTGGTATCAAGAATTCAACTGGCACCACTACTTCCTATCCATACATTAATTGGAAAGGTGTATGCTCTGTTGTAGGTTTAAAATTTGTTCTATATACCCACAAAATAGATGGTAGCCTTTCCTCCCAATCTACTCCCTCTATTCCATAGGTTTTATATAGAGTAGATACCAAGACTTTATTTGTTGCTTCCACCTGCCCATTTTCTCTAGGATAGTATGGACTAGATAATGAGTGTAAAATACTGAACTCTTTTCTTAGCATCTTGATGATCTCATTAACAAAGTGTCCTCCTCAATCACTTGTTATTTGTAGCAGAATACCAAACCTTGTGATTACCTATTCATACAAGAATATCGTTGTACTTTTAGTTGAGTTATCCGATAATTCTCTTGCTTCAACCCATTTTGTCAGGTATTTTATCGCTACTATAATGTATCTACACTTCCTTCTTTGAGATGTCTTCAATGGTCCTACAAATTCCAATCCCCACCATTCAAATAACTCTTGTGGTTGTGATGGATGCAAGGGCATAAAGTCCCTCTTTACCGGCTTTCCTGCCCTTTGGCAAGTATCGCATGCTTTCACATACTCCTTTGCATCATTATATAATGTGGGCCACCATAGTCCTACTAGCAATATCTTTCTAGCAGTTGCATCTGGTCCCATATGCCCTCTTTCTAAGCCTACGTGAGCCTCTTTCAATGTTACTTTGACTTCTTCCTCCATCACACATCTTCGTAGGATACCATCACTTCCCATTTTATACAGCAATCCTGCTATTATTTGGAAAGGTGTTGACTTCATTATTACTTTATTTTTCTTATTTGTTGCCATCATTTCTTGTGGAAACTCTCCTATGGATAGGTACTGGCCAACCAAATTGTACCATGATGGAACAACGTTGATGGAAAATAATTATGCATCTAGAAATTCATCAGGAACTCTTGTTCTTGCAGGTTCCCCTGATTGTATCTGAGACAACTGGTCTACAATCATGTGCTTCTTACCAGGCCTCACCACTACTCGAAATACGAACTCCTGAAGGGTGATGAGCCACCTGCTAACTCATCCTTGTATCACTAGTTTATTTATCAAGTACAATAGGGCTTGGTGATTGACATAGAAGGCAAAGGGATTTTCCAATAGGTAATGCCTAAACTTTTGAACTGCATATACCATTCCCAAAGCTTCTCTTTTTGTTGTACTATAATTTCTCTCTGGCCTTGACAAAATGTGACTAGCAAAGAAAATAGGTTGGTCTAGCCTAAACTACCCTTCTTGTGCTAAAGCACATCCAATTGAAAAATTTGAAGTATCAATATGGACATGGAATTCCTTATCCTAGTTTGGGAACACCAAAATTGGACTACTCACAAGCTTAGCCTTCAGCTCCTTGAAGGCTCCTTGGTGCTCCTCCATCCATCTGAAAGGAATATTCTTCTTTGTCAAGGAATCTAATGGGTAGGATACATGTGCATAATTCTTGATAAACCTTCGATAGTAACCCATCGATCCAAGGAAGGTTTTAAGTGAACTCACATCAAATGGTTCTTCCATGTGCAATATCACACGGATCTTATCAGGATCTGTCTTCAATCCTTCACTACACACAATGTGTCCCAATAGTTTCCCATATGGTACCATCAGATAGCATTTCCTAGGATTTAATGATATATGTGCATTTTTGCACCTACTCATACATTCACTGAGGGCAGGAAGATGTTCCTTGATCTTCCCGTAAATGGACCAATCATCCAAAAATGCTTTAAAGTTCCCTATTGCCAACTGATCAAATATATACAATATGATACGTTGAAATGTAGTTGGGGCATTACAGAGCCCGAATGGCATTTGGTTGTATGTGTAGATGCCATTCTCCACAATAAATGTGGTCTTTAGCTTATCCTCCTCGGCTATACTAATTTGATTGTATCCCGAGAACCCATCCAAGAATGAATAGATCTCGTGTCCTGCGACTTCTTCCAAGATAGAATCTGTGAAGGGAATAGGGAAGGGATCCTTAATAGTTACTACATTTAGACTCCTAAAGTCCATGCATATTCTGATCTTATCTACTTCCTTCTTCAAGGTGATCACTATAGGTGAGACCCATTCACTGGTTGTCACCCTGAAGATGATTCCTGCTTCTAGCATCTTTTCTATCTCCGCATTCACTAATGCAGCATACTTTGGGTTCATTCTATATGGTCTCCTTTTGGCAGGTTGCGCTCCAGGCATTAGCGTAATCTTGTGGACACATAATTCTGGTGGTACTCCTTTCAGGTTCTTATATGTCCATGCAAAGACATCCTTATATTCTAAGAATATCTTAAAATCCATCGCTTTCAATACAGGGTTCCAATCATCGCCGTAGTGAATCATCCTAGGTTCCTCCTCCATTCCTAGATTGATGTCCACTATTTGAGGTCCTTCATATTTGATATTTTCTAGTTCACTTGCTACTTTCTCTACATTCTTTGGGTGTGTCAACCTTGTATCAATCTCCACATCTCCTACTGTATACTCTACAAAACTTTTTAGAAATATCCATTTCTCTTCTGCTTCCTTCTTAGGTTCCTGGCTAACTTTTGGTTTGTCTTGTTTTTCCTTTATCTTCTCTGACTCAATACAGAGGTAGTTGGGCTGAAAATTTTTGTACTCCTCCATTTTCTAATGAAGAAGTCCACTATCAGATCTGGCTTTGTCTTCGCTACATTCATCTAGGTACAACATTCCTTCTCCATCAGGTTCGTACCCTTCATCTCCTAAGGAATTTTTTGATTCATCTATCGTAGCTACATCCTCACTAACTTTTTGATTAGCTAGATTAATCATATATTTATGTTGTTCTTTCTTAAAAGTGATCTGATTCTTTCCCCAGTTGTGATTAACTTTGGCTACTCGTAGCCATCCTCTCCCCAAGAGAGCATCGTATGCAAGCTTCTACATTGTAATCACAACGAAATCCAAGACAAACTCTTGGTCAACTATCACCACTTGTTGTGCTGTCAAGACTCCCTTTGTCTCGATACCATTCTAGTCAGCACCATATAATCGGAAGCTCGGTGCCCATAGAGATGGAGCACCTAGTTCTAGCCATGTTCTTTCAGGTAGCACATTGACACTGGATCCTCCATCCATAATTACTTGTGTTAATTTGTGCCCTAGGATCTCCATATGAACTAATATGGGTTTCTTTCCCACATCAATCATTAATATAGTTGGATCCATGAATTGATCCTTTCGCTCCTTCTCCTGAATCGGTTGGCTCTGCACTTCCATCACCTTATGTGGTTGTATTTCTTCCACCATTGCTTTTTGCAATGTTGGAATAGCTTCCAATAGGTTTGATACTTTAATCTCTACTGTGGTATCCAAAACCTATGCTACTAGATTTTGCACAACTATCTCCTGGTCTGATGGTTTTCTTGGTTCCTTATCGGTTGTTGACTCTACTCATTTAGTCTTCTCGACTTCTTCTTGCAATATTTTCTTTGCTACTTGCCAGCACTACTTTTCCTTTGTTGGATCTGGATACTTATCCTTCTTAGCCTGATTCCTCATCATGGCTAAAACTTCTTGGGTTTCCTCCTTAACTTGAGGAACCTCAATGTCTAGATAACTGACATTCTGTGGGTTACTTGAACTCGCTTGTTTTGGGTAATTTTCTTCTTTGTGGTTCCCTAGACCACACCATCTACACATATGTGTAGTGCTTACTTGTGGTGTTTCCTACCTTTGAGGTGAAGGATAATTTTTCACAAAATGCCCCCATTCCTAGAAATTATGACACTGTATGATCGGCCTCCCTTTTGAATCATACTACAAATAACTTTTCCCTCCTTTCTGATTGCCTTGGTTTGGTCTTCCACCTCATCTGCTATTTCTATAATCGCCACTTGTTGCTTGTTGCCTGCTTCCTTGGGCCTTTAGTTTCTCTTCCTACTCTTGGATTGATAATACCTATGGATGTACTCTTGCATTATATGGATATAGCATTACCTCATGTCCCATCATATTATAGATGTGGTAATAGTCATTCCTTGAACACTTCATATTTGTATGACCTTCCGTCTTGCATTCTGTGCACCAAATGTCATTCTTATCAGGTTTGATATTTTGTTCTTTTATAATATTATCAAACTCTTGATGAAATGATGCTACTATCCTTTGTATAGTGTCATCTTCTCCACTATCTGAATCATTAGACTTGGGGTGAGACAAAATTCTTGTATACATCTATTTTGATTTGCTCTCAAAATTCTTTGCATGCTTCACTACTTCTTCATATGTTTTTGATGGTACTGCCTTCATATTTTTCTTATACTTTGGAAGCAATCCATCTACAAACCACTATTTTACTAGAACATCTTCCAGAGGTATCTGCATCTTATCGACTAATTGCTTTAATATGCGGTTATAGGATTTCACATCCTCATCATATTTTTGCTTTGTCATGCAAAGTTCCATAATGATGTCTCCATCGTCCTTCAAAGGTTAAAATTCTTCAATGAACTTCTCCTTTATCTAGTTCCAAGTCTAAAAATCTATGGTATTTTCTCTCTTCAAATACCAATCAATTGCCAATCCTCTCAAGGTAGCAGGAAATAAAGTTACCCAATCATCTGGTCTATCCACACCATTTGCTCTCCAAATGGTTATGCAAGTTCCAATGTGCCTTGTGGGGTCTTCCTTACCCTCACCTAAAAATGGTGGACATCTCTATTTGGATGCCTTGTTAGCCATCTTTAGAGAGTCATCACTATCACTTGAGGTATCTCATGGAATCTCTGATTGATTCCTCCTTGGGGGTGTCTTACTCCCATTGTCGTAAGAAGTGTCTATTAGAGGTATCTTGTTTCGTATCACCACTTGGTGACCAAACTCTCATGCATATTCACTTTGCAACCTCCTTCACTGATGTGAGGGAGATGGTCTTGGCCTTTCCTCTTGAGACCTCGCGCCCTATTGCTCTGGTGCCTGACTCCCATCCTATGCACTCCCTTGCAACCCTTCTATCACTTTCTCAGGTGTCACCATCCACTCTCCATCCTCTTGCACTTTTTCTATGTCAACCCTTGCCTCTACGCTAGGTGGTTCTAATTCCTCATCTTCTGTCTCTATCAACAATACCTCAAAGTCTCCTTCTTCGGATGTCCAAACTTGCTCTATTTTTGGTTCTTGAGTACTACGGTCTGAGTTACTTGTGTTTTCTCTTTGAGAAATCCTCATGCTCCTTATTACTAGAATTTTCTCTCATACTTCCTATCTCCTATGGCTTCATGCACTGGTGTCCATCATTCACCTCTAGTTTTGTAGTATTCACACTTCGTCAATTTGACCCATTTTAACAAAAATGCCAGATTCGATAAGGCAATGACACCAAATTTAGCACATGAGGTGCAGTATTCCCAATGGGGAGGTGATTTTCTAAGGCTTGGAATGATCAATATACAAGTCCTAACTTGATTTCCAAATCGTACAACCGTACGATCCTTCAAACTACCCTTTTACGCCTAATGAACAACTTGTATGAAAGTCAAATTCACACATTGTACGATCCCAAATCATATAGTGGAAATGTTTGTATGCTTTTACACTCAGCCAAACTATCAAACTCAGTTTTGGAGGCTACCATACACGTTTTGTAATCATTCAAGTCGATTCCCCTAAACTGCCAAATCGGGTAAGTTTCTCTCAATCGCTTGATTTGCCAAATCGGGTAAGTTTTCCTTGTACGATTTGTACAAACTCTGGTGTATGATTTGTACGAAATGAAGGTATAACAAGGTGCCAAATAAGATACTCTACTGGTCCAATCTCTCTCAGGTATGTTTTGCAAAGGTTTAATATGCCAATTAATCCATTCTCAACAACATGCAACACATCTTAACGAGGCTTGTGAGAGATTCAATTCCACTGGCTACGTCCAAAAATCATACAATAGGGTTCATGACATCCTCCTAAGTGGTATCATGCTCACAGATCATTTCTCAAGCTTCACCAGTGATAGATTCTTACAATATGTTGCAACAATGCATAAAACTAATCCAAACATTCACCAGAAAACACATGCATCAAGAGTAAACCATAAATCCTCATCCATCAGTGCCAAAATCGTACACAACCTGTAAAAAATGTATTCATACTCATTTGTGTCTTATTATATCATAAATGTAATTACAACATGGTTGTTCTATCAATCTACTACAATAACTCAGAGGTTAACAATCTATCTCATTGGATTCTAACCAGTAAATACTCAATACATATCCCACAACAACCAGACCTATGAATTTGAAAATGGGGCCTTATATAATGTTGCCTAGGTCATTCCAAAGTGGTTCCTGAGGAAATTAGTTATTTACAACTACCCATCCATAATAGAATGCATAAATTTAGACTTTTACTAAGTCTAAAACCTTAATTAGCAAACTTATGCGCCATTTCATCCCAAAATTACATTTCTCGTGCATTTCATTGCATTTCAGTGCACCTTGTATGGTTTGCCCTTGCATTTTATGGTTTGCCTTCCCATTTTACGATTTACCCCTACCTGTATGGTTTACAAAACTTGGGTAAACTATCAAAACTATCAAAATTGAGCAAATCCATTTGATCACTTTCTCTTCTTCTAGGAGGTGGATTTGCTGCCTACATGCCTCATCATCCTTATTCTTCATGATCTTATCCAACTCACTTTTCATATTATGAACCCGATGTTGTGGCTTGATATTCTTCACCTATTCATATACAAACAACAACCAAAAAAATCATATTAGTTCAATATACAATCCATTTAACACATTTCACACACAAATTAATTAATTTAATACATTTCTCACACAAATTAATTAATTTAATTTATCACGTACTTCAATACATAAAAAAATGTACAAACTACATATCACAACACACACCAAAATAAATCACATATTTGGATACCCATTTTATCATTTCATGGTAAAAATTCAAACAGATGTGAAAAACAATACATATTTGGATTTCAACAGTCAAATTTAAAATTATCTACATACCCACTATGGCACGAAATTCAAAACCATATCAATCCACCAGACATACGAAAACAAAATACATTTTTGAACACCAATTTGGCCACTTAATGGTGAAAATATCGATAAGTTTCAAAAATAGTATACAAATCCACACAAATTTTGAGGTTAAAGTCAACACAACCCCACAAAAATAGTGCACATGCCAAATCACACCACATCAAAAACACGGTTGGATTTCTAGACACCCATTTAACCACTTCACGGTGAAAGTTCAAATAGAAATAAAAAATAGTGTAAATCAAACTCCCAACAACCAATTTTAAAATCAATCCTATCTACATCATGGTATGCAATTCAAACACACACCAAATGCAAAAACATTCCAAAACAAAGCACTTTTTGGATATCCATTTCACCTTTCTACAGTGAAAGTGTCAACAGTTTTCAAAAGTCATACACCCAAAGTGGAAAATTTTCTAGTCAAAGTTTTAAAATTTACATCCTAATGGCTCACATGTAAATAACACGCAAAATGATTATAAAACAAAGACACAGTCACATAATCAAATACCCATTTCCTACTTTTATGAATTAAATTCAACAACATTTCAAAAATAGTGCACCATTGCTCAAAAAAGGAAATTCAAACTACAAGACTATCCTACCCATTACACAATCAAAATACAATGAAAATTTGTCAAACCTAAAAAGTGATCACACTTTTGGGTACTCATTTAGCCTGTTTAACACTTCATGTTCCAATTTCAATTAAAATTTACCTAAATTTTAAAAATGATACAAAAACCTCTCCCTTATTTCATGCTTTTCCAAAAATAAAATTTAAAAAAATATAGTAAAGAGAACTTACTAGTGGGTCTCCACATCGAGTGCTAGTTCCAATGCATCCTCTCACAATCTTGCTACTCAAACTAGTCAACCACAAACACTCCGCATTGCCAACCGTCACTCACTACTCACTCTCCAAGTTTGCCATCGTCAAAATGACCCCCCACACTTCCAAAAAGGTTTAAATATACCTAAAAATCCTAATTAGGTCCAATTTGTCCCCTGACCTACAAATTAGACCCAATTCGTCCCTCGACCAATAAATTAGACCAATTAACCCCTTGACTTGTGAATTTAGATCCACTTCACCCCACGACCTATGAATTGAGCCTAAAAGCCCCAAAATCACCCAAATTTGATTCCAAACCCTAGGAAACCTGTCCCTTTTCTTGTCCATATGATTTTTCATCACTCCTATCATGTATTTTTCTTATATTAATCACTGCATCATTAGATCACCACACTTCATTCACATCATTGCTTATTCCTCGTTTGAGGGGGTATTCATATCCAAAAGTTAGCTTTGTATGCAACCAAACAACCAAACATCCAAATAATGGATATCACATATGTCTACAAACATTTTTGCTAAATATTATCTTATGATAATAATCTCAAATCCCAACCAGATATTTGTTAGATCACAAGAGTTGTGTGCAACAATGGATATGTCACTTTGGCATTCATGATACATAATGAATGACACATTTGAATAATCCATGCACAACATTGGAGATGTCACTCTGGAATTCATGATACATAATGAATGACACATTTGAATAATCCATATGTTAACTAGCTCAAACAGTTTAACACTTGTCACCATGCACTCATCAATCAATTAACAACAAAAATTTGAATAGGCATTTGTTCTATTCGTATTTTGGACCATCTTGCATTGGTCACAAAATCAAAGTAGTCAAAAGTTGCCCCCATAAGAAACTAGTATGACATCGAGAAATGTCATACATACTCAGCAAAATCATCATGTTGCATCCATAATCATCCATTTCCATTCACCAGTATTGTTTTTCATTTTATTTGTTTTCTTTATCTCTTCTTTCTCCTCTTCTTCTTCTCTTCTTATCTTCTCTCCCTGTATCCCCAGTCAATGTTGAATGGTCACACTTCGAGTGACTACACACCTTTGATTAGATTACATTCTTTTCTCCTCTCCATCATGGATCCTTGATCAATGTTGTATGGGCACGCTTCAAGTGGCTACATACCTTTGGTTGGATTCCATTCTCCTTCTTTCCCTTATCCCCTACACATCCCTTCATATTTTTGTATTAAACTATGTTTCACACAGTATAGTACAAAAAGAGGCAAAATGTAGACACTCAAAAGTTGCACATAGCTACCTCTACGTACTTGTAGATCCTCTTGGACACTTGTAGATTCACATAGGCCATCCTAGATACATCTAGGCTATTGTAGACTGGTGTAAACTATTTTATATCCCTCTATACCTGTGTAGACTATCGTAGATATGTGTATACATGCACATACTATTATAGATATGTGTATACTAGTGTAGATCACTCTAGATTAGTGTAGAATTTCGTAGAGTTACATAGACCATCCCACTAGTTTATAGGTATAAAACCCTATTAAACTACTAAATCCACACCATGACCACATTTAATACATAAAAGAACCATTTATCAATCACCTAAGGAAACATAATCCCTTCCTAGACCTAATTAGGACCCCACAGGACTATTAGTTTTTAAAAAGTCTTAATTAAGGTTAATTCTAATTCTAATTTTAAAGTGACTTTACTTAAAGTGCACTTTTTGGATTAAAAATATTAATTAGGTTCCTAAATCCTAATTATTCCCTCCCACATGTGTGTGCACTAGGTTAGTTAGGATATTTCTTAGGAAACCCTAACCTAACCCTAATCTAACCTTAGAGTTAACTAATCCTAGTTAACCCTAATCTCTCCTCACACGTGTGAGGATGAGATATTTCTTTAGGGAATGTGGGGATGACACCTCATAAATCCTAAACTAACCACCATATAACCTGACCTTAGGTTTTAGTTCCCTTAACCACACCCCCTACACCTTAGGTTTATCTATAAATAGTGAACCTAATCCCTCATTCTACCTCTCTCTCCCTTTTTAGTTGAAGTACAAAAAATCTATCAAAATGTAACCAAAAATGCAAATAAGGACATTTGATTCATACCAGCAACATTGTAGCACCTAAGGAGCCCATTCGTGCAAGGGTTTCTAGCAGAAAGTTCTTTCCGTACAATTCACCCCTAACTTGTGAATCCGACACCAATTCATCCCCTGGCCTATGAGTTGGATCTTGTAGACACCTAAATCACATAAATCAGATAAGACTATCAGTGCATTACATATGCCCTCTTATAGACAACATATGGCATTATTAGGCATCCCTCTAGGCTAGAAAAAGGCTTCCAAAACCCTCCAAAACTCATTTTGGAGGGTTCCTAGCAGTCTGGGGCAGTTTTAGGGCCCCTACTAGTGACCGTCCCACCCAGGTACGACCATAGTTGGTGACCATCCCACCCAAGGACAACCATCAACAACCATCCCTAGGTGGGACGACCCCTAACTAGACCTTTGAAAAAGTCAAAGGATGTGCTAAATGGCAATCCAAGACTGCCATTAGCATGTCCAATCACCCCAGATTGATTGGGGACCTACTAATGGACTATAGGGAAGTATATTGGGAGCCCCAAAGGGGCAACCTTCCCCTCCCCTATCAATGACGCAATTAGGATAAATGACACCACTTTCCTCGCATGGAAAATATGCCATTTGGCCCTAGAATACCATTTTGGGCTATAAAAGGAGGCCCAAAACTCCATTTCAAAAGAGGATAGAAGGAGAATTTGAGCAACGAAGTGCTGCCCAAATCTATCCCTACTTGCTACCAACCTATTTGCAAACCAAAACTCGCCCTTTCCCTACCTTGAAACCCTCTTCACTTCAAAGGCACTTTTAGGGGCAATAGGACCCAATTTACCAATCCAAAACTAGCCAAATTGAAGGACAACTTGGGCCCATCTATCGACAACACCCTCATCCTATTTTGAACCAATTACCAAGGCCGTAGGTGATAAAAATAAGCTAGTTTTCTAACTGTCCCACTTGGGGATGACTACTAGTTAGCCCATGGCACTCATAGATACGGTTTTAAAACAGTAGATAATTTCATAGAAATTCCTCCATAGAACTCCTTAGGATGTATAGATGAACCTCTGGTCAAAATTTGAGATCATTTGGAGGAGTTTTGGTTTGGGATTTGGAGTCCCCAATGTTGCAGGTCTCCATGGCTCACCCTAGAGTGGCCAATAGTTCAGCATAGTTTCATCTTATAACTTGCTTTCAAATCCATTTATTTCTATTTATATCATCTTAATATATATATGCTCATTGTAGATCAATTTTTACATATGTAGATCACTTTGTTTGGTTGTAGCATTCACACCTTTTACTATGTTTTCTATGCTATCTTCATTTTATGAAACAGGTGCTACTAACCCCATTTTAAGCCCTTGTGTGTAGGTCTAGGTAGTTCTAAACAAGAGGAAGGAGCTAAGAAGACCATAAGAACAGGTTGAAGGATAGATCTCAATTTTGGGATGCGATATTTATAGATACAAACCATATTTTACACCGTTTTGAGGCCTCTTTCAAGGGACTAGATCCCTTGAACATTGTAATGGAATTTGTATCAATTTGTAAAAGCCCTCGAGGGGATATTTGTAATCTCACATTTGAAGTTATACAATGATTAAATAGAAGGAGAAATCCACCATTTGGTCATACATTTGCTTCACTTTCATAGATTACAAGTTTATGTGTTATTTCCCTTTGAATGCTTCTATATTGTTATACATTGCAATGAATGCCCTTAAGGTAGTGTAGTAAATTTTATATATTCAGTGGTGATCACGGTATTTGATGTTTTTCAATCTCCCATTTCAATGGTGCTAACTTGGACCTCCTTTTCTAGTTTTCTCTATTGCAAGTGTTGATCGTTCTAAGAAGAAAAAACCTGTTTACTACTCCATGGCACTGGGTGAGACGACCAAATCCATGGAACTAGGTGGGACAGTCCCCAATATGCGACCGTTCCTAACTGGGACAGCCATAAAACCATAGGGTTTCTTCAAAAATTTATAGAAACAACAACTTTACATGTTTAGTTTACACCTTTCTGCATCATAAATTTGAATTTTTATTGCTTAAAATTGTAAAATTTTATGTTTTTTTCGCTTATTCTTTGCATAGAAAGGTTAGAATTTATCTTTCCTAAATCGTGCATTAATTAGCTTAGAAAAATAGAATAAAATACAGTAGAAGTCACTGCATTTTTCTGGTTTGACTGCTTGTCACTTGCCCAAAAGGGGGTTAAGTTCATATAGGTGTGCATTTTTGGTTTCCTTTTATGCTACTAAAAATTTTGAAAGTAAAACACACATTCATGCATTTAATCGAAAATCATTGAGTGCTACTTTATTTTCTTTCAATATTTTAAAAGGAACCCCACACACCAAGTTTTTATTTTAACATCAATGGAGTTGGGCTTTCACATCCAACCCATTGATTGAGACCAACAGTGGAAGTAATACCACTCGATTGGCTCATGAAAAGTATTATTGGGACCCGTCCATGGCCAAGGCCGACCCAAGATCTATCCTAACCATACAAAATAGCACGCATTCCTCTTCTAAGGGGTGTATCGCTATGCATAGGGTGCTGGGTGAGGGTTGGTAGTACCTATGCTACCTCGTTGGATATGGATTTCATCTCCATATTTGAATTGTGCAAGTATATAGGTGAAATCCTTTAAACTTTGATAATATCATTCAATTATGTCAAACACGAGAAAAGTTTTTTATTTACAAAGCAACACATATTGAAACACAACAAATAGTTTAGGATTCACATCTAAAAAATTTAAAATGAGATAATCACTTTTATTCTTGTGTGTCTCTATTGTTTATTTGTTTCAAATTCATATAAATTGTAAAGGAGATAAACACATAGTATTTAGCGTATAGATTAATGGTACGTACTCGTATCCAAGCCCATTCAAGGGCAGAAGCTATGGACAATAGAGAAGAGGATATAGAATGTCCTCGTATTGAGTCTAGGGCTAGTATAATTCCTCCCTGGAAATCAACTACTCATCCCAATCGTAGACTGACTGAAGAGTGGATGGTTACTCCTAGAGAGTCAACTAGAGGATCTAGCTTACAGGGGATCCCTTCACAGGGTACTCTTATAGGTCATAGTCCTAGTTTGGGAAAGTATCTCCCTAAGTCATATGCTACAAATAACTTCTTTTGAGAAGAGTCATCATGTAATGAGGTGTCTCCATATAGAGCAATACCACTACCCGATCCTCTACTCCTGATCATATACAGGAGCAAGAGCTCACACCTCGAGTAGGGTTGAATGATCATCTCAATATTTCAAATCACCCTAATCCAAGGTATCAAAATCATAACGAGTATGATACTCATCAAATTAAGCGACCTTATTTTGCCTTAACTTACCTTGTTTACGAGGGAAGACCTGAGGAACATCCATATTATCCTCATGAAAATATGTCAACGAAAGCATGTTGCACTTCTATGCCCATAGTCTTTCAAAAATATTTGTCTAGGAGAGAACCTCAAGTCAATGAGACTGCCCTCAATCGAGGGAAGCATGTAATTGATCTCACAGAGCCTCCTAAACAAGATAGACAATGAGGCAATCATGCTAAGTTACATAGACCTAATATAGCTAATCAAATTAATAATTTGGTCCAGAGATATGTTGACCACAAAGATGAGTTTAATCAACTTAGGTCGGATAAACATTGCTTAGATCTCTTAGAGAAATGACAACAAATAGAGAAAGAGAAGCTTGAACGACAAATTTAAGAAACTCTGCATCATGGAGCTATCACTCCAAGTATGCGTAGACAAGAGGCTCACCCAAGGCCAAATCCTATGTTGCCTCCTAGATCTTGTAGGCCTGAACATAATACATATGATAGGCCAAACATACATCACCTTCAAAAGGTGTTAGTTCCTCCTTGTAGGCCCATACCTGAAACACCTTATGGGGCTTATGATGATTTGGAACAAGATGAGGATTATGTAGAAGCACCTTATGGAGACATGGTTGATGTCAATCAACCACCCCAACCTAGACTTAATATTCCTCATCCACCTCTACAAGTTCAAAATAAGGAAGAGGAGATTAAATCCTTGGATGCGTATCAAGATTTGCTTGCATGCTTAGAAACTATAGAAGGTAGGATAGCTGGCAATGGGATCCAAAAGCCTACTTTATGTTAGCTAAAGAACCAACCATTACACCCATACATTCCTTCCCCGGTCTATCCTGAGCATTTCAAAATATCCAAATTTGATAGATTCAAGGGTGAAGAAGATGCTCAAGAGAACGTTACTAGATTTCTAAATATGTGCTTCAACATACAAGACAATGATGCATTACTACTAAGAACTTTCTTGAGTACCCTCGTTGGTCCTACCATTGAGTGGTTCAACCAACTTCCAAAATATAGCATCTACACATTTGAACAATTTGCTGATGCATTTTTGGAACATTTCACCTTTAACACCAAAAGAAAGGTTACATTAATCAACCTCACATGAATGAAACAAACCGAGGATGAGATGATCACTAACTATGGAAATAGGTGGTGAATGCTTTTGGCTAAGCTACCCTATCTATTACTAGTGACTGAATTAGTTTGTTTGTTCTCAAAGAGCCCACATATTTGACATTGTAATTACAACAATACCCTACCTTGGAAGAAACTCTAGCACAGGCTAGAAAAATAGAAGAAATCAAAATCGAAGAGAATAACAAAACCTCGCAAGGAGTGGAAAAATAATCCTAAGAATAGCTCAACACCTACAAATCCAGCTACTGTCAACCAAGTGGCCATAAATATCCCTACGCCTCCTCAAGTTGTGTCTCCCCAAAATATGAACTATCAAGCTCAACCTCCTCTTGCAAATTATAACAATAATGGTACAGTGAACCAGGGACAAAAATAACATCACCCTCAATGATAATTTACTCCCATATCTGAATCCATGGATTCTCTTTTTGATCGATTTTGGGCTGCAAATATGGTTAATTTACCAGATATCAAACACAATGATCCAGAAATAGGTAAACCTAAGCTTATGGGATGCCGAGAGGATTAGTATTGTAAGTTTCATCGACAAGGTGGCCATGATTTACAATCATTATATGGTTTTAAACATGTAGTACAATACATGATTGATAGGAATGAGCTTACAGTAGATGCTCCAGTAGCTCCTACCAATAAAAAAATGGGTATTTTTAGACCATTTACCAAATCATGAGGTACAGGAAGCGCCTACTAAACCGATAAATGAGGTGAATCAAAAACACCCTGTTCAAGGGTATGTTGGGATGGTGAGTATTGTGACCAGGAATAAGAGATATCCAAGTCAATTCACACAACCTGCAACTTCAAATGATGTTCCAACTACATTGTAACTACACCACCTATAGTACAAGGTCTTCCTTCTAGGCCAATAATGACTATTAAGAGCAAGTTTGCACAAATATTGAGGACCACATCAACATGATTGTCCATATATGAGTTGATCCAAAAATCACCTCCACATTAGGATTCCTTGATGGATATTTTAAAATCCATAGAGTTGCAACAGCAGGAGTCCAAATATTTCATAGATTTTGTGGGACATGTGCAACAGTGCAAAGAACTAGTCATATAATTTCATGAGCATGAGCTAAAAAAATAGCCAGCGATGTGGTAGACCCTCCTTTACACATCATTGCATGTATAAATGAGATACCATACAAGAGAGTGCTTATAGACACTAGGTCCTCAAGTAACATCATAAAAACTAAAGCACTAAAGCATCTTAAATTGCCAGCATCTCATGTTGTGGTGTCAACTTACACTCTTCATGCTTTCAATGACACAATATGCTCTACTGTCGGTACCATAGTTTTACCCATTTAGGTGGGACAAAATATTATACCAAAATTGTGCCATGTGATAGAAGGTGAGATGGCCTACAACATTTTTCTTGGAATACCTTGGATACAGGATATGAAGTGTGTCCCCTCCATTGTGCATCAATATCTTAAATACACTCACAAAGGGAAAGTACATATAGTATCTGTCGATCTAGAGCTCTTCAAGTACTGTAACATGTTGCATCAGATGTCAGAGTCGACACTACCTTCAACTCATGTAGACTTTTGATTAAATACACTTGATCAGAGTCTACCCATTCCACCACCTTCATCATCATCTACTCCATCCTCATCATCACCACCTTCAGAGAAGGCTTCGACATCGTCAAACCCTCCATCGAGGAACATGTAGAAAAGGCTTATTGATGAGATCCAACCATTAGTTTCTACCATATCCACAGAGGAGATTCCTTGTGTCATTAACGAGGAATTACCTCCAGAGGTGAACATTGAATCACCTCAAACCTCCATTCCATCTCATCCAGCTTTGCCATACTAGGTCATAGTCCAGATGTCTAGCACAGGGTTAGGAGAATAGTTGGTGATAAATATTATGATAGTTCCATTAGTGGAGATAGTGCAATACATGGGAAGACCTCGTATTCCCATAGGTAGCATTGTATCTCTTGGTATACCTCCTAATAAAACAAATTTCATATATGGAGGTATAGAGTATGGAGCTCTTCCCATTCCTCAGATAGAAGATGACGATGAACCCTTTTCTTAGGATTTAAATTATTTGTTAAATCTATACTATGCATTAAAATATCTAAATCACTATAATTGGAATGGGTTTGGTATTGGCCTATATGAGTAGGGTAACCATTTTCCATGTCAACCCCAATATCAACTTCTGTATGATAGATCCGAGTTGGAAAATAATAAACCGATAGCATTGGATGTCCTCACCAATATTCTTGAACACCTATGCCTAAGTCATCAGGTTAAGATCGTCCATGATCCATATACTAATCCAAATCATGTTCATTCCTTGGGAGATCATTTCCCCATAGACATGACAGATCAGGGTCTTTCTAGTGATGTCACCCAATCCTATGAAGTGGGGGAGAGCTCACACACCTTGCAATTTGACAGTACGTAACAAGACCAAGGGCCTCCTCACAAATGGATGAGTGATGATGAAGATGATTATGGTATCACACCCATTAATTTCCATAGCTTAGATGATGAATACGAGTGCATGTTCCATTTGGATGATGATGATGAATATTTTCTTTGTATGTTATTTCCTATCCAAGAACCCATCTGATGCAAGATGTTGCCTCATGAATAGTAGGTTCACCCTCTTCCACATAGGCCACTGCTAGTTATCCCATTTCCATCTAAGATACACCCGTGAATTATGAGACAACATTAGGTCTCTAGACCCACTCACCCTAGATCAGGGGATCATGTATCCATCAACATGATTTCCATATGTTTAACGACACCATTAGTAAATCTAAATGACCCATCCAAGCAATTGCATCTTGATTTAGAGGCAATTGACTTTGATCGGGGAGATTCTTCTCCATCTCTCTCATAGTATTGGCCTAATGAGGAAATGTTACAACCATTTAATTTTTCTTCAAGAACTACTCATGATGTTTTTCAAGCTGAGGTTGACCCTGAATTTCCCATGGAAACCATTTAATTTTTCTTCAAGAACTACTCATGATGTTTTTCAAGCTAAGGTTGACCCTGAATTTCCCATGGAATAAGCAAACCTAGTTGAAAATATTAACTTAATTCCTACACCACATCAGTTGGAGGATGGGTCTCACATGTCGATTGAGCCATCAATTGACCAGGATATCGGTATAGATCCTGATAATCACCATAAAATTATATTAGGGGAATACCTCTCCCTAAGTGAACAAGATGATTTTACAGTCGCATTAAAAGCAAGGATTAAAGATTTTGCTTGGTTGTATAAAGATATTCCAAGACTAGACCCAAATATAGTCACGCATAATCTTACATTAGACCCCAAAATCAAACCTGTTAAGAAAAAGTTAAGAAAAATGCACCCAAAAGTAGCCTTAATGGTGAAATATGAATTACAAAAGTTGTTGGATGCTGATATCATATCAGTAGATTATCCACCATGGGTTTCAAACATGGTTCCTATCAAAAATTCTGATGGGAGGATTCACATTTGCACTAACTTTTGAGATCTTAACAAAGCGAGTCCTACGGATGAATTTCCCTTACCTAACATTGAAACATTGGAAGATGCAACAATAGGACATGAAATGCTATCCCTAATGGATGTATTTTCTGGATATAATTAGATTCATATTAATCTAGAATACCAAATAAAAATGATGTTCACAATACATTGGGGGAAATTATATTACAAGATCATGCATTTTGGCCTTACGAACGTTGGTGCTACCTACCAACGAGCCATGACATATATCTTCCATGACTACATGCAAAATATTTTTGAAGATTACATGGATGATTTATTGGTAAAATATTTATTATTCCATGAACATATCAATGTACTGTGTAAGATCCTAGATTGCCTCATAAAGTGCAATGTTAGACTTAATCCTAAAAATTGTGTCTTTGATGTCACATCTGGTAAAATTTTAGGATTCATAGTCTTCAAGAGAGGCATAGAGGTAGATCCCAATAAGGTAAAGGTAATTTTAGAAATTCCTCCCCCAACAACTATTAAACAACTATGCAGTTTGTAAGGAAAGGTCGCATCCATAAAACACTTCATAGCACAGTTATCGGATAAGTGTCGACCCATGAATAAGTTGCTACACAAGGGGGTCTCATTTCATTGGGACGAGGAATGTCAAAATGCCTTTGACGAGATAAAAAAATACTTGGCTTCACCACCTGTATTAGCTCCACCGTGACCAAGAGTGCCATTCTATTTATATATCTCAGCTACTGAGTTAGCTTTGGGCACCATGCTATCCCAAAAGAATGAATTTCACAAAGAATATTCTACTTATTACATCAGCCGCACATTGGTCATCTATGAATTTAGATATGCATATGTTTATAAGCTATGCTTAGTAGTGGTATTTACCACCAAAAAGCTACATCATTATATGTTAAATCACACCACATATTATATCTAAATAAAATCCATTGCGCTACATGATGAGCATAAAATATCATAATAGTCGCACGACAAAGTGGATAATATTGTTGATGGAATTTGACCTAGATTTCATTGGACAAAAATCCATCAAAGGATAGGTCATATCCAATCAAATAGCAGAGGCTCCTCTACAGTATGATCAACCTCTAAATATAGAACTTATCGATGATGGAGTATTTCAAATTTTAGAATCAGTTGATTCTGCAAAGCGTGAGTCACAGGTAGACATAACTCTATTCTTCAATGGTTCCAAGTGCAAGCAAGGTGGTTGTGTAGGTATCATGTTTTTCACATCGCAAGGAGCTCCTATAGCTCTTTAATTTAAACTCAATTTTCCTTGTACCAACAACACTGAGTATGAAACTCTCATCATAGGACTTCAGATGGAAATCGCCATGAAAATAACAAAGCTAAACATTTTTGGTAATTCCTTTCTCATAGTTTATCAGGTAAAATGGATTTTCCAGTGTCGATGTCCCATATTGTAAGCCTACAAATCCCTAGTGGACAAAATCTTGGTCAAATTTGAATGGTATGATATAGAGGCACTCCCTCATTCATCTAATAATTTTGTAGATATAATGGCTTGCTTAGGGTTGCTAATCCCGCATGACCCTTCAAATGATATCACAACTATCCAAGTAACAATGCTAGTGCAAGCTACGACTGAGCACGAAGAGCATAAGGCTATACCAACTATTCACATGATTCAGATTGAGCCTTCTCATGAAAAGTTCTCTCAACTACACTAATATTTGAATAATGTTAATTGGGGGAATTTTTTCCCTCATAAACCTTTTGATATTAGCACAATGATATATCTCCAAGTTCACTCTCAATCAGTGTTTGTACGACACAAACATCAAAGGGATCCCATGATTCATAATATTGAGGCTTCTTCAAAGCAAGATTGGGCCATCCAAATTAAAAATTATCTTAAATTGGGTAATATTCCACTTGGACTGTCGCACACTGCAAAGCGAGCATTCAAGAAAAAAGGTGGTAAAATATGTCTTAATTGGAGACATAATGTATTGTCGGAGTTATGAAGGTATTCTCCTTCGTTTCTTAGACTCCCAGGAGTTAGCTTGGGCCATCACCCAAGCGCATGACGGTACATGTGGTGGTCACTTTAGTGGCATGGCCATCGCTAAGACCATTTTTCACATGGGCTATTATTGGCCAACTTTAGAGCAAGATTTTTGTGCTTATGTTAAGAAATGCATGAAGTGTCAACACCATGCAAATTTAACACATGTACCTTAAAAATCCTTATAACCAATTTAATCGGTCTAGCCATTTGCACAATGGGGGTTTGATTTAATTGGGAAAATATCACCTACATCATTGGTCCGTCACACGTTTATCATAATGGCAATCGAATATTTCACAAAATAGGTGGAAGCAACTCCCTTTACCACAACGACTGGACCTCGCATTACGGATTTCATACTACATAACATTATATGTTGTTTTGGTATTCCATCCAAAATAGTATTGGATAATGGAACACCCTTTAAAAATAAGGATGTGTGTGTGTTAACAAAAAAGTATAACATAAAGCATAGCTTTTCCATGCCCTATTATACATAGGCCAATGGGAAAGCAGAGGCATCAAATAAAATAGCAGTCACCATCTTGAAGAAAATCGTTAAGGTAAATCATAAATATTGGCATAATCAATTACCTCTTGCCATTTGGGGCTATCACACTAGTATTTAGACGCCCACTAGAGAAACTCCATTTTCACTAGTGTATGGTGTTGAAGCCATCATGCCTCTGGAGTTAGAGATTCTATCATTGCACATTTCCATGCAGGAATTCATCGACGATGATACAACTAGGCAAGCTCGATTAGATCAATTAACATTGCTTAATGAACTATGTGTGAATGCCCTTGAGCATCTATGTGTTTATGAAGAGTGTCTTAAGAGAGCTTACAACTTGAAAATACATCAAAGAGAATTTGAAGTAGGTGATTTAGTTCTAAAGGAAAACCAGTAAAACTCAAATTTTCCCTCCAATTTATGAGACAAATTTATAGCAAACTGGCTAGGTCCATTCATCATTACACATCATATTGGACTTGGAACTTATCCACTAGCATCCATAGATGGAAATGAAGAGACTAAACCCATGAATATAAGTCATTTATGACCATTTCATGCTTAGAGCACCAACCAAATGCCCCTAGGCAGTCGTAGACACTTTCTAAGTGTCATTGCCTGCCTAGGTCACCCTAAAAGCTCCTAGCGGATTTTGACTGGCTAGTTCACATAAAAAAAATCTCATAGACTATCTACGATCGTCTAGATCAACCTTAAATTCTTCAAAGTTATCCATAAGCTCTTTTTTCACAACCAAATACCCCTAGGTAGTTGTAGACACTTTCTAAGTGTCGTTGCCCACCTAGGTCACCCTAAAGGCTCCTAGCGGTTTTTGACCAGCTAGGTCACATAAAAAAACCCCTAGACTATCTATGATCATCTAGGTCAACCATAAATGCTCCAAAGATATCCATAAGCTCTTTGGTCCCAACCAAATTCCCCTAAGTAGTTGTAGAGAATTTCTAAGTGTCATTGCCCACCTAGGTCACCCTAAAATCTCCTAGTAATTTTTGATCGGCTAGGTCACATAAAAAGAACCTAGACTATATATGATCATATAGGTCAACCTTAAATGCTCCAAAGGTATACATAAGCCCTTTGGTCACAACCAAATACCCCTAGATAGTCGTAGACACTTTCCAAGTGTCATTACATGCCTAGGTTACCCTAAAGGCTTCTAGCAGTTTTTGACTGGCTAGGTCACATAAAAAAGCTCCTAGACTATCTACGATCATCTAGGTTAACATTAAATGCTCCAAAGGCATCCATAAGCCCTTTCGTCAACCAAATTCCCCTAGGTAGTCGTAGAAAATTTCTAAGTGTCGTTGCCTTCCTAGGTTACCCTAAAGGCTCCTAGAGGTTTTTGATCGACTAGGTCACATAAAAAATCCCCTAGACTATCTACGATCATCTAAGTCAACCTTAAATGCTCCAAATGTATCCATAAGCCCTTTGGTCACAACCAAATTCCCCTAGGCAATCAAAGACACTTTTAAAGTGTTGTTTTCCACCTAGGTCACCCTAAAAGCTCCTAGTAGTTTTTGACCAGCTAGGTCACATAAAAAAGTCCCTAGACTATCTATGATCATCTAGGTCAACCTTAAATTCTCCAAAGGCATCCATAAGCCCTTTGGTCACAACAAAATACCCCTAGGTAGTCATATAAACTTTATAAGTGTCGTTGTCTACCTAGGTCACCCTAAAGGCTCCTAGCAATTTTTGATCGGCTAGGTCACATAAAAAAGCTCCTAGACTATCTATGATCGTCTAGGTCAATCCTAAAAGCTCCAAAGGCATCTATAAGCCCTTTGGTCACCTTAAAATGCTCCTAGGTAGTTTACAACTATCTAGGTCAAACCTAAATGCTCCAAAGGCATCTATAAGCCCTTTGGTCACCCAAAAATCTCCAATGGCATTCATTAATCCCATTGGTCAACCTATACATATATACACATATCTCAAAAAAAAAATTCATCAAAATACAAAAATATTGCATTTCTCATCACTTGCATTATAATCATAGTTGCATTAGGCATTATCATAATTGCATTATGTATAATTCCAAATAGATCATATATGTCTAGCACCAGGTCTGCACATTAGGCATATGGTAAAAATTCATTGCTATCATATGACAAGTCATACCACCTATTTATATTACATATACCATTTACATTATATGCCTGTTTTTCGTCACTTAGCCATTGTTAGCAAAACATAGTTAAAATTTTTGGTCACTCAGCCATATCTAGTTGTCTTATCAAATTTTGTAGAAAGCTAGCATGATTTTTAGAAGGTACAATCCTACTTAGATAATTCTTGGTATACATCAAAATACCAAAACAATTTTCACATTAATAAATCCAAGTCTAGCACAAGGAAAGATGAAAACTATGAAGTAGTTTCGGTTACTCTCAAGTGAAAAGGTTAGCTTGCTCATCCCCCTATGCAAATGGTTTAAAGATGCTAAGAATTGACAAAAGGACAAGTTCCTCCTTACCAAAAAACCCTTACCCTACACTGGGGTAAGTATCCTAAAGAAAGAAAATCGGTAATGATTATTATTACCCCCAGTATTGAAAACATACATTGCCCTACACTGGGGCAAGTATCTCAAAGAAATATTCCAAAGAAAATAGTGATTATTATCACTCCCAAATATGCATAAAGAAACAATTATTATTATCACTAGGAAAAGAAAAGAAAGAAATAGTGGTTCTCACCACTATTAAAATCCCTTGCTCAACAAATCAAAATGAGCAAATTTCCTTGAGAAATTCATAGAAAGGTAGGGACTCCAGAACTTGAATCCCTAGAATTTTTAGCATCAAAGAACCATAAGGTGATCCTCATTATAGGTTTGGTGGATAGCCTACTTTTCAATGGTGGTAGCCTCCCGCATGACGATATTTCTATCACTTAAGCAATTTGTTTAGGTATAGACCAATTTTTGAATGTGGATGAGCTAGCTTGTTGTAACCTAGGTTATATAGTGGTCTAATCCAACTAAGTATGAAACTCAAGATAATGAGACTCACAAACTGATCTCTAATGTCAATGGGCTGAGTGAATCCCATTTGCACTAGGGTAATCTTATGTGTTATCATGGTAATGAACTCACGTGCACACACATGGATATTGATTATCTTGGTTATCTTAGTAGGTGCATACTTTGTCAAAATATCTTGTATAGTTATTATATGACTTATGTTTAGGTAACTAAAGTGTTTGATTCTCTTAAAAAACTAGCAAATACAATCATATCACACCACATTAACCATTCCATTTTACATCATGATGTTACATGTTTGTTAAAATTACAATGTCCATCAAATAAAGTGTTATAATAACATGAAAATAATCAAGATACATTTTGTATAGTCTATGGTGCTAGCATATAATGCGTCAACTAGTCATTGTAAATCCATCATATAAAAATTAAATCTAATCAAATAATTACTTCCAATCATACAAATTTAAAACTTTTGTTTATTAAGTGCTATTCATGATCTAGGGTAGACACTGGTTAAATATTAGCAATAGTATTTAAATGGCCACTAGTTATTTTATGCATAACTTTTAATTTAAAAAAGCATATAAAATGAAGCATCCGCATCTACATATCATCAAATCACATCATAGGATAAATACGTGCATCTATGTTAGAAATCCATCATAACATCATATAGCAAATATAAAATTGCATTCATATCATAAAGTAGTAAAATGACATAATGATCAAAAGCTAAGTCATATATATATGTCCATATATATAAAATTTGAAAGCAACATCATAGTCCATAAACTACCCATAGGCTACAATAAAAATGAGTAATCCGACTTTGTAATCCAAAAAATAAAAAATAACCATCAGAGTCCACTGACAATGGTCGTGTAAGACCGATACCTCGACTCTCTTCTTTGCTCTCAGTATGAGTTCGTACCTCCGCCCTATCCATTGACACATGCTGATGCACAACTCACTCACCTATATCTACCTCCTCATCATATGGAGACTCACCAAAACCCTCCTCATCTAGAGCACCCCTAGTGGCATCTACTACCCTTACAGTTGCATCCCCTCCTAGTGGTCCCTCCCCTCGCCACTTTTGCATGATCCACCATGTTTCATACTCCTCTATAGTGCCAGCATCACCTGAGTATACGATTATCACCTTAGAATATGACTCATATCCCAAATCCTCTACCACAGGCTATGCTAGAGTCCTCTCATCCCTACGATGATGATAGACCATTAGCTCACTAGGAAATCCCTGACATAGCTTGAACTGTCATAACACATGATCATAAGAGAATTACTCTCACTCTATGCCATGTCATCCTATCACCCACCTACCTCGTAAAACTTGGCGTAGATGTGTCAAAGCCTCATCCCAAATAGGACAATCCATGTAGGGTCTCCACTCGATATTTTTTGCCCTAATCCATGCAAAAGCCTCTGCATAGTGCTCTACCTTCCCATCATAGCATTAGCTATGCCCTAACTCATGCGACCTCATCCATAGCACTCCATAGCCAATCTCCCTATCTGATAGCTCTACTCGAGTGGTCCATGGTAGTCCTCATGGTCTCTCCACCACAATATGCCACCAAACCCAAGACTATAGTAGAAATTTGTATCCCTAACCCTTCTACCCATGAGAGTTAATCTCATATATCTCATCATATAACTGTGCCAATAAAGTAGGACCCCAAGCCATCACTATCGTCTCCTCTATGCAGTCAACTAGAGTTAAAACCAACTCTATTAGGTTCCATGGGAACCTAGATCCTAAAGAGTTAGTTAGCAACATGTTGCTGATAAATATCATCAAAAAAGTGTGCCTAATTCCAAGCACACCCTCTTGGTACCATCTAGACACTAGAATCCCTCCACTAACCATGTCAGTCAGGACATCCTCCTAGCATGCATCGAAGTACCTCCACACTATGACCTCCCGTCACTTTGTCAAAGAAGATACTATCTGGAACCTCTCTATCAAAATATGTAGTATATGATAGATGTCCTCTAGTGTCACTATTAAATCCCCTATAGCTATATGGAAATTATTAGTGCGAGGGTCCCATAGGTCTATTAAAGCAGTCAGATAGGCATGGTCTCCCACAATGGGATCTAACCGCGTAACTTGATTTAGACCAATGGCATAGATACAGAGCCATTATGCAGAACTAAAATGGTCTATAGTGACATGAAAGAGACTTAGTACCCTGTAACAACTCCTAACTATCTACTCATGCAAATTAGAGTGTCAAATAGGCCCTAAAAATGCAAAATTTTGCTATAAAAACACTAAAAACACACACACACAAAAGGCCTTTTCTGGCCCAATTTTTGGCCATCCCTTGGCCCTAATTTGGTAACCATCCCAGCAAATTATTTCCACTAGTAACCATCCCTCATAGATATGGTCCCAAAATAGGGGTAAAATAGGGTCAATTTTGACCCTTAAAAATGCCCAAAAAACCCTAAAAAACACAAAAAAAATGATTTGTAACCCTAATTTTTTGCAAATAAAGCATGTCTAAGGTTAAATTTTATGTATTTCAATACTGTTAAGTTTATTAAATCATTTTTTTGGATGTAGTCATGAAATTAGAGCATAAATTGCAAAAATTCAATAAAATAGGGCAGAGAAAAGCATGAAATCCATACCTGTTTCGCACTGGCTCCATCGCCTGATCCATACTCTGATTGTATCATGTTGTGGTTTGATATTTTAGTAGTTCTAAACTTCATAAAACTCTCTCATACCTACTCTCCTCTCCATATTCTCCAAGAAAGTTGCACAAATGAGCTAAAATGGCCCTTTTTGGCCTTTTATAGCTCCAAAAGAAGCCAACCGCTCCTGGGTGGGATGAGCAAAATTTTGGCTAGCCATAACACCATGGTACATTCAAAAATACTTCCCTCACCCCCCTAGGATGGTAATGAGAAAATTGCTCTTAAAAACATCAAAAATATCAAAAAAATGGGCCAAAAACCCACCAAAAGCAAGGCAGATTGGCAATAAAATGAGATGGATTTAGAATGAACCTATAATACTTTTGGATATATTAAAATACTATGTTTTAGTCCCAAATAATGTATCCATGGCTGGACCACCCCATGGGAATGAGATATTGGGCCTTTTGATTCCAAAACTATTCATCAAAATAGTCGAAAATCACCTCCAAATAGGTATAGAGTAACATGGGAAAAATAGAGATTTGCCCCAATTAAGTCATATGTTTCAAGTGAATCATCACTTTAAAATTTTTCATGCCCTTATCAACTCATCACTTGATGGGGTATTCATCATAATGAATTCAAAAATCGAATCAACATTTAAACACTAAAAAGTGTAAAATTCCATGCATTCAAAAGAATCTTGGCTAAAGCTAAATTTTCAATCCTATTATGGGGCAAAGAATCAGCATAATAAGCAAATTAAATAGTCTTGACCTCCTTGAAACCTTGATAATTGACCCATGTGAATGTTTTCAAGAATACAAAGCACCAAGATCTAGTATTCCCTAAGCCCCATAATACTATCATTATAGCATGGTTGAAAGGTATACATGCAATTAATCCTTCGACTATGTCAATAGAAAGGATTCTAAGAATGTATGATTTTCCACAATGAAGGCATCCAGATTTGATTAGGTTAATGAACAACCTTGATCATTCAACAATTTAGTGATCTATTTTTTCTCTATGCTTTGTTTCACATCATGCATCCAAAAAATGGGCCATCTGTAGACACCTAAATAACGTAAATCAGGTAAGAATATCAGTGCATTACATATGCCCTCTTATCGACAACATATGGATTTATTAGGCACCCCTCTAGACTAGAAAAAGGCTTCAAAAACCCTCCAAAACTTAGTTTGGAGGATTCCTATCAGTCTGGGGTAGGTTTGGGGCCCCTATTGGTGATCGTCCCACCCAGGGATGACCATAGTTGGTGATCATCCCACCCAAGGATGGCCATAAACAATTATCCTTGGGTGGGATGGTCCCTAACTGGACCTTTGAAAAATTCAAAGGATGCACTAAATGGAATCCAAGACTGCCATTAGCATGTCCAATCACCCCAGATTGATTGGGGACCTGCTAATGGACTGTAGGGTAGTATATTGGGAACCCCAAAGGGGCAACCTTCCCTTCCCAAATCAATGATGCAATTATGACAAATGGCATCACTTGCATCGCATGGCAAAGATGCCATTTGGCTCTAGAATGCCTTTTTGGGCTATAAAATGAGGCACAAACCTCCATTTCAAAAGAGGAGAGAAGGATCATTTGAGCAATGAAGTTCTGCCCAAATATATCCCTACTTTCTACCAACCTATTTGCAAGCCAAAACTCACCCTTTCCCTACCTTGAAACCCTCTTCACTTCGTGGGAAATAGGACCTAATTTACCAATCCAAAACTATCTAAATTGAAGGAAAAATTGGCCCCATATATTGACAACACCCTCAACCTATTTTGGACCAATTCCCAAGGTCATAGGTAACAAAAATAAGCTAGTTTTGTAACCATCCCACTTGGGGATGGCTAGTAGTCAGCCCATGGCACTCATAGGGACGTTTTCAAAATAGTAGATAATTTTAGATAAATT
Source organism: Wollemia nobilis (assembly GCA_028583015.1). NCBI lineage: Eukaryota > Viridiplantae > Streptophyta > Pinopsida > Araucariales > Araucariaceae > Wollemia > Wollemia nobilis. Next base: position 1,656,971 of record JAQPPZ010016829.1, on the reverse strand, counting down.
CCTCCATAGACCTCCTTAGGATGTCTAGATGAACCTCTGGTCCAAATTTGAGGTCATTTGGAGGAGTTTTGGTTTAGGATTTGGAGTCCCCAATGTTGCAGGTCTCCATGGCTCACCCCGGAGCGGCCAGTAGTTCAGCATAGTTTCACCTTATAACTTGCTTTCAAATCCATTTATTTCTGCTTAGATCATCTTAATATATATATGCTCATTGTAGATCAGTTTTTACATATGTAGATCACTTTTTTTGGTTGTAGCATTCACACCTTTTACTATGTTTTCTATGCTATCTTCATTTTATGAAATAGGTGCTACTAACCCCATTTTAAGCCCTTGTGTGTAGGTCCAGGTAGTTCTACGTAGGAGGAAGGAGCTAAGAAGACCAGAATAATAGGTTGAAGGATAGCTCTCAATCATGGAATGTGATATTTATAGAGACAAACCATAGTTTACACCGTTTTGAGGCCTCTTTCAAGGGACTAGATCCCTTGAACATTGTAATGGAATTTGTATCAATTTGTAAAAGCCCTCGAGGGGATATTTGTAATATCACATTTTAAGTTATACAATGATTAAATAGAAGGAGAAATCCACCATTTGGTCATACATTTGCTTCACTTTCATAGATTACAAGTTTATGTGTTATTTCCCTTTGAATGCTTCTATATTGTTATACATTGCAATGAATGCCCTTAAGGCGGTGTAGTAAATTTCATATCTTCAGATCTACAGGAATCATTTCACTCCAAATCTATTAGGTAAGCTCCATTTGGTATTTTTATGAGGTTATATACAATTTATTTCAGTTTTCATTACATATTTTGAGTCAATTTATCCTTTTTACCATGGGGTCTAACTGAGGCAAGCCCCCAAACATACTAACTCTATTTTGTAGGTCTAGCACAGATGCAAAGAGGAAAAAAATAACAAATACAACTAGTAGTGGCACACGTTATGCATGAAGCACACCTACATTGAGGGAACCAAGAGAAAAAATCAGATTCATTGTAGATTCATAAAATAAAGAAAGGGAAATTCCCCCATTTGTAACACAAAAATATCTCTAACATGAATTTTGTATTTTAGCAAATTATTATATCAAATGTATTTCTTTTGTACATTTCACTTGCATAGCATAAAAAAATATTACCAACATATACCCCTTGTTAATAATTATTTGCAAATCACTAAGGTATTCTAAGCACTTATTTGATATAGTTTTATAACACACAAACACACATTAAGTGAAGGAACCTTGGAAAAATGTTTATTTCTTTATAAGAGAGGGTTTTCATTTGAAAATCCTAACTATGAGTGTGATTTCGTAACTAGGAAAAATTATACCTCAATAGTAAGTTCCATGTGGTTCATGTTGATCCAAACCCTTTTAAGTATTACAAATAGGTGGATCATCTGTAGGAGCCTATTTTGTCACCCTCGCACCTAGACACTAAATACAATGACTTTATCTAGAGTCTAGATGCAACCCCATGGTTTTTCATGGAATTACCTACACCACTACCATTACCATTAGTTTCTCCTACCATTCCTTCTTCATCCTTGATTTCTCCAAGCAATGATGAGTCGACAAAGCCAACCACAAAGATATCCACATCCATATTAAATAGGTCAACAGAGGACCTACCCACTCATACTTACAAGGAAGAACCCATGGTGGTTACGGATGAATCAAATCATATCATATCATATCCATCCATCACATTGTAGGTCATAGTTAACCTGACCAATGTTGAACTCAGAGAGTACATAACAAAAAAAATTATGTTTACACCTATCATTGAGTCCAACAAGGATTTAGCTCGACTATATGTCAACTCACCACCCATCGATACCATCCTTAATTCTTCACCTAAACATGGGGGACAAAGTATATCGCCCTAGATAATTTAATAAGATATCCATGACTTTTCCAAATACCAATACATCTTCTCATGATAAGATATTCTGAAAGAATTTTACTTCATTCGTTAATTAATTTCGAAACAATTTCCTCAAATGCAATAAGATGAACAGTAAGAAAACCATAGCAGTAAATAGTTTAAATCAAATGGAATTCGTTCGCCACTCAGGGAGGGCACGTCCCCGTCGTGAAGGCAATATCGAAATGCAGAGAATATAAAAAATAAACACGATGATATATTTATGAATAGTCTAACTACTATATATATATGAAATATTTAACTCTTGGAATACCTAGCCGACGGCTAGGTTTGGTGTGTAACATGACTCCCCTCCTCGAAAAGCTTTGTCCTCAAAGCTAGAAATGTCTGGAAGATACTTTCAGGTTCCCATGTGGCATCCTCCTCTAGTAAATCTTGCCATTTAATGAGAAATTCTTGAATCTGACGTGATCTCAGTCTTCGGATTCTATGTTGTAGTATATCTTCAGGTTGGAGATGTATGCGTCCTTCCTCATCGAGCACTGGTAATTCTGATTGACTTTGTACTTTTTGACCAATTACTTTTTTGAGACATGAAACATGAAATACCAGGTGTATTCGTGATGATGTAGGTAGCTCTAATTGATAGGCTACTTCTCCAATGCGGCGCACAATTTTGTAGGGACCATAGAATCGTGGAGCCAACTTTTGGCTGGTCTTTATCCTTAACGATGATTGTTTGTAAGGTTGCAACTTTAGGAAAACCCAATCACCTATATTAAAAGTTCTCTCTGATCGATGCAAGTCTTGTTGTTGTTTCATACAATTTTGTGCTTGGACTAAATTCTCTTTGAGGATGGTGAGTGTAGACTGCCTTTGTTGGAACCAATCATCCACTTTGGCTACTTTGGATGATCCTTGTACGTAATCTGCGATCGTTGGAGGTTTGGTGCCATACAATGCTTCAAATGGAGACATCTTAATTGAGTAATGGTAAGAAGTGTTGTACCACCATTCTGCCAATGCTAACCAATGGCTCCATTGGTATTGTTTATCTTGAGCGAAACATCTTAAGTATGTACCCAAACATTTGTTAACTACTTCGTTTGACCATCCGTCTGTGGATGGTAGGCTGAAGACATGTTCAATTTGGTACCACTAAGTCGAAATAATTCTCGCCAAAAGTTACTAGTGAAGATGGGGTCTCTATCACTTACAATATTTTTTGGCATACCATGTAATTTGAAAATTGAATCCATAAATACCTTTGCCACCTTGCTTGCAGAAAATGGATGTTGTAAAGCCTGAAAGTGAGCGTATTTGGATAACCGGTCTACGACTACGAAGATTACTGTCCCGCCTTCTGACTTTGGAAGACCTTCAATAAAATCCATGGATATATGTTCCCACCGTTGGTCGGGGATGGGTAATGGTTGTAACAACCCTGGTGATTTGATTGTTTCTCCTTTATTGCGTCGGCAAACTTCGCATTCTCGCTACCCATTGTTTGACTTCTGCTTTTAATCCTTTCCAACAAAATGATTGTTTGACCCTTAAATATGTTTTCAAAAATCTTGAATGTCCTGCTGATGGAGAAGCATGCGATTCATCGAGGATCTTCGATTTGAGTTCTGAATTGTGTGGAATGTAAATGCGGTTCTTCTTTCGGAGGATTTTATCTTCATAAGAGAACAAAGGGTGTTTAGAGGACCCTATAGATAATTCTTGAAGTATCTGAGCAGTTTCACTATTGGATAACCATTCATCTTGTAATTGATTCACCCATTGGGAGCAAGGACCTGAAATAGCGTTAATGACTACTTCATCTTCATATTTCCTGGACAGCGCATCGACGACTATATTTTCCTTCCCTTTCTTGTATTCGATAACAAAATCATAGCCCAATAGTTTGGTTAACCACTTATTTTGTTTCGGATATGAAAACCTCTGCTCAAGAAAATGTTTGAGACTACTATGATCTATTTTTATAATGAAGCGGCTACTGATTAGGTAGTGTCTCCATTTTTCTATCGCATGAAGAATAGCCAACATTTCTTTTTCGTATGTTGATCTTCCCAAATTTTTCTCGGAGAGTTGTTTACTTTCAAATGCCAACGGATGACCTTCTTGCATTAATATAGCCCCAATTCTAGTTCTTGATGCATCACATTCGATAATAAATGGTTTGTGAAAATTGGGAGTTGCTAATACTGGAGTTGTACACATGGCCTTCTTAAGAGCTTCGAAGGCTTGAGTGGCCTCTTTCGACCAACAAAAAGCATCCTTCTTTGTGAGTGCTGTGAGAGGTGCTGCAATCTTACCATAATTTTGTACAAACTTGCGATAGTAGCCCATGAGACCCAAAAAACCATGAAGTTTCTTGATGGTTTTAGGTAAGGGCCACTCTTGAATTGCCTTAATCTTATTGGGATCGACTTTGACACCCTCGTGTGAAACTATATGACCAAGATACTTGAATTCTTGGACACCAAATGAACATTTGGAACATTTGACAAATAGCTTTTCTATGTAAAATGTGAAGGGCTTTATCCACATGATGTAAATGGTCCACCCATGTTTTGCTATATATGAGAATATCATAAAAAAAAACTAACACAAACTTACGGAGGAGTGGACGAAACACTTGGTTCATGAGACTTTGGAATGTGGATGGTGCATTGGTGAGACCAAAAGGCATGACCAAAAATTCATAATGACCTTCATGAGTACGAAAAGCAGTTTTAGGAATATCTTCTTCTCTGACACGGATTTGGTGAAATCCGGAGCGAAGGTCTAATTTTGTAAAAAATTTTGCACCATGCAACTCATCTAGTAGGTCATCTATGATAGGGATAGGAAATTTGTCCTTGATAGTGAGTTTATTGAGAGAACGAAAGTTAGGACACATACGCCAAGAGTTATCTTTTCATCTAGCCAGAACTATAGGTGAGGAATAAGGACTAGTGCTGTGACGAATGACTCCATGATCTAGCAGATCTTGAACGATCTGCTCGATTTCTATCTTTTGTGGTTGAGGATAGCGGTAAGGATGATTGTTAGGTGGGACACTCCCTAGAATCAAATGGATGGCATGGTCATGAGATCGTTTAGGTGGTAATCCTTTAGGTTCTTGGAAAACCTCTTCGTAATGTGTTATGATGTCTTGTAACTCTGGAGCAAGTAATATCCGAAGTTGCTCGAGATTGTTTTTCCAAACAATTAATTTGAGCTATAAACCCATATCCACCCTTTTTTAACATCTTCTCCATACTATGAGAGCTCACCATTTGTGATGGAGGAGTAGTAATGCCCTGTAAGCGAATGACTCGTCCATTTTCCTTCCATTCCACAAATAATTTTTTGAAGTTGAAGCTAACCGTGTCTAATGTTTCCAACCATTCAACTCCCAAAATGACATCAGAGTTCCCCAAATTCATGACGAAAAGGGATCCAAACCAGGTATAAGTTCCCATTTTTATGGAAACTTGAGACGTGCGACCAACACATTGCGCGTTCACCCCATTGGCCACTAGAACCTGGAATTTGTCTTTGTTGGAAGAGTTAATGAATAAATTCAAAGCTTTTGCTGTTTTGATGTCGATAAAATTGTGGGTACTACCGGAATCAATTAGCACATTCACCTTTTTCTGGCAGAGAAATCTTGGTACCTTGATGGTATGGTGGGCGGTTAAACCCATGAGGGCATGCACGAAGATCGCCATTGTATCCTCTTCTTTTTCTTCTAGAGTACTTGGTAGTTCTTCTGGCATAGGTTCTTCTAGTTGGTAAGGTTCTTCCTCTTCTCCTTCATATTGATCGCCTTCAATATGAAAGTTTTGTTTTTGGGCACATGCTTGTTCCTTGGGGTGATGAGTGTGACATTTATAGCAAAAGTATCTTGATGGTTGATCATTTCTACGAAAGGAATTGTTGCGATACGAAGGACGACTATAAGTTTCATGTCGTGCAGACAACTGATTTCTCTTCTCGGCCAGCTTAGCTATTCTTATACAATCGTTCAACAAGGTTGGATTGTGCATGTCTACCTCCACTCGAATATTTTCTTTCAATCCATTGTGAAAAGCTCCTACCACTGTGTCGGGACTGAGGTCTAAAGTATATGGTAGTAAACTGGTGAACTCCGAAACGAATTCGCTAACCGATCCTTCTTGTTTAAGAGATAACAGTCTTATTGTGTATGATGATGTAGCTCCTTCATCAAATCTTTCTAAAAAAGAGGTAGTGAATTTTCTCCGATTAATAGTAGCTCCTTTCTCTCGTTTAAGCCATACGAACCATTGGTAGGCCTCAGTGCCTAATTTTGATGCAACGAAAGGGACTTTATCAATTTCCTTAATTTGATATAAGTCGAGAATGCCTTCCATTTTGGCTATCCAACCATGAGGATCATGACCCTCAAAAGTGGGCATATCAACGCGTGGAAAATTATTAGGGCCTCTCGGTTGGTGATAACCCATATCCCTTTCTTGATTTTGGTTATACCACTGTCTATGATAGCGATCCCTATAATTATCCGAATTGCCTCTTTGTTGTTCCCAATCATCATCTTGATCGACATTTTCTTCATTCCTTTGGGCATGGGAGTGATTTTGGGGATTAGTATTGGGATTAGGCTGGTTTTGTGCTCGCACTAGGGTTTTTAGGTTGAGACTAATTTCGTTCATACCCTCTAGTAAGAGTCGAAGAGATTCATCGTTGGAAACGACTGAGTTACTTGAGTTTCCTTGTGTGATGTTTTTGTGAGTTGGGGAAGGGTTAGTAGCCATAGGGTCTACCAGTGGATGATGTGGATTATAACTACCAATTTTGAAAGGAGAAGGAGAATTTTTTGTACCTGGGATTTGATTAGGTCTTCTTGCGTTGTTATTGGTCGTCTTCGAGCTTGATAATCGACCGTCAGATCCTTTGATCCACTTTTTGCTCATGCACTTGTTAACATAACCTCCTTAGGAACTTTTTAACTTTGACTGCCATAAAATGTGATGGAATTTTAGCCAAAAATTTGGTTTTCACTACAACTATCACTCCAACTACGATGCGGATTTGAATTTGGATTTGGGCTCCTTCTTGACTGCAATTTTTGATAGCTTTTGACAATTTTTGACAACTTTTCTTGACTGCAATTTTTGACAACTTTTCTTGACTGCAATTTTAAGACACGACACCGTACTAACCATAGACTGCTCAAATATGATGGACGACAAAGACACAAAATGCGAGACACGAAGCGAACACGAATGCAAGGACACAAAATGCGAGACACAAAGTGGACACGAACATGACGACACGATAGCTGGAAGACACAACACAAAATGCGAGACATGAAGTGGACACGGACGCAACGACACGATAGCTGGAAGACATGACACGTGAGCTAAGGCCAAATGACACGTGAGAAACGATAGCTAGAAGACACAACACACAAGATGAAAGACCAAATGACACTCGAACGGAGCGAAAGACCCGACACGCAAATGAAGCAGAACGAAAAACCAATGACACGCGACAAAGACACAGCTAGCAACTGGAAAGACGACAAGAATACTATGCATGGAGGAACACCACCGTGTGACCGAAGTCACACCGTAGAAGGTGTGACTTGTGCCCTTTAAACCTTTAAACCAACGTAATACACTGAATGTGGGATAAAAATTTAAGCCCAACGCCATGAACAAATCTTTGCAGATGTCAACAATCAAATTTAATTGAACGACCTTAGTCTTTTTTGTTTAATTGAATATTTCACGAATTATAATTGGACGACGCTGCTTGCGAATGGCTGTGATGGTCTGTGCATAGGTTTACATCCTAGAGTTCAAATTGTGACCGTGAAGGCAGGATTTGAAACCCTAGATGTCATGGCTGTAGTTTTGGGACAAGAACTGGAATGAACGGTGATGAAAAAATTGAAACCAACCGCCTGTAATCGTCGTCGTAAGGTTTACTTGTATACGCTGGTAAACTCCACCAATCTATAATCGGCTATTGCTACATGGCCGAACAGTGCACAATATTTGCTGCATTGTGAGACCGAGGATCCCCTGAATCGTCTAGACTGATACCACTTGAAAGGATTTTACTTCATTTGTTAATTAATTTCGAAACAATTTCCTCAATTGCAATAATATGAACAGTAAGAAATAGCATAGTAGTAAATAGTTTAAATCAAATGGAGTTCGTTCGCCACTCAAGGAGGGCACGTCCTCGCCGTGAAGGCAATATCGAAATGCAGAGAATATAAAAAATAAACATGATGATATATTTATGAATAGTCTAACTACTATATATATATGAAATATTTAACTCTTGGAATACCTAGCCGACGGCTAGGTTTGGTGTGTAACAAATATCCACATCCATATTAAATAGGTCAACAGAGGACCTACCCACTCATACTTACAAGTAAGAACCCATGGTGGTTACGGATGAATAAAATCATATCATATCATATCCATCCATCACATTGTAGGTCATAGTTAACCTGACCAATGTTGAACTCAGAGAGTACATAACAAAAAAAATTATGTTTACATTTATCATTGAGTCCAACAAGGATTTAGGTCGACCATATGTCAAGTCACCACCCATCGATACCATCCTTAATTCTTCACCTAAACATGGGGGACAAGTATATCGCCCTAGATAATTTAATAAGATATCCATGACTTTTACAAATACCAATACATCTTCTCATGAGTTTGTGGGAGTAGTCAATGTTATGACAGGGAACTAGGCATCTCTAAATAAATCCACACAATTGGTAGCTTCATTAAATATTGCCTCTACATAAAAATACTACCACTACAAAAACTATTCACACCTAGTTCATTTAACACAACATATTCATAAGAACAAGAACAAGTGTATCCTTTACACCAAAATAGGGGTGATAAAGTTGTCACAACTGAGCACTCCAAAGTAGAAAAAGAGCAAGAATTAAGTCAAAAACAAGAGCATGTGGATGCACCCACTAAATAGGATCATTGTGACACATCCACATCTCATCAGGTAATGGATAATTGTGATTCATATCTACTTAAGGATCCTCTGGCACCTGCACTCAATGCACCTACATCATCTACCAATTGCCATCCAAATCCATCAACAACTATGTAATCATCATCCTCATTAATCTTACAACATATTTTGGATCATCTAGCCAAAGTTGATACATGAATAGAGCATCAAAATTATGCTTTACAACAAATCATGTATCAACTCACAAACATGGAACTCCAAAAACAAGTCACATGCAAGGCCAAACAACTTCAGTTACAAATGCAATATGCATCCTTACAAAATTAGGAGTTAAAGCAACGTCATCCACCTCATATTTACACAACCATTATTTGAATCTCTAGACTCAATTTTTACTTGATTATGAAAGGTGAAGACCATTAATTTGTCTGAGGTTCACCCCTCAGATCCAAACCACCGAAACCCAAGGGATATAAAGAGGAGTTATACTATTTATATCATAGACAAAATGGTTATCATATACAAGCATGCTACACTTTCAAGAAAGTAGTACAAGATAGAATTGATAAGAATCAACTTCAAAAATGAAATCCTCTCACTACTAAGGGTAAAAAAAAGGTATAATTAAAGAGTTAGTACCTACACCCAAAAAAAAGTAGAGCAACCTAAGTAGCTGACTGAGATACATCCAGCCTAGCCATCTCATCAAATAGGTCGACCACATTCACCTCATTTAAAGTATCAATATCGTACCTAAAATTCATTATCTAAGCCCATGTCAACCATTTTTTAAAATTTTTAAGAAGCTAAGGCCATCATCTTATCAAACATACACTCATTAGATCCAAATAGGACTAAACCTAAGGGTTACAAGGAGGATCACTTTTACCTTTATCATCGAATAGAGGGTCATGACATTAATAGTTGTTATGGATTTAAAAATGTGGTCCAAGACCTTATTGACAAAGAGGCTTCAACCATAGATAGTTTGTCTAGATCACCTCAACCTATCACAATGCAGGACACATCATCCCATCTGCAATCCTAAGGTCAATCACAACCTTGCAAGCCCAATAATATACCTCAACAATACGTCATATTTTTAATGACTACTTTAGCCCTATTTCAAAAACTATATGAGGTACATGCAATTACATTACCAAAATTCAAACCAAGAAAACCTAAATTTTGGACTCACAATGAAAACTTCTATTGTCCTTATCATCATCAAAATAGGTATGACATCCATACTTGTCATTTATTCAAGAATCAGGTCGAAGATATTATAGAATGAAATAAGCTCTACACAAATGGTTCAATTATTTTACCCCATTAGGTCATGGGTATTTCACAAAATTTCATGCCATAATAGGGGGTTCAGTTTCTATCACTCCACCTAGCCATACCAATCAAATTACAACAGATAAAATGCACATTGGGGTTCTTCAAGGTGTCACACCTTTCCCACTATCCACATCACAAGCGATGAAACAAATTAGAAATCCTAATGTATCACACCTTCCCCAATTTTACCAATAACTACACACATTGGGGGTGCCTAGGGTATCACATCCTTCCCCTAAAATCACAAAAACAATAAAAACATTATCAAAAATACCAAACAAATCAAAAAATATAAAATCAAAAAAATAATACAAAACATAAAAATACATAAAATATTTGCATCATGTCATCATGCATTTCATTGCATTCATTGAATAGTTTCATTAGGCATTTTCATCCATTACATTTGCACTAGGACAAGTCATGTTTACATTCTTATGAATGACACCATGTTTGTATGCCAATCATGAATCCACATATCATTGTCATGCATATTGTCCTTCGTGATTAATGGTGTTTTTCAACACAACCAACGATTTGCTATAGGGTGTATACTAGGGTTTTTTGGTCATTCAACCATCCCTAGTTATCTTTTCAGATTTTATAGAAAGCTATATTGGCTTTTAGAAGGTAAGGTCTAGTTTTGATATTACCTTGCATATGTTAAAATCCTAACACAATTTCACACATTAACAATCCAAATTTGAAAAAGGAAATATGACACTACAAAGTGGTCCTTATCACCTTAAGCAAAAGGTTTCCCTTTCTCATCCTATCATGGGAATGGTCTAGAATGTTGAGAATTGACAAAAGGACAAGCTCTCTCCTACCCAAACAATCCCCTTGCTCTTTCACAAAATGAGCAAATCTACAAAACAAGAACAAAAGAAATAGCAATTCTCATCACTAAGCAAATCCCTTGCTTAAAATAAAATAAATAAATAAAAAATGGTTTTCACCACTAAGCATGAGTAAGTATCCCAAGTAATAAAAATAAAAGAAGGGTGTAATGAGCTTGAATTCCTAGAATCCTTAGTTTTTAAAAGCCATGGGGTAATCTCCATTACAGCAACGGATTGAATGGAACTCGTCTGGAAATGGAGTAGCCTTATGCATGGTGATATGTCTGGCACATTAGCGACCTTATTTTATATAGAACATTGTTAGATTATGGTTGAGTAAGATTTTTATGGCTTGTATTACCTAGTAGTATAAACTAAATGCATTCAAACTCAAAATTAGGATGATTATAAGGTGATCCTCATTATAGAAATGGGTTGCATGAAACCCGCCTGGTAGTGAGGTAGTTTTATGCCTCATATAATACATTCATTTTGCACACACAATGATAATAAATATCTAGGTCTTCTTAATAGACTAGCAAATTTCAAGAGTCCTATGTAGTTAGTACACAAATTTTGATCAATCAACTAGGGTGTTTGAGTCTCATAGAAAACCTCAAAAATCACCTCATAGCAACAAATCATCACATACACAATCATAGTTTTCCTTATGAAATTTTATTTATTAAGGGGTCTTCATAAAATAGGATAGATACCGGATGAATATCAGCAATGATATTTAGATGGCCACTAACTATTTTATGCACACCTTTTAGTTTACAAATCTTATAGCTAAATCCCATATATTTCACATATTTTATCTCACATATGCATGTATACGTGTATAATGCTTATAATAAGGCTTAACATTTTAATTCATGATTTTTATACATTCTGTGGTATCTGTCATTAGTCTGTTAAACACAAATTAGAGTCATTTATTATGTTTTAAATGATTAAAACATACATGTACATTGGCATTAGACCATGAACATAAAATTAATGCATTACATACACATTATATCTGCCATATCATGTAATATAAATTAAATGCATAATCAATTAAACATATCTAAAAACATGCATTTAACATTAAATACTGCATCCATATACACATACATAGTATTGCATCCATACATCTAGATCACATAATCTAATCATACATCCATCATCTAACTATTGCATGTCATTAGTACATCACATGTATAGAATAATACATCATCATATAAGCATTACATCCATAAATGCATCCATAACATAAATTAAAACCATAAAAACATGATGAGTCAAAAATATATCATATATATGGGAATATAAAGCATATAATGGAAAAACAAATGACCTGCAGACTACAATTATGGAGGTACTTAGACCTTAAACTAAATAATAATTATAAATACATAGAAATACATGTCAAGTGGAGCTTGCACCCTCAAAGTCACCTCCACCCTTGAACTCATCCTGATGAGACTATTGGGAGCCACTAGCTGCTAATCTCTTTGGTCAAACTAATGACCTGTGATTAGGTCTCACTGATGATTACCCAAAATAACTACAATAGCTTCATTGAGAGCCCCCTACTATAGACCTATTTGGAAGACTTCCCCCATGTAGCCTAACCTGTGTCTCCAGGTAAATAATATAGGTTGCATCGAATCTGCACTGGGCCACAACCTATTTTATGAGGCTTCATAGTATGCTAATATCTACATACTCACCTGATGCTACTAGCCCTTGAATAGTTGGAGCATATGGTGTAGCCTAACCTATAGTTATGACCACCAACTAAACCTATATAGTATCCTACTTAGCTATCCTAAAATCCCTCTCTGTAGTGTTGGAAACCAACTGTATCTGCAAAGCATCCCTCTCTACCATAACCCTATCAATATTTGTCTAGGTTGTAGCCACCTAGGCCTTGAGGACATATATCTCCTCAGAGTACACCCTCCATCACTATTTTCCACTACTCAGCTAGCTTTGGACTATAGCAAGAGTCATCTCTTTATTTGACAACCACCCTTATGCAGTCTGTAATACGCTCATATCTAGACCACCTCATAAGTAGGATCATCCTCACTACCCTCCCCCTCAACCTAGGGCTCCTCTACCTACTTTGTAGCCTATCCCCACTCTCCCTTGGTCCTACGATGAACTCATCATATTGCCTCATCTCTACCCTCCTTCATCACATTCTCTATAGGTCATATCTCTCTACCATAGCCATGTGACCCACTATATATCATACTCTATGCTCGTGTCTGGGTCAACCAAACCAATATCTACCACTATCGAGTCCTTGTCCTCTATGAGTACCTCTAATCAAGGCAACTCTAGATACATATCATAAATTTTATGATGATAGAGGATTAGATCCTCTAGGACATTTTTATATATGCCAAACTATCATGTAACCTAATAGTAGTGGAAATACTCTTGCTTAGTACAATGGCTTCCAATGAGCCATCTCTCATGCTTCACTCGAGCCAAATACATTGTCACCTCAGTCTAGTTAGGGTAATCTAAGTAGGGCCTCCATATGATCTAATCACACTAAATATTGTCCAATGATACAGTGTAGTGTACCAATCAGACTACCTATGGCTATTTGTGGCTAATCTCTTGATATTACGACCATCGAGTTGCATACCCAATGTTTGTATACCCTATCTTAGCTTGAGGTATCGCTAGTCCTACTAGTTGATCCACTCGGATGTGCTACCAATACTATATCTAGAGTAGTAGACTACACCTCAATCCAGTACATCTCTTATGTTGAATATCATAAATCTAATCATATAGATGATCCAATATAGTACTCCCCCATGCCATGATGATCGGTTGCTCTAGGTCACACTCTAATAGGTCCTAAACCATGTTGAAGAGGTTCTAAGGGAACCTCGCTTCTAAAAAGTTTGAAAGTAGGATATTAGAGATGATGTACATTGCCACTACCTACCACTAAGAGAATACATGGGCCTCATACCATGCATTAACCAAGACTCCACTACGGTCCATTCATGTCAAAGCCATATTTGCCTCCTTGGAAAAAATCCTCTAGATAACTCTCTCTCGATGTCGAAGGGGAGTAGAAGTGATGGTTTATTCCTCAAAATGGATACTAAATATCCTATAGATATCCTCTAATTTCATAGTCATATTTCTAATTGGGAGATGGAAATTTTTGGTCCTATTTTCCCAACAATGAGCCAGGGCCATCAGATACACCTGATCTGACATAACTATAGATAGGTGTACAAACTGTCTGAGGCCAATCACCCCAAGCCATGCCCAGTCATAATTATCAAAATATATCCACAAAACAATAATTAGGGTGGTCTCACTATATTGAGCCATAAAAATATGACATATAGAAACACAAATCAACACACAATGCATAAAAATATAAAAAAAAATCAAGAAAAAATAAAATAAAAAAATCAAAAATAAATTAATAAAGTTGGACAGTTACTCTGGGTCCTTATGGCCACCAGGCACAACCACTAGACCCTATGATGGCCTCACCAATGGTCAAAATTTTTATCTTTGGGATTCAAACTCGGTCTCCATACCCCATGATGGCCCCCTTCCTACCAAATGGAATTCATTCCTGCCCAGGATGGCCTTGTAGTGGCACCTAAAAATGGGATGTACCGCATGCTAAAAATGCTAAAAAAAATTAAAATTACCCTTAAGCTACCCTAATATACACATTCCTAAGCTAAGGTGGGGTTTGTTACTAATGGTTTAATGAGGTTTATTTTTCTCATTACTTAGTGAGGTTCATTTTAATTTGTAAAATTACAAGAGGGATTGATATTTCTACCTTCGTAGCTTTAGCTCCTCTTCTCATTGAAGCCTCAGACTAATCCATCATATTTATGTGTATAAATTTTTGCAACGTTCCTTGTTAGATTATCTCTCCTTCACATTACTCCTTTTTCTCTCACTACCAGTTGTCACAATGAGATTAAAAATTGGAAAGTTTTATTTTATATTTTCTAGATTTCATGACCACTAGGGGGTGGATTGGTTGCATTTCGATGCAACTGTCCTACCCTAGGATGGCCTTAGAATTTTTATATTACCACCATTGTACCCTTGGATAGCCTTCAAATGGCTCAAAATAAAAACATTCTTCCAGCATCATGAGCTTTAATTTGGACATCTAACAGCATCTAATGGTCCACTTTCATCAAAAAATTCAAAAATAACAAAAAAATAAATTAAACAAAATCTCAAATGCACCTCGTACCTAGTAATTTACCCTATACACTTGGCATTTGTAGTGAATTGCTATCCATACAATATGATAATATGAGTAAATTACCTTAAGGCCATTTGAACCAAAATCATTCATTGATGAATCAAATTATCTTCACTTCAATCCCCAATAAGGCCATGTGGTCAAACTGCTCCATAAGAACAAGGCATACATTTCATTCTTCCATGAAGTTTTAGCATATCATAAAACATCATGATTCACCTTGAAATAACATCAAATTACTATCATATTGATTCCCTAAGAAATCCATGTGGTTGGACTACTTCATAGGATAGAGATGTACAATCACCAATAATGGTTGAAATCATAGCTATAAGAGGATTTTTTCCTTCTACATTTTTTATAGTCTTGCAATGCTCAAGCAAGTTATATTGGTCAAGTGACTTGTTTCTTTCATCACTTGCCATTTCCTCATTGACTCATCACTTGAGGGAATAGTTATAATCAAAGAATTCATAATCAAAATCAATAATAAAATACTCAATCATACAAATTGCGTTCGTCCATGAATCATTTCTAACAACTATCATAAGCTTCCCTATTTGTTGGGGTAAAAAGTAAAAATACTAAACTAAACCTTTATCATTATGAACTAGTGGAACATGTAGCTACATAAAACTACCCGAATACCTTTAGATTCATCAATTTTTTATATAAATTAAGTCCACAAAAGTGTTGGAGGAAATGATTAAATATTCATGCTCTTTTGTGATTAGCATCTAAAGTTGATCAAATCAGTGAATATCAATAAAATTTCAATGTGATGTTAGGTTGTCTATTTTTTCTCAGTGTTGTGCTTTCACATAATAAACCCAAAAAAGAGACATATGTAGGCACCTAAAATGTCATATTGAGGCAACTACCTATACAGACACCTTTTTAGGCCATATGAATCACCTTGGGCCTTCCCAAGACCTAATAGTGGTTCTTACCACTCAAACAAGGGTAGCCTATTATTTGCAACCTAGATCATCATACCTAGGAATGATTTCTAGCCACCACTATACCCCATGATGGCCTCGAGTCTTGGCTTCTCAACCCTAGTATGGTCGTACCTATAAAAAAATTGGGCTCCCAAGGCCATGCCAAATCAATTACAGGGTAGTTAAGCATAACGACTAACCACGAGAAGGTTCTAGATGTGATGTTTGGGTTGCCTAGGTCCTAACAAAATCTTGGTCTTAGATTATTTTGCAAGCCAAGATTGCCAATTTGAAAACTTATAAGAATATTCCAAGCCTTCATGAAATACATACCCAATCGAATGCAACAAAGTGTTTTCAGTTTGTGTAATAGAGAGAACACACTCTCACAAGTAATAGTGTTACCCAAATCTAGCCATGAATATTGCATTTGCATCAATGGAGTCTATTGGAGTTTGAAGATCAAATTCAAGCATTGTTCACCATCGATCATATTGAATTTGTGCTTATTTCTACATTTAAGTCATTCCTCATGAATGTACCAAGAATTTCAATCCATTTGACAGACTAACCAAATGTTATCCCACATTGAACACAAATAAAATACTCTCTTTTTAGTGGTTGATTCACCCCGAAGCGACCCGCAGGTGTAGCCACTGGACCCTTTGATAGCTAACAAAGTTAACTGCTTTATCCCATGACGGCCTCTTGATGAAATTTGTCTTTACTGTGTTTTCTAGTTATAGTAGCTTTATCAAAACCTAATTGTTATTCTAGCATAGTTTCAGTACAATTTTCATGCATTTCTTTATCATTTTAAGCATTTTTCTTTCAATTTATTATCATGGAAATGGACCTCATTATGAGAGATTCCTCATTTACTACTAATGTCTTGTAAGTGTTCTTATGTGCATGTTTTACATCTTAGTAGGATCTCTCCAACATAAATATTCTTCAATCTTTATCTCATCATGCAGAGGTCGTAAAGAAACCCTCTATAATCAATTTTGAGAAAGCAAAAACTCTACGAATTACACCTACCCTTTGGTTTTCAATTGTAATTTGTATCAAATTGCTATAATCCCTAAGAGGGATATTTTGTAACTACTTTGTAAAATACAATTTCAAATATCAACGCAAAGGACATTTTTTTCTATATTTCTTTATCTTTTTATGGTTACATTATTTGCATTTGTTAATTTTATTTCATATACACGTTTAGGTGTATGGTTTTTGCTACTCTACAGTGACATAATTTTAAATTCTAAAAAGAGCACATGGGAGGATGTGGTTAAATTAAAAATTTGTAGAAAGTGTAAGGGAGGATTGAGAATTAATGTGGTATTAGATGGGGGATTTGACCTTGGAATGTGAAGGAATATAAAATGCATTAAAACTTGGAGGGAAAATGTAGGGGGATTTGGGCATTAATGGGGAGAATTCCAATGAAATTTAGGTGGGGATTTGGGGAGGATTTGAGGACACCTAGGGATTTTCTTAGGATTTTTAAATTAGAGTGCAAATCTCCTAGGGATTTGGATGAGGGTTGCCTTGGGTTTTTCAGGATTTGATTGATATTTTAAGATTCTTTTTGCATTCCCCTTGGGATTGGGTCATGGATCAGAAGGGTGATTAGGGCCTAATGGAGGGCTTAATGGAAGGTTAGGTGGAAAGTAAAGGGTTATGAGAACTTTGAGAGGAGAAGGAGGAATAAATGAGGGGGATTAGGTAGAAGTTAGGAGATTATACAGGCTAATATGGAATTAGAAGAATTAAAAGAGATTTGGGAGAATTTAGAAGAATTTTAGAAATTAGGAGGAAAAGAGAAATTAGAGGAAAACAAAAGACCTAGGGATACCTTAGAAGAACTAAAAGAAATAGATGAAATTGAGATAAAATTATACAACCTTAGAGGGAATTTAGAAGAATTTAGGGAAATTAAAAGGATATTATAGGGAAATTGAGAAGAAATTATGAGAAATTAGGGAAATTTGGACAAATTAGATAGGAAATTGGAAGAATTTTGGGAGGATTTGAGTGAATTTAGGTGGTTGATGATTATTTTGTGGCAATTTGGGAGTTTTGGTGAATTTGTGGAAATTTGAGTGCAAATGACTAAAATTTGGTGTCTATATATGCCCCTTTTTGTACTGCATTGTGTGAAATAAAATGCGGTGCAAAAACAAGAGACATCCAGTCCATTGGATGTAAGTCTTTTGCATATTGCCCCAACAAAAAGGTGAATAATTTTTAAAATTTTAGGGGTTTTGTCTACCCCTCAATTTGCAGGTGAGTGAAATATAGAATTAAATATGAAAGGAAGGTGATTGAAAAATAGAATATGAATGATAAATGTGGTGGTGAGTTATAAAAATGGCTTTTGGCATGGAGAGCATGACTATGTGCTTATGTAATTATGCTTGTGTAGGATTGACTTGATGGGGAAGATGTGATATGTTGAACATCCCCAAAGTGAAATAATTAATTTATTGAGCATTTTGATTGATTGATTGATTTACACAAGTAAGGCAAAGGGTGAAATGTTTGAAAAAAGGATGTAACCTTTTGAACCTGGTGATTGATTGGATTTTGGATATAACAATAGAGATGATATTTTTTGTTGAGGCGTGAGAGGCCTCCATTTTGTAATGATTTGATAGGCACTATGGTGGATGATGAGGTAATTAGTTGTGCATGATGAATGTGTGAGATGATAAAATCAAGGATGGATAATGATAAATGGAAGTAGGTGTGATATATATAATAAATATTTAAATTCCAGTTTGATAATTGTTCAAAAAGTGAATAGACATGTATTGGTATGCATGACTTTAATTACTTATTCATGGGCATCAACACAATGGTACCAACCTGATTGTGATATAAATGGTAATATGGGATGTAAAAAGTGGATGGAATGGATGAACATGTGAATTGATTGTAAGCAAATGTGAATGAGACAACTCATCAATTGGCATTTCCTAGGGATGAAGAATCTAAAAGTGCTTTTTATAGACTCAAACACCCTAATGACCTCATTCAAACTCATATAGTAATAAAGAAAACCCTTGAAGAAGCTAAGACCACCATAGGAATTCAAGTTTCTCAAGGATCAACTATGTTTGTAGTGAATATTCATTACCAATTTTGAGCAAGGTCATACAAATCACTTGTAGCATACGCCATTAATCTATATCACATACAAGTGTATATTTGTACAAAATATCACTAATGTGAAATATATGTCACTACATAAAGGGGATACTCCACTACTAGTCAAACATTTATTGCCATGATGGAGATATCCCCATGGTCTATACACATTGCTCCACTACTAGCCAGACATCTATAGTCCTAGTGGAGACGTTTAAAATTCCCAAGGATATATGATGAAATTGGATGATTTGTTTTTGCATGGTGATGATTTTTCTATATGTTTTTTGCATGAGGGATCCTTGGATTTGGACCATGCACATGATAGGGTGAGCAGAGGAAAACATTCACTTTATAGCAATAGTGACTCATGATTTGGTCTTTCCTATACACCAAAATCTAATTACTATGTGATGCATGTGTGTGGTATAAAAGAGAGTGAGAGTTAACCAAGAACTATTGATAGCTCTCAAGAACTAGTTGACATTCAATAGAGGTTGATTGTAATGCTAAGAATGGTTGAGTGACTGGAAGAATCTAAATATTATTAAAACCAAATACCTCAAAATATAATGTATTGTAGGAGTAGTATGATGATATGGGGTGCTAATGAATAGGAAATGAGCAAGAAAGTGAATAACACATAAAAGTAGAGGACAAATATAATCATGAACATGCCCTTGATTAAGACAATGAAGCCAAGCATAATGGCACTAATAAAAATGATATAGACAATGATAAATAATATTTTTTGGTCAAAAATTAGCTTATACAAAGATCAAATAGAGATAATTATGAGATGAAAAGATGGAAAATGACAAGGAATGAAAAAGAAGAAATATGAAAATGAAAAATAAGAAAGCAGGGAAGGCACAATAGTCTATGGTATGTAGCTACTCAAATCATAACCATACAACTAGGAATGATGTGTGAGGAAATAAGATAGGGAAGGAGATATGGAATAGATGCAAATTGGATACAAGTCAATTAAAAATCAAAGGTGAGGAGATTGTAAATTGAATGCTAATGAGTTGCACATTTATGGTGTGATGTGGTGGGGTCATGAAGAAGTTTGATGATGGTGCAAAATAGGTTGATTGTGTAGACACCTAAAATGCATCGTATTGAGGAGACTACCTATATGGACTCCTTGAAGGCCATATGACCCACCTTGGTTAGCCTAAGGGCTTAAATATTGGTTTTCACCACTCAATAAAGGGTTATTTCCATTTGTAAGCTTATCCATCCCTCTAAAGGATGGCCTCCAAAGGTCGTACAATCAAGGGATGGCACCTAGTCAGGGTCATCCCACCCCAGGATGGTCGTACCATAAGCAGAAAAAAAAAAAGAGCATTCCATAATTGGAAATCAAAACCACCAGTTAAACCCACGTATGAACTCACATCACAATTTTGCATGTGTATGAGCCCGAGTTAGGCAAAAAGCATGATATAATTAGTTCCCATGAGATTTTGAAGAAAAAGCATTTTTTCTCTCAATGCGAACTGATCCTTCATTTTTTCATGCATAGGTTGGCATTATTATTAGATTTATTTCAAGGAACATATATAATAATTCTCACCTCTCTTTCAAAAAGTATACAAAGCTTTCATATTTAAAGTAATGAAGTGCTACCAGATTTTGACCAGAGATCCAAACAACTTTTGTGAGAATCAAAGTGTTATTCATCTCAACTCCCTAAGAATACCATGTCACAAGACTGCTCCAAGGGATAGAGGTGAGCATTTATTTATTCTATATGAACTCGCTCTCTTGCTTCAAATATTCATCCAGACCCATCAAGCTACTACAACAATGCACTCAATCCATTGAAAACACCACAGATCGAACCTAGAGTCGCCCCTACATCAATCTTGAGGAAAGAATCTATAGATTAGCGATAATATCGCTCAAAGATAGTCTGTAGGCTTAGTTACCAAATTCGTCGAATTGTTTAGATAAAATTTTAAATTTGTCAAGTTTAAAACCCTAATGACTTTATTCAACGAATAAATTTTAAATTCGAAAAGGAAATATTTTTTGGCAAAAAAGAATGAAAAAATGCACAGACAAATTAAATTTAAATTTTCTATACATGTTTTGCCATGGCAAGAGGGATGGAGTCATGGACACTTCAGCCATAAAGCCTCTTGGAATTTAATATTATTTTAATTTCCACAATAATGAGCACAGGAAAATCTACAGACCTCCGGATGGCGTGGTGATAACTCATAAGTCACATGGTGATAGTCGTTGTCAACTTTTAATGTTCAAGTTGTCAAAATTTGAAGAAATTGGAAAAACCAGAACCCTCCACAAGCCATCCAAACCATATAACTAAAATTGAGAAAGTTTAAATAATTATTTAAAAACTAAATCTGTGTTGTTGGTAAAATTTGGAAGTTTAAATATTTATTGACAAATTAAAGCTCAATCTGTGTTGTTGGTAAAATTTGGAAGTTTAAATATTTATTGATAAATTAAAGCTCTGACGACAAGATTCAAGTAATGTCAATATATGACAGACATAGGAAAGCAATGTAATGTCTTCACTTAAAATCTGATTGTAGTATATAGAGCTTGTACCATTTGCATCGTTCCCTTTCGCCTGACCTAGGAAAGTTTAAACTTCTTATTATTACCATAAATTAAGAGGGACAAACTCCCAATCTAAATTAGGAGGGAATTAAAACATCTACCAATGGAGGAATACTAATGAACTTAAAGAACTAAGATATCTTCAACTATGTAGCAGATATCGATCCACTATGTACTTTGGCCGTATCTTCAAGGAAGGTGTCAACATGTATAAGGTGGGTCCCTTTTTCTTTTTTGGACTAAGACTTTAACATCAATGGCTCAAGCATCAAATGCAGTAGCAGCATCTTCTTCTTCTGAGTCCCAAAAGCCTCCTCCCACATTAGAGGAGGTGATCGACAACGTGCTAAATGAGCAGCAAGAGTCTATGGTTCTTTCTACCCCTAAAGTTATAATTTTTATTAAATTCGAGATATATTAACTCATATATCAACTACAACATTTTATTTATAATATATCAAATTTTATATGTCAAATTTTATTTTGAATTTTTAAACATGTCAAATTTCTTTCAAATTTCAAGAGTGTCAAACTCAAACATGAACTCAAAATTGGTAACTAAGCCTGTAGGTATGGCCATCCCACATAGATATGACCTCTAGGTTCAGATCTATTTTCTTCATTCTTTATTTCAATAGATCGTAATAGTTTTGTTGCTTTATAGTTCAATTTAGTTAGATCTCATTTCATGCATGCATATATAAATTTTTTATTATTTATCACTTTCATTTATCAATTTATCCACACATGCTATTAACC
Organism: Wollemia nobilis; assembly: GCA_028583015.1. Lineage (NCBI taxonomy): Eukaryota > Viridiplantae > Streptophyta > Pinopsida > Araucariales > Araucariaceae > Wollemia > Wollemia nobilis. The sequence goes on along the minus strand of JAQPPZ010016829.1, from coordinate 1,634,167 downwards.
CCTTTGTGTTCCTTGTGTGCATATTGTAGGCTTTCTACAAGTAAGGAGGAGTGCAAGAGTTTGACATTATCACCCCTCGTGGAGGTCACAAAGAAACCCTCTATAGGACGGTTCGTGGATGCAAGAAGACTGCATAGTGTACCAAAACTATTGTAGAGAGGTTCAAACCCTTGTATTGTGTATCTATTGTATTGCACTATTGAACTCCCTAAAGGGGATGTGTTTGTAATACATTTTGATAAAAACAAGTCATTATTAATACAAAAGGACCCGGTTCATTATTTCCTTGTTTTATCATAGTGTGTTACATTGCATGCTTTTGGTGTTCATTTATTGCTATCATTATTCCTTTATTGGTGCACTAGTTTTTGAGCATTTTAGTGGTGATCATGGTGGGAGCTAGTCCCTTATTATTTTTATTTATTCAATTGTTTGTTGTTTATCTTTTTATTTAGAGGTTACAAGCTTGACTGTCTGCTATAGAGATGGCCCCCATTCAATGATCATTTATCTAGAAATCATTTCTCTGGAATATGACCTCATCTTAGAGAGTAGAAAAGTAGACAGTGGGAACATCATCAAACATAGGATTTCATGGTAATTACGTCTTATCTATTTCTCTATATTTTTGAGCAAAAATTTGTAAGAAATTTTTAAGTTGTAGAGAATAGATAGATAAAATCATTAGTTTCGAACCTTTATTTGTGATCATCTCTCATCCATATGTCCCTAGTCTACAACCATATATTTGTAATATGGCCCCTACAGATGATCATCCCTATGTAGGATGATCCCTATTTGAAGTCATATTTGTCTGATACGGACTCTTATCTACTGCATACTGGACTGATTGCTTGCTACTTGATCCTAGGCTACTCATGTAGGGTTCTGCATCTAAATAGGTTTTTGAAATTGAAATATTCTATACTTAGATATTTGAATTTAAAGCATTATTTTTATGAATTATTGAAAGAGCATGGAGTTTTGGATAATTTTATTTTATTTTGAATAAAAATAAATAGAACCCCACACACCATATTTTATTTTAACATTAACGAGCTAGATTTCATCACTAGTTTTTAATCGAGATCAATGATGGTCGGCTACATCTCCATCCACTAGCTCACACCCTAGAAACTTAGTAGCCAAAAGTGAGTCGTCTTCTAAACTTCATCATCAAAAGATCCTCTACTCTTGGATGCACCCAGAGTGGGAAGGTTAGAAGAGCTATTTTACCATGGGACTCTTTAAAATAATTAGTGGGTGTAGCTATCAATACTGTCCATGCCTTAAAAACAAGAGTTAAGTAAAAGTGAGCCTTCATCGGTACAAGGAAATTAGACACCATGGCCCCTTTAAGGGGTAATTTATTACCATAAGGTTACCCTTGAGCCAATATCCAATACGAAGCCACTTTTTATCATTTGGGTTACATTACCCAATAGGGGGGTGTGCTCAAACTAACTCTTAGTAGTTTTCTATTTTGTTTACACTTAGTTTCATAGGAGATAGGTATTTTCAACATCAAAATGCACCAAATAGTATAGGAATTCACAACTAAGACTTAAAAGAGATAATCACATTACCTGATTGTGTGTTTCTTTGTTTTTTTTTGGGGTAATCAAGACCATGGTAACTACACATGGCCAAGCTTGATCAAGGGCTAATGTCATATAAGATTTTTGAGGATGCATGGTGTACGATCCTAAAAAGCATACACCTGAGCTATTTGCATAATTCTATCAAGTTTAAAATCATGAAAACATGAAGTACAATGAATTAAAAAATATAAGGTCTCTTCTTATTAATTCATACTAAAATTTGATTACAAATAGGTCCCTCTTAGGGATACCAAATGATTGATACAATGATTACAAATATGAAAAGCCTCTAAGTGGGGATGGTGTAATCTGCAAGCTTCTTAGATTCGACATGAACTTGTTCAAGGGCTTATATATGCATTCTTCTCACTTGCTTGGAGGGATTTGACGCTAAATATGCTTTAAATTTTTCAAGAACCTGTGATCTGCATTCAAGAAACAACATAGAGTGATTAGTAGCATATGAGGCCTCTCATGATGAGGCTCTTTTCGAAGATTCACATGTAATATGATAAAGCTTACAATAAAGCATGAAAATATGCAAAGATAAGAAAAGATGCATGAATAACTAGGAAATCATCGTACAAATACAATGGAAAGGATAGATCTACTCTAATATAAGTTGAAAAAGTAGAAGTAATAAGAAATATATGCTAAAAATTGAATAAATGGTGACTCAAACACTAGTCATTGTCGCTAAGAGTAGTCGTGCCTATAGGCCACTATTGAAGATAGTGACTGTTGAGTGTGATCTATTACCTCAAAAACCAAGGGTTGCAACACTCAATTCCTCATCTAAATTGATTTTCAAGGGTCACCTTCGTATCCAAATATGGATTGGTAGTGGAAATCATAAGGATTCACATCAAATCATTATGAATTAGAAATGTATGCTTCTCAATCCTTCAAAATCTCCATGGTTGATCACAGGCTTGGTGATCTATAGTTGGGTAGAACTTCAACTCTCCTTAAGGGTTTTCAACTCATTGCTCACTTGGATAGGGCTTCGCTGCATAAAATCTTAGATATTTATTATTTTTGAGAGGGTGCATATGTAGGCCTTCCAAATTTTAGGTCCTCACTTATTGGAGAAGCCAAGATCCAGATCTACATGAAACTAGCCATTAGGGGGAAAGATCCAGTTCCAAACTTGCATGGGAGTGGTAGTTAGGAGGAACTCTAGGAGATTTGCACCCAAAACTTCTCAAATCCAATGTAATTTTAATTAACACATGTGATTCAAGCCCGCATTTATGACCAATTTTGTTTCAAATGGTAGTAGTTGTCCATAGCAGTGGCTAGCCATATCCACTCTGAGCTTTAGTGGCCTAGGATGGCAACCACTTTGGTCGATATTTTTTGTGCTTGAATAGGCCATAACTACCCCTAGTGAGTGGTTAGAACCACTGCTAGCTCTTATAGAGGTCCAAGATCAGTCATATTGTCTATGGATGTGTCCATATGAGTAGTATCCTAAACATGATGTATTTTAGGTGTCTACAAATACCTCTTTTTATGATGCACTATGGGAAAAATAGCATTGAGCAAAAATATACCACCTAGGGCCATATTATAAGGTATATGATGATCATTGATCTAACCAAAATTAGATACCCCAATCATGAGAAAGGCATGTATCTTAGAATAATTTCTTCCAACAGGATGGAAGGCTTAAATTTGAAAAATCTTTTGCAAATCCAGTAGCAATCAGGTAGCATCAATGCTACAATTGGTCCGATAGGAGGAGAGATTCAAGCTTAACTATCATATTTGATTTTTGCCTTAGCAAAGGGTAATATTATGATATTTTTTAGCAATTATTCATAATACAAATACAATTTGACATGATCGAGTGATCCTTTGTTGATTTTGAATATGATTTTTGATATTATGATGACCCCATCAAGTGATGAGTTGATGAGGGAAGTGTTAGGAAGTGAAGTCACTATGCAGAATAGGAAACCAGGAAATAGATTACAGTAGGTTCAAGTAGGTCATACATCTCAGTTGCTAGACGTCTAGACTAGTATATGTCTAGGCCTGATGTCTGGGCTACTAGATGTCTAGGCTAGCAGACATTTGGGCCTGACGTCTGGGCTACTAGATGTCTAGTCTTGTAGAAATCTAGGCCTAACGTCTAGGCTGGTAGACATATGGGATTGATGACTAGGCTACTATATGTTTATCCTGGAAAACATCTGGAACTATCATCTGTGCTACCGGACATATAGGTTGGTAGACATCTAGGCCTGACATCTAGGTTGCCATATGTCTAGGGTGGTAGACATATGGGCTTGACATCTGGAAAGCCAAACGTCTAGGCTGGTAGACGTCCAACCTAAAATATAACCAAGTAGATTTCTAGGCCATATTTCAAGACAAGAAGACCTCAAGCCAAGTAGAAATCAGAGGAGTGGACTTCTAGGTAGATGATAGGAATACAAAACATGAAAAGTCTTGGGAGAAAAAATGAATAGTCTTTTGGAGGCTTTTGTTGGAAGAGGAAATGAATAGTTTGGAGAATACCTTATGCTCTATAAAATGCATGTGATCCCTTGCATATGGGATGGTTGTTGAAAATATTGAAATGCATGAATGTAAATTTTGCTAAAAATATTAAAAGGAGAAGTTGCCATTGCCCCATGGTTTTTCCTGCACATTACAGGTTTCCATGTAAATATTTGTGTCACTTGTGTTACTATTTCCATGTTCTATATTTTTTTTACTATGCTTCCTCTTGCAGGTGATAAATATTGAAGTTTTTCCTAACATATGGTATTAGAGCTAAGGTTTTGTGCAAGTAGGATCTTCAACAATGAAAAAATATGTAACCAAGTTTGAGATTGAGAAATTTTATGGCAAGAACTTCACTCTATGGAAGATGAAGGTGGAGGATTTTTTGGTTCAGAATGACCAATATCAAGCCTTGGAAGGGTTCACAAGTAAATTGAGCAACATTAAATATGAGTAGTGGGTAATACTTGATAGAAAGGTAGTTTCTACAATCCATATCTACCTAGCAAAACCCATCTTGTTCAATGTAGCTAAAGAGAATACCGTGGAAGCCCTTTGGCAAAAGCTTGAAAATTTGTATGAAACAAAATTAGCAACTAACAAGGTTTTTTTTTTTAAATTAGCTTTATAGCTTAAGGATGAAGAAAATTTCATCTGTAATAGATCATTTGAATGAGTTTAATACTCTGATCAGTAAATTGGTTTTAGTTAATATGAAGATGGAGGATGAAGATTGGGCTATCACCCTAATTTGTTCCCTCCCGAACACTTGGGATCATATGGTGATGACCATCAGTAATTCATCATTAGGAACTCTCAAATTTGATGATGTGGTAGCCACTTTATTGGCAGAAGAGTTGAGGCAAAAAACATCTCTGGAACCCTCAACCAATGAAGCCCTATCTATGAGAGGTTGATCTTTCAAGGGGAGTAAACAAGGTAGAAAATAATCTAGATCTAAATCTAAAGGACGTAAGAAAAAAATGAAGTGATGGATGATGTGTTGTCGTTATGCACATCATTAATTCTCAATGAATTTGTCAATCTAGGGTAGTGTACAAGGCTATTTGCGAAAGGAGTGAATAGGGCTATAACTTAGGTCATTTGGGAGCAATAGGTCTTATTGGTGAAACCGATTGTGTGGGGGATTTAGGACATTTCTATCTCTAAATTGCATAATTTGAACTTTAATCTAATTGCAAAAATGGAAACTAATCATTAACTATAGAAATGAAATCCTAATTACAATTGCAGAATGAGATCTAATTATGTTGCAAAAATAACAGTTGCAGAATTAGAAGTCTGATTATAATTGTAGAAAGGAAGTCTATTTACTTTTGTAGTAATGGAAACCTAATTATAGCATGGAAATTAAGTCTTGTCAATGCTCTATAATAGAAGGTTGTCAATCTTCTATGCAGGGGTTGACAACAAAACACAAAATGCAGTAAATTGCAAAAAATAGTAAATTCTGGAAATGATAATCTAGTAATTTGAAAGCTTGCTAAAAGTGGAGATTACAACCAAACCATTAATCACAAGATCATCCTAATCATAAAATAAGCTAATATTGCAAATACTGTTAGTTGTTTACAAGGAAATGAAAGGACAAGTTTTACAACTTATTCTGCTGTAGCAAAATCAGAATAAAAACCTGTTGTTAGTCCTCCTCCTAGGTCTGGAAGTGGCCAGCCTCCTTGTCCAGAAGAAGGTATGAGTCTTTCTCTCTCTCTAGATCTTACTCACACTCATTCACAACAACATGAATAAAAATAGTGCACTTTATTGATTCAAGAACATAATTACAATATTGTTGCTAAAAACCCATTACAGACTATAAATCACTTTTCTTATTATTACACTACTTGCTTATTTTCTCCTACTATTCTTCTTATTAGCTCAACCTGGATGGGAGCCATATATTTATAGATGTCCTAAGATCTACTTACAAACTAAGAATATCTCATTTCTATCCTAAATATCTAATCCTATTATGCTGCAACATTTCCTGGGTTTATCCTAGAAGAGGATCAAACTTGATCTTTTCCATAAATGGTGGCTTTGGTCGGCAAGGACGACAAAGTCAGATGGGAGATATTTTCCCTTACCCTTTTCAATATTTCTTTCCCTTTTTCCATCATAAAAAATTGGTCAACAAGTCAAAAAGCACATTCTGTTCTCATTCCAAAGATAAGTGGCTCATTTCGAAGAGACTACATTTCTCATTCCGAAGATGTCCGCTCATTTCGAAGAGACTATGTTTTCTCATTCCAAAGATGTTTGTTCATTTCGAAGAGACTTCAAAATGAACAACTGTGTGCTCTTCAAATGATTTCATCTACATTTCTCAGGTGGGTTATCTCTCAGGATCAGATTTCAATGGTCTTCATCTCTTTCCATGTGTGAATTCCATGCCTTGCCATTTATTGGCAACTGGCTGGAATTTACATTGGAAAACCAGTTTTTGCTACACAGTAATAGTTTGCTTGCACTGTTTGCTAGATTTAGATAAAATAAATGCTTGAGACATATTAAAACAAAACTAGTGAAATGCTGCTATCAACCTAAGCATATTTCTCATTTAGCAAGTCATAACAAAATAACATAAAACTATGCAAAAAGCTGTAAAAATCAGAATATAGTATTTCTAATACATTGATCATGCAAACAGTTAATACACAACATATTGAATCAACTTAACTAGCATATCAGATTAAACATAAGAGTTTTTAGGCAATTTCAATGTTCAAAACATGCTATGATTGAGGCATTTCCAGGCCTCATCATTTTCCCCCAACTTATATTAATGCATGTCCTCATGCATTCTATTGGGCTATGGAATCACATATGTCCATATTCAAATTCCATGATCTGTAGAACAATTTGGTGCCTATATAATATCCCCTGTTCTCTTGAAGGTTTCTGAGCCATTCTTCAAACTGATCATCAGGTTGAGAATCTTCTTCAAAGTAGAAGGAAACTAGAGTAATGATGGTTGGAGGCCTAAATCTGAGACCTATCCAATGATGTTGCATGATTTCAATCAATTGTATCACTCCTTATACCCTTCTTCTGGACCATTCTAGGTTAATGGGGGAGATGGGTTCCCTTTTCTATAAAGAAATGGAAAGTTCAACCCATCTGTTTCTGCAGATTGATAATGCTGGAACAAAATTGTCATTATAGAAATTTTGGAATCTGGTCACACAGTCCCTCAAATTTTTCAAGTACATCCTCTTTACATCATCCCTGTTCATCATGGTGAAGTGTTGTCTAGTGATAATTGGGTGATTTGGCTGAACTGCTCTGACTAACAATTCAGCTCTTGATTCAATTTCTTTATTTTGTCTTTTCTCCTGGTCCCAATAAAACTGATTTTGTAAAGTGGACATGAATGCTCTCAGTTGAACATCTCCTATGTAAATTTGAGGGTGAAATTCTACCTCTTCTAGAATAAAGAAGTTGTGTAAAAATAGTTCACATAGGAGATTTTTTTGTTCTACAGGGCTGTCAAAATATGCTTCCAAGAAATCTATAGTTGTGTCCAATTTATATGGGAGACCTGAGCTAATCCTCATGACCTGCCATCTGAGATATTTCTCTTTCAGAATAAGACTATAAAATCTAGCCGACCATCTAAATTGGACCAAAAATTCAGCAATCTGACATAAATCAGTCACTTTTTCCTTTAATGCCTTGATCTCTGTTTCTTTTGCCTCTAACTATTTTCCTTCCAATTTGAATTTTTCAACCTTAGTGGCAAGCTTCTCATATCTGATCACCCAACTGGCTATGTCTGCATTATATTGCTCTAGGGATACAGTATTGGGTGGTCTAACTACAGGTGGAAATCTGGGTAGCAGATCTACCTGAACCCCTTTTTCTACTACTTCTATTGGTTGGTCATCTGACAACAATTCCACTTGTACCCCCTTTTTTGCTATTTCTATTGGTTGGTCATCAGACAATAATTCCACTTGTACCCCCTTATCCTCTACTTTTATTGAAGGTGTAACAGTTTGAAATACAGAGACCTCAATTGAAGGAGTACTTACTTGAACAATTTCATGCTGCTGCTTGGACTATTCCTATGCTGGTGTTTCCTGCTGTGACTCATCTTCGGTATCCTTTTCTATGCTCTTTACCAATTTTGGAGCATCTTCAGAATGAGAAGGCAATGCTTCAGAATGGAAGGGCACTTCTTCAGAATGAAAGGGTGCTACTTTAGAATGAGCACCTATGTCTGCCTCAATAGAGTCATCTGCCCTAGATAAATCCACAAGTAATTGAGCCAAATCATCCTCATCAATGGATACAATTGGCTATTTTTTAGACTGTGATAGCCTCTTCCTCAATTCTGCCACTTCCTACTGTAATTCTACAATCTTCCTTTCCTGCATCTCAATGATATTTTCTTTTTCTTCAATCCATTTGGTTTGTGTTTTGACAACACTTCTTGCTGCTCTCAGCTGTTCTGTGATGTCTACCTTCTCTATTTCTATTTTAGAATCTGATGTAAAAAAATCATCTATAGTTGGCTGCTCAACAACTATCTCATCTTCTACTTCAGCTGTCTGCTCTTGTTCAGGAGGTTCCATGAAACTATCTATGATTGCATCTACATTTTCTATGGCCTGTTGAACTGTAGCCACTTCAAAACTGTCTTGCCCAGTCTCTTCCTCAATTATCTATTCAGGGAATTCTAAAAAATATTTAGGGGCTAGTTGCACTTCTGTAACATCTGGACTGCCCTATCCACCTTCTTCTTCTATCACCTATTCTGCTATTTCTCTCAAGTGGAGTCTTGTAGACCTCCTAGTTCCTGATGCAAATTTCTTCTTTTTGCTTTGTTTTTTGGTGATAGCAGGGGTTGTGGGGACAGTTTTAGATGCTTCTATTTCCCTTGTTGTTTCTTCCCCTATTTGGCTAGGCACTTCACTCCCCTATTTTTATAGATCAATAACAACTTCAAAAAAATGAACTTTCTTCTATTTTTCTTTTCGATTGCCAGTTCCAGACCCTCTCTTCTTTTGTTTCTTAGCTCGTGAGGTTGAAGGTTCTGGAGAAAGGTGCTCTATTGCTTCTGTTGGGTGTGTTTCTTCCTCTGTAATAGCCTCTATGGTAGTATCTATTTCTTCTTCTACAACAACATCTACAATAGCATCTGTTTCTTCTTCCTCTTCATCCTCATCTCCAAAAACTACATCATTCAGGGTAGAGTAAAACCTATCAAAGCTTCTAGGGTTTCCTCTAAAATGGTGTTGGCAGACTAATTTAATAAGACCATGGTGGCGAGGGCTCCCTTTTCCTTCCTGATATATTTTTGCCATATTTTTCAACTCCTGGTGCAGATACAGGGGAAGATTTACCCTAACTTCTAGCTGTTGCCTACCATGTCTTAAGTGGTTCAAAATTTTGAGATGATGCCCTGATAAAAGTACATACTGCCCTTCACAGGTTAGAAATTTGATTACCCATGTGGCCACTTCATCCCAGGGTTCCTGTAGGCTAGCCCTTTTTACCCCCTTGCATGTGTTGTTGTGTATTAAGTATTCTGGCTCCCTATCGTTTTCTTCCAAAAATTGATTAACTACATTTGCCAGTGTATTTTTGCCAGATCTAGAAATTGGAAGACCTTCTAATGGAAGCTCAGTAATTTGACTTAAAAATTTAGGGGTTACCTCAATTTTCATGTCGTTAATGTGTGCCCGGTTATTTCTGAATGTGTGAGCGAACATGCCGGCCAAATCTTCAGAGGACCCATTAAATTTGTCCAAAAATGGCATAAGCCCTCCATATTCAAAAATCTACAGCACTTCTAGATTTTCTCGGAGGTGGGTGGTATCTGCTGGTTCCATTTTTGTCTTTCACCCCATTTTCCTATTTTGGTACATTAAAAACTGCTCACTTCTATTGCTATTCCTCCGCTGGATCGTTGGTTTTTGGTTTTTGTAGACTTGCAGGGTTTGTTTCCAGGTTTTCAATTGCCCTATTTTTCTTCTTCGGAATGAACTGCAATCTCAGCACTGTACCTCGTAATAATTTTGCGTTAGCAAATATGTCTTCGAAAGGAAGGGTGGCACACGTTTCTATTTTTTCTTTGAACACCTGTCCATTAATGGTTGCACAGATGTCCTTACCATCAGATCCACCTCACTTGTTTTTAGCTCCTCTGTTTTACCCATAGATTTTCATGTGCATGATTATTAGATCCACCTCACTTGAATATTATATTGAATGCTCATTCTGAAGATTATGATTTATTGCAAAAAAATACCTCATTCCAAAGATTATGATTTAATTTTGAAGACAAGTCTTCATTCTGAAGATCATGCTTCATTGCGAAGGCAAATCCTTATTTCAAAGACAAAGCTTCATTCGAAGACAAATCCTCTTTTCGAAGATCATGCTTCATTCCGAAGACAAATCCTCATTTCAAAGATCATGCTTCATTGCGAAGGCAAATCCTCATTCCAAAGACAAAGCTTCATTCTGAAGATAAATCCTCATTCTGAAGACAAAGCTTCATTCCAAAGATAAAGTGCAACATTCATTCTACTGTCATTTCGAAGACAATTTCAATCCGAAGACAATACAACAATTAATCTGAAGAAGATAGCAGGCACTATTTTTGGCATTCTTGTTCTGAAGATTAGGCAGAAACCAATATTCTCATTCTCAAAACATGTTTTAAGTATGCCAACTCTTATGGATACCTTTTATGCTAATGGTTAATTGTTATATACTATATACCAATCATTTACAATGAAGAAATGTAAGAAATATATACCTGATTAAAACAAGTTAATGCAAGTTTTGAAGAATGACTGCTTTTGTTGATGTTCTATTGAGATTTTCTGCAATATTTCAAAACAAGTGCAGTTGGTGAATTTGTACAATGATGATTCAAAAATTTTCAAGGTTATGCATGCCAAAAAACTGGTTTTCATGCATACCAACCCATAGGTGCCTTAGGAAAGGTTTTCACTACTGAGCTATTCATTTTTCTCTCTTTTTTTCTTGGTTTCTTTTTTTTACCTCTCATTTTCTCTTTTTTTTTCTTGATTCTGATTATGCTCGTGAAGGAATTCATGATTTCCTTGAAATCATGCCCATGAAGGAATTCACAATCAGAATTTATTCATCTTTTTGTTTTCTGCTTTTTTTAATTTTTTTTTTTTTTGCTTTTCTTGAAATCCATGATCATGCTGATTGTATTGAAGTGGAAGAGGAAATCTCTTCCACCTATTGTGCATCCAAACTATCAAGTTGCTGCAAGAATTCCTCTTTAGTCAGAGGTGTATGGTACACCCTAAGGCGATGTCCATTCACTACCAACTTTCTCTGTGACCCATCAATAGGAGATAGACAAGTTGCTCCATTGTCAAATACCTCTTCAATATGGTAAGGTCCAAGCCATCTAGTTCTCAGCTTTCCAGGGAAGTCCTCATAGTGAGAATCAAATAGCAAAGCCCAATATCCTTGCTAAAATTTCCTCTGCTGAATGTGACTGTCATGCCACAACTTCCTCTGCTCCTGAATTACTTCAGTTTGGTGCAGAGCATCCAACCAAAGTTCATCCAATGCATTCAGCTGTAGAATCCTATCCGTATGTGCCTGTGACAATTCAATCCCAATTTCCAATGCTGTGCGCAATGTTAGTAGCTCAAATTCAATAGGTAGGAGGGGATTTTTACCAAAAACTAGTTCATAAGGTGTGAATCCAGTAGTGGATTTCCAAGTAGTATTGTAAGCCCAAACTACTTTAGGTAATTTATCTAGCCAATTTCTCCTATGAAAAGCTACTATTTTTGTTAAGATTCGTTCCAGTTCCCTGTTTGTTACTTCAACCTGGCCATTTGCTTGTGGGTGGTAAGGTGATGATTTCCTATGTTTGATTTCATATAATTCTATAAAAGCCTCAATGACTTTAGATGCAAATTGGGGTCCTTGGTCTATGGTGATAGACCGTGGAGCTCCAAATCTCTAAAAAATCTGAGTATACAAGAAATCGATGACCTCTTCACGAGCATGTTTGAAAGCACGCACCTCTACCCACTTTGTCAGGTAATCAGTGCATACTAGAATATGCACCTTTCCTTGAGAAGGTGGATCAATAGGTCCTACAAAATCAAGCCCCCACCTCTCAAATGGCTCTAAAACCAATTGAGGTTGTAGTGGCATTTCATTTGTATGAGTGGGTTTCCCCATTCTTTGGCATGCATCACAATGCTTGATGTACTTTTTCACATCCTTGTGAAGAGATGGCCAATAATATCCTGTCCCTAAAATTTTTCTAATTGTGCTTTTTATAGAATAGTGTCCACATAAGGGTTCATCATGACAAGCCCTAAGGATATCATATACCTCATCCTTTTGGATACACCTACGTAACACATGGTCAGGAGTGCACTTAAAAAGTATACCCTTAATCCACTCAAAGGAAGAACTCTGTTTGATCAATTGTTTTTTCTATTTTGAAGTGAAATGTGGAGGAACTTTCCCTGTGACCAAATAATTGGCTATATCTGCAAACCAAGGTGATTGGATAGATATAGCAAATAATTTTTCATCAGGAAAAGTGTCCTCAACTAATTCCCCTTCCTCTGTGTTCTGCAACCTGGACAAAAAATCTGCTACAACATTAGCTTTTCCTGGTTTGTTGATTATTGTGATATCAAATTCTTGCAGCAACAATAACCAATGAATAATTCTTGCACTTACCATAGGCTTATTCATCAAATACTTAATGGCAGTATGATCTATGTGAATAAATATTTGATAACCTATGATGTAATGCCTAAATTTGTTGATGACATAAATTACTGTCAAGAATTCTTTTTCAACTGTGGTATAATTTTTCTCAGTTCCTGTCAAATTCTTACTAATGTAGTAGATGGCATAGTGTTCACCCCATTGTCAATTTGTCCTAATACTGCTCCAATTGCAGTATTGGATGCATCAGCCTATATGTGAAATGGTAATGTCCAATTAGGCCCTCTTAACACAGGTGGAGTTACTAATTTCTCTTTCAGAGCTTCAAATGATTCCTGACACCTTGCAGTCCAGGAGAATTTAGAATCTTTAGTCAACAGGGCAAACATGGGATTGGCTATTGTGCTAAAGTTGGGAATAAACCTGCGGTAAAAAACAATGTGTCCTAGGAAGCTTTTGACATCAGTCTAATTTTTATGGGGAAGAATATTCTTGATAATTTCCACCTTCTTTGGATCAACCTGGATCCCTTGAAGAGAGATGTTATGACCAAGAACTATTCCTTCCTCCATCATCATAAAACATTTTTCTGGATTCAATGATAACTGGTATGTTTCACAATGAGTTAAAACTCTATCAAGATTTTCTAATGTAAAGTCAAAAGTCTATCCACATACTGTGAAATCATCCATGTATATCTCAACACTGTTGGTAGTCAGATCAAAAAAAATTGCTAAGACTACTCACTAAAATGTTGTTGGGGCATTACACAAACCAAAAGGTAAAACCCTATAGGCAAATGTTCCCCATGGACAGGTAAAGGTTGTTTTCTCTTGATCTTCAGGTGCAACCTGAATTTGATTATACCCACTAAATCCATCAAGAAAAAAAAAGTATTTATTTCTAGTAAAGGTATCTAACACCTGATCTATGAAAGGTAATGGAAAATGGTCTTTGTATGTCACTTTATTCAGCTCTCTATAGTCTACACATACTCTCATTTTTCCATTTTTCTTAGGAACTATAACCAATGGAGAGACCCACTAGCTATCAGAAATTGGGTAAATGAATCCTACCTCCAGAAGTTTTTCAATTTCTTCCTTTACAATATCCCTAAAGGCAGGATTCAGTCTTCTCTGGGGTTGTCTTACTGGCTTGACTTATTTAGTATAAATCCTATGGGTATATCCAAGGTGAATTCTTGCTTCCTTGTAGTCCCATGCAAAAGCATGACATTGTTAGCGTCTTTGTTATCTTTATTCTTGTTTGCTAATATATTATTTGTCCTACTCTTGCATTTGTTATCTCGTTATAACAAAGTGCTTATTGTAGCTGGTTCGTTCCGGCGGTTCTCCATTGTAATCCTATTTAATGCAGAGCTGAATAATAATCATCGTTCCGAATTCTTACATGGCATCAGAGCCGGATTGGGACGGGATCTGTTTGCAGTGAAAGGAGCTGGAGGCGGAGGAGCAGAGAAATTTTTTATTTTTTTTTCTGTCGCGAGATTAAAAAAAAAAAAAGCGCGCTGCGTCACTGGTCCAACCACTGCGCGCGAGCTCGACGCGCGGCCAGGGACGCGGACGTCCCGTGTGCGCACAGGGCGCAGAGCCCAGGGACGCAGACGTCCCATTGGAGGGAGCGGACGCGACGGCGCCGCCCCGGGCCCAACGTTCCCCCCCACCCCCGCGCGACGCGCGATTTGCGCCGCGCGGCGCTCCCGAGGTGGCCCCGCCCCCTCCCCACCCCCACCACCGCGCGACGCGATCCGCGCGTGCGCGGTCCCCGAGGTGGCCGCCCCCTCCCCCCCCCCCACTCCCCGCGCGACGCGCGATGCGCGCGCGCGCCGCGCTCCCAGAGGCACCCCCCTCTCCCTACCTGCGGAGCGGGAATTCAAATTCCCGCCCGTGCGGGAAATCGGATGGGGTATAAACCTCCCCCCCCCGCGGGTCTCACGCAGTCATTGCGCAGAAGGGCCGAGGGCCTTCAAATCCCTGCGCGCGGGGCTGGCCCTGGTTTTTTAAAAAAAAAAAAAAAAAACAAAACAAAACAACGGGCAAAGAGCGGAAGAGCGGTCGACGGCAAGAAAAAAATTTTTTTTGGACAACACAGAGGGCGGTTCGACGTAAACCCCCCGGGCGAAATTTTTTTTTCGAAATAAAGTTCCCGCTGCGACTTGCAGAGAGGAAGCCGAGCCGGAGGCTGCTGCAGAGGGTGTTGAAAAGGGAGGTGACTTGCTGATTTTTCCGGATCAGCCCGCTGGCTCACGTGGTCGTGAGCCGTGCGGTAAGGCTCAGGGAGCCTGCAGGTCGGGGGTTCAAATCCCGCCGACCCCCCCAAGGTATATTTTTTTTTCAAAGTTTTTTTATAATTATTAATTTTTAATTAAAATTTTTAATTTTAATTTATTTTTAATAGTTTTAAACTTTATAAATTAAAATTTAATTTTAATTTATTTTTTCCTAAAGTTTTAAAACTATATAAATTAAAATTATTTATTTTAATTTTAAATATATAATAGTTATTAAAAATGCTTTGTTAAAAGAATTTTTTTTAAGGGGGGATATTTTTTTTCAAAAAATCAAAGGGGGATGTTGAGTAATTTTTTGAAATAGCAATTTGGCATTGTAAAAGGTGCATTTTCGGCTGTGACCGACACCTTGTGGGTTATTCTAGTGGGCATTTTTTTTTGTTGTATGTTGCATATTTCATTTTTGCACTATAACATTAAAAATTAAAATCAAACACTCCCTAAGTCCCCGGAATATAAAACCCATCTGTGCAATTTATTTGCACTGCAGCGTTCGGTATTTGCGATACCTCTGGCCAGCACTTACAGGTAAAGCTGTCGTGATTTGGCTACTGTATCCGCCGCCTAACATAGCTGCTATAACGACGTCTGAGCTTGTTCTCTATAAATCGTCGGGGAGGAATAAGTACGCCATTTTTGCATTTTTTACTCCATCCACTACCCTTTATCGCACTTGTGTTTAGGCGTAAATCCTGACGAAGTATTCTTCATAGTGTTTAGGGGAAGTTACGCCCCACGCATGAGAAGAATCTTCTATGGTAGGTGCCATCAACAAGGCGATTCCCTTTCAGTACCGCTTATGTTCCACGTATCGTATGATCTCTAAATTTCACCTATAGTCTCCCTCACGTAAGGGCGGGTGATTTTTTGTTGATCTTTCTAAATACCTATAGTTTCCCTCACGTAAGGGCGGGTATTTTGTACGGTATATTGGCCTAGCAAAAGGTATATAGAAAGGGGGACCAATTTGGTGATATAAGGAACCTTCACTATGGCCGTTGTTGCAAAATTGATGACTGATCCGCATCAGTTATTGAAAGGTCCAAATTATACACCATGGAAACATAAGATGAAGGCTATTCTCCAAATGGAAGATTTGTGGGATATTGTTACTGGAGTAGCAACAAGGCCTTCACCAACGGCGGGATCCACGGGTCCTTCGAGCGGATCGGATTGCTTTTGACAAGAAAGACAGTAGAGCAAAGGTGCTCATTTTGTTTGTTGTTTCAGATGAAGTGCAACCTCATATAGGTGATAAAGCAAGTGGTAAAGAGGCATGGGATGCCCTTAGAACCATCTATGAGGGGAAGAATGAATCCACCATTCTTCATCTTCAACAATAACTTCATAACTCTGAGTTTGAGGCTGGGTGAAACAGTTGAAATCTTTCTATGCGAGTGTACGAGTTGAAAGAGAAATTGAGTTCTCTCGGAGATACCGTGGATGAAAAGCTTCTCATTTCACTTGTGATGAGAGCTTTACCTTCTTCATTTGATATGTTGATAACCTCCATCCAGGTGTCCCAACGACAAATTACCTACATCGAGTTGGTCAATCTGCTCCAACAACGGGAGGCACGCCAACTTCACAAGGATGATTCTTCCAATACAGCCCTATACACCAACGAGGCGGGGGTTCTAGGAAGAAAGGTAATGGGCAAAAGGAGGCAATTAGGAGGCAACTTTAGAAAGGAGGAAATTCTCAACAGGATACGAAAGGAAAAGGCAAGCAACCTCAACGAGAAGAAGAGGTGGTGCAAGATCCGTGAGAAAGACAACCATGACACCAACAGGTGTTGGCATAAGAACAAGCAAAAAGGCCAAAACAAACCACAAAATAAAAACAAGCAACCCCAGGTGAATGTTCGTTGTTGAAGAATCGACTCGGATTTCGAATGGGCACACAAGGTGCTCATGACTACCACAGATTCCACTCAGAGGGATCCTATTTGGTATGTCGATTCTGGAGCTAGTAAACATATGACTGGCGACAGATCGTGGTTTGAATCATTTGTGGCCAAGGAGGGCAAACCTGTCACCATTGCTGATGATAAAACCTACAGGGTTCAGGGAGAGGGTACAGTTTCAGTCACTCTTCCTGATGGCAAGTGTCAGATTGACAAGGTCCTCTATGTTCCGGGATTGGCCAACAATTTGTTGTCAGTGACACAAATCTTGGACAGAAATATGGTTGTCAACTTTCGTGTTGAGAATGGAAAGAAGTGTTGTACAATTACCAGGAAGGGTAAGCAGATTGCAACAGCTTCATATAAGCATGGCTTATTTGCACTAGATGCTATCTCTACTCCACATGTTGCCATGATTGTCTCTACCAAGGAGGCAACTTCCCTATGGCACAAGAGATATGGGCATCTTAGTTATGGCTACTTACTTGAGCTCAGCAAGTATGAGATGGTAAAGGGTCTTCCTTCCCTTTCTGCCACATTGCCGAGTGTGCTCGCGTCGCTTGGCGGGAAAGCGGCATAGAGTACCATTTGAGAAGAGCTCTACAAGAGCAAGAAAACCTCCGGAGCTAATTCACACCGATCTATGCGGTCCTTTCACACCCAACGGTGTTGGAGGGAAGAGGTACTTTCGAGTTATTCGTAGATGACTACTCACGAAAGATGTGGGTTTTCTTTCTCAAACTGAAATCTGAAGCTTTTGCATTCTTCCACCAGTTCAAGAAATCCGTTGAGAAGGAGTCAGGGGCTTCTATCAAAACCCTCCGCTCAGATCGAGGGGGAGAGTTTACCTCTAATGAATTTTCTGCATTCCTAGATAAGCATGGGATCAAGAGACAGTTAACAACTGCCTATACTCCTCAGCAGAATGGAGTTTCTGAGAGAAGGAACCATTCTATCATGGAAATGGTTCGTTGTATGCTCACAGGTGCAACTCTTGGGCAACAATATTGGGCGAAGCTGTCACCATCTGCAGTGTATCTTTTGAATAGGGCACCCACAAAGGCCCTAAAAGGAATGACTCCACGGGAAGCATGGAGTGGTCGAAAACCCTCCATATCTCATCTACGTATTTTCGGGTGTCAAGCTTTCATGCACATACCGAAAGAGAAAAGGAAGAAGCTAGATGAGAAACAACTGAGATGTATTTTTCTTGGATATTACGAGCACTCTAAAGGATATCGGTTGATAGATCCTTTGACCAAGAAAATTCATATCAGCGAGAGATGTTGTCTTTGATGAAGCTTTCACATCACAGAGCACATCTACGAGTACACCGAGGATATTGTGGAACCAAAGGAAGAGGAGATTCCTTCGTCAACACGGACAGGGAGGTCCTTCTACATCTTCTTCACCACCACCGAAGGAGAATCCTAAATGGTGTACAAATACAATCGAGAGATGCAAATTTATCCACTCCTCCCAATTTGAATTTGGATAGACCTCGTACACGCAGTATGGCTCAAAAGGAAAGAGAAGCCAGAGAAACTGGTGAGGTTGATGATCTTTGTCAATCTTTTGAGGAACTTTATGTGACTCCAAGTAGAGAAGTTGAGGATATGGATATTGATGATGACAGGGCATTCATGTCTACCATAGATAGTCTTGAACCTGCATCAGTGCAAGATGCTCTTAGTGAGCCTCAGTGGAAGGCCGCTATGGATACAGAGTATGAGTCTCTGATGAAGAATAAAACTTGGAAGCTTGTTGATCTGCCGCATGGAAAGAAACCTATTGGCTGCAAATGGGTATACAAAGTCAAGTACAAGGCGAGATGGAACAATTGATAAGCATAAGGCCCGACTTGTTGCAAAGGGCTATGCTCAAAAGGAAGGCATCGACTATGAAGAAACTTTTGCACCTACTTGCTCGGATGACCACAATTCGGGTTATGTGTGCTATGGCAGCACAATATGGGTGGAAAGTTCACCAAATGGATGTCAAAAGTGCCTTTCTTAATGGTGATCTCCAAGAAGAAGTCTATATGACTCGGCCTGAAGGATTTGAAGTGGAAGGCCAACAGCAGAAAGTTTGCAAATTGGTCAAATCCTTGTATGGTCTGAAACAAGCTCCTCGAGCTTGGTATATAAAAATGGACAATCACCTAATGCGGCATGGATTTAAGAGATGTCCAGTCGGATGCAAACCTCTATTTCAAGAAACAGGGTTACGAGATAGTGTTGCTTGTACTCTATGTGGATGATCTGCTCATTACGGGGAGTTCGAGAAGATATGATCTCTATTGTCAAAAGAAACTTGTGCAAATCTTTTGAGATGACAGATCTCGAACTTCTCCATTACTGTCTTGGTCTGGAATTCAGCCAGAAGGAGCACACCATCAAAGTGTCTCAGAAAAAGTATGCCAAGACATTGCTCGATAAATATCGCATGGTCGATCGCAAGCCAATGGCAACTCCTATGGAGAATGGACTTCGATTATCGCGATATGATGACTCACCTCGGGTAGATGGCACTCTCTATCGACGGTTGATTGGGAGTCTCATATATCCGACCAATACTAGGCCGGATCTCGTATTTCTTGTAAACTATCTTTCGAGGTTCATGCGGGAGCCTAAGATTACTCATTGGAAAGCGAGCAAAACGTGTTCTTCAATATGTCCGTGGTACTATAGAATATGGCCTAGAATACAAGAGGAACAACAAATTCTTCTTGCAAGGATACACGGACTCCGACTATGCCGGATCATTTGATGATCGCAAGTCAACTTCCGGATACATTTTTCATCCGGGATCCGGTCTGTCTCTTGGCACGACAAGAAGCAACGGTGGTTGCTATTTCTTCAACGAGAGGCGAGAATATCGCGCCGCACGTGAAGCCGTGTGCGAAGTGATATGGTTACGTCGCATTCCGACAAGTATGGGCCATCCATCAAAATCTCCAATACACTTGTTTTGCGACAATCGAGGTGTTACGAACCTCGTCAAGAATCCAGTCCATCATGAAAAAACAAAGCACATTGACACACAATGTCATTTCATTCGAGAGGAAGTTCCAAAGCACCGAATTCGGCTTCGACACATTCCCACAGATGCTCAAGTTGCAGACATTTTCACTAAGGCACTTGGACGTGTCAAATTTGAATTGTTTCGCAGCTCACTTTGTATTGCAAAATAATGTAAGGGGATGTTAGTAGTCTAAGTATAGCTATTAGTTATTACATTACCCAAATAATGTAATAAAGGGGGATGTTAGCGTACTGTTATACTGTTACTGTTTGCTAATATATTATTTGTCCTACTCTTGCATTTGTTATCTCGTTATAACAAAGTGCTTATTGTAGCTGGTTCGTTCCGGTGGTTCTCCATTGTAATCCTATTTAATGCAGAGCTGAATAATAATCATCATTCCGAATTCTTACACATGCTTCTGCAAAACTGTTATCAACTTTTCTTCCCCTTCCCTAGTGAGCTAGCTATTAATGTTTAGTAATTTGCTTGGCTGGACTTCTATTTGTTTTGTATTTGGAAGGACTGAATTCACTTCTTCATACCTAGTGATTAGGGAGTTAAGATGGCATTGATGAGATGGGAGGAAGTAGAAATTTCTGTTTCATTTATTCTAATGGAATCATATCCTGTATGGAATAGTGAGAAGGAAAAATCAAGTGATGGTGCCACCCATGTGGTAGTGAAACTAGTGTTTCTGTGATAGTGTAGATGGTTCACCTTCAAAATTTTGGTTCTCCTCATTCCTAACAATTGCTGGATATTTATTACTTCTTCTTCTAACCCTTGTTCATGCAGAACATTCATTAGGATAGTTTCATTTTCTAAGTTTTCTATGTCATGGAGGTCTTCTGTGTGTTCCCTTACTACCAAGGTGGCTAGTGTGGAAATAACCTCCTCTGATTCTTCATATGAATCAGGAAACCATAAATGACCTAAAAAATTGCTGGAGGGTCTTGCAGGAGGATACAGGAGATATTTTTTTAGATCAATACCATTTGAAATAGTCATTTTTCTAGATCTGCAGTCTATGAAGGCTGCTGTAGTTGCAAGCCAAGGTCTTCCTAAAATGATGGGATATCCATGTGTTGAATTTCTTGGTTGTAAAACCAAAAAATTTGTAGGGAATTCCCAAGATGAAACTTCTATAGGAACATCTTCAATGATACCTTCAGGTTTTGCAACTGACCTATCAGCCATTTCTAAAACTATAAATGTGGGGCTGAGATGCTTGAGCTGTAATTGTTTCATTATATCCTTGGTCATGACATTTATTGCAGCTCCTAGATCTACTAAGACATTTGATATTGGTATTGAACCTATAGTAACTATGATAACTAGACTTCTTGGGTCACTATACTTTGGAGGTAATAGTTTTCCAGATAAGAGATCAACTATCTTTCCTTCAACTCTGAACAGTCTTGGGAAATGCTTTCTTTTTTCTTTTCGCTCTTCTAATGCACAAATATTGGATAGTACTTTTAATCACTGGTATATCCTTAATGGCTTGCAATAAGGGCAATGATATAGTTAACTTTTTAAGTTCCTTGACCAAGTCTGATTCAGAATTTTTTGTTGTGGTATTGAATCTTTCAGGATATGGAATTATCCTTGATGAAGGTAATTGTTCTACCTGTGGTTCTATTTTTTCTTCTTCTTTCTCTATTGTTGGTTCCACTATAATTGGTTCCAAGGGTTCTTGTTCTTCATTTTCTTTGCTTTTATTGGAAATGGGTTCAGGTACAATTTTTCCTGAATGAAGTTGGATGTTACTACAATCAATAACATTGATTTCAATATTTTCTTTAGCTTTAGCCACATAGACAGGGGATGCCTATCTCATGTTGTTTGGATTAGTGACTGATTGAGCTGGAAGTTGAGGTTGTTTCACCTATTGTGTTTGTTGTGGTTGGTTCTATTTTTCTTGAAAGTTTTGAGTAGGTGCAGGCAGCAAATGCTGATTTTGACCTTGATTTCTTTGTTGTCTTGGATAGGACTGGTATTGTTGATTCCACTGTGGTTGATTTTGCATCCAATGTGGATTAGTATGATTTTGATTCCAGGGTGGATTGTTTTGATTCCATGATGGATTGTTCTAATTCTAATTCTAGGATGAATTACTCCAATTTGTTTGTGGCCATTCTTGGGAATTTGTCCATTGAGGATAATTCCAAGGACGTTGGGGTGGTTATGATTGTCCCCAAGGCATAGTACCAAGATTATGCCCCCAATTTGTAGGAAAATGAGGGGGATTTTGGTATTGAGAGAAATTTCCCCCTTGTTTTGGTCCAATATAGTTGAGTTCCTCGGTCTGATTTTCTAACATAGTTTTGAGTTGTGGTAGCAAGTGGCATTGATTAGTTGAATGCCTTTTTTAATAGATACTACAAATGGCTGAGATAGATGTTTTATTCAAAGGACATTACTGCAAAGCATGTTTATTTCTACATCTTGGGCAATAAATTGCCAAAGGTTCTATGTTTTTTTCTTTTGCAGACATTTCCCCCAAAGTTGTGTTTAATTGCACTAGAATATCAGTTTTAAAATTTGCAAGTTCTTCTATTAGTTCCTTCACATCAGTGCCATTTGTATTTTTTTTCTTTCTTCCTTGCTTATTGCGAGAGTAATTCCTATAGAGATCCATAATTTCCTCATTACTGAGAGTATTTACATCTCCTCTTCCCATCAAATCCAATACATCTCTGGATTCATCTTGCAATCCTCTCAAAAATATGGTTTTGTATAACTCTGGTTCTACAAGTCCACATCTCCTTTGAACAAAGGAGAACCTATCAAGATAGTCTTCTAATGTTTCATCATCTTCCTTTTTAATCTTGAATAACTCATCTTTCATGTTCCTTACACGGAAATACTCCTGATATTTGTCTAAAAACATAGTTTCCATTTGATCCCAAGTTTGGATGGAATTTGGCTCTAAACTCATGAACCAGCATAATGTTGAGTCCTTGAGTGTTGAGGGAAAAACCTTAAGTTTCTGATTGTCATTTACATAATCATAGGTTTGACACACTACCTTGAATTCAAATAAAAACTGATCAGGATCTTCAGATACAACACCTCGAAAGGTTGGAAGTACTGAAGGTGAAATAGTCTTCATGGGAGAGTTTTGTGTTGGATTCAAACGGATAGGATATTCAAATGTTCTGGAAGGTTGAGGAATATCCCGATCATCTCCTTCATCATGGACATAGCCATGTTGGCCATCGTGCCTCCCTCTGCCATAGTTTCTGGTTTCTTAGTTAAACTTATCCAAATTTCTCTCTCAAGAGGTCCAAGACCCTCTGTTGATAATGAGTCTGATGATTCTTCTTTCTCAGGATGTTCTAGTGATGGTGAAGCTGGTGATTTTCCTTTCTCAGAATGTTCTAATGATGGTGAGACTGGTGATTTTTCTTTCAATCTTTTTGGTAATTCAAACACAGGTGATTCACCCCTTAGGCGTGAAGATCTCCTTAATGGAACAAGCCAGGGATCCTTTTGGGTAATTCTACCTTTTTCATCCCTAGACTTACTCATTCATGTTCACTCTAAATGACATAAATTATATGTCAATAGTTGTTATTTTAACCAGCTGTTCTATTCAGATTTTATCCTAAATTTTCATAGTTTAGTCTAACTAATAGCTATTGGACTGTTGTTACCTTCTAGCAACACGTATCCTCGGAAATGGCACCAAAATGATGTGTTGTCATTATACACATCATTAATTCTTAATGAATTTGTCAATCCAGGGCTGTGTACAAGGCTATCTACGAAAGAAGGGGCAAACAGGGCTATAACTTAGGTCAATCTAGAGCAACAGGTTTTATTGGTGAAATCGATTGTGTGGGGGATTTTAGGACATTCTTATATCTAAATTGCATGAATTAAACCTTAATCTAAGTTGTAGAAATGGAAACTAATCATTAACTGCAGAAATGAAGTCCTAATTACAATTGCAGAATGAGACCTAATTATGTTGCAGAAATAATAGTTGCAGAATTGAAAGTCTGATTCTAATTGTAGAAGGAAAATCTAATTACTTTTGCAGTAATGAAAATCTAATTCTAACATGGAAATGAAAACTTTCAAGGCTCTGTAATAGAAGGTTGTCAATATTTTGTGCAGGGGTTGACAGCAAAACATAAAATGCAGGAAATTACAAAAAATAGTAAATTCTGGAAATGAAAGTCTACAATAAATTGAAAGCTTTGTTGAAAGTGGGGATTACAACCAAATCATTAATCACAAAACATAAAATAAACTAATATTGCAAATATCATTAGTTGTTTACAAAGGAATGAAAGGACAAGTTCTACAACTCATTCTACTATAGCAAAATCAGAATAAAAACTTGTTGTTAGTCCTCCTCCTAGGTCTGGAAGTGGCCAGCCTCTTTGTCCAAAAGAAGGTATGAGTCTCTCTCTCTTTAGATCTTAATCACACTCATTTATAGACAATATAAAATATAAACAATATACTTTTATTGATTCAAAAACATGATTACAATAATGCTGCTAAAAACTTATTACTAGGATCGTAATAGTCATCAATTATCTATACTACTTGCTCTATTCTATTCACCTTACTCTACTATATTCCTCTTCTTCTCCCTCTTCCTCTAGCTCAACCTAAATGGAAGTCCTATTTATAGATGTCCTAAGATTTACTAACAAGCTGAGAATATCTAACCCTAAATATCCAATCCTATTCTCTTGCAGACATTTCCCTGGTTTTATCCTAGAAGAAGATCATCTTTTGATCTTTCCATAAATGGTGACTTTGGTCGGCAAGGACGACAAAGTCAGATCTGAGATATTTCCTTTTATCCTTTTCAATCTTTATTTCCCTTTTTCCAGCGTCATAATTTGGTCAATAAGTCAAAAAGCACATTCTGTTTTCATTTCGAAGATAAGTGGCTCATTCTGAAGATACTGCATTTCTCATTCCGAAGATGTCTGCTCATTCCAAAGAGACTGTCAAATGTTTTCTCATTTCGAAGATATCTGTTCATTTCGAAGAGACTTCGAAATGAACAAATGTGGGCTCCTTAAATTATTTCCTCTACATTTCTCATGTGGGTTACTTCTTAGGATCATATCCCAATGGTCTTCATCTCTTTCCATATGTGAATTCCATGCCTTGCCATTCATTGGCAGCTGGCTAGAATTTACATTGGAAAACCAGTTTTTTTGCACAGTAATAGTTTCCTTGCACTGTTTGCTGGATTTAGGTAAAATGAATGCTTGAGACATATCAAAACATGATTAGTGAAGTGCTTCTATTAATCTAAGCATATCTCATTTTAGCAAGTCATAACAAAACAACATAAAACTTATACAAAAAGCTATAAAAATCAGAATATAGTACTTCAAATACATTCATCATGCAAATAGTTAATACACAGCATATTGAATCAACTTAACTAGCATATTAGATTAAACATAAGAGTTTATAGGCAATTTTAGTGTTCAAAACATGTTATGATTGAGGCATTTCCAGGCCTCATCAATGGAATTGTGGAAATCCAGGACATTCCAAGAAGGATTATTGGCAATTAAAGAATGGTAAAAAAAAAAATCAGCCATTAGCTAAGGCCAGTGTAGTAGATTCAGGAGATATGGAAACATGTGAAGCCTTATGTATCAGTAACAGTAGATTAGTTTTATATACCTAGGTTTTGTACTCAGGTGCATCCTTCCACATGTCTCCCCATAGATACTGGTTTGACAAATACTAGCCATACTATGGTCGAAATGTCTATTTGGGTGATGATCATCCTTTAGAAATTTTAGGAAGAGGGGATATAAGGATCAGGTTGGATGATGGTAGAGAAAATATTTTATGTGATATGCAACATGTGCCCTATTTGAGGAATAATTTGCTCTCAATAAAAATGATGGATAAGCTAGGGATTTTTGTCACCTTCTATAACAACTACTGCAATATTATCAAAGGAGCTCTTGTAGTATCAAAGGGAGAATCTTATGGGAATTTATACTGTTTATGCGATGATACAATGACAAACCCTACAACATAAAAACAAATTTGTTCAGGATGCAATAATGTTATGGCATCAACGCCTAGGCCATATGAGTGAAAAATACCTAAAAACTTTGCATGACAGAGGTATGCTTTCTGGGATTAAGTCTTGCAATTTAGAATTGTATAAGCACTGTATTTTTGGTAAAAATAAGAGGTTTTAGTTTACTACAAGTCCTGGTATGAGTTCTAATTTTCTACAACTTATATATTTGGATATATTTGGACCTGTCCCCACTCAGTCCTTGAATGGTGCCATCTATTTTTTGACTTTAACAAATGATTATTCTATGAGAGTGTGGGTTTAATTTCTAAAGAAGAAGTTGAAAGCTTTGTAGAAATTAAAGGAGTTCAAAGCACAGGTAGAAAAGAGTTTGGGAAAGTCAATTTTGTGTCTCAATTCAGATAATGCAGGTGAATATTACTCCAAGGAATTTGATAAATTTTGTATGCCAGAAGGTATTACGCACTAGAATACTGTACCATACACTCCATAGAAAAATGGTGTAGCTGAGTGGATGAATCACACAATCATGGAACGTGCAAGAAGCATGCTTAGTGCAGTCATGTTGGAGAAAAAGTTATGGGTAGAGGCCATTAATACAACTATTTATCTTATTAAACGGTCACCTACAGTTGCATTGGACGGACAGATTCAAGAGGAGGTTTGGTGTTGTAATCCAGTTGATTACTCTCATTTGTGCACCTTTGGATGTGATGTTTTTTCCCATGTACCCAAAGAAAAAAGGTCCAAGCTTGACCTGAATTCAAGCAAATGTGTTTTTCTCAGCTATCAAGATATATTGAAGGGATATAGACTGTGGGATCCTACTGCCCATAAGGTAATTATTAGCTAGGATGTAATTGTTGATGAAAAATCCATGCAAAGGAATGAGGTACAAAAAAATCATAATGTTGTATCTATTGAAGTAGAATTGGGGGAAGATGACTATGAAAATCGACATGTTGAAGTTTTTAATCAGCTTGTAGAACAACAAGTAGAATAGCAAGTAGAGAAGCCATAAACGATAACAATACCAAGAGCTATAACCGATAGATCATTGGGTTAGAAGATCTACACATCCACAAAAGTGTTCGAAAAGGTATTCTCATGTGTATCAGTCATCTTTTTCTTTTTTAACTGATGATGGTGAACCTAGTTCATTTCAAGAAGCTAGAGAGTCCAAAAATGTAGGAAAGTGGAGGAAACCCATGGAAGAGGAATTTGAGGTACTTTGCAAGAATAAAACTTGGGAACTTGTGGATATCCCACTTGGAAGAAATATTGTTGGAAACAAGTGGGTGTAAAAAGTGAAGAAGAACAATGATGGGTTGTTGGAATGCTATAAATATCACTTGGTGGCAAAGGGATATGTGCAGAATCCAGGTGTTTATTTTAATAAAATTTTCTCTCAAGTTGTGAAGATGACTACTATTAGAGTTCTACTTGCACTCGTAGCTACACAGGATTTGGAATTGGAGCAGCTTGATGAAAAGACTACTTTCTTGCATGGTGATCTCGAGGAAGAGATATATATGGATCAACTTGAGGGCTATGAAGAAAGAGGCAAAGAGAATTTGGTATGCAGATAGAATAAATCACTTTACGGGTTGAAACATACACCAAGGATGTGGTACAAGAAATTTTATACCTTCATGAAGATCCAAGGTTTCAACAGGAGTGAATCTGACCATTATGCATACTATAAGAGGTTTAACGATGGTAATTTTATTATTTTGTTGTTGTATGTTGATGATATGTTGGTTACAGGAACCAACATGAAGAAAATCATTGAACTTAAGGCTCAGTTGGATAGGCATTTGAAATGAAGGATTTAGGAGCAGAAAACCAAATTTTAGGGATGAAGATACACAAGGACATAAAGGGAAGAAAGATCTGGTTAAGTCAAAAGTCATATGTGAAAAAGATTCTGCAGTGCTTCAATATGTAGAATGCTAAACTAGTTAGTACCCCACTTCTTCCACACTTAAAGTTATCTTCCAACCAATATCCTAGAATGTAAGTAGAGAAGACAAGAATGTCTCATGTACCGTATTCATTAATGGTAGTAAGCCTCATGTATGGCATGGTGAGCACAAAACCATATATTGTACAAGAAGTGGGAGTAGTCAGCCGGTACATGGAAAATATTGGTAAGGAGCATTGGAATGCGATGAAGTGGATATTCAAATATTTAAGAGCCACTTCAGATGTTGCCATTTACTTTGGATCGACAGATTTGCAAGTTACAAGTTTTGTGGATTCTGATTATGGTGGAGATAGAGATGGAAGAAAATACACTAAAAGATATACCTTCACTCTTGCTGGAGGAGTGGTGAGTTGGGCTTCTAAGTTGTTGTCTATTGTGGCTTTATCAACCACTAAAGTAGAATACATTATAGCAACTCATGCAAACAAAGAGGTAATTTGGCTAGAGTGATTTTTGGGTGACTTTAAGGTAATGCAGGAGAAAATTATGCTGCATTGTGATAGCCAGAGTGCTATTCAGCTAGTGAAGAATCCAACATTCCATGATTACACGAAACACATTGATGTCAAGTACCACTTTATCAAAAATATGGTGGAAGAAGGTAGGATCCTATTGCAAAAAATTGATACTAAAGTGAATCTTGTAGATATGCTTACAAAGCCGATCAAGGTAGAGAAGTTTGAGTGGTGTAGAAATTCTCTAGGCTTGCTGAAAAAGTAACAAAGGAAGAATTTGGCAATTGGCACTGGATGAAAATATCCTTGGTAGAATAATTATTGAATATTGACTTCAAGTGGGAGAATGTTAGGAAGTTAAGTCACTATGCAGTATAGGAAACCAGGAATTAGATTGCAGTAGGTTCAATTAGGCCAGACGTCTAGATTGCTAGATGTTTGGGCCTGACATATGGGCTTCCAGATGTCTAAGCTGGTAGACATATAAGCCTAACATCTGGGCTATGAGATGTCTAGGCTGGTAGACGTTTAGGCCTAACATCTAGGCTACCAAATGTCTAGCCTGGTATACATATGGGCTTGACATCTGGGCTACCAGATGTCTAGGTTGGCATACATCTAGGCTGGCAAACATCTAGGCTTGACATCTAGGCTACCAGATGTCTAGGCTGGTAGATGTTTGGGTTGCTAGAAGTCTAGGCTGGAAGAAATATGGGACTGATATTTGGGAAGATAGACGTCTAGGCTAGTAGACGTCTAGCTTTACGTCTAACCAAGTAGATGTATAGGCCAGATGTCAATCTAAGTAGACATTATAGGAGTGGATATCTAGGTAGATGACAGGAATGCGGAAGACAAAAAGTCTTGGGAGTGGAAATGAACAATATTTTGGAGGCTTCCATTGGAAGAAAAAAAAAATAGTTTGGAGACTTCCTTCTGCTCTATAAAATGGATGTGATCCCTTGCATATGGGATGGTTGTTGAAAACTTTGAAAGACATGAATGTAAAGTTTGCTAAAAGTAATAAACGGAGTTGTCATTGCCACATAGTTTTTCTTGCACATTGTAGGTTTCCACATAAATCTTTGTGTCACTTGTTTTACTATTTTCATGTTCTATATTTTTTTTACTGCACTTCCTCTTGCAGGTGATAAATCTTGAAGTTTTTCCTAACAAGAATGATAATGAATAAAGTGACGATTCTCTTGACCAAGCTGATTAATTTGGATGATTAAAGAGTTTTGCATTTGTTGTTATATGGTAGGTCCCATTACAAGTGTGATTTCAATCATTTATAGTAATTGTACATCTCTATCCTATGAATTAGTCTGAATGTAATGGTATTCTTAAGGAATTAAGATGATAGCAATTTGATTTAGCTTATGTTGAATCACTTGATGATCTGTTGAAAATGTTATTTAAGAAATGAAACGAATGCCTTATTCCCATGGTGCAGTCCGATCACCATGGCCTACTTGGGGATAGAAGTGATGCATTTGTAAATCAACAATGACTAACTTGGCTCAAATGATATTATGGTAATTTACTCATCTTGCGAGATTGCATGGAACGCAAGTCACTACAACCACCAAGTGTATAGGATAAATAACTAGGTACGAGGTGTATTTGAAATTATGATGTTTATTTGATTTTTTTATTTTGTTTTTATGATTGTTTTTTAAATTGTTTTTAAGATTTTAAATAGTTTTTTTTTTTGATATTTTGCAATTTTTGATGATTTTGGATCGGTAGATGTGCTTTTTTGTCCATATTAAGATTCCTCATGATGAGAAATTTAATGTGTTTATTATTGTTTGCTAACCGCTTTTAGTAGCAACGGACTTGTTTTACAATTTTATGGCCACTGTCAGCATCAACGACTAGAAAGTGTGGGCTGATGACACCAACAATGGTCGTGAAAACTAAAAAATATAAAAGAAAAATAGGGTTTTGAATTTCATTATTTTCTAGCTATCATTTTGCAATTTGAGCTCTAAGATGAGAAAGAGATAGTGACCCAGGACACTGCGTGATTATCGAACACCATGGTATAGCAAGGTGAGGCATCCACAAGCGGAGGATCCGAATCTTCACGGGTATTTGCCTAAACCCTAACTTGTTATTTTACCATTGAAATGAACCAAATTAAGAAATTGGTAAATGAACCACATTAAAACCCATTGGTAATGAACCACACCCATAGCTAGGTTTATATTTAGGCCAATTTAGGTGGGTCTTTCTTAGTTTTATGCTTTTTTCATTTTTTTTGGATTTTTGGACACGGGAAAACACCATTGGCATGCCGCATCGCAACCGCTGTCACTCAGGGCGACCCCCAATTTGCAAAAATGGGCCACTATCACTAAGGGCAGCTAGTTTGAATCCCAATAGTTAAATTTTTTACCATTGGTGGCTAGCCACTATCAACCTTAGCGGTCACCATGGCGACTGCTATCAGCTTGGGAGGCCACTAAACTTCAGGAAATTGTTTTTTGTTTTTCTTGATTTTTTTTATTTTTATTTTATTTTTAATGAATTTAATTATTTTTTTTGAGGTTTTTGAATGCATTTTTTATTTTTTTTGCATGTGTCGGTGCATTTTCTTAGTGTGTTTGTACCCTTAATTGATTTTAGGTTACTTTTGCACCATTTTTTATTTTATTGATGTTTTTAGTGTAAGTGCATCTAATTAGGCATTTATTTTGCAC
This sequence comes from Wollemia nobilis, assembly GCA_028583015.1. Taxonomy (NCBI): domain Eukaryota; kingdom Viridiplantae; phylum Streptophyta; class Pinopsida; order Araucariales; family Araucariaceae; genus Wollemia; species Wollemia nobilis. Next base: position 1,602,900 of record JAQPPZ010016829.1, on the reverse strand, counting down.
TTTTAGCTCTTTTCTACGTGGGCTCGAGAGATTTATTTACTCAGAGCACTATTGTCACTTATGACACAGGCATATTGATCATGGTTTGATGCTCGAGGACTGATGCACATTGCTAGATTGCAAACCATGATGTTGGACCAGGCTTACCTAACTACATTGGCTCATAGATGGGATTGTCAGGCTAACACATTTCATCTCCCAACTAGCGAGATGACCGTCACCCTTGAGGATGTATACAAGATCTTAAAGATCCCATTCGCTGGATGGGTCATTATATCATCCCCTACTGGATAGAGGCCAATGATTTTTGGTAGATTCTTTGGTACCCGTGCACAAGCAACATTGGGAGACATTCAACACGGATGAGTCCATGTTGCTTGTTGGTATCATGAGCAGGTTTTCTCATGGCATTGGCTATGTTGATGTATGTTATCTAAAATTTTCTCCTACCTGATACATCAGGAGTGAGGTTTTCCTAGAACCTCCTAGTGATGGTACAAGATATTTTGGATAGTTTCATGCCCATTATTATGGCTTGGGAGAGTGCATTACTGGTGCAGCTTTATGATGAGTTGTATAGGATTCAGTGGCAAGTCCAGGTTGGAGTTGGTTGTAGATTGCTCCTATATATATGGGGTTGAGAGTATATTAGGATAGATCACCAAATTGGATTACCCAAGGATATTATTTTTACAACTATGAAGGTACAGTGTTACAGGTCCAAGTGGCCATGAGTCATAGAGGAGAGATGGATTTATCATTGTGTAGGGGATTTAGCCCACTATGTAGGTTATTTGACTAGGCTATAGGCTTGAGTCATCATATGGAGGTATTATATAGATTACCAAGCATAGCCTGAGGCAAATATATTTTTCGCTCATACCCGACGTGATCGATGGATCATCGATCACAAGGTAGGCATCAAATAGTACTTCTCTCGGGTGACCGAACAATATGGGATACAATAGGATATCCCACTAGATCTAGTTTTGTATCAGTAGATTCAAGTAGAGAGGGACATTCTAGTACCTCGATCATAGTAGTATCTAAGGAGGTAGACCCTCCTACAGTCAATTTTAGCATAATAGATGCCAGTATGACATCGTTATTCACATAATGGTGGGTTATGAAGTTATGGCACAACAATGATAGTTTAGGGTGAAGTATTTATGAGGCTATTAATGAGGATCTAGAGGGGCACCATGTGTGGACCTACATAGAGGAGTAGGTAGTGGAGGAGCAGGCCATGATCGAGGAGGAGGATATTGCTCTTGAGGAGTAAGAGTCTCCCCTTTGAGTTTAGGTACATAGTGTAGAGGGTGAGTTGTAGATATATCATTGATAGATCATGTAGCAAAAAACCTCTATAGTGATTCTCTAGACTTAATAAACATATTGCATGTATAACTTTCGATAGGCTAGACCAGATGAAGGGGCTTTGATAAGGATAGGAGTGACCTCCAGGCATAGGTTGACTCAACACAACTCAAGATAGAGCAACTTACTCTAGAGAGAGATGATGCATTATAGGTTGTACCAACTACTCCAGTTATTCAGGGTCTAGTAGGTTTAGACTCAAGGGCAGATATTAGGTGCCTACAAGTGATATTGGAGGATTGTGATACTTAGATATCAAGAGATGTTGGGTACATTGTGTCTCTACAACTTCAAATTTGGATGCTAGGGGACACTCCTTGAGAGAGTTCTACAATATGGGGCTCACACCGGAGTAAGTAGAGTGAGTCAGGATAGTCATCTGGGCAACCCATCCATAGGACAAGTTCTCAATTAGAGAGGGTAGGAGGTACTAGCTCCAGGTTGCCTCAGAGAGGGTGTCAAGGGTGGAGCTGCTACTAGTGGTGCAGGTCAGTTATGATAGCCATGGTGGCATTGTATCATTTTTTAGTGTAAGGTCTAAGGACCTACACTATTGTAGCCTACGAGTATTTTTGTACCTCTATGTACTTATTTGACACACATATATATATGATATTCCAGTTTGATTATGGTTCATTATGTGTATCATTTTATTATTTTATGTTTATGTGATGCAAATGTATGCAATGCTTATGGGACATTTTACTTATGTCATATGGATGCAATGTATTGATGACATGCACTAGCTAGATGATAGATGTATTGCTTAGATGTTGTGATCTACATGTATGGATGCATTATGATGATGGGTACATATATGGATGCACTGCTTTTTGTTAAATGCATGTTTAATTTATTTTAATTGTTTATGCATTTAATTTATGTGATATGATATGATGTATATTGCGAATGTAGTGCATTAATTATATGAGGAATGAACTAATGCAAATAAACATGTATGCTTTAATTACTTAAAACATAAGAAATGAATTTAATATGTGTTTACAAACTAATGGATGACACCATAGAATGTATAAATATTATGAATGTAGATGATAACTCTCATCATAAGAAATAATCATTTAAGCATCCATATGTAATATGAAATTATGTGGTATGTATATGCTTTCTTTAAAAGATATGTACAAAATAGTCAGTGGTCGTCTAAATATCATTATTGATATTTATATGGTATCTATCCTATTTAATAAACACCCCTTAATGAACAAAACCTCATGAAGAAAGTTAATGATTTAATTGATGAAATTATTTGTTGCTATGATGGGATTTTTGAGGTTTTCCATGAGACTCAATCACCCTAGTTGATTAATCAAAAGTTTTATAATGACCATACCGAACTTCTGAAAGTTAAAAGTTTTATAATGACCAAGAAATTAATTATCCCTATGTGTGCAACTAAATATGTTAGATGAAATATAAGCCTACCCCAAAAAATTAATTATCCCTATGTGTGCAACTAAATATGTTAGATGAAATATAAGCCTACCCCAATGCCAGGTAGGATTCATTCATCCCATTTCTATATTTGATATCACCAAATGCTCTTCATGATCCTAAGTTGGAGTCAGTTGGATTAGACCATTAGGCGATACAAGACACCTAAAGCTAGCTCTTTTGGCAAATTGCTTAGAACTACCCCAATGCTAGGTGGGATTAATTCAGCCCATTGCTGTATTGGGGATCATTGTATGGTTTAAATTAGTGACCATTCTAAGGATTCAAGCTCTTCACCCCCTTTTCTTTTGATTTATTGGGATAATTTCTTGCACTTAGTGATGAAAATCACTAGTTATTTTGCATTTTTGTTTTCTTTTTTATTTTGAGCAAGGGATTTCATTTGATTTTGGAATTTTTCTCATTTTGATAAAGAACAAGGTTCATTTGGATAGGGGGTAATTTTCCTTTTGTCAATGATCAACACTCTAAACCATGTGCATCACAATATGAGCAAGTAAAAACATTTTGCTTAGGATACCTAGTACCGCTTTGCAGTGTTCATATTTCCTTTGTTAAAACTAGGATTGTTAATATGTTGATTAGTGATGGGATTTTGATATATGCTAGGTGCTATAAAAACTAGACCTCATCTACAAAAGTAAATATAGCTTTCTACAAAATTTGATAAGACCACTAGGTATGGATGAATGATCGAAAAACCTTATTATATTCCTTCATAGCAATGAGAAGGGGTTGTGTTGAAAAACACAGTTAATCACATGGGTTATGGATGAATGAATATTTGAGGATGCATGATTGGAATACAAACGTGGTGTCATTTGCAATATTGAAAATACAGTCTAGCCTAATGCGAATGCAATGGATACAATATGCCTAATGCAATGAAGCAAAATGTAAGATGCAAATGTTTTTGTATTTTAATGTTTTCAATTGTTTTTGTGTTTTTGTGTTTTATTTTTGACCAAAGGGCTTAAATACCTTTGGAGCCTTTTGTGAGTTGACCAAAGGGTTTATGATGCCTTTGGATCTTTTTTGAGTTGACCAAAGGGCTTATGATGCCTTTGGGGTTTTTTGTGATTTGACCAAAGGGTTTATGATGCCTTTGGGGCATTTTGTGAGTTGACCAAAGGCTTATGATGCCTTTGGGGCTTTTTGTGTGTTGACCAAAGGGCTTATTATGCCTTTGGAGATTTTTGTGATTTGACCAAAAGGCTTATGATGCCTTTGGGGTATTTTGTGAGTTGACCAAAGGCTTATAATGCCTTTGGGGCTTTTTGTGTATTGACCAAAGGTCTTATGATACCTTTGGGACTTTTTGTGTGTTGACCAAAGGGCTTAATGTACCTTTGGAGCTTTTTTTGAGTTGACCAAAGGGCTTGTTGAGTGGTATTTTCACCCAGTTGTGAAAGTACACTCTCCTTTAGGATTTGGGTTCCAAATCCCCTCTTGCAAAGAAGTTAAACAAACAACTTCTCTAAGGTCTCTACTGTATTAGCATTTGCATATGTGTATTAGTAATCTCAAATAAAGATATTCAGTTTGAATGCTTGGAACACCTTAGTGATTGCAAGTAACTGTAAACAAGGGGCAATGTTGGTTTATTTCACCATGAAACTTTAGTGATTGTTCATTGTTTTTTTTTTTTGGATTTTGAAATTTTTTAAATGTTTATTTTAATGCCTGAAAATTTAAATAAGTGAAAATTCCTAGAAAAAATAAAATGCAAAAAATGAAAATGAAATGCAGAAACTGAAAATAAAATGCATTCAGTATGATGCTATCCTATTTTGACAAAACTAAAGATGTGAGGTTTTCATGCATGCAACCTAACCTATTGGACCTACAAACAAGCACAATCTGGATAAGCTAAGTGCTGGCTCCTAGGGTTTTAAATGAGGTTTTTCAGATTTAAACATTTGCATGAAGCAACCAAGAAAACTTGCATAAAATCCATTTACAAGCCTAAAATCTGAAAAGGGGAAAAATAGACATTTAATCTTGCATGCAAAAAATGACTCCTCCTTTCTTGTCCATAAGATGCAACTTTCTAAAATTTTATGTATTAAAAATTTGTCATTTTACAATAACAAAATTTTTTGGTTTTCCCAAACCAGTCCATGGAAGAAAAACGACTCAAACAGGTCCAGAATGGCCCTCTTGCCTTCAACTCTGCAACTTTGCTCATAAAAATTTCCAACCCTTTCTAGCCTCTTTGAATGGCGTATTTAAAACCTCTGAAAAAATTGTTTCTCCTTCCATGACAGTTCATTTCATTTTCTAATGGCTGTTCGTTTCACCTTCCCTGATTGTTCGTTTCATTTTCCCATGGTTGTTTGTTTTACCTTCCCTTGTATGCGTATGTACTTTGGTTTCCATTTAGTGGCCCTTCGTCATGAAAATGTAACATGTCACGATATCGTGACACTTTTCTTTCTTCTCTCTCTTTGCTTTGAATCACGAAAATGCAACATGTCGTGATATCGCGACACTTTTTCTCTTTTGACCGTGACCATGCAACATGTCGCAATATCGCGACACTTTTTTTCTTTTGACTACGACCATGCAACATGATGCGATATCGCGACACTTTTTATTTTTTGACCGCAACCATGCAACATGTCACGATATTGTGACACTTTTTTTCTTTTGGCCGCAAAAATGCAACATGTCGCAATATCGCGACACTTTTTCTTGTTTGGTCATGAAAACGCAACATGTCGTGATATCGTGACACTTTTTCTTGTTTGGCCGTGAAAACACAACATGTCGCGATATCATGACACTTTTTCCTCCTTTGGCCATGACGATGCAACATGTCACGATATCACGACACCTTTTCCCTTTTGGCCATGACAATGCAACATGTCGTGATATCGCGACATTTTTCTCTTTTGGCTGCGACAGTGAAACATGTCATGATATATTGACACTTTTTCTCTTTTGGATGTGAAACTACAACATGTCATGATATCGTGACACTTTTTCTATTTTGGTCATGACAATGCAACATGTCGTGATATCACGACACTTTTTCTCTTTTGGTCGCGATAGTGCAACATGTCGCAATATCGCGACACTTCTTCTCTTTTGGCAGTGACAGTGCAACATGTCATGATATCGTGACACTTTTTCTCTTTTGGCCGCGATAGTGCAACATATCACGATATCACGACACTTTTTCTCTTTTGGCCATGAAATTGCAACATGTCATGATATCGTGACATTTTTTCTCTTTTGGCCATGAAATTGCAACATGTCGTGATATCACGACACTTTTTCTCCTTATGGTGTTTTGCTGCTTTCCTTGATTTTTAGCCTATGGGGCACTTCGGTCTTCTTGAAACACATGCAAAAAATGTGGGTCCCTAATTTTGGGGTATGTTGTGGAGCAGCCACAACAAATGGTGACTCTGCTGGAAAATGCTCCTGAGCATTTTGATGAGAAATAAACCTGAAAACACATAGACTCAAATACAAGCATTAGCAAATATCCCAAGAATGAAACTAGACGAGAAATACATGAAGCATTAGAATTATTAAGCATCATCTCGATGCGTACAATGTGCTTCATTCCCTATCGTTTGAAACTCGTTCAACTTTCCATTGTCAGTTTCACTTATGATTCGTATGCAAGTCTATGAATGATTTGTGCATTTGATGTATGACAACTATGTTAGAGATATAACAACCTACTTTGCAAAGGTTCAAACTTTCTAGTATCATGAACAAAAATATTAAAACTGTCAAACCCTCTTAGGACCAAATATATGTATAATGAATTAATTTATTAGATCCCAAAGTTGGTTATGTGTCACTACCATCTTGAACCCATGTGCAAGTGTAAGTGAAATCAGAGCTTTTGGGAATAGAATTTCCAACCTAAGCAAGATGGGAATTTAACCCTATCCTTACTACTCTGATCTGGAGTTCATTACCTCATCTTGAACAAAATTATTTAACCTATTATGTATGAAAATGTTAGGCTAGCCTATCCATTTGAGCAGTCAGTGGTCTTTCTTTTAGACAAGACAAGTTGCCATGCACGAGCATACTCCACTGACAGTCAGGCATCTATAGCCTCGGTGGAGATCAACCCCATAATCTAGGATTTGGCTCTAATTTTGATTTTTTGGACCTTGGGGATGACAACCCATCCTTCTAAGGGACATGTAGTATGATCCTTCCAATCCAATATTAATAAAGAAATGAAAAATATTTGCTTTGGAATTTCAAGTTCTTGAATGGGAAAAATAGAAGCTTTGGGGAATCAGATTCTCAACTTAAGCGAGATGAGAATTAAACCCTATCCTTACTACTCCATGAAGGTTAAATTAGAGACTTTGGGGAATTGGATCCTCAACCTAAGTTCGATGAGGATTTAACATTATCCTTATGACTATGATTTTAGGCTTTAAGCATTATGGGAGTGGTAAAAACCACTGTTTTAAGGATTATTGCACGATATAATAGACACGAAATATTCCTTTCGCCTCACCGTTTCTTCCAAGTATGGTTTTGACAATTTTTCTCAAGATCCTCTTTAATATGTGTAGAATGTTCTTGGTTCAAGATAGTTCGGGCATCAGTTCCCAACCTTAGGATCCTTTTAATATATGTTATGTAATAACCCTAAGAGGATTCAACATATTTTCAGTGATTGTACTTGAAATGAAAATGCAACTGAGATGAAATGTATATGCAAAGCAAAATGTAACATGAGATATGAATGCATTGCTTATTTTGAAATGTGGATGGAATATATCATGTACTTTACCATAATGTGTAAAACTGACAACTTTATGCATCAAAAGTTCCAAACGATATTCTTTAATGTGTTTGCGATACTCATGGAGCTTTCTGCAATACAATTCCGATGTTTCATATTCTCCTGGTCCTAGTCAACATTCATAAGGACATAAGTTGACATCTCACTTTTTTTTTTTCCAAAAAAACCAAAAATGTTCAAAGGACCAACACACAAAACTTAAAACCAAAACTGAAATGCAAACCAAAATCAAAACACAAAAACCAATAGTATATACAAATGTACAATATAATGCAAAGATGGTGCAAAATTTTGGATTATCATTTTCTCGGATCCCAAACCTGATTGGAATTCTTTAAAAGACGTATGATGTGATACGCATACCAAGTTTTGTAGGAATCCAACAAAAACAAGATCAAACCAAACAAAGAAACAAACTTCCACTTGCCCCTCTCACCATACCAATTTGATTTAGTTTCAAATTGATTAGACAATGATTGATATTCAATTCCTTTATGTCTATTCTTTAAGACATCCATTCCACACTTTGATTCATGGTGTATAAATAAGCTTTCATTTTCATTCAATTAAGCCATAACATTAATAATATTTGAATCAAACTATTCATTAGGCAAACCTTCATTCGAATTTTGCACGATGAAACCAAAAAGGTGATATTTTACCTTTGGCATGTTTTCATTTGACCTTACTTGAAGTGGATTTGAAAATTCCTCTTTTCTCTCTTGAAATTCATCATCATGTAGCACTTGTTCTTTCTCCATGTCTTGTTTATCAAAGGCACCAAAATTAGGTACCCAATTGAAAATATGCCCATCCCTTTCAAACCAAAAGTCTTGTCTATCTAGGGGTGGGTTAACTAACACATTCCCATGATCAATCACTTGGGTTTTTTTGGGTAACGTGAGATTTTCAATTGGATCATCAATGATATCAAACCCAAATGATTTAAGTTTTGTAATTTTCTCATTCTGAAATGGCATAATCATTGTAGCACAAGTAAGTGGATCAAGATTTTCAATTTCTTTTCCTACAAAGGAATCTAAAGAAAATGACTCTCTTTCTTGATTCATGGTTGTAGAATCCTTATCATGCTCCACAATTTGATGAGATTCAAATTCCTCTTCCAAAACCTTCTCAAATTGTATAAGATTTATAGTATCCTCATGTGAGGAAGCAATTGAGTTATCCTACATATTAATTGGCACAACAAGTTTATTAGAAGATTTAGATTGATAATATTCTTCCCATTTCTTCCATGAATCATAGTAATCATCCTCCAAGTTCAAGTTGTGATGCTCAAGTACTTCTTCTTCATCTTTCGATTCATCAACATTTTTCTCACCCCATTCATCTTCACCTTCCTTATTCTCACTCTCTTGACGATATAGAGTTTTCACCACCAAAATGTTGTCCTCTCCTTGTTGATGTTGGGGTGGGCCCTTATTTGGCACAATTTCCAAATCATCCACTTGATCTTGGAGACAATGGGTATACCTAGCAATTTCGGGACAATTCCTTTCATTATGCTCCTTTGTATTATGCAATCTACACCCATTTTCCCACGCAAAATCAGAAAGATTAAGAATGGAACTAGAGTGACTTGGTCCTACAGAAGTATCTATCTGATTAGCAATAGGGGAAGGCACACCCCCATTGTTTGGCTTCGTATTCCACTATCTCCCTCTATTGTTGAAATTTCAATTTGGGTGAGGGGCATGGGATTCATACTTCTATTTTTGAACCAAATCATTACTCAATTTTTGAACTATATTTTAGGCTAGAGAAGGTGTGGTAACTTGAGGATTTCACCTTGCAAACATTGCCATCATAGGATCCAATGCCCCAAAATATATTTGCAAAGCTACTGCAGGATCAATGGCAAAATGTCAAATTGCTCTATTATAGAACTTCTAAAATCTCTGATTAAAAGTTTGGATTGGCTCACCTTGGCATCTTTTGCATGTAATGAACTGATTATAAATGATTGTGGGATCTAATGGTAAATTGAATTGGTTGACAAAAGCATTCTCCATTTGCGTCCATGACGTAATGGAACCAGTAGGTAAGAAAATATACCATTCGTAAGCCACTTGGTCTAGGCTCATGGGGAAGATTCTACAAGCCACATCTTCATGTTGAACTTGCAATCTTATCAAAAAATCCCTATAGGCCTAAATATGTTCTTCTGTGGTCCTTGGGCCATCCAATTTGTATTCGATAAAAAATATCTCTATATTCTTAGGGATCTCATGAATATCCCCTACAATATTCAAAGGAATGTTATGGGCTCCGTACCAAGGAGCTGGTGGAGGTTGGGCCATTTGATTCAAAATCGATGATGATAACCCTATAAGAACCGAAAAAAACTCTCAATACCTCAAAGAAAACCTGCGACACATAGAAAATCCTGTAATTAATGAAATTCAAAGAATAAATTCAAAATCAATTTGTTAGTTGTGAATTAAAGAAGGAACCATGACAAAGCAGTATTCTAAAATGTAAGTTTCTGATTCACCATATCGCATATGCGCAAGTGAAGAGCATACTCCTAGTGTTGTAGGATTTCTGATTCACAAGATCGCATTACAGAGCATAATACCGACAACAAATGCATTTTAGCCAAAAAATAATTCCTTACAAATAAGCATGAAATCGACTACAAAATATTAAACATGTAACGTATTAATAATCATGTTAGCATTAACCAAGAGGTGTATCCATTAAAATTGAATGAAAGTAATTGCATGGAGACAACCTCGTTAGTCAATTTTTTTTTTTAATCAAATCAAAACACATTATTCCTATATGAACAATCAAAAGCATTAGAACAATGAATAGCAATTCATGTCCTCATTTTAACAGTACAAGGTTGTATTATTAAAAGAGGGCTAAAGATAATAATCAATAGGGCATGAAATATTTAAAATTTAAATCCCTATAGCATTTAAATCACTCTGAAATAAGACAATTTAGGCCCTCCTTCTAGGGCCAATCTGTTGAGTGGCATTTTCATCCAGTTGTGAAAGTACGCTCTCCTTTAGGATTTGGGTTCCAAATCCCCTCTTGCAAAGAAGTTAAACAAACAACTTCTTCAAGGTCTCCGTTGTATTAGCATTTGCATATGTGTATTAGTAATCTCAAATAAAGATATTCAATTTGAATGCTTGGAACACCTTAGTGATTGCAAGTAACTGTAAACAAGGGGCAATGTTGGTTTATTTCACCATGAAACTTTAGTGATTGTTCATTTTTTTTTTGGGGATTTTGAAAAATTTTAAATGTTTATTTTAATGCCTGAAAATTTAAATAAGTGAAAATTCCTGGAAAAAATAAAAAGCAGAAAATGAAAATGAAATGCAGAAACTGAAAATAAAATGCATTCAGTATGATGCTATCCTATTTCGACAAAACTAAAGATGTGAGGTTTTCATGCATGCAACCTAACCTATTAGACCTGCAAACAAGAAAAATCTTGATAAGCTATGTGCTAGCTCCTAAGGTTTTAAATGAGGTTTTTTAGATTTAAACAGTCGCATGAAGCAACCAAGAAAACTTGCATAAACTCCATTTACAAGCCTAAAATCTGAAAAGGGGAAAAATAGACATTTAATATTGCATGCAGAAAATGACTGCTCCTTTCTTTTCCATAAGATGCAACTTTATGAAATTTTTTGTATTAAAAGTTTATCCTTTTATAATAACAAATTTTTTTGGTTTTTGCAAACCAGTCCATGAAAGAAAAATGACTCAAACAGGTCCAGAATGGCCCTCTCGCCTTCAAATCTGCAACTATGCTCGCAACAATTTCCAACCCTTTCTGGCCTCTTTGAATGGCGTATTTAAAACCTCTAAAAAGAATTATTTCTCCTTCCATGACAGTTCATTTCATTTTTCGATGGCTGTTCATTTCACCTTTCTTGACTGTTCATTTCATTTTCCCATGGCTATTCATTTCACCTTCCATTGTATGCGTATGTACTTTGGTTTCCATTTTGTGGTCCTTCACCATGAAAATGTAACATGTCGCAATATCGCGACACTTTTCTTTCTTCTCTCTCTCTTTGCTTTGAATTGTGAAAATGCAACATGTCGCGATATTGTGACATTTTTTCTATTTTGACCTCGACCATGCAACATGTCGCGATATCGCGACAATTTTTTATTTTGACTACGACCATGCAACATGTCGCGATATCGCGACACTTTTTCTTTTTTGACCGCGACCATGCAACATGTCGCAATATCGTGACACTTTTTTTATTTTGGCCACGAAAATGCAACATATCGCGATATCGTGACACTTTTTCTTGTTTGGCCATGAAAACGCAACATGTCACGATATCGCGACACTTTTTCTTGTTTGGCCATGAAAACGCAACATGTCATGATATCGTGACACTTTTTCCTCCTTTTGCCATGACGATGCAACATGTCGCTATATCGCGACACCTTTTCCCTTTTGGATGTGACAATGCAACATGTCGCAATATCACGACACTTTTCTCTTTTGGCTATGATAGTGCAATATGTTGCGATATCTTGATACTTTTTCTCTATTGGCCGTGAAACTGTAACATGTCGCGATATCGCGACACTTTTTCTCTTTTGGCTACGACAGTGCAACATGTCACAATATCACGACACTTTTTCTCTTTTGGTCATGACAGTGCAACATGTCGTGATATCACGACACTTTTTCTCTTTTGGCCACGACAGTGCAACATGTCATGATATCGTGACACTTTTTCTCTTTTGGCCATGACATTGCAACACGTCATGATATCGTGACAATTTTTCTCTTTTGGCTATGAAACTGCAACATGTGATATCGTGACACTTTTTCTCCTTGTGGTGTTTTGCTTTTTTCCTTGATCTTTAGCCTATGGGCCACATCGGTCTTCTTGGAACACATGCAAAAGAGGTGGGTCCCCAATTTTGGGGTACGTTGTGGAGCAACCACAACAAATGGCGACTCTGCTAGAAAATGCTCCCGAGCATTTCGGTGAGAACTCAACTTGAAAACACACAGAATCAAATACAAGCATTAACAAATATCCCAAGAATGAAACTAGACGAGAAATACATGAAGTATTAGAATTTTTAAGCATTAACTCGATGCATGCAATGTGAATCATTCCCTATCGTTTGAAACTCGTTCAACTTTCCACTGTCAGTTTCACTTATGATTTGTATGCAAGGCTATGAATGATTTGTGCATTTGATGTATGGCACCTATGTTATAGATATAAAAACCTACTTTGCAAAGGTTCAAACTTTCTAGTATCATGAACAAACCTATTAAAACTGTCAAACCCTCTTAGGACCAAATATATGTATACTGAATTAATTTATTAGATGCCAAAGTTGGTTATGTGTCACTACCATCTTGAACACATGTGCAAGTGTAAGTGAAATCAGAGCTTTGGGGAATAGGATTCCCAACTTAATCGAGATGGGAATTTAACCCTATCCTTACTACTCTGATCTGGAGTTCATTACCTCATCTTGAACAAAATTATTTAACCTATTATGGATGAAAATGTCAGGCTAGACTGTCTGTTTGAGCAGTTAGTGGTCTTGCTATTAGACAAGACATGTTGCCACGCATGAGCATACTCCACTGACAGTCATGCGTCTATAGCCCCGGTGGAGATCGACTCCATAATCTAGGATTTGGATCTACTTTTGATTTCTTAGACCTTGGGGATGACTACCCATCCTTGCAAGGGACATGTAGTACGATCCTTCCAATCCAATATTAATAAAGAAATGAAAAATATTTGCTTTGGAATTTCAAGTTCTTGAATGGGAAAAATAGAAGCTTTGGGGAATCGGATTCTCAACTTAAGCGAGATGAGAATTAGACCCTATCCTTACTACTCCATGAAGGTTAAATCAGAGATTTGGGGAATTGGATCCTCAACCTAAGTTCGATGAGTATTTAACCCTATCCTTAAAACTCTAATTTTAGGCTTGAAGCATTATGGGAGTGGTAAAAACCACTGTTTTAAGGATTATGTTGCATGATAGGATAGACACGAAATATTCCTTTCGCCTCATCGTTTCTTCCAAGTATGGTTTTGACCATTTTGCTCAAGATCCTCTTTAATATGTGTAGAACATGCTTGGTTCAAGATAGTTCGGGCATCAGTTCCCAACCTTAGGATCCTTTTAATATATGTTATGTAATAACCCTAAGAGGATTCGACACCTTTTCAATGATTGTACTTGAAATGAAAATGCAACTGAGATGAAATGTATATGCAATGCGAAATGTAACATGAGATATGAATGCATTTCTCCTTTTGAAATGCAGATGGAATATATCACCTACTTTACCATAATGTGTAAAACTGACAACTTCATGCATCACAAGTTCCAAATGATATTCTTTAATGTGTTTGCGATACTCGTGGAGCTTTCTACAATACAATTCCGATGTTTCATGTTCTCCTAGTCCTAGTCAAAATTCATAAGGACATAAGTTGACATCTTGCTTTTTTTTTTTTTCAAAACAAACCAAAAATGTCCAAAGGACCAACACACAAAACTTAAAACTAGAACTGAAATGCAAACCAAAATCAAAACACAAAAACCAATAGTATATACAAATGTACAATATAATGCAAAGATGGTGCAAAAGTTTGGATTATAATTTTCTCGAATCCCAAACCAGATTGGAATTATTTAAAAGATGTATGACGTGAAATGCATACCAAGTTTTGTAGGAATCGAACAAAAACAAGATCAAACCAAACAAAGAAACAAACTTCCACTTACCCCTCTCACCATACCAATTTGATTTAGTTTCAAATTGATTAGACAATGATTGATATTCAATTCCTTTATGTCTATTCTTTAAGATGTCCATTCCGCACTTTGATTCATGGTGTAGAAATAAGCTTTCATTTTCATTCAATAAAGCCATAACATTAATAATATTTGAATCAAACCATTCATTAGGCAAACCTTCATTCGAATTTTGCACGATGAAACCAAAAATGTGAGATTTTACCTTTGGCATGTTTTCATTTGACCTTACTTTAAGTGGATTTGAAAATTCCTCTTTTCTCTCATGACATTCATCATCATGTAGCACTTGTTCTTTCTCCATGACTTGTTTATCAAAGGCACCAAACTTAGGTACCCAATTGAAAATATGCCCATCCCTTTCAAACCATAAGTCGTGTCTATCTAGGGGTGGGTTAACTAACACATTCCCGTGATCAATCACTTGGGTTGTTTTGGGTAATGTAAGATTTTCAATTGGATCATCAATGATATCAAACCCAAATGATTTAAGTTTTGTAATTTTCTCATTCTGAAATGGCATAATCATTGTAGCACAAGTAAGTGGATCAAGATTTTCAATTTCCTTTCCTCCAAAGGAATCTAAAGCAAATGACTCTTTTTCTTGATTCATGGTTGTAGAATCCTTATCATGCTCCACAATTTGATGAGATTTGAATTCCTCTTCCAAAAATTTCTCAAATTGTACAAGATTTATAGTATCCTCATGTGAGGAAGAAATTGAGTCATCCTACATATTAATTGGCACAACAAGTTTATTAGAAGATTTATATTGATAATATTCTTCCCATTTCTTCCACGAATCATAGTGATCATCCTCCAAGTTCAAGTTGTGATGCTCAAGTACTTCTTCTTCATCTTCTGATTCATCAACATTTTTCTCACCCCATTCATCTTCACCTTCCTTATTCTCACTCTCTTGACGATATAGAGTTTCCACCGCCAAAATGTTGTCCTCTCCTTGTTGATGTTGGGGTGGGCCCTTATTTGGCACAATTTCCAAATCATCCACTTGAGCTTGGAGACAGACTCAAATACAAGTGTTAGCAAATATCCCAAGAATGAAACTAGATGAGAAATACATGAAGCATTAGAATTATTAAGCATCAGCTCGGTGCGTGCAATGTGCTTCATTCCCTATCGTTTGAAACTCGTTCAACTTTCCATTGTCAGTTTCACTTATGATTCGTATGTAAGACTATGGATGATTTGTGCATTTAATGTATGACAACTATGTTAGAGATATAACAACCTACTTTTCAAAGGTTCAAAATTTCTAGTATCATGAAAAACATATTAAAACTGTCAAACCCTCTTAGGACCAAATATATGTATACTGAATTAATTTATTAGATGCCAAAGTTGGTTATGTGTCACTACCATATTGAACACATGTGCAAGTGTAAGTGAAATCAGAGCTTTGGGGAAGAAAATTCCCAACCTAAGCGAGATGGGAATTTAATCCTATCCTTACTACTCTGATCTGGAGTTCATTACCTCATCTTGAATAAAATTATTTAACCTGTTATGGATGAAAATGTTAGGCTAGCCTGTCCGTTTGAGCAGTTAGTGGTCTTGCTTTTAGATAAGACATGTTGCCACACATGAGCATACTCCACTGCCAGTTAGGCGTCTATAGCCCTGGTGGAGATCAACTCCATAATCCAGGATTTGGCTCTACTTTTGATTTCTTGGACCTTGGGGATGACTACTCATCCTTGCAAGGGATATGTAGTACGATCCTTCCAATCCAATATTAATAAAGAAATGAAAAATATTTGCTTTGGAATTTCAATTTCTTGAATGGGTAAAATAGAAGCTTTGGGGAATCGGATTCTCAACTTAAGTGAGATGAGAATTAGACCCTATCCTTACTACTCCATGAAGGTTAAATCAGAGCTTTGGGAAATTGGATCCTCAACCTAAGTTTGATGAGGATTTAACCCTATCCTTATGACTCTGATTTTAGGCTTTAAGCATTATGGGAGTGGTAAAAACCATTGTTTTAAGGATTATGTTGCATGATAGGACAAACACGAAATATTCTTTTTGCCTCACCGTTTCTTCCAAGTATGGTTTTGACCATTTTGCTCAAGATCCTCTTTAATATGTGTAGAACGTGCTTGGTTCAAGATAGTTTGGGCATTAGTTCCCAACCTTAGGATCCTTTTAATATATGTTATGTAATAACCCTAAGAGGATTCGACACCTTTTCAATGATTGTACTTGAAATGAAAATGCAACTGAGATGAAATGTATATGCAATGCGAAATGTAACATGAGATATGAATGCATTTCTCCTTTTGAAATACGGATGGAATATATCACCTACTTTACCATAATGTGTAAAACTGACAACTTCATGCATCACAAGTTCCAAACAATATTCTTTAATGTGTTTGCGATACTCGTGGAGCTTTCTGCAATACAAATGTTTCATATTCTCCTAGTCCTAGTCAACATTCATAAGGACATAAGTTGACATCTCGCTTTTTTTTGTTTTTTTTCAAAACAAACCAAAAATGTCCAAAGGACCAACACACAAAACTTAAAACCAAAACTGAAATGCAAACCAAAATCAAAACACAAAAACCAATAGTATATACAAATGTACAATATAATGCAAATATGGTGCAAAAGTTTGGATTATCATTTTTTCGGATCCCAAACCTGATTGGAATTCTTTAAAAGACGTATGACGTGATACACATACCAAGTTTTGTAGGAATCAAACAAAAACAAGATCAAACCAAACAAAGAAACAAACTTCCACTTACCCCTCTCACCATACCAATTTGATTTAGTTTCAAATTGATTAGACAATGATTGATATTCAATTCCTTTATGTCTATTCTTTAAGATGTCCATTCCGCACTTTGATTCATGGTGTAGAAATAAGCTTTCATTTTCACTCAATAAAGCCATAACATTAATAATATTTGAATCAAACCATTCATTAGGTAAACCTTCATTCGAATTTTGCACGGTGAAACCAAAAATGTGAGATTTTACCTTTGGCATGTTTTCATTTGACCTTACTTGAAGTGGATTTGAAAAATCTTCTTTTCTCTCATGACATTCATCATCATGTAGCACTTGTTCTTTCTCCATGAATTGTTTATCAAAGGCACCAAAATTAGGTACCCAATTGAAAATATGCCCATCCCTTTCAAACCATAAGTCTTGTCTATCTAGGGGTGGCTTAACTAACACATTCCCGTGATCAATCCCTTGGGTTGTTTTGTGTAACATGAGATTTTCAATTGGATCATCAATGATATCAAACCCAAATGATTTAAGTTTTGTAATTTTCTCATTCTGAAATGGCATAATCATTGTAGCACAAGTAAGTGGATCAAGATTTTCTTTTTCTTTTCTCCAAAGGAATCTAAAGAAAATGACTCTCTTTCTTGATTCATGGTTGTAGAATCCTTATCATGTTCCACAATTTGATGAGATTCAAATTCCTCTTCCAAAACCTTCTCAAATTGTATAGGATTTATAGTATCCTCATGTGAGGAAGCAATTGAGTTATCCTACATATTAATTGGCACAACAAGTTTATTAGAAGATTTAGATTGATAATATTCTTCCCATTTATTCTACGAATCATAGTAATAATCCTACAAGTTCAAGTTGTGATGCTCAAGTACTTCTTCTTCATCTTTTGATTCATCAACATTTTTCTCACCCCATTCATCTTCACCTTCCTTATTCTCACTCTCTTGACGATATAGAGTTTCCACCACCAAAATGTTGTCCTCTCCTTGTTGATGTTGGGGTGGGCCCTTATTTGGCACAATTTCCAAATCATCCACTTGAGCTTGGAGACAATGGGTATACCTAGCAATTTCAGGACAATTCCTTTCATTATGCTCCTTTGTATTATGCAATCTACACCCCTTTTCCCATGCGAAATCATAAATATTAAGAATGAAACTAGAGTGACTTGGTCCTACAGAAGTATTTATCTGATTAGCAATAGGGGAAGGCATGCCCCCATTGTTTGGCTCTGTATTCCACTGTCTCCCTCTATTATTGAAATTTTGATTTGGGTGAGGGGCATGGGATTCATGCTTTTGTTTTTAAACCAAATCATTACTCAATTTGTGAACTATCTTTTTGAGCTCTTCAACCTTTGAATAAATCTCTTTTGGTTGAGCTATGTTATTGCTAGTTCCAATAGGATTTGCGTAATTGGTGAGATCTTGACTTAACATTTGAGTTGGATTTTGAGCCACTTGATTTGCGTAGGGATTCACACTTTGAATCAGAATTGGATTGGGTGCGTAAGTGGGTGTTGATGAATATGGTTGTTGATAAGGCAAAGCATTTATGCCTAATATTGTCCTACCATAGGCATCTGGGAAAACCCATAACCCTGTGGTGTCATTTGTTGTTCAATGGTCATAGCTTCATTGTAGGCTAGATCAAGCGTGGTAACTTGAGGATTTTGCCTTGTACACATTAATGTCATAGGATCCAATGCCCCAAAATATATTTGCAAAGCTACTATGGTATCAATGGCAAAATGTCGAATTGCTCTATTATAGCACTTCTGAAATCTTTGACTAAAAGTTCGGATTGGCTCACCCTGGCCTCTTTTGCATGTAATAAACTGATTAAAAATGATTGTGGGATCTAATGGTGACCTGAATTGGTTGACAAAAGAATTCTCCATTTGCATCTATGACATAATGGAACCATTAGGGAAGCAAATATACCATTCATAAGCCAATTGGTCTAGGCTCATGGGGAAGAGTCTACAAGCCACATATTCATGTTGATCTTGCAATCTTATCAAAACATCCCTATAGGCCTGAATATGTTCTTATGTGGTCCTTGGGCCATCCCATTTGTATTCAAGAAAAAATATCTCTATATTCTTAGGGATCTTGTGAATATCCCTTGCAATATTCAAAGGAATGTTATGGGATCTGTACCAAGGAGCTAGTGGAGGTTGGGCCATTTGATTCAAAATCGATGATGATAACCCTACAAGAACCGGACAAAACTCTCAATACCTCAAAGAAAACCTGCGACACACAGAAAATCCTGTAATTAATGAAATTCAAAGAATAACTTCAAAATCAATTTGTTAGTCATGAATGAAAGAAGGAACCATGACAAAGCAGTATTCTAAAATGTAAGTTTCTAATTCACTAGATCGCATATGCACAATTGAAGAGCATAATCCTAGTGTTGTAGGCTTTCTAATTCACAAGATTGCATTACACGCAAGTGAAGAGCATAATACCGACAACAAATACATTTTAGAAAAAAAATAATTCCTTACAAACAAGCATGAAATCGACTAGCAAATATCAAACATGTAACGTATTAATAATCATGTTAGCATCAACCAAGAGGTGTATCCATTAAATTTGAATGAAAGTAATTACATGGAGACAACCTCGTTAGTCAATTTTTTTTTTTTTAAATCAAATCAAAACACATTATTCCTGTATGAACAATCAAAAGCGTTAGAACAATGCATAGCAATTCATGTCCTCCTTTTAACAGTACAAGGTTGTATTATTAAAAGAGGGATAAAGATAATAATCAATAGGGCATGAAATATTCAAAATTTAAATCCCTGTAGCATTTAAATCACTCTGAAATAAAACAATTTAGGCCCTCCTTCTAGCACCAATCTGTTGAGTGGTATTTTCACCCAGTTGTGAAAGTACACTCTCCTTTAGGATTTGGGTTCCAAATCCCCTTTTGCAAAGAAGTTAAACAAACAACTTCTCCAAGGTCTTCGTTGTATTAGCATTTGTATATGTGTATTAGTAATCTCAAATAAAGATATTCAATTTGAATGCTTGGAACACCTTAGTGATTGCAAGTAACTATAAACAAGTGACAATGTTGGTTTAGTTCACCATGAAACTTTAGTGATTGTTCATTGTTTTTTTTTTGGATTTTGAAAATTTTTAAATGTCTATTTTAATGCCTGAAAATTTAAATAAGTGAAAATTCCTAAAAAAAATAAAATGCAAAAAATGAAAATGAAATGCAGAAACTGAAAATAAAACACATTCAGTATGATGCTATCCTATTTTGACAAAACCAAAGATGTGAGGTTTTCATGCATGCAACCTAACCTATTGGACCTGCAAACAAACACAATCTGGATAAGCTAAGTGCTGACTCCTAAGGTTTTAAATGAGGTTTTTTAGATTTAAACATTCGCATGAAGCAACCAAGAAAACTTGCATAAACTCCATTTACAAGCCTAAAATATGAAAAGAGGAAAAATAGACATTTAATCTTGGATGCAGAAAATGACTCCTCCTTTCTTGTCCATAAGATGCAATTTTATGAAATTTTCTGTATTAAAAATTTGTCCTTTTACAATAACAAAAAATTTTGGTTTTCGCAAACCAGTCCATGGAAGAAAAATGACTCAAATAGGTCCAGAATGGCCCTCTTGCCTTCAACTCTACAACTCTGCTCGCAGTAATTTCCAAACCTTTCTGGCCTCTTTGAATGGTGTATTTAAAACCTTTGAAAAGAATTGTTTCTCCTTCCATGACGATTCATTTCATTTTTTGATGGCTGTTCGTTTCACCTTCCCTTGTATGCGTATGTACTTTGGTTTCCATTTTGTGGCCCTTCACCGTGAAAATGTAACATGTCGCGATATCACGACACTTTTCTTTCTTCTCTCTCTCTTTGCTTTGAATCGCAAAAATGCAACATGTCGTGATATTGCGACACTTTTTCTTTTTTGACCGCAACAATGCAACATGTTGCGATATCATGACACTTTTTTTCTTTTGACTGCGACCATGCAACATGTCACGATATCACGAAACTTTTTCTTTTTTGACCGTGACCATGCAACATGTCGCGATATTGTGAATCTTTTATTTTTTGGCCGCGATAGTGCAACATGTCGCGATATCTTGACACTTCTTCTCTTTTGGATGCGAAACTGCAACATGTCACGATATCACGCCACTTTTTCTTGTTTGGCCACAAAAATGCAACATGCCACGATATTGTGACACTTTTTCCTCCTTTGTTCGCAATGATGCAACATGTGATATTGCGACTCCTTTTTCCTTTTGGCCGTGACAATGCAACATGTCACGATATCGTGACACTTTTCTCTTTTGGTCGCGACAGTGCAACATGTCGCGATATCTTCACACTTTTTCTCTTTTGGTCGCAAAACTGCAACATGTTGCAATATTGCGACACTTTTTCTCTTTTGGCCGTGACAGTGCAACATGTCACGATATCGCGATACTTTTTCTCTTTTGGTTGCGACAGTGCAACATGTTACGATATTGTGACACTTTTTCTCTTTTTGCCGTGATAATGCAACATGTCACGATATCGCGACACTTTTTCTCTTTATGCCGTGACAGTGCAACATGTCACGATATCGTGAAACTTTTTCTCTTTTGGCCGTGAAACTCCAACATGTCGTGATATCGCGACACTTTTTCTCCTTGTGGTGTTTTTCTTTTTTCCTTGATCTTTAGCCTATGGGCCACTTCGGTCTTCTTGGAACACATGCAAAAAAGGTGGGTCCCCAATTTTGGGGTACGTTGTGGAGCAGCCACAACAAATGGTGACTCTGCTGAAAAATGCTCCCAAGCATTTCATTGAGAACTCAACCTGAAAACACACAGACTCAAATACAAGCGTTAGCAAATATCCCAAGAATGAAACTAGATGAGAAATACATGAAGCATTAGAATTATTAAGCATCAGCTCGATGCATGCAATGTGCTTCATTCCCTATCGTTTGAAACTCGTTCAAATTTCCATTGTCAGTTTCACTTATGATTCGTATGTAAGACTATGGATGATTTGTGCATTTAATGTATGACAACTATGTTAGAGATATAACAACCTACTTTGCAAAGGTTCAAACTTTCTAGTATCATGAAAAACATATTAAAACTGTCAAACCCTCTTAGGACCAAATATATGTATACTGAATTAATTTATTAGATGCCAAAGTTGGTTATGTGTCACTACCATCTTGAACACATGTGCAAGTGTAAGTGAAATCAGAGCTTTGGGTAATAATATTCCCAACCTAAGCGAGATGGGAATTTAATCCTATCCTTACTACTCTGATTTGGAGTTCATTACCTCATCTTGAATAAAATTATTTAACCTGTTATGGATGAAAATGTCAGGCTAGCCTGTCCGTTTGAGCAGTTAGTGGTCTTGCTTTTAGATAAGACATGTTGCCACACACGAGCATACTCCACTGCCAGTTAGGCGTCTATAGCCCCGGTGGAGATCAACTCCATAATCCAAGATTTGGCTCTACTTTTGATTTCTTGGACCTTGGGGATGACTACCCATCCTTGCAAGGGATATGTAGTACGATCCTTCCAATCCAATATTAATAAAGAAATGAAAAATATTTGCTTTGGAATTTCAAGTTCTTGAATGGGTAAAATAGAAGCTTTGGGGAATCAGATTCTCAACTTAAGTGAGATGAGAATTAGACCCTATCCTTACTACTCCATGAAGGTTAAATCAGAGCTTTGGGAAATTGGATCCTCAACCTAAGTTTGATGAGGATTTAACCCTATCCTTATGACTCTGATTTTAGGCTTTAAGCATTATGGGAGTGGTAAAAACCATTGTTTTAAGGATTATGTTGCATGATAGGACAAACACGAAATATTCCTTTCGCCTCACCGTTTCTTCCAAGTATGGTTTTGACCATTTTGCTCAAGATCCTCTTTAATATGTGTAGAACGTGCTTGGTTCAAGATAGTTTGGGCATTAGTTCCCAACCTTAGGATCCTTTTAATATATGTTATGTAATAACCCTAAGAGGATTCGACACCTTTTCAATGATTGTACTTGAAATGAAAATGCAACTGAGATGAAATGTATATGCAATGCGGAATGTAACATGAGATATGAATGCATTGCTCCTTTTGAAATGCGGATGGAATATATCACCTACTTTACCATAATGTGTAAAACTGACAACTTCATGCATCACAAGTTCCAAACGATATTCTTTAATGTGTTTGCGATACTCGTGGAGCTTTCTGCAATACAATTCCGATGTTTCATATTCTCCTAGTCCTAGTCAACATTCGTAAGGACATAAGTTGACATCTCGCTTTTTTTTTGTTTTTTTTCAAAACAAACCAAAAATGTCCAAAGGACCAACACACAAAACTTAAAACCAAAACTGAAATGCAAACCAAAATCAAAACACAAAAACCAATAGTATATACAAATGTACAATATAATCATTTTTTTGGATCCCAAACCTGATTGGAATTCTTTAAAAGACGTATGACGTGATACGCATACCAAGTTTTGTAGGAATCGAACAAAAACAAGATCAAACCAAACAAAGAAACAAACTTCCACTTACCCCTCTCACCATACCAATTTGATTTAGTTTCAAATTGATTAGACAATGATTGATATTCAATTCCTTTATGTCTATTCTTTAAGATGTCCATTCCGCACTTTGATTCATGGTGTAGAAATAAGCTTTCATTTTCATTCAATAAAGCCATAACATTAATAATATTTGAATCAAACCATTCATTAGGCAAAACTTCATTCGAATTTTGCACGGTGAAACCAAAAAGGTGAGATTTTACCTTTGGCATGTTTTCATTTGACCTTACTTGAAGTGGATTTGAAAATTCCTCTTTTCTCTCATGACATTCATCATCATGTAGCACTTGTTCTTTCTCCATGACTTTTGATACTTGTTTATCAAAGGCACCAAACTTAGGTACCCAATTGAAAATATGCCCATCCCTTTCAAACCATAAGTCGTGTCTATCTAGGGGTGGGTTAACTAACACATTCCCATGATCAATCACTTGGGTTGTTTTGGGTAATGTAAGATTTTCAATTGGATCATCAATGATATCAAACCCAAATGATTTAAGTTTTGTAATTTTCTCATTCTAAAATGGCATAATCATTGTAGCACAAGTAAGTGGATCAAGATTTTCAATTTCCTTTCCTCCAAAGGAATCTAAAGCAAATGACTCTCTTTCTTGATTCATGGTTGTAGAATCCTTATCATGCTCCAAAATTTGATGAGATTTGAATTCCTCTTCCAAAACTTTCTCAAATTGTACAGGATTTATAGTATCCTCATGTGAGGAAGCAATTGAGTTATCCTACATATTAATTGGCACAACAAGTTTATTAGAAGATTTAGATTGATAATATTCTTTCCATTTCTTCCATGAATCATAGTGATCATCCTCCAAGTTCAAGTTGTGATGCTCAAGTACTTATTCTTCATCTTCTGATTCATCAACATTTTTCTCACCCCATTCATCTTCACCTTCCTTATTCTCACTCTCTTGACGATATAGAGTTTCCATCACCAAAATTTTGTCCTCTCCTTGTTGATGTTGGGGTGGGCCCTTATTTGGCACAATTTCCAAATCATCCACTTGAGCTTGGAGACAATGGGTATGTATCGCTCCAAATTTTTCACACCCTTACCTTCAGGCTATAGGATTCATGCCCGAAATGGGGATGTGGAAAGGATGGCATGGTACCTCATACTGAGAGGCCTTGCGAAGGTCCCGCCTCTCGAGGGAGGTGTATTATGGTGATTTTTCGATGGATGGTGGGTTCACTAGGAAACATTCAATGGTAGTTTCCACACCTAGGTTGAGAATGTGTTTTATGTGTTTGTTTTAGCCTTAAACATTCAAGTCCTAGGTTTGGCCAAAATGCGTCTAAGCTATTCTATATGAAGATGCAAATTATATGAATACAAAAAATAGAATTAAGAAAAAAAACAAAGAAATTAAGGAATATTAAAAGAAAATACCTGATTCGGATGTCTGATGAAGATTCTGATTCTTGAAGCAGTCAGGATCGCCTTTGATTTGACAGGATTGTTTGAGATCAGACAAGATCATCTGAGATCTGACGAATTCGTCAAACGAATTCGTTAGAGACCTACAAATAGAGAAATAGGTGCAAAACACAGAAAATACAACAATGCTAACATAGAGAAATAGTGTAAATTGACAGTAACAATATCAAACTGAAACTTATAAACAGAAACATGAATGCATTATGCTAATTTAATCACAATTATGACTTAATTATGCATTTGATCTAGATGGGTGAACTCCAAAATGCAAGATAGCATAAAATAATAAATAAACTAGTTAATTACAACATAAAATAATAGATTGAAAGATAAAGAAATGCAAACTTAGGGCACTGATTGCCTCAATGTTGACTGCAGTCAAAATCGTCTTGCATTGGTACGAAATCGTCTCTGATTCGACAAGATCACCTCCGATCTGAACAGGATCATCTACGACGATGTAAGCTTGCTCCAACTGAAAAACACTAAGGTACCTGCAACAAAAATTGGATAGAACTCATGCAAATAACAATTTGGGATGTCTTAGTGCGTATGAAGTCGAGTTACAAGGAATTTCAGCCAGGGGGGTGCTAAGGGAAGGGCTTAGGATTAAATAGGCTTAGGAGGGAGGTTAGGAGGTTGGAGATCATCCCTATTTGGGAGATCTCCAATAGGGGAGGGTCTCTAACGATGCAGAAATGCTTCTGCCTAGATTAGAGACACCGTTGGAACAAAAGCTAATTGAGAAAAATCAATTTTTGGCCAAGATCGTTTGGACGTCCTAGCCCAGACAAAATCGTCAGATCTAGGGCGATATCGTCTGATCGACGACGATATCGTCAAACGGTCAAAACAAACTCTAAAAATGGTGCGGGAAAGAGGAAAACGAATTAAGCGGCGGTTAACGGGTGGTTTGGGAGGTTAAAATTTGAATTTGAATTATTTTCTAGAGTAATTATAATTGTTAAGGTTTTACTGCGCCAAGTTTAGGGTGCTACATTTTGCCCCATTTTTAGCGATTTTTTTGAAGAAAATGCGTTAAAGATGAGTTCTTCTCAATTTACGAGAAAGAAAAAATTATTCCCATTTTTAGGCAACGATTCTTGGTCAAATCGTACGACAGCTTACTATGGTGCCCCCTCCGTGTTTTTACCCAAATCAAACATTTGAGGTAAAAACACGAAAAAACAAAATTTTAAAATGTTTTTAATTGTGTTTTGAATAAAATTAAGAAAAATAGGGTAAAACCCTAATTCATTTTTACTGTTTATTTTTCTGGTTTTTAGAGCTCTACAAGCAAAAATGGTGGAGACGGCACACAGATCAACAGAGGTTCGACACGGGCTACGGGTAAGAGTCTAAACTTAGTTTAGAATGCTTTAAGTTAAATTTACATGCTTTTTAGGTGAATTTTGATTAATTTTTGAGCATCACGGCCATTTTTAGGTTGTCGACGTTGTCGGGAAGAAATCATCCCGATTTTGACAAAATCGTCTCAATTTCGTTGATTTCGTCTAAGGGCAAAATCGGCAAAAGGGGGATGATTTTGTCAAATTAAGGACAATTTCAGCTTGTGAAATTGAAGACGATTATGCTCAAATTGGGGACTATATTTTCCAATAGTGTACGATATCATCATTTGTATAAAATTGAACTTATGTTACTTGCATTATTAATCACTTGAGTTGTTATTAATGATTGTTTGTTGTTGTTTATGTTGCAGATAGGTTTGCTAAAGAGCAGATAATGGAAATACAGTGGGTTGAGAGATGACTTGGCCACTCTAACACAAGCAGAGCGGGATCAGCTAGCATAGGCCGGCTTACAGCATGTGGCAGAAATGCCATAAGTTTCTACAAACATGGGGCTACTGACAGCCATGGCAGAGAGGTGGTATCCGGGTTCTTCCTATTTTTGGCTACCTATAGGGGAGATGACTCCCACTTTGGAGGATGTATGGAGGATTTTAAGAATCCCCATACAAGGATGGTTGATCACTCCTATGACCAATCAAGGCCATGCTTTGATGTAGTTGTGTGGTGACCCGAGCTTCACCCTAGAGAAGGGCGGAGTAAACATCGAGGCACTACGTCAGATGCCTGGGGCGTCGAGACTCACACAGGTTTTGGCTGAAGTGGTGGGTGGACTTCTGCTATGCCACCAGAGTGGGTGCAAGGTACCATGGGTACTGGTAGATGTGATCTGCGACATGCAAGACCATGGTTATAGATTTTCTTAGGGTAGCTTTGTGTTATGTCGGCTATACAAGATCCTGCATGGGGTTGTGTACAAGGGCGGTCGATGTCTAGTTATGACATCACTCCTATAGGTTTGGTGCTGGGAGCACATTGTAGTGTGGAGGTCGATAGGGCTTCCTTTGATAGGGATTGATGGGGAGAGGCCTCAAGTTTTCTACTGGTGGCTCGAGAGAGGGTCATAGCGATAAATTGACCTATCGATGTCCTAGAGACTGCTGAATGACCTTGTCTTGGACCAAATCACCTGGAGGCCATGGCGAGAGAACCTAGGGTGGGCCGAGGATGGAAAGGAGCTGGCTCGCGTCAGGTGATTTTGCTGGATATAGATGGAAAGGGGAGAGGTGGAGCTCCACCGCTACAACCAAGTTTTGTGATAGTTTGGTCTACAGTAGGGGATCCCATCTCTCAGGGATTATGAGTTTTCTTGGACTATTTGGGATAACACCATAGTGAGCGGGGCTCTAGACATGTAGCGCTTCTGGAGTCAGGACTCAAACGATGCCCCCATTCAGCTAGTGGATGGGGACGACGTAGGGGTAGCCGATGGCTATGATGCCTGGTACGCAGGCATCCGCCCTCCTCAAATGATGAGGGCTTAGGGTCCGATTCATGCAGTTGTGCGTCAGATAGGGAGGCGATGCTAGGTGGCTATGGAGGCAGCCCAAGGTCACAGTAGGAGAGAGCTGAGGAAGCCACAGGCACATGAGAGGCCGCGATAGCAGGAGAGGAGGGCGGAGAGACCCCCTTCTCCATAGAGAGAGAGGCCACCATTTCCCGATAAGGGCAAGGGTGTTGAAACAGGGGAGAGTAGCGAGACAGTGACTCTCCAAGCGAAGACAGTCCATATCCAAGCACAGGTGCAGACCCTATAGGAGGAGGCTGCACGACACCGAGCAGAGGTGACACAGCTTAGAGATGATATTGCATGCCTCAGAGCACGAGGTGGAGGAGCGAGCACACAGGAGCTGATGCGGTCGATTGCTCAGACCGTGTTCTACCAGGGCATCTACTTCCAGATGGTGCCAAAGGGTCAAAGGGTACAGCTACCATCCGGCATTATTGACCCTATCAAGATTGAGTCCTCGAGGACTTCTTCTTGATCGATGACTAGGACTCGCAGAACCACACATACTGCGATGGGGCCACCTTGTCCACCTCAGGGCGGGGGAGGAGATGAGGCTGAGATCTCGAGGGGTTCTCGAGGCTAGGCTATTGCACTACATTATACAAATTGATATTATAGCATTTATTATTTTTTATAGAGGATTGAGTATGCCGAGGTACAAATTGTGGCATACCAATCTAGTTTTGAGATGATGTATATATTGTTGATATATATAGATGAGATATTTTTTATCATATGACTTGTGTATTTTTATGATGCTTTTATGTTTGATTGATGGACTTGATGATTGGATTGAGGATTCATGTAATTACATCGTTGGAAATATTATGGTTTGAATGTCATGTCGTAAGATTTTAAATGAAATAATCTGATGTAACAAATTGGTTGTTTGTGATGTAATGTGATAAAAGATAAAAAAAGACTTCTAACAATAATTTCAAAGGACATTGTCGCTATTATAGACCATTTCATGGAGTCGCCGCTCACTCGATCGTCAAGCTAATCCCAGTATAGAAATATTGTTAAAAGTAAAAGAATGCTTAAGAGACTGTCTTAAGACTTTGGTGCAATGGTGAAAATGATGATGATGATGGTTTGTTTTTCAGATTTCCATGAAAATAGTATGCATGAAATAATGTTAAAATGATTTTTTCTAGGCATAAATTCCTAAGTGTGATAAATTTTTTGGATAATTCCCTAGGAATTATACCATCATTGCAAAATTGAAGGTTGACATAATGACATGAAATAATGAAAATGTGTTTGTTTGTTTGTAAAGTATAATTGTATAACAGAATGATTTAAGTCATATGGTTTTCATGATTTTAAATAAAATGGGGAATAAAAATTGTTACAATGGTTTGCGCTAGGCATAGAATATGTAGGTATAGACTTATACCATCATCGCAAAAATCAAAGAAGAAAATAGATTTTTTTATTGTATGGTTGATTTTTAATAAACAGAAAATATGAAGATGAGGACTTACGTTAGGCATAAAATTCCAATTTTGGTTTTGGAACTATACCATCGTCGCGAAAGTCGATAATATATATATATATATATATATATATGTTTTGATTGGATGGTTTGAAAGAAATTTTGATTTTTTTATTATGCATATAGTTGTCGAAACAACTATACTTGGAAGAAGAAAATGAATTATTCCAAACAATTTGCAAAAAATATTTCAAAGTATCTTAAAGACAAAATTTAGATTTTATAAGGAATCCCATGTGCATATGTGAATTCATTTCCAATTGTGATTTATCATAATGATACACAAAATCTCTCAAATATAAAATGTGTGTGCAATTGCTATGTTTGTTTACTAGTTTGAGCAAGATACTATGATACAAGTGATTTGAATAAACCAAATAAGTGTTTATTAACCATGATGTAGATGCATATAACCATACTAGACTACTATGTAAGTCGTATTATCAAGAGCTAGCTAATCCATAAGCAGACATAGGTCTGTACAAAAGAAGGTCGCTAATGTGACAGACATATCGCCACGCTAGGAGTTACCCAAGGCCAAGTAGGTTGGGCACAAACCACCTGTTATGGGGCTTACCTCACAGTTTTCGAATAATTAAGAATTCCAGGGATTCAAGCTCATCAACCTTTCTTTTCTTTTCAAGGGGTAGGGAAAGATATTTTATTGCTTTCGCTTTTGCTTTCGTTTGCTTTCTTTTGTATTTTTGCTTGATAATGCTATAATGATATAAAATAATATTTTTCTTTTCTCTTTTTCTTGAACTTTTC
The DNA here is from genome assembly GCA_028583015.1 of Wollemia nobilis. Classification (NCBI taxonomy): domain Eukaryota; kingdom Viridiplantae; phylum Streptophyta; class Pinopsida; order Araucariales; family Araucariaceae; genus Wollemia; species Wollemia nobilis. The sequence goes on along the minus strand of JAQPPZ010016829.1, from coordinate 1,572,441 downwards.
TTTTCTTTCTATGCTAGGGATACTTGCTCGGATTAGCTGTAGAGCAAGGGATTTTTATTCTGGGTAGGGGTGAGCTTGTCCTTTTGCCAATTCTCAAAGATTCTAGACCATGTGCATGATAGGATAGCATGGGAAACTTTTCGCTCAAGCTACTATGTAGCAAAGCATGGAAATTACAAATATAATCATTTTATGGTGGAAAGATGTGCTTGGTTTAAGTAAATAACAAGATCAATTTTTTGTGCTCAAACTTTATTTAATTGAATTTTGTGGACTTTGATATAAGAGAGATTAGTAATCATGCCAGATAAAATCAAGATATTTATTTTGTGAGTGTGAAAGTGAGGGATTCCAAATAAATGCTAATTTACCCAAAATAACTTGAAACATATAACTGCAACATTTGTAAGAAAATATATATAAATACCTTTTGAGAAGTTTTGAGAATGTTGACTCTCTCTTTCTTCTTTATGTTGTTTTGGTTTCGAAAGAGTCAAGAATATTGCTATTTTTATTTTTATCATTTTTGTTTGTTTTTGAAAAAATTAACAAGTGCCATAAATAAATACAACAAATAGTTTTGAAAATTTTGATGATTATGAATGTTTTTGGTGTTTTTGAATAAATTGAAAGAAATACAAGATAGTGATTTTGAACAAATATATACATGGATGAAATGACCAAATTTATACATAGTAATGTTTAAGATGCAAAATATTCATGGGTTCTTTAAGTTCTTTACCATCTAAGGTAGATAATTTGTATGCTCTCGATTCAAATTTAGCAGTGATAATGTATGGTCCAAGCCAGTTGGGCTCAAATTTACCTTTAAGGTCCTTAGTTGCATTAGTATTTTTTTATTTTCTTTTAAAACAAGGTCGTCGATCTCAAAGGATAGATGACAAAATTTTTTAGCATATGATCTTTTAAGCTTGTTTTGGTAGGCACGGAGATGCTCCAAAGCATTAATGTGTTTTTCATCTAGGAGTTCCAGTTGACTGAGTCTGCCAGCTCGATATTCATCTCCTACTTCGGTATTGTGAAGTGGTAGAGACAAAGAAGGAACTTCTAATTCAAAGGGAAAATCGGCTTCAGCGCCATAAACCAAAATGAAAGGTGAAGTTCTAGTGGGAGTTCGAACACTAGTTCGATAGGCCCACAAGGCTGGATATAACTGAATGTGCCAGTCACAGCCAGTTTTATTGACCAATCTTTTGAGAATTTTGATTAAGGTTTTGTTAGATGCTTCTGCATGACCATTACCCTGAGGATAATAGGGAGTGGACCAGCGATGTTGAATCTTATATTTTTGGCATAATTTTTTAACATCGTTATTTTTTAAACAAGTTCTATTGTTAGAGATGAGATTTGCAGGAATTTCGAACCTAAAAATGATTTGATTAAGAATAAATTTAGAGACTTGGGTTCCAGTGCAGGAAGCTAAAGGCATAGCTTCAACCCACTTTGTGAAATACTCAGTGGTGGTTATGATAAATTTGTGTCCATCAGATGACACAGGATTGATTTTGCCAATAATATCTAAACCCCATTTTGAAAAGGGCCAAGGAGATGAAATAGCCTGTAGTTCTTGTGCAGGCGCATGGACAAGGTCAGCATGTTTCTAGCACTTGTTGCAATGGCGCACATAATCATGTGCATCATTCTCCATGGTAGGCCAAAAGTATCCTATCCTAAGGATATTTTTAGCAATGACACTACCACTGAAGTGTCGTCCACAAGATCCATCGTGGGATTCACTCAAGGCTGATTTGGATTTTTCTAAATTCAAACATCTTAATAGGATACCTTCAAAAGATCTCCTATATAAAGTATTGCCAATTATTACAAATCGACTTGCTCGTCTACGTAATAACCGATGCTGGTTTCTATTAGAATTGGAAGGGAAAGTTCCATTTTGGAGAAAATCAAATATGTCCGTATACCAAGGTTTAGGAGTAGTTTCGTTTATTAGAAACACATCCAAAGGTTCTAAGCATATCTTATTTGAAGCGGGTTCCTAAAGTCGATGAATAATGATAGTGGCATATTCGTCATCTAACTCCAAGGGCAGGAGAGATGCAGCTGCGACCATAGCATCAGCTACACGGTTGCAAGTTCGAGGAATAGCTTCCAAGGTAACTTGATCAAATAGAGACATTAATTGTAAAACATAGGCTTTATATGGGCACAGTTTATCATCTCTGGTCTGATAAACTTCATTAATTTGGTTTATAACCAGTTGAGAATCACCAAAAACTAACAGATGTTTAATTTTTAGCGCCAAGGCAGCTCGTAATCCAAGGATTAGAGCTTCATATTTAGTAGTATTTTTGGTGCAAGCAAATGTTAATTTGAAGGACAGAGGAATAAGATGTTTTTGTGGGGATATTAAAATAATACCCGCACCAGCTCCACTCATGCATTGGGCTCCATCAAAGTATAATGACCATTGTTTAATATCGTCTGCCTCTAATTGAAGGCATTCATTAGGAAACTCGATGATGAGGGGATGGGTAGACTCTAAGGGTGCAGCAGCTAATTTATCTGCTATGATTTGACCCTTAACAGACTTCTGTCCTATGAATGTGAGATCAAATTCACTTAAAGCAAGAACCCACTTGGCTGTGCGACCCGATAAATAAGGTCGACTCATGAGATACCTCAAGGGATCATATTTAGCAATGACATAAGTTTTTTGACTAAGCATATAATGGCATAATTTTTGCATAGCAAACATGACTGCTAGACATAGTTTTTCTAATGTTGTGTAGCGGGTTTCATAACTGACGAAGGTTCGGCTAATATAATAATTAGCATGTTCTCTCTTCGCATCATCAAGCTAAGCTAACATAGCTCCTAAGGCAGAATCTAAAGCTGAAATATATAGGAGAAATGGGCGATCAGGTTTAGGCGATGAAAGAACAGGTGGATTAAGGAGGTATTGTTTGAGAAGTTCAAAAGCTTCTCTACATTCATTGTCCCAATTAAAAGGGACATCCTTCTTAAGGAGTTTAAGAAAGGGACCAGTTTTGTTCGCCAGCTTATCGATGAAGCGACGGATGGCTTGAAGCTTACCTTGTAAACTTCATAACTCAGATATATTAGTAGGTGCGGGCATATCAGTGATAGCCACAATCTTGAGAGGGTCGATTTCAATACCACGTAAAGAAACTAAAACCCCTAATAGTTTATCGGACTTAACTTTGAATATGCATTTTGCTAGATTTAATCTAATAAGATATTCTCGTAATCGATTAAAAACTTTTCTCAAATCATCTAAATGATTGTCTTCATTAATAGAGCGAGCTATAATATCATCTACATAATCATGTAGGATATCATGCATCATATCATGAACAATATAAGTCATAGCTCGTTGATAGGTTGCACCTGCGTTATTTAAGCCAAATGGCATCACTTTCCAACAAAAAGTACCCCAGGGGGTAATAAAGGCTATTTTAGCCTGATCTTCAGGAGCTATCCTGATCTGATTATAACTAAAGAATCCATCCATTAAGGACATCATCCCACTCCCGGCAGTAAATTCAATGATTTGATCCATGTTTGGAAGAGGAAAATCATCTTTAGGGCATGCAGCGTTAATATCTCTAAAATCTATGCAAACCCTAACTTTGGTAGCTTCTTTCTTGGTGACTGGAACTACATTTGAGATCCATTCAGCATAATCAATAGCTTGTATAAAAACAAAATTCAGGAGTTTTTCTAACTCCCCTTTGACTAGTAGAGCCACTTTGGGATGCATTTTTCTAAGTTTTTGTTTAATAGGTTTAGCATCCGGATGGACCACTAGATGATGCATGACTACATAAGGGTCTAGACTTGGCATATCTTCGTATGTCCAAGCGAAGACATCTTCATACTATTTAAGGAATGCAATGTATTACTCTTGTTTTTCTTGACTTAATTATGATCCAATATTGATTATGTGAGGATTATCCTCAGTTCCAATGTTAATTTTAATGACGTTTTCTACCTCCATGTGTAGATCTCTTTCAAAATTAGGTGGGGTGGGTGAAATGCCCAATTCTTGTAATTCTTGTAAGGTTAATTTGGATAATTCATCTTGAGGATTAACGGTCTCAAGTTGGGCTATAGTTGGTATAGAACCATCAAAATAAAATCCATTGTGTAACATCTCTTCAACGGAGACATCGTGGAAGATATCTCCTTCCAACTCTTCATCGAGGTCAGCAATCATTTCAGGATAAGCTATGGATAGCATGTTACATGTAAATGGCTGATTTTTTAGAGGCAAATCAACATGCCTATCCAAATAATCTTGATAACATATGAGTTGATAATCATCTTCAAAAGGAAAGGGTTGACCCTTACTAGGAAATAGGCCCACACCACAGCAGGCAGGCCACGGTTCTACCTCGAAAGGTTCTTTCATGCCATTTTGGAAAGGTCCCAAGCATTTCCATTTATATCCCATTTTAAGCATCATGGGTTTAGCTTTAATATATTCATTGGTGAAATAACATCGAGCGTATCCCTCGTGATGAGTTTTAATATTTCGAGGGATTCTTCCCTAGTCATATCCTTTATAAATGAAGGCACAACTCTTGACTTGGTAAGTACTTCCCATAGGTTGTGAGAGGCCCAAAGTACGAGGAGATGGCGGTAAGTTATTTAAAAGAATTGAATCTTGCATGAAAGCATTTGTTTTTCTGATATTAAGGTTATGGATAAATCTGGTTAAAGTTCATCAGAAAGAGCATAAGATGTAGAAGGATCATTCCCTATATCTTGAGATGTGGAAGGGATGATAGATGTTGATAATGTGGGAGTGTTAATGGATAGGTCTATAGGTTTTGAAATCATAGGGATAGGACATCAAGGATTGGTTGTAGATTGAAGATTTTTTGAGGTTCTAGAGTGATTTGTTTAGAAGATTGTTGATCTATATAGGAGGATGAAATTAATGGATGGAAAATAGGTGAAGCTATGGGTGTGTGTTTCATAGTTTTAGATGAAAAATAAGAATTAGGATGTGTGGATGACAGAGCGAGGCAAAATTGCACTCCAACAAGTTCTACCAAAGCACACATATCAAAGGGTCTAGGGTCACCATGGATAGTGACCAACTGATTTTTAAATTCAAATTTAACACATTGGTGTAAATTTGATGGGACCGCTCGCATCGCATTGATCCAAGGGCGACCCAAAAGTATATTGTACGATGCTGGCAATGTACAATAAACACGGTTGTATCTAGGGTTCTAGGACCAACTTGTAATGGGATGGTAATAACTCCACACGTTTCTTGTGTTTTGTCATTGAAAGCTTTGATAATCATGTCATTTTTCTTCATTTCATCACTTCTAAAGCCAAATCGTTGGTAGAAGTCAAAAGTGCAAATGTTTAGAGATGAGTCATTATCAATCAGGACTCGTTTAACAACTACATCTCCAATTAGAGCAATAATATATAAGGGATTATCCTTATGTAAACTGTGTTGTGGGATATATTTATCCCGAAAGTCAATACAATCAACCTCTCTAGTGATGATAGTATTGGCCATGGCTTCAGGTTGAATGTTTTGAGGTACCATCATTTGGCTTAATGTAAGCATCAACTCATCCCTATGGGTAGGAGAAGATCTTAATAAATCCAAAAGGGAAATTCTGGCTGTAATATTGGATAATTGCTCATTAATATTGTAAGGGGGTTTAGGTTGAACATTAGGAGCATGATTCCCTTTATTGGGATTTTTCAAAACAAATGGAGCTGATCCATCATTTTGATTTGGTTCTTGTTGAGAATTTTGAGCCTATTGTCGGGTAACGACTCCGATGGTACCTACAATGTTATAATGAGGACGTTGAACTGGTCTCGGTTGAGCGTTGATGGCTTGTTCATTATAAAGGAGTTGATTAGAAAAGGGTTGAGTAGTAAATCTCCTAGGAAATGGTTCTTATGGGACCATAGCATCTGTGATGGGTTGAATAGGATCTGATTCATTTTTAGAACTATTCGATTGGTTTGAAGTGATGTCTATTTCACTTTCAGTAGCTGATTCTATATCACTAGAATCTGAAGTTTGAAAATTATGTAAGGGCCTAGTCGTAACCAGGGATAAGGTTGTGTCAAATATTTGAGGATCTTGAATAGGTAATTGTCCGCTAATAGTTCCTACATATCGGGTAGGATGCGGAACATTATGATGTTCGATTTGATTGGCCACCTCTTTACCATGTCTTGGTAAAGGATGTTGAAATATGTCTAATGATTGATTAGCATTTTGATTTTGATTTTGGGTAATGTTCTTTTGAGGATTATTAGGAGCATTTTTTTTAGGTTGGAAGGCTTGCACTTCCATTTCATTATTATCAATTAGATCCTGTATTTTATGTTTCAACCTTTTACAAGCGTTGGTAGAGTGTCCAGGTCCTCTATGGAAATCACAATGTAAGTCGACTCTGTATCCGGGTATAGTTGGATCAGGTTCCCGGATAGCTGGTAATTGGATCAAACCTCTTTCGAGTAATTGAGGTAAAATAGTTTATAAGGGTTGATTTAATCTAGTAAATTCTCGAGGAGGCTTATCAGGCGGTTTCAATATAAATTTTTCTGTTGTCTTCGTTGCATTGATATTAGCAATATTTTTGTTGTCAGTGACTCCGTCACCAACAACTTGTTTGTTTTTATATTGATTTATGGATGTTTTTCATCATCTTTCTTCCTAAGTTGGCCTCTCCTAATGAGGACATCTTCTACTCTTCGAGCTAAATCTATAGCCTGATCGAAGGTAGTTAAAGTAGCAGTTGATAACTCATAAGATATTTGTTCTTGTAAATTATTGATAAAAATGTCCAACATTTCCATATAAGGTAGCACAAAGTGCAGTTTTCCTGTCAACTGCCTCTATCTAGCTAAGAAATTGGCAAAACATTCATCCTTGTCTTGTTTTAAGTTGTATAAATCTTTAATGGTTACATGCCTCTCGATGTAGGCACTTGAATTGATGGACAAAAGATTCAAGTTGTTTCTTCAAAGTTTCTCAAAGAATGAGTGGGCAATTGATAGTACCACTCTAATGCCATTCCACCTAAACTTTTCGAGAACATTTTTAGTAATAGCAAGTCATCATGTGATATATCATGACATGCTATCCTAAACATGCAAAGATGCTCTATGGGATCTTCGGTTCCTTTATATATAGGCAGGATGGGCATAGGAAAATTCTTAGGGTACGGTTGTGCTACAACCATGGGATCCAAAGGTTTACTACATATCTCTTGATAATTGTACGAGGGACGGTAGGGATCTATCTGGTCCATACACAAAGCTAACTATTTCACCATGGCTTCCAAATTACTAGTTTTCCCACCATATTGGTTTGGTAGGGCATTGATATGGGATTTGTGAGCATATGATGGAGGGACATGAAGATTAGATGCTATGTTGCTATTGTGTAAATTATTGGTAGGAAAGGTGTTATGAAGGAATTTTGAAGTTGTATTATGCTGTATTCTAGATTGTTGAAAATTGGTATTTGACTTCATTTTAGGTTTTTTTTTACTTGAAGCATATTGATCAATAGTTTTGCGAAGTAAAGCAGTGAAGGAAGTTTTCTTTTGTGTAGGAATGATTTTAGGCTCAATAACAGGTTCCTTAGGAGGTTGGGTAACCTGTTGTTTTGACTATTCTGAATCATAGTGACCATATCTCTATTGGATGGTCCAGCCTTATCACTTTCTTGATCAATAAAAGACAAGGGATTAGTGTGCACATCAAACATATGTTCCATGGCTACTTGAGTTTCACAAATTTGCCCTTTATCAATACGAACTGCCACATTAAGAGCATCAATATTATCATTGAGAAATTTCCAGAAATGATCTACGTTGTCAAAAGCAATAGTTCCATCTGGAGCTACTCTAGGGGATGAGGGCCCATCCTCTTTAACATTTTCTTCTTGTTCATTGTCTTCACCTAGGTCATATTCTGGTTGATCTAGAGTTTTTCCTTCCGAAATTGGATCTTCAGGAAGGACATTTGGGTTTCCAGTTTTATCTCCTAACCAATCTTCTTCTTCTCCTACAGTTTCTTTACCATTCCTAAGTTTTGGCATTGTGCTTAATTTTGATTTTAGCAAATATATATATATATATATATATATGCAACAAGCTTAAGAGGTATATATTAATTATATACCTACTACAATATTTAAAATGAAAGGTTTTGGTTTTTGTTATGTTTTTTAGTTTTTCTTTGTTTTTTGTAATAATATTGTAAAGACAAACAACACAATAAATGCAAGAAATAATACTGAAAGTAATAATCTAGTTTTCTATAAACAATTTATAAATGTCATTAATGGGCTCGAGTTCTTCAGGAGTCATGAAGTGTTCTTCTTCAAATTGAAAGTTTTTTTTTTTAATTTAATGAAAAGAGCTATAGTGATATTATCTGTCTCAGATGCTGGTTGATAGAAGTAAAGCTCGTGGCAATACTCTCGATATAACACAGCTCGAGGAACTCTATTCCATATTTCCCTATCCGTAAGAACAACCTCTTGGTCTTCTACACGACCTAGGAATTGGTGTACAATGGCTATGTTCTCGAGGTATTCCTCGAAGGTGAACAATTCTGAAGACACAAGAGCTCTCCTATAAGCTAACCATCTATGGTAGGCTCTCTGAAGTTCATGATAAAAGACGAGTTGATGAGGATCCAGGATTCTATCTAGGATAAGCCTCTTGATTTGTTTAAGTTTTGTTGACCTAGATGAAATGACACTAAGTCTTCTATCAAGTTCGTCCCACAAAAGTTGATTTCTATCTATTTCAGGCACACTAAGCACATAATTGATTTCTATGGCTGCCAATTGGTTTTCAACATTTATAGTAACTACTAATATTTTCTTAGGAGCTACCATCTAAACATGATATTAAATTTAAATGATCTGAAATACATCTATGTTTTAGTTGTTTTATTTTTTTTGTTTTCAAAAGGTTTAAAATGTTTTCACATTGGGTTCACCAAAATGTATCGCTTCAAATTTTTCACACCCTTACCTTCAGGCTATAGGATCCGTGCCCGAAAGGGGGATGTGGAAAGGATGGCACGGTACCTCGGACTGAGAGGCCTTGCGAAGGTCCCGCATCTCGAGGGAGGTGTATTATGGTGATTTTTCAATGGATGGTGGGTTCACCAGGAAACATTCAATGGCAGTTTCCACGCCTAGGTTGGGAATGTGTTTTATGTGTTCATTTTAGCCTTAAGCATTCAAGTCCTAGGTTTGGCCAAAATGCGTCTAAGCTATTCTATATGAAGATGCAAATTATATGAATACAAAAAACAAAATTAAGACAAAAAAAAGAGAAATTAAGGAATATTAAAAGAAAATACCTGATTCGGATGTCTGATGAAGATTCTGATTCTTGAAGCAGTTAGGATCACCTCCGATTTGACAAGATCGTCTACGATGATGTAAGCTTGCTCCAGCTGAAAAACACTAAGGTACCTGCAACAAAAATTGGATAGAACTCATGCAAATAACAATTTGGGATGTCTTAGTGCATATGAAGTCGAGTTATAGGGAATTTCAGCCAAGGGGGTGCTAAGGGGAGGGCTTAGGATTAAATAGGCTTAGGAGGGAGGTTAGGAGGTTGGAGATCATCCCTATTTGGGAGATCTCCAACGAGGGAGGGTCTCTAACGGTGCAGACACGCTTCTACTCAGATTAGAGACGCCATTGGAATAGAAGCTAATTGAGAAAAATTAGTTTTGGGACAAGATCGTCTGGAAGTCCTAGCCCAGATGAAATCGTCAGATCTGGGGCGATATCGTCTGATCGACGACGATATCGTTAAACGATCAAAACAAACTCTAAAAATGGCACAAAAAAGGGGGAAATGAATTAAGCGATGGTTAATGGGCGGTTTGGGAGGTTAAAATTTGAATTTGAATTATTTACTAGAGTAATTATAATTGTTAAGGTTTTACTGTGCCAATTTTAGGGTGCTACAGGGTATACCTAGAAAATTCGAGACAATTCCTTTCATTATTCTCCTTTGTATTATGCAATATACACCCCTTTTCCCATGCAAAATCAGAAATATTAAGAATGAAACTAGAGTGACTTGGTCCTGCAAAAGTATCTATCTGATTAGCAATAAGGGAAGGCACACCCCCATTGTTTGCCTTCATATTCCACTGTCTCCCTTTATTGTTGAAATTTTGATTTGGGTGAGGGGCATGGGATTCATACTTCTATTTTTGAACCAAATAATTACTCAATTTGTGAAATATCTTTTTGATCTTTTCAACTTCTAAATAATCCTCTTTTGGTTGAGCTATGTTATTGCTAGTTCCAATAGGATTTGCGTAATTGGTGAGATATTAACTTAACATTTGAGTTGGATTTTGGGCCACTTGATTTGCGTAGGGATTCACACTTTGAATAAAAATTGGATTGGGTGCGTAAGCGGGTGTTGATGAATATGGTTTTTGATAAGTCAAAGCATTTATGCTTGATATTTGTGGTGCCATGATCTAATTCATCATAGGAGCTTGACCATATAGACCATATTTTCCTACCATAGGCATCTGGGAAAACCCATAACCCCGTGGTGTCATTTGTTGTTCAATGGAGTGTCATTTGTTGTTCAATGGTCATAGCTTCATTATAGGCTAGAGCAAGCGTGGTAACTTGAGGATTTCACCTTGAAACATTGTCGTCATAGGATCCAATGCTCCAAAATATATTTGCAAAGCTACTGCGGGATCAATGGTAAAATGTCAAATTGCTCTATTATAGCACTTCTAAAATCTTTGATTAAAATTTTGGATTGGCTCACCCTAGCCTCTTTTGCATGTAATGAACTGATTATAAATGACTGTGGGATCTAATGGTGACCTAAATTGGTTGACAAAAACATTCTCCATTTGCGTCCATGACATAATGGAACCAGTAGGTAAGCAAATATACCATTCATAAGCCAATTGGTCTAGGCTCATGGGGAAGAGTCTACAAGCCACATCTTCATGTTGAACTTACAATATTATCAAAACATCCCTATAGGCCTGAATATGTTCTTCTACGGTCCTTGGGCCATCCGATTTGTATTCAAGAAAAAATCTCTCTATATTCTTAGGGATATCGTGAATATCCCATGCAATATTCAAAGGAATGTTATGGGCTCTGTACCAAGGAGGTGGTGGAGGTTGGGCCATTTGATTCAAAATCGATGATGATAACCCTAAAAGAACCGAACAAAACTCTCAATACATCAAAGAAAACCTGTGACACACAGAAAATCCTGTAATTAATGAAATTCAAAGAATAACTTCAAAATCAATTTGTTAGTCGTGAATGAAAGAAGGAACCATGACAAAGCAGTATTCTAAAATGTAAGTTTCTGATTTACCAGATCGCATATGCGCAATTGAAGAGCACACTCCTAGTGTTGTAGGCTTTCTGATTCACAAGATCGCATTACACGCAAGTGAAGAGCATAATACCGACAACAAATACATTTTAGACAAAAAATAATTCCTTACAAATAAGAATGAAATCGACTAGCAAATATCAAACATGTAACGTATTAATAATCATGTTAGCATCAACCAAGAGGTGTATCCATTAAATTTGAATGAAAGTAATTGCATGGAGACAACCTTGTTAGTCAATTTTTTTTTTTTTAAATCAAATCAAAACACATTATTCCTGTATGAACAATCAAAAGCGTTAGAACAATGCATAGCAATTCATGTCCTCCTTTTAATAGTACAATGTTGTATTATTAAAAGAGGGCTAAAGATAATAATCAATAGGGCATGAAATATTCAAAATTTAAATCCCTATAGCATTTAAATCACTCTGAAATAAAACAATTTAGGCCCTCCTTGTAGCACCAATATGTTGAGTGGTATTTTCATCCAGTTGTGAAAGTACACTCTCCTTTAGGATTTGGGTTCCAAATCCCCTTTTGCAAAGAAGTTAAACAAACAACTTCTCCAAGGTCTCCGCTGTATTAGCATTTGCATATGTGTATTAGTAATCTCAAATAAAGATATTCAATTTGAATTCTTGGAACACCTTAGTGATTGCAAGTAACTGTAAACAAGGGGCAATGTTGGTTTATTTCACCATGAAACTTTAATGATTGTTCATTGTTTTTTTTTTTGGATTTTGAAATTTTTTTAAATGTTTATTTTAATGCCTAAAAATTTAAATAAGTGAAAATTCCTAGAAAAAATAAAATGCAAAAAATGAAAATGAAATGCAGAAACTGAAAATAAAATGCATTCAGTATGATGCTATCCTATTTTGACAAAATCGAAGATGTGAGGTTTTCATGCATGCAACCTAACCTATTGGACCTGCAAACAAGCACAATTCGGATAAGCTAAGTGTTGGCTCCTAGGGTTTTAAATGAGGTTTTTTAGATTTAAACATTCACATGAAGCAACCAAGAAAACTTGCATAAACTCCATTTACAAGCCTAAAATCTGAAAAGGGGAAAAATAGACATTTAATCTTGCATGCAGAAAATGACTCCTCCTTTCTTGTCCATAAGATGCAACTTTATAAAATTTTCTGTATTAAAAATTTGTCCTTTTACAATAACAAAAATTTCTGGTTTTCACAAACCAGTCCATGGAAGAAAAATGACTCAAATAGGTCTAGAATGGCCCTCTTGCCTTCAACTCTGCAACTCTGCTCACAACAATTTCCAACCCTTTCTGGCCTCTTTCAATGGAGTATTTAAAACCTCTGAAAAGAATTGTTTCTCCTTCCATGACGGTTCGTTTCATTTTTCGATGGCTGTTCATTTCACCTTCCCTAACTGTTCGTTTCATTTTCCCATGGCTGTTCGTTTCACCTTCCCTTGTATGTGTATGTGCTTTGGTTTCCATTTTGTGGCCCTTCATCGTGAAAATGTAACATGTCGCGATATCACGACACTTTTCTTTCTTCTCTCTCTCTTTGCTTTGAATCGCGAAAATGCAAGATGTCGCGATATCACGACACTTTTTCTTTTTTGACCATGACCATGCAACATGTCGCGATATCGCGACACTTTTTTTCTTTTGACCGCGACCATGCAATATGTCACGATATCGTGACACTTTTTATTTTTTGACCATGACCATGCAACATGTCGCGATATCGCGACACTTTTCTCTTTTGGCCGAGAGTGCAACATGTCACGATATCTTGACACTTTTTCTCTTTTGGCCACGAAATTGCAACATGTCGCGATATCGTGACACTTTTTCTTGTTTGGCCGTGAAAACGCAACATGTCGTGATATCACGAAACTTTTTCCTCCTTTGGATGTGACGATGCAACATGTCGCGATATCGCGACACCTTTTCCCTTTTGGCCACGACAATGCAACATGTCACGATATCGCGACACTTTTCTCTTTTGGCCACGACATTACAACATGTCGCGATATCGCGACACTTTTTCTCTTTTGGCCACGAAATTGCAACATGTCGCAATATCACGACACTTTTTCTCTTTTTGTCGTGACGATGCAACATGTCGTGATATCGCGACACTTTTTCTCTTTTAGTCACGACAATGCAACATGTCGCGATATCGTGACACTTTTTCTCCTTTGGCCGTGACAGTGCAACATGTCGCGATATCGCGACACTTTTTCTCTTTTGGCCGCGACAGTGCAACATGTCACGATATCGCGACACTTTTTCTCTTTTGGCCGCGAAACTGCAACATGTTGCGATATTGCGACACTTTTTCTCTTTTGGTCGCGAAACTGCAACATGTCGCGATATCGCGACACTTTTCTCCTTGTGGTGTTTTGCTTTTTTCCTTGAACTTTAGCCTATGGGCCACTTCGGTCTTCTTGGAACACATGCAAAAAAGGTGGGTCCCCAATTTTGGGGTACGTTGTGGAGCAGCCACAACAGGGCTTATGAAGTGCTTTTAGGAATTTTTTTGAGTTGGCCAAATGGCTTATGATGCCTTTGGGGCATTTTGATTTTGGTGTTTGCTGATTTGTTTGGAATTTTATGTTTTAAATTGTTTTTGAATTTTGATTATTTTGAATGTTTTTGGATTTTGTTGCTTTTATGTGTAAAACACCTTCAGATGAAGAATTTTGAGAGACTCAAGCTGTTCAACACCTTCTAACTATGTTAGGCGATACGTTTCAGGTCCAATCTTCTCTAAGATAATATATGGACCTATCCAGTTAGCCGTAAATTTGTCTTGCAAGTGCAGTGGCAGGTTTGAATTCTATTGGTTCTCTTTGAGCATGAGATCCCCAACATTAAAGTCTCTTAGCTGGACTTTATTGTTCTAAGTTCATGCTAGATGATCTTAGTAAATGTGAAGATGCTCAAGAGCATTGATGTGATGTTCATCAAGAAGGGCCAATTGATCAAGGCGAGCTTTTTGTGCAGTGTCATCATCGATGAATTCTGTCAATGTGATGCGCAATGTTGGAATTTCTAACTCTTAGGGCATAATGGCCTTAGTGCCATATACAAGCGAAAATGGTTTTTCCCCAATGGGAATATGCACGCTAGTCCTATAAGCCCATAATTCAAGGGGTAACTATAGATGCCAATCCTTATGATTCTCTTTTACTATTTTCTTTAAGATGGCTACGATTATCTTGTTTGAGGCTTCTTCTTGCCCATTTGCTTGTGGATAATATGGTGTCACAAAACTATTTTGGATGTTAAAGCCCGCATATTTTTGTTTTTAAATGAAGGATCATTATCTAAAATTATCTTGAATGGGATCTCAAAGCGATAGATGATATTTTCAAGTATGAACTCTACAATTGGTGGTCCTGTCATTGACGTTAAAGGGACCACTTCCACCCATTTGGTGAAGTACTCAGTGGCCATTAAGATAAACATGTGTCGGCCCAAATATGGGGGAGAGATCTTTCCAATTATATCGAAATCCCATTGATAAAATGACCAATCTTCCTAAGTGGGTTGTAAGGCTTATGATGGTAGCATTGTCGCTACTCCACAACTAGCCCCAAAATTGGGGACCCACCTTTTAATTTTGGTTTTGGAGGATTTTGTGCTTTTAAGTGCTATTTTGGAATATATTATTCCTCTTGAGTTTTCTTTGTAGCCTCCATGGTTACATTGTAGGCTTATGTGGGGTGTGGGTTCTCCTGGTTTTCTTGAAAGAAAGTTGGTTTCATAGTTTGCGATAGTGCCTTCTTTTGGGTGATGTTTCTTTGTTTGAATGTTTGGTGTCTTGAATTCATTTGATAGAGTTAAAAGTGGTTGTTTTAGTCTTTAGTGTTTAAGTGAAGGATTTCTTGCCTTGTTGGATCTTGTTAATCAAAATTTGTTAGTCTAATGTTGCATTTTTGGTTTGGGGTCTAATAAGACCTTTAAGGTTTGAATGTAAATAAATAAAACTTAAATGATAAAAAAATAAAAATAAAAATAGAAATATATATATATATATATATATATATTATAAGAAATTTAAACATTATAATAAAAATATAAAACAAAAAAAATTAAAAATCTAAATATATTTATAAAATAAAAAAAGTGTTTAATAAAAGTAATCCCCATGCTTTGGGGAATGTTGAATTGAATAAAATTTTAATTAATTTTGTTCTTTTGTTTTGTTTCAAATCTTTTGAACTCATGGTGTTGTTGCGCAGGAGGAAAGGCGTGTGAATTGAACGCGGCTTGACACAGTGGCATATATGCGAAGGCGTTGATGATGGGGATTCCTACAAGATGGAGAGGCGAAGGGCAATTTTGATGACATGGCATTAGTATGGCCATCACACCCTCTACGTATTCGTTGCTGTTTTGGTGACATCTTCATTTGCAAACCAAGACGAATCATACATGGAGCTTGTGTGCCACCGAATGTGTAAGCTGGACCCAATGAGATCCATGTGCAGCATGAATTGAAGATTTAAAACCTCCCACGGTAGCTAGAGGATGCAGATGTATAGTAATATCTGGAAGATGTGTGCAGATGTACACGGGCTTTGTAGGATGCGGTCAATTTTGGCATCAAACATTAGCATCATTTTCGGTCACACAAGCACAACGGATGAATTGGGTGGCGATGTTTCATCCTGGTGGACGGTAATGCAAAATAGTGAAGCAAGCTCGGTAAGGTTAGGCTAAACAAATAGCATAGGGGAAACTGGCTTCATCCGTGAGGAACGTGGCAACATCTGTGCTAACGAAGTGTACCCACACATAATAAAAAATGATGCAGTTCATGTTACATACAGCCAAGACAACCCAACCAAGTATGGGTAGAAAGACGAAATTAATGCAAGCTTAGACAAAGGGAAACAGGAATTTGTATGCTGAACGGACCATCATCATATAATTTATTTTAAAATATAAAACCAAGACTATTTTCAATAATAGAGAGAATGTGACGGTTATAAATCAGGGTAGCTTGCGTTTATGTTCAAGGCCATAATAAAAAAAAATTATTTCAATGTAAAGACATTATGAGCCTGACAAGCCAGAGGCGTTACAAAAGGACAAAGCATTTCAAATCAAATTAAGAATATTAAAAACAAAAAGAAAAGATCCACAAAGATGGAAGTGTGCCTTGCCCCAAGGCATGTATGGATATATCGCCACATATTCTAAAAAAGCAGTGCTCAAAGGAGGCATTATAGAAACATGTATTGAGGAAAGGAAATGAAGTGAAGAATTTCGGAAACCGAAATGAAGCAAAATGAGAAACAGAGAGGTAGATTTGAAAAATTGTAAATACTCCATCGAAAAGAGGAAGAAAGGTTGGTTCTTCTTTGGAAGACCAATAGTGTTAGAATTTTAATGTAATACTGGAAATATTATTTCGAGCTTTTTCAGAAATTTGGATCTTGTAAAAAACAGGAAAATTTCTGTATGCATGGATTTTCATGTTCATTGTTTTCATTTTTTTTTTTCAGATTTTAGATTTATAAATTATGTTTAATGCATTTTTAATGGTTACATCATTGAATGTTTGGAATCTGGAATTTATTTTTTGTGTCCTTAGAAATTAGCACTTGATTTATTTTGATTGTGTGAATGTAGGTTGGAATAGAATAGGTTGCATGTAAGAGTTTCTCACATATTCGGTTTTGCAGGACAGGGTACCATCAAACTGATAATGCTTTGCATGTTTTCGTTTTCAGCATTCAAGTTTATTTTCAGATTTTATTTTCTGTTTTCTAACCCTTCATTTTGCATTTTTTTAATACTTTGGACATTAAAATAAAAATCGAAAAAAAATTAAAATGACAAAAATAATTACATTGGTGCGAAGAATGAACTTCAATATTGCATACACAATAGATTCAGACTCATTTCGAGGCTATTTCAATTATATAAATATTTTTGAAAACTGTTATTTTTAAGGGTTTTTATAATTTTGAAATTTCATTTTTTTTACATTTTCAAGGCAAATCAGATTTTTCTGCTTTATATATTTATTTGCAAGCATAATATGACCTTTCCTTTATGAAAATTTCAATTTCATTGAAGGGGGGTTAATTTTATGGCATTTCATAAGCTATCATTTTTGGAGCAATAAATGCACCTTTCTTTATGAAAATTTTGATTTCATCAAAGAGAGGTAATTTATCATCACATCAAAGGCTAGTGTTTTTAAACATTAAATTATTTCTTCTTTATGAAAATTGATTTCATTAAAGAGGGATAATTCATAATGATATTTTGAGGCCACTATTTTAAAACAATAAATTGGTGTCTCTTTATGAAAATTAATTTCATCAAAGAGGGAAAATTTATTAATTATAGCAAAGGCTATCTTTATATTCATGATAGAAGCTAAATTTAATGGATCCTTTCATAATTTTGAATTCACATTCATAGATAGATTTAATCTTCTATTTCATGCTTTAAAGTAGGATTTAATGCAAGATAAAACTTGTTTAAAATCTACTTAATAAAGGAAGATAAAATCTACCT
The DNA here is from genome assembly GCA_028583015.1 of Wollemia nobilis. Lineage (NCBI taxonomy): Eukaryota > Viridiplantae > Streptophyta > Pinopsida > Araucariales > Araucariaceae > Wollemia > Wollemia nobilis. The sequence continues at coordinate 1,554,498 of JAQPPZ010016829.1, read as the reverse complement.
TAAAATATTTCAAGATAAAATGTATTAAGGCACTACATCGTGGTCATATGAGGGTCAATTCATATTTACTTTTATTTAAGTTTTTATGAACAATCATTAACATAGCATGGTAAAATAAACCAACACATACCCCTTGTTAACAGTTACTTGCAATCACTAAGGTGTTCCTAGCATTTCATTGATATTTTTATTGAGATTACTAATACACATGTGTAAATGCTAATATAGTGGAGACCTTGGAGAAGTTGTTTTGTTTAACTTCTTTGAAAGAGAGGGTTTTGGGATCAAAATACTAAGAGAGAGTATAATTTCACAATTCAGTAAAATAACCACTCAACTGGTAGGTGCATCAGATTCACATGATGTTGACACTTAACACACTTCTCGACATACTCACAACAATCCTTTTCCATGGTGGGCTAGTAATAACCCATTTAGAGGATGCACTTGATGATGGCCATGCCACTAAAATGGCCACCGTAGGTACCATCATGAGTTTGCAAAATTGCCCAAGCTGATTCTTGGGACTCAAGACAATGAAGGAGGATTCCATCATAGTTTTTACGATACAATATATCTCCTAGCAAGATATATCTGCTCACTTTTTGTTTAAATGCTTATTTTGTGACCTATAAAAATCCCTACGAGATGATTCTAAGCTTAAGGAAATCTTGTAATTGGTGTAGTCAATCCTAATAAGCTACAACATCAACAGACAAGATGACTTGTTCTCCCTGTGATTTGATATGCACAAATGCAGATTAATAAACAACCTTGTGGTGAATGGTGGTACCATTCTTTGTAGGACCCTACGAGATCAGTGATCCCCAAGACACCTTCTTTAGAAATTCTCTGGCTTTATAGAACCACTCATGGTTTGGTTCTATATGAATCATGTTGACTGATTCTTTGTTGTCAAAAGCCTCACATTGCATCACTAATTGCAAGAGCATCTTCACATGAATGGTAGTGAAATTAATAGATGGATTTTGAAGGATAAAGGATCTCAAAGATTCCATAGTGTTTGCAAATCTATTGGATGTGTGAGGGATTTCCTCGATGTCATACCATTCTAGTTGGTCTAGGTAGTGTCAACAAGATATTTGTAAGCTTTCAATATTGGATACCTGCATTGAAATAATCCCTTAACTTAGCTAATGATGAGAAGGGATTCACTAAAGATATTTAGCTTTTTAATCTTCATAGTGATTGCTGTTTGGAGACCTAAGATTAGGGCCTCATATTCAACATTGTTATTTGTGCAAGGGAAGTCTAGCTTAAATGACAAGGACATTAGAGCACCTTGTGGCATGAAAAACACAATCCTTGCACCACCCCCTTGCTCATACTTTGTTAGGATCTCATCCTAACCCTTAATGTAATAACTTCCCTGATGTAATAATTCCTAGTGAATGTGGGTAGTACCCATGATTAATATTTTGTAATTTTCTAAGTTTTAGCTTAGGTAGTGCCTATGACAAATGGCACCCTTTTTATGTAACACATGGTAGATAGGTGGCATTGTGCATGTAATTCGTGTGGCATTATGCATGTAATTCGAGTGGCATTGTGCATGTAATTCAAAGTGGCACTATGCATGTAATTCGGGTGGCATTATGCATGTAATCCAGGTGGCATTTTGCATGTAAGCCAACCTTGGAAGGAAACTCCTTAAATACCCGAAAAGGCACCAATGTAACCATATTTTTGCAAATTAATGAAGTATTGAAGGAGGTTGCCCCCTCGAAGAGGCCTGCGATTCTGTCTTATTGTGAGATTGTTCTTTATGCAAATTTTTGTTATATTAATATGATATTTATGTAAGTTTATTTCCAAGCAATTGTGTGAGAGTGTGTTATTTGAGTTTATGTTATAGCAGGATCTTAACAAGTGGTATCAGAGCGCTTTTCAGGGCCAAGTTCTATTGTAACTGCAACGATTCTTGCCATCCAATCCGCTTGTTAGATATAAATTCTATGTGTTTTTTCCATTTCTATTTTTCCTTATTAAAAAAAAAATACAGTGTTTTTTTTTCCAGACCAAAAACAAAAATATATATATATATTTTTAGTTGAGTAGGTAGAAACCCTGTACCGGGGGTTTTAAAATATCGTGAAGGATTTGTCGTTATTGGCTAAGCTAGATAGCCCATAAAACATCTAGTGAAGTGAGGGGCGATCAGGCTCCAATACCCAGGCCTCAGACAGAACTCACGCATGGACTTGAGCTCCCACGTATCTTCGGGTATATCGGGAGACCATCTAGGATTAAACAAACTTTTAGCCATTAGGAAGCTCTTCGGCCTTGTATTACTCATAGTCTACGGGACACAGCATCCTGGACAATTACCCTCCCGTATTGTCAGAGAGGCAGGTAGTGTGCTCAAGGGTATGTGTGGAATCCTCCTTGAGTAGTGGCCTGAAATATTGGTCCGAGCACTATTGTTCGTCACTGTCGATATATTAGAGGGCCTATGGGTGGTACATACTCCTATACTTAGCATTCCATGGTTCTATTAAAACTTCAACCTGTAAAAAAAAGCAAAAAAAAAAAATATAAAAATCCAAACATCCCTGTTCGTAAACCTACATTTCAAAAGTGAGCATATGAGAAAGGAGTCCTCTACTAAAAAAATAACATAAGGGACATGCATTCGGGATAATCCATGAGGGTTACACTTAAGTTGACATTCTGGAGAATAATGATAAAATTTACAGTGGCAATCACAGTTAGGTCAGTCAGGTCAGAGAGGTCAACACAGTCAGGGCAGAATTCATAGTCTTCAGGGTCAGAACAGAACTGTCATATTAGTCACCTGCAAAATACAAATAATCTTGAGTGTGAAACATAGCCAGTTATAGATAGTGCTCCAGTACCCAACTTTTTCTCAGTAGCTCAAAATTAGAAACTGTAAACACCGTTAGACTCAGCAAAACAGGAGATAAAAAAAAAGTCTGGGGTGCCAAAAAGTAGTGTTGAGAGATATAGCTCATTGTGACCACCTCCTTCAGCTGATCGTTTTGATATATAGCACCAAGCACTTTTTTTGGCACTTACTAAAAATAGTAAGTCCTAAAAATTCAATTCTATTTTTAGTAACTCGTCACAAAAGGTCTAAAAAATGGCCCAGGGTACCTGTGGACACCAGAAAGAACTAGAACACTTGGAATCCCTAACAAAAGCCATTGAGAACTTGAACTCGGCTTTTCACTCCATAAGGGAAGAAGTCCAAGGTCTTCGCCTAGAGCATGAGGCCACTAGCAACCACTTAGAAGAAACACTGACAGAAGTAGACAACAAACTGAGAAGAGAACCACCCAAATCAGAATACCAAGCTGAGAGTTCTACAAGGAATCGTGACCATGATCCACCCTTTAGAATGCCCAAATTGGACTTTCCAAAATTTAGTGGGAAGGATGTTGATGGGTGGCTATGTCGGGTTGACCAATTCTTTTGACTTCATAATGTACCCATATTTCATCGAGTCCAGATGACTTCCTTTAACTTGGAATCTAAGGCTCTACACTGGTTTCAATGGTTGCGTCTTGCCTATCCAAATCTCTCTTGGGAGGATTTTGAATCCCAACTACTCACTCGATTTGGTCCTAGTGAGTATGAGGACTTTACAGGAGCCTTGACCAAACTACAACAAACAAGGTCAGTCCGAGAGTACCAAGCTTAATTTGAAAAATTGGCTAATAGGACAAGAGGATTGAGTGAAGGGTTCTTCCAGAGTTGTTATATCAGTGGGTTGAAGGTGGAACTCCAAGCGGAAGTAAAAATGTTGAAACCACGAACTATGATGGAAGCTATCAGTTTGGCCCGTTTGGCCGAATCTAAACTCTCTGCCCAAAGATGCCCATCAAATTTTCTACAAAATAGACCTTCATTTCCTCCTAGAGCCCAAAACCTAGTTGATACTAAACCTGCTACACCCAAGCGCCTCACCACCGAAGATATGGATGCACGTCGTGCCCAAGGATTATGCTACAATTATGATGAAAAGTTTTTCAAAGGGCATAAGTGTGCACACAAAAAATTGTTCCTGATAGATGTTGAAGAACCTGATACCTCTGACGAGAGTGATAAGGATGAGGACCCTCCAGAAACACCTCCTCCATAAGAAGAAGTGAAACAGGAACCTAAGATAGCAATTACAGTCCATGCCCTTGCAGACATTACTACTCCTCAAACCATGAAGGTTACAGGATTTTTCAAGGGCCAACGTCTTTCCATCCTTTTGGATTCGGGAAGCATGCACAACTTCATTGACCCTAGAGTTGCTCAATGGGAAAATTTCTATATCCACACTTGTAATTACTTTGAGGTCATGGTAGCCAATGGGGGAACCTTACCTTGTAAAGGAAAGTGTCGCAATGTTAAAATCCAGATAGGGGACTATGCACTCAAGCAGGACATGTTTGCCCTCCAGTTGGGTGGATGTGATATTGTTTTGGGATCTCAATGGTTGAGTACGTTGGGCACTATCAGTTGGAACTTTGTTGAACTTTGGATGCAATTCTCCCAGAACGGATAAACACACATCATCAAGGGCTCCCTAGCAGGAACACCTCAAATTATCAGTTCAAACGACATGGAGAAATTGCTAAAGAAATCATCACATGGGGTCATTGCACAACTATTCTCCATCCAACCATCCACATCCCCAATGGGTGAAATCCCACCAGACATGCAACAGATTCTCCACAAACATGAGGCCATATTTTTAGAACCAACCACACTACCACCGCATCGCTCTCATGACCATGCCATTCCATTATTATCAGATAGTACGCCTACCAATATCAAACCGTACAGGTACCCCCATGCCATGAAGTTAGAGATTGAGAAGATGATACAGGAATTACTCAAGGCGGGTGTCATTCGGCCTAGTACTAGTCCCTACTCTGCACCAGTCTTCCTGGTCCTCAAGAAGGATGGCTCTTGGCGATTGTGTATTGACTACCGAGAACTCAACAAGATAACGATCAAGGATAAATTTCCTATCCTTGTGGTTGATGAATTACTAGATGAATTACATGGGACCATGTACTTCACCAAGCTAGACCTCCGCTCTGGGTACCATCAGATCCGGCTCAGGGATGAAGATATTCCTAAAATTGCTTTTCGCACTCATGAAGGTCATTATGAATTCTTGGTAATGCCATTTGGTCTCACAAATGCTCCTTCCACATTCCAAAGCCTGATGAACAACATCTTTCGCCCTTTCTTGCGAAATTTCATCCTTGTGTTCTTCGATGACATCTTGATTTACAGTCACACATGGGAAGATCATCTCAATCATGTAGATCAAACCCTCCAACTACTGGCCGACCATAAACTGTTTGCAAAAAGGTCCAAGTGCTCCTTTGGTTTGACTGAAGTAGAATATCTGGGACACATTGTCTCAAAGGATGGTGTCAAGGTTGACCCTAAGAAGATCCAAGCAGTCCAAGAATGGCCGAAACCTCGCACACTCAAGGGGCTTCGAGGATTTTTAGGGCTTACAGGATATTACCGTAAATTTTTTTGCAATTATGGAAATATAGCCGCCCCCCTCACCTCCATGTTGAAGAAGGATTCTTTTACTTGGACAGGGCCGGCTGAGCAAGCATTCCTGGACCTCAAGCATGCCATGACCACCACTCCAGTTTTAGCCATGCCAGACTTCTCTAAAAAAATTGTCATTGAAAGTGACGCTTCTGGTAGTGGTATTGGGGTGGTATTGATGCAAGGACACCCTTTGGCTTTTACCAGCAAAGCCCTATCTGATCACAATTTGGGAAAATCCACATATGCCAAGGAAATGTTGGCAATATTGCATGCAAACCTGCATTGGCGGCCTTACCTCATTGGGCGCCATTTCTCCATCAAAACTGACCACCAGAGCCTGAAATACTTTCTAGAACAACGAGTTGCCACCCTCGAGCAACAAAAATGGGTATCAAAACTCATGGGCTATGATTATGACATCACGTACAAAAAAGGTAAGGAAAATATTGTGGCAGATGCTCTCTCTCGCCAATTTGAGACCCTTAGTATGTTGTGTGCCATCTCTGCACCATTGCCCCAATGGATTGAGCCCTTACATCAGGAAATACTTTAGGATGCAGATTTGAAAGACCTGGTTGCTTCACTTAGGGATGATCCAGAGTATACACCAGGATATAGTTGGGATGGCCAGGATCTGCGTTACCATCAACGCCTGGTTCTTCCTCCTAAGTCCCCACTTCAAGAACTCCTCATGAAGGAATCACATGCTACTCCATCTGCTGGCCATTCAGGGTTCCTAAAAACTTATGAGTGACTCAAGCACACCTTCTTTTGGAAAGGTATGAAACAGGACATTCACTCTTTTGTAGCGGATTGCGACACTTGTCAAAGGATGAAAGGAGAAATAGTGCGCTCCCCGGGCACTCTTCAACCATTGTCGATACCAGATCAGGTGTGGACTGACATCTCCATGGACTTCATAGAAGGGCTAGCTAAATCTGGAGGCAAGTCTGTTATTTTTGTGGTAGTGGACCGCCTTTCAAAGTATGCTCACTTTTGTACCCTAACCCATCCTTACACAACATCCACTATTGCCCAAATTTTTCTTGACTCCATATTTCGCCTTCATGGCATGCCCACCTCCATTGTATCTGATCGTGATCCCACCTTTACTATCAATTTTTGGCAAGAGTTGTTTAAGTTGCAGGGGACTCAGCTCAAAATGAGTTCAGCCTACCATCCGCAAACGGATGGTCAAACAGAGGTTGTTAATAAATGCTTGGAAACCTACCTTCACTGCTTTTCCTCCGATCATCCTACTCATTGGGCAAAATGGATTTCTTTGGCTGAATGGTGGTACAAAACTTCCTATCATACCACCACCAAACTCACATCGTTTGAGGCAGTTTACGGGTGCCCTCCACTCACGCCTTCCTCCTACATTTTGGGCAGCTCCAAGGTCCAGGCCATCGACAATGCTCTGAGTCAACACACCGAGGTCCTCTGCCAACTCAAGCAAAATTTGAACATGGCCCAGAATCGAATGCGCCAACAAGCTGATCAGCATCGTTCGAGCACGGCTTTGATGTGGGTGATATGGTCTTCCTTCGCTTACAGCCATACAAACAATCATCCCTACAACTCCACAAGTGTAAGAAGCTCGCTCCAAAATTCTATGGTCCTTATCAAGTTCTACAATGGATTGGTCCAACAGCTTACAAATTGGCTCTTCCCCCCACTTCCAAGATCCACCCTATTTTTCATGTTTCCCTTCTCAAGAAAGTTGTGGGCACAAAGGTACAAGTTCAATCAACGCTCCCTAAATTGGATGAAGAAGGCTCCATCTTACTTGCATCGAAATAGCTGCTGGATCGTCGAACTCGCACTCTGCGCAACTATACCATCACAGAGGTCCTGGTTCAGTGGCGTGGACTTCAACCTGAGGATGCTACATGGGAGTCTCTCCATCAACTCTAGCAACAGTTTCCTCATTTTCAGCTTTGAGGACAAAGCTTCTTCAAGGAGAAGGGCATGTTAGGATCTCATCCTAACCCTTAATGTAATAACTTCCCTGATGTAATAATTCCTAGTGAACGTGGGTAGTACCCATGATTAATATTTTGTAATGTTCTAATTTTTAGCTTAGGTAGTGCCTATGACTAATGACACCCTTTTTATGTAACACATGGTAGATAGGTGGCATTGTGCATGTAATTCGTGTGGCATTATGCATGTAATTCGAGTGGCATTGTGCATGTAATTCAAAGTGGCACTATGCATGTAATTCGGGTGGCATTATGCATGTAATCCAGGTGGCATTTTGCATGTAATCCAACCTTGGAAGGAAACTCCTTAAATACCCAAAAAGGCACCAATGTAACCATATTTTTGCAAATTAATGAAGTATTGAAGGAGGTTGCCCCCTTGAAGAGGCCTGTGATTCTGTCTTATTGTGAGATTGTTCTTTATGCAAATTTGTGTTATATTAATATGATGTTTATGTGAGTTTATTTCCAAGCAATTGTGTGAGAGTGTGTTATTTGAGTTTATGTTATAGCAGGATTTTAACATACTTTGAACCATCAAAGAACAAAGTCATGTCACCTTTATTATTAGGTTCTTTGGGTTTGGGTGCTTTCGATAATGCAAATACTGCATCATCAGGAAGTTCTATGATGAGAGACTTATTGTCCTAAAGAGGCACCTATTCCAGTTGATTAGCTATGAATTATCCCTTGATGTACTTTTGTATTATGAATTCTAAATCGAATTCTATCAGTAGCATGATCCACTTTGCAATACGTGTATTATAATATGTGTTGCTCATCATATACTATAAAATATTTTGTTTTGATATCACATACATTTTATGGCTCAGCATGTAGCGGTGCAACTTCTTAGTCGTAAATACCACTACTAAGCACAACTTCTCTACGTATGTATACCCTAGCTTGTAACTCACCAAGGTGTGGTTGATATAGTATATTGCTTGTTCTTTGTCTTGCATGTTCTTTTGAGCCATCATGGTGCCCAAAGAAAAATAGATAGAAGATATATAAAGTAGAAATGGCACGTCTAGCCTTGGTGGATCTAGTACCGATGGTATTTCTAGGTACTTCTTGATCTTACCAAAGGCTTTCTGACATTATTCATCCCAGTGGAATGGGACCCCCTTGTGTAGTCTTCGATTCATGGGTCAATATTTATCTGATAGTTGTGTGATGAAACACTTTATGGATGCTACTTTGCACTATAGGCTTCTCAGCTCTTTGATGTTAGTGGGTGGGGCCATTTCTAGGATGGCTTTTACCTTTACTGGGTCAACTTTGATCCCTCATTTAGAAATGATGAATTCCAAGATTTTTCCTGAAGTTACACCAAAGATGCATTTCTTGGGATTTAATATGACATTGTGCTCTATCAAGAGATCAAAGACCTTTCTCAAGACCTCGATGTATTCTTCACACAATAATAACTTGTCCAATAAGTCATCGATATAATATTCTAGGATATTATGCACATAGTCATAGAAAATATATTTCGTGGCTTGCTGATATGTGGCATCGGCATTTTTAATACCAAATGGTATTACTTTGTAACAAAATGTCCCCCATGGAGTGGTAAACATGGTTTTGTGTTGGTCTTCAAGTTTAATTTGAATATGATTATAACCAAAAAAACCATCCATAAGGGAGAGCATCTCATGACATGTAGTTGTGTCTATAAGAGCATCTATGTTGGGAAACATGAATGAATATGTTAGTTTTGCCTTATTGAGGTCTCTAAAATTTGTGTAAATATGGATCCTTCCAGCAGGTTTTCCTACAGGCCCCATGTTTGATACCCATTCTGGATAGTATATGGGGGTAATAAAAACTACATTCAATAGCTTCTAAAGTTAGTTATTTACCATCAAGGCAATGGTTGGATGCATATTTTTGAGCTTCTACTCGACCAATTTCTTTATGGGATCTAGAAAAAGGTTGTGAACAACAAATTTTAGATCTAGACCCGACATATCCTTGTAGGTCTAAGAAAAGAGATTAGGTCTCTCTTTCAATAGAGGTATGATGGTGGTATATTCTTCTAGAGATAAGCTTTCTCTAAACTTAACTTTCTCTAGATTAGAAGGATCATCGCTGATGTCCACTTCAAAATTTTCCTCTATTGACATGTGCGACCCCTTCCTCAAGCTAGTGAGGAGTTTGGATCAAGTGGATATCATCTACTAGGTTTAAAGGTTCAGCTAAACTAGGATCAAAACTAATGTGATAAACATCATGCACATAGCCTGGTGCAAAATGGAATGATTGTAACATTTCTTCATTGGGGAAGAAATCCTTCACCTCTAAGGGTGAATCAGTATGATTCCAATCAATAGCATCTAAGTTAAGACACAATGGTTTAGAGGGATCGGTTGGGTTGCGAAGTGGAGTGGTCAAATAAATGGAGATCATGTTGATGGACATGATGGAATCTCTAGGACCATGTGGGTGTAACTATACATTATTGACTTACCTTCCATACCTAATATGTGGCTTTAGGGGTATGGGGATCTTAAGATCCAGTCTATGAATATATGGGAAGATGGGATCATTTGGATGAAGCAGCTCTCTAAATGTAGGAGGATAGATAAAAACCATATGATGGATTACATCTAAATTGGTTGGTCTTCCCTTGAGGTGAGGACTAGGATATACTCTATGATACATCTCATCTAAGTCAAATGGTTCATTGCAATGGTATAAATAGTGAGGTCTAAGGTAGGCCCTCTCAATTTCATATTCATAATCACTATCATCTATGAAGAATCCATCATTCATACCCATTGGAACTGTGAGGTGACGTGAATGTTGAGGCCTAAGGTAGGCCAATTTTATCTCATCCTCATAATCACTATGATATGTGATATACTCATTCTATTCTCACTCATAACCATAATATGGTTCATCCTCCCACAAGATAAGTCTTGATGGGCTTGCCTCGAGAGAGAAATTTGGATGATACACAATAGGTGGTTTTATAGTGACCATGGTCACCAAACTATCATCCATGTAGCTTATGTTTGGGTGATAGGTATTCCATTCAATATCTTCCCTGAACCCTAATATTAGCTTATCTAGAGATGTTTCTAATGAATCATCATAGCTTTGGATATGATATCCTAGGCCAGATCTATCAGTAGGTAACTGATATCATAGTTCAACTAGATTTTTTTGCATTTAAAGTATCTTAGAGTAAACTCGGGATTGGACAAGTAATGAAAATTTGTGGTAAATAGCACATCCTCATCCTCTTCAATACCTGAAGCATCATGGGAATAATCTAACCCAACATATACGAAATTGGTTTGGTTAGGGGGATCCCCAATGGTACCACTGTGTCTATGGGTAGGCTTGGGAATCTTGGTCATCTCTTGTCTTGTGCAGTCTCAATAATTAGAGTGAAAGTAACATTCTGCATAATATATTCATCTAGTCCTATATTAGCAAGGTGAACTGTCACCTACGATGCATATTACGCTAATGATAATGTAAGAGAGGTAGGTTAAGGCATCTCCTTGACTATGTCTTGGGAATATTCCTCCTCCATAGGATTTGGAATTTCCACTATTGCTATGGTTGGGACTTCCTTAGGTCTTTCTCCCACCAGGGGTGATTTTAGTTTTTGAGTCTTTTGCTTTAGACGGTGTTGGTTTCTTAGAAGTTCCAGTAGCTTTAGAAGTAGGCGATGGCACCAATGTGGATGGGTCACCTCACACTGATTTGGATTTGCTTCCTAGTTGTGTGGTAGGGGATGATAGTCTAATGTATAGGTGTGTGAATGAAAGGACAAAATACCCTGATAAGTCAAACTGATGAGCATATTTTAATGGCTCTTCATCTGATGGTACCACATGTACCTATCCCTCATGCACATATTTGATACATTGATGAAAGATAGATGGAACACATTACATGTCCCTTATCCAAGGATGCTCTAGGAGGATATTATATTGCATTGCCCCCTCCAATACATGACACAACACAAGTATGATATTATGCCCTACATGCATAGGTACGATAATTTTTCCCATTGTCGAGTAGAGTGCATCATTAAAGGCTATCAATGTGTAGGAGGTAGGGATGATGTTTGACCTAGGAAAATTCAAGCGTCTAATAGCCTTGGTTGTTATTATGTTTATCAATGAGCCTATGTCAATTAAAACTTGCTTAAAAGGTATGTCATTGATACATGTGATGATGTGCAGATGTGGGTTTGCCATGGTAGTAGGGACTACCTTTATTTGGTGATCATAAAAATAAATCATGGGCTCTTGATACTGTTGTACTTGCCCCACAAAGTTTGTAAATGCATCAAGGTTCTAGGGGTGTAGATTAATTGATTTTAAGATTTCCATTAGGGTCTCCTTGTGCCTGAAAGACTTTTGAATGATCTCATATATTGATAACTTGGTTGATATGGTTTGGAGATTCTGCACAAGTCTATTCTAGATAGTTATCATGGGTCTCGTTGGTAGACCTAGAGGATGATTTTGTACTAGCCTCTATTGAGGTACAACCAGGATACAAATAGGAGCTATTGGAGGATCTGGTTGGTTGTATCACTAGTTTCTTATTGCCACATTGACTATTTTAACCATTCCAATGAACCCCTAGTTGGGAGATTCAACTTAGACTTGATTTACTTGGGCACCCTAATTTTTGGGAGCTTCATGGTTTGGCAATGGGTTTCTGAATATACCCATATCTTTGTTGTTAGGTGACAGTGGATTATCAACTTGCATTTCATCCTTCTAGATCATATTTTATACAATATTCTTAAAACTTATGCACATCTTGATATCATACCCTTGTTGTCTATGGTATGGGCAATGATGATCATCCATATATCCCTTGGGCTTGGGACGGTTAGGGTCAAGAAGTTGTACCTCAGGTAATCTAAGTCTATGTACCTCACTCAATTGATTTAATATCGATTGCATAAATTCTGACAAAGGTGTGAAGTAGCGAGGTGGATGACGTTGCTTGTTTCAACCTTGGTTGTTATTTTGATTGTAGTTGGTTGGGGGAGGCTGAGCCCGGTAATTCTATGGTTGTTGGATATTTCCTCCTTTTGGTGCATTTAGTACAACTTGATTTATGGGAGTAGGATTGTCCTAATTTTATTGATTTTGGTTGTTACGGTTGTTGTCGTTCCAATATTTCTTATTGTAGAGCTTAATATCTACTTCTTCAACCTTGATGTCCTCTATGAACTTGGCTTGTGCCAAGGCTTCCTCAACTATTTTATACTATTGTAGCTACAAGAGCATTGATATGTGCTTAGCATAAATCTTAGTGAAATAGGAAATAGAATTTTTGCCATTATTTTTCTCCATCTATTCTTGTAGTCCATGACCGGCTTGTCATCGTATTGCTTTAGATTAGACAAGTTAGATAAGTTTAGTTTCTTCTTGATGCCAAAAGAAAAGTGTTCAAGGAATGCATTCACTAACTACTCAAAAATGATGATGCTATTCTTGGGTAGTTGATTAAACCACTTAGTTGTTGCACCTGATAATGTCATGATAAATATTCTTAACATCAGGGTGTCATTGTGTTCTAGCTGGAAGCACACGTTCATGAAATTGATCACATGCTCTTGCATGTCTTCCTCTTATTTCAATTTATCTAACCTAGGCATATTGAAGTGTCTAGGATAAGCAATATTTTATATCGAATGGTAAAAAGGTTGATTGTGTATCTTGCTCAGGGTTGGCTTCTACCCAACCATGTCCTATTTCTTGAGAGACTTGAATCTCTCGATGATTATCTCGTATACTTTCAAAGAGATGATCTCTTGTTCTCAAAGGTTTACTTAGGGAAGTCGGGGAGGTAAATCTACATTTGCCCAATCTGGGCATCTATTCGTACCTCTTTTATATATTCATATTCTATGACTACGGATGAGGGTTTAGGATATGTCTGCTCCTGATCCTCCATTTCCACCCATTCTTGTTAATGTTGTGTTTGTTCTAGATCTAGGTGTTGTTGATGTTTTGAAGCATGATGTGATGTGTAGTGAGTGTGTTCATATCCTTGTTTAGTGCATCTCTCATGTTGATAAATAACACATCTGTCAAATTGGTGATACTCACTGCCCATGTATAACTTGGTTCGAGCCAACCTGTTTTCTTATTCTTTGTGCTCTAGTTGTTCCTCTCTCAAGCATTGCTCATTTAGGTGTAAATACCTTTTCCTTCACTCTTCTTCCTATCGAGGATGTCTAAGCGCTCTTGTTCTACATTCAGTATCTCCTCCTTGTCTTGGAGTAATTTTTTTGATACTATGTATCTTCAAATAACCTACACACGTGATTGGATTGATCCACCAATGAATGTCTATGGATCTGTAACTCTGTATGATAAGTCCTTATGGAGAGGCCCTTTTGAGGAGTTCCCACTACGCCTTTGCCCTTATATATTAGGGCAAAATTATCAATGTACAATGACCTATGCTCATCATCCCCATGATTGGAAGTAGTGTGCATGCTATGGGGATGCTTTGAAGCTTCGCCTAGCTCATTAGTGCATGTCATTGTTTAATGGCTACATAAACTCCTAGAAATAGAATGTGTAGTAGCATATTGCTTCTATGATTTGGTCTTGAGAAAACCTGATCCAACTCATCAAGTTTTCTGGATCTCCATGATTGATCTCGTGGGGTTCCATTGGCACCAATGAGATTGTGGTCTATTGCTATCCTACCATATTCAAGGAGGCTAGGATTTGTGGTGGATCTATGACTAGATGCAACCCTCATGTTTTACCCCTCAATGGGCTGATATTACCTATGTCTATTATGTGAATATTGGAGCCTTGAAGCTCCCTCATGTCTATCGTGAGAAGAACTTGTATATGGTTCTCCAGTTGGGGTTTCTTGAGGAGTACCCCCATGGGTTGAGTTATCCCCCTAAGGCTCGTTGAAATTCGTTTAGTGGTATTATGTGCGGGTGGCTCAACATCATTGTGGTTGTGATTTTGGTTGGGTAGAGCATCAATTTCCACCTCGATGTTGGACCGAGGGCGGTTGCTCCGTGTGAAGACCATGACAATGTGAAATTATCTTTTGTGTAGATTTTAAAACATGCAAACAAAGTAGACAAAATATTTATCTCTTTTAAATTTTCTTGGTGTTTTTAAAATTGGTCTTGTGTATTTTAGATTTTTTAAAATCTTAGACAATATCTCATCATGTTTTACATTTCGTTGATGATATACTTAGATTTTTTAAGTGGATTTCACCCATATGCTTGTAGCTTGATAAATAGCAATGAAAGTCATGGTCACGTAAACCCACCAAAGTGTGGAGGTGAAGCCCACACCTAGTCAAGGAGCAAAGGTCCTGCTAGCCCTTACCTAGTTTTCACTTGGTCAACATCACACCCTCCGAAGAGAAGTACATGCAAATTTTCCAAGCTACGTCAAATCTTGGAGACAACAATCAATAGAACAGGTTTGTGGGATTTGATCCAATGGGTGGATATAAATGCCACCGTCATTGTACTATACTAGTGGTTGGTGATGAAGCCCAACTCACTAGTTTTTAAATAAAACATGGTGTGTGATTGTTATTTTTAAATTTGCATAAAGAAATAGATGAATCATGAAGCACTCATGATTTTTCCTATATTCCTAAAAATAAACGTTTCACTTTAAAAAAATGCATGTCTAAACAACTATATGATTTTTAGAGAATACAATATTACTTATGAAGTAATGGATTTTGGTTGGGCCCCAAGCATGCAATCTCTACAAACAATCTAGATAACTGGAGACTAGGGCAGATTGAAATCAGAAGTCCACTGTTCCTAGAAATGGCTAGTAGAAAACCTAAGAGAATTTAATCATTTTTCTTTTAGCTTTCTCTATGTTTTCTAATTAAAATAAATTTCTCTATTGCATTAAACACAAATAGACAGAGAATCACATTAACCTAGAATCCAAGTCTATTTTTTCTCAAGCTATCTATTGTTGCATGTTTTCTACCAACTATTGTCACTCAGGGCAACTGTGATAGGCCGCTATCTTCAAAAGAAACTATGCTCTACTAGCCACTATTGACTAGAGCAGCTGCACCTACATACAAAAAACACTCAGTAAGTTAACAAAACAACATAAAATACGAGTGTCCCACCATGATCGTCATTTGTACGATCCTAAAAAGCATACACCTAATCTATTTACATCATTATATCAAGCATAAAATCATAAAAACATGAAATACAGTGAATTAAAAAACATAAGGTCTCTTATTATTAATTCATATTTAAATTTGATTACAAATAGGTCCCTCTTAGGGATACCAAATGATTGATACAATGATTACAAATATGAAAAGCCCCTAAGCGAGGATGGCGTAATATAGATGCTTCTTAGATTCAACATGAACTTGCTTAAGGACCTATAGATACCTTCTTCTCACTTGCTTGGAGGGATTTGATGCCAAAGATACTTTGAATTGGTCAAGAACCTATGATCTGCATTCAAGAAACAACATAGAGTGATTAGTAGCATATGAGGCCTCTCATGATGAGGCTCTTTTTGAAGATTCACATGTAATATGATAAAGCTTTCAATAAAGCATGAAAATATGGAAATATAAGCAAATATAGATGAATATCTAGGAAATCACTATACAAATAAAATGGAAAGGATAGATCTACTCTAATATAAGTTGACAAAGCAGAAGTAATAAGAAATATATTCTAAAAATTGAAGAAATGGTGACTCAAACACTAGTCATTGTCGCTCAGAGCGGTCGTGCCTATAGGCCACTATTGAAGATAGTGACTGTTGAGTGTGATCTTTTACCTCAAAAACCAGGTGTCGCAACACTCAATTCCTCATCTAAATTGATTTTCAAGGGTCACCTTCATGTCCAGAGATGGATTGGTGGTGGAATTGATGGGGATTCACATAAGATCATTATGAATTTGTGATGTATGCTTATCAATCCTTCTAAAGCTCCATGGTTGATAACATGCTCAGTGATCTATAATTGGGTAGCACTTTGACTCTTCTCAAGGGCTATCAACTCGCTGCTCACTCAAATAGGGCTTCACTTCATAAAATATTAGATCTTTATTATTTATAGGAAGGTGCATATGTAGGCCTCCCAAATTTTAGATCTTGGATTCTTATAGAAGCCAAGATCCAAATCTACATAAAACTAGTCGTTAGAGGGAAAGACCCATTTCTAGAATTGCATGGGAGTGGTAGTTAGGAGGAACTCTATGAGATTCATGCCCAAAAATACTCAAATCCAATGCAATTTTAGTTAACATATGTGATTCAGGCCTACATTTATGTCCAATTTTATTTCAAATGCTAGCCACTGTCCACAACAATGGCTAGCCATAGCCACTCTGAGCTTTAAGCCTAGGTTGGCAGCCACTTTGGTCGATAGCAGTTGTGCTTGAACATGTCAAAAATACCCTTAGTGAGTGGTTAGAACCACTGCTAGCTCTTGGAGAGGTCCAAGATTAGTCACATAATTTGTGGATGTATTCATATGAGTAGTCTCCTAAACATGACACATTTTAGGTGTCTACACATGGAATGCCTTCACATCAGTCCAAATGATATGGTCATTCTTGATTGATATCCTGGTTATTACAGAGAGTCTAACCTAGAGGAAATCCCCATTTAGAATGCATCTATCAGTTCTTTATATGATTGTAGTGATGACCTTCATAGTTATAATACTTTTTATGCTCATCATAGACAAATCCTACAACACGAAGAATTTCCTAGTAGGTTAGTGCTATGAGTTGACATGCTGACTCACCCTATACACCATTTATAAAATGATCAGGAGAACACACCATGGATGAGGTTAGATGATTATGCCAATCCACTAGAGTATCCATGGATGAGTTGAAAATATGCATTTTTAAATAGGTATGACACTCGTCATCTTGCTCAAACATACATGTTAGTTCATACAATCCTATTCAATGAGGAAGATATAGATTTTGATAATCCCCCTACTCCTCAAGAAGAGTATTCCATGCAAGCACATTGTGCCTCTATGCCACCTAAGTATGTCAAGCTTACATATAAGCCTAAATACCAGGTTGAAACGACTTCCCTCGATCATGGGAAACAAATAGTTTTTGAGGTTGTTTAGTAAGCCAAGGTTCTTTATATTAATACAAAGGTCAATTAGCCCCATACTTCTGAACAGTTAGATCAAGCCTTTAGGAATAATACTAAGAAATAAGCAATGTTGAAACAACTATGATTGGATAAACAACACTTGGATGAGCTGTATCAATTGAGTCAAAAAAGACTAAGAAAATAAGGTGTACCAAGAAAGATTATACCAAGAGAAATTGCAAAAAGCCTTGCATGAGGCAGTTCCCACACCAAGTACATATAGATAGTAGATCCAAAAAAAGTGCATGGTGCACAAATAAAAACTAACACCTATATCTAATTAGAACCATCCTCCTCATGAACCCCATCAATACGATAGGTTCCTATATCATCAACTCAATAATTCTCAATAAGAGCATGAAGCCTATGAGGTCTTAGGGTTAGAGTATCAAGATTAGGGATACCTTGATTCACATTATGAATATATGGTTGATGACCATAATTAGCCACATCATCCCATTAAGCATATTCCACCTCCCCCTACTTGAGGGCAAAGGAAAGGATATGAGATCATTTATTTTGAATATTAAGGTGCTCATTAAGTGCATTCAATCATTAGAAAAGCAAGCTTCAAGAGTTGGTCAAGAAACCCACACTGAGTCAAATTTACAACCAACCACTACATCCTTTTGTCCCATATCCCCCATATCCAGAGTATTTTGAAATACCTAAGTTAGATAATTTTAAAGGGGATGATGATGCATAGGAGCATGTAACTAGTTTCATGAACCTATACTTTCAACTTCACAATAACGATGCCTTGTTCTTGAGAACCTTCTTGATAATGCTCTTAGGTCCATCCCTAGAGTGGTTTAATCATTTGCTAAGGCACAACATTCATAGCTTTGAACAACTTGTAAATACATTCTTGGAATGCTTTTCATTTAGTGTAAAGAAGAAAGCTACCTTGACTAATTTATATAATCTTCACCAATTCAATGATGAACCAGTCTTGGACAATGGAAATAGGTGGTAAGCAATCATGTCAAATTTTCCATTTGACTTACCATTTATTGAGCTCACTCGTCCATTCATAAGGAGTTTTTCAAAATAGATTTCATTGCTATTATAACTACAACAATATCAGACATTCGAGGAAGCTCTAGCTTAGGCTAAGGTCATATAAGATATTAAGATTCAGGAAGGAGAAATTAAAATTTGAAAGAAGGAATGGAACAAAAACCCAAAAGTCAACCATACTTAATAGAAACCCATAATTATTAATCAAGTTGTCTTGAATATTATAGGGCCTATAAATAAAAATCCACCACAACAAGATAATTACCAAGTCCAACCCCCTCCTACATAGTATAATCAGCCTCAATAGAATTAGGTGCAAAGGTAACCTCATAATTATACGCCATTTCTTGAGTCTTTGACATCATTTTTTAATTGATTATGTGAGGCCAAAGCTATCAACTTGCTACAGATCCACCCCTTGGATCCTAATAATCCCAAAACTAAGTGGTATCAAGAGGGCTAGTACTATCCTTATCATTGAGTAATTAGTCATGATATTCAGTCATGTATCACATATAAGAACAAAGTATAGGATATGCTCAATAAGAATGAACTTCAAATTGACAATCCTCTCATAGCCAACAACCAAAAAATGGGAAGGATACACTACCTACACATGAGGTACTGATAGATCAAATTCGATAGGTAAATGAAATCCATATAGCCTCACCCAATCAAGGGTTTGTAAGAATGATTAATATTGTGACATAGAACAGGAGGTATCCAAATCAAGTTGCACCACCTAAAACTCCAATAAATATTCCTTCCACATCACAAAATTTACCTCCAACAAACCCTATCCAAGGTCCTCCACCTTACCTAGTGGTAATGATCAGAAGTAGATTTACTCAAAGTCTACGGATGGCATCGTCTAGATTCTCCATGTATTAGCTGATACAATAATCAAAACCATACAAAGAAGCTCTAATGGATATTTTGAAATCATTTGAGTTGCAATCCCAAGATCCCAACTTATCTGTTAATTTTTTGGGGCATATTCAACATTGTAGAGAGCCTATCCTTACATTTCATTATTGTGAGATCAAGGCAAATTCCACTACTGGGCTCAATCCTCCATTGCATATCATTGCTAGTGTGAATCAGATTCCCTAAAAGCAGATTTTGATCGACACAGGCTCCTCAAAATATATCATAACAACTGATGCACTAGAGAACCTTAACCTTCCAATATTACATATCATAGCATCTACATTCACCCTTTAAGCATTCAATGATGCTTTATGATCCACCATCAGCATAATAGTCCTTCCTATTCAGGTCAAGCTAAATACTATTACTATATTTTTCCATGTCTTGGAGGGTACAATTCAGTATAATATATTTCTTATAAGACCTTGTATGTGAGACATAAAGTGTATCCCATCCATTTTGCATCAATGTCTCAAGTATGTACATGAAGGACAAGTTCATGTGGTTCACATCGATCTAGAGCCCTTCAAGTATTGTAATGTGGTGTACCACCCACAAGAGTCTATCTTACCATCCAAACATATAGAAATTAGACCTAATTATCCCATCAAGAGTCCATATTTGGCACCACTGTCAACCATAGAACCATCTCAATATTTTCCATTGCCATCATTTTCTCCTGATATCCCTTCTTCATCCTCAAATCCTCTAGGTGAATAAAAGTTGAAGGATCCAATTGAGGAGATTCCTCCCTCAATTTCCACCATCTTAGTAGAATATGCTCCAAATATTATGGATGTAGAAGAATCATTTAATATTATGGATGAGTCAGTCCAAGCCACACCCCCATCATCATCATCCACCCCATTGTAGGTCACAATTCATTTGGCCAATCCTTGACTTGCTAAGTATCTAGTGCAAAATGTCATATTCACTCCACTCATTGAGTCCATGTCATACATGGGTAGGCCTCACTTTCCACAACTACCCATTTTTACCATTGTACCCTTGGGGGTTCCCTCATCACCTATGGTGGTGGATGATGATGAGACATTTTCAAGGAATATCACTTATCTGTTAAACCTAGAATTTTTCCTATGGTACTTTCATCATTGCCATTGGCATGGGAATTGTCTTTGTTAGTACGAATAGGGTCTTTGGACACCTTACCATCCATATTATCATCTCCCTACAGATAAATTTGGCTTAGGGTATTCCATGTGTATGCTAGATGAACTCCTTGCAGACTCCATCCAACACCTTTCCATAGGTTTTGAGGATGAGATTGATGAGAATGATTATGCTGATTCAGGATATTTTCATCTATTATGAGAGCATATTACCATTAAAATAGATTCAATTGAGCCTTCTAAATCTTCTAGTGAGGACTCAAAATAGTATGAGGATGGGATAAAATTAGCATATCTAGGTCCTATCCACATGTGATGGATTAGTGATATGGTTCACATGAATTCTCTTTTGTCCTCTAATCAAGAACACGTAAGTAGTTGGATATCTACTATAAATTAAGATACCAATGAGCAATAATAGCATGGCCTAGCCAATAATATCAAGAATTATTGGCTTGAATAGGATAGTGAATCCACTCAATATCATGATGAGATGTCCATTAATTCCTCTTACCATGGTTCTGATGCAATATCCATTACTTTAGATATATCAAAGGATACAATAGTTGTTATTGAGCCTCTCAATGATCTTGATGAGTTATATCTATGTATATTCCATAGGAGGATGCTTGATTTATGATAGCTACTACCACCATAATATCTAGTCATCCTAGCTCCTCCTAGGACTCATCCAATCATTCCACCCCTATCTCAACCACCTCTAGTTCACTTGAGGCCACCCATATATAAAAGGATCTTTCCACCTATGAATGGAATCCATCTACCATCCATCAATATGGTTTCCATTGAATTGACCATGCCACTTCTTAACCCCAATGACCCTTCAAAATATTTTCACCTCAACCTCAAAGCCATTGATTTTGATCACACCATGATTCCTCCATCCTCCATAGAGTTATTCCCTTGTGAAGAGATGTTACAACTATTTCATTTCTCCCAGGGGCCATCTAAATATTCTTGTCAAGCTGATATCAAACATGATGAAGTGATTGATTCAAAAAATCCAATTGAAGACATCCATTTGATCCCTATGCCTCATCAACTTGATGAAGAATCCCACATGTCAGTTGAAGAAACAATTGATGTGGATATTGGCACTAATTCTATAGTTCCTAAGAATGTCATGTTGGGATACAGTTTGTCCCCACAGGAACAAGATGATATCATAGTCCTCTTGAAGGAAATAAGAGAAGCCTTTTCTTGGTCTTATAAAGATATGTCAGGTCTAATAATTCATTTTGTTTCAAATTTATGTCATTTGGTCTCAAAAATACTGGTGCCACATATCAGTGGGTCATGACATACATATTTCATGACTACATACAAAAAATCTTGGAGGATTACATAGATTATTTACTAGCTAAATCTCTATTGCATCACAAGCATGTAGATGTTCTTAGAAAGGTCTTTGATCACCTCATCAAACATAACATTAGGCTTAAACCCAATAAGTGTATCTTTGGAGTTACATCTATAAATTTTCTTAGGTTTTATATTCTCCAAATAAGGCATCGAAGTAGATCCTTCCAAAGTCAAGGTGATACTTTAAATGCTTCCCCCTACCAAAATTAAGTAGATTCATAGCTTACAAGGTAAGGTAGCATCTATATGACTCTTCATACTACAAATTTCAGATAATGTTGACCCATGAATCAACTATTACAAAATGAGGTCCCATTCAATTGGTATGATGAGTTTTAAAAGACCTTTGATGATATCAAACAGTATATGGTGTCCCCACTTGTTTTACCTTCACCTCGATCAGCTATACCATTTTTAATATACATAGTAGCTATCAAATTTTCTTTAGGGACCATGTTGGCCCAAAATAATGAAGCAAATAAGGAACAAGTTGTTTATTACATCAATCATACCTTGGTGAGCTATGAGCTCAAGTACACATACATTCAAAAGCTTTGCTTAGAAATGGTATTTTCCACTAAGAAGTTGCACCGTTACATGCTCAATAAAACAATGTATGTCATGTCTAAGAAAAATTCTATGGGGTACATGATGAGTTGGATGTACCATAGTAGCCATACTGCAAAATGGATCATTTTTTTGATAGAATTTGACCTTCAATTCATAAGTTAGAAATCCATTAAAGTTCAACTAGTTGTTGATAAACTAGTAGAGGCTCCTCTTTAGGACAACCAACCTCTTACCATCAAGTTTCCCGATGATGCAATTTTTGCATTATCCAACTCGCCAGAACTAGAACCTAAAAATAAATTTGATGTGATGTTGTTCTTCAATGGTTCCAAGTGCGAGCAAAGAGGTGGCACGAGAATCGTATTCTTCACACTACAAGGGGCTCCTATGCCCCCATAATTTAAAAACTCAATTTTCCATGCACCAATAATAATTTTGAATATGAGTCCCTTATTATGGGACTTCAAGTAGTTTTCACCATGAAAATCAGGAGGCTAAATATATTTAGTAATTCCTTGCTCATTTTCAACCAAGTCAAAAATATCTATCAATGCAGGTGTCCAATATTATAGTATTACAAAGACCTTGTGGATAAGATTTTATCTAAATTGTAATGGTATAACATTGAGGAAGTTTCTAATTCATCTATTCATTTTATGGATACTATGTCTTTGTTGGGATCCTTAATACTGTAAAATCCTTCAGATGATATTACAACCATCCATGACAAAAACACTTTTACAATCAGTGATTTCATGTGAGGCTTCAAAATATGACGAACTTTTCCACATGATTTAGATTGAGTCATACCAAGAATGGTTTTTTCACATACATGAATTTTTAAAACATGATTCTTGGGGGTATTTAATCCCAAATAGTTCTTTTGACAACACAATGATTCATATTAAGGTTGTATCCCAATCGGTATTCATACGGGATGAATCTCAAAAGGAGTAAGCATTTTTTTAGTTGAGACTCAGTAATATCAATATTGGTTCACTCAATTCAAATATTTTTTGAAGCTTGGTAATATCTCATCGATATTTTTGCATACCACAAAATTAACATTCAAGGAAAAAGCAACAAAATATGTCTTTTTAGGATATATCTTGTATCATCAAGGCTATGATGGTCTTATCCTATGTTGTTTAGAGCCCCATCAATCTGCTTGGGTAGTTTCACAAGCTCACAATGGTACTTGTGATGGCCATTTTAGCAGCATGGCTATTGCTAAGTGCATACTTTGAATGGAATTTAACTAGCCTACTATAGAGAAATATTATTGTGTTTATGTCAAGAACTACGTGAAATATCAACATCATACTAATATTTTGCATGTACCTTCTTAGGACTTGCAACTGATTCATTCGATATGGCCTTTTTTAGTGGGGTTTTGATTTAATTGGGAAAATATTACCCTCATATTTGGACCATCACACATTTATCTTTATGGACATAGAGTACTTAACAAAATGGTTGGAAGTATCCCTCTTACCACTATGACTGGACCAAGAATTATGGAGTTTATACTCCATAATATCATATGTCATTTTGGTATTCCAGCAAAGATAATTATGGAGTTCATACTCCATAATATCATATGTCATTTTGGTATTCCAACAAAGATAATTATGGAGTTCATACTCCATAATAAAATTCAACACAAATTTTCTATGCCCTATTATCCGTAATCCAATGGGCAAGTAGAAGCATTGAACAAAACAATTATTGCCATTCTGAAGAAAATTGTGAAAGATAATCATAAATATTGACATCTTCAACTACCTCTTGTGTTATGGTCTTACAGAACTAACATTAAAATGCTCATTGGGGAAAATATTTTTTCACTAGTATATGACACTAAGGTCATTATACCCTTGAAATTAGATATTTCTTCATTGTGCATATCACTCCAAGAGTTTATCGACAATGATACTATGCAACAAGCTCACCTTAATCAATTGATCCTTATTGATGAACGATGTGTTAATGCTCTCAAGCACCTCCATTTTTATTAATATTACCTTAAGTGAGCTTATGATATGAAAGTCCATCTTAGGGACTTTAAATATGGATATCTTATGCTTAAAGAAAATTAGAAAAACTCCAACTTGTTGTCGCACTTGCAAGACAAATTCATGATGAACTGGTTAGGCCTATTTATCATCACATAAAATATAGTCCCTAAGACATATAGGTTAGAATCTCTTGAGGGTTCTGAGGATCCTAAACCTTTCAAAATAATCCATCTATGGGTATCCCACTTCACAAAAATCTCCAAAGGCACTTAAGCCCTTTGGTCAATTCATAAAAAGCTCCAAAGGCACTTAGGCCCTTTGGTAAATTCACAAAAAATTCCAAAGGTGCTTAAGCCCTTTGGTAACTTTACAAAAACCTCCAAATGTGCTTAATGCCTTTGGTAAATTCACAAAAACCTCCAAAGGCACTTAAGACCTTTGGTCAATTCATAAAAAGCTCCAAAGGTCTTAAGCCCTTTGGTCAATTCATAAAAAACTCCAAAGGCCTTAAGCCCTTTGGTCAATTCATAAAAAGCTTCAAAGGCACTTAAGCCCTTTAGTCAATCACAAAAATGCCTAAAGTAACTTAAGCCCTTTGGTCAAAGAAAAATAAAAATAAAAAATCAACCAAAAGCAATAAAACATTAGAAAATAGTAAAACACAAAAAAATTGTTTTTTTATTTTGCATAACATTCATCATGCATTTCATATCGTTGCCATTGTTTACTTGCATTAGATATATTTATTTCATTGCATCAGGTCAAGTTTTTTCTTGCATGCTATGTTCTAGCGCCACACCTGTATAGTTGTCATCCTTCTATATCAACCTTATCCATCATCATCATCTATTGTTTTTTCTTATGATTTTTTGCTTATTAAGGAGTCCTCGTAAGATAGGGTAGGTACCGGATGAACATTAGCAATGATATTTATATGGCCACTAACTATTTTACGCACACCTTTTAGTTTACAAAATATCATAGGATAATCCCTCACATTCCACATATTACAACCATCTGCATTCCCCTTTGTTAGTAACTGTGTTTTCAACACAACCAAAAAGTTACTATATGGTGTTCACTAGGATTTTTAGTCATTCAACCTTTGCTAGTATTCCTTTCAAATTTTGTAGATAACTATATTGATTTTAGAAGGTAGGTTCTTGATTTGATAGTACCTTGCATATCTCAAAATCCCAACACAGTTTTACACATTAAAATCCAAGTTTGAACAAGGACAAACCTCCAAAGTAGTACCTGCCCCTTAAGTGAAAGGTTTCCCTTGCTTATTCTATTATGTGTATGGTCTAGGATGTTGATAATTGACAAAATGACAAGCTCCTCCCTACCCAAAGCAATAAAATCCCTTGCTCTTCCACAAAAATGAGCAAGTATCCCAAAAAAAGAAGCAAAAAAGTGGTTTTCACCACTAAGAAAATAAATCCCATTACTCCTCATTAAAAATGAGCAAGTATTTAAAATAAATCAAAATAAAATAAGGAGGTAATGATATTGAATATTTGGAATCCTCAGTTATTCGAAAGTCATGGGATGATATCCATTATAGCAATGGATTGAATAAAACCCACTTGACAATGTAGTCTTACACATGGCGATATGTCTGTCACATTTGCGATCTTTTGTACAGACCAATGTTAGCCTATAGATAAGCTAGCTTTAGGTGTCTTGTATTTCCTAGTAGTCTAGTCCATCTACATCTAAAATCAGGATATTGTTGACCACGAGGTGATCCTTATTACAACAATGGGTTGAATGAAACTCACCTAGAAATGGGGTAGACTTTAACATCATTAATGAACATCATTATGCACACATAGGGATATTGAATATTTGTTTATTCCTAGTAGACTTACACATTTCTATGTGTAGTCAGTATACATATTTTGACTGGTCAACTAGGGTGTTTGATTTCAATAAAAAAAAAAACTAGGGTGTTTGACTCTCAGGAAAACCTTGTTGTTTCCTCATAGCATCTTACTAGTCATCCATACATCATATACATTTTATCACATTACATATGGTTGGCTTTAAAATGTATAACTTTTGTGAACGGGTTAACACTTTGATTGAGAACTCTTATACATTTTTTGGTGCTTACGTTTAGGTTGTTTTGCATATTATATTACTTCATTATGTTTTAGCATATAAACATAAACAAAATCAAAATATTGCATTAATCATATCATTAGTACATCATTAGTACATACATCTAGGCATACATCTATGCATACATATTACAATGTCTAAGCACAGATTCATCATCCATAATTGCATCCATATAGTGCATCCATACATCACATAAAATGAAAATATGTAATAAACACATGATAGGCCATAATCAATATCATATTATATATCTATATATATGGTAAATTTGGGTACATCATGGTACAAAAATACCCGTAGTCTACAATAAGATGGATCCTTGGATCTCACACCTAAACATAGAATAATCCATGAGTCCAATTCAAGTAGGGCCTGCACCCCTAAAGTCACCACCACCCTTAGTCACATATCTATGAGACCCCTTAAGCTGCTAACTACTGTCCTCTCATATCTAGTTGCATATCTAGGAGTCTATAGCCTCATAGAAGGTTGTCCAAACTCATTGTATTCACTCTGTTGAGATCCTCCTACTAATGAGTTATTAGGAAGGTGACCACCAAGTAGACCCACATGGATCCTCAAAATATTGGATATATTCTTTGTCAAATCAATGTCTATCCTGATACTCACTCAATAGTATCTATAGTCTGTCTATCATGGTCTGTCCAACAATCCCTTATCTAGTAGACAATCCTACCACCTGTATTTGTAGAGCATCTTGCTATGATGTCACCCTAGCCACCTCCTCTTGAGAGATCTAAATTTGTGCTATCATAATGAACTTCTCCTTAGAGAAGTCCCTCCCCCTCTACCTCTCCCTAGCCAAATGAATCTACAACACTACAATAGTTGTATATCGCTCTACCACCTATACCTGTAGAGATTGAACCTTCTCTCTAATTTGGTCATACTCATCCTAAATATCCTCATCATCCCCACCCTCACCTTATGGCTCATCACTACCCTTGGTAGGATGATCTCCCCTTCCATATAGTGATGCACTCATCACTCATCCTTAGCCTCCTCGAAACCCTCCTCTACTGCCAAGCCCAATAAGTATACCCATAGGTCCAACACCCTACCATAATCGAGTCATCCACCATGCATCATACTCCATTGTAGTAGCCGCATTATCCACCCTTGGATCTTCTAGTGGCTTATCGACTACCTCCCCCACTGGCTCCACTCATATCCACTCAAGTTGAGTCTCATCCCTACAACACCAATAAATGATAGGTTCATGAAGAACACCTTGGAAAACCTTGAATTTCCAACAAACATGAGAGTATTGGATGTACTCCCACTTCATGTTATTGTACCCAACCATCCATCACCCACATCTAGTCTACCTTAGCTGCTCTTCTACCTCTATCCATGGAGGGCAATCCTTGTATGGCCATCATATCACCTGCTCTAGCCTAAGTCCCTTGAGAGACTCTATGTAGTGTGTAAGCCTATCTAAATGGGATCGGCTATGACCAATATCTTGCTCTTACATCCACTGCATCCCATATATGATCTCTCAGTCTACCGTTTGATCTCACACTAACCATGGAAGTCCATATGGTCTGTCCACCCAGATATGATCCTAGCTCCATATCTAAAGTAGAAATTTGTAGCCCAGTCTAGATTACCCTTGCTACCAAATATCATACAACTTATCATATAAGTGTGCTAGTAGGGTTGTCCCCTAGGCCATGATCGTATGCTCCTCAACTGTGCACTCCACTAAATCTTGTACTAGATCCAAGAGGTTCCAAGGGAACCTCACTCTAAAAGAGTTAAGTAGTAGTATATTTTACATGAATGACATCAACACTACATGTCTAGATGTGAGGACCTCTACCCCATACCATGCCTCAACCAGAACTCCATCATTATCCAAGCTATGCTCAGCCACCTACCAATCCTTCCAAAAATTCCTTTGGATTACTCTACTTAACTAAATAGTAGATGAAGATAGGATATATCATCCCTTAATAAGGACGTAGAGAATCCGATAGACATCCTCCAGGGTAACTGTCATCTCCCCAGTTGACAAGTAGAAGGTGTTAGTATGACTATCCCAATGGCCTATCAAGACCATTAGGTAGGATTGATCTATGGTCACTACCTCTAGTATCACCACCTGCTTAAGGCCAAGGGCCTTAAGCCACACCTAATATTCATCAGTCATCACACCCTACACTTTTTTATAGACTATGAGAAATCTATGATAGGCACTCACATGCTGAATCAATAATTTCTAAACTCAACAATTAGATCCCAAAATAAAATAAAAAATAAAAAACCCAAAAAACTTTGGCCCAACGAGGCTATATTGTATCGAGATGGTCAGCAAGTGATATCATCTTAGAATTAGACGATATCCAAGAATTTTCATCTCGAACCAAGACAACCTCCCCAACGGTCAAATTTCTAACCATTGGAAGTTTTGAATCACGATCATCTCACCTAGATACGGTCCCTATTTAAAATGCCCAAAGGCACTTAAGCCCTTTGGTCACATCATCACAAAAATCCCCAAAGGCACTTCAACCCTTTGGTCACATCCTCACAAAAAGCTCCAAAGGTATTTTCATCCTTTGGTCAAAATTTAAAAGCTCCAAGGACACCCAAATTCCTTTGGTCAAAACCAAAAAACCCCAAAGGCACAAAATTTCCTTTGGTCAAAATCAGAAATCCCCAAAGGCACACAATTTCCTTTGGTCAAAATACAAAGGCTCCAAAGGCACCTAAATTATTTTGGTCACAATCAAAAGGATCCAAAGGTACCTAACCCCTTTGGTCACATAAAATCTCAACAACTCAAGTGAATCTTGTATCTAGTGATTTACCCTATAAACCTAGTGATTGCAATGATTGGTTGTCCATGCAATTCGGTAGGATGATTAAACAACCATAAGATCACTCACCAAAAGGAACTAATAAATGGGTTTTGTAATGAGGACATGAGCCCTCTAAAATTTTGTAACAATCCTATAAAACCCAAATCAACTCATCTTCGTCAATCGACTCGTCGCTCTCATCATTTTTCCATTTTTTCATTGACTCATCACTTGAGGGGTTAGTCATATAAATCATAAAATTCATAATAAAATCAATAATCAAAACACTCAATCATGCAAGTTGCATTTGTTCAAGAATCATTGCCAGAGACTATCATACACTTCCCTATTTTTTGGGACAAAAGCAAAATTTTCAATCAAACAAATTCTTCACATTCTCAAAACATGAGGCCATAAGTCTGCCCATGGCTGAAAATTCTACCAAGATCAAGTATACCTCAAATTCATGAATCCTGGCTGAAAGGTTTACCAAAACCAAGTTCTTCAACTTGTCAAAATAAATGGTTTGAAAATGCATGCTCTTTCATGATTGGGGCATCTAACATTGATCAGATCAATGAACATCATCAAACCTTAATTTGACTCTAGGTCATCTATTTTTGCTCTACGTTGTGCTTTCACACAATACATCCCAAAAATGGGCATCTATAGACAACTAAAATACATTGTATTGATAAGACTACCTATATGGACTCCCTGAAGACCATATAACCCACCTTGGGTAGCCTAAGGGCTTAAATAGTGGATTTCACCACTCAATCAAGGGGTATTTCTCTTTGCAACCCTGGTCGTCCTTCTAGGGGATGGTCTCCAAAGGTCATCCTACCAAGGGATGATACCTAGTCAAGGTCATCCCACCCTGGGACAATCATGCCAAAAGTAGAACAAAAAAAGAGCAGGCCATAACTCATTGAAACCACCAGTTAAACATACGCATGAATTCACATCATAATTTTGTGTGTGCATGAGCCCAAATTAGGTAAAGAGTATGATGCAATTAGTTTGCATGAGATTTCAATGAAAAAGAATTCATTCTCTCAATATGAAATAATCCTTTAATTTTTCATGCATAGGTTGGCACTAATATTAGATTCCTTTTGAGGAATATATATAATAATGCTCACCCCTCTTGCAAAAATCATACAAAGCTATCAAATTTCAAGTAACGAAGTATTGCTATATTTCAACCAAAGATCCAAATAACTTTCATGAGAATCGAAGTTTTATTCACGTCACCTCCCTAAGAAGGCTATGTCATTGGGCTTCTCCAAGGGATAGAGGTGAGCATTTCTTTCTTCCACCTGACCTCACTCGTTTACTTCGAAGACCGATACAAACCCGTCAAGCTGCTACAATAGTGCACCTAATCCATCAAAAAAACCACAAATCAAACCTAGAGTCACCCCCGCATCAGTCTCAAGGAAAGGATCTATAGATTAGAGGTCATCTTGGTCAAATATAGCCTGTAGGTACGGTCAAGCCACACAAAGATGGATTTTAGGTTAAGATCTATTTTCTTCATTTTTTGTTTCACTAGATCTTAATAGTTTTCTTGCTTTGCAGTTAAATTTAGTTAGATCTCATTTCATGCATGCATTTATCAAATTTTTATTATTTATCGCTTTCATTTATTAGTTTATCCGCACATGCTATTAACCCCTTTGTGTTCCTTGTGTGCATATTGTAGGCTTTATACAAGGAAGGAAGAGTGCAAGAGTTTGAAATTAACATCCCTTATGGAGGTCACAAAGAAACCCTCTGTAGGATGGTTCATGGATGCAAGAAGACTGCTCAGTGTACAAAAACTATTTTAGAGAGGGTCAAACCCTTGTATTGTGTTGTATATTACTATTAAAATCCCTAAAGGGGAAAAGTTTGTAATCAATTTTGATAAAAACAAGTCATTATAAACACAAAGGGACCCAGTTCATTATTTCCTTATTTTATCATAGTGTGTTACATTGCATGCTTTTGGTTTTCATTTAATGCTATCATTATTCCTTTATTGGTGCACTAGTTTTTGAGTATTCAATATTGGATACTTGAAAAGGTGACATAAAATTGTCTTTGATTATGATCAATGTGGGATACTGATGAGGGCATTAAATAATAAACTAAGGTTTAGGTTCCTTAGTTAGGCTAAGTCTTAGTTAGGGCTTGGTCTTATTTTTAATTTTAATGTATTTGGTGAGACTTAGTGCTCATGTAATAATTGCTAGCCACCTTCTAGATTAGGCTAGTTGGATTGATGTAGTCAACCACCTTTGGATGAGAGCCGACATTCCCAATTGGGAATTTTTTGCTTCTTCGTAGGAGAATTTGTTGTAATTATAGGCCTTTTTAAGCCCTTAGTTTAATGCAATTTTCATGTTGGTTTTTATACCACAACAGTGGTATCGGAGCTGAGGTTATAGTGGATATTTTAGGTTATTTCCGATCTCACACTGTCCTGTTTCTATTTAAGCTCTTCTGAGTTTTCTGCTGCAAAATTTTGTAGAGCAAAGTTTCCTTTGCAAAATATTGTTGACCATTTTTTTTGTTGACAGTAAAAATTGTTGCTGCCAAATTCGTGCTGTCATATATAAAAAAAAAAATTGTTGCAGGCCCGATCACCTGTGAAAGTGTGTGCAACAAATTATTAGGCCTATCAGGCCCGTGCTACTAGAGACTACACAAGCTTCAGTGCTTGTGCCACCAGCGTTCTGGATGCCAACGCAGTTAGTCCTACGTTCTCCAGCGATAAGGACACTGACACAGGACTTTCCTATATTCTTCAATGCAATAGACCAACAACATTTGGTGACAAGAAGTTGCTGATGTAGCTCTGCACAATGCTACTATTTCCTTCAAAACTCCTGCCCTTGAGATATTTTGAAGAGTGATGTCCTTTGGAGCTTGCTTCCTTTGAATACATTACTATCAAATTCATTCAGGCTACTACACAACCGTTCGTACCTATTAATTACTTTTGTCAATCTGACATGAACAGAAAGGCATCGATGCTAGAGTTGCAATGCCTTGTTGACTACATTTGAAGAGGGCCATCCATACCAGGTGTAGCTTTATTCACTTGAAAAACTCACCCAGTGTATCGAATCCAACACGTGATTGTTTTTACCCATTGAGATCATACATTCGTGCACCAAGCCTCGATATCACCATCTCCATTATGCTATGAATGAGGGTAGTTTTGGATACTACCAATTGATGACTCACATTACGAAGCACTCGATTGCAAGCGACATCATCGACAACAACCTGTGTATTCTGTTTGGGACTGGTAGGAGGTTAAACTCACCGTGTTTACCATCGCTTCTCACTAAGTATCGACCATTCACTTAAAAAATGTATATGAGGTTAGTTTTCAATTCATTGATCACCATTTTCGACACTCTGTGATTAGCACCTATCAGATCTACGATGCTCCTCTAGTGAGTCGTGAATAGTTTGTGAAGTCTAGCAAAACATGTACCCTTTCATGATTAGTGTGTGTGAAAATCAAGTTTTTTTTTTCCTCTGAAAGATATGAACTCTAACATGCGAAGAAGATCAACCACCGAGATCCATCATTCTTGCACAAATTTGCTACAAACTTTGAATGAACTCTGAATATTCTTGATTCCGTTCGTAAATTTCATGGTGATTCGATAACCACGTGGCTATTGTCTTTTGTGCTAAAAGGGATGTGATTTGTATTTTTTTATCTATAGTCCCACATATTACATGGGGAAGCCTTTGAAGGTTTAATAAGGGCCCATACACCCTTCTTGTAATAGCCAACACACATTGGTTAACATGCGCCAGCTCTGTCACCTTTACCGAAGAATTGGTTGCGCTTTGTTTGAATGTTGAGTCGGGCTTCTTCAATAGCTTGCCTTGGTCGAGTTTTATTGTCTGCCGATGATAGTGGTGGACCGGGTGGTCAACCATTAAACAACATTTTTTTAATTTAGTCCACTTTTGCCAAAGGGAAGACTAAAAAAAATCAAGGATATTACAATTTATGAAAATTTTGCAAAAGGGAAGAATTTTAGGGTGCTAAAATTTATTTTTGCCAAAAATTGCATTAAACTATTATAGGTTTTGTAATTAGTTGGGAAAATAGCACTGTTTTTGTAATACCTTTGCATATTTTTTGTAAAATATCTTTGTAATATCCCTGACATACAACAGAGGACATATGGCTCAAGATTTGGCATAACAAATGGCTGCCATCACCGCAGTCATAGGTAAATTGGCCGATAAGGTCAATGATATTGCTTCTAAAAGTGGTCCTAGTCAAGCCCCTAACTCTCGTGTGCAAGCAAAATGCAAAGTCAAAATTTATGATGGCTCTCATGATCCTGAGGTTCTAAACAGTTGGATCCTCAACATAGACACATGGTTTGTCTCTAGTAAAATACCACCAGATGAGAAAGTTTCTTTTGCACTCTTAAAATTTTTTGGCATAGCCAAATTTTTGATCACGGACTGCTTCAATAATCAGAATCCCATTGACCATTGGGATGATTTGGTGAATACTTTGACGAAAACTTTTTATCCATAAAATTATGCAGAAGATCTTGAATTTTGATGGCTTCGATTGAGGTAGAGCTACAACATGAGTGTCCAAAATTACATTGGCTTATTCAATAAATTGAGAATTATGAATGGTATTCAAGACTCTACTATCAAGTTGATCACCAAATTCAAGAGTGTATTACAAGAACTACTTTTTAGGGATTTGAAATATGCACCTATCACAAATTTGAATGCCATGTATAATCAAACACAACTTGTGGAGGAGAAGCTAGCTAACCAATCTGGTGGATCTCGCTCCCCTAATTACACCAAAGCTCCTAAACAAAAGCAATCTCCATAGCAAAAAAAGACTTCTCCCTCTTCTTCCTCTTCTTCTTCTTATCCTTCTTCTAACACTTCTACTCCTTTTGATCCTAAGAAACTCTGTGATTATTGTAAGAAGAGAGGCTATAAAGAATCTGAGTGTTTTAGGAAGAAGAAGAATATTATTGTAGAAGCTCCACCAGAGGATAAGAAAGAAGGGCCTATTGAGTCTACGGGAGAATGTCACCCTTATCCAGAGCTTCGAGGGCTTAACAATCATACTTTGTTGACACACAATATGATTGAGAGAGGTCGTGACCACGTGTTTGTCACATGTGCCCACTTAAAGCACAATTACTTTATAGATTACATAATCGATAATGGCTCCCAAACAAACTTGATTTCTCGAGTTGTTGTCAATAAATTGAAGTTTCTTGTACAATCCCATCCTCATACATATCCACTTGCATGGAAGGATGCAGGTACCTCCTCCATGATTACATAAACATACACTGTGTCTTTTGCATTTGAGCCATGCTATGTGGACAAAGTCACTTGTGATGTGACTCCTATTGACTGTTGTGATCTCATTCTTAGAAAGCCCTATAAATTTGATAAATGGGCTCAATATGATGCTTATAAAAATACCTATACATTGCATCATGAGAATAAGAAATTTCTCATTTCTTTTACGAAGCCCACATACAGTTATGCAGGTCCACACAATACAACATTGGTCTTCCACAAGCCAAAGGACACACTAGTTATGATTGCACCCAAAGAGACTCCTCATCATTTTTTAGCACCTCCTCCTGTTACTTTAGTTGCTTCTCCTCCCGTTGCTACCGTGCCACAGGTTCCTTATTTGCAATAGACCTTGCAGCTACCACCATAGGATATTTGTCCTCATCCTCATCCACAGGATTTCACTCGAGTTGCACCTCTAGTCGTAGCTAGGCGAGGCCCTCCAACATCAGAATCACTTGGACTTCTCGACATCATCAGTGCCCCTGCTCATCCGACACCTAATTTTCCACCTCTACTCCCTCCAACTAGAGTTCCTCACCCTTCACCCACTATTATTGTACAAGCATTGGAGTCCAATGCTTCCTTTGTGGGGAGGTATGATGAGGGCATCAAATAATAAACTAAGGTTTAGGTTCCTTAGTTAGGCTAAGTCTTAGTTAGGGCTTGGTATTATTTTTAATTTTAATGTATTTGGTGAGACTTAGTGCTCACGTAATAATTGCTAGCCACCTTCTAGATTAGGCTAGTTGGATTGATGTAGTCAACCACCTTTGGATGAGAGTCGACATTCCCAATTGAGAATTTTTTGCTTCTGTGTAGGAGAATTTGTTGTAATTATGGGCCTTTTTAAGCCCTTAGTTTTAATGCAATTTTCATGTTGGTTTATACCACAACAAATACCCCAATGATGGAAGTGATGAGAACCTTTGAATCTTGTCATTGATAGATTGTTGAGCACATTGAAATGACTATGCTAATCTAATAACTAAACTACTAATGTAAGGGTGTTGGTGCTAATGTGACTGGATTCACAGTGCTCATGTGAGCAGGCTCACTATGTTCAGGTGATTAAATCCACTATGCTAAAACTATGCTATAATTAAAAGGAGATAATTAAAGTGAATGATAATCTTCGACAAGGTTTTGAGATAGACATATCTTCCAAAAGGGGTGTTTAGGTATTTATCAAGATTTGAGATAATGTTTATAGTGTTGTCTAACTCAAGTAGTATGGCGGTTTGTGATGGGGTGGAATGGGACTTGCAGATGCAATGGTGACTAATGATAAGTGATGGATGGACATGATTGATATAGATGATATGTATGGGCCAAAATTGGGGGATGATTTAAGAAAATGAGTGATTGATAATGAGGTGCAAGTGGGTGGTTAAATTTTCTTGGGGGTTATGTGTAAGATAGAAATAAAAGAAAGAGGTTAATGGAGGAAGTAAGTGAAGAAGAAGGCATACAATGAAAGAGAGTCATGTTGATAGAAGTACTAGATCCCCCTAATAAATCAAGTTTTGCACTAAGCTCTTGGATTGGTGATAATATTCAATTTCATGATCCATTTCATGATTGAAGATACAATAATGATTTTCATTGTATGACTTAGGCTTGGGTTAATGAGGATATATAGTAGGGATGATAGGTAGAGGAATTAGTCTTGCATATTGTAGCTTTTGAAATATTTTTGGCATTGCAACTAATAGGGGGTGTCCAGGTGCGAGATGAACACGATGGAAGAGGTGGAAGAGGTTGATGGGAAAGTTGAGATAAAAGTGAAGTGGAGGAATATGGCATGGAGGAGGATTAAGGAGGAGCTAGAGAGTTGTCTTGGTGATTTAGGTGTAGCTCAATATTTGTAAGTTAATCTAAGATGTGTTATAGAGTAGGTGAAGGTGGAGTGGGAGAGATGGTTTGTGACTCAACTCTAGATCAATATTTGTGATTCAATCAGACATTTAGTGTAAGTCAAGTAAATGTGGTGTTGGAAGTGGAGTGGTGTGATATGTTGGCTAAGGTGGTGGATATGGAGGCTATAAAGGGGGTACTATGATTAAGACTACTATTGTGGGGGGTGAAGCACATGAATATGATGATGTAAGAGGTGAGGGGATGGGATAATAGGAGGAAGAGGTGACATTGGGAGAATAGGTGGTAAAATTAGGGTTGGGGAGGGGTAGAAAATAGGGTGTTTGAAGTAGTGGAAGAAATGGTGTGGGAAGAAGAGGCAGTGAAGAGGGTGTTGGAAGGAGAGGTGGAGTGGGAAGGAGAGGTGGGAGACACTCTATTTTTTAAGGAAAAGAGGATGAATGGGCTCTTATAGGGGTTAATTTTAGATTGGGTGATGACAAGGCATATTTAGTTAGTTGAGGAGGAATGAGATTAACTATGTTTTATGAGAGGGGTCCAAGATGTGGCTCAAAGACTACCACACTTGAGGTGGTGCTAGGAATAATGGAAGATGCATAAGAGGAGGATGTGTGAGGGTATGTTTTCTCTTGATGATAGGGGGAGTTAATTGTGTGGGTTAAAATGTGAAGTAAAGGTAAGGATGGGTGTGGTAAGTCAGGTGGAGGATAAGGGTTGGTATCATGGACATGTGATGCATTAGTATCAATGGGGGTGATGTGGGGATGCATAGGTGCACTAAATAGTGAGGTAGGGGGAGTCTCCTATAGATAAGTTGGGGGAACCTCAAGTGGGTGAGAGGATTTGTTGTCATATAAGGTGTTAGGATAAAGGGGATGTATGGTTAAGGCTTGAAAAAATCATCTATCATAGGATGAGATAATTTACAATCAGTAGATTCATCATTGCTATCCATGTTGAGATCTAGAGTGATGCATTACAAATCATCTTCAAAAAATTTGATGAAGGTATGAGGATTGGGTGTTTGGAAAAATATAAGCAAGGGCTCTTGGTTGACTAAGGGAAGAGGGGACTCTAGTGGAGGTGGTTTGGAAGAGGGGTTAGATGGAGCAATTAGAGAAGATAACACGATAGTAGGAAGAGCAAAAGTAGTCAAAGTAGGTAATGTAGAAGATGTAGTTGAGGAGAAAGTGGGATTGGTAGGTGGTTATATGGTGTATGTAGGAGCAGGTGGAGGAGGATTGGCTAGTTGAAAGTTATTTTGGATGGTGCACTACTCCTAAGAGGAAGGCTTTTATGGTACGGTAGAAGGGCTGGATGAAGTAGGTGTAATATGGTCATGTAGAGGGGAAAACCTACCCTACCGCATACAATTCTCAAGGCTAGATCCGTAAAGAGAGAAAGCCTTGAGGTAAACCATGGGGGTATGTTGTTATCTACACTCAATGCTAAAAGGAGGGAAGGTTTCACCAAGAATAACTTTAAGGACTTGCTCCAAGTCCATCGAAATTTTAGGAATGTTTGATGTATTTATTTCAATACAATCACCTATGTTTGACCTTTTTAGATCTATGCTATAAAATGTAAAGAATAATGCAAGACTACAAAATGCAAGAGTATAAGAGCTAACCCTAGAATGATTCTTTATTTAAATATTTTTCCAACCTTAGGGTTTTAAGACAAAAAACCTTTAAGAAAGGGTTCAAGAGGATATGCATAAACAAAATTAACCCTAAGTGCACACTATATGTTGTTTATATTTCAAATAACTAGAAATAAATTAAATATATTTCTATTAAATCAGATCTAGGGTTTATAATAGAAATATAAAGCACTCAACAAATACCCTAAATATTAATCGAAACACTTGTTGAGTGGTAATTTTACCCAATTGCAAAACCACACTCACCCTTAGAATTTTGATCACAAAACCCTCTCTTGCAAAGAAGTTAAAACAAAAACAACTTCTCCAAGGCTCCTCTATATAATCATTGCACATGTATTTGTAATTTTGTAAAGATATGTCAAATAAGTGTTAGGAATATCTTAGTGACTGCAAGTAACTGTTAACAAGGGGCCTATGTTGGTTTATTTTATTATGATGTACTAATGATTGTTCATGAAACTTAAAAAAATGCAAATGTGAATTGGCCCTCATATGACCACGATGTAAGCCTTAGTTCATTTTATCTTGAAGCATTTTTTAGTAGATTTTATCTTCATTTGTTAAGTATATTTTAAACAAGTTTTATCTTGCATTAAATCCTACTTTAAGCATGAAATAGAAGATTAAAACCTATCTCTAAATGTGGATCTTAAATGATGAAATAATTCTTTTTATGTTGCTTCAAACATGAAAATGGAATAATCTTGGATGACTAACTTTGTAGCTATAGTAGCCTTTGATGTGCCTTATAAATAACCCTCTTTAATGAAATTGATTTCCATAAAGAGGATTCAATTTATTGCTTTAAAATAATGGCCTTTGATATAATAAACAAATTGGCCCTCTTTGATGAAATTAGTTTTCATAAAGAGACGTCAATTTATTACTCTAAAATAATGGCCTTTTGAAATACCATATAAATCACTCCCCTTTAATGAAATTGTAATTTTCATTAAGGAAAGTTAATTTATTGCTTGCGAATGAAAAATGCAAAGCTTATAAAAATGATGTGCCTTCAAAATGCAAAATTATGAAAATTTGAAATTATAAAATGCCTATAAAAAATAGCAACTTTGAATAATTTTTATAAATTTGGATTGGCTTCAAAATGAAAACGTAAATGTACAAGATGAAACATTAAAGCTCATTCTACACAGACATGCAATTATTTTTGGAGTTTTGATTTTTTTTTTTTAATCACCAAAGTTTTAAAAAAAATCTACAAAAAGAAGAGTTAGAAAAATAAAATAAAAAATAAAATAAAAAATAAAATAACAGAAATTACTGCAACCCAGAATTTCTCCACAAACCTTCCAAGCATAAGTATTCTACACAAAAACTAGCATTAGTGTGACCCAAATTCATGCAATAAAACATCTAATGCGCTGCAAGCTTCTAAGGAAATGGTGCAATATATCAAAGAAAACACACAAGTAAACCATTCAAAATGCATAAGCTTGATGTATCTCCAATATATTGCAAAAAAAAAAAGATCTTCAATATTAAACATGTGTGCAAAAAAACTCTGCCCCAAAATAGGCATAATATGGTGAAAAACAAAGTCTAGCATGGTGGTAAAATCAATCCAGCCATGGCTTCCAAACTGGTCAAGCCTCTGGCCTGCAAAAATTCCAGCCCTATTTTCTGCGTTTTCATCTCTTTTAAAGTTTTCGAATGAAACTTTTTGTTATCTCTTCTATTTCCAACTGTTGGTTTTCTCTGTTTGAGTGAAATCTTTGAAATACCTTCGTTTTATTTCTTTTTCCTTTCCTTTTTTTTTTTGCACATGTTTCGTCTATAACACTTTCATTAACGTTGTCATTTCACATTCATAACACCTTTGTAATAAAAAAAAGCATGCATATGTTTTATCACCATTATCCACAGTAACACCCATAGAAATAATGACTTCGACATAACGTTACTACCGCACGTTAGAATACTATTTTAAATGAACCCTTCCACATTAAACACGTGTAACCCTTACACCAAGTAAGATATTGACGAAGGCAATGGGGAAGATACCCCAAGTGGTAATCGTTTGCGTGCAATGT
This sequence comes from Wollemia nobilis, assembly GCA_028583015.1. Lineage (NCBI taxonomy): Eukaryota > Viridiplantae > Streptophyta > Pinopsida > Araucariales > Araucariaceae > Wollemia > Wollemia nobilis. Next base: position 1,513,829 of record JAQPPZ010016829.1, on the reverse strand, counting down.
GGCTAAACCAGGATTTGACTGTATTTATCTTCAACACTTATGCTCATTCTTATATGCTGGTCCCAGTATTCATCTTCAACACTTACGCTCAAAACTATCGCAGCAACAGCAACAGTACGGCCATAAAAAATATCCCATCGCTTGGTAAATCATCCATGATGAGCTCCTCTGACGCCATTGATATCCTGTATGTGTTCGTCGTACATACCTTCTCCATATGAATCCATCTGTGTGTAGTGGAATATATCTCACGATTACGTCTCTACAAATATGTGTGTATCCAAAGGGTATGCATAGTGTCTGGTTTGCCTATGCAATTTTGGATGTCGTAAATCTCAGTCCCAGCCACATCAATGTAGTTTTGCTTTCCAATGCCTAAATATTATCGTAATAGTTGTCACACAGCTTGCATTGCATCCCCCATTACCTTTCTATGTAAGGTTAATTCACCGTCGATTTCGTGGCAATTGATAGCTTCAAACTTCGCACACTGACCCTGCATACATAGTCTAGTTGAACATCATACTTGTGAGTGTGTACTATATGAGTCGAGCAAAACCGAACGAACTTCAGGTAAACTTGGCATCATCTACTATCCTGATGAATATGTTAGATGTCATCTTCCGCAATGGAGAGTCATCTTGGAGTTCCTGTAATAGCTGTTGGGTTGCTACGTGAAACATCATGTTGTGGGTGACCAAATTCTCAATGGTGATTTGGTCATTTCTAAAGATTTGACACTGTTCATGCAAAGTTGTGCATCCCTTTCCTGTGCCAAGGTAATCATACTTGGTATTCATATATGTAACTTGTGGGTATTCTCTTCAAAATGATGGAACACATACGATCTAGCATGACAAATCACCCAACAACACTTCACTCTACTCACCAGCATCTATGGACATCCATCCCTACCATCACTCCAATTCGGCATCGACATCTACATTCAAGAAGTCTTGTTCGATGCACTGGGTGTCAAGGGATAAGACGCTATCATCGATATGTCCGATCGTTTGTCTCTTTATCCCTCGCGTCGTGTGGTCATGCAAAATATGCCCTGGGTTTAGAGTCCACGTGGGCCTCACTTTATGCCATGTTCATCCCCTCTTCATTCACCTAAAACGAATGGGCAAATATAAAAGTTAGATTTTTCAAATGAAAGAACCAAAACACATACATAAAATGACAGCCCATAAGGGCTTCATTTTTTTATATATAAATATGCGTATTACTTTGGTTTTATTTAATATTTTTTTATTTATTTTTATATTTTGAATGTATATCTATATATATATATATATATTACTTTATTTTGATTTTCATATATATATATATATATATATATATAATTACATGTTTTTTTAATGTTCTTTTTTATTTTGTTTTTATAGATTGAAACAATCACCTCCAAAGCTTTGAATTATTGAAATTGTAAAAGGGAATAAGGAAACCGTATTGAACTCAAAACTTAAAAGACAAACAACTACCTTAATAAATAAATAAAAACAAATGTCACAACAAATTGACAATAAAATCATTAGCAACAAATTAACAATAAAAATCATCAACAACAAATTGACAATAAAAATTGTCAACAACAAATTGACGATAAAAATCATCAAAAAATTGCTAACAACAAATTAACAATAAAAATCGTCAACAACAAATTGACAATAAAAATTGTCAAAAAATTGCTAACAACAAATTAACAATAAAAATCATCAACAACAAATTGACAATAAAAATTGTCAAAAAATTGCTAACAACAAATTAACAATAAATAACACAACTAAACAAAGGGACAAGAAACGAAATATTTGAGCAATAAAAATAACAAATCTTACTAGCCAAAGTAGCAATGAATCAAGCAACCACCTGTCACTAAACTTGCTAGCCAATATAACCCCATTATTATTCTTTTTATACATTCAAAATCATGGGACAATTGGGTCAACAGTGAAAAACCAAATAACTCAATCATGCCCCATTAGTTCAGTTTTCTAAAAAAATTAATTTGATCCCCAAGTTTTGGGGCTAGTTGTGGAACAACCACAAAAAATGGCGACTCTACTGGGAAATTGTTACATTCCAAACATGAAGAGTCGGCCATATTATCCAATTGTGTAAAATTCATTATATATGGGTTCTTAATAATTTAAATGAGAAATCATCTTATCTTTTTATATTTTTCATCTGCCTCTGCGCAAGGGTGTGCCCACCTTAAGTGGCCTTGATTTGTTCCATTCGTTTACTAAATTCCGTATTCATATTCTTTCGATTTCGTCTTTTACATTCTGCATTGTATATATCTATGTAAATCATTTAACAAAGGTAGAAATACCTTTGCAAGTGGTATCAGTCTAGCCGATCCCGGAGCGCCGTTCCTTCTCTTTTCTATTTCCGTCGTTCGCGTATTCGTCACTTTTCTTCTGCATTTCCATCGTCGTTTTTCCGTTCGTTCCTTTTGCCATCCGTTCGAATTCCGAATTATTTCCAAGCGCAGCGGTGGCCAGGAGCAGTAAAACTGTAAAACCTGCTTCGTTCCTTCTTCGCCGAAAAACTTCCGAACGCCTGATCCGTCCTCATTCTTCCCACGCCGTTAAAATCTCCGAACGCTCGATCAGAATATCCCACGACGCAGGCGGAAGGCTTTACGGTTTACGTCAACCAATCGTAAAATAGTATTTAAAAATTTTAACTACGGCAGCTAAGGTTTTTTGATTAAATTATTCGCTGACGTCATCAGCCGGGTTCTTGTTTAATTTTTTTTTATCCCACATTTGGGATACGCGGTGCCAAACATAGTTTAAAAAGCGAGTGCCACACCTATTACGGTGTGACTTCGGTCACATAATCGTGCTCTTTCGCGTGGTCTGCAGTGCGCGGTTTGGTGTCGACGGTTTTGGTGTCGGGTCCCTTCGTCTGGGGTGTTAGTGTCGTGTCTTACTGTCCATCGTGCTGTCATCTGTCGTGTGTTAGTGTTGTGTTGCATGTGTTAGTGTCGTGTCTTGTGGTCATCTGTCGTGTGTTAGTGTCGTGTCTTACTGTCCATCGTGCTATCGTCTGTCGTCTATCGTGTGTTAGTGTCGTGTTGCATGTGTTAGTGTCTCCAGCGTGTCCTATCATCGTATTATGTGCGTTCGCGTCGTTCGAGACTTTTTCGTCCGTTCGAGGTCAGTCCGTCGTATAAGAGCTGTGTTCCCCGCATCCTTCCATGTGTCCTCATCCCGGGTCACAGTCCTTACGCAGTGTTGTGTCACGTGTTGCTCGGGTGGTATCCATTGAGTCTCGGTCTTATGAGTCGTGTCTAGTGTCCTCGGAGCACACAACATCAACTTTCGTGCCGCAGTTGGAGTGGCAATTAAGGCGGAATCAACACCAAATTTTTTTTACCAAAAGATAACCAAATTTTGCAGATCAAGGATTACTAATCCGGAAGGTGTAAGCAGTGCATGAGTAAAAGCTGGACCAAAGGACCTGACGGTCGATTATCAAGCTCGAAAAATAACAACACAAGAAGACCTAATCGCAGCCCAGGTACAAAAAATTCTCTTTCTCCTTTTAAAATTGGTAGTTATAATCCACACCACCCACTAGTAGATCCTATGGCTACTAATCCTTCCCCAACTCACGAAAACATCACGCAAGGAAACTCAAGTAATTCAGCCATGTCTGATAGGGAGTCTCTTCACGGCATACTAGAGAGTATAAACGAAATGAGTATCATCCTAAAAGACTTTGTGAAAGCACAAACACAACCTAATCCCACTACTAATCCCCAAAATCACTCCCATGCCCAACGAAATGAAGAAAATGTTGATCCTAATGATGATTGGAAACAAAAATAGGGTGATTGGGATAATTACAAGGATCCCTATCAAAGACAGCGGTATAACCAAAATCAAGAAAGGGACACGGGTTATCACCAACCAAGAGGCCCTAATATTAATTTTCCACGAATTGATATGCCCACTTTTGAAGGTCATGATCCTCGTGGTTGGTTAGCCAAAATGGAAGGTATCCTTGACTTATATCAAATTAAGGAAACAGATAGAGTTCCTTTCGCTGCATCAAAATTAGGCACTGAGGCCTACCAATGGTTTGTATGGTTTAAACAAGAGAATGCAGCTATTATTACTTGGAGAAAATTCACTACCTCTTTTTTAGAAAGATTTGACGATGGAGCTACATCATCCTACACAATAAGATTGTTATCTCTTAAACAAAAAGGGTCAGTTAGTGAATTCGTTTCGGAGTTTACCAGTTTACTACCATACACTTCAGACCTTAGTCCCGACACAGTGGTAGGTGCCTTTCGCAATGGTTTGAAAGAAAGTATTCGAGTGGAGGTAGACATGCACGATCCAACCTTGTTAAACAGTTGTATAAGAATAGCCAAGTTGGCCGAGAAGAGACATCAATTGTCGGCACAACGGGAAACATATAGTCGTCCCTCATATCGCAACAATTCCTTTCGTAGAAATGATCAACCATCAAGATATTTTTGCTATAAATGTCGCACTCATCACCCCAGGGACCAAGCTTGTGCCCAAAAACAAAACTTTCATATTGAAGGTGATCATTGTGAAGGAGAAGAAGATGAACCTTACCAATCAGAAGAACCTATGCCAGAAGACCTACCGTGTACTATAGACGAAAAAGAAGAGGATACAATGGCAATTTCAGTGCATGCTCTCATGGGTTTAACCGCCCACCATACCATCAAGGTACCAGGATTTCTTCGCCAAAAGAAGGTGAATGTGCTAATTGACTCTGGTAGCACCCACAATTTTATCGACATCAAAACAGCAAAAGCTTTGAATTTATTCATTAACTCTTCCAACAAAGACAAATTCCAGGTTCTAGTGGCCAATGGGGTGAACGCACAATGTGTTGGTCGCACATCTCAAGTTTCCATAAATATGGGAACTTATACCTGGTTAGGATCCCTTTTTGTCATGAATTTAGGGAACTCTGATGTCATTTTGGGTGTTGAATGGTTGGAAACATTAGACACAGTTAGTTTCAACTTCAAAAAATTATTTGTGGAATGGAAGGAAAATGGACGAGTCATTCGCTTACAAGGCATTACTACCCCTCCATCACAAATGGTGAGCTCTCATAGTATGGAGAAGATGTTAAAAAAGGGTGGATATGGTTTTATAGCTCAAATTAATTGTTTGGAAAAACAATCTTCAGCAACTTCGGATACTATTGCACCTGAGTTACAAGATATTATAACACATTACGAAGAGGTTTTTCAAGAACCTCAAGGACTACCACCTAAACGATCTCATGATCATGCCATCCATTTGATACCAGGGAGTGTCCCACCTAACAGTCGTCCTTATCGCTATCCTCAACCACAAAAGACAGAAATCGAACAGATCGTTCAGGATTTGTTGGATCATGGAGTCATTCGTCACAAGCACTAGTCCTTATTCCTCGCCCGTAGTCCTGGCTAGACGAAAAGATAACTCTTGGCGTATGTGTCCTGACTTTCGTTCTCTCAATAAACTCACTATCAAGGACAAATTTCCTATCCCCGTCATAGATGACCTATTAGATGAGTTGCATGGGGCAAATTTTTTTACAAAATTAGACCTTCGCTCGGGCTTTCACCAAATCCGTGTTAGAGAAGAAGATATTCCCAAAACGGCTTTTCGTACTCATGAAGGTCATTACGAATTTTTGGTCATGCCTTTTGGTCTCACTAATGCACCATCCACATTCCAAAGTCTCATGAACCAAGTGTTTCGTCCACTCCTCCGTAAGTTTGTGTTAGTTTTTTTTGATGATATTCTCATATACAACAAAACATGGACGGACCATTTACATCATGTGGATAACGCCCTTCACATCTTACACAAAGAAAAATTATTTGTTAAACGCTCCAAATGTTCATTTGGTGTTCAAGAAGTCGAGTATCTTGGTCATATAGTTTCACATGAGGGTGTCAAAGTCGATCCCAATAAGATTAAGGCAATTCAAGAGTGGCCTTTACCTAAAACCATCAAGAAACTTCGTGGTTTTTTGGGTCTCACGGGCTACTATCGCAAGTTTGTACAGAATTATGGTAAGATTGCAGCACCTCTCACGGCACTCACAAAAAAGGATGCTTTTCGTTGGTCGGAAGAGGCTACTCTAGCTTTTGAAGCTCTTAAGCAAGCCATGTGTACAACTCCAGTATTAGCAACTCCCAATTTTCACAAACCATTTATTATCGAATGTGATGCATCAGGAACAGGAATTGGGGCTATATTAATGCAAGAAGGTCATCCATTGGCATTTGAAAGTAAACAACTTTTCCGAAAAATTTTTGGGAAGATCAACATATGAAAAAGAAATGTTGGCTATTCTTCATGCAATAGAAAAATGGAGACACTACCTAATCCGTAGCCGCTTCATTATCAAAACAGATCATAGTAGCCTCAAGCATTTTTTGGAACAAAGGTTTTCTTATCCAGAACAAAATAAGTGGTTAACCAAACTTCTGGGCTATGATTTCGTTATCGAATATAAGAAAGGGAAGGAAAATATAGCCGCCGATGCGCTATCCAGAAAATATGAAGATGAAGTAGTCATCAATGCTATTTCAGGTCCTTGCTCCCAATGGATAACTCAATTACAAATTGAATGGTTGTCCAATAGTGAAACTGCCCAGATAATTCATGAATTATCTATAGGGTCTTCCAAACACCCTTTGTTCTCTTATGAAGATAACATCCTCCGAAAGAAGAACCGCATTTACATTCCACATAATTCGAACTCAAATCAAAGATCCTCGACGAATCACACGCTTCTCCATCAACAGGACATTCAGGATTTTTGAAGACATATTTAAGGGTCAAACAATCATTTTGTTGGAAAGGATTAAAAGCGGAAGTCAAACAATGGGTAGCAGAATGTGAAGTTTGCCAACGCAATAAAGGAGAAACAGCCAAATCACCAGGATTATTACAACCATTACCCATCCCTGAACGACATTGGGAACATATATCCATGGATTTCATTGAAGGTCTTCCAAAATCGAAGGCAGGACAGTAATCTTCGTCGTCGTAGACCGGTTATCCAAATATGCTCACTTTCAGGCTTTACAACATCCATTTTCCGCAAGCAAGGTGGCAAAGGTATTTATGGATTCAATTTTCAAATTACATGGTATGCCAAAAAATATTGTAAGTGATAGAGATCCCATTTTTACTAGTAACTTTTGGAAGGAGTTATTTCGCCTTAGTGGTACCAAATTGAACATGTCTTCAGCTTACCATCCACAGACATGATGGTCAAACGAAGTAGTTAACAAATGTTTGGGTACGTACTTAAGATGTTTCGCTCAAGATAAACAATACCAATGGAGCCATTGGTTAGCATTGGCAGAATGGTGGTACAACACTTCTTACCATTACTCAATTAAGATGTCTCCATTTGAAGCATTGTATGGCACCAAACCTCCAACCATTGCAGATTACGTCCAGGGATCATCCAAGGTAGCCAAAGTGGATGATTGGTTCCAACAAAGGCAGTCTACACTCACCATCCTCAAAGAGAATTTAGTCCAAGCACATAATCGTATGAAACAACAACAAGACTTGCACCGATCAGAAAGAACCTTTGATATAGGTGATTGGGTGTTCCTAAAACTGCAACCTTACAAACAATCCTCGTTAAGGTTAAAGTCCAGCCAAAAGTTGGCTCCACGATTCTATGGTCCCTACAAAATTGTGCGCCGCATTGGAGAAGTAGCCTATCAATTAGAGCTACCTATATCATCACGAATACACCCAGTATTTCATGTTTCATGTCTCAAAAAAGTAATTGGTCAGAAAGTACAAAATCAATCAGACTTACCAGTGCTTGATGAGGAAGGACGCATACATCTCCAACCCGAAGATATACTACAACATAGAATCCGAAGACTGAGATCACGTCAGATTCAAGAATTTCTCATTAAATGGCAAGATTTACCAGAGGAGGATGCCACATGGGAACCTGAAAGTATCTTCCAGACATTTCCAGCTTTGAGGACAAAGCTTTCCGAGGAGGGGAGTCATGTTACATTCCAAACATGAAGAGTCGGCTTACACTCCAAACATGAAGAGTCGGCCATATTATCCAATTGTGTAAAATTCATTATATATGGGTTCTTAATAATTTAAATGAGAAATCATCTTATCTTTTTATATTTTTCATCTGCCTCTGTGCAAGGGTGTGCCCACCTTAAGTGGCCTTGATTGGTTTCCATTCGTTTACTAAATTCCGTATTCATATTCTTTCGATTTCGTCTTTTACATTCTGCATTGTATATATCTGCGTAAATCATTTAACAAAGGTAGAAATACCTTTGCAGAAATGCTCCTAAGCATTTCGGGTGAAGAACCCAAATCTAAAATGAGAACATCAAAGATTAGCAAAATAAAATTATTTAATGATGTTCTGAGAAGGTGGGGTAAACAAATTCGAATAAAAACAACTAATCCATCTGCATTTGCTTAGTGTGTGACAAAGTGATTCATTTTGTATCTTCGAAACCGTTTGGATTCCATCATTTGTTTTGTATTTAGGTTATGAAGCATGGCTCAAAAAATGAAAACTTTTAGAGACAGAGCCCTATTACCATTCAAGCATCTATAGCCTTGGTAGGGTTTATCTAACTCACCCTTGTGTTAACCTAATACTTTGCAAAGCCTTTCTCATAACTGATTTGTGTCTAGACAGAGCCCTATTGGAAATCAAGCATCCATAGCATCGGTAGAGTTTATCTAGACTTTGTGATTGATTTGATCAAGTTTTTCAATGCTCATTTTATCTTTTTTTTCATAGCTTTGCAATTATTTATGTATCACTTGGGTTAGGAAGCATAGATATAGAGTGTGTTAAATTTTCACCTTAATTTGTAAATCAAGATAACTTCATCCTTCAAGACTTCCAGAAATACCCTTTAATATATGTGAGTTACATGTGGAGCTTTAGCTAAATGTTTTATTGTTCTACTCTCCACCATTTTAGTCCCAAAATTTGAGCATGATCACAAAATAACTCATCCCCATTTTCTCAGGTTCACCTATTTTTAGATTAGGTATTCCAACCTACTTAAAAAAGGAACACAAAAATGGGTAAGAGGCCATTAGTTAGTGATCACGAAACATCACCTCAAAAAAGGGAACAACCCAAAATACAAAACTAAAAACACAAACCAAAATCTAACTTAATGCAAACTAACAAGAATGCAAAACAAAACCAATAGTTAAGGACAAAGCACAAAAACAAAAATCCAAAACCAAAACATAAAAAATAAAACTAAATACGAATGTACAATATGGTACAGGATGATGAAAATATTTGAGCCATCACTTCCTTGGATCCCAAACACAATTAGCACATTTCAAAAGACATAACATGGTAAGCACACCAAGCTTTATAGGAATCCAACGTCAACAAGATTAGGCCAAATAATACAACAATTTTTATCTTACCTCTCTCACCCCACCATTTTAGTATAGTTTCATTAGTAATCCCATAGTGGAGTTTCAAATCATCAAATTGATAAGACAATAATTGATCTTCAATTCTATCTTGTCTATTCCTTACAATACAAATTTCACAATTTGATTCATGATTTAGAAATAAGCTTTCCTTTTTAAATATGAGATCTTGCAAATAGGAGCCTATTTCTACAAATTTCAAAGCCACATCACTTTTTATGTTTGTAAGCCAATCAAACTTATACAACCATTTTCAAGCATCTAGGATATTTATTAAATTAGGATCATCATGAGTTTGTATCCTAGATTCAATAATTAATTGATTATGAACTTGATTTAACACTTCAAACATATCAACTTCTTTTTCATTCAACAAAGCAATATCATTAGTGGTGTGAGGAGAAATTAACTCAAATTCTTTATCAACCACAAATGGTATTTCATCATTGATAGTATTTGAATCTAACATTTCATGATGTGATATTTTACCAAGATTTTTAATAATGGAACATAAAGGTTTAGATTTTACCTTTTGCATATGTTCATTTGACAAACCTTTGTAAGAATTTGTAATCTTTCCCTTTTCTTCATGACTTTCATCATCATCAAACACCTATTCAAAAATACCAAAGTTAGGAACCCAATCAAACATATTCCCATATTTTTCAAAATAAGAACCTATCTTCTCAAGATAAGTGTCATATAACACATTTCCATGATCAATGGCTTGAGATCTTTAACATTCCACATTTTCATTAGGATCATCAATAATATCAAATCCAAACCACTCGGGTTCTTGAATTTTCTCATTTTGAGATGGCTTAGACATTGTAGAGCCAATAGGTGGATCAAGATTTTTAATTTCTTGTCCCTCAAAAGGGACCAAAGCAAATGGTCCTCCCTATTTATCCATGGTAGTAGATTCATTATCATTTTCCAACACCTGATGAGATTCCAACTCTTCTTTAAAAATATTCTTAGATTGTATAGGACTTGTAATATCCTCATGCAAGAAATCAATTGTATTATCCTACATATCAATTGACATAAAAAATTCATTAGAAGGTTTGGAGTGAGCATACTCTTCCCATTTCTTCCAAGAATCATAGTAATCATCTTCCAAAATCAAGTTGTGATGCTCCACTACTTCATTATCTTTCGATTCATCAACATGTTTCTCATCAAATTTGTAGCGACCCCGGGCACACGCGCACCGCTCTTAACTCTACTTGCGATGTTATTACTATACCAAAAATGAAGCTAAAATATTACGAGAAAACATATAACATGAAAATGACAAAGAATGGATCTTTCATTAATATTGAACCCCGGTTACATGTCGGTCCCTCTTAGGGATACCCATCTTGATACAATGATTTACAAGTGGATGAAGAGATGTCCCCTTTTGCAAAAGGGTGGCGCGCTCTAAAATGCTTCCCGGTTCCGCACACGAAAATGTCTGAGGGCTTACAGATGCCTCCTTCTCTAGGTATGTCTCCCGAATGGATCCTCTTGCTCTCGTATGTCATGGATTATGTCTCGTGAACCTGTGGCCCTGTATGCAATTCAAACAACAATACACGTTTAGCTGTCCGAGATTGCCTCCCCGGATAAGGTTGTTAGTAATCAAAGAATGTAACAGAAATATGATAAAACGATACCATGGAATCAAGTAAATCTAAGCTAATGATATAAGAAAACAAGATAAAATATGCTATGTCTATCTAAGCTAAGCCTACGGGCCACTGTCCAAGACAGCGGCCGCTAAAGAAAACCTTGCTCTCCTTGCCCCAAAGCTATGGGTCAAAGACTATGATCTGATGTTGAAGAAAGTAGGTGTTATGCCCTTTGATTTGTCAAAGCTCCATCGCACACGTGATCCCAAAGAGAACTCTCTCTCTGAAATGATCTCCTATGATATCTGGATATGATAAGGCTCTCTATATGTCATATATCGATCATGTGTCTCTTGGTGCTCTTAGGCTTGCACCTTTTATAGTGTGAAACCCTAGGTCTATGTCCAAGCCCTAGAAATGAATTTCTCATGCGTAGTGCAAGTTAGCATGAGAAGCCCTTGTCTATTGTCTATATTTGAAGGCCAGTTAACTGAAATCTAACTGCCCACTTGAGTCTTCTATGCGAACTGTTCGTTAGCATGAGAAGCTTTTGTCCTTTGTTTATGCTTGGAGGTCAGTTAACTTAAGTCTAAATGCAAACTCAAGTCTCCTATGTGAACTGGTCATGAAAAGGAATGCAAAGTCACTCCCGCTCACCTTTATTGCATGCAGACTACCACTTCCACCCGAGATTGGGCCTGTTTGTCGGCAAACCACTTCTTATGGCTTAGCCACTGTCATCTACAGTGGCTATGATCTGGCCACTGTCATCTACAGTGGCTAAGGTCTGGCCACTCTAGGCTTGAGCGGCTAGAATCTGGTTGCTCTTGGCTTGAGCGGCCAAGCTTGGATGGCTTGAAAAGGCCCCAAATGAGTGGTGAGAACCACTGTTGGTGCTTGGAAAGTCCAATATTATGTCTTATGATCTTATGAGTGTGTCTATGTAAGTAGCTCCCCTAAGCATGACATGATTTAGGTGTCTACAGATGCCCCTTTTTGTGATGCACTGTGTGGAAAACACAACGCTGAGCAAAAATGTAGACTGATCCATTTGTAGGGTGTATGGTGATCAATGGTCTGATCAACGTCGGATGGCCCAATCATGCAAGATGGCATGCATCCCTTGAATCATTGCCTCAATGTTCGGAGGACTTAGCCCAATGGCTTTTGCATGTTAAATTGCACTCATTCCTCAAACTCAATCGGGTAGCTTCAACTGCTACAACAATTTCGACCGGTAGGAGAGCTACAATTGAATATGTCATGTCTACTTACGTTCCCAACAAACAAGGGAAATTTGTGATTGTTGTATGCAATGATTCGAAGGATGAACATGATTTTGCTATGATCAAGTGATATTTTGTTGATTTTGATTATGATTAAGTTGAAGTTTTGAACTACCTCTTCACACAATGGATTGGTGAAGAAATGACAATGAATGAAGCGACAAGTCGCTTGACCAATATGACTAATCTGGTTCCTTTCTAGCATTTGTTGCTTTTAATGGGCAATCCCACATCCAAGTGTGATTCCAATTGCTTATGATAATCATCCATCCCTATCTCGAGGAGTGGTCCGACTATCAATAGCCTTCTTAGGGAGTTAGGATGAGTGATTCTATTTATGTTTAGATTGTATCACTTTGACTTAATGTTTTTGATGTCATAGGGGAATTAGAATGACCCCTTCGCACCCGTGGAGCAGTCCGACCATCTTGATCTTCTTCGGGTTTGAAGGGTGACATATCGTAATTCCAAAATGAGTTGCTTTTGCCCCAAGTGGCCTTATGGTTGCCTACTCATCTCACCAAAATACATGGAGTGCAAATCACTGCAATCATCGAGTGGATAGAGTAGGTAACTGGATACGAGGCCTACTTGAGATTGTGATTTTATGTGAATTTTTTGTTATTTTGAACATTCTGATGATCCTAAACCATCAAAGTGTGATTATTTGTTATTTTTGTTATTCCCTCATTGAAGGAACTACTTAATTTTGACCTATGGGCTTGGCCACTGTCAGGTCCAGCGGCCTCTGATTTCTTGCCTATGGCCGTTGTCACCTTGAGCGGCCAAGAAGCTCGGGCCACTGACGTCAGCAGTGACCAAGGCATAATTAAGGAAATATAAAATTTGCAATTCTAGGGTTTTGACCTATCATTTTCACTGTTGAAGATTCCATTTTTAGAGCTCTAGTGCAACGATGATGGTTGCGACTTCGAAACTTGTTGGTGCTGAGGACATGGCTACGCAGGGTGAGACATCAGCTGCTGGAGGAGCCGAAGCTTCTCGGGTATTTCTCTTCAAAACCCTAGCTCTCTTTTCTTTGCTTAAGTAAAATTGAACTTCACTAAGAAATGAGCAAAATGAACATCACTAAACCTACTGGCAATGAACAAACTCCGTAATTAGGCTTAGGTTCCTTTTTGCCATGGTGGGTTGGTCCCCAATTTTACAATCTGTCAATGGCTTTAGCCTAGGGTTTTTGAAAATTTTCCATTATTCACCTATTGCCGCCATTTTGGGCATTCTCAAACTTAGCTTAGTTTTGATGCTTGGGTAGGGGATTTGTTTTCCAATTTGTTTGCTTTCCCTCCCTTTTGTTGTTTTGCTTAAGTTATTTTGTCAATTGTAATTTTTTTTTATTTTTTGGCCAAGGGTTCATGGGTTTGTCGTGCCGCCCCTTGGCCGTTGTCGCTCAGAGCGGGGCTCTGAGCCATTGTCGCTCAGAGTGGCCAAGCTTGAATCCCAATGGTCAAAAATTTGACCATTGGGCCTTGGCCACTACCTCCAATGGCCAGGTTTCGGCCGCTGTAGGCGACAACGGCTAAAGCTTGAGCCTTGTTTTTGCATTTTGTGTATTGATTTTATGATTTTTTTTTGAATTTTTGCTTTGCTTAGGTGCAATTTATTCTTCTCTTGCTTAGATTTAGAGTAACTCATACTCTTTTGCACCATTTTCATGTTTATTGTGAATTATGCCTTAGATGCATTGTAGTTATGTTTTGTTTTTCTTCTGCTTTGTTTAGATCCTCACTGCTCGGGCTCGGGACCCGAAGCTCCTATTGGACTTGCTTCCTGGATTTGATGACACTGACTGGGAGTGGTTTAAGGCCCGTGGGCTATAGTATGTTATCAGGTTGCCCCACATTATGGCCGATCAGGCTTATCTTATGGCCTTAGCCCATCGTTGGGACCCATGGACCAACACCTTCCACCTTCCACCCGATGAGATGACTATCACGTCGGAGGACGTTTACAGGATTTTTTGGATCCCATTCGATGGGGTGCCCATTGTTTCATCGACCACTAATGATCAGGTGGTCGTCTATGATAGGGTGTTTGGGGCACGTTCTGCATAGGCTCTCTGAGAGACTAGGTCCGGGGGAGTATCTATCAAGACTTGGTATGATGCTCATGTTTTCATAGTGAGGCATGTTGTGTTGCTGATGGTGATCAACAACGTTCTTATCCTAGATTGCTCAGGTTTGAGGTTCCCTTGGAACCTCCTAGCGATGGTGCAGGACCTACTGGATAGTGAGGAGCCTATCATCTATGCATGGGGTAGATCACTATTGGCTCAGTGCTATGATGAGTTGTACCACATCCATCGATGGGGATGCATCAACATTGCTTGTAGTTTGCTCTTACAGGTTTGGGGATGGGAGCACATTAAGGTAGATCACCCTAAGGGGCTCCCAGTTGAGATTACATCTATTGAGGCTCGTACATAGTGCTATGCTGCCAGATGGGCTCGGGAGCATGAGGAGCGTAAGAGCCACACTTTTGTAGGGGAGTTGTCCCACTATACTGATGCTTTTACCAGACTATTGGTCGGAGATGTCATGTGGCGGTCGTATTATGAGTGTCCGATTTGGGATGATCCAGCTAGTTTTACTGCTAGGACACGATGCGAGCGATGGCTCATTGGCCATAAGATTGCCATCTAGGAGTATTTCTTCTACTCTCGGGTTCTTCGTCAGTATGGATTGTAGCAGGATGTGCCCTTGGTACCATTCTTGTATAGGCACCTCATAGTAGAGAGGGACCTACCTCCATGATAGGTCATAGAGCTTGCAGATGAGGAGGATGCCCTAATCGTAGACCCTATAGTGGTTGGGGGAGTTATAGAGGCCTACTCTCAGTGGTGGGGTGATCGGATGTGGCATGGCATCGGTAGTCTAGGGCATGAGGATGATGGTGGGGGTGATGGCATAGATCCGATAGGATGTAGGGTTCGAGCTAGGACCGAGGTATGGGGCCAGCCGATAGAGCAGGTGGTAGTAGAGGATCTTGATGTTCCTAAGGAGGAGGAGGAGTTAGAGCTTGAGGAGAGAGACTCTCCTCTGAGAGCATAGTTGCACGAGGTCGAGGCTGAGCTCCAGGCTACTAAGATCTAGGTACAGTGGTGAGATGCTACGATTGAGCAGCTCACAACATAGATACAGGCTCTACAGGCTACTATCGGGGGTGGTGATGTTAGGATGTAGTTTGTTGTTCCTACTTCTACACCATAGGAGGTTCTAACAAGTAGGCTCAAGGGTAGAGGTGGGATGACTTCATTCCTTGTTGGATGAGCATGAGGCTCGGATCCGGGGTCTTATGGATCATGTTACCCTCCTTCAGATGCAGCTCAGGAGGCATGAGATTGTCCCTAAGGATCCAGTAGATGTAGGTGGTTCATAGGTCAATGGGCGCTCTACCTCGGGGTAGTCTTCCACCCATCCTAGCTAGTAGACCCGATCTCGGATAGAGAGACCTACAGGCTCACATCACTCGACTCATGACACCACCACAGGGGGAGGTGGCACTGGAGGAGGTGATGCAGGGGGCTCAGGCCCGACACTTGATTGATGTTCTACTTGGTTCTTGATCCATTTTTGAGGTCGACTGACCTACATGACTATAGCCCATGGGCATTTTTGTATATCCATTGGACTTGACACACATATTTTTATGATAGATTTACCTTTTATGACTCATTATGTGTATCGTTTATTGCTTATGTTTTTGTTGTTATTTTATTTTATGATATGATGCGATGATGATATTATGATGATTTGATGGATATGTTAGATGATAGATGATATTTGAAGATGCTTAGATGGATGTGTAGATGCTTATATGATTTGATGATATGATGCAATGTATTTTGATGATGAATGATGAATTTATGATGTATGCAAATGGATATTGCCTATATGTTTTATGATGTGGTTTATGGATGATTAATGACTTGTTTTTGTGGATGCAAATGTTATTGTTAAATGCATGTTTAATTTTTGCTTTAATTATATGCATCTAACTTATGTGATGGAATGGTATAAATGAACCTGTATGCTCTAATCACTTAAAACATATGGAATGCATATGACATTGACAATCTTAATGGGTGATACCACAAAAAGTAAAAAAATATAATCATGAATTTAAATAATCACTCCTATCATAAGAATTGATTAAGTATTCATATATGAGATGTAATGGTGTGTAATGTATCTTCTTAATAAGTTTCTGTAAATTAAAAGATATAAAGTAGTCAGTGGTCGTCTATATACTATTTCTAATATATATGCGGTATCTGTCCTACTATGTTGATACCCCTAATTTATAGAATCTTATAAAGAAAGTGATGGTGTGAATGATTTAATGATTTGTTGCTATGTAAAAAAAATTTGGGGCTTTTCGGAGATTCAAACACTCTAGTTCCCCTATCAACAATTGTCTACTTACCACTTAGACTTTTGAAAAGTAAGGCTTTTACCATGGACCTAGTTTTTCATGATCTCTGTGTGTGCATGTGATTGTATATTTTGAGGTAGAACTCAAGCATTTCCTCCGATGTCAAGCGGGATTCTTTCAGCCCATTGCTAAGATCAGGGATCCTCAAGTGTTCATCTCATCCTTATGTTGGACTTAGTTGGACTATACCACTAGGCAATATTTGGTTACCTAAGCTAGCTCATCCACATTCAAACATTGGTCTACACAAATGCATGAAGCAATTGTAATAGACATATCATCATGCGTAAGGATTTCTCCTTCCAGTTTTGTACAATGCTGAGAATTCTAGGGATTCAAGCTTTATTCCCTTCTTTTTGGCTTCTTTTTGGCTTTGGATATTTGCTCATATGTAGTGATGAAAATCACTGTTTATTTTTATTTGATTTTTTTCTTTGAGCGGGGATTTTTTTGTAGTGATGATAATCACTGTTTATTTTTCTCATTCTTAGTGATGAAAATCACTGTTTATTTTTTATTTTTTCTTGAGCTTGATTTTTTTGTATTTTGAATATATGATTTGTGTATCGGATTTTTGCTTTTGAAATCTGGACTGTATGCTTGGCCTTTTGAATTTGTACTTTTGCTTTGGGATTTTGCTTATTTTGATTTAAGCAAGGGATTTTGATAGGGTAAAGCTTGTCCTTTTGCCAATTCTCAGCACCTTTAAACCGGTTGCATAGGGGGATAAGCAAGGATAATCCTTTTCACTTAAGGTAACCTAGACCACTTTGCAGCTTTCATCTTTTCCTTGTACCAGCTAGGATTTTAGTGTTTCAATTAGTGATGGGATCTTGAATATCCAAGGCTTTATCACAGCTAGGCCTTTCTTTCTACTAATCAAAGTTGTTTTCCTCAAAAGTTGATAAGATTACTAGATTTGGTTGACTAACCGAAAAGCCTTAGTATATTATGTATAGCAACAAATAATGGTTGTGTTGAAAAACACAATTACACACATGTGGATGGAGGTATGGATATGAATGACTTGTGCGACAAATTGTGGTATCACTTTTAAGACTCTCATGACATATCTTGTAATGTATGTGAAAATGCAATGCAATGATGTGGATGCAAAATGTGAAGTGCAATTGTTTTTGTATTTTTGATTTTATGTTGTTTTTGTATTTTTGATTAATTTGACCAAAGGGCTTATTATGCCTTTGGGGCTTTTGTTATTGATTTTGACCAAGCGGTTTGAATTACCCTTGGAGCCTTTTTTATTTGATTTTTGACCAAGCGGTGTGAATTACCCTTGGAGCCTTTTTGATTTGATTTTTGACCAAGCGGTATGAATTACCCTTGGAGCTTTTGAATTGATGTTTGACCAAGCGGTATGAATTACCCTTGGAGCCTTTGATTTGATGTTTTGACCAAGCGGTATGAATTACCCTTGGAGCCTTTGATTGATGTTTGACCAAGCGGTATGAATTACCCTTGGAGCCTTTGATTTGATTGTTTGACCAAGTGGTTTGAATTACCCTTGGAGCCTTTGATTTGATTGTTTGACCAAGCGGTATGAATTACCCTTGGAGCCTTTGATTTGATTTTTGACCAAGTGGTATGAATTACCCTTGGAGCTTTTGATTTGATTTTTGACCAAGTGGTATGAATTACCCTTGGAGCCTTTGATTTGATTTTTGAATTTTATGTTTTTATGATTTGTTTGTGTTTTTGACATATTTGAATGTTTTTTATTTTTGACATATTTGAATGTTTTTGATGTTTTATGAAATATTTGAATGTTTTTGTGTTTTTATGTGTAAAATACCTTTAAGTGAATGATATTGAGAGGTTCAGGCTCTTCAACACCATCTAATGATATAAGGTGATATGCTCCAGGCCCAACTCTCTGTGAAATCATGTATGGACCTATCCAGTTTACCATGAACTTATCTCGTAGATGCGATGACAGATTTGAATTCTGCTAGTTTTCTTTGAGCACTAGATCTCCAACCTTGAATTCCCTTAGGTGGACTTTACTATTGTAAGCTCACGCAAGGTGATCTTGGTAAACATGGAGATGCTCTAAAGCATTGACTCGATGTTCATCAAGAAGCATCAATTGATCAAGGCGGCCTTGCCATGCAACTTCATCATCTATGAAGTCTTTTAGTGCTATGCGTAGAGTCAAGATTTCCAACTCTAGAGGCATGATGGCTTCAGTGCCATATACTAGTGAAAATGGTGTTGCCCTAGTGGGCATCCGTATACTAGTCCTGTATGCCCATAGTGCAAGAGGCAATTGCATGTGCCAATCCTTGTGATTTTCTTGCACTGTCTTCCTCAAAATGGAGACTATTGTTTTGTTTGAGGCTTCTGCTTGCCCGTTTGCTTGTGGATAATAAGGCATTGAAAAACTATGCTGAATATGATATTTTTTCATTAAAGCATGCACATTTTTGTTCTTAAAATATGGCCCATTATCCGATATTATCTTAGAAGGGACCCCAAAATGACTTATGATATTATGGAGTATAAACTCCGCAATCCTTGGTCCAGTTGTTGATGTTAAGGGGATCGCTTCTACCCATTTAGTGAAGTATTCTATGGCCATTATGATGAATGTATGTCGGCATGAGGATGGGGGTGAGATCTTCCCAATCAAGTCTAGTCCCCATTGCGAGAATGGCCATGCTTCCTGGATGGGCTGCAAAGCTTGCGATGGTAAGTGCATTAGATTTGCATGATGTTGGCACTTACTACATTTCTTGACATACTCACAGTAGTCCTTTTCCATTATGGGCCAATAGTAACCCATTCTCAAGATGCGCTTAATGATGGCCATGCCACTAAAATGGCCTCCACATGTTCCATCGTGAGCTTGTGAAACTACCCAAGATGCTTCCTGGGGCTCAAGACAATGGAGCAATACTCCATCATATCCTCGTCTATAGAGGATTTCTCCTAGAAAAATGTATCTTGTTGCTCTCTATTTAAATGTTCACCTTTTAGTATGTGATAAACCTTGAGGTATTATTCTAAGCTTCAGGAAGTCCCATAGTTGGGAAAGCCAATCTTGATAGGCCACAACTTCTATAGAATAGACAACTTGCTCTTCCTACATTTTTGAGGTAGTGAACATGGATTGAGGAACAACTCTATGGTATATGGTCACACCACACTCTATGGGTCCTTGGGAGATCAACGACCCCCAAGGTGTTGTTTGCAAGAAATCTCTGGCTGTGAAGGACCAATCCTGATTTGGTTCGATGTTGATCATGTTGACTGATTCTTGATTGTCAAAAGCTTCATGATGTATTGCTGAGTGTGAAAGCACTTTCACATGAATGGTTGTAAAATCAGTAGATGGATTCTGAGGGATTAAGGATCCCAAAGAGGCCATAGTGTCTACAAATCTATTCGATGTATGAGGGATTGCCTCGATGTCATACCATTCTATCTAGGCTAAGTAATTGTCAACAAGTTCCTTGTAAGTCTTCAGGAGTGGGCACCTACATTGGAAGAGTCCTTTGACCTAGTTTACTATGAGCAAGGAGTCACCAAAGATATTCAATATTTTAATGCCCATTGCTATGGTTGTTTGGAGTCCCAAGATCAATGCTTCATATTCTGTATTGTTGTTTGTGCATGGGAAGTCTAGTTTGAATGATAAGGGCAATGGAGCACCCTATGGTGTGATAAAGACAATCCCTGCTCCGCCTCCTTGTTCACACTTTGAACCATCGAAGAACAATGACATGTATTTTTCTTTCTTAGGTTCTTCGAGCTCTGGTGGATCTGATAATGCAAAGATCGCATCATCAGGCAACTCTATGGTGAGAGGCTTGTTATCCTGAAGAGGCACCTCTGCTAATTGATCTGCTATGACTTGTCCCTTGATGGAATTTTGGCTTATGAACTCTAGATCAAATTCTATCAATAGCATGATCCACTTTGTGGTACGTGTATTGTGATATGTCTTGCTCATCATGTACTAGCAAAGGATTTTGTTTTGATATGACGTAGGTCGTATGGCTCAACATGTAGTGTCACAACTTTCGAGTTGCAAAGACCACTGCTAAACATAATTTTTTGACATACGCATATCCTAGCTCATAGCTCACCAAGGTGCGACTAATGTAATATATGGCTTGCTCTTTGTCTTGTGCATTATTTTGGGCTAACATGGTGCCCAATGCAAAATCAGTAGCTGATATATATAGTAAAAATGGTATGTCTGGCCTTGGTGGAGCCAATACTGGTGGCGTTGCTAGATAAGTCTTGATCTCTACAAAGGCTTGATGGCATTCTTCATCCCAATGAAAGGGGACTTCCTTGCATAGCAACCTATTCATAGGTCTGCATTTGTCTGATAATTGTGCGATGAATCTTTTGATGGATGCTATCTTGCCTTGTAGGCTCCTCAACTCCCTAATGTTGGTAGGGGCGGCCATTTCTAGTATAGCCTTTACCTTTGTAGGATCTACTTTGATGCCTCTCTTGGATACGATGAATCCTAAAAGCTTGCCAGAAGTTATGCCAAATACGCACTTCTTAGGATTCAATCGGACATTGTGTTCTATGAGGTGATCAAAGACTTGTCTAAGGACTTCGGCATGCTCTTGCCGCAATAGGGACTTGGCTAGTAAGTCATCCATGTAATCTTCCAAGATCTTATGCATATAGTCATGGAATATGTATGTCATGGCCCATTGATATGTGGCACCAACATTTTTGAGACCGAATGGCATCACTTTGTAATAGAATGTTCCCCATGGAGTAATGAAAGTAGTTTTATGTTGATCTTCGGGCTTAATCCAGATTTGGTTGTATCCAAAAAACCCATCCATTAGGGAGAGCATTTCATGACCTGCGGTTGCATCTACAAGAGCATCTATGTTTGGCAATGGGAATGAATCCTTTGGTGTTGCCCTATTCAAATCTCTAAAATCCATGCAGATACGGACTCTTCCATCAGGTTTCCCTATGGGTACCATGTTTGACACCCACTCAGGGTAGTCAATAGGAACTATGAATACTGCATCCAGTAGTTTTTGCAATTCGTTCTTTACCATCAAAGTGATGGTTGGATGCATTTTCCTCAGTTTTTGCTTGATTGGCTTCTTCATGGGATCCAATGAAAGGTTGTGAATGACTAACTTTGGATCTATCCCTGGCATGTCTTTGTAAGTCCAAGCAAAAATATTTGGCCTCTCCTTGAGGAGAGGAATCAAGATGGCTTGTTCCTATGGAGATAGACTTTCTCCGAACTTGACTTTCCTTGGTTGGGTAGGATCATCACTGATGTCCACCTCGAAAGTTGCTTCTATAGCCATATGTGACCCATCCTCTAGCTGATGAGGCATGGGTATCAAATGAATGTCATCAGTGGGATTCACAGGACCTATTGACTCAGGTTCCAAACCAACATGGAAGACGTCATACGCACAACCTGATGCAAAATGGAATGGCTGTAACATCTCTTCATTGGGGAAGAGGTCTTCTGGCTCTATGGGTGAACTAGCATGATCCCAATCAATAGCGTCTATATCAAGATGCAATGATTTGGTAGGATCTACTGGATTATGAAGTGGAGTGGTCAAATCGATGGAGATCATGTTGATGGATGGGATGAAATCTCCAGGACCACATGGGTGCAATCTTGTCTCAGGGGTTTCTCTTCCATACTCACGATGAGGTTCTAGAGGAATGGGAATTTTTGGATCTGGCCCATGAGCAGGGTGGACAATAGGATCATTGGGCTCTAACTGCTCTCTGAATGTAGGTGGAGGGGGATTAACCATCCGATGAATGGCAGCTAGGTCAACAGGTCTCCCCAAAAATTAGAGTTGAGGGTCTATGGCATGAAGTGCCACCTCTCTCTCTACTAGCTCATTGACTTGCCGCAAGTGGTGAGGTCCAAGATAAGCCATCTCGGTCTCATCCTCAAAGTCATCATCACTTATCCAAAAATCGTTAGCATTGGTATGCGGCCCTAAGACAAAGGGCTCATGTCTTGGCCCTAAGTAGGCCATCTCTATTTCATCTTCATATTCTTCATCACTTATGAAGAATCCATTTGCATTTGTCTCTCGCCCCAAAGTCAGGGGTTGATGGCTTAAGCCTAAGTAAGCTCTTTCTATTGAGTCTTCTGATTCATAGTCACTTTCATCTGATGTATATTCAATCTCATCATGGATGGACCATGTGAACCTTTGTAAATAGCGAGGCCCTTGATAGGCTAAGCCAAGTTGCACCTCATCATCACTTGCTTCATATCCATTCTCCTCATCCCATGAGTTGTACCCTGTTGGGGTGGAATCAATTGAGGTGTTTGGATGATAAGTTTTTGGAGGTGGTATGTTTACCATGGCTACTTGTCTATTGCTCAAATTTGCTATTCTCAAGGGGTGATAAGGAATGAAATCAATGTCTTCTCCCAACCCTATGCTTAATATTTCCAATGCTACTACAAGCGAGTCATCTCGACCTCCGCTATAATAGCCTAAGCCAAATCTATCAAAAGGAAGCTGATATAGTGGCTCGTAAGGCCTCCTGCACCCTTGCTCATATACGCCAAGGCCATAGCCATGCCAATGGCAATGCTCAAAGTAGCTTAGAGCAAACTCGAGATTAGAGAGGTAATGAACATTGACTATGAATAATTCATCACCATCTCCTTCTATATCTGAAGACTTATGAGCATAGTCCAGGCTGACATAGACAAAATTGGTTTGGTTGGGAGGGATTCCAAGTGGAACCACTATTCCTACTGGTGGCCTCAAGTCTTTAGGCCTCCCTATGTCCTGTGTAGACTCAATGATAGGCGTAAAGGTGATGTTCTACACAAGGTATTCCCCTATGCCTGTACTTGCCAAGTGTATTGATGCATGCGATGTGGATGACCCCATGGATGATACTGGTGAAGCAGGGTGATAATCACTATCTTCATCTTGATCTTGAGGATCTTCCTCTTCCATAGGACTTGGCATTTCAGCAATGGCTATAGTTGGCACTTCTTTGGGCCTCTCTTCCTTAACTAAGGGGGCCTTTAGCTTCTGATTGTCTTTTGGTTTTGATGTTGATGGTACTTTAGAAGCATTGATTATCTTGAGTGCACCAGGAGGTGTTGATGTGCCTGGGTCTTTTCTTACCCCTTTGTCTTTGTTATCAACTTGTGTGGTTGGGGATGAAGGTGCCACGTATAGGTGAGTAGAAGGGATCATGAATTCTCCTAGAATATCCACCTGATTAATGTATTTAAAAGGCTCTTCATCGGCCAGAACCACATAGACTTTGCTTTCATGCACATACTTGACACACTGGTGCAAGATCGAAGGCACGCACTTCATGGCCCTTATCCAAGGGTGCCCTAAGAGGATGTTGTACTGCATAGCACCTTCCAAGACATGACACATCATGGGGATGGTCTTGTGCCCCACCTTGATGGGTAGGACTATCATTCCCATAGTATTGCATAAAGCATCATTAAAAGCTCTCAATGTGTAAGTTCCTGGAATGATATTGGTCTTGGGTATCTTGAGGTGCTCTATTGCAGTTGTTGTGATGATGTTTATCGATGAACCTGTATCGACCAAAACCCTCTTGAAAGGTAAGTCATTGATGGCCACTACAATGTTTAGCGGAGGGTCTGGTAAGGCAACAAAAATTGTCTTAATCTCATGATCATAGAATCGGATTACAGGTTCCTGGCATTCTTGCACTTGTCCCACAAAGTGAGTGAATGCATTCGCATCTTGCGGTTGAAGCTCAATTGTTCTTAAAATCTCCATTAGAGTCTCCCTATGCTTTGGGGACTATTGTATGAGCTCATAGATGGATAACTTAGCTGGAGTCATCTGTAGGTTTTGCTCCAATCTACTCCGAATAGTTACCACAGGTCTCATTGGTGGACCTGGAAGGTTGTCTTGCCTTTGCCTAGGAGTGGCTGGGATGTTCATGGGAGCTGCAGGCGGTTGCGGTTGACCATACCGCCTAGTCCTTGTTGCTATGTTAATGATCTCAACCATCCCAATGCATCCGTGGGTAGGTATGTCAGCTCGAACCTGATTGACTTGGGCCCCTTGCTCTCGAGGGGCTTCATGATTGGGCAATGGGTTTCTGTATATGCCCATGTCTCTGTTATCGGGAGCTAGTGGGTTGTCAACTTTGAGCTCTCCCACCTCAATCATGTTTTGCACTTGATGCTTAAACCCGATGCAAGCCTCAATGTCATGCCTCGGTATCCTATGATAAGGACAAAATTGATCTTCCCTATATCCTTTTGGCTTAGGATGGTTGGGATCTACAAGAGGTATATCAAGAAATCTGATCCTCCTGGCCTCGCTCAACTGATTAAATATTGATTGCATTGATTCTGTCAGAGGCATGAAATAACGAGGTGGCTTGCATTCTCGGTTTCTTCCTTGATTGTTCTTTTGGTCGTAGTTGGCTGGTGGAGGATGTGCTTGATAGTTCTATGGTTGTTGTGCACCCCCATCCTTGGGTGTAGCCAATACGACTTGATTGACTGGAGCAGGGTTGCTCTGCTTCTACTTGTACTTGTCATTCTTACCATTCTTGTTCCACTCCTTTTTGTTTTGGAGCTTAATGGTTCCCTCATCTACTTTTATCTCTTCGATGAGCTTGGCCTGTGCCAAAGCTTCTTCAAATGAAGGATACTATTGGAGTTGTAGCAAGAGGGAGATATGTTTAGAACAAATTTTGGTAAACATACGAATGATCTCTTCTGTGGGAATGGAGAATGATAATTTTGCCATGATTTTTCTCCACCTATTCCCATAATCCATTACTGGCTCATCATCATACTATTTCAGGTTCGCCAGGTCTGAAAGGTTCACCTTCTTCTTAGCACCAAAGGAGAAATGCTTCAAGAATGCATTTACTAGTTGTTCAAAGTTGGTTATGCTATGCTTAGGTAGTTGGTTGAACCATTGAGTGGCAGCACCTAAAAATGTCATTATGAATGTTCTTAGCATGAGAGCGTCATTGTCTTCAAGATGAAAACAAGCATTGATAAAATTGGTGACATGCTCTTGTGCATCCTCTTCACCTTTAAACTTCTCTAACCTAGGCATCTCAAAGTGCTTAGGATATGGAGGGCTAGGGATTGATGGGCACAATGGTTGATTGTGTATCTTGCTCAATGTTGGTGAGTTCCTAACTGCCTCTTGTTTCTCAAAGGTTTTCATCTTTTCAGCAAGCTCTTGAAATGCCTTTGATGCATGGATTTCCTCCTCGTGCAAGCCTATTCGCATTGGCAATGGAGGTAACTCTCTATCCATTTGATTTGTTCCATTTTCCTCCCTCCTACGAGGGGAATCAGGATTGTGATCTTGATTTGTTATGTTTGCCCTCCCCCCATTAGTTGGATTTTGTTCATGATTTGGTGGGGGGTTTCATTGTGGGATATCTTGTCTAGTGTGCCTTTCCTTAGGTGAGTCAACGTGTCTTGTTCTTTGGTGGTCACCACCATTTATCTATAAATTGTTAAGAGCTAGCTGCTCAGATTGCTCTCTTAAACGTTGCTCATGTTGGCACAAGAGTCTTTCTCTTTGTTTCTCTTGTTCGAGAGCTTCCACTAACTCTCGCTCTTTGCGTAATGCATTTTCTAACCACCTCATTCGGTCAGTTTGTGCTGTTGTAGAAGACTCATGTTTATCTGACTCTGTTCTTGTAGTCTTGACTCGTAGATTCCTCGAGGGGGTTTCTGTTGTATCTGTACTCTTGCTAGTTAATGTGACTTGTTCAGTGTACTGTTGAATATCCCTATGATCAGACTCCATGCATCTTCTATGGGGTCGCTCTGAGGTACCCCCAAACTGGGAGGTATGTTTAGAAGTCATAGTTCATGAGCTTCCAGATGCAGAGTTCTCAGTAGCTACAGTTCTTTGGGTTGGTTGAGTAGGAAATCGATCCAACCTATCTAGTTGTCTCGTTCTCCATGGCTGGTCCCATGGGGTGCCATTTACTCCTATGAGGTCATAGTCTATGGGAATATTTCCTTTTGTGTGAAGGGTTTCTTCTATATGATTCCCATGACTAGATGTAGCTCTAGTTTCTTGCCCTTCAGTGGGCAGACCTATTTCATATGTTTCTTGTGAGTCTTGAGGTGTTGCAATTCTTGTTTGCCTTCTTGATGAAGAGGGCTTAGTGGTGACATGTTTTCTCCATGTGGATGGAGATGTGGCAGTCTCGTCATCCCCATGTGAAGAATGGGTCTTAGAACCTTCTTTATGTCCATGTGAGGAGGAAGCCCTTGAAGTTTCCTCATGTCTTTGAGATGTTTCTGTGTGTTTAGAGGAGGCCCTTGAGGTCTCCTCATGTCTCCTTGATGAGGATGGTTGTGAAGCCTCTTTTTGTTTATGTGACTTTGTTCCATGATGTGGTTCCTTACTTGGGGTTTCTCGAGGAGATCCCCCAAGAGTTGAGTTATCACCCCTTAGGCTCGTGGAGCTACGTCTCACGGTCTTACGGGTAGGTCATTCAACATTACTATGACTCCGCCTATGGGTATGAATTGCTTCTGTCTCTCCCTCGACATCGGACCGAGGGTGTTTACTTCTTGTTTTGACCATGTTGTTTTATGACTTGATCTTTTGAGTTTGCTATTTAGGAATGACCACACAATTCCAAACAAATGTTTATCTCGATTACCAATTTATGTTGAGCAAGGTGCAGCAACAGTATTGTCATTGTTGTCAACACAGTCAGATAGATCTGTTGATGCAATGGACAGGAAGTTCAAAAGCTATTCAGATGCAGAAGACAGGAGTTCAAAGGTTATTCAGAGTATGTACAATGATTTTCCAAGAAGACCGAAGTGGCCCATATGCAAAAGATCAAAGAAAAAGACAAGTAAGAAAAGTGTCACGATATCGCGACATATACAAAGCAAGCAAGAAAAACTGTCACGATTTCGCGACATGTTGGAAGAGAGAAAAAATAGGAAAAATATCGGATTTCGACATGTTGGAAGAGAGAAAAAATAG
This sequence comes from Wollemia nobilis, assembly GCA_028583015.1. Classification (NCBI taxonomy): domain Eukaryota; kingdom Viridiplantae; phylum Streptophyta; class Pinopsida; order Araucariales; family Araucariaceae; genus Wollemia; species Wollemia nobilis. Next base: position 1,485,993 of record JAQPPZ010016829.1, on the reverse strand, counting down.
GAAAAAGTCACGATTTCGTGACATGTTGGAAGAGAGAGAAAAAGCAGGAAAAACTGTCGTGATTTCGTGACATGTTGGAAGAGAGAGAAAAAGTAGGAAAAACTATCGCGATTTCGTGACATGTTGGAAGAGAAAAAAGCAAGTGGAAAAACTGTCGCGATTTCGACATGTTGGAAGAGAGAAAAAGCACAAGGAAAAACTATCGCGATTTCGTGACATGTTGGAAGAGAAAAAGTAGGAAAAATTGTCACGATTTCGCGACATGTTGGAAGAGAAAGAGAAAGCAAGAAAAAGTGTCACGATTTCGCGACAAGTTTGAAGAAAGAGAACAAGTAAGAAAAGTGTCACGATTTCGTGACATGTCGCATTTTTGTGACTAAAATAGGAGAGAGAAAGTAAGTTGGAAAAGTGTCGCGATTTCGTGACATGTCGCATTTTTGTGACTAAAATAGGAGAGAGAAAGTAAGTTGGAAAAGTGTCACGATTTCGTGACATGTCGCATTTTCGCGACTAAAATAGGAGAGAGAAAGTAAGTTTGAAAAGTGTCACGATATCGCGACATGTCACATTTTCATGATAAAAGAAAGAGAGGAAGCGTACGGAAGCATAACTATCACGATTTCGTGACAAAAGTAGAAAGCAAGACTTCGAAGGAAGTGTCATGATTTCATGACAAAAGCAAAGAAGTGAAGTATGAAGGTATGTCACGATTTAGAAGAGACTTAGGAAGTGTCATGATTTCATGACAAAAGCAAAGAAGCTAAGTACGAAAGTAGAAGTGTCATGATTTCATGACAAAAGCTAAGTTGAAGACTATGGAGGCAGAAGTGTCATGATATCACGACAAAAGCAAAGTCAAAGTCTATGGAAGCAGAAGTGTCGCGATATCACGACAAAAGCAAAGACGAAGTATACGGAGGCGAAAGTGTCATGATATCGCGACATGTATTTTCATGGGCCTAAGCAAAGAAAAAGAGCAAGGAGAAAAAGTGTCGTGATATCGTGACATGTTGCATTTTTATGGGCCAAGACAAAGAGAAAGAGGAGAGAGAAAAAAGTGTCGTGATATCGCGACATGTATTTTCATGGCAACAGCAACAAAAGAAGCTACAGAGGCAGAAATGTCACGATTTCATGATAGGTCGTAAATGCGCAAGTCAAGAAGGAGAACCCAACTGAAATGAGAAGTATGACAACCGACTAAAATTAGGGTTTACAGTTGTTATGAAAGCCGACCAAGATTAGGGTTTACAGTCGACTAAGATTAGGATCTTCATCATAAAAAATATTGTTATAAAAGGAGGGCTGTTTGGAGAATTGAGAGTGGTCGAAGGTGTGCAATATACGGTCATTGTGCGTAGAGAGCAAGTCATGTCGAATCATGCTAAGTGCAAAATTCGCAAAGAGAGCAGAGTGCACAAAAGGGAGAAGATGATCGTGAAGTTCGACTATAATGAAGCAGAGTGTGCGAAGTGATTGCGCAGAGAGAGCAGAGTGCATAGAGAGCGAAAAGGTTGAAGTTCGACTAGGTGCTACTGTGATTGCGTAGAGAGAGCAGAGTGCATAGAGAATGCAAAGGTGAAGAAGACCAGTCAGGGTCTTGCAAAAGCAAAGGTATCTTACTATCAAACTTATAGATTCAAATTGAAGTCCAAGTTGCAGCTTGGCATCAGGGGTTGGTGCTCCTTCCAGTTGTGTGGTAAATCAAGGGTTGGTGCTCCTTCTAGTTGGTGCTGGTAAATCAAGGGTTGGTGCTCCTTCTAGTTGGTGCTGATAAATCAGGGGTTGGTGCTCCTTCCAGTGGGTGCTGGTAAATTGATTATAAAGTTGGTGCTTTGCAAAGGCTGGATTTGGATGGTAGTCCAAGCAGTCAATTTTTGAGGAGTAGCCACATTGGTGAACCTCGTTAAATCTTGTGTTATGTGATGCTCTTTTGTTATACTTGTTGTATCTAGTAATAAGTTTTAATTGCTACGATATTAAGAGCTATAAATTCAAGTTTAAAGAGCTACACTGATTCACCCCCCCTCTCAGTGCCATTGTAAGACTAACAATTGGTATCAGAGCCAAGTTCCTGTACAAGCTTAACCGGCTAGGGTGATCTTGGAAGTAACACAATGGCAGGTGGTGAAGGCTTCTCATCAAACAAAGCACCATTGTTTGACGGATCTAATTACGCGTTCTAGAGAATCAGGATGCGAGACATATCTCTGTGCTTTGGGATACGACATCTGGGATTCAGTAGTTAGTGGATACACAATACCCATCACTCCTCCAAAAGAGGCTGACGAAAAGAAACTGTTTGAAAATAACTCAAAAGCAAAGAATGCTATCATGTGCGGATTAGCAGACAGTGAACTAGTAAAGATCATGAGCTATAAAATGGCAAAAGAAATATGGGACAAACTGAGGAGTATTCATGAAGGAGATGATAAGATCAAGGAGGCCAAGTTACAGACACATCGAGCTCAGTTCGAAGCATTAAAGATGAATGACGATGAAAACATTGAGGCATATATGCTGAGAGTTAATGGAATCATTAATGCGATCAGAGGACTCGACGAGGATATCGAAGACTCTGTCGTCATGAAAAAGGTATTAAGATCTCTTCCTCAAAGGTTTGATTCTAAAGTCTCAGTGATAGAAGAAGCTAAAAATCTAAATTATTTTAGTATAGATGAGATGTATGGTTCTTTGACTGCATATGAGATGAGGATAGGAAGATCTAAACCCACAGACAGAGAAGCGGCTTTTAAAGCCCTTAAAAATAAAAATGCAAAACAAGAGTCCGAGGAAGAAGAGACATCAGATGAAATGGAAGCAAACTTTGTTAGAAAACTACAAAGGGGAAAAGGAAAATACAGAGGAAAGCTACCATTTAAATGTTTCAACTATGGAGGCGTTGGGAATTTTGCGACTAAATGTCCACTTGATGAGAAGAACAAAAATGATGAAGGATCGCACCAAGAAAGAAGTGACTGGAAGAAGAAAATGAATTTCAGAAAAGGCAACTTCAAGAAGAAAAGTTTCATCTCCAGGAATGCCAGTTCAACAGAAGACAGCTCCGGTGAGGATTCTGAAGAGGAAATAGGTGAAGCTCTTTTCATGGCATTTGAAGAAGTAAAATCAGAAAATGAAGGAGTGAACTCTGAAGTATGTGGTGAAAACCCTAAGGCTGAAGTAGATCTAGAAGGCATCAAATTTGGTCTGGGTTTCATCGAAGGAGAATCATCAAATGGATCAAAGGCCAGAAATATAGAATCCATAAAGAATGAAGATAAGAAACAAGTTGATCAAGGAAAAATGTCTCATGCAAAAGAAAGCAATAATGCCAAGCATGAAAGGAGAATTGACAATGATGGATTCACCAATGTCACACATCAAAGAAGAAGAAGACCTATGGCTCCTAAGGCAACATGGCAAAGACCATCACCCAGGTTCAATTATCCCTTTTCTGGTCTCTGTTTTAAATGCAATGGCTATGGACATAAAATCTCAGACTACAAATATAATGTAAGACCAAGGAATTTCACCAGGAGAAATGCTTTTTCTCCTCTGATGAATTATACAGTAGAATGTTATAACTGTCATAATTTTGGGCACATTGCAAGAAACTGTAGAAGTACACTTGCATCAGATCAGTTTCAGGGAAGAAAATTTCAACCAAATAGGATGAGACAAAATAGAAAACTTCCCAAAAAACATGCACAAGCTATTGATAAGGGAAAGGCAAAACAAGAGCCCAAAACGGTAATCAAACCAGAGTGGAGAAAGAAAGAAGAAAGGAAATCGTGTCTCCTTGGACTGAAGGAGACTACTCCTCTATTGCACTAAGCAACTCCAGGTAGCACATCCTCAGGGGGAGCAATCTTAAAGTTTTATTTTAATGCTCCTATGTATTTGTTTGGTTATCTGAGGATGAAAGGCAAGTAGTCAGGGGGAGTTGTCGTATAGTTGTCAAAGTGTGTTTCAGTTCATGTAGTTGTTTGTGGAGGTACCGTGATGGGTGGTTGATTTCTAAAAATATCATCGGAGTGAAAAGGATTGATTGTGGTTTCTTTTTCGAAAGTGATTGGTTGAGTAGAGTTGATTGAGCCTAGTCAAGTGATTGGATGCATGTGGTTGTTCAAGTTCCATAAAATAAACTATTCTATTTTCTTGATTTGAGTTGAGATTGAGATTTGAGAATAGAACATATAGAGTCTCTAACAATTCTCTTTATGCTTCTATGAGATTGATTTGAGTTGAGATTGGGATTTGAGTATAGAACATATTGAGTCTCTAAAAATTCTCTTTATGCTTCTATGAGATTGATTTGAGTTGAGATTGGGATTTGAGTATAGAACATATTGAGTCTCTAACAATTCTCTTTATGCTTCTATGAGATTTAGTTGATATATTGATTGAGCATTAAGTATAGAACATATTGAGTCTCTAACAATTCTCTTTATGATTCTATGAGATTGGATAAGTTCTGTGTGATCTTGTTAAGCAGATTTGAAACAAGCCTTTTCACCCTTATGTACCTCAAGGGTACTATGGAATATGGGTTATGGTATCCGAAAGGTAAAGACTTCACCCTTATTTCATATTCAGATGCAGATTGGGCAGGAGGTGTCGATGATAGAAAGAGTACCAGTGGAAGTGCATTCTATCTTGGAGACAGATTGGTCGCGTGGCACAATAAGAAACAAGAGTCAGTTTCTTTATCGACAGTAGAGGCAGAATATATTGCAGCGACAACATGTTGTACGCAGGTATCACTTTTTGAAGGAGAAAGTTGCGAAAGGTGAGGTTAAGTTGGATTTTGTTCCAACTACAGAGCAAGTAGCAGATATCTTCACAAAACCATTGCCCAAGGAAGTTTTTGAGTACCTTCGCAATAAATTGGGAGTGGTCACACTTCCCAAGAATTGACTAGCTACAGGGATCACATTCTCGGGGGGAGCATTTAAGTATTTGATTATCTTTTTGCTCATGTTCATGATTTTTGCTAAGTGTAATAAATTTTGCTTGAGAATGTTGTGCATGGACTCAGGGGAGTCTGCAGTAGCCCTTTGGTATTATTGTCAAAGGGGGAGAAGAGTTACAGGAAATTGCACATGTGTTGCCAACAATTCCAAAGGGGGAGATTGTTGAGCAAGGTGCAACAATAGTATTGTCATTGTTGTCAACACAGTCAGATAGATCTGTTGATGCAGTGGATAGGAAGTTCAAAAGCTATTCAGATGCAGAAGACAGGAGTTCAAAGGTTATTCAGAGTATGTACAGTGATTTTCCAAGAAGACCGAAGTGGCCCATATGCAAAAGATCAAAGAAAAAGACAAGTAAGAAAAGTGTCGCGATATCGCGACATATACAACAGGCAAGAAAAACTGTCATGATTTCGTGACATGTTGGAAGAGAGAGAAAAAGCAAGAAAAACTATCACGATTTCGTGACATGTTGGAAGAGAGAGAAAAAGCAGGGACATGTTGGAAGAGAGAGAAAAAGAAGAAAAACTATCACGATTTCGTGACATGTTGGAAGAGAGAGAAAAGAGGAAAAACTGTCATGATTTCGTGACATGTTGGAAGAGAGAGAAAAAGCAGGAAAAACTGTCACGATTTCGCGACATGTTGGAAGAGAAAAAGGCAAGTGGAAAAACTGTCACGATTTCGCGACATGTTGGAAGAGAAAAAGGCAAGTGGAAAAATTGTCGCGATTTCGTGACATGTTGGAAGAGAGAAAAGCAAGTGGAAAAAGTATCGCGATTTCGCGACATGTTGGAAGAGAAAGAGAAAGTAGAAAAAAGTGTCACGATTTCGTGACAAGTTCGAAGAAAGAGAAAAAGTAAGAAAAGTGTCACGATTTCGCGACATGTCGCATTTTCGCGACTAAAATAGGAGAGAGAAAGTAAGTTGGAAAAGTGTCACGATTTCGCGACATGTCGCATTTTCGTGACTAAAATAGGAGAGAGAAAGTAAGTTGGAAAAGTGTCACGATTTCGTGACATGTCGCATTTTCATGACTAAAATAGGAGAGAGAAAGTAAGTTTGAAAAGTGTCACGATATCATGACATGTCACATTTTCGTGACAAAAGAAAGAGAGGAAGCGTATGGAATCATAATTGTCACGATTTCGTGACAAAAGCAGAAAGCAAGACTTCAAAGTAGAAGTGTCACGATTTCATGACAAAAGCAAAGAAGTAAAGTATGGAAGTAGAAGTGTCACGATTTCATGACAAAAGCAGAGAAGAAGACTTCGAAAGCAGAAGTGTCACGATTTCGTGACAAAAGCAAAGAAGCTAAGTATGAAAGCAGAAGTGTCACGATTTCGCGACAAAAGCTAAGTTGAAGACTATGGAGGTAGAAGTGTCACGATATCGTGACAAAAGCAAAGTTGAAGTCTATGGAAGCAGAAGTGTCACGATATCGCGACAAAAGCAAAGACGAAGTATACGGAGGCGAAAGTGTCGTGATATCATGACATGTTGTATTTTCATGGGCCTAAGCAAAGAAAAAGAGCAAGGAGAAAAAGTGTCACGATATCGTGACATGTTGCATTTTCATGGGCCAAGGCAAAGAGAAAGAGGAGAGAGAAAAAAGTGTCGCGATATCACGACATGTAGTTTCATGGCAATAGCAACAAAAGAAGCTATAGAGGTAGAAATGTCACGATTTCATGATAGGTCGTAAATGCGCAAGTCAAGAAGGAGAACCCGACTGAAATGAGAAGTATGATAGCCGACTAAAATTAGGGTTTACAGTTGTTATGAAAGCCGACCAAGATTAGGGTTTACAACCGACTAAGATTAGGATCTTCATCATAAAAAATATTGTTATAAAAGGAGGGCTGTTTGGAGAATTGATGAGTGTTGTCGAAGGTGTGCGATATACGGTCGTTGTGCGTAGAGAGCAAGTCGTGTCGAATCATGCTAAGTGCAAAATTTGCAAAGAGAGCAGAGTGCGCAAAAGGGAGAAGACGATTGTGAAGTTTGACTGTAACGAAGTAGAGTGTGCGAAGTGATTGCGTAGAGAGAGCAGAGTGCAGAGAGTGAAAAGGTTGAAGTTTGACTAGGTGCTATTGTGATTGCGTAGAGAGAGCAGAGTGCATAGAGAATGCAAAGGTGAAGAAGACTAGTCAGGGTCTTGCAAAAGCAAAGGTATCTTACTATCAAACTTATAGATTCAAATTGAAGTCCAGGTTGCAGCTTGGCATCAGGGGTTGGTGCTCCTTCCAATTGGTGCTGGTAAATCAGGGGTTGGTGCTCCTTCTAGTTGGTGCTGGTAAATTAGGGGTTGGTGCTCCTTTCTGTTGGTGTTGGTAAATCAGGGGTTGGTGCTCCTTCCAGTGGGTGTTGGTAAATTGATTGTAAAGTTGGTGCTTTGCAAAGGCTGGATTTGGATGGTAGTCCAAGCAGTCAATTTTTGAGGAGTAGCCACATTGGTGAACCTCGTTAAATCTTGTGTTATGTGATGCTCTTTTGTTATACTTGTTGTATCTAGTAATAAGTTTTAATTGCTGCGATATTAAGAGCTGTAAATTCAAGTTTAAAGAGCTACACTGATTCACCCCCCCTCTCAGTGCCATTGTAAGACTAACAATTTAAGTGTGCCCTAAACTATTTGGTGTGTTTTGATGTGTTGTTCTCTTGATTTATTTTCTCTTGTTCTTGTATTAAGAATGAGAAGACTCATCCATAGTGACAATCAAGTACACCCATGCCAAAAGTGATTTTCTCAAAATAAGCTAGGGTACACTGCTGAATACCTAATGGGGGGTTCACCTAGCTCCTCCACTCTAAACAAATGATTGTTCCAAAAGTGGGAGATAGTTTGAACACAAGTAACTTAGTGTCACTATAAGTAAGTTTCCCAATCCATTTCTAGGAAGCTCTAGGGGGCAAACCAGTGGAAGGAGATGAACTCAAACGTCACTAGACTGAATTTAAGGTTGGTGATGAAATCCAACTCTCAAATGTTTAAATGAGATGTGCGTGTGTGGTGTTCATTTTAAGCTTGCGTAACATAAAGTGCATCGCAAAGAAGCAATGAGTCTTTCCTATATGCCTAAGTACAAAAGTACATTTCAATATCCATAAATATGCATGAACTACTATGATTTGTATGAGCAAACTTTATCTCATGCAACTATGGCCTCTAGTAGGGCCTCAAACCAAGCAAACAACATACAATGTCTAGCACGTTGGATTCTAGGGTAAACTTTTCAGGCATAAGCTACTGTTTCTAGCAACGTCTAGTGGAAAATTTAAAATAATATCTAAGATATGCAAAATACTTAATTCTATTTTATCTATTCTTTCAATTTCCAAACATAAATGTGCTTTAAGTTCTCTATTTTGAACACACAAAAGAAGATAAAAAGCTGTAAAATATCAGAAAAGCTATAACAACCTTTGATCCAGCTCAGAGAGTCGATGTTTTGACCTCTTCTACACTCCAGTCCTGGCCACTATTGACTAGAGCGATGGGTTCTTGGTCGCTATAGCTCAGAGTGGCTAATTTATGGCTGCTATAGCTCAGAGCAGCTAGTTTTTGGCCATTGTAGCTTACAGCAACTAGACCTACACATAAAATTAAGTTAGTTTTTTGGTAGAAAATGAAAAATTAGTGGGCATCCCATCGTGATCACCATCTGTAGTGACCTTGGGAATGCATGAACAAATCTTTACTCTACTTGTGATGTTATTATTATACCCAAAATGAAGCTAAAATATTACAAGCATATAACATGAAAATGACAAAGAATGGATATTTAATTAATATTGAAATCCGATTACATGTTGGTCCCTCTTAGGGATACCCATCTTGATACAATGATTTACAAGTGGATGAAGAGATGTCCACTTCTGCAAAATGGGTGGCAAGCTCTAAAATGCTTATCGGTTCCACACACGAAAATGTCTGAGGGCTTATAGATGCCTCCTTCTCTAGGTATGTCTCCCAGATGGATCCTATTGCTCTCATATGTCGTGGATTATGTCTCGTGAACTTGTGGCCCTATATGCAATTGAAAAAACAATACACGTTTAGTTATCCGAGAATGCCTCCTCGGATGAGGTTGTTAGTAATCAAATAATGTAACAAAAATATGATAAAACAATACCATGGAATCAAGTAAATCTATGCTAATGATATAATAAAATAAGATAAAATATGCTATGTCTATCTAAGCCAAGCCTGTGGGCCATTGTCCAAGATAGCAGCCGCTAAAGAAAAACTTACTCTCCTTACCCCAAAGCTATGGGTCAAATACTATGATCTACTATTGAAGAAAGTAGGTGTTATGCCCTTTGATTTGTCAAAGCTTCGCCGCACATGTGATCTCAAAGAGAACTCTCTCTAAAATGATCTCCTATGATCTCTGGATATGATAAGGCTCTCTATATGTCATATATGGATCCTTTGGTGCTCTTAGGCTTACACCTTTTATAGTGTGAAACCCTAGGTCTATGTCTAAGCCCTAGAAATGAATTTCTCATGTGTAGTGCAAGTTAGCATGAGAAGCCCTTGTTTATTGTCTATGTTTGAAGGCTAGTTAACTAAAATCTAACTGCCCACTTGAGTCTTCTATGCGAACTATTCGTTAGCATGAGAAGCTTTTGTCCTTAGTTTATTCTTGGAGGTCATTTAACTTAAGTCTAAATGCAAACTCAAGTCTCCTATGTGAACTGGTCATGAAAAGGAATTCAAAGTCACTCTCGCTCACCTTTATTGCATGCAAACTATCACTTTTGCTTGAGATTGGGCCTATTTTTTGGTAAACCACTTCTTATGGCTTAGCCACTGTCATCTGCAGTGGCTATGATCTAGCCTCTATCATCTGTAGCGACTAAGGTCTAGCTGCTCTAGGCTTGAGTAGCTAGAATCTGGTTGCTCTTGGCTTGAGAGGCCAAGCTTGGATGGCTTAAAAAGGCCCCAAATGAGTGGTGAGAACCACTATTGATGCTTGGAAAGTCCAATATTATATATTATGATCTTATGAGTGTGTCTATGTAAGTAGCTCCCCTAAGCATGACACGATTTAGGTGTCTACAAAATTCATCTACACCTTCCTTAGATGGTTCAATTATTTCCAAGAGTGGGTTATTTATTGTATTCAAATTTGTAAGGCTATCATAATCCACATTGGTAACCCGTGATTCCATTTTATCACAATTTAGAAGGTGTGTGTTTTCTTGGCCATCAGTTTCAACAATATCATCCAAAGTATCTTTTAAGAACAAGTGGTGAAATTCTATTATGTATTCGAATTCATTTATTGATTCTCTTTCAAACTCACTTTCAACCACTTTTTATGGCTTAGGGGTTTCTATAATGGGATCAATTTTTACATTCTCCTTTATATGATCATCTCAATCCTCCTTTGTCAATAATGATTTTAAATCCTTTCTTTTCCAAACTAAATGGTGATCATTTGGTTCCAACTCCTTGTTACCCATCTATAGTATTTCTTCTCCAAAATATTCAAGCTCTTCAAGAATTTTGAATAGGCATTTACTTCAATGTAAGTCAAATCTAGACCTTCTCTATCATCTAAAGGAGCATAACATGGAATATCATTAATATTAGTATCATGAACTTGATTCCTAGGATGATTTGGAAGCATAATTTGATGCACTTGTTTTTTTAATGAAACCATATCTCTACTTAACTTCTTAACCAACTTATTTCGGTATTTTATTTTCGATACAAGCTCCTTGGTTTGGGTGGTAGAATTAGTAGGATTAGTTGGATTGACATAAGTAGGAAAATTTTGAGCGCTTGTTATGGATCCATGAGTAACCAAATGGTTTTGTAATCATGATAGAGTGGTTGTATGGATAGATGTACTCGTATAAGCGCATGTGGGAGTATAAGTGGGTATGGTAGGATAAAATTGATTTAGGGAAAAATGTTTGATATCAGATTCTATTGTGCCCATTCTTGGTTTATCATCAATGTTTGATTGTAAGCCCCTAGTTGTCCTACCATAGGAAATTTCTCCATTCCAAAACCTTATGATCTTAATTATTGTTCTACACTCATAGCTTCTATGTAGGCTGAGTCAAGAGTAGTGACCAAAGAATTTGTCCTAGTGAACTTGGAAAGAAAAGGATCCAATGCCCCAAAGTATATCTAAAGAGCAGCATTTCTACAATAGTAAAGGTAGGAATCAATCTTGCATAGAGCTTTCAAAATATCATATTTAATTTTCTCAATGGCTCATTAGATTCCCTCTTGCAAGAAGCAAATTGATAATAAATCATGGCAAGATCTATGGGTAACCTAAACTAATTGATAAAAGTAATTTCTAATTGGTCCCAGGATGTAATAGAGTCAACAGGTAGATTGATATACCAATCATATGTCGTGTCATCTAAGATTCAAGAAAACAATTTACAAGCCACATCCTCATGTTTGACGTTTCATCTAATTAAGGTATCCACATAGGACTGAATGTGCTCCTCGGCTAATATTGTGCCATTGTATTTAAACTTGGGCAAAAATTCCTTTATGTTCTTGGGTATGTCATGATAATCTCCCCCAAAGTTCAAAGGATTACTATGTACCACATACCATTTTCTAACATTTACAACCATTTGATTAAGTTGTGATGTGATTAACAGTGACAACAACAAATGATTATTAGCAACTCCTCATAATAAAAAAAAATTCCAAAAAATGGTTAGCATCAACCAAAAGATATGCATTAATTAAACCATGGCATCAAAGAGCAATTTCCAATTTGCAACAAGGTTATTATTAATACATCATCAATTATATAATGTTAAAATCAATGAAAGTGATCATATGTAAACAAAACTTTGTTAGCCCAAATCAATGCTTTCAAATAAATATTTCAAGAAAACATGAACAATTTAGCACCTAAATAGCAATAAAGTAAACCAATTCAGGCCCTCCTTCTAGCACTAAAATATTGAGTGGTAATTTTACCCAATTGGAAAATCACACTCACCCTTAGAATTTTAATCATAAAACCCTCTCTTGCAAAGAAGTTATTAAAAAAATAAATTCTCCAAGGTTTCGCTATATAAGCATTGCACATGTGTATTTTTAATCTTGTAAAGACATGTCAAATAAGTGCAGGGCAAAATGCTGTAGCTGAAAAGGAAAAGGATTCCCTGTCAGCTTAGTTTGAAAATGCTAAAGGTACATATCCTCCAGATAAACCCTCAGAAAAAGGGCCCCACTGGGTTTTAGGAGCTAGCAACAAGGGCCCATCCTTTTTGGAAATGCTAAAAGGGAAAAAGAAGAAGCTAGTTAATGAACTACTGCCCCTAATATCAAATAATAACAGGTTAACTGCGCCAGTGGAGATTATGGAAAAATTATTGGATATGGATGCATCATCCTTAGTTGGCAATTTTTTGGGAGGAAGGCCGGACATTGAGACTATTCACTCATGGGCCACGACAAAGTGGAAAAATTTAGGAAGCTTAGAAATCGTAGCCATGTCAAGAGGTTTTTTTATGATAAGATTCAACAACAAAGATGATGCAGAGCGCATCTTGACAGGAGGACCCTGGTTTTTAGGAAGGCGTAGCCTCTTTCTGAGGAAGTGGGGGGAGGATTTCAACCCTAAGAAGTAGAACATTAATATAGCACCCATTTGGGTCTGCTTACCAAACCTCCCAACCTAGTTTGTTAATGATTATTAGCTTAGTGGCATAGCAAAGATGATAGGTGAGCTCATTGCAATAGACCATTCAACCCAAGAAAGGACTAGACTGATGCACGCCAGGATCTGTGTAAATGCAAACTTGGATTCTGATCTACCTTCTCAGGTGGAACTAGCATATGGAGAGTTTCTAAGGATTCAACCTGTGGAGTATGAGAACAAGTTGGTATTTTGTAGCATGTGCAAAACCCAGGGCCACCTTCAAGCCCAATGTCTGATAATAACTACAAACAAGGAATCCACGAGCGAAGGTTTTTTGGGGAAAGCTAATGGGAGAGGGATACCAAAGTTTCAAGGACCGTGTCTTTACTTGGAAGGATACAGACAAGTTAAGAATAACCAAGCTGACCAAGCCAACACAGAACTAGCAAAAATCTAGGAGAAAGGAAAGCAACATAATGAGGGAGGCAAAAATCATAAGGTATGTAATAAATATCCCAGCTTGAACATGTTTGATATCCTAGAAAATCTAGAAGTTGAAAAAGAAAATAGTAAGGATGATACCATCAGTGTCAAGTTTCCTAAAACCCTAGACTCCCCATCCAAATTGGGACCATCCAAAGCTATGACAAAAAGCCCCAAAAGCTATGCTCAAAATGAAGAAAATTTGCCAGGTCATTTCAATTTAAACATGGAAAAAATAGAGCCAAGAGTTGAAGTTGTGGAAACAAGAGCCAAGAATGTAGCTCCTAATCTGGTAGTGGAGCAAATTATCCCTTATCAGATGAGCCCAATGGTAAAAGGGTCCTTGAAGGAAAGCCCCCTGTTTAGGAACTAGATAGGAGAGGTGAACCAAAACAAGGTTGAGGATGAAGAGGGAATTGAAAACCCCCAAAATGAGGAAGAAGGTTCAAGCCCTAGACTATCACAGTATATGCCCCCTCATTTCAGTCTAAAATAGACTAGAAGCACTACCAAGCCTCCGATAGATTATGGAAGTGAAAGAAAGAAAGGGAGAATGTCTACAGTAGAGCACTATAGAATGAGAATCAATGAAGAAATTACAAACGAAAAGCAAAGAACATTGTTACAACAAGTTATTCCTGGCTAGGAAAATAGCAAAATTGACAAACCCCCTTTGGATCAGGAAAAGGGGCAGGGAAAAAATATCAAACAATCTAAATGAAGGTTCTCTCATGGAATGTGAGAGGCCTAAATGGCCCACCAAAACAAAGGATGGTGAAGTCTATAAGGAAGGATTGGAATCCTACTATCATTTTTCTTCAAGAAACCAAAATAGATTTGGCACAATCAGCACTCATAGCTAGAAGGATTTGGAAGCAAGGGGAAGTGGCCTTTCAACAGGCAAGAGGAGCATCTGGAGGCATCATGATATTATGGGATCCTATTAAAATAGAATGAAGTATTATTCAGGAAAATGAAAGAGTCTTAAGCGTATTATTTTATGATTTTGATAATAATAAGAATTGAATTATCTCAAATGTTTATGCCCCCACCTCTGTCCAAGTGCGGTCTGAGTTGTGGGAGTTTTTGGGGCACTTGAGCCAAGATTTTAAAGACATTCCTTGGGTGATTGGGGGAGATTTCAGTACCCCCATTTACCCATCTGATAAGAAGGGAGGATCTGGGTTACCCTCAAGGACCATGGAGGACTTCAATGAATTCATTAAAACAAATGAATTGATGGATGTAAGACTAAAATGAGCCAAATTTACATGGAGTAATAAGAGGATAGGAAGTCAGCTGATTCAAGAAAGGTTGGACAGGTTTTTTTTATCCAAGGAAGCTATAACAATATTTGGTGATTCAGCGTTACAAGCCCTTCCTAAATGTGCTTCAGACCATAATATTATTCTATAGGAGGCATTTTAGGCTAACTCCTTTAAAAAGATATTCAGATTTATGTCAATGTGGGTTAAACATCTGGAATTCAAGAAATGAATAGAGGAATGGTGGCAGCAGCCTATCCAGGGTAGTGCTTCCTTCAAACTATCTCAAAAACTTAAGATGGTGAAAAAAACCTTAGAATATGGAATAAAGAAGTCTTTGGAAATATTTTTGAGAATAAGAGAGTAGTGGGGGAAAAACTGAGAATAATAGAAAGCAAAATCCAAAATGGAACATATGATGAGGTGACAAGGACTGAAGAAAAGGAAACCCTTTGTGAGTTTTATAATATTTTAGCTTGTGAAGAGATGTATTGGAGGCAGAAATCAAGGGCATTATGGCTAAATAAAGGGGACTCTAATTCAAAAAAATTCCATGTTACCACATTGAGGAATAGAAGAAACAATAATATTAGAAATTTAACTAAGGTGGATGGATCTTCAACTCAAAACATTCAGGAGATCAGGTACGAGGCTGTTAATTTTTTCAGTTCATTATTGGGTGAAGAACGAGCTTGTAATACCCAAGCAAAGGACTCTCTCCTTTAATTAATTCCATAAATCATTGATGAAATGATTAACAACTCTCTTACAATAGTTTTTTTAGATGAAGAGATCAAGGAGGATTTGTTTAACATGTATCCTGACAAAGCTCCTGGGCCGGATGGGTTTTCACCGTGGTTTTTCCAAGTTTTTTGGGATATTGTTGGAGCAGAATTAATTGCTGCAATCAAGGAGTTCCAAAGTTCAAATCATATTCTAAGGGGTTTCAATTCAACTTTCATTGCTCTGATAACTAAAGGCCCCAACCCCAAGACTATGGTTGACTTTAGGCCGATTAGCCTATGTAATATATCCTATAAAATTATGTCCAAAAGTTTTAGCCAACCGTTTGAAGAAATTTCTACCGGTTATCATTGATCCAAGTCAAGGAAGTTCTGTACAAGGAAGATCAATCTTAGATGGAGTTATTACTATTCATGAGGCTCTTCATACAGCCACTTAGACCAAAAAAATAGTCATGGATTTAAAGTTAGACATGAACAAAGCTTATGACAGGATAAATTGGGAATTCCTAGAGGCCGTTTTATTAAAATTTGGCTTCAACATGAAATGGGTCAAGTTAATAAGAGAGTGTATTTCTAAGCCTTGTTTTTTAGTTTTGGTTAATGGGTCTACTGTAGGTTTTTTTCAAAGCAAATTTGGTCTAAGACAAGGAGATCCCATAATTCCTATGTTGTTCATCATTGTATCCGAGGCCTTGGGAAGAACCATTAAGGCAGCAGTGGTAGTTGGACTCATATCAGGTATCAAGGCTACGTCACTAACTACCCCGATGACACATCAACAATTTGTTGATGATACATTGCTACTGACTTTGGCTTCTATGGTTGAGGCAAGAAGGATTAAAAATATTCTCATAATGTATGAAGAAGCGGCTAGACAGAAAGTGAATTTTGATAAGAGCAAACTTTATTTCATCAATACCCCCATTCTTAGGCAAAACAACATAGCAAGGATCATGGAATGTCATATTGCATCTCTTCCCACCTCCTATTTAGGTCTTTCCCTGTTTACGGGGAAACCTGAAGGATCAATGTGTAACATAGTTCTGGAGAGGATCCAAAAAAAGCTAGCAGGTTGGAAAGGACATCTATTATCTCAAGAAGGCAAAGAAGTTTTAACTATGGCTTCACTTCAAAGTATACCTATTTACTTCCTATTAGTCTTCAGAGCTCCCAGTAAGGTGTATCACAAAATTGAGCAGCTTCAAAAAAAATTTCTCTGGTCAGGGACTGAGGATAATAAAAGGATCCGTTTAGTAGGTTGGAACAAGTTTTGCAAACCTAAAGCTGATGGGGGGTTAGGATTGAGGAGATTTTCTCATCTCAATACAACTTTGTTAGCCAAACAAGCATGGCGGTTATTGACTAAGGTCGATAATGAATGGATTTCCATAGTTAGGAGGAAATACCTCCAAGGTGTGAACTTCCTTAATGACAACTTAGCAAGTAGGGGGTCTGCTTTTTGGAAGGCAATCCTCATGAGTAGGGATCTTGTCAAGAAAGGTCTTAGATGGATTCTAGGAAATGGGCAAACAATAGACTTTTGGAAGGATCGATGGGTGAGAGCTGAGGAGTTATCCCGGAATCCTCGTTTGGCTAGGATTCAAGAGCATATGGAGCAGCATATTGGGAATAAGTTTGCAAATTATATGTGGCAGGATATAAATATCAACAAGTGGAAACACATCAGAGTACAGGGTTTTGAAGCGGAGACTGAAGAGCTTTATAACATTTTAACTCAGCAAATTATTACCTCTAGAGAGGATGAAGATCACATTTTTTGGGCTGAGACTGAAAGTGGTGACTTCACAGTTAAGTTTGCCTATAATTTTCTTCTTAATGTGGAAGGTCAACAATTTCAACAAAGTTTGGTTTGGATCAAAGGATTAATTCCTAAAATATCCTTTTTTTCATGGTTGGTGATTCAAGGAAAAATCCTCACTATAGACAATATGTTATCCAAAGGTATGGTTATTGCTAATCATTGCTACATGTGCAGGGCAGGATGGGAGACAACCCAACACTTGTTTCTCGGAGTGTCCAGTGAGCGGGATTCCATCCTGGATGAACTTTTCCAAGCCTTTAGGATCTCGTGAGTTAAGCCTGCTCTTATATCCAAAGTGTTCCATCAATGGCCTCAACCCTTTGTTAGCCTTAAACTTAAGTACCTATGGAAAATTTGTTGGCATCATTTTCTCTGGAAGATTTGGCTAGAAAGGAACCATAGAGCATTTAAGGATACCATTCAAAACCCAAAAACCATCCTCAATAGGATTATTGTCTTTGCAAAATAAAACCTTAGCACCTTAGTGGATGAGAACCACTCAATTCTTCCCCAAGAAAAATAATTAGCTCGGGCCTTAGGTATTGAGGACAAACCTTCCATTCCTTTGCCCAATCCCAAAAATGGGATTTCTTGGGAGCCACCCCCCCAAGGTTGGTTTAAACTAAATTTTGATGGTGCAGCCAAGGAGAACCTAAGAAGAGCTGGAGCTGGAGGAATAATCAGGGATCATCAAGGAAATCTGGTCAAGGTCTTCACTGAACCATTGGGAATCAAAACTAATAACGAAGCATAAGCTAGAGCCCTTTGGAGAGGGTTGCAAGTAGCCCAAGCAACTCAAGGTAACTTGATGATTGAAGGTGATTCTATGAACATCATCAACCTGTTAACCAATGGCAAAAAACCTCCATGGAGAATCGAGGGAGTCATCCATGAATTGAGGATCCTTTTTGTGGTAAGACATAATAGGAGGGCTCATCATGTGTACCATGAGGCCAAAAGGTCATCTAAAAAATTAGCCAACATAGGTGTTGATGTTGGTAGTTTGGTGACATGGACACAAGGTGTGCCACGTGAAGTGGAAAACATTATTAGTCATGAAAAGAAATCTACCCGTTAAGGAGAAATATGAATGGGTGTTCTTTCCCCATGGAGCTGGTAATAACTATGGGGTTTCCCTCTAAATCATACCAAATTTGAAATGAAAGTAATAGGGTGTAAGCCTTGGAATATTCTAACAGAGAAGAGGAAATGGTTAAGCAACAGGTTTAACAAGTGCAAAGTTCCAAACTTCAATTCCTGTTAATGTAAGTAATGTTTACAGTTATGTTTAGGTATGGGTGTGCTTTGTTAGTAAGGTGTTGTAGTGGATTAAACACAATTTCTAGTAAGAAAGTTTCAAGGATGACTAGGATCTACTATCTCAGCAGAAGGCTGGATATTGTAATAGGTTTTGGGTTAACCTGCAAAACCCGGTAATTAATGAAGACTTTTATTTACCAAAAAAAAAAAAAGTGCTAGGAATACCTTAGTGATTGCAAGTAACTGTTAACAAGGGGCTTGTGTTGGTTTATTTTATTATGTTGTACTAATGATTGTTCATGAATCTTAAAAATGCAAATGTGAATTGGCCCTCATATGACCACGATGTAATCCTTAGTTTATTTTATATTAAAAAAAAATTTAGTAGATTTTATCTTCATTTGTTAAGTAGATTTTAAACAAGTTTTATCTTGCATTAAATCCTACTTTAAGCATGAAATAGAAGATTAAAACCTATCTCTAAATGTGGATCTTAAATGATGAAAGGATTCCTTTTATGTTGCTTCAAACATGAAAATGGAATAATCTTGGATGACTAACTTTGTAGCTATAGTAGCCTTTGATTTGCCTTATAAATAATCCTCTTTAATGAAATTGATTTCCATAAAGAGGATTTAATTTATTGATTTAAAATAATGGCATTTTTATATAATAAATAAATTGGCCCTCTTTAATAAAATTAGTTTACATAAAGAGATGTCAATTTATTACTTTAAAATAATGGCCTTTTGAAATGCCATATAAATCACTCCCCTTTAATGAAATTTCATTTTCATTCACAAGAAATAAATTAACTTTCCTTAAGTAATAAACCGAGGAGGATTGACGTAAAACATGCCAAATCCAAAGAATTAGTGTTTTCTTAGAGAAAATCCTAAAATATGAAATCATGCCCCATCAAGGTTACCACAATTTTATCTATGCAAAATTGTGCCCTGTCAAGAGTGAGCGTGATTTCACATAGAGGGGAAAAAAAATAAAAGAGGGCGTGAGAAGCCTAAACCTTGCCCTAGGCACATCTAAGGTGTCTCCAAAAGGGATCAAGGAAGATTGCCCACTAAAGTGGGTCAATTTTCTGTGTCTACATTTTGCCCCCTCTTTGACGTATTTATGGCCTAATAAATATGTCAAATAAAATATGTAAAAAATCATAAAAAAAATATGACAAGCAAAAATGGGGTGGTTGGTTTAGAAGAAAAGGGTGGTGCAAAAATGGTGTTATACCAAAT
Organism: Wollemia nobilis; assembly: GCA_028583015.1. Taxonomy (NCBI): domain Eukaryota; kingdom Viridiplantae; phylum Streptophyta; class Pinopsida; order Araucariales; family Araucariaceae; genus Wollemia; species Wollemia nobilis. The sequence goes on along the minus strand of JAQPPZ010016829.1, from coordinate 1,466,560 downwards.
AATTTCTTATTTTGCATGCAAATCGAGGTATTAGGGACATTAATACCTCTAAGACCAGGGTGCCCCACACAGAAGAATAAGAAGAGAGGTAAAAAGATGCAAAAAAAAGGAAGCAAGCAAAAAAATAGGGATAAATGTGAAAAATGGGTAAACCCTAATTCATTTTTACCGCATGAAAAAGGATAAAGGAGCTTTAGATAAAAACTAGATATGGCTCTCCCGGTGCACCGTTCAGTGATCACGAGGGGTGAGGCCTATACAGAGGTGGAGTGGGAAGAGGTAGGATCAAAAACCATCTTAGCATTTTTAAAATTTTCCATGCTTATGGGTGTTTTTCCACCAAAATCAACAGTTTTGCCATGTATGACTTGGGCGCAATTTTGTGGCTCGAGCATGATTTTACCCTAGGTAGTAGTAGTGAAATCATACTTGGTGATACGGACCAGGTGTGATTTCATGAAATCACACCTCTTGAAATATGGTGGGGTGCAACTTCACCTCAGTTAAATTGTGATATTAGAAAACCAAGCACGATTTCACTAAAGGGAAAGAAGAAAGCAAAAAAAAGAAGAAAAGAAATAAGAAAAGAAAAAAAGAAATAAGGGAGCGGGATAGGAAGCAAGTAAACTACATCATGAAAATGATATTTATAGAAAATTTAATTAATGATATTGATAGAAAATTTGTTATTTTTTTATGGATGTAGCTGAGAGTACTCAAGAGCTGCGATAACTAAGAAGGATCCTTGGAGGTGGAGCTAGAGGAACTCGGGTAGGTAGAGAGATACTAAGGAAGTGGTGGGACTAGACCACCTGGTGAGGATGCCTCGAGTAGAAGCACATAGGGCACTACTGATGGCTCTGGAGAAGAGATGGTACCTAGATATGTCCAACTTTTGGTTACCCATGGAAGATATGATCATCACACTGGAGTATCTGTGGTGCATCTTGTACATCCCTATTAAAGGGATGACCATTTATAGAGTGTGAGGGTAGACATTGACCTTGCAATGATTCTCAAGAGGCTAGACCGACCAGATATGATAGATCACCATAGTCATGGATGACTTGGTGGGATGATATGGAATGGATCCATTGACAACTATGCTCTGCAATGTGGTGTTAGGATTATTGATGTGCCATACAAGTAGGTGCCATCTATCATAGATGATAGCAGGTGTAGTAGTAGACATGCAACACCAAAGAGTGTGGTTCACATGGGATCCATATATGTTGGCCTACTTATATCGGATGTTCTATAACATCGTGTATAAGTGGCATACATGTATTACTCTAGGTATGGACCTGGGAGCACATAGTGGTGCAGATATTGGATGCACTTCTAGGACCATTGTTCAATTTGAAGTAGCTAGCAGCATACAGATGGTCTAGATCCCTAAAGCGGGTCATGAGGACCTACATTGGGAACTTGCCACTACCAAGGTGGGTAATAGATGAGTTGATGGAGTCCAAGATTATATGATGAGCCTGACATATATACTCAGGATGGGATGAGGATAGGATAGAGCTAGATAGGGTTATGAGGATCACATGGTTGACCACAAAGAGAGGGTAGTCATAGGTATTTAGATTTGACTAAGTCTTGAGGTAGTTTAGAATCTTATAAGGAATCCTAGACCTAGACAATTATTGGTACTAAATATTCTACCAAGACTCAATAGGTATCAGGGATGAGCTATACTTGGCTAGGTGGATAAAGGAGGAATTGGATGATCCTCCTTACATGGATCTCAAGGTTGATAACACATGAGTGTACTTCAACTATAGGTGGTGGTACAGAGGATTTGTACCTTAGAGGATCTTGTTTCTAGTATCAATCCATAGGAACTAGGTGATGGACCTAGACATACAATGAACATCTTGAGAGGTAGATCATAGGGCCATAGATAAGGCACAACAAGGTTGGGTTACTCCAAGATAGAGATATGCACGAGTCTAGATTGAGCTGGTGATAGAGGACACCAGTGCTATAGGTACCATGGAGGGAGGGGCATCTATAGTTACCCCCATATAAGTTGGGGTACCACCATGTACAATATCGAGAGAGGCCTCCATATCAGTGGTAGCTGGCCAAGATTAGACCTCAGGACAAGGTGACATGAGGGGGAAGGTAGAGGCACTACAAGCACAAGTGGTGGCTTTGCAGAGATAGGTGGACCCACTCTAGGAGGATAGGTCCAAGAGGATCAAGGTATTGTAGAGCTCTTTTAGTACCATAGAGATAGAGAGGAATGTAGCTCAAGCAAAGGTTGATCATATTTTAGGGGAGGTGAGACATCTAGACATAGAGCGTTAGAGGGCTTGGGTAGAGGGGATGGATGTCATTGGGAACAACTAGGCTAATGATGGGATCCACCTTCTATAGGTGGTGCTATGGAGGGTAGGGGAGAGGTTAGATATTTCCATTCAATCGGTACCTTCTATGAGACCATGTACTACTAGATGGTACCAAAGCGGTAGAGGGCAATACTCCCTCCATCCCTATAGTCGACTAGCAAGTCATAATCTCGGTCACGGATAGTATTAGCTAGGGTTATGCATAGTGGCGAATATTCATAAATTGTAAAAATATTAGGATTTCCCAAATTGAAAATGGGTTAACATGAGGACCCTCAACGTCGGCTCATTCGACAAAATTTTTTAGGACTAGTGTTTTTTTAGGGTAAATTTTCCACAATATATATCTAAACATAGGCATATTTTACTCATTGGAAATCTATTTTTGAGCCTGATATAATGGTATTGTTTTTATGAAGATATAAGATGATTTAATAGGTCAAAATTTACCCCAAATATGACCTTACTTTTTAGAGCTTCAAATACCCCCAAATTTTGGTGTGAAGATGATTGATTTTATTTGCTTAGGATTTACCTTGATTTCAATTAGGATTCACCATTTTTTTACAAGTACATTTTGGGTCCAACCCCTTATGCATAATCCTAGTATTAGCTTTATCTTCCATGGGTATGCAACTACCTAAACTAGATCCTCCCCCAAGTGAAGTAGAGGAGATGAGCTCTCAAAGCTAGGGCTAGGGATTGGGGTGACATACCAATGTTGATTATGGTATGCATCCCTAGGGATTTGTTGAGTGTACCAGGACTAGATTGTGGTACACCAACCAAACACTAATGTATCCGTCTCTTTTTCATTGAGTAATACATAGTTGCTTCCTTATATTTTATGTGAATGTGTGTGCATGTGATATGATTTAATTAAGTGTTATTTATTTTTTATATTTTATGCATGAAAACTACCTTAATTCAAAACTATATTAAATGCATGGATGAAATGGATGGAAGGAATAAATAAGAAACATGAGACAAAATAAAACGAGAAAGAAAAAAAAGGAAATAATAAGGAATGATAGAAGAATAAGAAGATCCAAAGGTCAACCATCTGAAATAGAGAAGGATAAGTGAAACATAGTATTTAAACTAGCGTAGGTTGCAATTAACCAATGTGATTAAAAATTACGAATCATACCAGAAATAGGAAGCTAAACATGCTATGGGTATAGTACTCACTGTAGAGGATGAAAAGTTAGATTCTAACTTGCTATGGGTGGTTGCTCACTAATTGATTGTTGTGGGATAATTACCTTCTAGGATGTATGTCGAGGACTACTAAAAATGGCCAAGGAGCTTATCCTATAATGGGGTGTTGATCCTATTGATTCAAAAGGGAGTATAACCTGATAGAAGATCATATTTGATAAGATACACACTAGGATGTATAATTATCCCATGTGCAGTGCAATATAAGGATACAAATTATTAAGCGAGTGTTATCCCCAATAGGGTTTTTAAGGATGAAAACACATGGTGAGTGTGTACAAATGTGTAGAAGAAGATAATTTTGAAAAATACAAAGGAAGGAATAAATATAAATATTTTCTTGTTAAAGAAAAAAGACAAAAATGAAGAAAATTTTGGAAACAACAGATAAGTGATGAGGAAAAAACTATCATCCTTGACCCAAGAAATATGATAAATCAATACGTATAAGATCAAGAAAAAAATAGAACTAAAGAAACAAAGAGAAATAAAAAAGAATATTAAAGAAGAATCCCTAGGTGGGGATCTTGTTAGGCATAAGAACCCTAGTGAAAGTGCAATGCATGTGAGCCATGACCTAAATAGGTATCATCACATGCCATTGTCACAAGATTCCCAAAAATATATACGATCAAGTAGTCATGAACAAGCAATTATGCAAAATATGACATTCAAATATGGAGGTTGGTTAAATGTCATACAAGTAATGCAAAATATGATAAGAAACAATGCAGTATAACAAGTAAACAAATGCAATGTAGAATGAAAATGCATAGATAAATGATGTTTAATTGATTTAATGTGATTATTATTATATTTATTTATGCATTTATTATTATTATTTTATTTTTATTTTAAATCAAACAAGAGAATAGTTGACAAAAAATCTAAGTGTGCCGCCTTTCTTGGTATAAGAAACAAGTGTACCATGGGTTGTTTTATCAAAGGAATATCTAAAAAGCAAATCATATCGATAATTAAAATCACAAAGAAGCTCCTTTATAAATATTTCTTTGACAACCATGGCATGATATTCATTATATTTTCAAAAAAGATCATTCTTTTTAACACAAAGATCATTATAAGACAACACAGTAGGATCTTCTTTTAAAACAAAAAACTTAATTTTGGAACATACAAAGTGAATCATATTATAAAACAATACCTTAGAATAATAAGGGGTACCATCATCCTCATCATCCACCCCTGAATTTTGATAATCCATATACTCAGCATAAGTCATAAGATGATCATTATTATCAAATTGTTAAGGTTGATCTTTACTAGGTATAAAACCTATGTCACATCTCCTAGGCCAAATATCGACATCCAAAGGCTCTTGAATTCCCTTTTATTGTGGCTTCAAACCTTTACCTACATATCCCATACTCGATAGGATCTGTTTAGGAAGTGGGTAATCATTGGAAAGGTAACAATGAGCAAAAGAATACTTAATGGGAGAGGGGTTGCTACCACGTATCTTTTCTTCAAAGGTAGTCCCTGTGAAGATAAAGGTACACATGACAATGTGTACAATATCATATTTCTTATGGGGTAAACCCATGGTTCTTGGTGATGATGGTAGATTGGTGAGATCCATAAGAGGTTCTTGAAGAAACTGATTATCATGATCTTGAGATGAGAAATTTAAGATATATGCCTCACTCATTTTTAAATTTTTAAATTGTTCAGATATCTGAGATGAGGAACATGGAGAAATCATTGAAAAAATAGAACACAGGTTAAACTCATATTGAGCTCACTCTAAATTTTAGAAAAACTCAAATGGTCGATGGTCACCCAAAATGGTGATAACTTGATTCTTAAATTCAAACTTTAAGCATTGGTGAAGAGTAGAAGGGATGGTCTTCATTGCATGAATCCAAGGACGTCCAATAATAAGATTAAAAGATGCAAGATAATTTTCAACATAAAACAAAGTATCCAATATTTTAGGCCCAACCTTGAGGGAAAGAGATATGACAAAGATAGGCCTCTTGGGACTCATTGTTGAAAGCTTTTATAATGATATCAGATTTTTTAAATCTTCCTCTTTTAATCCAATTTTTTGAAAGAATTTATCTATACACAAATTGAGGTAAGAACCATTATCAATAAAGATTCACTTAATAAATGCATCCCCAATAAGTGTAGTGATGTAAATTGAAGAATATTTGGGTAAGTTTGAGGAAGGTTTATCATTATCTAAGAATGAGAGGTGATGTATCCCAAATGAACCTACGACATCAACTATAGTATTAGGATAAATATATGAGGTAACCGATTGTTGCTTTAGTAATTCCATCAAATCATATCTATTGTTGGGAGAAGTTTGCAAGAGCTCTAAAACTGATATCTTTTTTGGAGTATTAGCTAACTTATTTTGGGGATCAAATGAAACCTTGGACTGTGGTTTCAATACTAAATGTGGAGTCCCTATGTCTGAAACTTTTCTTTGATTATTCTTCAAAATTGAATAGGGCTGTAATACAAGATTTTTTCCTTACAGATGTTGAGTCTGAGCTTACCTTCTTGTAGTTATCCCAACCATACCAACCATATTACCATAAGTAGAAGGCTGATTCTGATGAGCCACCTAATTTGATACTTATTGATTATGTTTTGGCAATGGATCTTTGAATATTTCCATATCTTGATTGGTAGTTGAATTTTACTGAATAGGAACTTGATTATTTACTGATTGAGAGTTTCCTAAATCAATACGTCATAAATCAATCAAATATTGAACCATATTTTTTAAATATTTACAATAATTGGTCCAATGTTCTTCCACTCTATGATATACATAATGTTGTCTTGCTTTATACCAATGAGATATAGTATCTGGTTGTCTTATAGGAGGCAACCCAATTGCATTGGCTTCTAAAAGTTATTTTAAAACTACTTCCATAGACATGTTAAGTCTGTAAAATTTATTTGTGGAGGTTTCTAAAGCACTATATTTTATAAGTTATTAGTAACATTGTTAACAAGTCTACTATCCATTCCACTATCACCTCCTGCATGTTTATTCTTATGTTGAGACTTAACAGGTTTCTCTTATTTGATTTTGAGTTAGCCTCTTTTGATAAGGGTCTGTTCCACCTTTATTGTTAAATCAATCACTTGATCAAAAGATGTGATAGTAGTATTTTCTAATGCATAAGATAACTGCTCTTGTAAATTACCAATAAATATCTCAAGAATATATTTTGGAGGTAAAGTATATCTTAAACATCCAACTAAACTTCTCCAACAAGCCAAAAAATCTGAAAAATTTTCCTCTTTACTTTATTTTAAATTATAAACATCTTTCATTGTTACTTCCTTTTCAATATATGCACCAAAATATTGAACACACAACTCTATTGTTTCTTCTAAATTCTTCAAAGAATAATTAGGTAACCGATAATATACCATTCTAATGCCATGCCACAAATACTCCTAGGGAATATTTTTAGTAACAACATATCATAATAAATGAGATCATGGAAAGCCATTCTAAATATTTTTAAATGCTCTATTGGATCTTATGTCCCCTTATATATAGGTAAAATAGGCATAGAAAAATGCTTAGGATAAGGTCTAGCAGCAATAACAGGATCCGATGGTTGATTACAAATTTCTTTATAATTGTAAGTAAAACTTGAAGGCTAAATCATATCTAATTTTAAAACCAACTACTTTACCATATTTGTCATATTCTACACCTTTGGATTATTATTATGTATTGTTCCTAAATTCCCTAAAGAGGAATATATGTGTGCTGAGGAACCAATGCTTGACTCAAGTTGGATGCATGGACATTATTGTTATATGTGGTGCCTTGTGAAAATGAACAACTAACATTGGGTCGAATAGAAGCAAAAGTGTTGAAATTAGAAGATTGAGGACAAAATTATCAACAATTTTGAGTGACACTACTAATTGGAGGGACTTGGAGATTCCTTCCAATGTTGGTGGTTGTATCAGTAGTATCAATCTTCTGGTTTCTTAAATTATGAGGATGCATTGATTTAGGCAAGGGTTTACTTTGGTAAAGCATAGGGGAGCTTATTAGAGGAGGAGGTGGAGGAGTTTCACCTCTTTCAAGACGAGCTTCTCACTCCATACTCTTAAATATATTATCCCTATTAGCTTTCATAAAGCCCCAAATGTGTTCAAATGATGAAAAGACAAACCCACCATTAGGTCCTTCATAAGGATCAAAAATATTTTTGTTTTTCCATGTTATCTTGTTCTTCGAGATCTATGTTAGGACTCTCTATCAATATGATCATATTTTGAAGGAATATAATCAGATTCAATATGCTTTCACTGATTTCTAAGGAGAGGAGCCATTAGAAGATGTGAAAGGATAGAAAAGAATACTAACAAACACACAGGAAAAGATTTTTAAAGATGTTATATTAAGGATTTCTCAACCACACAAATAGAATTAGTGATCTTGCTTAAGATGTTAAAAATAAAGGAGGTGTTTACGTTGGGTTCACCAAATATGTGGAGGGGGAAAACTGCCCTACCGCATACAATTCTCAAGGTTAGATCTACAAAGAGAGAAATCCTTGAGGTGAACCACGGGGGTATGTTGTTCTCTACACTCAGTGCTAAAAGGGGGAAGGGTTCACCAGGAATGACTTTAAGGACTCGCTCCAAGTCCATGAGAATTTTAGGAATTTTTGATGTATTCATTTTAATATAATCACCTATGTTTGGCCTTTCTAGATCTATGCTATAAAATATAAAGGACAATGTAGGAATACATAATGTAAAAGTACATGAGCTAACCCTAGAATGATTCTTTCTTTGAATGTTTTTCTAACCTTAGGGTTTTAAGATAGAAAACCTTTAACCAAGGGTTAAAAAGGATATGCATAAACAAAATTAACCCTAAGTGCACACTATATGTTGTTTATCTTTCAAATACCTAGAAATAAATTAAATATATTTCTTTTAAATCATATCTAGAGTTTATAACAAAAATATAAATCACTCAACAAATAGCCTAAATATTTATTCTTATCTGGTTATTTATTCTTGCTTTTATCCTTTTATCCAACGATATCAACATTTCTTGTTCCTACAATATATCTAGGCAAACACTTGGAAAATATAATCAGCATTAGGGAGCCTGCTTAGGCCACTGTACAATATTGTTTGGAGGTGCAGTAGTCAAGCCCCCTAGGTCCTTTTAGCTGACCTTTGATAAATAGAAGAAAAAAATAACCTTTGGAAGAAATCAAGCATATCAAGATGTACTAGAATAAAATGACAAGAACATAGAATAGGATATGACTCCATGCTCTATATGTAGCCTAGTGTATCACCCAAATTTTTTGCACCCTTACCTTCAGGCTAAAGGATCCGTGCCCGGAAGGGGGATGCGAGAAGGATGGGACAATACCTCGGATGGAGAGGCCCTTTGAAGGTCACGCCTCTCGGGGGAGGGGTATAAGGGTGAATTTTTGACGGATGGTGGGGTTCACCAGGAAACTTTGAGTGGCATTTTCCACGCCTAGGTTGAGAATGGGTTTGATGTGTTCATTTTATATTCAATCATTCAGATTCCTAGGTTGTCCAAAATGAATCTAAGCTATTATATATGAAATTTTTGGTTTATATGAAGACAACTAACATAAATGAATCCTAAATACATAAAATATTTAAAATGGAGAAGAGTGCACCTGATTTTTGGTGTCTGATGAAGATTCTAAATCTTGTAGGAGTCCAGATCGTCCCGGATATGACAGGATCATCTGTAATTGTATAGAATCATCTAGATCACAGGAGATCATCTGAGATCATCCAAGATCATCAGCAACCCATACGAATTCATCAAAAACCTACAATCATGAAAATAGACACCAAAAACCAAAATACAATTGCAAGAATGATACAAAATGATAGAAATAAGAATATAAATGCTTAAATGATAAATCCATATATCAAATCAAATGGGATGCAATGTTTTAATAATTTATTTTGAATTTTATCATGCAAATATGCTAAATGAGGTGAACTCCAAGATGCAGAATAGAAGTGAATTAATCTAATGCATAATTAAATAAGAAAAAGAGATAGAAAATGCAAACTCAGGGCTCTGATTGCCCCCAATCTAAATTGCAGTAAAAATCATCTACAATCATACAAGATCATCATCGATCTCGACAGGATCATCTTAAATCGTGGTTGAATCGCCTGCGATGATCCGAGCTTCCTCTGGATGAAACACAATGAGATCTTGCAATAAAACTTGAAAACACAAATGCAAATGATGGGGGATAGGATGTTCTAACACAAAAAATACTAAAGTTGCAAGGAAATGATCAGCTAGGGGGATAAACTGGGAAAATCCCAAGTTTATATAGGATTAGGGGGAGGTTAGGAGGTTGGGGATCATCCCAATCTGGGAGATCTCCAAAGTAGGAATCTCCAACCGCACAAACATGCTTCTGCCCGAGTTGGAGAGGTTGTTGAAACATAATCTAATTATGAAAATTTGGTTTTGGGATGAAATCGTCTGGACGTTCTGTTCTAGACGAATTCATATGATTTTGAATGATATCGTCAGATCGGCGACAATATCGTCCAACGGTCAAAAAAAATTCTAAAAATGGCACGAAAAATGAGGTGAGCGGTTAACGGGCGGTTTCGAGGTTAAAATTCAAATTTTTTATCTTTTACTAATGGTTTAACTGCGCCAATTTTAGGGTGCTACATTTTGCCCCCTCTTTAGCAAATTTTTTGAAGAAAATGCATTAAAGACGAGTTCTTCATGCTTTACGAGAAAGAAAAAATTTATTCCATTTTTAGATGACGATTCTAGGTCAAATCGTATAACTGTTTGCTATGGTGCCCCCTCCGAGTTTTTACCCAAATCGAACATTTGAGGTAAAAGCGTAGAAAATAAAAAATTAAAAAAATGTTGTTTTTAAATAAAAATAAGAAAAATAGGGTAAAACCCTAATTCATTTTTACTATTCACTTTCGTTGTTTCAGAGCTCTGTAGGCGAAATGGTGGAAACAACACACAGATCGACAAAGGTCCGACGCGGGTTACGGGTAAGGATCTAAACCTAGTGTATTATGTTTTTAGCTTGATTTGTTTAATTTTTTACTTGAATTTTAATTTTTTTGGGCATCACGGCCGTTTTTAGGCCTTCGACGACGTCGGGATGAAATCATCCCAATTTCATCGAAATCGTCCCTAGATCGCCGATTTCATCTGAGGATGAAATCGAAGAAATAGGGGTGATCCCGTCCAATAAGGGGTGATCCCCAAATTGAAGAATCGGAGACGATTTCATCCTATTAAGGACGATTTAACTAAATTTGGTACGATATCGTCCAATAATGGGTGATATCATTTTTTTATGAGATGAAATTGATTTTAATTGATTTTAATGATTATGTATTAATGATTTTTGTTGTTTTATTGTTTATTTTGTAGAGGGGATTACTAAAGAGTCGAGAGTGGAAATACGAAGGTCTCAGAGATGACTTAGCCATGCTCGATCAGGCCGAGCGAGACAGACTAGCAGAGGTTGAACTGTAGCATGTGGTAGAGATGCCACAAATTCCTAAAGACATGGGGCTACTGACAGCCCTAGCAGAGAGATGGTATCCGAAGTCATCCTGCTTTCGGATACCGACAGGGGAGATGGCTCCCACTCTAGAGGATGTATGGAGGATCTTGAGGATCCCCATACATGGGCGATTCATGACTCCTTCGACCAATCAGGGCCATGCCATGATGAGATTATGCGAGGACCCAAGCTTCACCCTGGAGAAGGGTAGAGTGAACATCGAGGCTTTGAGGCAGATGCCTAGGGCATCTCGATTGACCCATGTTTTGGTAGGGGTGATGGGTGGCCTTCTTCTATGCCACCAGAGTGGATGCAGGTTACCGTGGCTCCTCTTATATGTGGTCTGCAACATGAGAGACCACAAATACAGGTTTTCTTGGGGTAGTTTTGTACTATGCCGCTTGTATAGGATCCTTTACGAGGTCGTATACAAGGGAGGTCGATGTCTGGTGCTGACATCACTGCTACAGGTTTGGTGTTGGGAGCACATTATGGTGCGGAGGCCGATAGGGCTTCCACTAATAGGAGTTGACCAGGAGAGACCCCGGGTTTTCTATTGGTGGCTCTAGAGAGGGTCACAATGGTGGATAGATCTGTCGATGTCTCAGAGGTTGCTAGATGACCTCACCCCAGATCGGATCACCTGGAGACCATAGAGAGAGCATCCAGGGTGGGTAGAGGATGGATAAGAGTTGGCTCACATCAGGCGAGTCTTCTGGTTGAGGATGGAGCGAGGAGAGGTAGAGCTCCACCGCTATGACCGAGTTTTGAGGCAGTTTGGTCTACAGTAGGGGATCCCTTCTCTTAGGGATTATGAGTACTCCCGGATTGTGTGAGATAATACCACATTGAGCGGGGCTCTAGACATGCAACGGTTCTGGAGTTAGGATGTTGACGATGCCCCCATTCAGCCAATGGATGGGGACGACGCAGGGGTAGTAGATGGATATGATTCTTGGTATGCAGGCATCCACCCTCCTCGGATGACGAGGGCATAGGGTCCGATGCATGTTGTTGTGCAATGTATGGAGAGGTAGTGCTAGGCTTCCATCGATGCAGTGAGGGGTCACGGAGGGAGGGATCAATGACGGCCTCCTCAGGAGAGACATTGAAGAGTACCACAAGCTTCAGAGAGACAACAATAGTTAGAGAGGAGGGAGATACTCCCTTCTCACCAGAGGGATAGGCCACCATCGCCCGATAAGGGCAAGGGTGTCGAGGTGAGGGAGAGCAGCGAGATGGTGGCTCTTCGAGCGGAGAATGCCCACCTATGAGCTTAGGTGCAAACTCTTTAGGATGAGGCTACATGGCTCAGGGATCGGAGCAGAGGGGCGAGCATTCTAGAGCTGGCACGGGCTATTGCTTAGACCGCATTCTACCAAGGGTTGTACTATCATGTGGTTCCAGAGGATCAAAGGATACCATTGCCAGCTAGCATTGCAAATCCTATTAGGATGGGGTCATCGAGGACATCCTCATGATCGACATCGAGGACCCGAGATACAGCATGAACTTCGATGGGACCACCTCCTCCACCTCAGGGCGGGAGAGGAGATGATGCTGAGAGCTCGAGGGCTTCTCGAGACTAACTGCTTATTTATACATAGACCATATATTTTTGAGAGGATTGAGTATGCCAGGGTATAGATTGTGGCATACCAATCCGTTTTGATATGATGTATATACTTTTTGATATATATATATATATATATATATGTGTGTGTGTGTGTGTGTGTGTTCTTTTTGTGATATGACTTGTGCATATGTTTTATGATGCTTTAATATTTTAATTGTTGATTGATTATTCATGTAATTATGTCGTTGAAAATATTATAATTTTATGTCATGCCATAAAATTTAAATGAAATAATCTGATGTAAAAAAATTGGTTGTTGTGGTGTGATTTGATGAAAAATAAAGCGACTTCTAACAATAATTTCAAAGGACATTGTCACTGTTACATGACCATTTCATGGAGTCACCACTCGCTAGGTCATCAAGCTAATCCCGGTATGAGAGAAATATTGCTAAAAGTAAAAGGGTGCTTAAGAGACTTTCTTAAGACTTTGTGTTGTGATGATGAAAATGATGATGGTGATGATTTGTTTTCAGATTTCCATGAAAATATTATGCATGAAATATTAAAAATATGATTTTTGCTAGGCATAAAATTCCTAAGTGTGATAGAAATTTGAACAATTGCCTAGGAATTATACCATCGTCACAAAACTGAATGTTGACATAATGAAATGAAATAGAAAAGTTTTCGTTCTTTTTAAAGCACAATTGTGTAACATAATGATTTAAGCCATATGCTTTTATGGATTAAATAAATGGGAAATAAAATTAGAACGATGGCTTGTGCTAGGCATAGAATTTTAGGTATAGACTTATACCATCATCGCAAAATCCAAAGAAGAAATTGATGTAATAGTTTTATTGCATAGTTGATTTTTGATTTTGAGATAAAAAAAATATAAAAGATGAGGACTTGCACTAGGCATAAAATTCCAATTTAGGTTTAGGAACTATACCATCGTTGCGGAAAGTAAAAAATATATAAATGTGACTTTATTGCTAGATTTTTGAACATGTTTTGAAAGAAATTTTGGATTTTGGAAAGAAATGTATTTAATTGTTTTTATGCTAAGCCAATATTCTCAAGTAAGAAAATCAAATTATTCTAGAAGATTTGCATAAATATTTTAAATTATCTCAAAGACAAAATTTAGATTTATAAGGAACCCCATGTGCATATGTGAGTTCATTATCGATCTTGATCTATCATAATGATACAAAATATCTCAAACACAAATGTGTGTGCAATTGTATTGTTCATTTACCAATTTTGAGCAAGATAATTTGATACAAGTAATTTGAATTAACCAAATGAGTGTTCATTGACCATGATTTATATGCATGTAACCGTACCAGACTACTATGTAAGTCGGGTCATCAAGAGCTAGCTAAGGACATAGGTCTATACAAAAGAAGGTCACTAATGTGACAGTCATATCACCACGCTAGGAGTTACCCAAGGCCAAGCGGGTTGGGCACAAACCACCTATTATGGGGCTTACCTCATGATTTTAGAATAATTGAGAATTCCAGGGATTCAAGCTCATTCACCCTTCTTTTCTTTCAAAATGGTGGGGAAGGGATTTATTGCTTTTTTCTTTTTCTTTTCTTGTCTCTTTTTTTTTTTGTATTTTTGCTTGACATTGAGATAATGCTGAAATATTGCTGAGGTGGTACAAAATGATACTGAAATAATGCTTCTTTTTCTCATGATTTTTTATTTTTTTTCTTCCTATACTAGGGATACTTGCTCGGATTGGTTGTAGAGCAAGGGATTTTTATTCTAGGCAGGGGTGAGCTTGTCCTTTTGTCAATTCTCAAAGATTCTAGACCATGTGCATGATAGGATAGCAGGGGAAACTTTTCGCTCAAGAGACCACTTCTACTATGTAGCATCGCTTTGAATTTGCAATGAAATCATTTTAATGTGAAAAGGTGTACTTGGTTCAAGTAAATAACAAGATCAGTTCTCTATGCTCAAAACTTTATTTAATTCAACTGTGGACTTCGATATAGGAGAGATTAATAATCATACCAAATAAGATCAAGATATTTATTCATGTGAGTGTGAAAGTGAGGGATTCCAAATAAATGCTAATTTATCCAAAATAACTGAAAATATAACTGCAATACTTCAAGAATTGATAGGTGCAAAAATAGAAGATGTTTTTGAAGATTTTGATGATTTTTATTTTTTTATATTTTGATTTTAATTTATGAATTGAGAGAATACATAATATTACTATTTTTGAAATTTTTATATGAATTACTAAAATAAGACAATATGTATAATATATACAAGTGATGAAATTACCAGAATTATGCATAATAGCGCTTAAGATGCATAATGTTCATAGGTTCTTTAAGATCTTTACCATCTAAGGTAGCTAATATGTATGCTCCCGATCCAAATTTAGCAATGATGATATATGGCCCAAGCCAGTTAGGTTCAAATTTACCTTTAAGGTCTTTAGTTGCATTAGTATTTTTTTGATTTTCTTTTAAGACGAGGTCACCGATCTCAAAGGATCGATGATGAACTTTCTTGAGATATGCTCATTTGAGCTTGTTCTGGTAGGCATGAAGATGCTCCAAAGCATTGATGCGCTTCTCATCTAGGAGTTCCAACTGACTAAATCTGCCAGCACGATATTCATCTCCTACTTTAGTATCTTGAAGTAGTAGAGCCAAAGAAGGAACTTCTAATTCAAAGGGAAAAACAACTTCAACACCATAAACCAAAACAAAAGGTGAAGTGCCCGTGGGAGTACGAATGCTAGTTCAATAAGCCCACAAAGTAGGATATAATTGAATGTGCCAATCACGGCCAGATTTATTGACCAGTATTTTGAGGATTTTAATTAATTTTTTATTAGATGCTTCTACTTGGCCATTACCTTGAGGATAATAGGGAGTGGACCAACGATGTTGAATTTTATATTTTTGACATAATTTCTTTACATATTTATTTTTGAAACAAGTTCCATTATCCGAGATGAGATTTGCAAGAATTCCGAACCTACAAATAATTTGATTAAAAATAAATTTGGAAACTTGAGTTCCAGTGCAAGAAGCTAAGGGCATAGCTTCAACCCACTTCATAAAATACTCGGTGGTGGTTATGATGAATTTGTGTCCATCAGATGACACAGGATTGATTTTTCCGATGATGTCTAAGCCCCATTTTGAAAAGGGCCAAGGAGATGAAATAGCCTGTAGTTCTTGTGCAGGTGCATGGACAAGGTCAGCGTGTTTCTGGCACTTGTCGCAATGGTGCACATAATCATGTGCATCATTCTCCATGGTAGGCCAAAAATATCCTATCCTAAGGAGCTTCTTAGCAATGGCGCTACCACTAAAGTGTCCCCCACAAGATCCATCGTGGGCTTCACTCAAAGCTGATCTAGACTCTTCTAGATTCAAACATCTTAGTAGGATACCTTCAAAAGATCTCCTATATAAGGTATTGCCAATTATGATGAAGTGACTTGCTCGTCTATGTAATAACCGGTGCTGGTTTCTATTAAAACCTTCAGGGAAGGTCCCATTTTGAAGAAAATTGAGGATATCAGTGTACCAAAGTTTAGGAGTAGTTTCATTGATTAGAAACACATCCAAAGGTTCCAAGAATGATTTAATTGAAGTGGGTTCTTGGAGTCGATGAATAATTATGGTAGCATATTCATCATCTAACTCCAAGGGTAAAAGAGATGCAGTTGCGACCATAGCATCAGTCGCATGATTGCTAGTTCTAGGAATAGCTTCTAAGGTAACTTGATCAAATAAAGATATTAATTGTAATACATATGCTTTATATGGGCATAATTTATCATCTCTGGTCTGATAAACATCATTAATTTGATTTATAACAAGTTGAGAATCACCGAAAACTAATATATTTTTAATTTTCAATGCCATGGCAGCTCGTAATCCAAGGATTAGAGCCTCATATTCAGCAGTGTTATTAGTACAGGCAAACATTAATTTAAAGGATAGAGGTATGAGATGTTTCTATGGAGATATAAAAATAATACCTGCACTAGCCCCACTCATGCATCGGGCTCCATCAAAGTATAAGGACCATTGCTCTAAATGATCTGCCTCTAGTTTAAGGCATTCGTCAGGAAACTCAATGATGAGGGGATGGGTGGATTCTAAGGGTGCAACAACTAATTGATCTGCTATGATTTGACCCTTAACAGACTTCTGTCCTATAAACGTGAGTTCAAACTCACTTAGCGCAAGAACCCACTTTGTTGTGCGACCATATAAATAAGGTCGACTCATGAGATACCGCAAGGGATCGAATTTAGCAATAACATATGTTTTTTGACTGAGCATATAATGGCATAGTTTCTATGTAGAAAATACGATTTCTAGACATAACTTCTCTAATGTTATGTAGCGGGTTTCATAACTAATTAATGTTCTACTAATGTAATAATTAGCATGCTCTCTTTTCTCATCATCAAGTTGAGCTAACATAGCTCCTAAAGCAAAATCTGAAGCATAAATATACAAGATAAATGGGCGATCAGGTCTAGGTGGTGAAAGTACAGGTGGGTTAAGAAGATATTGTTTGAGGAGTTCAAATGCTTCCTGACATTCGTCGTCCCAATGGAAAGAGACATCCTTCTTAAGAAGCTTAAGAAAGGGTCCAGTTTTATCTACCAGCTTATCGATGAAGCGACGGATAGCTTGAAGCTTACCTTGTAGACTTCGTAATTTAGATATATTTGTGGGTGTAGGCATATCAATGATAGCTATAATCTTGAGAGGGTCAATTTCGATGCCACGTAAAGAAACTATAACCCCCAATAATTTACCGGACTTAACTCCGAATATACATTTATTTGGATTCAATCGGATAAGATATTCCCTTAACCGATTAAATACTTTTCTCAAGTCATCTAAATGGTCATCTTCTTCAGTAGAATGAGCTATAATGTCATCTACATAATCATGTAGTATATCATGCATCATATCATGAAAGATATAAGTCATGGCTCATTGATAGGTTGCACTTGCATTCTTCAAACCGAATGGCATCACTTTCCAACAAAAAGTCCCCCAAGGGGTAATAAAGGTTGTTTTAGCCTGATATTCAAGAGCTATCCTGATCTGATTATAACCAGAAAATCCATCCATTAAGGATATCATTCCACTCCCAACATTAAAATCAATGATCTGATCCATATTGGGAAGGGGAAAATCGTCTTTAGGGCATGCAACATTAATATCTCTAAAGTCTGTACAAACCCTAACCTTAGTAGCTTCTTTCTTAGTTACTAGAACTACATTCGAGATCCATTCAGCATAATCAATGGCTTGTATAAAAATAACATTCAAGAGTTTTTCTAACTCCCCTTTGACTAGTAAGGCCACTTTAGGATGCATTTTTCTAAGTTTTTGTTTAATAGGTTTAGCATCCGGATGGACTACTAGGTGATGCATAACTACAGAAGGGTCTAAAACTAGCATATCTTCATATGTCCAAGCAAAGACATCTTCATATTCTTTAAGAAATGCAATGTATTTATCCTATTTTTCTTGACTCAATTCTAATCCAATGTTGATTATGTGAGGGTTATCCTCGGTTCCAATGTTAATTTTTATGACATTTTCTACTTCCATGTGTAGATCTCTCTCAAAATTAGGTGGGGCGGGTGAAACACCCAATTCTTGTAATTCTTCCAAGGTTAGCTTGGATAATTTGTCTTGAGGAGTCATGGCCTCAAGTTGGGCTATAGTAGGTATAGAGCCATCAAAATAAAATCCATTATGTAATAATTCCTCAATGGAGACATCATGGAAGATATCTCCCTCCAACTCATCGTCGGATTCAACGATCATCTCAGGATAAGCTATAGATAGCATATTACATG
Source organism: Wollemia nobilis (assembly GCA_028583015.1). Taxonomy (NCBI): domain Eukaryota; kingdom Viridiplantae; phylum Streptophyta; class Pinopsida; order Araucariales; family Araucariaceae; genus Wollemia; species Wollemia nobilis. The sequence continues at coordinate 1,447,933 of JAQPPZ010016829.1, read as the reverse complement.
TGAATGGCTTATTTATTAAACACAAAGCATCGCATTCATCTAAATAATCTTGGTAACATATAAGATGGTCATCATCCTCAAATGGGAATGGCTAACCCTTACTAGGAAATAGGCCCACACCACATCGGGTGGGCCATGCTTCTACCTCAAAAGGTTCTTTCATACCATTCTGGAAAGGTCCCAAACCTTTCCCTTTATATCCCAATTTTAGCATTATAGGTTTGGCTTTAATATACTCATTAGTAAAATAACATCGAGCATATCCATCATAATGAGTTTTGATGTTTCTAGGTATTCTACCCCAGTCATATCCCTTATAAATAAATGCATAGCTCCCGACTTGGTAAATACTTCCCATAGGCTATGGGAGGCCCAAGGTATGAGGAGATGGTGGCAAATTATTTAAAATAAGGGAATCTTGCATAGAAGCATTCGTTTCTTTTGATATAAGAATTTTAGATAGATCGGGTAAGAGCTCGTCAGTAAGAGCATAAGAGGTAGAAGGAACATTCCCTACATCTTCTGATGCAGAAAATATGACTTTGGTGGATGTAGACGATGTAGAGGTGTCGATAGATGGGTCTATTATAGGTATGGAAGTTATAGGAGTAGAACAAGAGACATTGGTTGTGGGATTAGGATCTTTCTTAGGTCCTAATGCGGTTTGTTCAGAAGATGGTTGAGCTATATGTGGAGGTGCAACTGATGGAGAAGAAGTAGATGACATTGTGGGTGTGAGTTTCACACGTTTAGATGGATAATGAGAATTAGGATGTGTGGATGACAAAGCAGGGCAAAATTGAACTCCAATAGGTTCTACCAAAGCACACATATCAAAGGGTCTTGGATCACCATGAATGGTAACCAATTGATTCTTAAATTTGAACTTAACACATTGATGTAAGGTTGAGGGAATAGCTCGCATTGCATTGATCAAGGTGCCCAAGGGTTCGCCTATCTGTATCGTTCCAAATTTTCCGCACCCTTACCTTCAGGCTAAAGGATCCGCGCCCAGAAGGGGGATGCGAGAAGGATGGGACAATACCTCGGACTGAGAGGCCCTTTGAAGGTCCCGCCTCTTGGGGGAGGGGTATTAAGGTGATTTTTCGATGGATGGTGGGGTTCACCAGGAAACTTTTGAATGGCAGTTTCCATGCCTAGGTTGGGAATGTGTTTGATGTGTTCAATTTTATCTTTAATCATTCAAATCCTAGGTTTGGCCAAATGACTCTAAACTGTTCTATATGAAATGCAGATTTAAATGAATACAAAAAGCAAATTTGAATAGAAAACACAGAGAATAAGCTAGATTAAAAAGTCATATCTGATCCGGATGTCTGATGGAGGTTCTGATTTTTGAAGCAGTCAAGATCGCCTCTGATATGACAGGATCATCTGCGATCAGACAAGATCATCTGAGATCTGACGAATTCATCAGACGAATTCGTCAGAGACCTGCAATCAGAGAAATAGATACAAAACATAGAAAATGCAACTATTCCAACAGAGGGCAATGATGTAGAATGACAATAATAATATTAAACTGATAATTATAAACAAAACATGAGTGCATTACAATGATTTAATGACAAATTATGATTTTATCATGCATTAAAACTATATGGGTGAACTCCAAGATGCAAAATAGTAATAAGTCTAACTAATGCAAAGAAAAACAATAGATAATGGAGAAAGAATGCAAACTCAGGGCACTGATTGCCCCCAATGTTGACTGTAGTCGAAATCATCTCGAATTGGTGCGAGATCGTCCGAGATTGTACAGGATCGTCTACGACGATCTGAGCTTGCTCCGGCTGAAAAATGACAAAGTTCCTACAAGAAAATTCAAAAAGGGACAAAGGCAAATAGTGATCTAAGATATTCTAATGCAAATAAAACTCGAAGTACAGAAAAATTCAGCCAGGGGAATGTCAAGGGGAGGGCCTAAGATTAAATAGGCATAGGAAGGAGGTTGGGAGGTTGGAGATCATCCCAATTTGGGAGATCTCCAACGGGGGAAGTCTCTAACCGCACAGACACGCTTTTGCCCAAGTTAGAGACGTCGTTGAAACAGAAGCTAATTATGAAAAATCAGTTTTGGGACGAAATCGTCTGGACGTTCTAGTCTAGACGAAATCGTCCGATCTGAGGCGATATCGTCTGATCGGCGATGATATCATCCAACGGTCACAAAAAATCCTAAAAATGGTATGAAAAATGAGGAAAGTGGTTTAACAGGCGGTTAACGGGCGGTTCGGGGTTAAAATTTGAATTTGAATTATTACTAAGGTAATTTTAATTATTGCTAAGGTTTACTGCGCCAATTTTAGGGTGCTACATTTTGCCCCCTCTTTAGCAAATTTTCCAAAGAAAATGCGTTAAAGATGAGTTCTTCTCGATCTATGAGAAAGCAAAAATTATTCCCATTTTTAGGCGACGATTCTAGGTCGAATCGTACGACAACTTACTATGGTGCCCCCTCCGTGTTTTTACCCAAATCGAACGTTTGAGGTAAAAACGTGGAAAAACAAAATTTTAAAAATGTTTTTAATTGTTTTTGAATAAAATTAAGAAAAATAGGGTAAAACCCTAATTCATTGTTACTGTTCATTTTCTTGGTTTCTAGAGCTCTGCAGACAAGATGGTCGAGACAGCGCATAGATCGACAGAGGTCCGACGCGGGCTACGGGTAAGGGTCCAAACTTAATTTAGAATGCTTTAATTTTGAATTTCATGCTTTTTAGATTAATTTTGAATGATTTTTGAGCATCATGGCCATTTTTGGGCCGTCGACGTCATCGGGATGAAATCGTCTCGATTTCACCGAAATCGACGATATGGGGACGATTTCGTCCAATAAGGGATGATTCCCTCTTGCGAAATCGGAGACGAATTTGCTCAAATTTTGGACGATATCATCCAATAGTGGACGATATCATCATTTGTATGAAAGTGAACTTATTTTACTTGCATTTTTAATGATTTAATGATTTTTATTGTTTTGTTGTTTATGTTGCAGAGAGGATTACTAAAGAGCCAGGAATGGAAATACGAGGGTCTAAAGGATGACTTGGCCGCTCTATCTCAGGCAGAGTGAGATCAGTTGGCTCAATTTGGCTTGCAGCACGTGGCAGATATGCCACAAGTTTCTACAGATATGGGGCTATTGACAGCCCTAGCAGAGAGGTGGTATCCGGGTTCTTCTTGTTTTTGATTACCGATAGGGGAGATGACTCCCACATTGGAGGATGTATGGAGGATTTTGAGGATCCCCATACAAGGATGGCTAATAACTCCCACGGCCAATCAGGGCCACACGATGATGCGACTATGCAGAGATCCGAGCTTCACCCTGGAGAAGGGCGGAGTGAACATCGAGTCGCTATGCCAGATGCCTGGGGCATCTAGACTGACACAGGTTTTGGCTAGGGTGGTAGGTGGTCTGCTGCTATGCCATCAGAGTGGATGCAGACTACCATGGCTACTGATAGATGTGGTCTACGACATGAGAGACCACGGGTACAGGTTTGCTTGGGGGAGCTTTGTACTATGCCGATTGTATAGGATCCCGCATGGGGTCGTATACAAGGGCGGCCGATGTCTAGTCATGACATCACTACTACAGGTTTGGTGCTGGGAGCACATCGTGGTGCGGAGGCCGATAGGGCTCCCAATGATAGGGATTGACGGGGAGAGGCCCCGAGTTTTCTACTGGTGGCTTCGAAGAGGGTCACAACGATGGATAGATCTCGCCGATGTCCCGGAGACTACTTGATGACCTTGTCTCCGACCAGATCACCTGGAGGCCTTGGAGAGATCATCCAGGGTGGGCCGAGGATGGACAGGAGCTGGCTCGCATCAGGCAAACCTGCTGGCTGAGGATGGAGAGGGGAGAGGTGGAGCTCCACCGCTATGACCGAGTTTTGAGGTAGTTCGGTCTACAGTAGGGGATCCCATCTCTCAGGGACTACGAGTTTTCTCGGACCATCCGGGATAACACTACAGTTAGTGGGGCTCCAGATATGCAACGATTCTAGAGTCAAGACATGGATGATGCCCCCATCCAGCCAATGGATGGTGATGACGCTAGGGTTGTCGATGGCTACGATGCCTGGTACGTAGGCATCCGCCCTCCTCGGATGACGAGGGCTCAGGGTCCGATTCACGCAGTTGTGCATCGGATGGGGAGGCGGCACCAGGCGGCCATTGAGGTGGCACAGGGTCATGATGGGAGAGAGCAGAGGAGACCACAAGCTCAGTAGAGGCCACGACAATGGGAGAGGAGGGAGGAGAGACCCCCTTCTCCATGGAGAGAGAGGCCACCATCGCCCGATAAGGGCAAGGGTGTCGAGGTAGGAGAGAGTAGCGAGATGGCTACTCTTCGGGTGGAGACTGTTCGTCTCCAGGCTCAGGTGCAGGCCTTGTAGGATGAGGCTGCACGACACCGAGAGGAGGCCACACAGCTCAGAGATGAGGTCGCATGCCTCAGAGCATGGAGCGGAGGGGCGAGCACTCGGGACCTAGCATGGGCTATTGCCCAGATCACATTCTACCAGATGCTATACTACCATATGGTGCCAGAGGGGCAGAGGTTACCACTGCCGACCCCCATTATAGAGCCTGTCATGATGAGGTCATCGAGGACATCATCACGATCAAAGTCCAGGACTCATAGCACCACACGGACTGCGATGGGGCCACCTCGTCCACCTCAAGGTGGGGGAGGAGATGAGGCTGAGAGCTCGAGGGCTTCTCGAGGCTAGCTGCTACAGACTGGGCTACACAATTGATACATAGTGTTTATTATTTTTGATAGAGGATTGAGTATGCCGAGGTACGATTGTGGCATACCGATCCAGTTTTGAGATGATGTATATATTGTTGATATATATATATATGATGAGATATTTTTGATCATATGACTTGTCTTATGTGTTTGTATGATGCTTTAATGTTTTGGTGTGATTGATTTGATGATTCATGTAATTATGTCATTTGGAAATATTATGGTTTGAATGTCATGCTTTTAAAATTTAAAATGAAATAATCTGATGTAAACAAATTGGTTGTTTGTGGGGTAATTTGATAAAAATAAAAGGGACTTCTAACAATAATTTCAAAGGACATTGTCGCTATTATAGACCATTTCATGGAGTCGCCGCTCGCTAGGTCGTCAAGCTAATCCCAGTATAGAAATATTGTTAAAAGTAAAAGAGTGCTTAAGAGACTGTCTTAAGACTTTGTGTTGATAGAAATGATGATGGTTTGATGATGATTTGTTTTCAGATTTTCATAAAAATAGTATGCATGAAATATTTTAAAATGATTTTTGCTAGGCATAAATTCCTAAGTGTGATAAAATTTTTGAACAATTCCTTAGAATTTATACCATGGTTGCAATATTGAATTTGAACATAATGACATGAAATAGAATAAGTGTTCGTTTGTTTGAAAGCATAATTGTGTAACATAATGATTTAAGTCATATGTTTTTTATGATTTTAAATAGATGGGAAAATAAAATTAAAACAATGGTTTGCGCTAGGCATAGAATATTTAGGTATAGACTTATACCATCATCGCAAAATCCAAAGAAGAAAATAATAGTTTTATTGCATGGTTGATTTTTAATTTTTGAAAATAAACATAAAATATGAAGATGAGGACTTGTGCTAGGCATAAAATTCCAATTTTGGTTTTGGAACTATACCATCATCGTGAAAGTCAAAAGTTATATATAAATGTAACTTTATTGCATGTTTTTTAAAAATGATTTTGATTTTTTTGGTAATGCATGTAGTTGTCTTTATACTAAACAACTGTTCTCAGAGAAGAAAATGAAATTATTCTAGACAATTTGCAAAAATATTTCAAAGTATCTTAAAGACAAAAGTTAGATTTATAAGGAATCCCATGTGCGTATGTGAGTTCATTTCCAATCTTGATTTATCATAATGATACACAAAATCTCTCAAATACAAATGTGTGTGCGATTGTATTGTTCATTTACCAGTTTTGAGCAAGATAATTTGATACAAGTGATTTGAATTAACCAAATAAGTGTTCATTAACCATGATTTAGATGCATATAACCATACCGGACTACTATGTAAGTCGGGTTATCAAGAGCTAGCTAATCCATAAGCGGACATAGGTCTGTACAAAAGAAGGTCGCTAATGTGACAGACATATCACCACGCTAGGAGTTACCCAAGGCCAAGCGGGTTGGGCACAAACCACCTGTTATGGGGCTTACCTCACAGCTTTCGAATAATTGAGAATTCCAGGGATTCAAGCTCATCAACCCTTCTTTTCTTTTCAATGGGTAGGGAAAGGGATTTTATTGCTTTTGCTTTTGCTTTCTTTTGCTTCTTCTTTCTTTTCTTTTTTTTTTTTTTGTACTTTTGTATTTTTGCTTTGATATTTGAGATAATGCTGAAATAACCTTTTTCTCTTTTTTTTTTTCTTTTTCTTTTCTTCCTATGCTAGGGATACTTGCTCGGATTAGCTGTAGAGCAAGGGATTTTTATTCTGGGTAGGGGTGAGCTTGTCCTTTTGTCAATTCTCAAAGATTCTAGACCATGTGCATGATAGGATAGCAGGGGAAACTTTTCGCTCAAGAAACCACTTCTACTATGTAGCATAGCATGGACATTACAAATATAATCATTTTATTGTGAAAGGATATGCTTGGTTTAAGTAAATAACAAGATCAATTCTCCATGCTCAAACTTTATTTAATTGAATTTTGTGGACTTTGATATAAGAGAGATTAGTAATCATGCCAGATAAAATCAAGATATTTATTCATGTGAATGTGAAAGTGAGGGATTCCAAATAAATGCTAATTTATCCAAAATAATTTGAAAATATAACTGCAATATGTCACAATTTGAGAAGTACAAAAATAAAAGATGTTTTTGAAGATTTTGATGATTTTGGATGTTTTTATATTTTTAAGTTTATAAATTGAAAGAAATACAAGATAGTGGTTTTTTGAAATATTTTAAACAAATATATACAATGATGAAATGACCAATTTTTTATGCATAGTAACGTTTAAGATGCAAAATGTTCATGGGTTCTTTAAGTTCTTTACCATCTAAGGTAGATAATTTGTATGCTCCCGATTCAAATTTAGCAGTTGATAATATATGGTCCAAGCCAGCTTGGGCTCAAATTTACCTTTAAGGTCTTTAGTTGCATTAGTATTTTTTTGATTTTCTTTTAAAACAAGGTCGCCGACCTCAAAGGATCGATGACGAACTTTCTTAGCATATGATCTTTTAAGCTTGTTTTGGTAGGCACGAAGATGCTCCAAAGCATTGATGCGCTTTTCATCTAGGAGTTCCAGCTGACTGAGTCTGCCAGCTCGATATTCATCTCCTACTTCGGTATCTTGAAGTAGTAGAGCCAAAGAAGGAACTTCTAATTCAAAGGGAAAAACAGCTTCAGCGCCATAAACCAAAACAAAAGGTGAAGTACCTATGGGAGTACGAACGCTAGTGCGATATGCCCACAAAGCTGGATATAATTGAATGTGCCAGTCGCGGCCAGATTTATTGACCAATTTTTTGAGAATTTTGATTAAGGTTTTGTTAGAAGCTTCTGCTTGGCCATTACCCTAAGGATAATAGGGAGTGGACCAACGATGTTGAATCTTATATTTTTGGCATAATTTCTTAACATCTTTATTTTTGAAACAAGTTCCATTGTCTGAGATGAGATTTGCAGGAATTTCGAACCTACAAATGATTTGATTAAAAATAAATTTAGAGACTTGTGTTCCAATGCAAGAAGCTAAAGGCATAGCTTCAACCCACTTCGTGAAATACTCAGTGGTGGTTATGATGAATTTGTGTCCATTAGATGACACAGGATTAATTTTGCCAATAATGTCTAAGCCCCATTTTGAAAAGGGCCAAGGAGATGAAATAGCCTGTAGTTCTTGTGCAGGGGCATGGACAAGGTCAGCATGTTTCTGGCACTTGTCGCAATGGCGCACATAATCATGTGCATCATTCTCCATGGTAGGCCAAAAGTATCCTATCCTAAGGAGCTTTTTAGCAATGACACTACCACTGAAGTGTCCTCCACAAGATCCATCGTGGGCTTCACTCAAAGCTGATCTGGATTCTTCTAAATTCAAACATCTCAATAGGATACCTTCAAAAGATCTCCTATATAAAGTATTGCCAATTATTACAAATCGACTTGCTCGTCTACGTAATAACCGATGCTGGTTTCTATTAGAACTCGGCAGGAAAGTCCCATTGTGAAGAAAATCAAATATATCCGTATACCAAGGTTCAGGAGTAGTTTCATTGATTAGAAACACATCCAAAGGTTCTAAGCATGACTTATTTGAAGCGGGTTCCTGGAGTCGACGAATAATGATGGTGGCATATTCGTCATCTAACTCCAAGGGTAGAAGAGATGCAGCTGTAGCCATAGCGTCAGCCGCACGGTTGCTAGTTCGAGGAATAGCTTCCAAGGTAACTTGATCAAATAGAGATATTAATTGTAAAACATATGCTTTATATGGGCACAATTTATCATCTCTGGTCTGATAAAATTCATTAATTTGGTTTATAACAAGTTGAGAATCACCAAAAACTAGCAGATGTTTAATTTTTAGCGCCAAGGCAGCTCGTAATCCAAGGATTAGAGCTTCATATTCAGTAGTATTATTGGTGCAAGCAAATGTTAATTTAAAGGACAAAGGTATAATGTGTTTTTGTGGAGATATTAAAATAATACCTGCACCAGCCCCACTCATGCATCGGGCTCCATCAAAGTATAAGGACCATTGTTCAACATGGTCTGCCTCTAATTGAAGGCATTCATCGAGAAACTCAATGATGAGGGGATGGGTAGACTCTAAGGGTGCAACAGACTAATTGATCTGCTATGATTTGACCCTTAACAGACTTCTGTCCTATAAACGTGAGTTCAAACTCGCTTAGAGCAAGAACCCACTTTGCTATGCGACCCGATAAATAAGGTCGACTCATGAGATACCGCAAGGGATCATATTTAGCAATGACATAAGTTTTCTGACTGAGCATATAATGGCATAATTTCTACATAGAAAATATGACTGCTAGACATAGTTTTTCTAATGTTGTGTAGTGGGTTTCATAACTAATTAAAGTTTGGCTAATATAATAATTAGCACGTTCTCTTTTCTCATCATCAAGTTGAGCTAACATAGCTCCTAAAGCAAAATCTAAGCTGAAATATACAGGATAAATGGGCGATCAGTGTCTAGGCGGTGAAAGCACAGGTGGGTTAAGGAGGTATTGTTTGAGAAGTTCAAAAGCTTCCTTACATTCGTCGTCCCAATTAAAAGGGACATCCTTCTTAAGAAGCTTAAGAAAGGGACCGGTTTTGTCCGCTAGCTTATCGATGAAGCGACGGATAGCTTGAAGCTTACCTTGTAAACTTCGTAACTCAGATATATTGGTAGGTGCGGGCATATCAATGATAGCCACAATCTTGAGAGGGTCGATTTCGATGCCACGTAAAGAAACTATAACCCCTAATAGTTTATCGGACTTAACTCCGAATATGCATTTAGCAGGATTTAGTCGGATAAGATATTCCCTTAACCGATCAAACACTGTCCCTAAGTCATTTAAATGATCATCTTCTTTGATGGAATGAGCTATGATATCATCTACGTAATCATGTAGGATATCATGCATCATGTCATGAAAAATATAAGTCATAGCTCGTTGATAGGTTGCACCTACGTTCTTTAGGCCGAATGGCATCACTTTCCAACAAAAGGTACCCCAGGGGGTAATAAAGGCTGTTTTAGCCTGATCTTCAGGAGCTATCCTGATCTGATTATAACCAGAAAATCCATCCATTAGGGACATCATTCCACTCCCAACAGTAAAATCAATGATTTGATCCATGTTTGGAAGAGGAAAATCATCTTTAGGGCATGCAACGTTAATATCTCTAAAGTCCATGCAAACCCTAACTTTGGTAGCTTCTTTCTTGGTGACTAGAACTACATTCGAGATCCATTCAGCATAATCAATAGCTTGTATAAAAACAACATTCAGGAGTTTTTCTAACTCCCCTTTGACTAGCAAGGCCACTTTGGGATGCATTTTTCTAAGTTTTTGTTTAACAGGTTTAGCATCCGGATGGACTACTAGGTGATGCATGACTACATAAGGGTCTAAACTCTGGCATATCTTCATATGTCCAAGCGAAGACATCTTCATATTCTTTAAGGAATGCAATGTATTGCTCTTGTTTTTCTTGACTTAATTCTGATCCAATATTGATTATGTGGGGATTATCCTCAGTTCCAATGTTAACTTTAATGACGTTTTCTACTTCCATGTGTAGATCTCTTTCAAAATTAGGTGGGGGGGTGAAACGCCCAATTCTTGTAATTATTTTAAGGTTAACTTGGATAATTCATCTTGAGGAGTCGTGGCCTCAAGTTGGGCTATAGTAGGTATAGAACCATCAAAATAAAAACCATTGTGTAACATTTCCTCAACGGAGACATCATGGAAAATATCTCCTTCCAACTCATCATCGGATTCAACAATCATTTCAGGATAAGCTATGGATAGCATATTGCATGTAAATGGCTGATTTTTTAGAGGCAAATCATCACGCCCATCCAAATAATCTTGATAACATATGAGTTGATCATCATCTTCAAAAGGGAAGGGTTGACCCTTACTAGGAAATAGGCCCACACCACATCGGGTGGGCCATGGTTCTACCTCAAAGGGTTCTTTCATACCATCTTGGAAAGGTCCCAAGCCTTTCCCTTTATATCCCATTTTAAGCATTATAGGTTTAGCTTTAATATACTCATTAGTAAAATAACATCGAGCATATCCCTCATGATGAGTTTTGATGTTCCTAGGTATTCTTCCCCAGTCATATCCCTTATAAATGAAGGCACAACTCCCGACTTGGTAAGTACTTCCCATAGGTTGTGGGAGGCCCAAAGTACGAGGAGATGGCGACAAATTACTTAAGATAATGGAATTTTGCATAGAAGCATTTGTTTTTTCTGATATAAGAATTTTAGATAAATCATGTAAGAGTTCATCAAAAAGAGCATAAGATGTAGAAGGATCATTCCCTATATCTTTAGATGTGGAAGGTATGATAGATGTAGATAATGTGGAGGTGTTAATAGATGGGTCTATAGGTTTTGAAATTATAGGGATGGAACATGAAGGATTGGTTGTGGATTTAAGATCTTTTTGAGGTTCTAGTGTGGTTTGTTTAGAAGATTGTTGAGCTATATATGAGGGTGAAATTAATGGAGGAGAAATAGATGAAGTTATGGGTGTGTGTTTCACAGGTTTAGATGAAAAATAAGAATTAGGATGTGTGGATGACAGAGCAGGGCAAAATTGAACTCCAACAGGTTCTTCCAAAGCACACATATCAAAGGGTCTAGGATCACCATGGATAGTGACCAACTGATTTTTAAATTCGAATTTAACACATTGGTGTAAAGTTGATGGGACAACCCGCATTGCATTGATCCAAGGATGACCCAAGAGTATATTGTATGATGTGGGGCAATGTACAATAAACACGGTCGTATCTAAGGTTCTCGGACCAACTTGCAATGGGATGGTGATAACTCCACACGTTTCTTGTGTTTCGTCATTGAAAGCTTTTATGATCATGTCACTTTTCTTCATTTCATCACTTCTAAACCCAAATATTTGGTAGAAGTCAAAAGTGCAAATATTTAGAGATGAACCATTATCAATCAAGACCCTTTTGACTGCTACATCTCCTATTAGGGCAGTAATATATAAGGGGTTATCCTTATGTAAACTATGTTGTGGTATATCTTTATCCCGAAAGTCAATACAATCAACTTCTCTAGTGATGATAGTATTGGTCATGGCTTCAGGTTGAATGTTTTGTGGTACCATCATTTGGCTTAATGTAAGCATCAATTCATCTCTATGGGTAGGAGAAGATCTTAATAAGTCCAAAAGGGAAATTCTGGCTGTAGTATTGGATAATTGCTCATTAATATTATAAGGAGGTTTAGATTGAACATTAGGAGCATGATTCCCTTTATTGGGATTTTTCAAAACAAATGGAGTTGATCCATCATTCTGATTTGGTTCTTGTTGAGAATTTTGAGCTTGTTGTCTGGTAACGACTCCGATGGTACCTACAATGTTATATTGAGGATGCTGAATAGGTCTTGGTCTAGCATTTATAGCTTGTTCATTAGGAAGGAATTGATTAGAAGAGGGTCGAGTAGTAACTCTTCTAGGAAATGGTTCTTCCGAAACCATAGAATCTATGATAGGTTGAATAGGATCTGATTCATCTTCAGAACTATTCGATTGATTTGAGGTGATGTCTATTTCACTTTTAGTATCCGATTCTACATCACTGAGATCCGGTGTTTGAATATTATGTAGGGGCCTGGTCGTGACCATGGATAAAGTTGTGTCAAATTTTTGTAAATCATGATTAGGTAAATGTCCACTAATAGTTCCTACATATCGGGTAGGAGGAGGGACATTATGATGCTCAATTTGATTGGCCACCTCTTTACCATGTTTTGGTAAAGGATGTTGAAATATATCTAATGATTGATTAGCATTTTGATTTTGATTTTGGGGAATGTTCTTTTGAGCATTATTAGGAGCATTTTGTTTAGGTTGGAAGGCTTGCACCTCCATCTCATTATTATCAATCAGATCTTGTATTTTATGTTTTAACCTTTTACAAGAGTTGGTAGAGTGTCCAGGCCCTCTATGGAAATCATAGTGTAAATCGGCTCTGTATCCGGGTATGGTTGGATCATGTTCCCGGATATTAGGTAATTGAATCAAACCTCTTTCGAGTAATTGGGGTAGAATAGTTGATAATGGTTGATTCAATCTAGTAAACTCTCGAGGAGGTTTATCAAGAGGTTTCAATATAAATTTTTTTGTTGTCTTCGTTGTATTGATATTAGCAACATTTTTGCTATCAGTGACTCCGTCACCTACAACTTGTTTGTTTTTATATTGATTTCTGGATGTTTTCTCATCATCTTTCTTCCTAAGCTGGCCTCTCCTAATGAGAGCATCTTCTACTCTTCGAGCTAAGTCTATAGCCTGATCGAAGGTAGTTAAGGTAGCAGTTGATAACTCATAAGATATTTGTTCTTGCAAATTATTAATAAAAATGTCCAACATTTCCCTATAAGGTAGCACAAAGTGCAGTTTTCCTATCAACTGCCTCCATCTAGCTAAGAAATCAGCAAAACATTCATCTTTGTCTTGTTTTAAGTTGTACAAATCTTTAATGGTTACATGCCTTTCGATATAGGCACTAAATTGATGCACAAAAGATTCAGCGGTCTCTTCAAAATTTCTCAAAGAATGAGTGGGCAATTGATAGTACCACTCTAATGCCATTCCTCCTAAAATTTTTGGGAACATTTTTAGTAATAACAAGTCATCATGTGATATATCATGACATGCTATCCTAAACATGCGAAGATGCTCTATGGGATCTTCAGTTCCTTTATATATAGGCAGGACGGGCATGGGAAAGTGTTTAGGGTATGGTTGTGCTACAACCATAGGATCTAGAGGTTGACTACACATCTCTCGATAATTGTACGAGGGACGGTAGGGATCTATCTGGTCCATGCGGGAAGCTAACTGTTTCACCATGGCTTCCAGATTATTGGTTTGCCCACCATATTGGTTTGGTAGGGTATTAATATGGGATTGGTGAGCATATGATGGAGGGACATGAAGATTAGATGCTATATTGCTATTGTGTAAATTGTTGGTAGGAAGGGTGTTATGAAGAAGTTTTGAAGTTGTATTATGTTGTATCCCAGATTGTTGAAAATTGGTGTTTGGCTTCATTTTAGGTTTTTGTCGATTTGAAGCATATTGATCAATAGTTTGGCGAAATAAAGCAGTGAATGAAGGTCTCTTTTGTGTGGGAATGATTTTAGGCTCAATAACAGGTTCCTTAGGAGGTTGGGTAACCTATTGTTTTTGCATGTTCTGAATTATAGTGGCCATATCCATATTGGATGGTCCAGCTTTATCACTTTCTTGATCAACGAAGGACAAGGGATTAGTGTGCATGTTAAATCCTTCTTCTAGGATTGCTTGAGTTTCACTAATTTGTCCCCTATCAATACGAACTGCCATATTAAGAGCACCAATATTATTATTGAAGAATTTCCAGAAATGATCTATGTTATCAAAAGTAACAGTTTCGTCTGGAGCCATTCTAGGGGATGAGGATCCTTCCTCTCTAACATTTTCTTGTTGTTCATTTTCTTCAACTAGGTCATCTTCTGGGTCGTTCTAGAGTTTCTCCTTCTGGAATTGGATCCTCAGGAAGGGCATTTAATTTTTTTGTTTTCTTTCCTAACCAATCTTCTTCTTCTTCTTCTTCAGTTTGTTTACCATTCCTAAGTCTAGTCATTGTGCTTAAACTTAGATTTCAGCAAATATATATATATATATATATATATATATATGCAACAAGCTTAAGAGGTATATATTTTAATTATATACCTACTATAGTATTTAAAATAAAATGTTTTGGTTTTGTTATGTTTTTTTGGTTTTTCTTGTTTTTTATAACAATATTATAAAGATAACAAACAACACACAAAACGCAAGAAATAATAATAATGAAAGCAATGATCTAGTTTTCTATAAACAATTTATAAATATCATTAATGGGCTCAAGTTCTTCAGGAGTCATGAAATGTTCTTCTTCAAATTGAAAATTGTTTTTCAAGAAGTCAACAAAGTGTGCTATAGTGATATTATCTGTTTCAGACTCTGGTCTGGTAGAAGTAAAGCTCGTGGCAATACTCTCGATATAACACAGCTCTAGGAACTCTATTCCATATTTCCCTATCCGTAAGAACGACCTCTTGATCTTCTACACGACCTAGGAATTGGTGTATAATGGCTGCATTCTCGAGGTATTCCTCGAAGGTGAACAATTCTGAAGACACAAGAGCTCTCCTATAAGCTAACCACCTATGGCAAGCTCTCTGAAGTTCATGATAAAAAATGAGTTGATGAGGATCCAGGATTCTATCTAGGACAAGCCTCTTGATTTGTTTAAGCTCTGTTGACCTAGATGAAATGATACCTAGTCTCCTATCAAGTTCGTCCCACAAAAGTTGGACTCTATATGTTTGAGATGTTCTAAACAAAGAATCAACCTCTATGGCTATTAATTGATTTTCAACATTTATAGTAACTGCTTGTCTTTTCTTAGGAGCTACCATCTAAACATGATATGCAACTTAGTAGTTTTCTAATGATTTTAAATGAATCTATGTTTTTTTTTTTGTTTTTTTTTTCAAAAGGTTTTAGTTTCACGTCGGGTTCACCAAAATGTATCGTTCCAAATTTTCTGCACCCTTACCTTCAGGCTAAAGGATCCGCGCCCGAAAGGGGGATGCGAGAAGGATGGGACAATACCTCGGACTGAGAGGCCCTTTGAAGGTCCCGCCTCTCGGGGGAGGGGTATTAAGGTGATTTTTTGACGGATGGTGGGTTCACCAGGAAACTTTTGAATGGCAGTTTCCATGCCTAGGTTGGGAATGTGTTTGATGTGTTCAATTTTATCTTTAATCATTCAAATCCTAGGTTTGGCCAAATGAATCTAAACTATTCTATATGAAATGCAGATTTAAATGAATACAAAAAGCAAATTTGAACAGAAAACATAGAGAATAAGCTAGATTAAAAAGTCATATCTGATCCGGATGTCTGATGGAGGTTCTAATTTTTGAAGCAGTCAAGATCGCCTCTGATATGACAGGATCGTCTGTGATCAGACAAGATCATCTGAGATCTGACGAATTCGTCAAAGACTTGCAATCAAAGAAATAGATACAAAACACAGAAAATGCAACTATTCCAACAGAGGGCAATGATGTAGAATGACAATAATAATATTAAACTGATAATTATAAACAAAACATGAGTGCATTACAATTATTTAATGACAAATTATGATTTTATCATGCATTAAAACTATATGGGTGAACTCCAAGATGCAAAATAGTAATAAGTCTAACTAATGCAAAGCAAAACAATAGATAATGGAGAAAGAATGCAAACTCAGGGCACTGATTGCCCCCAATGTTGACTACAGTCGAAATCATATCGAATTGGTGCGAGATCATCCGAGATTGTACAAGATCATCTACGATGATCTGAGCTTGCTCCGATTAAAAAATGACAAAGTTCCTGCAAGAAAATTCAAAAAGGGACAAAGGCAAATAGTAGTCTAAGATATTCTAATGCATGTAAAACTCGAAGTACAGAAAAATTCAGCCAGGGGAATGTCAAGGGGAGGGCCTAAGATTAAATAGGCATAGGAAGGAGGTTGGGAGGTTGGAGATCATCCCAATTTGGGAGATCTCCAATGGGGGAAGTCTCTAACCGCGTAGACATGCTTTTGCCCAGGTTAGAGATGTCATTGAAACAAAAGCTAATTATGAAAAATTAGTTTTGGGACAAAATCGTCTAGACGTTCTAGTCCAGACGAAATCGTTCGATCTGAGGCGATATCGTCTGATCGGCGACGATATCATCCAACGGTCACAACAAATCCTAAAAATGGCATGGAAAATGAGGAAAGCGGTTTAACAGGCGATTCGGGGTTGAAAATTTAAATTTGAATTATTACTAAGGTAATTTTAATTATTGCTAAGGTTTACTGCGCCAATTTTAGGGTGCTACAGTGCTCTGTGTCCTGGGATATATCAGTTCTTTTTATTTCATCACTTCTAAACCCAAATATTTGGTAGAAGTCAAAAGTGCAGATATTTAAAGATGAACCATTATCAATCAAAACTCGTTTGACTGCTACATCTCCAATTAAGGTAGTAATATACAAGGGGTTATCTTTATGTAAACTATGTTGAGGTATGTCTCTATCCCAGAATTCAATACAATCAACTTCATGAGTTATTATAGTATTTGCCATGGCTTCAGGTTGAATGTCTTGTGGTACCATCATCTGGTTTAATGTGAGCATTAATTCATCTCTATGTGTAGGAGAAGATCTTAAAAGGTCCAAGAGGGAAATTATAGTTGTAATATTTGATAATTGTTCATTAATATTATAAGGAGGTTTAGGTTGAACATTAGGTGCATGATTCCCTTTATTAGGAACCTTCAAAACAAATGGAGTTGATCCACCATTATGAATTTGATCTTGTTGAGAATTTTGAGCCTATTGTCTAGTAACAGCTCCGATGGTACCCACAATATTATTCTGTGGATGATGAATGGGTCTTGGTCTAGCATTTATAGCTAGCTCATTAGAAATTAATTGGTGAGATGATGGTCTAGTAGTGACTCTTCTTGGAAATGGTTCTTCTGGAACCATATGACTTGTGATAGGGTGAATAGTATCCGATTCATCTTTAGAGCTATTCGATTGATTTGATGTGATTTCCATATCACTCTTAGTCTCATATTCTGTATCACTAAGATCATGTATCTGAATATTATATAGAGGCCTGGTTGTAACCACAGATAAAGTTGTGTCAAAGATTTCCATATCATGAGCAGGTAAATGCCCACTAATAGTTCCTACATATCGGGCAGGAGGAGGAACATTATGATGTTCAATTTGATTAGCCACCTCCTTACCATGTTTTGGTAAGGGATGTTGAAATATGTCCAATGACTGATTGGCGTTCGATTCTGGTTTTGTGGGGTGTTCTTTTGAGCATTATTAGGAGGATTTTGCTTAGGTTGAAAGGCTTGCACCTCCATCTCATTGTTATCAATCAAGTCTTGTATTTTATGTTTTAATATTTTACAAGAGTTGGTAGTGTGTCCAGGTCCTCTATGGAAGTCACAGTGTAAATCAGTTCTGTATCCGGGTATAGTTGGATCAGGTTCCCGGATATTTGGTAATTGAATCAAACCTCATTCTAATAATTGTGGTAGAATAGTTGATAAAGGTTGATTTAACCTAGTAAATTCTCGAGGAGGTCTATCAGGAGGTTTCAGTACAAACTTCTCCGCTATCTTTGCAACATTAACATTAGAAATATTTTTACTATCGGTGACTCCATCACCCACAACTTGTTTATTCTTATATTGATTTTTGGATGTTTTCTCATCATCTTTCTTTTTAAGCTAGCCTCTCCTAATGAGAGCATCTTCCACTCTTCGGGATAAGTCTATAGCCTGATCGAAGGTGGTCAAGGTAGTAGTTGATAATTCGTAAGATAGTTGCTCTTGCAAATTATTAATAAAGATGTCCAACATCTCCCTATAAGGTAACACAAAGTGCAATTTTCCTATCAATTGTCTCCACCTAGCTAGGAAATCAGAAAAGCATTCATCTTTGTCTTGTTTTAAGTTGTACAAATCTTTAATGGTCACATGTCTTTCGATGTAGGCACTAAATTTATGAACAAAAGACTCGGAATTTTCTTCAAAATTCCTCAAAGAATTAGTGGGTAATTGATAATACCACTCTAATGCCATTCCTCCCAAGATTTTTGGGAATATTTTTAGTAATAACAAGTCATCATGTGATATATCATGACATGCTATCCTAAACATACGAAGATGCTCTATGGGATCTTCGGTTCCTTTATATATGGGAAGAACAGGCATAGGAAAATGTTTAGGATATGGTTGTGCTACAACTATAGGATCTAAAGGTTGACTACACATCTCTCGATAATTGTACGAGGGATGGTAGGGATCTATCTGGTCCATGCGGGAAACTAACTGTTTCACCATGGTTTCAAGATTACTAGTTTGTCCACCATATTGGTTCAATGGGACATAGGTATGGGATCTATGAGTGTATGATGGTGTGACACAAGGATTAGATGTTATATTGCTATTATGCAAAGTGTTGGTAGGAAGAGTATTATGAAGAGGATTTGTAATAGTATTATGTTGTACCTTAGGTTGTTGGTAATTGGTGTTCAGTTTTTTTTGGGGTTTTTTTTGATTTGAGGTATATTGATCAAGAGCTTGGAAAAATAGAGCAGTAAATGATGGTTTCTTTTGTGCGGGAATGACCCTAGGCTTGTTAATAGGCACTTTAGGTGGTTGGGTAACCTGTTGTTGTTGCATGTTCCAGATCACGGCTACTATATCCAAATTGGATGGTCCAGCTTGATCACTCTCTTGTTCAATAAAGGACAAGGGATTAGTGCGTGTTTGAAATACTTCTTCTAGAGTTGCTTGAGTGTCACTAATTTGATCCTTGTCCATATGGACTACTCTATTAAAAACACCAATATTAGTGTTAATGAACTTCCAAAATTGTTCCATGTTTTCAAAAGTGATAGCTCCTCCCGGAGACATTTTAGGGGATGAGGATCCTTCCTCTCTATTAATTTCTTCTTGTTCATTTTCTACAGACAAGCTCTTCTTCTTGCTGGTCTAGGGTTCCTTCTTCCGGAACTTGGTCCTCAGGAGGGACATTTTGGTCAGTTAATGGTCTTCCTAACCAATATTCATCTTCTTCGGTTTGTTTTCCATTCCTAAGTCTAGGCATTGTGCTAAACTTAGGTTTTAGCAAATATATATATATATATATATATATATATTTTTTTTTTTTTTTATATATATATGTGGTAGGGTTGAGAGGTATATATTTTAACTATATACCTACTATAATATTTTAAAAGGAAAATGTTTTGTTTTTGTTTTTTTTTTTTTGTGATTATATTATTATTTTGCGAGAATAAAAATAAAAAATAGCATGCTAGTTGCAAGAAATAACAATAGTAAAAAGAATGACTTCGTTTTCTATGAATAGTTTATGGATATCATTGATAGGGTCAAGTTCATCAGGAGTCATGAAATGCTCCTACTCAAATTGAAAGTTGTTTTTCAAGAAATTGACAAAGTGTGCTATGGTAATATGATCTATTTCAAACCCTGACATGTAAAAATAAAGTTCATGGCAATACTCTCGATACAACACAACTCTAGGAACTCTATTCCATATATTTCTATCCATAAGAATGACTTCTTGATCCTCTATACGAGATAGAAATTTATGTACTACAACTGCATTCTCAAGGTATTCCTCAAAGGTGTATAATTCAGAAGACACAAGTGCTCTTTTATCCGCTAACCACCTATGGCAAGCTCTCTGAAGTTCATGGTACAAAGTCACCTGATTAGGATCCAAGATTCTATCTAGGACAAACCTCTTAATTTGCCTAAGTTCTACGAGATCCTGGATTCAATAATATCCATTCTCCTATCATGTTCATCCCACAAAGATTGACCTCTATTTGTTTGAGGTACTCTAAGCACAGAAGTAATCTCTATGGCCATTAATTTATTTTCAACATTTATGGAGACTGCTCGTCTTCTATTATAATCTACCATCTAAATATGATATGCAAATTTAACAATTTTCTAATGATTCTAGATGTTCTTAATAATGTGTTTTTTTTTTTTGGATTGTTTTCAAAAGGTGTTTTAGTTTCATGTCGAGTTCACCAAAATGTATCGCCCAAATTTTTTGCACCCTTACCTTCAGGCTAAAGGATCCATGCCCGAAAGGGGGATGCGAGAAGGATGGGACAATACCTCGGATGGAGAGGCCTTTTGAAGGTCGCGCCTCTCGGGGGAGGGGTATAAGGGTGAATTTTTGATGGATGGTGGGGTTCACCAGGAAACTTTGAGTGGCAGTTTCCATGCCTAGGTTGAGAATGGGTTTGATGTGTTCATTTTATATTCAATCATTCAGATTCCTAGGTTGGCCAAAATGAATCTAAGCTATTCTATATGAAAATTCTGGTTTATATGAAGACAACAAACATAAATGAATCCTAAATACAGAGAATATGTAAAATGGAGAAGAGTACACCTGATTTCGGATGTCTGATGAAGATTTTGAAGCTTGTAGGAGTCCAGATCATCCCGAATATGACAGGATCATCTGTAATTGTACAGAATCATCCATATCATAGGAGATCATCTGAGATCAGCCAAGATCATCAGTGACCTGATGAATTCATCAGACGAATTTGTCAAAAACCTACAATCATGAAAACAGACACCAAAAACCAAAAAATACAATTGCAAGAATGATACAAAATGATAGAAATAAGAATATAAATGCTTAAATGATAAATCCATATATCAAATCAAATGGGATGTAATGTTTTAATAATTTATTTTGAATTTTATCATGCAAATATGCTAAATGAGGTGAACTCCAAGATGCAAAATAGAGTGAATTAATCTAATGCACAATTAAATAAGAAAAATAGATAGAGAATGCAAAATTAGGGCTCTGATTACCCCTAATATGAACTACAGTCAAAATCATCTGCAATTGTACGAGATTGTCACCGATCTCAATAGGATCATCTGAAATTATGGTTGAATCGCCTACGATGATCTGAGCTTCCTCCGACTGAAACACAATGATATCCTACAATAAAACTTGAAAACACAAGTGCAAATGATGGGGGATAGGATGCTCTAACACAACAAAAACTAAAGTTGCAGGGAAATGATTAGCTAGGGGGATAAACTAGGAAAATCCCAAGTTTATATAGGATTAGGGGGAGGTTAGGAGGTTGGGGATCATCCCAATCTGGGAGATCTCCAACGTAGGAATATCCAACTGCACAGACATGCTTTTGACCGTGTTGGAGAGGTTGTTGAAACATAAGCTAATTATGAAATTTTGGTTTTGGGATGAAATCGTTTGGACGTTCTGTTCCAGACGAATTCATATGATTTGGTAATATATCATCAAATCAGTGATGATATCGTCCAACGGTCAAAACAACTTCCTAAAATGGCATGAAAAACGAGGTGAGCAGTTAACGAGAGGTTTTGAGGTTAAAATTCAATTTTTTTAATCTTTTACTGATGGTTTAACTGCACCAATTTTAGGGTGCTACACCTAGAATACAAATATGAAGTCTAGAACATCATATTTCCCCCAGGTATAGCTCAAGTGAAACCACACCTTGTAATAGGCAATCACGATAACACATCGATGAAATCGTGCCCTGTTGAGACCTAGGAATAATTTCATATAATTGAGGTGAAATATCTGATATCAATGCAAAATAATAAATATTAGATATAGAAAACTAAAATATGTATGTAACAGAGTGAATTCACCTAGTAGAGTGTGAGGAAGCAAGCAGAAGACTTGAGACCTCCCAAATTAGTTGATATCTCCTTAGGGATTCAACATAAATCCACCAAAGCGAGCAATAGAAATCAAAAATCCAATGCAATAGAGAATAAATTAAACTTCACACTTCAGAGTTAACTTGCTTATGGGAGAAGAAGAAGAAGAATGTAGATCAAGTAGCAAATAAAAATACTTTACAATAATAATTGTGATATGTCATAATAATTAATTATCATTGTGCTTAAGAAATGAATTCAAATCCTCCTTATATAGCAGATTTGAAGGTTATATGGGCAAGAAAATTGAGGGTTGACATAAAACATGCTAACTCTAAAGAATTAATATTTTCTTAGAGAAAAATGCTAAAATGTGAAATCACGCCCCATTAAGACTGATCATGATTTTGCCTATGCAAAATTATGCCCCATCAAGAGTGAGTATGATTTTGCATAGAGGGGGGAAAAATGCAAAAGAGGGGGTGGGAAACCTAAACCTCATCCTAGGAAAGTTTAATGAGTATCCCAGAGGGATCAATGAAGATTTCCCACTAAAGTGGGTTAATTTTCCATGTCTACAAGTCATGACTAATCATTTCCATGAAAACTTACTAATATGGGATATTGTTGGCATGATTAACTTGATTTGGTTAAATTATAGAACTTAAGGCTGCATTATTGGATTGTTGTACCCAATTTATGGTAATGGAGCTTGATGATTTCTAATATTTTTGTGAGTGGGGGCTGGGCTAAAGGGTGTTCAATGATAATGGTCCCTTGGTCATTCATATCTTGTACAAGGTTCTGGAATGATTGACAATGATTGATGTCATGACCATGTTGGTGATGAAAGATATAAAATGACTTGGTGTTATGCCCTAGAGATGTGGGTTAATGTGGATCATGTAGGCCTATGGCGAGTAAGGATAGTTCCTATTGCTTGAGAAGTTTCCAAAATATGGATGACAATGACCACGAGAAAGGTGTGAAGTAACACGTGTGCCACAAAAGAATGTGTGTGGGATGTGAAATAGGTTGGTTGTGCTACTTTGGAGGTGTTTGAGGTAGCTATGGTTGTTGCAAGTGACATGAATGTTGTTGTGGAGGTGGTGGAGGTTGTTGTGGTTGGTATGGTTAGTGTGAAGGGGGGTATGAATGAGATGGATGAGGTATGGAATATGGGTAATATTGGTGTAAAGTGGTGGGAGTCACTTGGGAGACTTGGGGTGGGGCTTGATGTGTTTCATAAGATGTGATAGAGGTGTTGGTATGGGTTTGGGATGGTTAGTAAGTTGGTTGGTGATGAGATGTAGGAGGTAGTGTTGGTTGGTATTACGAGGTTGGTGGTTGAGATGGATTGGGTGGTGATTGATGATAAGTGGATAGTTATTGATGATATATAGGGGGTGTTTGAGAATACGAGTGAGATTGGTATGAATTGGTGGAAGGCGTTTGGGAGACTTGGGTGGGTTGGTGATGTTGGTGATAAGTGTTAGGTGGCCTTGTGGGTGGTTGGTAATTGGATGGTTGATGATATGCATGGGGTGGTTCATAGTGATTGGGCAGAGGCTAATAGTGCATGGGAGGTGGTTGATGATGATAATAAAATTGAGGTTACGGATATGGGTGAAGAGGTTGGTTGTATTGGGGGAATGAGCCATGGATGTGATCATTATGGGCATTTGGGATGGAGGTGAAAGGGCAAGGATTGGCAAGTTTTTTTTTCAAAAACAAGTCACTATCTAATTAAATTCGATGAATGCAAAAAATAAACAATCAATGTTTAGTTTGGGGTTTTGTGTTTTTATTTCTCTTTTTTGGGGGGTTGAATGTTTTGAATTTTTTTTGAAGTTTTGAAAATTTTTGAGAAGATTTTGGGAAGTTATGAAAAGTTTTGAGAAGATTTCAGGAAGTTTTGGAATGTTTTGAGGCAGTTTTGGAAAATTGTCGGCCAAAAGGTGGAAAATGGTTTTGAAGGTGGTTTTGTTGTTTTTTGATGTTTTTTTGAATGATTTTTTTTTAAGGTTTTGGTTTTTGTGTATTTTATGTTCCTATAGATAGGGACTGCAAAAGGTGGATGGTGGAGTGGAATCTAAAGGATATATTCATACCCACCCCTCCTTTCGAGGTATGAACCATGAATGATTGATACAACTTCCTAGGATGGAGGATAGGTGATAAGTATCCTAAGAGGATAAAAGGTACATTTAAAAGAGGTTGTGCTATCTGAGTCCTACTACCAATCTACCCAGACTTTCACTTCACCTTTAGGTGGTCTTGAACAAAAATGATAGTTGTGCTCCACTAATTATTAAACCCTATGGTTAAAGTGCGACTAACCTTAATATTACCCCGAGCTAGTCCCAAAGGTAACTAGTTTTTAGATGAAGTATGAGAAACTAGGTGTACTAGATATGGAAATATACTAAGGGCTCAACCAATGGTTGGGGATGAATTCAGCTCAATGGGAGTTTTTCCCCACACTGTATATATCTTTGTGAGGAATAGTAGAGTGCAAAAGTGTTTCTATCCAAAAAATATTTGCTTGTTCGATTTTATTTTGGTTTATTTTTTTTAAATGCCTAATACAATTTAGAGTAATTCAAGGCAACATACAAAATTTGCATATGCTAAAATACTTTTTTTTTTAATTTTGCTTTTGTTTTTAATAAAATTTGTGATTGTTTTGAGAATTGTGTTTTTTATTTGAGTGGTTTGATGTTTTTTTTATTTTTTATTTTTATGTTTGATGATTGGTTTTGAAAATGTATAATGCAAAATGTAAAATGCAAAAGTTAAAGATCCTAAAATGATTTTTGTTTTTATTTTTAAGTAAAAATTAAAAAAAAAGCTCCACTCCCCATTTAAAAAAAAAAAAACAAAAAATAAAATTAAAAGACGACGTTCTTCTTTTTTTTTGAAAAGAAAAAATTAAAAATAAAAATGCCAAGCTATATATATAATTTTTTTTTTAAATGTCAATATTAAAATAAGGGTTTTTTTCTAAGATTTTTTTATGAGGGAGGGAAAGCACATGAGGCCTGATGTGGGCATATACAGGCCAATGTGACAGGATTGACATGGGTCTACACTTGACAGGACTATTGTAGTCCTATCACTGTAAGGTTGTAGGTCTAACGATGCGAGAAGACCTAGGAGGTAGGGTCAGCGATGGGGTGAGGGGAAAAAGGATGGGGGGTAGGTTCAAGGGGAAAAGGGGCCAAGAGACAGGGTAGTGCAATGTTGAGGCTACACAAGGTATGAGGGATGGGGAGGTGAAAAGAGTGGGCTAGGCGATGAAGGAAGTAGGTTGGAAAGCCCACTTATGGTAGCGCAAGTGGGAGGGCTATGCACATGCAAGCCTGCTAAGGGTAGTTCATATCCAAGGGGATGAGGAGAGTTTGGTTGTGAGGCAGTAAAAAGGAGGAAAGGGAAGGTTACGAGAGGTGAAGCATAGGGGATATGGAGAGGGAGGTTTCATAGTATCTTGAGGGAGGAATAGGGAGGTGAACAAGGAACCCAGGAGGATGGGGAATGGGTTGAACAACCCACTTAGGATGGGGTAAGTAGGATAGGGTACTGCTAAGGGTGAGTCACAATTAGGGCATGGTCATCAAGCTATTGCAAGGAGGAGATATGAATTAGATTGAGTGGCCTACTTAGGGCAAAGTCATGGGAGAGAGGTTTTGCTAAGGGTAGGTCATGACAATGGGATGACCATGAGTCATGGAGAAGGGTAGAGGAGAGCCATAGAGGAGTAGTGTAGGGGAATAAGGGCTAAGGGTAAGACTCATGGAGAATAGAAGTCACTATCATCGGGTCATGTTGTAGCTATGAATATGATGGGCTAGGGCTAGAGAGGTAGGGAGGCCACAGAGCGATCGAGAGTCTAGCAAGGAGTGCATAGTGGAGCAAGGGGTTCTGGCATAGTAAGTGGCTCATAGTGGTGTAGGTAGTTGGGTGTTTGGGTGGTGGAATGTAGAGAGGAGGCTACACTAGCAGCCCATAGGGGTTAGAATAGAAGGGAGGGGGTTGTAGGCCACCTATTAATGTGTTTTTTTTTTATAAAAATAACATAAAAAAAGGATGCAAAAATGATTAAAAGTTTCTATATATATATATATATATATATTATAATAATAAAAAACCAAAAATTGAAATGAAAAGAGATTTTTTTTTTAATTAAAAGGCAAATAAAAAGAGACAAAGAGAAAATGCAATTTTTTTTATATATGATAATAACAAAAATAAAAAGAAAAATTAATTTTTTTAATGAAAATAAAATAGAGAAAGACATAGAATGAAGATTTTTTTCTCTAACTTAGATAAAAATAAAATTTTAAAAGCATATTGTTTTAACAAGGTTGAAGTTGATTCAGAAGTTGTGTGAGTCAGAAAGGTTAAGTGTTATAGGATAAACCTGCAACCATAAAAAATAAAAATAAAAAAGCCATGATCATCAATTTGTATAAATAAAAAATACACCATTTGCAATGAAAATTGAAATATTGTATTAAGTTAAGAAATGTCATTTTTGAGTACAACTTAACACTTTTGTAGGGTGCTTCTACAACATAGAAATATGCCAATAAGGGAGGTGATCCCTTTCATAGGATAACTATGGTGTCTTTGTTCTCCATGTGCTACAACCAATTGAATGGTGGGTTTTGTTGGTTTCTTGGACCACCAATTGAGTTGAGCCTTTGAGTGTTAAGTACCTACACATATGTAAACATGAAAATCGTTAGTAGCACCTATTTAAAAGAATATAAAGCAAACTAAAGAACATGTAAATTGACATATGAACTAAAATTAAAATTGAGACGTGCAAACTTGAGATGTAGATGTGCAAATGTGTAAGATGATTTTGGTAACATTTTGTTATGTTCCTTTATGTGTTCTTGCAAATGAGGGAAATGGGGTTGTATTTATAGAACTTTAAGCAAGGTGAGGGGGGTGACTTAGAAATGACTAGGCATGAAGTGGAAATGATGTGGCATGTGGGGAAAACCAAGAAAATTTAGGGCATTCCTCTTAGAAGGTTGTGCACCATAAATTTGCATGGGGGAATGAGATCCTAGAGAGATGTGAGATAATTTTAAACTCCAAAAAGAGCACATGGGGGGATGTGGCTGATTTAAAAAGTGGTAGAAAGTGCAAGGGAGAATGGATAATTAATGTGGGATTGCATGGGGGATTTGACCTTGGAATTTGGAGGAATATAAAATGCATTAAAACTTGGAGGGAAAATGTAGGGGGATTTGGGCATTAATGGGGAGAATTCCAATGAAATTTAGGTTGGGATTTATGGAGGATTTGAGGACACCTAGGGATTTGCTTAGGATTTTTAAATTAGAGTGCAAATATCCTAGGGATTTGGATGAGGGTTGCCTTGGATTTTGTGGATTTGATTGGTGTTTTAAAATTCTTTTTGCATTTTCCTTAGGATTGGATCATGGATCATAAGGGTTATTAGAGCCTAATGGAGGGCTTAATGGAAGGTTCGGTTGAAAGGGAAGGGTTAAGAGAACTTTGAGGGGAGATGGAGTGAGGAGTATTAGGTGGAAATTAGGATATTAGAGAGGTTAATATGGAATTAGAAGAATTAAACAAAGTAAGGAGAAATTAGAAGAATTAAAAGAGATTAGGGAGAATTTAAAAGAATTTTAGAAATTAGCAGGAAAATGGAAATTAGAGGAAAACAAAATACCTAGGGAGACCTTAGAAAAACTAAAATAAATAGATGAAATTGAGATAGAATTAGACAATGTTAGGATCCCATATCCTACCATTTCATTCTTATTAATAATAGTATAATTAATTTAATTATTATGAACCGTCAATTTTGTAATATGAGTCGACATAGGGTTAGGGTTAGGATAGTTATAAATATGTGTAATATGAGTGAAAGCAAGAATATCATCAAGAATAATAATATTTTGTTATATAAAATTATGAGGAAGCCCCCTCGAAGAGGCCTACAATTCTTGTCATTCATTCAAGCTACCTATAGGCAAATTTGAAGGAAAAATTGTCACTCCAAAATTAGTTAGGTTGAGAGGTAGCGTGAAGACAAGGCTTTCTAGACAAGGCACTTTGACTTGACCAAGAGGTTAGCAATATTTTCATTTCTCCAGGAAAAAAAAGAGTTAGTTACTACTTTTTGATTCTACACTCAAAAATATAAAATCATGCAAATTAGAGCTATAACAAAGAAGTGGTAGGAAACTATGGATGGATGAAAAGTAGCTAGATTTTGGTGTCTACAGATGTCCCTTTTTGTATCGTGTTTCCTGAAACACAATGCAGTGTAAAAATAAAAGAAACATTTTTTGGCCTGATGTAGAAGAAACTTTTTTTTGAGATGTGAACATGAGCTTGGAGATTAAAAAATGAATTACGTAGCTTACCCCCTCAATTGGCAAATGATTTTGTGAATGAATCTCACGAGCCAATTGAAAAATGAGTGCAAATAATTTTATGAATGAATTGTGTGATTGTGGATGATATGAATGATGTAAATGTGATACTGTTTTTGCCCCAACGGTGAAAGGATATTGGTGGAAGATGCAAGTGATTGATTCTATTTTTTCCCTAACATATAGAGGGATTTTTGCCAAGTGTAAATTCCATGATCATGTAAAAGTGGTAGGAAACTATGGATGGATGACAAGTGGCTAGATTTTGGTGTCTAAAGATACCCCTTTTTGTATCGTGTTTCCTGAAACACAATGCAGTGCAAAAATACAAGAAACATGTTTTGGCCTGATGTAGAAGCAACTTTTTCTTGAGATTCAGATATGAGATTGGAGATAAAAAAATTGATTACATAGCTTACCCCCACAATTGGAAAATGATTTTGTGAATGAATCTCATGAGCCAATTGAAAAATGAGTGCTAATGATTGTATGAATGAATGGTGTGATTTTGGATTATATGAATGATGTAAATGTGATACCATTTTTGCCCCAACAGTGAAATGAGATTGGTGGAATATGCAAGTGATTGATTCTATTTTTTCCCTAACATATAGGGGGATTTTTGGCAAGTGTAAATGCCATGATCATATAAGATGTATCCCATTGTGGGAAAATTAATATCAAATGTGGTTAATCCAAGTTTGGGTTGATTCCATGTTGTTGAAGAATGTACCTTTTGGCATCATTTATATACAAATATGAAAATACAAAAAATAAAAAAGATTCAACTTCAGAGGGCTAGCTAGTGACTGTCAAGTAATTCCTATGATCGGAACCAATCACCCTAGCTAAGGCTAATTGCCATGATGACTATCAAGGAAATGGGAAATTATGAAATGTGATTTTTGTCTATGTTTTAAGCCCCACGAACTAGGCCATCAATGACAACTATGAAGCAAATTGGTCTTGGCATAGTTTCACTAAAAATGTGAAGTACCAAAATGATTTTTGTTTTGAATCAATGAGATATTGGATGATGAAAAATGGCCAAGTATCCTTATGGTAGTTTATTCATCTTACCAAATTGCATTGATGCAAATCACTACAATTTTCAAGGAGATAGAATAAACCACTAGATACAAGGTTCACTTGAAATTTATGAACTTGGAAAATGTGATAATGTAATAATTGAATATGATGTTTGTAGCGACCCCGAGAACACATGCACTAGTCCCTTTTCTAGAAAACCCTACTTGCAATGCTTATTTAAAATACCAAAGATAAAATGGAAAGACAAGAGGGAAAAGAAAGCATATAACATGAAATAACAAAATACGGATCTCTTTATTGATATTGAAGCTTGATTACATGTCAGTCCCTCATAGGGATACCCATTTTGATACTATAAATTATAAGTGGGCAAGGGGTGCCCCTTCTATGAAGAGGTGGTGTGCTTATAAAAAGCTTCCTGATTTCACACACGAAAATGTATGAGGGCTTACAGATGCCTCCTTCTCCAAGTATGTTTCCTATAGGGATCCCTTTTGCTCTCGTATGTTGTAACCTTCATTCAATGTACCTGTGGCCCTACAAGCAATGAAACAACAACACACTTTTAGGTGTCCAAGATTGCCTCCCCATATGAGGTTGTTAGTAATAAAAGAATGTAACAAAAATATGATAATACCATGGAATCAAGTAAATCTATGCTAATGATATAAGAAAACAAGATAAAAGATGTTATGTATATCTAAGCCAAGCCTACGGGCCACTGTCCAAGATAGCAATTGCTAAAGAAAACCTTGCTCTCCTTACCCCAAAGCTATGGGTCAAAGACTATGATTTGATGTTGAAGAAAGTAGGTGTTATGCCCTTTGATTTGTCAAAGCTCCATCGCACACATGATCCCAAAGAGAAATCTCTCTCTCTGAAATGATCTCTTGTGATCTCTAGATATGATAAGGCTCTCTATATGTCATATATGGATCCTTTGGTGCTCTTAGGCTTGCACATTTTATAGTGTGAAACCCTAGGTCTATGTCCAAGCCCTAGAAATGAATTTCTCATGCATAGTGCAAGTTAGCATGAGAAGCCCTTGTCTATTGTCTATATTTGAAGGCCAATTAATTGAAATCTAACTACCCACTTGAGTCTTCTATGCGAACTGTTCATTAGCATGAGAAGATTTTATCCTTTGTTTATGCTTGGAGGTCAGTTAACTTAAGTATAAATGCAAACTCAAGTCTCCTATGTGAATTGGTCATGAAAAGGAATGCAAAGTCACTCCCGCTCACCTTTATTGCATGCAGACTGCCACTTTTTCCCAATATTGGGCTTGTTTGTTGATAAACTACTTCTTATGGCTTAGCCGATGTCATCTACAGTAGCTATGATTTGGCCATTGTCATCTGTAGTAGCTAAGGTCTGGCTGCATTGGGCTTTAGCGGTTAGAATCTGGTTGCTCTTGGCTTGATAGGCCAAACTTCGATGGCTTGAAAAGGCCCCAAATGAGTTGTGAGAACCACTGTTGGTGCTTGGAAAGTCCAATATTATGTGTTATAATCTTATGAGTGTGTCTATGTAAGTAGATCCCCTAAGCATGACACAATTTAGGTGTCTACAATGTTTTAATAAGTGTGATGATGGAATTGATGATGAAAATAGTCGTTCTATGTTTGGACTATTTTGGAGCATTTTGTAACTTATAATGTGATTTTGTGACTTTTGGGTTGCAAACAAAAATTATGCATCCAAATTAGTTGTAAACTTTACAAAACATGTTATTATGATGAAATTGATGCATGGATGCAATTTGGGGTGATTTGTTGGAGGTAAGCTACCATTTGTGATTGATTTTGGTCTTTTGTCAGTTTTGGCACCAAACGCCAATGGGCACTTATTGCTTGTGCAAATGCGCACTAGAGTTTGGAATGTTTCCAAACATGGATATTTCAGTGCACTTGAAACAACTATATATGTTGGCAATTTTGGGTTTGAGATCCTAGCTTCTTGTCTATGAGTTGTCATTGATGTCAAAAGGAAATGACATTAATGTTAAGAGGATGTGTTGGCTTCAAAGGTGGAAGATTCCAAGAGAATCTTTTTAAGAGAATCCGGAGAGATTCCATTGGCAATGGTTTTTATTAAAACCAATGGAGGTTCTCTTTATTATTTATTTAATTATTATTTAAAACCCTTCAAGGTTTTAATTAATTAATTATTTAATTAATTAAGGGAGAAATTATTTTTAATTTATTAAAAATACTTTAAGGGTTTTTAAACCCTTTAGAAAGCAAATTTCGATTAAATTCGAAATTACTTTTCTTTGCAGCTGACGTGTTCTAAAGTCCACGTATGGACTATAAATATGAGAAGGTTCCTAAGGTTAAACCCTCTTGGAAAATCGAAGGCAATTAATTGGTTTGGCTGCGATCGAATGTTCTGTTTACGCTGCGAAAGAGGAGAGCTCGTGGTTTGAAAAGCTTTCGAAAAGCTTGACCGTTTATGTGGAAGGAAGTCCGTCTTGGACTTCGTAAGCCCCTTGTGGGCTAGTGGCAGCGAAGGCTGCGTTTGGGCCTTGCGTAGGCGGAGGTCTACGTTTCGATCCCCGCGGAGGGAGTTGTGCATGGATTAGTCACGTTTTTATTAAAACGTGTTTTGTGCCGCGAATTTCGGATTCTTCAAGGGCAGCCAATATAAGGTGTGATTATTTTCTTGATATGATTTTTGGCATTGTTTAGCATTGTTTAAAAGACATAGGAGAAATAAGGGGATATTTCTTTGGTTGTATTTTTGAGATTAGTCTTTTGCTATGCTAAATTTAAAAATGGAGATATAAGGTGTAAGTTTTGGTTGTTGTGTTTTTGGCTTCTTTGGTGGTTGTTTTTAAAGAAGAGAAGCTAAAAGGTGTATTAAGGAAAGTTTTTATATATGCTCATTTATCTTGGTTCTAACCCTAACTTGGTT
Source organism: Wollemia nobilis (assembly GCA_028583015.1). NCBI lineage: Eukaryota > Viridiplantae > Streptophyta > Pinopsida > Araucariales > Araucariaceae > Wollemia > Wollemia nobilis. Next base: position 1,415,382 of record JAQPPZ010016829.1, on the reverse strand, counting down.
GGAAGTTTGAGGGTTGTGTGTGGTGACAACTTTAAGGATCAATTTTCTTCTACTCCAAAAAGGTATGGGCACATTTTCCTTATGAGTATGATTGGTGTATGTTTTCTGAAATAAGGTTGGAGTGAAAAGGTTTTCAACTAGGTTTCCTTTGGTTGGGTGTAAATCCTATTTTCTGGTTTGTTGAAGACTTCTTATGCATTGTTATCCTTGATGAGAGTTTTGGTGAATGCATAATTCTGGTTTGAGGTAGTGGAAGCATTGTGCACTAGGGTTTATGTTTGTGAGTCTTGCTACTTGCATTGAGTTGGTGGAACCCTTGGTTGGCTGTTTTGAGTTTGATGGTTGAGTTGCTTCCATAGAGGTTGTTTGATCAAGTTATTGCTTTACTTGATTCATGATATTGGGCTTACTCCATTGAGTTGATTTGAGCAAGTTATTCTTTACATTTGGTGATATTGTGTTGGTGGCTGTTTTGTTCAAATATCTTTGGAGGGAAAAGGATTTCTACTTGTTTCCTTTTCTTGTGATGATTGGTTGAATGCTTCAAGGTTGATGTTGAGTTGAATGGTGTTGGTTGACTAAACCTTGTTTGATGAGCATTGTTGTTGAAACCCTAATTGATGGTGAAAAGAACATGAGTATCATTGTTATGTGATTCTTTGCATAGTTGGCAATTGTTGGGGTTTCATGTTCTTGAAAGAAAACATTCTATCCTATCCATTTCAGATATTGAGTTGAGTTTTCAGATTTGAGATTGAGATTGAGCTGAGTTGATTTGAGTTGAGTTTTGAGATTGGGATTTGAGTATAGAACATATTGAGTCTCTAACAATTCTCTTTATGCTTCTATGAGTTTGACAAATCACATTGGGTCTCTAACAATTCACTTTGTGATTTCCTACTAAGAAAGTTTTTCTTGGTGAGCTTGCTGAGTTTTTGGACAGGTTCCAGTGGGGACTTGTGAGCAGTTTTGGAAGTTGGGGAGGGGAAGTTGGGGACTTGTGAGCATTTGGATAGGTTGGATGGGGACTTGTGAGCAGTTTTGGATAGGTTTCGATGGGGACTTGTGAGCAGATTTGGACAGGTCCTAGCAGAGGACTTGTGAGCTGAGTTTGATAGTTCTATCAGAGAACTTGAGGATAGAGGTGCATTGGTTCTATGAGAAGAACCCGAGGATAGTTGGCAAGTCTTTGAGAAGGCTTGTATGCAGAGGATTGATTTGTTCAAGAGTTGGACAGATCTGACAGATAGAGGAAGACTTGTACTAGACCGACTGACTGTGTTTGGTATAGGTTGTTGAGCTACTGTGGACGTGATCATAGAAGGCAGAGGTCTCTTAGGCTAAGCATTGAGGATAGGAGGTCTTCGATGGAAAGGAGTTCCACGTGCTGGCAAGAGGTAGAGGCAGTTGATCTTCTGAGGGATCATTTCCAGAGCAGAGGGGAAGGTATCTCCTTTGAGCAGAGGCTCATAAATTTTGATTGGGGGAAGGTATCTCCTTTGGGCCGAGGCTCATAAACATTGTAATTGGGAAGGATTCCCAAAGAACTTTGAGATAACTTTTAGAGAAAAGTTTTGTGGATGTAGCCCACCCATTCTGGGTGAACCACGTTAAAATTGGTGTCACTTTGTGGATGATATTGTGCATTGCTTTGATATTGCTTTGGGTATATTGCTTTACTATTTTGAAGTATAAAGGAAAAAGTAAAAAGAGGTCTTATACTGTTCACCCCCCTCTCAATATAAGCTTGTGTTCTTCAATTGGTATCAGAGCATGTGCCTTCGAAAAGTTTAATAGCTTGAAGGAAAAGCTAGTAAAGAACACAATGGATTATTCAAGTGGCAATGCAACACCTATTCTTGATGGGTCAGATTTTGGTCTTTGGAGTGCAAGGATGAAGGTTCATCTAATGGCACTTGGTAATGAGGTATGGGAAGTGATTGAAGATGAGTACACTATTCCTGAACATGGTCCTAATACTAAAGAAGAAAGGCTCCTACATCACAACAATTCAAAAGCAATGAATGCAATCCTGAAAGGCTTACAGAAAGCAGATCTCACCAAAGTGATTCACTGCAAGATAACTAGTGAAATTTGGAATTAGTTGAAGGTGGTTCACACAGGTGATACAAATGTCAGAAAGGCCAAGTTGAGACACTTCAAAGGTATGTTTGAACAACTCAAGATGAATGATGATGAAAATATTAGTGACTACATGCTTCGTATGGATGAGGTTGTTAACTCCATGAAAGACTTAGGTCTTGAGCTTGCTGAAAATGATGTTTGTGATAAGATTTTAAGATCTCTTCCTAATAGATTTAGTGAAAATATTTCTGCTATTGAGGAAGCTAAAGATTTGGATAAGTTGAAAAAGGATGAGCTCCATAGTATACTTGCAGCATTTGAGTTGAGAACTCAAGTGAAGGTTGATGTCAAGAAAGAGGCAGCTTTCAAGGCTACCAAGGAATCCAAGGGTAAACAACTTCAAGATAGTGATGAGTCTTCTAGTGATGAAGAGGCATATTACAAGAAAGAAAGGCAAGTTCTCTAGAAAGCACAAAAGTATGAAAAATATAAGATGTTTCAATTGTGGAAAGTTTGGTCATTATGCTACTGACGTACTATTCCCAAGAATGAAAGTGATGAAGATAAACAGGATTCTAAGAGCAAGGATTCTGAAAAGCACAAGCATCACAGGAAAAACAAAGATGAGCACAACAATCAAGGAAAGAGGTATTCTCACAAGCACAAGAAGAGTTTCTACCTAGACAAAGCAAGTAAGTGTTCTAGTAGTGATAGTGAAAGTTCTTCAAGTGATAATGAAAATGAGATGTTGTTCATATCAAAAAAGAGGAAGAACCGAAACATAGATTCATTATCATGAAATGTCTTAGATGTGGAAATTTTGGTCACCTTGAGGATGATTGCACAAATAATGATTTGGTTTCTAGTATGTATGAGGATGCTTCAGAAAACTATAAGGAAGATGCATGTATGGTCTTTGAAAAGGGTAGCACCTCTAGTGATAAGAAATCTGAAAAAGGCTTTGATGATTCAAAAAGCAAACAAATAAAGGATCTTGAAAGTGAACTTATTAGTGCTCTTAGTGTTTTGGAAAAGGAAAGAAAGAAGAATGCTAGACTCAAGGATAAGTTAGATGAATGTTGTATGGAGAGAGATGATCTTATAGAAAGTCTTGACTTCTCTATAGCTAAGACACAAGAACTCAAGGATGAGTTAGAGTCTAAGGTTCTTGAGTATAATGAGTTAGAACAAAAAATGGCTTCTTTGAAAGAGGAAACTAAAGAGTACAAGGATAAGCTTTACAGTTTTCAAGATAGATCCAAAAAGGTAAAATCCATCATCAAAGATCAAATAAGGGCAACAGATAAAACAGGTCTTGGTTTTGATAAGAAACACAAGGAACAAGGTTGGGGAATCTAGTAAGAGATTCCAAAAAGAAGAGAGTTCTGATGAGGAGAGTATTTCAGAGAAAGAGTCCTTGAGTGATAGATGCACAGAAACAGAAAATAGGAAACAAAAAAAGGGGAGAAAGTTTACAGGACCTAGAAGGTCATTTACAGGAAAGTTTAATGGCAGATGTTTTGCTTGTCACAGGTTTGGTCACATGGCTTCACATTGCATGACTCAAGTAAGGAAGGTAAATGACAGTTTTCAGAGGTGGTAATTTCTTTCAAGGGTATTGCTACTCTTGTAAATAGTTTGGGCATAAGGCAATTTTTTGCAAGGCTAATAACAGGAACAGGGTTAGTCAGAACAGGTGGATTCAAAGAATAGGTATGCCTAAAAGAAATAACATTGTTACTTGTTATAAGTGCAACAATGAAGGTCACACAGCTAGACAATGTAGAGCTGAACTTCCAAGGTACAGGAACAGGAACAGTGGTATGAACAGGTCCAAGGATCAAGGCATGGATAAGAATAGGAATGATAACAGGAACAGGAACAGTGACAGGAACAGGAACAGGAATATGGACAAGGAGAACAAGAGAAGACATGGTAAGGCAACTATAGACACTGATGATGATCAATGCCTATTGGGAGTTTTACTCCCACCCCAGAATTAAACACCTCAACAGGAGGTGGGGGAGGGACTAAGCTAAGAGGCTCATTCTTAGTCCCAAGCCCCAAAGGTGACCCTTTGCCATTGATGACAAAGGGGGAGAGATATGAGTAAGGGGGAGAGCCTCAAGACAGGGGGAGCTATTTATGTTGAGTTTCTGTGTTGTTGAGAAGCATGGTTTGCCATCAATGACAAAGGGGGAGATTGTTGGCAATTTTGGGTTTGAGATCCTAGCTTCTTGTCTATGAGTTGTCATTGATGTCAAAAGGAAATGACATTAATGTTAAGAGGATGTGTTGGCTTCAAAGGTGGAAGATTCCAAGAGAATATTTTTAAGAGAATCCGAAGAGATTCCATTGGCAATGGTTTTTATTAAAACCAATGGAGGTTCTCTTTATTATTTATTTAATTATTATTTAAAACCCTTCAAGGTTTTAATTAATTAATTATTTAATTAATTAAGGGAGAAATTATTTTTAATTTATTAAAAATACTTTAAGGGTTTTTAAACCCTTTAGAAAGCAAATTTCGATTAAATTCGAAATTACTTTTCTTTGCAACTCGACGTGTTCTAAAGTCCACGTATGGACTATAAATATGAGAAGGTTCCTAAGGTTAAACCCTCTTGGAAAATCGAAGGCAATTAATTGGTTTGGCTGCGATCGAATGTTCTGTTTACGCTACGAAAGAGGAGAGCTCGTGGTTTGAAAAGCTTTCGAAAGCTTGACCGTTTATGTGGAAGGAAGTCCGTCTTGGACTTCGTAAGCCCCTTGTGGGCTAGTGGCAATGAAGGCTGCGTTTGGGCCTTGCGTAGGCGGAGGTCTGCGTTTCGATCCCCGTGGAGGGAGCTGTGCATGGATTAGTCACGTTTTTATTAAAACGTGTTTTGTGCCACGAATTTCGGATTCTTCAAGGGCAGCCATTATAAGGTGTGATTATTTTCTTGATATGATTTTTGGCATTGTTTAGCATTGTTTAAAAGACATAGGAGAAATAAGGGGATATTTCTTTGGTTGTATTTTTGAGATTAGTCTTTTGCTATGCTAAATTTAAAAATGGAGATATAAGGTGTAAGTTTTGGTTGTTGTGTTTTTGGCTTCTTTGGTGGTTGTTTTTAAAGAAGAGAAGCTAAAAGGTGTATTAAGGAAAGTTTTTATATATGCTCATTTATCTTGGTTCTAACCCTAACTTGGTTGGAAGTTTGAGGGTTGTGTGTGGTGACAGCTTTAAGGATCAATTTTCTTCTACTCCAAAAAGGTATGGGCACATTTTCCTTATGAGTATGATTGGTGTATGTTTTCTGAAATAAGGTTGGAGTGAAAAGGTTTTCAACTAGGTTTCCTTTGGTTGGGTGTAAATCCTATTTTCTGGTTTGTTGAAGACTTCTTATGCATTGTTATCCTTGATGAGAGTTTTGGTGAATGCATAATTCTGGTTTGAGGTAGTGGAAGCATTGTGCACTAGGGTTTATGTTTGTGAGTCTTGCTACTTGCATTGAGTTGGTGGAACCCTTGGTTGGCTGTTTTGAGTTTGATGGTTGAGTTGCTTCCATAGAGGTTGTTTGATCAAGTTATTGCTTTACTTGATTCATGATATTGGGCTTACTCCATTGAGTTGATTTGAGCAAGTTATTCTTTACATTTGGTGATATTGTGTTGGTGGCTATTTTGTTCAAATATCTTTGGAGGGAAAAGGATTTCTACTTGTTTCCTTTTCTTGTGATGATTGGTTGAATGCTTCAAGGTTGATGTTGAGTTGAATGGTGTTGGTTGACTAAACCTTGTTTGATGAGCATTGTTGTTGAAACCCTAATTGATGATGAAAAGAACATGAGTATCATTGTTATGTGATTCTTTGCATAGTTGGCAATTGTTGGGGTTTCATGTTCTTGAAAGAAAACATTCTATCCTATCCATTTTAGATATTGAGTTGAGTTTTCAGATTTGAGATTGAGATTGAGCTGAGTTGATTTGAGTTGAGTTTTGAGATTGGGATTTGAGTATAGAACATATTGAGTCTCTAACAATTCTCTTTATGCTTCTATGAGTTTGACAAATCACATTGGGTCTCTAACAATTCACTTTGTGATTTCCTACTAAGAAAGTTTTTCTTGGTGAGCTTGCTAAGTTTTTGGACAGGTTCTAGTGGGGACTTGTGAGCAGTTTTTGGATAGGTTCCGGTGGGGACTTGTGAGCAGTTTTGGACAGGTTCGATGGGGACTTGTGAGCAGTTTTGGATAGGTTTCGATGGGGACTTGTGAGCATATTTGGACAGGTCCTAGCAGAGGACTTGTGAGTTGAGTTTGATAGTTCTATCAGAGAACTTGAGGACAGAGGTGCATTGGTTCTATGAGAAGAACCTGAGGATAGTTGGCAAGTCTTTGAGAAGGCTTGTATGCAGAGGATTGATTTGTTCAAGAGTTGGACAGATCTGACAGATAGAGGAAGACTTGTACTAGACCGACTGACTGTGTTTGGTACAGGTTGTTGAGCTGTTGTGGACGTGATCATAGAAGGCAGAGGTCTCTTAGGCTAAGCATTGAGGATAGGAGGTCTTCGGTGGAAAGGAGTTCCACGTGTCTGGCAAGAGGTAGAGGCAGTTGATCTTCCGAGGGATCATTTCCAGAGCAGAGGGGAAGGTATCTCCTTTGAGCAAGAGGCTCATAAATTTTGATTGGGGGAAGGTATCTCCTTTGGGCCGAGGCTCATAAACATTGTAATTGGGAAGGATTCCCAAAGAACTTTGAGATAACTTTTAGAGAAAAGTTTTGTGGACGTAGCCTAACCATTCTGGGTGAACCACGTTAAAATTGGTGTCACTTTGTGGATGATATTGTGCATTGCTTTGATATTGCTTTGGGTATATTGCTTTACTATTTTGAAGTATAAAGGAAAAAGTAAAAAGAGGTCTTATACTGTTAACCCCCCCCTCTCAGTATAAGCTTGTGTTCTTCAATATAAGGCCTATAGAGGGAAAACCAGGCTCATTTGTGCGTTCGTAAATTTAGGAAGTTGTGTTTGAGGGAGTGGAATGGAGTGAGTTGTGGAAGCTATGGTAGTAGAGGGAACAAAGGGGGGGTCATAGTTGGAGTGCAATATGCCAAGGTAAGGCCTCTTAACTTTATTGTTGGAAATATTGAGCATATTAAGTTGTCATTGATGTCAAACGATTGATGTCAAGAGTTTTCATTGATGTCAAAGGTGAAATGGTTGAGAATTATCTTCAAGGCTGAAATAATAAGGTGCAAGGAAAATATCATCAAAGGGTATATATAATGATGTCCAAGGTGAAAGCAAAAATATTCTCCATTTTTTTATAGAAAGCAATAAAAAATTAAGGCAAAAATATGGTCAAAAGTACAAGGTAAAAGGAGTTCAATATTTAAATGTTAGAATTAAATATTATGAAGAGGGTAAAATTTTTTTAAAAGAAAGATAGAAATTTTGGAGGCATCGGACAAAGATTTTAAAAAGCAAATCATGTGACAAAGGTTTACAAGCAATATATTATAATATTTAAAACCTAAGGTTTAAATATTATAATAAAAATAAATTTGAATTTAAAAGGTGCCAATTCAAATTCAAATGGTGGAAATAAAATAAAGCATCGACGTCTTCATAAAAATTAGAATTGCATATTTAAGGAGGAAAAGTAAATCATTAGCCATGGTGATGAACTAAGCATGATTTTCTCCATTTAATTTTTGTTCGTTGAGGGCAGAGAGAAGAAAATAAATCACACACAGTTCAAAGCAGGGGCAAAGACCTAAAAAGGAGGTAGCGCACAAGTTATCCCAACTGGGCAACTAGCCCACGTAGTAGGCAAACCCTACACAAGGCATTGGCAGATGAGAGGTTGTAGGTTAAAGGTACGACGAGTTCATTTTGCTTGAATTTTTTATGAAGAAAGAAATATTTATAGAATAAGACGTCAAGTAGGAGGTTGTGCATTATGGTTTTGTGTGGGTAGCTAGCCCACACGGTAGCCTAGTTTACGCTAGGGTGCTGGTGAGCAAGAGGTGACAGATTCAAGTCATGGTGGTTGCGTTGGTAAGGGAAATTTTTTTATTAAATTTTTTTATAAGGTATAAGATATGAGCAATGCTTGTATGCATTAGGGAAACATAAGGTTTATTTGGATTGCTTTAATTTCTATATGATTGATTGAAATCAAAGGTACTGTGTGAGTGATTATATTTCATATTATGTATGTGTGGTTTGATAAGGTTGAAAATAAATTTTGAAAAGTAGGAGGTATAAGGTGTATAAAGTTGAATTAATATTGTAATTTGCACATTGGGTTATTGAGTGATATAAGGTACATTGTGGTGTATTGAAAATTATTTTTTTGTGAAAGTAGGAGTGATAAGGTGTTATTGTGGTTTAATTATTGTTTGTATTTTTGCATGGTGAAATAAAACTTGAAGGGTTTGGTTATATTGGGCACTGAATTGTATCAATTTTTACTCAATACTACGGTTGTCTATCTTTTTCATTTTTTTCCAGGCTTACACCCGATAGCTATAACTCAACATTCAAAATTGGATGGACCAAAACATGAGTTTCAGATCCAACCTCTAAAGTAGGCAGGTTCCTTCTCAACTTAAATGGGGTGTTGACACAATTATGCTCACTTAGGGTTTTAGATATTAGGGTAAGAAAATGTTAGGGTTATAAAATGTGAAAAACAGTGGACGGATAGGCTAACAACATTGTACTACAAAAAAAGCTCCAAAAAACCAATTTGAAGACACATTACTTAGATCAACATTATCTCAAATTAAATGTACTTTCATTCATTAAAGAACAACGGAGAAATATTGCAGACAATAATTTCAATATCTAAACAATGATAATCCAAATAGCAAAATTCACCAATATCTATATTTTACAGAAATGCACTCCCTAGCAACAAATATCTAATTTAGAAGCAGATTTCAATTACCTTGGAAGTAAGTAATCCATTAATTTGGCATAAACTAACTATTCAAGTATTCATAGAAATGCAACTAAAGAATTTGAACCTCTGATAACGAATTATGAAGACACAAAATTTGAGGTGAAGATCAATGTAATGCTCCTTTCATTAGCCCTTGGAAATATTTATAGTAGCATAGGCAAACACACTAGATACGACCCTTTAAAAATAAGGGTTTGACCTCTATTTATAGTTTTGCAAAATTAAAATAATAAGGAATATTACAAAGATCAAATTTTAACAACTCAGTAAAGAGTTCCTATTGGAATTCTCTTACTGGTTAAACCTCCAGGAAATCCACTTCAAGTGGACTACCATGGTAGCTTGAAACCTCTACAACTTGCTAGTTGTTTGATGCCAACTGGAGTTCTGGTTGTTGGAGACTGCATATGCATCATTGATCAATCTTAAAAACCTTATGTTGTCATTGATATACAACCGTCTCTAGTTATTGTTTTCTTGAAACCCTTGACACTTCAGATTCCTCCTCCAACTGATTATTTCAACTCCTGTGAGACATTGCTCTTATATGCTTTAGAATTCTTAGCAAAGTCTTGATCGTCAATATTCCCCATCATATGGCTATAATTTAATCTGACATAATCTTGATTTAATGGCAAGGGAGAACACAATGCCATTCCACTTTTAAAAATTTATGACATCACCTTTCATGATTCAGAACTTGCAGAACATCAATCCGACACTAAAATACCTTGAAAGTGAAGTGGGATGAAATCCACTCCCTATCCTTCATTTTTCTTCTTTGGTGATGAAGCATTCACCAATCTGCACAAAAAGGTTGATGACATTATATCTCCTTCAAAACTTTGTGGATTCCATTTTGGAACCAAGCAAGTGCATTGGCCTATGAACAACATTACAAACCCGATGCAATGTAAAGGATATCTTCCTCCATTCTATGTTGGCTTTATATTAAATGTTGCTTGTCACCATTCTAGAATAAAGTTAGTCAAAAACACCTTTGTCATGAATCTACATCGCTTGTACGTAGCACTTCACCTTTTGTCATCATTTTGGGTAAAAATGTTCTATGCACTCTCCGAAATTGGACTATCCAACACTTACCCACTCAAAAGATATCAAAAAATATGAAGAGATCTTCAATCCACACTTATTTTATGCTAATGTCATCCTTCAAAAACTTTTGCGGATTCAGGGAATGTCACTAGTTCGGAACCAAAGATATAAGAAATTATGTGGAATTGCTCCAAGTGTGAATATTCATCAAGTTTTTGGCATATTTGTGGCCTTTGTTGCGGATCCACTCAAAAATACACTGCAAAGTGTGCGGAATGAGATCTTCATGTTTTACGCAAAATTGTCAAAATTTTCCTACGTATGTGGCCATTTTGGGCCTACATGTTCTTTGTTAAAAAGTTTTTTTTTTTTTTTAAATCAAAAGGAGCTATAAAAGCATTATCTTCAAGTTTTTTTAGTACATATTTTGAGAAAGGATTTAGAGATCTACTAATCATTTTTAAGTCGCACATTATTTTTGAGATAGGATTTGAGGGCACATCTTCTTCAAGGTGGAATTTAGAGGTATGGTTTTTTAATTCCTTAAGATGAATTGTTTGAAAGGAATATATTAAGGTGGAGTTATAAGGATTAATTTCATGTACATTATTGGAAATATATGAGTTAGGGTTTGAGATCAAGTTGTGCTTTATATTTGAAAGAAATGGGGAACACTTGTGCTAGGGTTTGAGAACAATTGTACATATTTTTTGAATGAATTTGTGAATCATTTGGGAATTGGTTTGAGTGACATTGGAAGTGAATTTGCAAGTGTTAGAAATTAGTTTTTTAAAGAAAGTGTGTGCATTGGTTCTAATTTTGGGAAATGCATAAGAAGGTCAACTACTAAGTGTGATATTAGAAATATCTTTTGAATTCAAATGAATGTGAGAAAAATAGATTGATTGGATTTAAATAATATCATTCTCTATATTTTTATGAAGAATTTTTTTTTGGGTAGAATATGTCTAAATTGCCTAATTGAAGAAAGCATTTCTGAAAGATATAAAACCATGGTTTTGAGCATCATTTTTGTGCAAGTTTTTGGAAATTTTTGTTGAAGAAAGAAATATATGTGGAAGAAATACATCAATTAGGATGTTACACATTGTGGTTTTGTGTGGTAAGCTAGCCCATGTGGTAGCCTAGCTTGCACTAGGGCACTGGTGAGCAAGAGGTGACAGGTTCGAGTCACGACGGTTGCGTTGGTAAGGACAATTTTTTTTATTAAAATGTTTTATAAGGTATAAGATAAGAGCAATGCTTATTTGAATTAGGGAGACATAATTTTTATCTGGATTGATTAAATTTTTTCATGATTTATTGAAATCAAAGGTACTGTGTGAGTGATTATATTTCAAATTTTGTATGTGTGACTTAATAAGGTTAAAAATAACTTTATAAAATTAGGAGGTATAAGGTTTGCAAATTTTAATTAATATTGTAATTTGCACATTGGGTTATTGAGTGATATAAGGTACATTGTGGTGTATTGAAAATTATTTGTTTATAAAAGTAGGATTTATAAGGTGTTATTGTGGTTTAATTATTATTTGTATTTTTGCATGGTGAAAGAAAAATTAAAGGGTTTGATTATTTGTTAAAAAGCTTTTTTTGGAAATAAAAAGGAGCTATAAAATCATTATCTTCAAGGTTTTTGAGCACTTATTTTGATAAAGGATTTAGGTGAGCAAATTTAAGCAATTCTTATATGTAGACTTGGAGCATATCAAATCAAATATTAGAGCAAGTTTTGGTGAGTATATTTGAGCAAGTCTTATGTCTAGACTTGGAGCAGATCAGAGTAGATATTAGAGAATATTTTGGTAATTAGACTTGAGCAAGCCTTATTTTTAGGCTTGGAGTAGATCTGAGTAGAGTTGAGAGTAGGCTTTAGAGAAAGCCTTGTGGAAAGGCTTGAAGAGAACTTAAGCAGAGGATATTGGTGTATCCTATGGATAGAGGTCGACAAACTTAAGTAGAGGGGATTGGTGTCTCCTCTGGATAGAGTTCATAAAATTGAGCATAGGGTATTGGTGTCTCCTCTAGATAGAGGTCCATGAACTTAAGCAAAGGGGATTGATGTCTCCTATGGGTAGATATCCATGAACTTGAGTAGAGGGGATTGGTGTTTCTTGTGGATAGAGGTACACAAACTTGAGAAGATGGGATTGGTGTCTCCTATGGATATAGTTCCACAAACTTGAGCATAGGGGATTGGTGTCTCCTTTGAGTTGGTGCCCATAAACATTGTAATAAGGAATTGGTTCCCAAGAGATTGGTTGAGAAAATTATTTTCTTTGTGGATGTAGCCCACATTGGGTGAACCATGTTAAATTTTTGTCTCTCATGTGTGTGATGATTTGTGCATTGTTTCATTTACTGCATTGATATTATTGTTGTTATAATTTGGAAATAAAAGTAAAATTTTGATCTTATATTGTTCACCCCCCACTTAATATTGTATTATTAAATTGGTATCATAGCGGGTTCCTTTAGGGAATCCTAACAACTTGAAGAAAGATCTTACAGGAACACATATGCCCCATCAGGAAGCATTTTCAATACATAAAGCTCCATTGTTTAATGGGACTAACTATGCTTATTTAAGTGTGAGGATGAAGATATTTTTTATGGCACAATGAATTGATACATGGAAATCAATTGAAAATGGGTACAGAGTACCTGCAACTCCTCCTATAGATATAAGTGGTAAGAAACTATATGAAAATAATGCCAAGGAAATGAATGCAATTTTAAGTGGTTTACAATAAATAGAATTTGTGAAGTTTATTCACTATGAATCAACAAATGAAACATGGGATAAATTACAAAATACATATGAATGAGATGACAAGGTTAAGAAAGAAAAAATTCAAACTCATAGGATGAAGTTTGAGGAATTGAAGATGAAACATGAGGAATATATTGCTAGGTATCTACTTCATGTTGATAAATTTGTTAACACCATTCGTGGACTTGGAGAAAATATTGAGGACTCTACTATTGTTTAAAATTTTTTAAGGTAACTTCCCATGAGATATGATGCAAAGGTTTCAGAAATAGAAGAGATGAAGGATCTAGAAAATTTAAGGATATATGAACTACATGGAATTCTCATAGCTTATGATATGAGGATAGAAAAAGAGCAAACATTAAAAAAGGAGTCAACTTTCAAAGCTTCAAAGAAGGTAAAGAATAAAGAACCAGAATCAAGTGACGATTCAAGCAGTGATGAAGAGACTAACTTTGTGAAATAAATAAGAAGGGTTCAATGAAACCAAAGAATATGAAAAATATGAAATGTTTTAGTTGTGGTAATATTGGTCACTATGCAGCATATTGTCCAAAAAATTGGTATAGTAGCAGTGAGGATAAACAGGATTACAAGAAGAAGAAAGAAAGAAAATTCAGGCATGAAAATAAAAATAGGCATGGTCGAGGTAAGCATGAGAAGTTTTTCAAAGGCACAAGAAAAGTTTCTATGTTGAAGAAGCAAGCAGAGCTTCAAGTGATAGTGATGAAAGTTCTTCAAATAGTGAAAAATAAGAGATTATATTTTTGGCAATAGAAGAGGAAGAAGATACTTCCATTAAAGCCCCAGTAGAAGAGAAAGAATATACTCCTATATTTGAAGAATTAGAGAAAGAAAAAAAATTAGAAAAGGATAAAGGAACCACAGTTAATATGGAAGAGAAATTTACTATAGCTCTTGAAGAATTGGAAAGGATGAAAGAGAGAACTTAATATTAAAGGCTCAAGTTCAAGAGCAAGAGAAAACAAAGGCAAAGCTTCTACAAGATCTCACTTATTTAAGAGTTAAGTTTGAAGAGGTAAGAAGAGTTAAAGTATGGCTAAAAAATTAGAGGCAAAAGGGTTAGAGTGTGAAAATCTAGAAGATGAAGTTATCTCTCTGAAGAAGGGACTTGGAAAATATCTTGATAAGCTAACTAGGTTTAAGGAAAGCTCAAGAACCTTGGATGACATTCTCAAGATACAAATATCTCCATTTATCAAGGTAGGACTAGGTTATGAATAAGGACAAGAGATACAAAAAGGGGATTCAATCTCAAAATAAAAAGAAGTTTCAAAGGAAGTGATTGAAGAAGAACCTAAGACCTATGATGATGAGTAGAGAAGTGGAAGCATCAAAGAGGAAGAAAACAATGCACAAACAAGGAACATGGATCATCACAAAAAATGCAAGGAAATAACTATGAGCCTATACTCTCCAAGACAAGACAAATACTTCTTCCAAGAACATTGTTACTCATGTAATCATTTTTGTCATAGAGCTATACATTGCAGGGTTGATAGTAGGAACAATTTTGGGTTCATCAAGAAGAACTTCAATTTAGTTACACCTTTCAACATCAGATGTTATAATTGCAATAATTTTGGGCATAAAGCAAAGTGATGTAGAACGTAATTTCTAAAACTTCCAAAGATAAGCAAGAACAGGGATACTTACAAGCATAGTCAAAATGTTCAAAGAAGTATGGCTTCAAAGGTTTGTAAAAATATTGAAAATGAAGAAGAGCATTGTATGCTGGGAGTAGCTTTACTCCCATACTGAAATTGATCACCTCAAGAGAGGAGGTGGTGAGGGATCTATGCTAAATATATTATATTTATCCCCAAGAAGCCCTTTGCCATTTATGTCAAAAGAGGAGAGAATTTAGTAAGGGGGAGTAGCATGTCAGCGGGATAAATTTGGGAATCTAATTGTTGTAAAAGGAATATTTTTTATAAGGGTTGCCATCAATGACAAAGGTGGAGATTGTTGGAAATATTGAGCATATTAAGTTACCATTGATGTCGAAGGCTTGATGTCAAGAGTTGTCATTGATGACAAAGGTAAAATGGTTGAGAATTATCTTCAAGGCTAAAATAATAGGGTGTAAGGCAATATCATCAAAGGGTATATAAGGCATACATATAATGATGTCAAAGGTGAAAGAAAAAATATTTTCCATTTTTATAGCAAATAATAAAAAATCAAGGCAAAAATATGGTCAAAAGTACAAAAAGGAGTTCAATATTTAAATTTTGAATTTAAATATTATGAAGAGAGTCAAAAGGTTTAAAAGAAAGAAAGAAATTTTGGAGGCATTGGACAAAGATTTTAAAAAGCAAATCATGTGACAAAGGTTTACAAGAAATATATTATAATATTTAAAACCTAAGGTTTAAATATTATAATAAAATTAAATTTGAATTTAAAAGGCAAATTCAAACGGTGGAAATAAATAAAGCACCGACGTTGTTGGATATTTTGAGTAATTTTGTTGTCATTGATGTCAAGAGATTGTTGTTTCATTTCATCATCATTAATGTCATCAGGTGGTTTTTCCAAAGGCAAGAAAGGTTTTAAAAGGAATAGGATATGATATTTATTTTTAAATATTATATGCCTAAAAGGCTTAAAAGGTTGAAGATCCATGGAAGGAGAAGCAGGTTTAAATTAAAATAATAATATAGTATTTAATATTATAATATTTTCGAGCAAAATGATAAAGTGAAGAAAACGAGGTCCAAGAATTAATTAAAAATAATATATCCTTGAAAAGACCCATTATGTAGCCCGCAAAAGATTTAATTTAATTTATTTAAATTAAAATATTTTAACCTATGGTTAAAATTTTAATTTAAATAAATATTGGGTTTCAAAGGTTTTTAATTAATATTTAATATTAAATTTGAATATTGATTCGAAGTGTAAGGATGAAAAACAAACATATTTATAGGGAAAATAATCTTCATTATTTTTTCTCCCCTAAAAATATAATTTTTGAATACTATACTATGCTTTGAGAAGGACTTTGTGTGCTGCATTGCTATGATAGAAGGAAGATTTTGCATTTAAGATTAGAGGAAAAGATAAAAGGTTTATGTGCAAGCATGTGGGAAGAAGTTCCACCACCATTGATAGCATAGGTGGCAGTTGAGGCCAAGCTAGAGTGTTGTGAGGGCAAGGACGTGGGTTTGATTCACGTCGTTGTGCTTTGCAAGGGAAATCATTTTTATTATGTGCTAAAGGACAAAGGAGATAAGGATAAAAGGAAACTCATGTGCTCTTGATTTTCATGTGGGCACATATCCCAATCGATGTCCTAGCATTGGGCTAGGGTGTTTAGGAGGTAAGGTTGTGAGTCCAAATTTTCCTAGAAATATTTTTGGGCAGACTTAAATTAAAAGGTATGCAATTTATGATTTGATTTTTCAAAGGTTTTGATATACGAAAATTTGCATTAAAGGGTTGTGTGAAATTTGAAAGGATATCTTGTGAGTTTGTTAAGGGAGATATAAGGTGTAAAAAAATTAAAATATTTTATTTTAATTTTGGTGGTCAGAATTTATTCTATAAGGATAGCTTGTGAGTTTGTTAGGGGAGATATAACGTGTAAGAAAATTAAAATATTTTATTTTAATTTTGGTGGTTAGAATTTATTCTATAAAATAGGAGTGATAAGGTATGCGGGAAATTATATTTTACATTTTGAGATAAATGTATATTGTGTATATTATTTTGATAGGAGAAATAAGGTGCATAAAGGAGATTATTGTGTTTGTTTTCCTTAGTAAAATTGTTGACTTATATTTTGAAAGTTTAGATATTATAAGGTGTATTTGAGACTTGTTATTTTTGTTTGAAAAAATAATTAATGGGAAAATATTTACAAGGAGATTTTGAGAAAGATTGTTGTTACCTAACCTTAAAATTGGCAAAGAATATTTGATTGCGGTTAAGACAGGTTTTGCAGATATATCTCCATCAAAACAAAAGGTATGGGCATATCTTCCTTATGAGTGAAATATTGTTGTATTGAATGTTGTGAAATGCAAGGTTGGAGTGAAAATGATTGTTTGATAAGCATTGTTGGAAATATTTGAATGAGTGTTCATGTGCATGATTAGGGTTTGTGAAATAACATGAGTATCATTGTTATGTGAGATTGTTTGATAAGCATTGTTGGAAATAATTGAGTGAGCCTTCATGTGCATGACTAGGGTTTGTGAAATATCATGAGTATCATTGTTATGTGAAGTTGAGAACTATCTTGAACTAGGGTTTGTGAAAGAACATGAGTATCATTGTTATATGAAAATTGAAATCACCTTGAGTGAAGGTTTATAGTGTGAGTTATTGGAAGTATAGTGAAACACTTGGTTAGGGTTTCTATGTAAGTTGTGTTTCGTTGAGTGGTTGGTTGAGTGAAGTTGATTGATCATTATTGATTGAGAGCATTGGAGTGATAGTTCAAGATTTGTGAAACAAATCATTCTTTATTTTTGAATTGATTTGATAATGAGTTTGAAAGTGATAGAGTGATTTATGAGTGTGAAACATATTGAGTCTCTTACCAGTCTCTATATGTTCCTATGGTTAAACAAGATTCTTAGTGAAACATTTTTGTGTGATTGAAGATGTTTTCTGAAAGGATTAAGTTGAGTTGTGTATGCAAGTTTTACAATTGATTTGAGTAATATTTTGTGAAATCTATTGGACCATTTTGAGTAAGTCCTAGTGGGGACTTAAGGACAGAATTAAGCAAGATTTTGTGAGATCTTGTGTGCATATTTGAGTAAGTCCTAGAGTGGACTTAAGTACATATTTATGTGATATTTTATGGAAGCTTACAAGAATATTTGAGGCAAGTATTGGTGAAGACTTGTTGAGAATATTGGACAAGTTCTAGAGAGGACTTGTTAGACATATTTGAGATAAATATTGAGCAGATTTGTGCTATCAAAGGATCATGTTTAGTGCATATTTGAGACAAATATTGAGCATATTTATGCTAGATCAAAGGATCGTGTTTATTGTAGATTTGAGATAGATATTTAGTAGATTTGTGCTAGACCTAAGGACTATGTTTAGTGCAAATTTGAGATAGATATTGAGTATATTTGTGCTATACTGAAGGACTATGTTTAGTGTAGATTTGAGATAGATATTGAGCAAATTTGTGCTAGACCAAAGGACTATGTTTAGTGCATATTTGAGAACAGAGATTGAGCAAATTTATGCTAGACCAAAGGATAGTGTTTAGTGTAGATTTGAGATAAATATTGAGAAAATTTATTTTAGATCGAAGGATAGTGTTTAATGCAAATTTAAGATAGAGATTAAGCAGATTTTTGCTAGACCAAAGGACTATGTTTAGTGTATATTTGAGATAAAAATTGAGCATATTTGTGCTAGACTGAAAGACAATTTTTAGTGCAAATTTGAGACAGAGATTGAGCAGAGTTGAGAGTAAGCTTTAGAGGTGATAGAGCATAGTCTTTAGTGTATAGAGATCCATTAGCCATGGTAGTAAGGATAAAGGTCTTTTGATTGAGGACAAATGTCTTTAGTGGAGATATATCCACAAGCCAGTGTAGTGGAGGCGGTAGTCTTCTAAGATATCACCATCCAGATTAGAGGATAAGGATTTCTCCTATGGAAAGAGATCCATGAACTAGCAGAGGGGAAAGTGTTCTCCTATGGATAGAGATCCATGAACTTGATTAGGGTATTGGTATCTTATTTGGACAGAGGTCCATAAATATTATAATAAGGAAGGATTTCCAAGAGATTTTTTGATAAAATTTTAGTGAAATATTTTATTTGTGGACGTAGCCCACATTGGGTGACTACGTTAAATTGGTGTCTCTATTGTGTGTGATGACTTGTGCATTGCTTTTATTACTACTATTGATATTGCCATTGATATATTGGATAATATTATTTGAGAAAGAAAAGTGAAAAGTGGTATTATACTGGTCACCCCCCCTCTTAGTGTAAGCTTGTGTTCTTCAATTGGTATCAGAGTGGGTTCCTTCAAAAGAGTTTAATAGCTTGAAGAAAAAGCTTACAGGAACATAGATGGATTCTTAGAGTGGATCTTTAGGTAATAAGGCACCATTGTTTGATGGGAAAAATTATGTATTTTGGTGTATAAGAATGAATATTTACCTAATAGCACAATGAAATGATATATGGCAAGCAATTAAGGATGGGTACACACCACCAGCTACTCCACCTACAAATAAATATGGTAAGATCCTAAAACTAAATAATTCAAAGGCAATAAATGGAATCTTAAGTGGCATTGAGTGGTATTTTCACCCAGCTTTGAAAGTACACTCTCCTTTAGGATTTGGGTTCCAAATCCCCTCTTCCAAAGAAGTTAAATAAACAACTTCTCCAAGGTCTCCATTGTATTAGCATTTGCATATGTGTATTAGTAATCTCAAATAAAGATATTCAATTTAAATGCTTGGAACACCTTAGTGATTGCAAGTAACTATAAACAAGGGGCAATGTTGGTTTATTTCATCATGAAACTTTAGTGATTGTTCATTGTTTTTTTGGATTTTGAATTTTATAAATGTTTATTTTAAAGCCTGAAGATAAGTTAAAATTTTTGGAAAAAATAAAATGCAGAAAATGAAAATGAAATGCAAAAACTAAAAATAAAACGCATTCAGTATGATGCTATCCTATTTCAACAAAACCAAATATGTGAGGTCTCCATGCATGCAACCTAACCTATTGGACTTGCAAAATAAGCACAATCCCCATAGACTAAGTGTTGGTTCCTAGGGTACAAAATAAAATTCAGATTTCAAATATTCGCCTAATGTAACCCAAAAAAATGGCATTAACATTATCTATAAATTCGAAATCTGAAAAATGAAAGAATAAACATTAAATCCATAGCATGCAAAGAAAATATCCTTCTTTCTTGCCCACAAGATGCAAATTTTTGAACACTTTTGCATTAAAAATATGTCATTTTACAATAGCAAAATTTTTGGTTTTTCCAAACCAGTCTGTGGAAGAAAAACAACTCAAACAGGTCCAGAATGGCCTTCTCGCCTTCAGCTCTGCAACTCTGCTTGTAGCGGTTTCCACCTATTGGGCTTGAGAGGTCCAGAATGGTCCTCTCACCTTCAGCTCTGCAACTCTGTTTGCAGCCGTTTCTGACCCACATTTTTGGCCTCTTTGAATGGCATATTTAAACTTCTAAAAAAAACTGTTTCTCCTTCCATGATGGTTTGTTTCATTTTTTGGTGGCTGTTCGTTTCACCTTCCCTGACTGTTAGTTTCACCTTCCCTTGTATGCATGTGCTTTGGTTTCCATTTTGTGGCCCTTCACTATGTTTCTCCACATGGGCTTGCATTCGTTTCCCTCCGTGTGTAACGACCATCTTAAATGATTATGTAACGCTTTGTTTTATTCATTAGATTTTGTCCTTATGTCCATGTTGATGCAGGTCCGTTACCTTGGCGAAACTGGAACATGTCGCGATATCGTGACACTTTTGCCTCCTTGCTCTCTTTTGTTGCTTGTAGCTACAAAAATGTAACATGTCGCGATATCGTGACACTTTTTCTTGTTTGGCAGCGATGATGCAACATGTCATGATATCGCAACATTTTTTCCTCCTTTGGCCATGACGATGCAACATGTCGCGATATCACGACACCTTTTCTCTTTGGCCGCAACAATGCAACATGTTGCGATATCACGACACTTTTTCTTTTTGGCCACGATGGTGCAACATGTCATGATATCACAACACTTTTTCTCGTTTGGCCATGAAAACACATGTCGTGATATCACGACACTTTTTTCTGTTTGGACATGAAAATGCAACATGTCACAATATCACGACACTTCTTCTCCTTGTGGTGTTTTGCTTTTTCTTTGAGCTTGAGCATATGGGCCACTTCGGTCTTCTTGGAACACATGCAAAAAAAGGTGGGTCCCCAATTTTGGGGTACGTTGTGGAGTAGCCACAACAAATGGTGACTCTTCTGGGAAATGCTCCTAAGCATTTCGGTGAGAACTCAACCTAAAAACACACAGACTCAAATACAAATGTTAGAAAATATTCCAAGAATGAAACTAGACGAGAAATACATGAAGCATTAGAATTATTAAGCATCAGCTCAATGTGTGCAATGTTCTTCATTCCCTATCGTTTGAAACTCATTCAACTTTCCATTTTCAGTTTCACTTATGATTCATATGCAAGGCTATGAATTATTTGTATAGGATTTGATGTATGACAACTATGCTAGAGATATAACAACCTGCTTTACAAAGGCTCAAACCTTCTAGTATCATGAACAAACATATTAAAACTATCAAAACCTCTTAGGACCAAATATATGTATACTTAATTAATTTACTAGATCCCAAAGTTGGTTATGTGTCACTACCATCTTGAACCCATGTGCAAGTGTAAGTGAAATCAGAGCTTTGGGGAATAGGATTCCCAACCTAAGCGAGATGGGAATTTAACCCTATCCTTACTACTCTGATCTGGAGTTCATTACATCATTTTGAAGAAAATGATTTAACCTGTTATGGATGAAACTGTCAGGCTAACCTATCCATTTGAGCAGTCAGTGGTCTTGGTTTTAGACAAGACATGTTGCCACACATGAGCATACTCCACTGCCAGTCAGGCATCTATAGCTTCGATGGAGATCAACCCCATAATCCAGGATTTGGCTCTACTTTTGATTCCTTGGACCTTGGGATGACTACCCATCCTTGCAAGGGACATGTAGTACAATCCTTCCAATCCAATATTAATAAAGAAATGAAAAATATTTGCTTTAGAATTTCAAGTTCTTGAATGGGCAAAATAGAAGCTTTGGGGAATCAGATT
Source organism: Wollemia nobilis (assembly GCA_028583015.1). Classification (NCBI taxonomy): domain Eukaryota; kingdom Viridiplantae; phylum Streptophyta; class Pinopsida; order Araucariales; family Araucariaceae; genus Wollemia; species Wollemia nobilis. Next base: position 1,393,610 of record JAQPPZ010016829.1, on the reverse strand, counting down.
CTCAACCTAAGCGAGATGAGAATTAAACCCTATCCTTACTACTCCATCAAGGTCAAATCAAAGCTTTGGGGAATCGAATTATCAACCTAAGTGAGATGAGAATTAGACCCTATCCTTACTACTCTGATTTTAGACTTTAAGTATTATGGAAGTGGTAAAAACCATTTTTTCAAATATTATGTTGCATACTAGGGATACTTGCTCGGATTAGTTGTAGAGCAAAGGATTTTTATTTTGGGTAGGGGTGAGCTTGTCCTTTTGTCAATTCTCAAAAATTCTAGACCATGTGCATGATAGGATAGCAGGGGAAACTTTTCGCTCAAGAAACCACTTCTACTATGTAGCATAGCATGAACATTACAAATATAATCATTTTATTGTGAAAGGATATGCTTGGTTTAAGTAAATAACAAGATCAATTCTCTGTGCTCAAACTTTATTTAATTGAATTTTGTGGACTTTGATATAAGAGAGATTAGTAATCATACCAAATAAATCAAGATATTTATTCATGTGAATGTGAAAGTGCGGGATTCCAAATAAACGCTAATTTATCCAAAATAACTAAAAATATAATTGCAATATGTCACAATTTGAGAAGTACAAAAATAAAATATGTTTTTGAATATTTTGATGATTTTGAATGTTTTTGGTGTTTTTATATTTTTAAGTTTATAAATTGAAATAAATATAAGATAGTGGTTTTTTTTTTTGAAATATTTTAAACAAATATATACAATGATGAAATGACCAATTTTTTATGCATAGTAACGTTTAAGATGCAAAATGTTCATGGGTTCTTTAAGTTCTTTACCATCTAAGGTAGATAATTTGTATGCTCCCGATTCAAATTTAGTAGTGATAATATATGGTCCAAGCCAGTTGGGCTCAAATTTACCTTTAAGGTCTTTAGTTGCATTAGTATTTTTTTGATTTTCTTTTAAGATAAGGTCATTGACCTCAAAGGATCTATGACAAACTTTCTTAGCATATGATCTTTTAAGCTTGTTTTGGTAGGCACAAAGATGCTCCAAAGCATTGATGCGTTTTTCATCTAGGAGTTCCAGCTGACTGAGTTTTCCAGCTCGATATTCATCTCCTACTTCGGTATCTTGAAGTAGTAGAGCCAAAGAAGGAACTTCTAATTCAAAGGGAAAAATGGCTTCAACGCCATAAACCAAAACAAAAGGTGAAGTACCTGTGGGAGTACAAACACTAGTTCGATAAGCCCACAAAGCTGGATATAATTGAATGTGCCAGTCGTGGCCAGATTTATTGACCAATATTTTGAGAATTTTGATTAAGGTTTTGTTAGAAGCTTCTACTTGGCCATTACCCTGAGGATAATAGGGAGTGGACCAGCGATGTTGAATCTTATATTTTTGGCATAATTTCTTAACATCTTTATTTTTGAAACAAGTTCCATTATCTGAGATGAGATTTGTAGGAATTCCGAACCTACAAATGATTTGATTAAAAATAAATTTGGAGACTTGTGTTCTAGTCCAAGGAAGCTAAAGGCATAGCTTCAACCCACTTTGTGAAATACTCAGTGGCGGTTATGATGAATTTGTGTCCATCAGATGACACAGGATTAATTTTTCCAATAATGTCTAAGCCCAATTTTGAAAAGGGCCAAGGAGATGAAATAGCCTACAGTTCTTGTGCAGGGGCATGGACAAGGTCGGCATGTTTTTGGCACTTGTCACAATGGCGCACATAATCATGTGCATCATTCTCCATGGTAGGCCAAAAGTATCCTATCCTAAAGAGCTTTTTAGCAATGACACTACCACTGAAGTGTCCTCCACAAGATCCATCATGGGCTTCACTCAAGGCTGATCCTGGATTCTTCTAAATTCAAACATCTCAATAGGATACCTTCAAAAGATCTCCTATATAAAGTATTGCCAATTATTACAAATTGACTTGCTTGTCTACGTAATAACCGACGCTGGTTTCTATTAGAATTGGAAGGAAAGTCCCATTGTGAAGAAAATCAAATATATCCGTATACCAAGGTTCAGGAGTAGTTTCATTGATTAGAAACACATCCAAAGGTTCTAAGCATGACTTATTTGAAGTGGGTTCCTAGAGTCAACGAATAATGATGGTGGCATATTCATCATCTAACTCCAAGGGTAGAAGAGATGCAACTGCGACCATAGCATCACCGCACGGTTGCTAGTTCGAGGAATAGCTTCCAAGGTAACTTGATCAAATAGAGATATTAATTGTAAAACATATTCTTTATATGGGTGCAATTTATCATCTCTGGTCTGATAAACTTCATTAATTTGGTTTATAACAAGTTGAGAATCACCAAAAACTAGCAGATGTTTAATTTTTAGTGCCAAGGCAACTCGTAATCCAAGGATTAGAGCTTCATATTCAGCAGTATTATTGGTGCAAGCAAATGTTAATTTAAAGGACAAAGGTATAATGTGTTTTTGTGGAGATATTAAAATAATACCTGCACCAGCCCCACTCATGCATCGGGTTCCATCAAAGTATAAGGACCATTGTTCAACATGGTCTGCCTCTAATTGAAGGCATTCATCAAGAAACTCAATGATGAGGGGATGGGTAGACTCTAAGGGTGCAACAACTAATTGATATTCTATGATTTGACCCTTAACAGACTTCTGTCCTATAAACATGAGTTCAAACTCACTTAGAGCAAGAACCCACTTTGCTATGCAACCCGATAAATAAGGTCAACTCATGAGATACCGCAAGGGATCATATTTAGCAATGACATAAGTTTTTTGACTGAACATATAATGACATAATTTTTGCATAGAAAATACGACTACTAGACATAGTTTTTCTAATGCTGTATAGCAGGTTTCATAGCTGATTAAAGTTTGACTAATATAATAATTAGCACGTTCTCTTTTCTCATTATCAAGTTGAGCTAACATAGCTCCTAAAGCAAAATCTAAAGCTGAAATATACAGGATAAATGGGTGATCAGGTCTAGGTGGTGAAAGCATAGGTGGGTTAAGGAGGTATTGTTTGAGAAGTTCAAAAGCTTTATTTTATTCACTTACTTCATTCGTCATCCCAATTAAAAGGGACATCCTTCTTAAGGAGCTTAAGAAAGGGACCGGTTTTGTTCGCCAACTTATCGATGAAGCGATGGATAGCTTGAAGCTTACCTTGTAAACTTTGTAACTCAGATATATTGGTAGGTGCGGGCATATCCATGATAGACGTAATCTTGAGAGGGTCGATTTTGATGCCACGTAAAGAAACTATAACCCCTAATAGTTTATCGGACTTAACTCCGAATATGCATTTAGCAGGATTTAGTCGGATAAGATATTCCCTTAACCGATCAAACATTGTCCTTAAGTCATTTAAATGATCATCTTCTTTGATGGAACGAGCTATGATATCATCTACGTAATCATGTAGGATATCATGCATCATGTCATGAAAAATATAAGTCATAGCTCGTTGATAGGTTGCACCTGCATTCTTTAGGCCGAATGGCATCACTTTCCAACAAAAGGTACCCCAGGGGGTAATAAAGGTTGTTTTAGCCTGATCTTCAAGAGCTATCCTGATCTGATTATAACCAGAAAATCCATCCATTAGGGACATCATTCCACTCCCAACAGTAAAATCAATGATTTGATCCATGTTTGGAAGAGGAAAATCATCTTTAGGGCATGCAACATTAATATCTCTAAAGTCTGTGCAAACCCTAAATTTGGTAGCTTCTTTCTTGGTGACTGGAACTACATTCGAGATCCATTCAACATAATCAATAGCTTGTATAAAAACAACATTCAAGAGTTTTTCTAACTCCCCTTTGACTAGCAAGGCCACTTTGGGATGCATTTTTCTAAGTTTTTGTTTAACATGTTTAGCATCCGGATGGACTACTAGGTGATGCATGACTACGAAAGGGTCTAAACCTGGCATATATTCATATGTCCAAGCGAAGACATCTTCATATTCTTTAAGGAATGCAATGTATTGCTCTTGTTTTTCTTGACTTAATTCTGATCCAATATTGATTATGTGGGGATTATCCTCAGTTCCAATGTTAACTTTAATGACGTTTTCTACTTCCATGTGTAGATCTCTTTCAAAATTAGGTGGGGCGGGTGAAACGCCCAATTCTTGTAATTCTTTTAAGGTTAACTTGGATAATTCATCTTGAGGAGTCGTGGCCTCAAGTTGGGCTATAGTAGGTATAGAACCATCAAAATAAAAACCATTGTGTAACATCTCTTCAATGGAGACATCATGGAAAATATCTCCTTCCAACTCATCATCGGATTCAACAATCATTTCAGGATAAGCTATGGATAGCATATTGCATGTAAATGGCTGATTTTTTAGAGGCAAATCATCACGCCCATCCAAATAATCTTGATAACATATGAGTTGATCATCATCTTCAAAAGGGAAGGGTTGACCCTTACTAGGAAATAGGCCCACACCACATCGGGTAGGCCATGGTTCTACCTCAAAGGGTTCTTTCATACCATCTTGGAAAGGTCCCAAGCCTTTCCCTTTATATCCCATTTTAAGCATTATAGGTTTAGCTTTAATATACTCATTAGTAAAATAACATCGAGCATATCCCTCATGATGAGTTTTGATGTTCCTGGGTATTCTTCCCCAGTCATATCCCTTATAAATGAAGGCACAACTCCCGACTTGGTAAGTACTTCCCATAGGTTGTGGGAGGCCCAAAGTACGAGGAGATGGCGAAAAATTACTTAAGATAATGGAATTTTGCATAGAAGCATTTGTTTTTTCTGATATAAGAATTTTAGATAAATCAGGTAAGAGTTCATCAGAAAGAGCATAAGATGTAGAAGGATCATTCCCTATATCTTTAGATGTGGAAGGTATGATAGATGTAGATAATGTGGAGGTGTTAATAGATGGGTCTATAGGTTTTGAAATTATAGGGACGGAACATGAAGGATTGGTTGTGGATTTAAGATCTTTTTGAGGTTCTAGTGTGGTTTGTTTAGAAGATTGTTGAGCTATATATGAGGGTGAAATTAATGGAGGAGAAATAGATGAAGTTATGGGTGTGTGTTTCATAGGTTTAGATGAAAAATAAGAATTAGGATGTGTGGATGACAGAGTAGGGCAAAATTGAACTCCAACAGGTTCTGCCAAAGCACACATATCAAAGGGTCTAGGATCACCATGGATAGTGACCAACTGATTTTTAAATTCGAATTTAACACATTGGTGTAAAGTTGATGGGACAACCCGCATTGCATTGATCCAAGGACGACCCAAGAGTATATTGTATGATGTGGGGCAATGTACAATAAACACGGTCGTATCTAAGGTTCTCGGACCAACTTGCAATGGGATGGTGATAACTCCACATGTTTCTTGTGTTTCGTCATTGAAAGCTTTTATGATCATGTCAGTTTTCTTCATTTCATCACTTCTAAACCCAAATCTTTGGTAGAAGTCAAAAGTGCAAATATTTAGAGATGAACCATTATCAATCAAGACCCTTTTGACTGCTACATCTCCTATTAGGGCAGTAATATATAAGGGGTTATCCTTATGTAAACTATGTTGCGGGATATCTTTATCTCGAAAGTCAATACAATCGACTTCTCTAGTGATGATAGTATTGGCCATGGCTTCAGGTTGAATGTTTTGTGGTACCATCATTTGGCTTAATGTAAGCATCAATTCATCTCTATGTGTAGGAGAAGATCTTAATAGGTCTAAAAGGGAAATTTTGGCTGTAGTATTGGATAATTGCTCATTAATATTGTAAGGAGGTTTAGGTTGAACATTAGGAGCATGATTCCCTTTATTGGGATTTTTCAAAACAAATGGAGTTGATCCATCATTCTGATTTGGTTCTTGTTGAAAATTTTGAGCTTGTTGTCTGGTAACGACTCCGATGGTACCTACAATATTATTTTGTGGATGATGAATAGGTCTTGGTCTAGCATTTATAGCTTGTTCATTAGGAAGGAACTGATTAGAAGAGGGTCGAGTAGTAACTCTTCTAGGAAATGGTTCTTCCGAAACCATAGAATCTATGATAGGTTGAATAGGATCTGATTCATCTTCAAAACTATTTGATTGATTTGAGGTGATGTCTATTTCACTTTCAATATCCGATTCTACATCACTGAGATCCGGTGTTTGAATATTATGTAGGGGCCTGGTCGTGACCATGGATAAAGTTGTGTCAAATTTTTGTAAATCATGATTAGGTAAATGTCCGCTAATAGTTCCTACATATCGAGTAGGAGGAGGGACATTATGATGCTCAATTTGATTGGCCACCTCTTTACCATGTTTTGGTAAAGGATGTTGAAATATATCTAATGATTGATTAGCATTTTGATTTTGATTTTGGGGAATGTTCTTTTGAGCATTATTAGGAGCATTTTGTTTAGGTTGGAAGGCTTGCACCTCCATCTCATTATTATCAATCAGATCTTGTATTTTATGTTTTAACCTTTTACAAGAGTTGGTAGAGTGTCCAGGCCCTCTATGGAAATCATAGTGTAAATCGGCTCTGTATCCAGGTATGGTTGGATCAGGTTCCCAGATATTAGGTAATTGAATCAAACCTCTTTCGAGTAATTGGGGTAGAATAGTTGATAATGGTTGATTCAATCTAGTAAACTCTTGAGGAGGTTTATCAGGAGGTTTCAATATAAATTTTTCTATTGTCTTCGTTGTATTGATATTAGCAACATTTTTGCTATCAGTGACTCCGTCACCTACAACTTGTTTGTTTTTATATTGATTTTTGGATGTTTTCTCATCATCTTTCTTCCTAAGCTGGCCTCTCCTAATGAGAGCATCTTCTACTCTTCGAGCTAAGTCTATAGCCTGATCGAAGGTAGTTAAGGTAGCAGCTTGATAACTCATAGGAGATTTGTTCTTGCAAATTATTAATAAAAATGTCCAACATTTCCCTATAAGGTAGCACAAAGTGCAGTTTTCCTATCAACCGCCTCCATCTAGCTAAGAAATCAGCAAAACATTCATCTTTGTCTTGTTTTAAGTTGTACAAATCTTTAATGGTTACATGCCTTTCGATATAGGCACTAAATTGATGCACAAAATATTCAATGATCTCTTCAAAATTTCTCAAAGAATGAGTGGGCAATTGATAGTACCACTCTAATGCCATTCCTCCTAAACTTTTTGGGAACATTTTTAGTAATAACAAGTCATCATGTGATATATCATGACATGCTATCCTAAACATGCGAAGATGCTCTATGGGATCTTCGGTTCCTTTATATATAGGCAGGACGGGCATGGGAAAGTGTTTAGGGTATGGTTGTGCTACAACTATAGGATCTAGAGGTTGACTACACATCTCTCGATAATTGTATGAGGGACGATAGGGATCTATCTGGTCCATGCGGGAAGCTAACTGTTTCACCATGGCTTCCAGATTACTGGTTTGCCCACCATATTGGTTCGATAGGGTATTAATATGGGATTTGTGAGCATATGATGGAGGGACATGAAGATTAGATGCTATATTACTATTGTGTAAATTGTTGGTAGGAAGGGTGTTATGAAGAAGTTTTGAAGTTGTATTATGTTGTATCCCAGATTGTTGAAAATTGGTGTTTGGCTTCATTTTAGGTTTTTGTCGATTTGAGGCATATTGATCAATAGTTTGGCGAAATAAAGCAGTGAATGAAGGTCTCTTTTGTGTGGGAATGATTTTAGGCTCAATAACAAGTTCCTTAGGAGGTTGGGTAACCTATTGTTTTTGCATGTTCTAAATTATAGTGGCCATATCCATATTGGATGGTCTAGCTTTATCACTTTCTTGATCAACGAAGGACAAGGGATTAGTGTGTATGTCAAACATATGTTCCATGGCTGCTTGAGTGTCACTAATTTGTCCCCTATCAATACGAACTGCCATATTAAGAGCACCAATATTATTGTTGAAGAATTTCCAGAAATGATCTATGTTATCAAAAGTAACAGTTCCATCTGGAGCCATTCTAGGGGATGAGGATCCTTCCTCTCTAACATTTTCTTGTTGTTCATTTTCTTCAACCAGGTCATCTTCTGGCTGTTCTAGAGTTTCTTCTTCTGGAATTGGATCCTCAGGAAGGGCATTTAATTTTTTGTTTTTCTTTCCTAACCAATCTTCTTCTTCTTCTTCTTCAGTTTGTTTACCATTCCTAAGTCTAGTCATTGTGCTTAAACTTAGATTTCAGCAAATATATATATATATATATATATGCAACAAGCTTTAAGAGGTATATATTTTAATTATATACCTACTATAGTATTTAAAATAAAATGTTTTGATTTGATTATGTTTTTTGGTTTTTCTTGTTTTTTTTTATAACAATATTATAAAGATAACAAACAACACACAAAACGCAAGAAATAATAATAATGAAAGCAATGATCTAGTTTTCTATAAACAATTTATAAATATCATTAATGGGCTCAAGTTCTTCAGGAGTCATGAAATGTTCTTCTTCAAATTGAAAATTTTCTTTCAAGAATTTGACAAAAAGTGCTATAGTGATATTATCTGTTTCAGATTCTATTTTGTAGAAGTAAAGCTCGTGGCAATACTCTCGATATAACACAGCTCTAGGAACTCTCCTCCATATTTCCCTATCCGTAAGAATGACCTCTTGATCTTCTACATGACCTAGGAATTGGTGTATAGTGGCTGCGTTCTCGAGGTATTCCTCGAAGGTGAACAATTCTGAAGACACAAGAGCTCTCCTATAAGCTAACCACCTATGGCAAGCTCTCTGAAGTTCATGATAAAAAATGAGTTGATGAGGATCCAAGATTCTATCTAGGACAAGCCTCTTGATTTTTTTAAGCTCTGTTGACCTAGATGAAATGATACCTAGTCTCCTATTAAGTTCGTCCCACAAAGGTGGGACTCTGTATGTTTGAGATGTTCTAGACAAAGAATCAACCTCTATGGCTATTAATTGATTTTCAACATTTATAGTAACTGCTTGTCTTTTCTTAGGAGCTACCATCTAAACATGATATGCAACTTAGTAGTTTTCTAATGATTTTAAATGAATCTATGTTTTTTTTTTTTGTTTTCAAAAGGTTTTAGTTTCACGTTGGGTTCACCAAAATGTATCGTTCCAAATTTTCCACACCCTTACCTTCAGGCTAAAGGATCCACGCCCGAAAGGGGGATGCGGGAAGGATGGGACAATACCTTGGACTGAGAGGCCTTTTGAAGGTCCCGCCTCTCGGGGGAGGGGTATTAAGGTGATTTTTCGATGGATGGTGGGTTCACCAGGAAACTTTTGAATGGCAGTTTCCACGCCTAGGTTGGGAATGTGTTTGATGTGTTCAATTTTATCTTTAATCATTCAAATCCTAGGTTTGGCCAAATGAATCTAAACTATTCTATATGAAATGCAGATTTAAATGAATACAAAAAATAGATTTGAACAGAAAACACAGAGAATAAGCTAGATTAAAAAGCCATATCTGATCCGGATGTCTGATGGAGGTTCTAATTTTTGAAGCAGTCAAGATCGCCTCTGATATGACAAGATCATCTACAATCAGACAAGATCATCTGAGATCTGACAAATTCGTTAGAGACCTACAATCAGAGAAATAGACGCAGAATACAAAAAATGCAACAATGCTAACAGAGGAAAACGATGTAAAATGACAATATAGATACTAAAATGATAATTACGAATAGAAATTCAAGTAAATTATAGTATTCTAATGACAAATTATGATCTTATCATGCACTTAAGCTATATGGGTGAACTCCAGGATGCAAAATAGTAATAAGTCTAACTAATGCAAAGCAAAATAGTAGATAATGGAGAAAGAATGCAAACTCAGGGCACTGATTGCCCCCAATGTTGACTGTAGTTGAAATCATCTCGAATTGGTGCGAGATCATCCAAGATTGTACAGGATCATCTGCGATGATCTGAGCTTGCTCCGACTGAAAAATAATGAAGTTCCTGCAAGAAAATTTGAAAAGGGACAAAGGCAAATGGTAGTCTAAGACATTCTAATGCATGTAAAACTCGAAGTGCAGAAAAATTCAGCCAAGGGAATGTCAAGGGGAGGGCCTAAGATTAAATAGGCATAGGAAGGAGGTTGGGAGGTTGGAGATCATCCCAATTTGGGAGATCTCCAATGGGGGAAGTCTCTAACCACGCAGACACGCTTTTGCCTAGGTTAGAGACGTCGTTGAAACATAAGCTAATTATGAAAAATCAGTTTTGGGACGAAATCGTCTGGACGTTCTAGTCCAGACGAAATCGTTCGATCTGAGGCGATATCGTCTGATCGGCGATGATATCATCCAATGGTCACAACAAATCCTAAAAATGGCATGGAAAATGAGGAAAGCGGTTAAAAGGTGGTTCGGGGTTGAAAATTTGAATTTGAATTATTACTAAGGTAATTTTAATTATTGCTAAGGTTTACTGCACCAATTTTAGGGTGCTACACCTTGCATATGAATCATAAGTGAAACTGACAATGGAAAGTTGAATGAGTTTCAAATGATAGGGAATGAAGAACATTGCACACATCGAGCTGATGCTTAATAATTCTAATGCTTCATGTATTTCTCGTCTAGTTTCATTCTTGGGATATTTGCTAACATTTGTATTTGAGTCTGTGTGTTCTCGGGTTGAGTTCTCACCAAAATGCTCAGGAGCATTTCCCAGTAGAGTTGCCATTTGTTGTGGCTGCTCCACAACGTACCCCAAAATTAGGGACCCACCTTTTTTTGCATGTGTTCCAAGAAGACTGAAGTGGCCCATATGCTCAAGCTCAAAGAAAAAGCAAAACATCACAAGGAGAAGAAGTGTCACGATATCGTGACATGTTGTGTTTTCACAGCCAAACAGGAAAAAGTGTCACGATATCGTGACATGTTGCATTTTCACGGTCAAATAGGAAAAAGTGTCACGATATCGCGACATGTTGCACCATCGCAGCCAAAAAAGAAAAAGTGTCACGATATCACGACATGTTGCATCATCATGGCCAAAAGATAAAAGGTGTCATGATATCGTGACATGTTGCATCGTCATGGCCAAAGGAGAAAAAAATGTCACGATATCATGACATGTTGCATTGTCGCTACCAAACAAGAAAAAGTGTCATGATATCACGACATGTTATATTTTCGTGGCTACAAGCAACAAAAGAGAGCAAGGAGGCAAAAGTGTCACGATATTGCGACATGTTCCAATTTTGCCAAGGTAACGAACCTGCATCAACGTGGACATAAGGACAAAATCTAATGAATAAGACAAAGTGTTACATGATCATTTAAGATGGTCGTTACACACAGAGGGAAACAGACGTAAGACCACGTGGAGAAACATAGCAAAGGGCCACAAAATGGAAACCAAAGCACACACATACAATGGAAGGTGAAACTAACAGTTATGGAAGGTGAAACGAACAACCATCGGAAAATGAAACAAACCGTCATGGAAGGAGAAACAATTTTTTTTTAGAAGTTTAAATACGCCATTCAAAGAGGCCAGAAAGGGGGGTCAGAAATGGTTGCAAACAGAGTTGCAGAGCTGAAGGTGAGAGGACCATTCTGGACCTGTTTGAGTCATTTTTCTTCCATGGATTGGGGTGGAAACCCCTGCAAGAAGAGTTGCAGAGCTGAAGGTCAGAGGAACATTCTGGACCTGTTTGAGTCATTTTTCTTCCATGGACTGGGGTGGAAACCCCTGCAAGAAAATTTGTAGAGTTGAAGGCGAGAAGGCCATTCTGGACCTGTTTGAGTTGTTTTTCTTCCACAGACAAAATTTTGCTATTGTAAAATGACATATTTTTAATGCAGAAGTGTTTAGAAATTTGCATCTTGTGGGCAAGAAAGAAGGAGATTTTCTTTGCATGCTATGTATTTAATGTTTATTCTTTCATTTTTTAGATTTTAAATTTATAGATAATGTTAAATGCCATTTTTTTGGGTTACATTAGGCGAATATTTGAAATCTGAATTTTATTTCGTACCCTAGGAACCAACACTTAGTCTATGGGGATTGTGCTTGTTTTGCAAGTACAATAGGTTAGGTTGCATGCATGGAGACCTCACATCTTTGATTTTGTCGGAACAGGATAGCATCATACTGAGTGCATTTTATCTTCAATTTTTTGCATTTCATTTTCATTTTCTGCATTTTATTTTTCCCAAAAATTTTAACTTATTTTTAGGCATTAAACAAACATTTAAAAAATTCAAAATCCAAAAAAAAAAATGAACAGTCATTAAAGTTTCATGATGAAATAAACCAACATTGCCCCTTGTTTACAGTTACTTGCAATCACTAAGGTGTTCCATGCATTTAAATTGATTATCTTTATTTGATATTACTAATACACAGTTGCAAATGCTAATACAACGGAGACCTTGGAGAAGTTGTTTGTTTGACTTATTTGCAAGAGGGGATTTGGAACCCAAATCCTAAAGGAGAGTGTACTTTCACGACTGGGTGAAAATACCACTCAACAAGTGGTTTATGTAAATCAAAGTTTGTAAAAGTTATGCATTGCACATTAGCAAAAGAGATTTAGGAAAAGTTGTATAAAACATATGAGGGAGACAAAAAGGTCAATATGGCAAAATTGTAAAATCACAAGAAAAAAATTGAAGACCTAAAAATGAAGGATGAGGAAAACATTGCTACATACCTACTTTCTATGGATGAGTTTGTTAACTCCATGAAATGACTTGGGTTTAAAGTGGAAGAATCAGATGTTGTTGGAATATGTAATGCAACATTGTGTAAATTATTCTTAGACTAAAATATAAAGTCTAAAGAATAAAATATTTGACTTAGAAAATAATTCTATTTTATGTAAAAATATTCCCACCCAATTAATAAATAAAATAAGTGTGCTAGGAATATTTAACTTGTGGAAAATGTTATTTCCCCTCTTCTAGCAAATATTAGAAAGTAACTAATCACTTTCGCCACTTATCACATATCTCAAATATTAGATTGTGATAATATTATAAAGTAACTAAGAACTTTCTAATATTTGATAGATGCCACTTGTCACACATCTCAAGATTAGATTGTGATAAGATTTAGGGTTGTAGTAGAAAAAATTCTCTTTAAATAGGGGTGTTTTCTACTACATCTGAACATATCTTGTCATATTTACTTGTGTTGTCATATCATGTTGATGCATATTGTTGCATAACATTGAAGCATTCTTGTATTGTTAAATCATTGAGTAATATAGTAAGCTTCATAATGGATGTTTCCCTTATTTATTTGAAGAAGGTTTTTACCACTTAATATTGGTGTTGTGGGTTTTCCTCTTTTGTGTGTGATTTATCTTGTAGATCATTCTTTGATCTTGGGGAGACTTTTCTTGTCTCACATTTGGTATCAAAGCGGTTAGGATATCCATCAAGTGTCTTCAATACTTTGAGGTGAAAAACCCCTTAAGAATGGTTGATCATGGAATCTCCTTCACACCTAAGAACATCCTTGATAGATCAAATTTTGGAATATGGGAACCAAGGATGAGGGATAAATTTCAAGAAAGAAAGTCATGTCCCATTGTGAATGGAGATGAAACAATCCCAACCCATGCAAGGGAACTTGAGACATACAACAACAAGAGTCACCTTGCACTTTCCATGATTATCAATAGCATGAGTGATGAGATATTTCTCACTATAAGCCATTGTTAACATGCTAAAGATGCATGGAATTTTCTAAAACAATTCCATCTAGTGTCCAACACATCAAGGAAATTCACTTTATTATCCAAAATTCTTAGCACTATGCAAGGTGAAGAAGAAAGTGCCTTGATCTTCCTCTCAAATATGAAAGACATGAGAACTCAACTATTGGCTTGTAATTATGATTGGATAAGTGAGAAGATCTTAATATTTATCATTTTGAGGAACTTGTAAAGCAAGTTCAAGAATTTTATCACCATTATTGAGACTAGGCTAGAGCAAGAAGAGGATGTCATTCCTATCAACTCTCTTTCACAATTATTGATTCAACATGAAGAGTCTCTTAATAGATACAAAGTGAATGGTAAAGTTATCAAAGAGAAGAATGTTGCCTTGAGTTCCACTAAGGCTTCCTTCAAGAAGAAATACAAGGGAAGGAAAAATCAAAATTTCCAACCCAACAAGCCTAGAGTTGATTTCACTTGCAACTTTTGTGGCAAGAAAGGCCACAAGGAATAAAATTATTTCAAGAAGAAGAATATTGTAGAAAAGGAAGAGCAAGAAAAGGCTAAGGGACAAGGACCTAAGAAATGGTTTGGCAAGGGAAAGAAAAATAACAACAATGTAAAGCAAAATTCTAATAAAAATGCCTTTGTTTGTGCCCTCTACTCCATTGACTCATCTACTTCTAATGAATGGATGTTAGATTCTAGATGCAATAAGCATATGTGTTTTGAAAAGGATAAGTTTGTGGACTTTCATAAGTAGTCTTCAGATTCAGTTGTCATTGGTGATAATACTAGACTTCAAGTAGAAGGTGTTGGCAATGTTGTAATTGATGGAAAATTACTTGATAATGTCCTATATGTGCCTAATCTTAGGAGAAATTTAATTTTAGTTTTGCAAGTTGCTAGAAGTGGTCACACTATTGAGTTCAATGCAACTTCATGGAGCATTAGGAAAGGCATGCTACCAATAATTATAGGTTATGTGAAGAATAATATTTATGTGTTAGGTGATGCTCCTCCTAAAGTGTGTTTAGCAACTAATGTTTATCCTAGTAGCAAGCTTTGGAACTTAAGGTTAGGCCATACAAACTATCAAAATATTCAAATGATGAAGTCCAAAAATTTGGTTGAAGGCTTTCCTAGCATTTCACCTATTCATGGTTTGTCTAAAACATGCATCTTAGGCAAGATGATCAAACAAAATTTTGCAAAGGATAAGTCAACAAGGGCAACACAAATTCTTCAACTCATTCATACAGATATTATGGTTCCATTACATGTTAGATCACTTGGTGGTGCATCCTATATTATCACCTTTATAGATGATTATTCAAAAATGATCTTTGGGTATCTACTTAAGAATAAATCAGATTGTTTTGAGACATTCAAGGAGTTCAAATCTTTGGTAGAAAATCAAAAGGGAGCAAAGATCAAAATTATTAGAAGTGACAATGGAGGGGAGTACAATAGCAATGATTTCAATGAGTTTTGTTCTTCTCATGGGATCAAAATGCAGTTTACTTGTCCATAAACTCCTCAAAAAAATGGTGTTGTAGAGAGGAAAAATAGGACAATCATGGATATGGTAAGATGCATGCTTGGTGACCACTTACCTCAATTTATTTTTGGTGAAGCAACCGGTACAACAATCTACATTCTTAATAGGTGTCCTTCAAAATAATTTGAGGGGAAGACTCCTTATGAGGTTTAGAATGGTAAGAATATAAATTTTTCACACTTAAGAGTGTTTGGATGTGATGTATTTTCATATATTTCTTCAGAAAAGAGGAATAAATTGGACAAAAAGTCTCAAAAATGCATCTTTGTTGGCTATTATGTAGAAATAGGGGCTACAGGTTATACTCACCTTCTTCACGCATTGTATTTGTTTCAAGAGATGTCAAATTACATGAAGACCTTCTTAAGTTAGAAAAGGGTGGGCCTTGTGTCAAAAGGACCAAGTGGGTTGGATCATTATAGGGGTCCTAACAAGTAGAATTTAGTTAGCCAAAGGATACCTAAAAGTATGACCCTTAACATGTCTCTTCTAGCTAAGATAGAGAATGATCACGAGCCTACTTCTTACCAAGAAGCGTCACAACACTCTTATTGGGTTGATGCCATGAAGGTTGAGATGGATTCTCTTCTAAAGAATAAAAATTAGGATCTAGTGCTTTATCCTAATAAGAGAAATGTTATTGGGAACAAGTGGGTCTATAGAATCAAGTACAATTCTAAAGGAGATATATAAAAGTATATGGCTAGATTTGTTGCTAAGGGTTATGCTAAAAAACATGGCATTTACTATGATGAAACCTTTACACCAGTTTCCAAAATGCCCACCATTCGACTTCTCATTGCTATTACTGCTGCTCAAGGTTGGTAGATTTTTTAGCTTGATCTGAAAAGTGCCTTTCTAAATGGTGATTTGGATGTGGATATCTACATTATTAAACCACAAGGATTTGTTGTACAAGGTAAGAAACACTTGTGTGTAAACTAAAGAAAACCTTGTTCAGTTTGAAGCAAGCACCAAGAGCAAGGTACATGAAGATTTTAGGTTACTTCTTGTCTCTTGGTTTTGATAAATGCTATTCAGATACAGATCTCTATGTGCTTAGGAAGGATAACTTGGTCATTTTAATTGCTCTATTTGTTGATGACCTTGTTGTGACTAGAAATGAGAATGAGGCCATTTTTTATTTCATCTCCAAATTAAAATCAGAGCATGAAATGACTGACCTTGGTCTTCTACAATACTATCTTGGCATACAAGTTTATCAGCATGAGGATTGTACCTTTTGGATTCAATCCAAGTATATTGGATATCTTCTTAAGAGGTTTGATTTAGAGGATGGCAATCGTACCTCCATTCATATTTCTATAGGGGTTAAGTTGGAAGTAAGTACATAATCTCAGTTGGCTGATGCTACATTGTATAGGCATCTCATTGGTAGTCTTATTTATGTTACCATCACAAGGCCAAGTATTGCTTTTGCAGTTGGTATGATGGCTAGGTTTATGCAGAAACTGTATATTGAGCACTTACAAGCTACCAAGAATATTTTGAAGTACCTTTCAGGTACTAGAGATTTGGCACTCAAGTATTCTAGGCTTCCTTCCTTTGCTCTTTTCGACTATGCTAATTCTGATTTTAGAGGGGATAGAATAGATAGTATGTCTACCACAGCATATGTTTTTAGTATTGGGTATGTAGATATCTCTTGGTCTTCCAAGAAGCAAGATACAATTGATATTTCTACAATGTAAGTGGAGTATAAGGCTACGAAAGTAGTTGCACAGGAAATGGTTTGGCTTCGTACCCTCATGAAGGAAATTGGATTTGAGAAATTTGGTCCTTCACGTTTGCTCTCCGATAAACAATCAGATATTGCCTTGGCTAAAAATCCTGTAATGCATCAAAGAACAAAGCATGTTGAAATCCAATCCCACTTTATCAGATAGAAGGTATTGGATGGAACTATTTAGTTGGAGTATTTTCCATCATCTTTTAATTCTACTAATTTGTTCACCAAACCTCTTCCCAAGGAGCAGTTTTGTAAGTTGAGGGACTCACTTGGTTTGGTGAAGTTGTCCTCAATGGGGAATGAAGTGTAGTTACACTTGTGTGATGACAACTTCATCCTTATGAGGTATTTTGTGCTATATATATGAGTTGATCTTTGGTGGTATAATTGCTTTTTGCATCTCTTTTGAACATGGTACTTTCTTGTTTGCCTTGTGCAACTTTTGTACATGTTACTTTGTAGATGACATTGTGCAATTATGGTATATGATGCAATTGCTTTATGCGACTCTTTTACATGGTACTTTCTTGTTGCCTTGTGCAACTTTGTACATGTTTTTATGTAGTTGGCATTATGCAATTGGTTTATCATGGTAATTTATTGTTAGCATTTATGCTACTTTTGTACATGATATTTTATGGTTGGCTTTATGCAACCGGTGTGCACACTTTATTATTTTGATATACCTTATGCAACTCTTGTACATGGTACTTTTTTGTTAGATTTGTGATACTTTTTTACATGGTACTTTAGAGTTTGCATTATCATGGTACTCCTTGTTTGCTTTAAAAAAATTTGTACATGATATTTTTTGATCAACTATATAGCACGTGACTATAAGTATGGCTTGGCATATTTTTGTGATGACTTATAGTTCACTATTTGTTGGATCAATTATGTTATCATCTTTGGATTTTCATATATGTTGTGGTGAATATATTTATTATGATGTATCTAACTGATCTTATGTTGAGCTGCTTGTAGCTTGCAGGTACTTTCGTTTGGGGTTTTGCAAGCTTACTGAAGATACCCTTGTGATGTTTTCTTCTTGTCATTTGCAACCACTTCTGGTTGATGGATGGATTTGTAATCTACTTGTATATGAAGCTACTCTGTTGGGGGCTTGTAGTCTCATTTTGGCCTATTTTGTATTGGTACCTTATTGTAGACCATTCTTGGTCATAGAAGCTCATTGTAATTATATTCCTCATTTGATTCTCATCCCCTTTTGTATCTTTAGGAGAAGAATGTTTCTTTGTTTCATAATTCCTTTCTCCAATATTGCATTAAGGGGAAGTGTTGGAATATATAATGCAACATTGTGTAAATTATTCTTAGACTAAAATATAAAGTCTAAAGAATAATATTTGAATTAGAAAATAATTCTATTTTATGTAGAAATATTCCCACCCAATTAATAAATAAAATAAGGGTGCTATGAATATTTAATTTGTGGAAAACGTTATTTCCCCTTTTCTAGAAAATATTAGAAAGTAACTAATCACTTTCTAATATTTAATAGATGCCACTTATCACACATCTCAAAGATTAGATTGTGATAAGATTATAAAGTAACTAAGCACTTTATAATATTTGATAGATGCCACTTGTCACACATCTCAAGATTAGATTGTGATAATATTAGATTGTGATAAGATTAGATTGTGATAAGATTTAGGGTTGTAGTAGAAAAGTTTCTTTTTAAATAGGGGTGTTGTCTACTACATCTGAACATATCTTGTCATATTGACTTGTGTTGTCATATCATGTTGATGCATATTGTTGCATAACATTGAAGCATTCTTGTATTGTTGAATCATTGAGTAATATAGTGAGATTCATAGTGGATGTTTCCCTTCTTCATTTGAAGTAGGGTTTTACCACTTAATATTGGTGTTGTGGGTTTTCCTATTTTGTGTGTGATTGATCTTGTGGAGCATTCTTCGATCTTGGGGAGACTTTGCTTGTCTCACAGATGTATGTTAAAAGGTTTTAAGATCACTTTCTAAGAGATTTAGTGAAAATATTTCAGCCATAGAAGAAACAAGATATATAGAAACTTTGACAAGGGATGAGTTACATGGAATTCTCACAAATTTTGAGACGAGAATAAAAGAGGAATCTATTCATAAAAAAAAAGTAACCTTCAAAATTAAAAAGAAGACAAAGGTTAAAAAGTCAGATTCAAGTAATGAGTCATCTAGTGATGAAGAAGCAAACTATGGCAGAAGGAACAAGGACACAAGAAAGCACAAAGGTATGAAATTAGTTAAGTGTTTCAAATATGGTAAATATGGTCACTATGCATATGATTTTCAAAAAGCTAGAAATAGCAGTGGTGATGAGAAACAGGATCATAAGAACATGGAAACAGGAAAACACGGGTATCAAAATAAAAGTTGGGATGGACAAGGCAAGTAAGGAAATAAGTTTTTCCAAAGGCATAAGAAGCATTTTTATGTAGATAAGGCAACAAATATTTCAAGTGGTAGTGATGACAGGTCCTCAGATAATGAAGAAAAATATATTCTATTTTTTATAGTAGAAAAAGAAGATGTTAGAAAAATGGCACCAATAATTCTCAAGTATTTTAGGTGTGGTAACTTTGGTCATATTGAAGATCAGTGCACAAGGAATAGATTCAGTTTCAATGAAGATGAATATGAAGATGCTCTTGAAGGACCAAAATAAGAAAGTCTTCTTATGGCAATAGAAGAAGAAGGAAGTGCTTCTAGTGGAAATAAATCATAAAAGAATGAAGATGATCTTGATTATAAAAGGGTAGAGGAAGAATAAAAAAATGAAGAGGAAGGAGAAGTTGATCTTGAGGGTGAGCTTATTTCTACTCTTAATGCATTAAAGAAGGTAATAAAGTAGAACTCAAAACTTAAGCTTCAATTTCAAGAATGTGATGAAGAGAAAGGAAAGCTTATAGAATATCTAACCAACTCAATAGCTAAGACAAGAAGATTTAAAGAGAAGTTAGAGGTAAATGTTTTAGAATGTGAAAGGTTAGAGCATGACGTAGCTTCACTAAGGAAGGAAGTAAAATATTCTAAAGACAAGCTACACAAGTTTGGGAGAAGCTCAAATAACTTGGATAAGATTACCAAGGTACAAAGACCTTCATAAAACAAGACATGACTTGGCTTTGAAGAACATGGAGGACAAGGAAAGGAGTCAATATCAAGATCCAATGAAGAAGAAGCTTCAAAAGAAGAAAGTGTATGGGAGAGTGAGACTTCTAAGGATAATTTGGAAAATAGAAAGTTCAACAAGGAAAGGAACAATGTACAAATGAGGAACAGATGGAATAGGAAACATCATAGGGAATAAGAGACTAAGAGACCAATGGGGTCAATGAAATATTTCTTCAATGGACATTGCTTCTTATGTCACAGGTTTGGACACAAGGCTATGCAGTACAGGACACATGAAACATAGGGAGATGGTTTCACCAATAGAAATTTCAGAAGTGGGCATCTCTTTCAAGGGTATTGTCACTCTTGTAATTATTTTGGTCATAATGCAGTTAATTGTAGGGTTCATGATAGGAATGGATATGGCTTCACCAGGAGGAACTACAAGATATTTGCACCTTCAAGGAACCACAACATTAAGTGTCATAAGTGCAATAATATTGAGCATATGGCTAAGTGGTGTAGAGAAAAATTTCTAGAGACAAGCAGGAACAGGAACATTAAAAAAAATCAGAAGGATCAGTTGAGAAAGACGGTGGAAAAAGGTAAAGAGCAGTGTATGTTGGGAGTAGAGATACTCCCACCCCAAAATTAACCACCTCAAGAGAGGAGGTTGGGGAGGGGCTGAGCTAAGAGTCTTATATTTAGCCCTAATACCCATAGGTGGCCCTTTGCCATTGATGCCAAAGAGGGAGAGATTTGAGTTACGGGAAGAGCATTCAGTCAGGGAGAGGAGTTTCTTGGGGGGAGAAGCTTTTGGAAAAGGAAAAGTGAATGGTAAAAAAAAGGGGTTGCCATAAATGACAAATGGGGAGATTGTTGGAAATTTTGAGTAGTTTTGTTGTCATTGATGTCAAGAGATTTTTGTTTTAGTTTTATCATCATTAATGTCATCAGGTGGTTTTTTCAAAGGTAAGAAAGGTTTTAAAAGGAATAGGATATAATATTTATTTTAAAATATTATATGCCTAAAGGGCCTAAAATGTTGAAGACCGAAGAAATAAGAAGCATGTTTAAATTAAAATAATAATATTATAATATTTAATATTATAATATTTTCAAGAAAAATGATAAGGTGAAGAAAACGAGGTCCAAGGATTTATTAAAAATAATCTATCCTTGAAAATACCCATTATGCAACCCGCAAAAGATTTAATTTAATTTATTTAAATTAAAATACATTAGCCTATGGTTAAAAATTTAATTTAAATAAATATTGGGTTTCAAAGGTTTTAAATTAATATTTAATATTAAATTCGAATATTGAGTCGATGTGTAAGGACGAAAATCAAACATATTTATAGGGGAATAATCTTCATTATTTTCCTCCCTTGACAATATAATTTTTGAATTCTATGCTATGCTTTGAGAAGGACTTCATGCGTTGCCTTGATATGATAGAAGGAATATTTTGCATTTAATATTGAAGGAAAAGATAAAGGGTTTATGTGCAAGCATGTGGGGAATAAGTTCCACCATTGTCGATAGCGCAAGTGGAATTTGAGGCCAAGCTAGAGGGTTGTGAGGGCAAGGACGTGGGTTCAATTCACATCATTGTGCTTTGTAAGGAAAATTGTTTTTTATTGTGTGCTAAAGAAAAGAGGAGATAAGGATAAAATAAAACTCATGCCCTCTTGATTTTTGTGTGGGCGCATAGCCCAACCAGTGGCCTAACATTGGGCTAGGGTATTAGGAGGCAATGTTGTGAGTTCAAATTTTTCTGGAAATATTTTTGGGTAGAGTTAAATTAAAAGGTATGCAATTTTATGATTTGATTTTTCAAAGGTTTTGATATACGAAAATATGTATTAAAGGATTGTGTGAAATTTGAAAGGATAGCTCGTGAGTTTGTTAAGGGAGATATAAGGTGTAAGAAAATTAAAACATTTTATTTTAATTTTGGTGGTTAGAATGTATTCTATAAGGATAGCTTGTGAGTTTTTTAGGGGAGATATAAGGTGTAATAAAATTAAGAGATTTTATTTTAATTTTGGTGGTTAGAATTTATTCTATAAAATATGAGTGATAAGGTATGCAAGGGAAATTATATTTTACATTTTGAGATAAGCTATATTGTGTAAATTATTTTGAGAGGAGAAATAAGGTGCATAAAAGAGATTATTGTGTTTGTTTTCCTTAGTAAAATTGTTGACTTATAGTTTGAAAATTTGGAGAATAAAGTGTATTTGAGACTTGTTATTTTGTATGGTAAAATAATTATTGGGAAAATATTTGCAAGGAAATTTTGAGAAATATTGTTGTTACCTAACCTTAAAATTGGCAAAGAAGATTTGATTGTGGTTAAGAAAGGTTTTGAAGACATATCTCCATCAAAACAAAAGTTATGGGCACATATTCCTTATGAGTGAAATATTGTTGGATTGAATGTTGTGAAATGCAAGGTTGGAGTGAAAAGGATTCTTTGATAAGCATTGTTGGAAATATTTGAGTGAGTGTTCATGTGCATGATTAGGGTTTGTGAAAGAATATGAGTATCATTGTTATGTGATATTATTTGATAAGCATTGTTGAAAATAATTGAGTGAGCCTTCATGTGCATGACTAGGGTTTGTGAAAGATCATGAATATAATTGTTATGTGAAGTTGAAAACTATCTTGAACTAGGGTTTGTAAAAGAACATGAGTATCATTATTATGCAAAAAATTGAAATCATCTTGAGTCAAGGTTTATAGTGTGAGTTGTTGGAAGAATAGTGAAACACTTGGTTAGGATTTGTATGTAAGTTGTGTTTCATTGAGTGGTTGGTTGAGTGAAGTTGATTTATCATTATTGATTGAGAGCATTGGAGTGATAGTTCAATATTTGTGACACAAAATATTCTTTATTTTTGAATTGATTTGAAAGTGAGTTTGAAAGTGATAGAGTGATTTATGAGTGTGAAACATATTGAATCTCTTACCATTCTCTATATGTTCCTATGGTTAACAAGATTCTGAGTGAAACATTTTTGTGTGATTGAAGAGGTTTTTTGAAATGATTAATTTGAGTTGTGTATGCAAGTTTTGCAATTGAATTAGAGTAAGATTTTTTGAAAGCTAGTGGACTATTTTGAGTAAGTCCTAGAGGAGACTTAAGGATAGAATTAAGAAAGCTTTTGTGAGAGCTTATGTGCAGATTTGAGTAAGTCCTAGAGGGGACTTAAGGACATATTTGTGTGAGATTTTGTGGAAGCTTACAAGAAGATTTGAGGTAAGTCTTGGTGAAGACTTGTTGATCATATTGGACAAGTTCTAACGATGACTTGTTGGATAGTTTTGAGACAGATATTGAGCAAATTTGTGCTAGACCAAAGGACTGTGTTTAGTGCAGATTTGAGATAGAGATTGAGTAGATTTGTGCTAGACCAAAGGACTATGTTTAGTGAAGATTTGAGACAAATATTGAGAAGATTTTTACTAGACCGAAGGACTATTTTTAGTGCAGATTTGAGATAGAGATTGATCAGATTTGTGCTAGACTGAAGGACTATGTTTAGTATATATTTGGGACAAATATTGAGCATATTTGTGCTATAACGAAGGACTGTGTTTAGTGCATATTTGAGAATAGATATTGAGTAGATTTTTTCTAGATCGAAGGATAGTGTTTAGTGCATATTTGAGACAGAGATTGAGCAAATTTGTGCTAGATTGAAGGATAGTGTTTAGTGCAGATTTAAGACAAAGTTTGAGCAAATTTGTGCTAGATTGAAGGAATGTGTTTAGTGCAAATTTGAGATAGATATTGAGCAAATTTGTGCTAGACCAAAGGACAGTGTTTAGTGCATATTTGAGACAAATATTGAGCAAATTTGAGAGTAATCTTTGGAGGTGACAGAGTAAAGGATATTAGTCTCTAGTGGATAGAGATCCATTAGCTATTGCAGTGATGATAGAGGTCTTCTGAGTGAGGATAGAGTTCTTCAGTGGAGAGATATCCACAAGATAGTTTAGTGGATGTGGTAGTCTTCTAAGAGATCACCAATCATAGTAGAGGAGGAGTTCTCCTATGGATAGATATCCACAAACCAGTATAGGGGAAAGAGTTTGGCTATGGATAAATATCCATGAAATTGATTATGGGATTGGTATATCCTTTGGATAGAGGTCCATAAACATTGTAATAGGGAATGATTCCCAGAATATTTTTTGAGAAAATTTTAGTGAAATATTTTCTCTATGGACATAGCCCACATTGGGTGAACCATGTTAAATTGGTGTCTCTATCGTGTGTGATGATTTGTGCATTGCTTTGATTACTACTGTTGATATTTCCATTGATATATTGGATAATATTGTTTTGGAAAGAAAAGTAAAAAGTGGTATTACATTGTTCACCCCCCCTCTTAGTATAAGCTTGTGTTCTTCAGACATCTTCATAAAAATTTGAATTGCATATTTAAGGAGGAAAAATAAATCATTATCCATGGTGATGAAAGACACACAATTTGCTCCATTCAATTTTCGTTCATTGAGGATAGAGAGAATACAATATAGTGCACATAGTTCAAATCAGGGGAAAAGACGTAAAAATGAGGTAGCACATGAGTTATCCCAACTACACGGGTAGCCTAGGCTGCAAGTGGACTCGATGCAAGTTGTTGGCAGATGAGAGGTTGCAGATTCAAGGCATGAAAAATTTCTTTTGCTTGAATTTTTATTGAAGAAATTAATATCTATGAAATAAGACATCAAGTAGGAGGTTGCACATTGTATTTTTGTGTGGGTAGCTAGGCCAAATGGTAGCCTATCTTGCACTAGGGCACTGGTGAGAAAGAGGTGAAAGGTTCGAGTCATGATGGTTGCATTGGTAAGGGAAATTTTGTTATTAAAATATTTTATAAGGTATAAGATATGAGCAACACTTCTTTGCATTAGGGAGACATAGGATTTATTTATATTGGTTGAATTTTTGCATGATTGATTGAAATCAAAGGTACTATGTGAGTGATTATATTTCATATTTTGCATATATGGCTTGATAAGGTTGAAAATAACTTTTGAAAAGTAGGAGGTATAAGGTGTATAAATTTGAATTAATATTGTAATTTGCACATTGGGTTATTGAGTGATATAAGGTACATTGTGTTGAATTGAAAACTATTTTCCTGTAAAAGTAGGAGTTATAAGGTGTTATTGTGGTTTAATTTTTGTTTGTATTTTTGCATGGTGAAAGAAAATTTGAAAGGTTTGGTTCTTTGTTTTTTTTTTGAAAAAAATGAAAAAAACTTGTATTAAAACAAAAGACAGTTACAAGAGGGAGAAAGGGCATCCCAACCAAGCGCAAAGAGACCAGAAGTACAAAGGGCGTGAAAACGCGACATGTCGCGAAAACGCGACATGTCGCGAAATCGCGACACCAAACCAAACAACCGCCGCGCCACAACAACCAGTCGCGATAACGCGACATGTCGCGAAATCGCGACATGTCGCGATATCGCGACAAAAAGCGCCGGAGCCACAACACACGAAAAAAGTCGCGAAATCGCGACAAAGACAAAGCACCAAATCACCCAAACGCCAAAAGCGTCACGAAATCGCGATGAGAAAGCCTCGAAGGCACTCGCTCCCCGAAAATGTCGCGAAATCGCGACGAGGACCCCTTTGATCAGCAACTTTGAGAAAGTGTCGCGACATCGCGACGGCTTTTCCTTGGAGCCCCACTTGGCCGAAAGTGTAGCGAAATCGCGACAAGAAATCCAATGGGCGCCCCATCCGCAAAAGTGTCGCGAAATCGCGACATGTTCACCCCCAAGGTGCCCATTACCAAAACTAGTCGCGAAATCGCGACGTTTTTCCTCGCAAGCGCTTTTTCTCCGTAATCGTAGCGAAATCGCTACAGTGTTTGCCCCTTTGCTTCCTTTCCATAAACATGTCGCGAAATCGCGACAGGTTATCCATTGGGAGGCTTTTCACAAAAAAGGTCGCGATATCGCGACGGTTTTTCCACTTAACTAAATTTTGCTCAAAACATCTCAAAATCGCAACAAGTATGCCCCTTTGTGTCCTTTCCTCAAAAAAGGCACGAAATCGCGACGAATTTTCCTTAGAGTAGCTTTTCACAAAAATTGTCGCGATATCGCGACGGTTTTTCCCTTTCATGCAATTTTTCTCAAAGCGTCGCGATATCGCGACACTTTTCCTCCAAAGAAAAAACCAACCAAAAAGGTCGCGACATCGCGACACCTTCTCATCAAAGACCGCGACGGCGCAACAAGTCGCGAAATCGCTACAATTTTCCTCCCAAAGCCGCAACAATAAAAAGGGTAGCGAAATCGCTACAGTTATCCAGGATAGGTCGCGACAGAGCAACATGTCGCGACAGAGCAACATGTCGCGAAATCGCGACAGATTACCAAACAGGGTCGCGACGGCGCAATATGTCGCGATATCGCGACAGAAACTAACCTTAGTCATTTTTGAGCTCATGGATGCAGTGGATCGTCCTGCACCACTCCGAATCTCTTCATCTATCATAGGCATATCACCGTGCAATCGAACACCTACCTCTTTCTCAGGACCCATCTTCGCAAGGAAGTCACCTACCGTGTTCGTATTTCTACTCACATACACAGGGATGACATCATCTAACTCCCTCCATAACTCCTTGATTTGAGATATCAACATCCGTAGCCTCCAGTGCTTTTAAAGAGAAATTCCGCAAGCAATCTAGAGCGCCGATCAGGACTTGAGAATCATATTCAAGAATTATCCTCCCGTAACCCCGCTTAATGACCTCGTATAGACGCCGACTTAATGGCCAAGGCTTCGGCTTCATTGTTCGTGGCTCGCCCAATCCCCGCAATTCCCAAGAAAGAACCGCACTCGAGTGATCCCGACAAACAACACCAATTCCTCGCGTTGCCCGGTTGCCTTTT
This sequence comes from Wollemia nobilis, assembly GCA_028583015.1. NCBI lineage: Eukaryota > Viridiplantae > Streptophyta > Pinopsida > Araucariales > Araucariaceae > Wollemia > Wollemia nobilis. Next base: position 1,366,529 of record JAQPPZ010016829.1, on the reverse strand, counting down.
GCAGCCCCATCAGTATTGATCTTGATCCAGCCTACAGGGGGAGGTTTCCAAGATGATCTGCCTTGCCTCTCATGACCCTCAACCCCCTCTTCAGGATGCCCAAGAGTAGCCTGATTCTCTTCATTGACAAAAGTAGCAATAGTTTCGTGACTTTGCTCCAGATGACCTGCCAAACGCCGTCAATCGAGGAGAAAGTGTTTCTAAAGATCCGGCGTTTCTCTCCAACCAAACTTGCCACCAAATGAAGAGAAAGCCTAACTCGCCACCAACTTCGGAGAGCTATGGAATTGAACCCGCCCCATTTCCATTTTTCCCAAATATTGGTACGGTTGAGAACACCATTAGCCTCGGAGTTTAAATTGAGAGAACCAGTGCTCCCAAATCTGATGAGTAAAAGGACACTCAAAAAACAAATGGTCTCAGCTTCCTCATGTTGGAGGCATAAAGCACATTGAGAGGGGCCATTGAAACCCCTACGTCTGAGATTGTCAAAGGTGAGAAGACCATTATGCATAAGTTGCCAAGCGAAGAAATTCACTTTCGGCCAACCCTTTGAATGCCAAATCCTTCTCCAATGCTGAACCGAAAAAGAGTGTGGGGGAGGCTCATGGAGGATCTCTTCATATCCAGCCTTAACTGAGTAGACCCCAAGGCTTCCATAGCCCCAGGCTAATTCATCTTCCTCATCCTTCCCCGTGAGGAACCTTTCTGACAAGATTTTTTGCAGGATAGGCGCCAACTCCGGAGAGACAGTAATTGGCCACTCCTCCCATCGCTTAAAATTTTTAAAAGTATACCCCCCCAAATGACTGGTAAGAAGATAATTATCAATAAGGATCCAACCCTGGGCTTCTAAGGCGGTCATGATAGGTTGTAGCTCAGGGAACATAACAATAATGGGCGGATGTTGGTCCCAAGAGTCAGTCCAGAAACGAGCCTTGTCTCCTTTCCCCACTTTCCAGAATAATTGATCTTTGATAAACTGGGACCCAAGCTTGAGAGTCTCGCCACACTAAGGAACCAGGACCTTCCAAGGGAAAGCGACCCACCTCATTGGGATGAACATGCCCCAAATATTTACTCGGAAAGAATTCTCGTCGAAGAGGGAGGATGGCCGAGAAATCCACCTCCAATACAGCTTTTCCACCCAAAGCTCGTTATTAAGCATAGAACTTCTCAAGCCCAGCCTCTCCTTTATCCTTAGGGTCGGGTAACTTTGTCCCACCCAACCAAGGCCCATTTTTTCTTCCCTTTTGCGCCTTCCCATAAAAATCTTCTAGCCATTTTGTCCAGCCTCTTTCCGGATGGTATGAGGGGCAGCCAGGATTGAGAATTTATAGATCGGCAAAGCCTCGAATAACCGATTTCGTGAAGGTTAATCTACCCCCGTAGCTTAGCCATTTATGGGCCCAATGATTCATTCTCGTCTTTGATGCCTCGCTAACGTGTTCTTCCAAATATCAATATTTAACTTTTTGAAATGAAGGGGAACGCCTGTGTAAACAATTGGAAGAGAAGTCCTTGTGAAGCCCAGGATCTCAATAACGCGCTCCTGAAGCCGTTGGTCAAGATTGAAAAAGACCACTTTGGACTTCCTGACATTTAGAACCCGATTTGAAGCCCTTAGGTAGAAATTCAAAGTATCTCCGATTCCTCTAGCTTCCCGAAGAGTGGCCGCACCAACCGGACCCGTATCATCCACAAATTGCAAGTGAGTCGGAGTTTCCTCCCCAACCTTGATACCATAAAGCAGACCTTGTTGCCTTCTCCTCAAAAACAGTCCGCCCAAACCTTCACCAAGAGAAGGAAGAGATAGGGAGAACAAGGGTCTCCCTGGCGGAGACCACGGGAGGCGCCGAAAGGAAGCGAGGGAAGGCCCTTAATGAGAACAGAAAAAGAGGGAGAAGAAACACAACTCATAACCCAATCAATCCATTCCTGAGAAAAGCCAAAGGCAGCCAACATTTTCGACAAGAAGCACCACTCCACCCGGTCATAAGCCTTGGACATATCCAGCTTTAATGAACATTCCTTTGTTGCCCGAAGTTTGCATTGAATGGATGGCCTCCTGGGCCAAAACCACCCCATCCAAGATTTGTCTTCCCTCAACAAAGCCCCCCTGTTCAGGAGAAATGATGCTATGAAGAAGGGGTTTAAGCCTCTCAGCCATTATCTTAGTGATGATTTTGTAAATCACATTGCATAAAGCAATAGGCCTGAAATCATAGATATGAGTCCCCGCTTCCCCTTTTGGAATTAAAGCAATGAAGGTGTGATTGATCGCCTCGAGCATTCTTCGATTGGATCCGGATTCCTCAAGAATGACCGTAACATCCTCCTCCAAGGTGTCCCGTAAAGCCTAAAAAATTCAATAGGAAAGCCATCTCGGACCAGGAGATTTTCCAAGACTCATACCAAAGACCACATTTCTCAGCTCATCCCTTTCAATGGGTCTAAGCAGTGGTCCGATTGTCCTCTTCGTAGATAATAGGAGGAATAACATTAAGAACTTCGTTCCGAGCCTCAATATCTTGCTCGCATACTTTCCTTAAAAAGTTTAGAAAAGTAATCGATAGCATGGGAGTGCATGCCAGGAATAGTATCGAAGACATTTCCATGTTCATCTTTGAGAACTTCCATATTGTTCATCCTGTCTCCTAGCACAAGCTGACCGATGAAAAAATTTGGTATTTCTGTCCCCCTCTAATAACCAAGTATTTCTAGCCCTCTCGTTTCCAAAGATAACTCCTCTTGGTTGTCAATGTCCTCAACCGCTTTACGCAGCTCATCATCTTCGGATTTGAGTTGCTCAAGAATTGATCCTTCCCTAAAAAGTTTCTGAACCTCCTCCCATCTAGCCACCAAGGGGGCCCTTTGGGACTGGAAATCCGACTTGTTTCCTTTCCTCCACTCGCTTCAATTGAATTTTGACAAATTGAAGTTGTTTATGAAATTTGAACATTGCTGTCCCAAAATGTGGACGGCCTTCTGTCCACCATTGAGAAATTTTCCGTCGAAGGTCCTCCTTTTGTAACCAAAAATTCTCAAATTTAAAAGGCCTATGGTGCTGTCCTCTCGAAGTCCCTCCCTCAAGCAAAATGGGAAAATGATCCGAAATAGGGCCCTCCAAAATCTGGAACTTAAAAGTCCATTTAACAAAAGCCTCCTCCGAGACCAAAAAGCGATCTAACTTGACCTTCCCCGCTATGTGGCTCCTTTCTCTTGTTTGTCCAAGTGAAAAAAACACTAGGGCCTTGAACGCCCACTAGATTAAAGGCCCGAACTTGGGCAATCGAAGCCGATCCCCCGGATCCAAAATAGGGGAGCCACCTTCCCGGTCCCGAACGGATAATTTTGCATTAAAATCCCCCGCAATAATCCAAGTCATAACACTCCCTGTATGCTCTCATGTTGTGAACAACGTCCCATTGGAGCCTCTGGCCATCAAGATCTTGGGCCCCATAAAAGTTGGTTATAAGGACCAGCTCAGAATTGAAGTTATTTCTGAAGAGAGAAGTAAGTACACCCCTACAAGCTACATGTTCTAAAGCAGTCCAGAACTGTAGGGTTCCAAAGGGTAACAATTCCACTCGAAGCTCCTTGGGCAGCCACGTCCATATACCCAGCTCCCCGCCAGATTTTAGTAGCAGTTTTACTCATAATATCTAAAGACATTTTGGTCTCCTGAAGAAGCAAAAATTCTGTTTTACGGTTTTCTAAGAGTCTTTGAACAGCAGATTGATGGGTTCTACTGTTTAAACCCCTAATATTCCAAGATTGAATAATCATTGAAAACCTTGAGAGCAGTAAGAATCAATGGTCCTCACCAATCCTCCATTGATTAGCTTATCTCCTTGCGCTGTTAGTAGTTCCTTATTGGATTTTCTTCCCGCTCCTTGAGAGTTATTGTTTCTTGATCTCTTTTCCACCTGGGAAATCCCTAAAGCAGGCCTTTCTCTCTTTTTATCTGCATTTCCCATGGTAACATCTTTTATAGCCGACCGTGGCTGGGAGTGTATAACCAAAGCCCCCGGATTCTCTCGACCGCAGGTTCTCACCGGCACAACCACTCGTTCTACTACAGGAGTGAAGGAAGGAGAAACAAGAGGTGGAGTGTTGACATTCTCACCATTCCCAACCACTCCCTCCATAGATTGGTCCTCCGGATCCACTAATGACTTAAAAATTTCATACCGATTGTTTGGCTTGAGCTATACCTGCTCCTTGCCATTTTTCTTTTTGTTTCTCTTTCGTTTCACCTGCTCAAAGCCATCCCGCCGAGCATCAGGACTCGGAGAATTGCTAGAGGGTTCATTGACCGGACCGGACTTACCCTCTCTAGGGCGGTTTGACATTCCACTCTGAGCCTCCGTTTTTGTGCTCACTACGTTTGGGCGTAACCTTGCCAAATGTCCATGCTTATGGCATACTCGGCACCTGAAAGGTAGGGCCTCATAGTCTAACTGCTGGATCCAGGGTACTCCTGCAAGCTCAAGTTCCACCTCAGCTGGTAGAGGCTGACTAATGTCCATCTCTACACATATTCTAGCAAAGACAACAATATTGCCCTCTATGGTATCTTTGGAGACTCCCAAAATCTGCCTAGGGAATTACCTATTAGTTCCAACACCGCTCACCCCAAAACTCCATCGGGAGAGCGTACAGCTGGATCCAGACCGGGACAGCCGTGGGTTCGATGCGGGGGTCGAAACCCACTCTCCAGGGTTGGACAAATAACCCTGCTGGTCCGTGGTTTCTCTTTTCTGATTCAAATGCTCTGTTTCTATCTGCTAAAGAAGAGAAACTTATGATGAAATACCCATTGCTTATAGGCCATAAAGAGTACTCACCGTGTGGCTCCTGGCTCGACTGAACCTGTATGCGAAAATTCAGTGTGGGCCTGATGCCCATGAATTTGCAGATCAAGTCGTGATTAGCTCGGTAGACGATTGTATCTTCGACAAGCATTGGTTCTATTACAATCTTAGGCCTGGAAGTAGATTGCGGGAGGCATCCATTAACGCGGTGAGCATTTGGGCCATTGGCAACAGTCTTGAGTATCGATTGAAAAGCATTCCGCTGAGCTCCGTCCGTGGAAGGCGAGGGATTATCTTTCAACTTCTCGGCATATGAGGTCTTTCTCCCAGTAGGAGAAACAGGAGGAGACCCCATCGGGCCCTCCCGGGACCACTAAAGAACCTTCAGGCGAAAGCAGAAACAACCCCCCAAAGCCCTAGGCAAGATCTTCGGGCCAGAGTCCCTCGAGCAACACCAGACGCCGTCACAAAAAATTTCCCGCCAAAAAGCCAAATCGCCAGAGCCGAAAAAAAATTTTGCAATATCACCAATCCGGTTTGGTTCTTTGTTAAAAAACCATTTTTTTGGAAATAAAAAGGAGCTATAAAAGCATTATCTTCAAAAAAATTGAGCACATATTTTGAGAAAGGATTTAGAGATCTACTAATAATTTTTGAAGTGGCACTATTTTTTGAGATAGGATTTGAGGGCACATCTTGTTCAAGGCAAAATTTAGAGGTATGGTGTTTTAACTCCTTCTCGAGATGAATTGTTTGAAAGGAATATATTAAGGCAGAGTTATATGGATTAATTTCATGTGCATTATTGGAAATATATGAGTTTGTGTTTGAGATCAAGTTGTGCTTTATTTTTGAAATAAATTGGGAAAACTTATGCTAGGGTTTGAGAACAATTGTGCATATTTTTTGAATGAATTAGTGAAGCATTTGGGCATTGGTTTGAGTGAAATTGGAAGTGAATGTGTAAGTGTTAGAAATTAGATTTTTGAAGCAAGTGTGTGCATTGGTTCTAATTTTGGAAAAGGCATAAGAAGGTCAACTACTAAGTGCAATACTAAAAATATCTTGTGAATGCAAATGAATGTGAGAAAAACATAATGGTTGGGTTTAAAGCATATCATTCTCTATATGTTAATGAAGAAAAATAATTCTACATAGAGTATGTCCGAATTGCCTAATTGAAGAAAGTATTTCTGAAAGAGATATAACCATTATTTTGAGCATCATTTGTGTGCAAGTTTTGGGAAAATTTTGAGCAGGTATGAGCTGTATTGTGACCTATATTGGAAAAGAGTTGTGAGCAGGCATTTTGAGAAGGATTGTGAATAGAGTAGAGTAGGTTTTAGAGTAGATTTGAGCAAGCATTGTGAGTAGGCTTGGATCATATTTGACCAAGCCTTATGAGAAGGCTTTGAGTAGGTTGAGAATATTTTGGTGAGTAGGCTTGAGCAAGTCTTGTGTGTAGACTTGGATCAGATCTGAGCAAATATTAGAGTAGGTTTTGGTGAGCAAATTTGAGCAAGTCTTATGTCTAGACTTGGAGCAAATTAGAGTAGATATTAGAGTAGGTTTTGGTGAGTACATTTGAGAAAGTCTTATGTGTATAATTGGAGCATATCAGAGCATATATTAGAGCAGGTTTTGGTAAGCAGACTTGAGCAAGCCTTATCTTTAGGCTTGGAGCAGATTTGAGAGTAGGATTTAGAGCAAGCCTTGTGAAAAGGCTTGAAGAGAATGTGAGAAGAGGGGATTTGTATCTTCTATGGATAGAGTTCCATGAACATGAGTAGAGGGGATTGGTGCCTCCTTTGGATAGAGATCCATGAACTTGAGCAGATGGGATTGGTGTCTCCTATGGATAGAGGTCCATGAACTTGAGCAGAGGGGATTGGTGTCTCCTATAGATAGAGATCCACAAACTTGAGTAGAGGGTATTGGTGTCTCTTGTGGATAGATGTCCACAAACTTGATTAGAGGGGATTGGTCTCCTTTGGATAGAGGTCCACAAACTTGAGCATGGGGAATTGGTGTCTCCATCGGGTTGGTGCCCATAAACATTGTAATAGGAAATTGGTTCCCAATATATCGGTTGAGGAAAATTTATAAGAAATATTTTCTTTGTGGAAATAACCCACATTGGATGAACTACATTAAATATGTGTCTCTCATGTGTGTGATGATTTGTTCATTGTTCAATTTACTGCATTGATATTATTGTTGTTATAATTTGGAAAGAAAAGTAAAAGTTTGATATTATAATGTTCACCCCCATCTTAGTATAAGCTTATGTTCTTGAATTGGTATCAGATCCGGTTCCTTAAAGAAACCCTAACAACTTGAAGGAAGATATTATAGGAACACATATGACCCATCATGAAGGTTTTTCAACACATAGAGCTCCATTTTTTAATGGGACTAACTATATTTTTGGGAGTGTTAGGATGAAGATAGTTTTGATGGCACAAGAAATTAATACATGGCAATCAATTAATAATGGGTACACAACACCTACAACTCCTTCCATAGATATAAGTGGTAAGAAACTATATGAAAATAATGCCAAGGCAATGAATGCAATTTTAAGTGGTTTACAAGAAATATAATTTGTGAAGGTTATGCACTACAAATCAGAAAAATAAATATGGGATAAATTATAGAATACATATGAAGGAGATGACAAGGTTAAGAAGGAAAAACTTCAAACTCACAGGAGGAAGTTTGAGGAATTGAAGATGAAATATGAGGAAGATATTGCTAGGTATCTACTTCATATTGATGAAGTTGTTAACACCATCCATGGAATTGGAGAAAATATTGAGGACTCTACTATTGTTCAAATTTTTTTAAGGTAACTTCCCATAAGATATGATGCAAAGGTTTAAGAAATAGAAGATATGAAGGATCTAGCAACTTTAAGGATAGATGAACTACATGGAATTCTCACAGCTTATGATATGAGGACAAAAAAATAGCAAATATTCAAAAATAAGGCAAAATTCAAAGCTTCAAATAAGGTAAAGAATAAAGAACTAGAATCAAGTGATGATTCAAGTAGTGATGAAGAGACTAACTTTGTGAAAATAAATAAGAAGGGTTCAATAAAACCATAGAATATGCAAAATATGAAATATTTTAGCTGTGGTAATGTAGGTCACTATGTAGCATATTGTCCAAAAAATGGGTATAGTAGCAGTGAGGATGAATAGGATTACAAGAAGAAGATAGAAAAAAAATTCAAGCATGAAAAAAAAATAGGCATGGTCAAGGTAAGCATGAGAATAAGATTTTTCAAAGGCACAAGAAAATTTTCTATGTTGAAGAAGCAAGTCGTGCTTCAAGTGATAGTGATGAAAGTTCTTCAGATAGTGAAAAAGAAGAGATTCTATTTTTGGCAATAGAAGATGAAGAGGATACTTTCATTAAAAACTGAGTAAAATAGAAATAAGATACTTCTATATTTGAATACTTAGAGAAAGAAAAAAAATTAGAAAAGGATAAAGGAACCACAATTAATATGGTGGAGGAATTTACTACATCTCTTGAAGAATTGGAAAGGGTGAAAAGAAAGAACTTATTATTAAAGGGTCAAGTTCAAGAGGAAGAGAAAACAAAGGCAAAGCTTCTACAATATCTCACTAATTTAATATTTAATGTTGAAGAGGCAAGAAGAGTTGAAGAAAGTATGGCTGAAAAATTAGAGGTAAAAGGGTTAGAGTGTGAAATATAGAAGATAAAGTTATCTCTTTAAAGAAGGACCTTGGAAAATATCTTGATAAGCTAACTAGGTTTAAGGAAATATCAAGAAACTTGGATGACATTCTCAAGATACAAATATATCCATTTATCAAGGTAGGACTAGGTTATGAAGAAGGCCAAAAGATACAAAAAGGGGAGTCAAGCTCAAAAGAAAAATAAGTTTCAAAGGAAGTGATTGAAGAAGAACCTAAGACCTATGAGAAGTGGAAGCATCAAAGAGGAAGAAAACAATGCACAAACAAGGAACATGGATCATCACAAAAAAGGCAAGGAAAGAACTATGAGGCCATACTCTCCAATACAAGACAAATACTTCTTCCAAGGACATTGTTACTCATGTAATCATTTTTGTCATAGATCTATACATTGTAAGGTTCATAGCAAGAATGATTTTGGGTTCATCAAGAAGAACTTCAATTTAGTTACACCTTTCAACATCAGATGTTACAATTGTAATAATTTTGGGCATAAAGCAAAGTGATGTAGAACGTAATTTCCATAACTTCCAAAGATAAGCAAGAACAGGGATGCTTAGAAGCATAGTCAAAATGTTCAAAGAAGTATGGCTTCAAAGGTTTGTAAAAATATTGAAAATGAAGAAAAGCATTGTATGTTAGGAGTAGGTTTACTCCCATACTAAAATTGATCACCTCAATAAAGGAGGTGGTGATGGAGCTATGGTAAATATATTATATTTAGCCCCAAAATTCCCTTTGCCATTGATGTCAAAAGAGGATAGAATTTAGTAAGGGGGAGTAGCATGTTAGGGGGAGAAATTTGAGAATCTAATTGTTGTAAAAGGAATATTTTTTATAAGGGTTGCCATCAATGACAAAGGGGGATATTTTTGGAAATATTGAGCATATTAAGTTACCATTGATGTCGAAGGCTTGATGTCAAGAGTTGTCATTGATGGAAAAGGTAAAATGGTTGAGAATTATCTTCAAGGCTAAAATAATAAGGTGTAAGGCAAATATCATCAAAGGGTATATAAGGCATAAATATAATGATGTCAAAGGTGAAAGCAAAAATATTTTCTATTTTTATAGCAACTAATAAAAAATCAAGGCAAAAATATGGTCAAAAGTACAAAAAGGAGTTCAATATTTAAATGTTGAATTTAAATATTATGAAGAGGGTCAAAAGGTTTAAAAGAAAGATAGAAATTTTGGAGGCATTGGACAAAGATTTTAAAAAGCAAATCATGTGACAAAGGTTTAAAAGAAATATATTATAATATTTAAAACCTAAGGTTTAAATATTATAATAAAAATAAATTTGAATTTAAAAGGTAAATTCAAATGGTGGAAATAAATAAAGCACCGACGTTGTTGGATATTTTGAGAAATTTTGTTGTCATTGATGTCAAGAGATTGTTGTTTCAGTTTCATCATCATTAATGTCATCAGGTGGTTTTTCCAAAGGCAAGAAATATTTTAAAAGGAATAGGATATAATATTTATTTTTAAATATTATATGCCTAAAAGGCTTAAAAGGTTGAAGACCCATGGAAGGAGAAGCAGGTTTAAATTAAAATAATAATATAATATTTAATATTATAATATTTTCGGGCAAAATTATAAAGTGAAGAAAATGAGGTCCAAGGATTTATTAACAATAAACTATCCTTGAAAAGACCCATTATGCAGCAAGCAAAATATTTAATTTAATTTATTTAAATTAAAATATTTTAACCTATGGTTAAAATTTTAATTTAAATAAATATTGGGTTTCAAAGGTTTTAAATTAATATTTAATATTAAATTTGAATATTGATTCGATGTTTAAGGATGAAAAACAAACATATTTATAGGGAAAATAATCTTCATTATTTTTCTCCCAGAAAAATATAATTTTTGAATACTATACTATGCTTTGAGAAGGACTTTGTGTGCTACCTTGCTGTGATAGAAGGAAGATTTTGCATTTAAGATTGAAGGAAAAGATAAAAGGTTTATCTCAAAGCATGTGGGGAAGAAGTTCCACCATCGTCGATAGCGTAGGCGGAATTTGAGGCCAAGATAGAGTGTTGTGAGGGCAAGGACGTGGGTTTGATTCACATCGTTGTACTTTGCAAGGGAAATAATTTTTTATTGTGTGCTAAAGTACAAAGGAGATAAGTATAAAAGGAAACGCGTGCGCTATTGATTTTTGTGTGGGCGCATATCCCAATTGGTGTCCTAGCGTTGGGCTAGGGTGTTTAGGAGGTAAGGTTGTGAGTCCAAATTTGGGTAGAAACATTTTTGGACAGAGTTAAATTAAAAGGTATGCAATTTATGATTTGATTTTTCAAAGGTTTTGATATACGAAAATTTGCATTAAAGGGTTGTGTGAAATTTGAAAGGATAGCTTGTGAGTTTGTTAAGGGAGATATAAGGTGTAAGAAAATTAAAATATTTTATTTTAATTTTGGTGGTTAGAATTTATTCTATAAGGATAGTTTGTGAGTTTGTTAGGGGAGATATAACGTGTAAGTTAAAATTTATTCTACAAAATAGGAGTGATAAGGTATGCAAGGGAAATTATATTTTACATTTTGAGATAAAGGTATATTGTGTATATTATTTTTATAGGAGAAATAAGGTGCATAAAGGAGATTATTGTGTTTGTTTTCCTTAGTAAAATTGTTGACTTATATTTTGAAAGTTTAGAGATTATAAGGTGTATTTGAGACTTGTTATTTTTGTATGGAAAAATAATTAATGGGAAAATTTTTACAAGGAGATTTTGAGAAAGATTGTTGTTACCTAACCTTAAAATTGGCAAAGAAGATTTGATTGTGGTTAAGACAGGTTTTGAAGATATATCTCCATAAAAATAAAAGGTATGGGCACATCTTCCTTATGAGTGAAATATTGTTGTATTGAATGTTGTGAAATTCAAGGTTGGAGTGAAAATGATTGTTTGATAAGAATTGTTGGAAATATTTGAGTGAGTGTTCATGTGCATGATTAGGGTTTGTGAAAGAACATGAGTATCATTGTTATGTGAGATTGTTTGATAAGCATTTTTGGAAATAATTGAGTGAGCCTTCATGTGCATGACTAGGGTTTGTGAAAGATCATGAGTATCATTGTTATGTGAAGTTAAGAACTATCTTGAACTAGGGTTTGTGAAAGAACATGAGTATCATTGTTATGTGAAAATTGGAATCATCTTGAGTCAAGGTTTATAGTGTGAGTTATTGGAAGTATAGTGAAACACTTGGTTAGGGTTTCATTGAGTGGTTGGTTGAGTGAAGTTGATTGATCATTATTGATTGAGAGCATTGGAGTGATAGTTCAAGATTTGTGAAACAAATTATTCTTTATTTTTGAATTGATTTTATAATGAGTTTGAAAGTGATAGAGTGATTTATGAGTGTGAAACATATTGAGTCTCTTACCATTCTCTATATGTTCCAATGGTTAAACAATATTTTGAGTGAAACATTTTTGTGTGATTGAAGATGTTTTATGAAAGTATTAAGTTGAGTTGTGTATGCAAGTTTTACAATTGATTTGAGTAATATTTTGTGAAATATATTGGACTATTTTGAGTAAGTCCTAGTCGGGACTTAAGGACAGAATTAAACAAGCTTTTATGAGATCTTGTGTGCATATTTGAGTAAGTCCTAGAGGGGACTTAAGGATAGATTTATATGAGGTTTTATGGAATATTACAAGAACATTTGAGGTAAGTATTGGTGAAGAATTTTTGAGAAGATTGGACAAGTTCTAGAGAGGACTTGTTAGATAGATTTGAGATAAAAATTGAGCAAATTTATGCTAAATCGAAGGATCGTGTTTAGTGCATATTTGAGACATATATTGAGAAAATTTATGCTAGATAAAAGGACTGCGTTTAGTGTAGATTTGAGATAGATATTGAGTAGATTTGTGCTAGACCAAAGGACTATGTTTAGTGCAGATTTGAGATAGAGATTGAGTAGATTTGTGCTAGACCGAAGGACTGTGTTTAGTGTATATTTGAGACAGATATTGAGCAAATTTGTGTTATACCAAAGGACTATGTTTAGTGCATATTTGAGAATAGATATTGAGCAAATTTATGCTAGACCAAAGGATAGTTTTTAGTGTAGATTTGAGATATAGATTGAGAAAATTTGTTCTAGATCGAAGGAAAGTGTTTAATGCAAATTTAAGATAGAGATTGAGCAGATTTGTGCTAGACCAAAGGACTATGTTTAGAGTATATTTGAGACAAAAATTGAGCATATTTGTGTTAGGTTGAAGGATAATTTTTAGTGCAAATAAATATTGGGCAGAGTTGAGAGTAATATTTAGAGGTGACAGAGCATAGTCTTCAGTGTATAGAGATCCATTAGCTAGGGTAGTAAGTATAAAGGTCTTTTGAGTGAGGACATAGGTCTTTAGTGGAGATATATCCATAAGCCAGTGTAGTTGAGGCGATAGTCTTCTAAGAGATGACCATCCAGATTAGAGGATAAGGATTTCTCCTATGGATAGTTATCCACGAACTAGTAGAGGGGAAAGAGTTCTCCTATGGATAAATATCCATGAAATTTATTAGGGGATTGGTATCTCCTTTGGACAGAGATCCATAAATATTATAATAGGGAAGTATTTCCAAGAGATTTTTTGAGAAAATTTTAGTGAAATATTTTATTTGTAGACGTAGCCCACATTGGGTGAACTACGTTAAATTGGTGTCTCTATTGTGTGTGATGACTTGTGCATTACTTTTATTACTGTTGTTGATATTGCCATTGATATATTGGATAATATTATTTGGGAAAGAAAAGTGAAAAGTGGTCTTATACTGGTCACCCCCCCTCTCAGTATAATCTTGTGATCTTCAATTGGTATCAAAGTGGGTTCCTTCAAAAGAGTTTAATAGCTTGAAGAAAAAGCTTATAGGAACATAGATGGATTCTCAGAGTGGATCTTTAGGGAATAAGGCACCATTGTTCTATGGAAATAATTATGTATTTTGGTGTATAAGAATGAATATTTACTTAATGGCACAAGGAACCGATATATGGCAAGCAATTAAGGATGGGTACACCACCAACTACTCCACCTACAAATAAATATGGTAAGCTCCTAAAACTAAATAATTCAAAGGTAATAAATGGAATCTTAAGTGGTTTATGTAAATCAGAGTTTGTAAAATTTATGCATTGCACATTAGCAAAAGATATTTGGGAAACGTTGTATAAAACATATGAGGGAGACAAAAAGGTCAATATGGCAAAATTGTAAAATCACAAGAAAAAATTTGAAGACCTAAAAATGAAGGATGAGGAAAACATTGCTATATACCTACTTTTTGTGGATGAGTTTGTTAACTCCATGAAAGGACTTGGGTTTAAAGTGGAAGAATCATATGTTGTTGGAATATGTAATGCAACATTGTGTAAATTATTCTTAGACTAAAATATAAATTCTAAAGAATAATATTTGAATTAGAAAATAATTCTATTTTATGTAAAAATATTCCCACCCAATTAATAAATAAAATAAGGGTGCTAGGAATATTTAATTTGTAGAAAAAGTTATTTTCCCTTTTCTAGCAAATATTAGAAAGTAACTAATCACTTTCTAATATTTGATAGAAGCCACGTATCACACATCTCAAAGATTATATTGTGATAAGATTAGAAAGTAACTAAGCACTTTCTAATATTTGATAGATGCCACTTGTCACACATCTCAAGATTAGATTGTGATAATATTAGATTGTGATAAGATTTAGGGTTGTAGTAGAAAAACTTCTATTTAAATAGGGGTGTTGTCTACTACATCTGAACATATCTTGTCATATTGACTTGTGTTGTCATATCATGTTGATGCATATTGTTGCATAACATTGAATCATTCTTGTATTGTTAAATAATTGAGAAATATAGTGAGCTTCATAGTGGATGTTTCCCTTCTTCATTTAAATTAGGGTTTTACCACTTAATATTGGTGTTGTGGGTTTTTATCTTTTCTATGTGATTTTTCTTTTGGAGTATTCTTTGATCTTGGGGAGACTTTTCTTGTCTCACATTTGGTATCAGAGTGGTTAGGATATCCATCAAGTGTCTTCAATACTTTGAGGTGAAAAACCTATTAAGAATTGTTGATCATGGAATCTCCTTCACACCTAAGCACATCCTTGATGGATCAAATTTTAGAATATAGGAACCAAGGATGAGGGCTGAATTTCAAATAAGAAATTTATGGCCCATTGTGAATGGAGATGAAGCAATCCCAACCCAGGAAAGGGCACTTGAGACATACAACAACAAGAGTCACCTTGCACTTTCTATGATTATCAATAGTGTGAGTGATGAGATATTTCTCACTATAAGCCATTGTGAGCATGCTAAAAATGCATGGGATTTGCTAAAACAAGTCCATCTAGGGTCCAACACATCAAGGAAATTCACTTTATTGTCCAAAATTCTTAGCACTATGCAAGGTGAAGAATAAAGTGCCTTGATCTTCCTCTCAAATATGAAATACATGAGAACTCAACTATTGTCTTGTAATTGTGATTGGATAAGTGATAAGCTCTTAAGCTTTATCATTTTGACGAACTTGTCAACCAAGTTCAAGAATTTTGTCACCATTATTGAGACTAGGTAAGAGCAAGAAGAGGATGGCATTCCTCTCAACACTCTTTCACAATTATTGATTCAACATGAAGAGTCTCTTAATAGAGACAAATTGAATGGTCAAGCTATCAAGGAGAAGAATGTTGCCTTGAGTGTCACTAAGGCTTCCTTCAAGAAGAAATACAAGGGAAGGAAAAATTAAAATTTCCAACCCAACAAGCCTAGATTTGATTTCACTTGCAACTTTTGTGGCAAGAAAGGCCACAAGGAACAAAATTGTTTCAAGAAGAAGAAAATTGCAGAAAAGGAAGAGCAATAAAAGGCTAAGGGACAAGGACCTAAGAAATGGTTTGACAAGGGAAATAAAAAGAACAACAATGTAAAGCAAAATTTTAATAAAAATGCCTTTGTTTTTGCCATCTACTCTATTGACTCATCTACTTCTAATGAATGGGTGTTATATTATGGATGAACTAACCATATGTGTTTTGAAAATGATAAGTTTGTGGACTTTCATAAGCACTCTTCAAATTTAGTTATCATTGGTGATAATACTAGACTTCAAGTAGAAGGTGTTGGCAATGTTGTAATTGAAGGGAAATTACTTGATAATGTCCTATATGTGCCTAACCTTAGGAGAAATTTAATTTCAGTTTTGCAAGTTGCTAGAAGTGGTCACACTATTGAGTTCAATGCAACTTCATGGAACATTAGGAAAGGCATGCTACAAATCATTACAAGTTATATGAAGAATAATATTTATGTGTTAGGTGATGCTCCTCCTAAAGTGTGTTTAGCAACTAATGTTTCTCCTAGTAGAAAGCTTTGGCACTTAAGGTTAGGCCATACAAACTATCAAAATATTCAAATGATGAAGTCCAAAAATTTGGATGAAGGCTTGCCTAACATTTCACCTTTTCATGGTTTGTGTGAAACATGCATCTTAGGCAAGATGATCAAACAAAATTTTGCAAAGGACAAGTCAACAAGGGCCACACAAATTCTTCAACTCATTCATATAGATATTGTGGTTCCATTACATGTTATATCACTTGGTGGTGCATCCTATATTATCACCTTTATAGATGATTTTTCAAAAATGATCTTTGGGTATGTACTTAAGAATAAATCAGATTGTTTTGAGACATTCAAGGAGTTCAAAGCTTTGGTATAAAATAAAAAGGGAGCAAAGATAAAAATGATTAGAAATGACAATGGAGGGGAGTACAATAGCAATGATTTCAATGAGTTTTGTTCTTCTCATGGGATCAAAAGGCAGTTTACTTGTCCATACACTCCTCAACAAAATGGTATTGTAGAGAGGAAAAATAGGAGAATCATGGAGATGGTAAGATGCATGCTTGGTGACCACTTACATCAATTTATTTGGGGTGAAGCAGCCAGTACAACAATCTACATTCTTAACAGGTGTCATTCAAAATCAGTTGAGGGGAAGACTACTTATGATGTTTAGAATGGTAAGAATATGAATTTGTCACACTTAAGAGTGTTTGGATGTGATGTATTTTCATATATTCCTTCAAAAAAGAGGAATAAATTGGACAAAAAGTCTCAAAAATGCATCTTTGTTGGCTATGATGTAGAAAATTCGGGCTACAGGTTATACTCAACTTCTTCACGCATTGTATTTGTTTCAAGAGATGTCAAATTCAATGAAGACCTTCTTGAGTTATAAAAGGGTTGGCCTTGTGTCAAAAGGACAAAGTGGTTGGATCATCTAGGGGTCCTAAAGAGCATAATTTAGTTAGCCAAAGGATAACTAAAAATATGACCCTTAACATGTCTCTTCGAGCTAAGATAGAGAATGATCATGAGCCTACTTCTTACCACGAAGCTTCACAACACTCTTGTTGGGTTGATGCCATGAAGGTTGAGATGGATTCTCTTCTAAATAATAAAACTTGGGATCTAGTGCCTTATCCTAGTATGAGAAATATTATTGATAACAAGTGGGTCTATAGAATCAAGTACAATTCTAATGGAGATATAGAAAAGTATAAGGCTAGATTGGTTGATAAGGGTTATGCTCAAAAACATGGCATTGACTATGATGAAACCTTTGCACCAGTTGCCAAAATACTCACCATTCAGCTTCTCATTGCTATTGTTGCTACTCAAGGTTGGCAGATTTTTTAGCTTGATGTGAAAAATGCCTTTCTAAATGGTGATTTGGATGTGGATATCTACATGAGTCAACCACAAGGATTTGTTGTACAAGGTAAGAAACACTTGTGTGTAAACTAAAGAAAACCTTTTACGGTCTGAAGAAAGCACCTAGAGAATGGTACATGAAGATTTGAGGTTACTTCTTGTCTCTTGGTTTTGATAAATGTTATTCAGATACAGATCGCTATGTGCTTAGGAAGGATAACTTGGTCATTTTAATTGCTCTATTTTGTGATGACCTTGTTGTGACTGGAAATGATAATGACTCCATTTTTTATTTCATCTCCAAATTAAAGTCAGAGTATGAAATGACTGACCTTGGTATTCTACACTACTATCTTGGCATGCAAGTTTATCAGCATGAGGATTGTACCTTTTGGAGTCAATCCAAGTATATTGGATATCTTCTTAAGAGGTTTGATTTGGAGGATGGCAATCCTACTTCCATTCCTATTTCTACAGGGGTTAAGTTGGAAGTAAGTACAAAATCTTAGTTGGCTAATGCTACATTGTATAGGCAGCTCATTGGTAGTCTTCTTTATGTTACCATCACAAGGCCAAATATTGCTTTTGTAGTTGGTATGATGGCTAGGTTCATGCAGAAACCTTATATTGAGCACTTACAAGATACCAAGAATATTTTGAATTACCTTTCAAGTACTATAGATTTGTCACTCAAGTATTCTAGGCTTCCTTCCTTTGCTATTTCTGGCTATGCTGATTCTAATTTTGGAGGGGATAAAATAGACAAAAATTCTACCACAACATATGTTTTTACTATTGGGTCTGTAGCTATCTCTTGGTCTTCCAAGAAGCAAGATACAATTGCTATTTCTACTATGGAAGCGGATTATAAGGCTATGAAAGCAGCTGCACAAAAAGTGGTTTGGCTTCGTACCCTCATGAAGGAAATTGGCTTTGAGCAATTTGGTCCTTCACGTTTGGTCTCCGATAAACAATCAGATATTTCCTTGGATAAAAATCCTATAATGCATCAAAGTACAAAGCATGTTGAAATCCAAGCCCACTTTATCATAGAGTAGGTATTAGATGGGACTATTCAGTTGGAGTATTTCCCATCATCTTTTAATCTTGCTGATTTGTTCACCAAACCTCTTCCCAAGGAGTAGTTTTGTAAGTTGAAGGACTCACTTGGTTTGGTGAATTTGTACTCAAGGGGTAAAGAAGTGTAGTTACACTTGTGTGATGACAAATTAATCCTTATGAGGTGTTTTGTGCTATATATATGAGTTTATATTTGGTGGTATAATTGCTTTTTGCATCTCTTTTGAACATGGTACTTTCTTCATTGCCTTGTGCAACTTTTGTACATGTTACTTTGTAGATGACATTGTGCAATTATGGTATATGATGCAATTGATTTATGCGACTCTTTTACATGGTAATTTATTGTTGCCTTGTGCAACTTTATACATGTTTTTATGTAGTTGGAATTATGATATTGGTTTATCATGGTACTTTCTTGTTAGCATTTATGCTACTTTTGTACATCATATTTTATGGTTGGCTTTATGCAACCGGTGTGTAGACTTTATTATTTTCATATACCTTATGCAACTCTTGTACATGGTACTTTTTTGTTAGCCTTGTGCTACTTTTGTACATGGTACTTTAGTGTTTGCATTATTATGGTACTCCTTGTTTGCTTTATGTAAATTTGTACATGATATTTTTTGATCAATTGTATAGCATGTGACTATAAGTATGGCTTGGCATCTTTTTGTGATGACTTATAGTTCACTATTTGTTAGATCAGTTTTGTTATCATCTTTGGATATTCATATATGTTGTGGTGAATATATTTATGATGATGTATCTAATTGATCTTATGTTGAGCTGCTTGTAGCTCATAGGTGCTTCCGTTTGGGATTTTGCAGTATTACTGAAGACACCCTTGTGATGTTTTCTTCTTGTCATTTGCAACCACTTGTGGTTGATGGATGGCTTTGTATGCTACTTGTATCTGATGCTACTCTGTTGGGGGCTTGCAATCTCATTTTGGACTATTAGGTGTAAGAAAATTAAGATATTTTATTTTAATTTTGGTGGTTAGAATTTATTCTATAAAATAGGAGTGATAAGGTATGCAAGGAAAATTATATTTTACATTTTGAGATAAGCTATATTGTGTAAATTATTTTGAGAGGAGAAATAAGGTGCATAAAGGATATTATTGTGTTTGTTTTACTTAGTAAAATTGTTGACTTATAGTTTAAAAATTTGGAGAATAAGGTGTTTTTGAGACTTGTTATTTTTGTATGGTAAAATAATTATTGGGAAAATATTTGCAAGGAAATTTTGAGAAATATTGTTGTTACCTAAACTTAAAATTGGCAAAGAAGATTTGATTGTGGTTAAGAAAGGTTTTGAAGACATATCTCCATAAAAACAAAAGGTATGGGCACATATTCCTTATGAGTGAAATATTGTTGGATTGAATGTTGTGAAATGCAAGGTTGGAGTGAAAAGGATTCTTTGATAAGCATTCTTGGAAATCCTTGAGTGAGTGTTCATGTGCATGATCAGGGTTTGTGAAAGAACATGAGTATCATTGTTATGTGAGATTATTTGATAAGCATTATTGAAAAGAATTGAGTGAACCTTCATGTGCATGACTAAGGTTTGTGAAAGATCATGAGTATAATTGTTATGTGAAGTTGAGAACTATCTTGAACTAGGGTTTGTAAAAGAACATGAGTATCATTGTTATGTGAAAATTGAAATCATCTTGAGTCAAGGTTTATAGTGTGAGTTGTTGGAAGAATAGTGAAACACTTGGTTAGCATTTGTATGTAAGTTGTTTTTTATTTAGTGGTTGGTTGAGTGAAGTTGATTTATCATTATTGATTGAGAGCATTGGAGTGATAGTTCAAGATTTGTGAAACAAAATATTATTTATTTTTGAATTGATTTGAAAGCGAGTTTGAAAGTGATAGAGTGATTTATGAGTGTGAAACATATTGACTCTCTTACCATTCTCTATATGTTCCTATGGTTAAACAATATTCTGAGTGAAACATTTTTGTGTGATTGAAGAGGTTTTTTGAAAGGATTAAGTTGAGTTGTGTATGCAAGTTTTGCAATTGAATTAGAATAAGATTTTGTGAAAGCTAGTGGACTATTTTGAGTAAGTCCTAGAGGAGACTTAAGGATAGAATTAATAAAGCTTTTTTGAGAGCTTGTGTGCAAATTTGAGTAAGTCCTAGAGGGGACTTAAGGACATATTTGTGTGAGCTTTTGTGGAAGCTTACAAGCAGATTTGAGGTAAGTCTCGGTGAATCCTTTTTGATCATATTGGACAAGTTCTAACGAGGACTTGTTGAATAGTTTTGAGATAGATATTGAGCAAATTTGTGCTAGACCAAAGGACTATGTTTAGTGCAAATTTGAGATAGATATTGAGTATATTTGTGCTAGACCAAAGGACTATGTTTAGTATAGATTTGAGACAAATATTGAGCAGATTTTTGCTAGACCGAAGGACTATGTTTAGTGCAAATTTGAGACAGAGATTGGGCAGATTTGTGCTAGACCGAAGGACTATGTTTAGTATAGATTTGAGACAAATATTAAGCATATTTGTGCTAGAATGAAGGACTATGTTTAGTGCATATTTCAGAACAAATATTGAGTAGATTTATTCTAGATCGAAGGATAGTGTTTAGTGCATATTTGAGATAGAGATTGAGCAAATTTGTGCTAGATTGAAGGATAGTGTTTAGTGCAAATTTAAGACAGATATTGAGCATATTTGTGCTATATTTAAGGAATGCATTTAGTGCAAATTTGAGATAGATATTGAGCGAATTTGTGCTAGACCAAAGGAAAGTGTTTAGTGCATATTTGAGACAGAGATTGAGCAAATTTGAGAGGAATCTTTGGAGGTGATAGAGTAAAGGATAGTAGTCTCTAGTGGATAGAGATCCATTAGTCATTGCAGTGAGGATAGACGGTCTTCTGAGTGAGGGTAGAGTTCTTCAGTGGAGAGATATCCACAAGATAGTGTAGTGGATGTGGTAGCCTTCTAAGAGATCACCAATCGGAGTAGAGGAGAAGGAGTTCTCCTATGGATAGAAATCCACAAACCAGTATAGGGGAAAGAGTTTGGCTATGGATAAATATCCATTAACTTGATTAGGGGATTGGTATATCCTTTGGATAGAGGTCCAGAAACATTGTAATATGGAATGATTCCCAAGATATTTCTTGAGAAAATTTTAGTGAAAGGTTTTCTCTATGGACATAGCCCACATTGGGTGAAACATGTTAAATTGGTGTCTCTATTGTGTGTGA
This sequence comes from Wollemia nobilis, assembly GCA_028583015.1. NCBI lineage: Eukaryota > Viridiplantae > Streptophyta > Pinopsida > Araucariales > Araucariaceae > Wollemia > Wollemia nobilis. The sequence continues at coordinate 1,344,890 of JAQPPZ010016829.1, read as the reverse complement.
TGATTTATGCATTGCTTTGGTTATTACTATTGATATTGCCATTGATATATTGGATAATATTGTTTGGGAAATAAAATTAAAAAAATAGTCTTATATTGTTCACCCCCATTCTTAGTATAAGCTTGTGTTCTTCAAACATCTTCATAAAAATTTGAATTGCATATTTAAGGAGGAAAAATAAATCATTTGCCATGGTGAAGAAAGATGCACGATTTGCTCCATTCAATTTTTGTTCATTGAGGGTAGAGAGAATAAAATATAGTGCACACAGTTCAAATCAGGGTAAAAGACCTAAAAATAAGGTAGTGCATGAGTTATACCAAATACACAGGTAGCCTAGGTTACAAGTGGACTCGGTGCAAGTTTTTGGTAGATGAGAGGTTGTGGATTCAAGGCATGAAAAATTCGTTTTGCTTGAATTTTTGTTGAAGAAATAAATATCTATGAAAGAAGACATCAAGTAGGAGGTTGCACATTGCATTTTTGTCTGGGTAGCTAGACCAAATGGTAGCCTAGCTTGCACTAGGGCATTGATGAGCAAGAGATGACAGGTTCGAGTCACGATGGTTGCATTTGTAAGGGAAATTTTTTTATTAAAATATTTTATAAGGTATACGATATGAGCAACACTTGTTTGCATTAGGGAGACATAATATTTATTTATACTGGTTGAAGTTTTGCATGATTGATTGAAATCAAAGGTACTATGTGACTGATTATATTTCATATTTTGCATATATGGCTTGATAAGGTTGAAAATAACTTTTGAAAAGTAGGAGGTATAAGGTGTATAAAGTTGAATTAATATTGTAATTTGCACATTGGGTTATAGAGTGATATAAGGTACATTATGTTGCATTGAAAATTATTTTCCTATGAAAGCAGGAGTTATAAGGTGTTATTGTGGTTTAATTATTGTTTGTATTTTTGCATGGTGAAAGAAAATTTGAAAGGTTTGGTTCTTTGTTAAAAAAATACTTTTTTGGAAATCAAAAGGAGCTATAAAAGCATTATCTTCAAAAAAATTGAGCACATATTTTGAGAAAGGATTTAGAGATCTACTAATAATTTTTGAAGTGGCACTATTTTTGAGATAGGATTTGAGGGCACATCTTGTTCAAGGCAAAATTTAGAGGTATGGTGTTTTAACTCCTCGAGATGAATTGTTTGAAAGGAATATATTAATGTGGAGTTATATGGATTAATTTCATGTGCATTATTGGAAATATATGAGTTTGTATTTGAGTTCAAGTTGTGCTTTATCTTTGAAAGAAATTGGGAACACTTATGCTAGGGTTTGAGAACAATTGTGCATATTTGTTGAATGAATTTGTGAAGCATTTGGGCATTGGTTTGAGTGACATTGGAAGTGAATGTGCAAGTTTTAGAAATTATCTTTTTGAAGCAAGTGTGTGCATTGGTTCTAATTTTGGAAAATGCATAAGAAGGTCAACTACTCAGTGCGTTACTAAAAATATCTTGTGAATGCAAATGAATGTGAGAAAAACATAATGCTTGGGTTTAAAGCATATCATTCTCTATATGTTAATGAAGAAAAATAATTCTACATAGAGTATGTCCGAATTGCCTAATTGAAGAAAGTATTTCTGAAAGAGATATAACCATTGTTTTGAGCATCATTTGTGTGCAAGTTTTGGGAAAATTTTGAGTAGGTATGAGTTGTATTATGAGCTATATTGGAGCAGAGTTGTGAGTAGGCCTTTTGAGAAGGCTTGTGAATAGAGTAGAGCAGGTTTTAGAGCAGGCTTGGAGCAGATTTGACCAAGACCTATGAGCAGGCTTTGAGTAGGTTGAGAAGATTTTGGTGAGTATATTTGAGCTAGTCTTGTGTGTAGACTTGGATTAGATATGAGAAAATATTAGAGCAGGTTTTGGTGAGAAAATTTGAGCAAGTCTTATGTCTAGAATTGGAGCAGATCAGAGTAGATATTAGAGTAGGTTTTGGTGAGTATATTTGAGAAAGTCTTATGTGTAGAATTGTGTATCACTCCAAATTTTTTGCATCCTTACCTTCAGGCTATAGGATCCGTGCCCAGAAGGGGGAAGCGAGAAGGATAGGACAATACCTCAGATTAATAGGCCCTTTGATGGTCCCGCCTCTAGGGGGAGGAGTATAAGGGTGAATTTTTGATGGATGGTGGGTTCACCAGGAAAGTTTTGAATGGCAGTTTCCATGCCTAGGTTGACAGTGAGTTTGATGTGTTCATTTTTATACTTGATCATTCAACTCCTAGGTTTGGCCAAGATGAATCTAAACTATTTTATATGCTAATGCTGATTTAAATGAATACAAAAAATAGGAATGAGTGCTAATAATAGAGAATATACTAGCTAGAATGTATCATACCTGATTTCGAATGTCTGATGAAGATTCTGAGTTTTGTAACAGTCCAAATCGCATCAATTCATATGTAATCATCTGATATTTCACAGGATCATCTCAAATCACAAAAGGTCATCTGATATTAGATAGGATCATCTAAAATCTGATGAATTTGTCAGACGAATTCATCAAAAACCTGCAATCACAGAAACAAGTACAAAATACCGAATATGCAACTACAGAAGCAAAGAAGAATGATAGCAATAACAACAAGCATGCCTAAATCATAGATTCAAATAACAAAATAAGGAAAATGCAATAAATTTAGATGCTTGTCCTTAACTTTATCATGTGGTTATGCTAAATGAGGTGAACTCCAAGATGCATAAACATAATAATTTAAAAGAGTGCAAAAATACAATAGAAAAATGCAGAAAAGCTAAGGAAATGCAAACTCTGGATTCTGATTACCCCCAATCTAGACTACAGTCGGGATCGCCTCCAATCATACGAGATCATCTATGCTCCTTGACAAGATCGTCCAAAATTGTCCGAGATCGTTTGCAACGATCCAAGCTAGCTTTGACTAAAAAATAGTAGAGTTCCTGCAAGAAAATGCAAAATACAGAATATAGACAGTAGTGTGAGGATGCTTTAGTGAATAAGGAACTAAATCTACAGGGAAATTCATCAGCTAATGGTTTTAGGGGGTTCAGGGGGATAAAATAGAAAAATACTAGTTTATATAGGATTAGGAAGAGGTTAGGAGGTTGGGGATCAGCCCAATCTAGGAGATCTCCAATAGGGAAATCTCCAACTGTGCAGACGCATTTTTGCCCAAGTTGGAGAGGCTGTTGAAACAGAATCTAATTATGAAAATTCAGTTTTGGGATGAAATCATCTAGATGTTCTCTTCTAGAAAAATTCGTCAGATCGGGGACGATTTCATCTAATCTACGACAATATCATTCAATGGTCAAAACAAATCATAAAAATGGCATAGAAAATGGGGAAAGAAGGTAACAGGTAGTTAACGGGAAGTTTGGGTTTAAAATTCAAATTTTTATCTTTTGTTATCTTTTACTAAAGTTTTAACCATGCCAATTTTAGGGTGCTACATTTTGCCCTCTCTTTAGTGAATTTTCTGAAGAAAATGCGTTAAAGACAAGTTTTTCCCATTTTATGAGAAAACAAAAATATACTCAATTTTTTAGACGACGATTCTTGGTCGAATCGTACGAATGCTAACTATGGTGCCCCCTCCGTGTTTTTACCCAAATCGAACATTTGAGGTAAAAACGCGAAAAAGCAAAAAAAAAAATTAAAATGTTGATTTTTAAATAAAATTAAGAAAATAGGGTAAAACCCTAATTCATTTTTTTACTATTCATTTTTATTGTTCCAGAGCTCTACAGAGAGAAAAATGGTGGAGACAGCGCACAGAGCGACAGAGGTCCGATGCGGGCTAGGGGTAAGGATCTAATCCTAGTAGATTAGGTTTGAATCCAGTTTTGATATGATGTATATAATTTTTGTGATATATATATATATATATATATATATATATATATATATATATATATATATATATATATATATATATATATGATCTTTTTGATATGACTTGTTCATATGTTTTTATGATGCTTCAATGTTTGAATTGTTTGCTTGTTTGATTGATGATTCATGTAATTATGTTGTTTGGAAATATTATAATTTGATGTCATGCTGTAAAATTTTAAATGAAATAATCTGATGTAAACAATTGGTTGTTGTGGTGTGATTTGATGAAAAATAAAAAGATACTTCTAACAATAATTTCAAAGGACATTGTCGCTATTATAGACCATTTCATGGAGTCGTCACTCGCTCGGTCATCAAGATAATCCCAGTATAAAAATATTGTTAAAAGTAAAAGAGTGCTTAAGAGATTGTCTTAAGACTTTGTGTTGTGATGATGGTTTGATGATTTGTTTTCAAATTTTCATAAAAATAGTATGCATGAGATACTAAAAGAAATATGATTTTTCTAGGCATAAATTCCTAAGTGTGATAAAATTTTGAACAATTTCTTAGAAATTATACCATGGTTGCAAGATTGAATTTTGACATAATGACATGAAATAGAATAAGTGTTTGTTCGTTTGTAAAGCACAATTGTATAACATAATGATGTAAGTCATATGTTTTGATGATTTTTTTTTTTTAAATAAATGGAAAATAAAATTAGAACAATGGTTTTCTCTAGGCATAGAATTTTTAGGTATAGACTTATACCATCATCGTGAAATCCAAAAAAGAAAATAGATTTTTAGTTTTATTGCAAAATGAGTTTTTGACTTTTGATAAACAGAAAAATAATAATATGAACATGTTGTTTGAAATAATTTTTGAGATTTTGTGAGAAAATGTATATAATTGTTTTTTATACAAAACAAAAATTCTAAAATAAGAGGATAAAACTATTCCGAAAAAAATTATAGAAATATTTTAAATTATTTCAAACACAAATGTAGATTTATAAGGGATCCTCATGTGCAAATGTGAGTTCATTACTGATCTTGATTTATCATAATGATACAAAATCTCTCAAATACAAATGTGTGTGCGATTGTATTGTTCATTCACCAATTTTGAGCAAGATAATTTGATACAAGTAATTTGTCTTAACCAAACGAATGTTTGTTGACCATGATTTATATGCATGTAACCATACTAGACTACTGTGTAAGTTAGGTTATCAAGAGTTAGCTAATCCATAAGCTGACATAGGTCTGTACAAAAGAAGGTCGCTAATGTGACAGACATATCACCACGCTAGGAATTACCCAAGGCCAAGCGGGTTGGGCACAAACCACCTGTTATGGGGCTTACCTCACGGTTTTCAAATAATTGAGAATTCCATGGATTCAAGCTCATTCACCTTTATTTTCTTTTCAAGGGGTAGGGAAAGGATTTTATTGCATTTTGCTTTTGCGTTTCTCTTTTGCTTTTTTTTTTTTTTTTTTCTTTATACTGAGATAATGCTGGAATATTGTTGTGATGGTACAAAATAACATTTTTCTTTTTCTCTTTTTTCTTGAACTTTGCTTTTCTTCCTATGCTAGGGATACTTGCTCGGATTAGTTGTAGAGCAAGGGATTTTTATTCTGGGTAGGGGTGAGCTTGTCCTTTTGTCAATTCTCAAAGATCCTAGACCATGTGCATGATAGGATAGCAGGGGAAACTTTTCGCTCAGGAAACCACTTTTACTATGTAGCATCACATCAAATTTGCAATGAAATCATTTTGATGTGAAAATATATACTTAGTTCAAGTAAATAACAAGATCAATTCTCTATGCTCAAAACGTTATTTAATTCAACTATGGACTTTGATATAAGAGAGATTAATAATCATACCAAATAAAATCAAGATAGTTATTCATGTGAATGTGAAAGTGCGAGATTCCAAATAAATGCTAATTTTTCCAAAATAACTAAAAATATAACTGCAACACTTCAAGAATTGATAGGTATGAAAATAAAAGATGTTTTTGAAGATTTTTGATGATTTTGATGTTTTTTATTTTAAGTTATGAATTGAAAGAAATACAAGGTGGTTGATTATTTTTGAAACGTTTTATATAAGTGACTAAAAGGAAATAATATGCAAAACAAACATATACAATGATGAAATGACCAAATTTTATGCATAGTAGCGTGTGAGATGCATAATGTTCATAGGTTCTTTAAGTTATTTACCATATAAGGTAGATAATTTGTATGCTCCCGATCCAATTTTAGTAGTGATGACATATGGTCCAAGCCAGTTGGGCTCAAATTTACCTTTAAGATTTGTAGTTGCATTAGTATTTTTTTGGTTTTATTTTAAGACAAGGTCACTGATCTCAAAGGATCAGTGATGAAATTTCTTGAGATATGCTCTCTTAAGCTTATTTTGGTAGGCATGAAGATGCTCCAAAGCATTGATGCACTTTTCATCTAGAAGTTCTAGCTGACTAAGTCAGCCAGCACAATATTCATCCCCTACTTCAGTATCTTGAAGTAGGAGAGCTAAAGAAGGAACTTATAATTCAAAGGGAAAAATAGCTTCAGCACCATAAACCAGAACAAAAGATGAAGTTCCAATGGGGGTTCGAACACTAGTTTGATAGGCCCACAAAGCAGGATATAATTGAATGTGCCAATCTCGACCAGATTGATTGACCAATTTTTTGAGAATTTTGATTAAGGTTTTATTAGATGCTTCTGCTTGGCCATTACCCTAAGGATAATAGGGAGTAGACCAACGATGTTGAATTTTATATTTTTGACATAATTTCTTGACATCTTTATTTTTGAAACAAGTTCCATTATCTAAAATGAGATTGGTAGGAATTCCAAACCTATAAATAATTTGGTTAAAAATAAATTTGGAAACTTGTGTTCCAGTGCAAGAAGCTAATGGCATAGCTTCAACCCACTTCGTGAAATACTCCATGGCGGTTATGATGAATTTGTGTCCATCGGATGACATAGGGTTGATTTTTCCAATGATGTCTAAGCCCCATTTTGAAAATGGCCAAGGAGATGAAATAGCCTGCAGTTCTTGGGCAGGCGCATGGACAAGGTCAGCATGTTTCTGGTACTTGTCGTAATGTCGCACATAATTATGTGCATCATTTTCCATGGTAGGCCAAAAATATCCTATCCTAAGGAGTTTCTTAGCAATGGCGCTACCGCTAAAATTTCCCCCACAAGATCCATTGTGGGCTTCATTCAAAGCTGATCTAGATTCTTCTAGATTCAAAAATCTCAGTAAGATGCCTTCAAAAGATCTTCTATACAAGGTATTACCAATAATCATGAAGCGACTTGCTTGTCTACGTAATAACCTATGCTAGTTGCTAGTACAACCATTAGGTAAGGTTCCTTTCTGCACAAAATTAAATATATCAGTGTACCATGGTTCAGGAGTTGTTTCATTGATGAGAAACACATCCAAAGGTTCTAAGCATGATTTTCTTGAAGCGGGTTCCTGGAGTCGACAGATAATGATGGTAGAATATTCATCATCTAACTCCAATGGTAAAAGAGATGCAGCTGCAGCCATAGTGTCAGCTGCATGATTGCTAGTTCGAGGAATAGCTTCCAAAGTAACTTGATCAAACAAGGATAACAATTGCAAAACATATGTTTTATATGGGCATAATTTATCATCTCTGGTCTGATAAACAACATTAATTTAATTTATAACAAGTTGTGAGTCACTGAAAACCGATACATTTTTAATTTTTTAGTGCCAAGGCAGCTCGTAATCCAAGGATAAGAGCTTCATATTCAGCAGTGTTATTAGTGCAAGCAAATGTTAATTTAAAGGATAGAGGTATAAGATGTTTTTGCAGAGATATTAAAATAATACCCGCACCAGCCCCACTCATGCATCGGGCTTCGTCAAAGTATAGAGACCATTGCTTTGAATGGTCTGCCTCTAGTTTAAGGCATTCATCAAGAAACTCAATGATGATGGGATGAGTATACTCTAAGGGTGTAGCAACTAATTGATCTGCTATGATTTAACCCTTAACAGACTTTTGTCCTATGAACATGAGTTCAAATTTGCTTAGCACAATAACCCACTTAGCTGTGCGACCAGATAAATATGGTCAACTCATAAGATATCGCAAAGGGTTGAATTTGGCAATAACATACGTTTTTTGACTAAGTATATAATGTCATAGTTTTTATGTAGAAAATACGACTGCTAGACATAGCTTCTCTAATATGGTATAGCGAGTTTCATAACTGATTAAGGTTCTGCTAATGTAATAATTAGACCGTTCTTTCTTCTCATCATCAAGCTGAGCTAACATAGCTCCTAGGGTAGAATCATAAGCAAAAATGTACAAGATAAATGGATGATCAGATTTAGGTGGGAAAAGCACTGGTGGTTTAAGGAGATATTGCTTAAGGAGTTCAAATGCTTCCTGGCATTCTTCGTCCCAATGAAAAGAGATGTCTTTCTTAAGAAGCTTAAGAAAGGGTCCAGTTTTGTCTGCCAAATTATCGATGAAGCGGCGAACAGCTTGAATCTTACCTTGTAAACTTTGTAATTCTGATATATTGGTGGGTGCGGGCATATCCATGATAGCCGCGATCTTGAGAGGGTCAATTTCAATGCCGTGTAAAGAGACTATAACCCCTAATAATTTACTAGACTTAACTCCGAATATGCACTTGGCTGGATTTAGTCGGATAAGATATTCTCTTAACCGATCAAATACTTTTCTCAAGTCATTTAAATGATCATCTTATTTTATATAACGAGCTATAATATCATCTACATAATCATGTAGAATATCATGTATCATATCATGAAATATGTAAGTCATAGCTTGTTGATAGGTTGCACCTGCATTCTTTAAACCAAATGGCATCACTTTCCAACAAAAGGTTCCCCAACGGGTAATAAATGTTGTCTTAGCCTAATCTTTAGGAGCTATCCTGATCTGATTATAACCAGAAAATCCATCCATTAAGGATATCATTTCACTCCCAGCAGTAAAATCGATGATTTGATCCATGTTGGGAAGAGGAAAATCGTCTTTAGGGCATGCAACATTAATATCTCTGAAGTCTGTACAAACCCTAACTTTAGTGGCTTCTTTCTTAGTTACTGGAACTACATTTGAAATCCATTCAGCATAATCAATGGCTTGTATAAAAATAACCTTCAACAGTTTTTCTAGTTCTCCTTTGACTAGTAAGGCCACTTTAGGATGCATTTTTCTAAGTCTCTGTTTAACAGTTTTAGCATCTGGATGGACTACTAGATGATGCATAACTATAGAAGGGTATAAACCTGGCATGTCTTCATATGTCCAAGCAAATACATCTTCATAGTCTTTAAGAAATGAAATGTATTTATCTTGTTTTTCTTGACTTAATTCTGATCCTATATTGATTATGTGAGGGTTATGTTCGGTTCCAATGTTAATTTTTATAACGTTTTCAACTTCCATATGTAAATATCTTTCAAAATTATGTGGGGTGGGTGAAACACCCAATTCTTGTAATTCTTCCAAGGTTAGCTTGGATAATTCGTCTTGAGGAGTTGTAGCTTCAAGCTAGGCTATACTCGGTATAGAGCCATCGAAATAAAATCCATTATATAACAACTCCTCAATGGAAACATCATGAAAGATATCTCCCTCCAACTCATCATCGAATTTGGCAATCATTTCAGGGTAGGCAATGGATAGCATATTATAGGTAAAGGAATTATTCTTTGCACACAAAGAATCTTGTTTATCCAGATAATCTTGGTAACACACAAGATGGTCATCATCCTCAAATGGGAAGGGCTGACCTTTACTAGGAAATAGGCCCACACCACATCGGTCAGGCCATGGTTCGACCTCAAAAGGTTCTTTCATACCATTTTGGAAAGGTCCCAAACCTTTCCCTTTATATCCCAGTTTAAGAATTATAGGCTTGGCTTTAATATACTCATTAGAAAAATAGCATCTAGCATATCCATCACAATGTGTCTTGATGTTTCTGGGTATTCTTCCCCAATCATAGCCCTTATAAATAAAAGCACAACTCCTGACTTGGTATATACTTCCCATAGGCTGTGGGAGGCCCAAGGTGCGAGGAGAGGGTGGGAGTTTATTTAAAAGAAGGGAATTTTGCATGGCAGTGTTGGTTTCATATGATATAAGAATTTTAGATAAATCAGGTAAGAGCTCATCAGTAAGAGCATAAGAGGTAGAAGGAACATTTCCTACATCGTCGGATGTGGAAAGGATGCCTGTAGTGGATGTAGATGTTATAAGGATATCGATGGATGAGTCTATAGGTATGGAAGATATAGGAGTAAAACAGGAAGCATTGGTTGTAATTTTAGGATCTTTTTGAGGTCCTAATGTGGTTTGTTCAGAAGATGGTTGAGCTATATGTATAGGTGTAGTTGAAATAGTAGATGATGTTATGGGTTTGTGTTTCACACATTTTGGTGGATGATGATAATTAGGATGTGTGGATGATAGGGCAGGGCAAAATTGAACTCCAACAGGTTTTGCCAAAGCACACATATCAAAGGGTCTAGGATCACCATGAATGGCAACCAACTTATTTTTAAATTCGAATTTAACACACTGATGTAAAGTGGATGGAACTGCTCGAATTGCATTGATCCAAGGGCAACCCAAAAGTATATTGTACGATGCAGGGCAATGTACAATAAACACGGTCATATCTAAGGTTCTAGGACCAACTTGCAAGGGTATAGTAATGACTCCACATGTTTCTTGTGTTTCGTCATTGAAGGCTTTTATAATCATATCAGTTCTTTTCATTTTGTCACTTCTAAACCCAAATATTTGGTAGAAGTCAAAAGTGCATATGTTTAAAGATGAACCATTATCAATCAAGACTCGTTTAATGGCTACATCTCCAATTAGGGCAGTAATATATAAGGGGTTATCCTTATGTAGGCTACGTTGCTGGATATCTTTATCCTGGAAGTCAATACAATTGACTTTGCGAGTTATGATAGTATTGTACATGGCTTTAGGTTGAATATTTTGTGGTACCATCATTTGTCTTAATGTGAGCATTAATTCATCCATGTGGGTAGGAGAAGATCTTAACAGGTCCAAAAGGGAAATTCTAGCTATAGTATTGGATAATTGTTCATTAATATTATAAGGAGGCTTAGGTTGAACATTAGGCACATAATTCCATTTATTGGGATTTTTCAAAACAAATGGAGCTGATCCATCATTCTGAGTTTGATCTTGTTGAGAGTTTTGAGCCTGTTGTCTGGTAACGGCTCTGATGGTTCCTACAATATTATTTTGAGGATGATGAATGGGTCTCGGTCTAGCATTTATGGCTTGTTCATTAGAAAGTATTTGGTGAGAAGATGGTCTAGTAGTGACTCTTCTAGGAAATGGTTCTTCTGGAACCATAGAACTTGTGATAGGTTGAATAGGATCTGATTCATTTTCAGAACTATTCGATTGATTTGAGGTGATTTCCATGTCACTTTCAGTCTCATATTCGGTGTCACTAAGATCAAGTATCTGAATATTATGTAGAGGTCTGGTCGTCACTATGGATAAAGTTGTGTCAAAGACTTGCAGATCATGAACAGGTAATTTTCCACTAATAGTCCCTACATATCGGGTAGGAGGGGGAACATTATGATGCTCAATTTTATTAGCCACCTCTTTACCATGCTTTGGTAAAGGATGTTGAAATATGTCCAATGATTGATTGGCATTCTAATTCTAATTTTGGGGAATGTTATTTTGAGCATTATTAGTAGGATTTTGTTTAGGTTGGAAGGCTTGCACCTCCATCTCATTATTATCAATCAAGTATTGTATTTTATGTTTTAATATTTTACAAGAGTTGGTAGCATGTCCAGGTCCTCTATGGAAATCACAATGTAAATTAGCTCTGTATTTGGGTATAGTTGGATCAGGTTCTCGGATATTTGGTAATTGGATCAATCCTCGTGCTAATAGTTGTGGGATAATGGTTGATAAAGGTTGATTTAACCTAGTAAATTCTTAGGGTGGTTTATCAGGAGGTTTCAATATAAACTTCTCTATTGTTTTCGCAGTATTAACATTGGCAATTTTTCTGCTATTAGTGACTCTGTCACCCACAACTTGTTTATTTTAATATTTATTTTTGGATTTTTTCTCATCATCTTTCCTTTTGAGCTAACCTCTTCGAATGAGAGCATATTCCACCCTTCGAGCTAAATATATAGCTTGATCGAAGGTGGTCAAGGTAGCATTTGATAATTCATAGGATAGTTGTTCTTGTAAATTATTGATAAAACCATGAAACGGTTTATTTCATCATGATTTTAAATGCTTAAAATTGCTTAAGAGCTTTACAACACATTTTGATTGTTCATACAGAAATAAAGTGATTTAATTTTTCAGAATTTTGGTCTCATGCAATTACGTTTCATTTGATTTTAATGAATACATCTCTTAGTTGATGCTAACTTGATTTATGTTTTATATTGCAGGTTGAATATTCAACAGATTTGGTTCTAAAATTACATTTTAAGTTCACTAATGGCAACACTTGAGGAGCAAAGGGTGTCCCTGAGAGCTAAAATAACATCTCTAAGAGAGAGAATGGTATTAATAATAGAGGATCATTATAAGGGTTTGTCTATACCTGTGGTATCATATCAAATTCCTACAATGTTATTGGATTTTTTACGGTGTTTTAATCAAGAGGTACCACTAGGATACTTGCAAAAGCTGCATGTATACAAAAGTACATTGTGTCAATTCCAGATTTTTTATGAGGAGGTGGCTTGTAAGTTATTTGCATACATTTTGGATGATAGACCATTCTTTTGGTATAGCCAACTACCCATGGAGGTTAGGACTTCTTGGATACAACTAGAAGCAGCCTATCTTAATCATTTTGGTAATCAGGTTGACTTAGAAATATTGAAAAATCAGTTTACCTCCATTTGTAAAGAGTCTAATGAATCCTTGAGTCAATTCAATGGAAGATTTCGTGAATTGCACTCCCAAATGTGGGAAAATTTTAACACATTGGAAGAAGAAGCCATGGAAGTATACCTAGGAGCCATACACCCCACACTTGCTTCACTCATTGAGGAAAAACTGAGTGGTTTGTCCCTAGAGAGAATCCATGAGATCTTAGAAGAGATAGAACGACAAGGTCTTGAAGAAGAAAAGGCACAACATGTTCACATGAGAGATTGTTCTTTTGATGCCAACCTACACCAACCATCAAACATAGCACCCTCCACTCCAATGATATCTAAGGTAAATGATCAAGGGGATGAATCTGAATACCCAAATTTTATGACCACCTTGGATATAGTTCACGAGGAGGTGCAAATTGCTAAGACAACATCCAATAGTGAGGATCATGTAGAGATACATGATTATCTAGATTCAACAATGTTTGATATATGTGAATGGATGGAACCCACCATAGAATTGAATGAAGTGGTTGAAAGAGAAATGGAAAGAAAATCAATAAATAAATTTGAAGATATGATAGAATTTCACCACTTGTTCTTGGAAGATACTATTGATGAAATGTGTAAAATTAAAGATCAAGAAATTCTTCACCCTCCAAATTATGATAATGAATCATGGGTTACTAATTTGGACAATGATAGCCTTATAAATTTGAATTCAAGAAATAACCCACTTTTGGAAATAATTGAACCATCTAAGGAAGGTGAAGACGAATTTGATGAGAAACACATTGATGATTTGGAAAATGTTGAAGAAATAGTTGAACGTCACCACTTGATTTTGGAAGATGATTATTATGATGCTTGGAAGAAGTGGGAAGACTTCACTCTTTCCAAAACTACTAATGAAACTCGTGTGCCTATTGATATACAGGACAACATAATTGCCTACTCAAAGGAAGATATTATAACTCCTGTACGGTTTGAGGATGTTTTGGAAGAGGGTTTCAAATCTCATCAAATTTTGGAAGATTATAATTATTCTATTACCAAGGACAAAGAAGAAAAAGAATTGACGAAGGAATCAAAAGAGCATGTCATAAATATCATGGAGTTTCATCTCACGATTTGGATGACGATTTTTACAATGGTTGGGGAAGGTATGGTAATGCATTCTTTTCTCACATCCCTATAGATGAAACTCATATTTCACTTGACGTGCAGGATGGTGAGCCTTCTACATCATACGAAGATCTCATATTCACAAGATTTGAAAAGGGGACAAAATATGAATTCATTGAAAGTGTGGATGCAAGTTTGCAGGATGATTTTGGGGATTCAAATGAAGAGATGCCATGGATAGTGAACAAAGAATTAGAACCAAATGATAAAGAGATGGATCAATTGGAAGAAACTCAAATAAGTGATCATCAAAGCAGATTACTTGACATACACTTTGACCAAGAGTGTTTGAGGATTGAAAAGGATGACCATATTTTGAATTTAAATAATTTGAATGATGAAATGTCACTAAAGGTAAATGAAAAACAAGGTATAATTTTTAATCACACCTTTAATAACATGGTTTTAATGAATGGAAAAGAAGTTGATGCACTTGAATTGTTAAATAAAATTCATCAACAATTACTAATTGAATCTAGGATAAAAACTTTTAAGGATCCTAATTTAGTAAATATCCTAGATGCTTGTAAATTGTTACACAAATTTGATTGGCCTACAAATTTGGAAAATGATTTGGCTTTGAAGTTTGTAGAAATAGGCTCTTACTTACAAAATTGCATATTTGAAAAGGATAGCCTAATTCTAAATCAAGGAGGCAATTATGAAGTTCACATTTTAAAGAATAGACAAGATAAAATTGAAAATCATTTATTGTCTAATCATTCTAGTAATTTGATGCTCACCTATGGGAGTATTATTGGAACTAAATCAAATTGGTATGGTGAGCATGGCAAGTGGAAATTTGTTGCATTGTTTGGTCTGATCTTAGATTCCCACAACATTTGGCATGCATATTATGTCATATTTTTATTGAAATGTTCTAATCATGTGTGGGATCCAGGAAAGTGATAAGCTAAGCTTTGCATCATCTTGTATTATAGTGTACATTTGTATATAAATTTTGGTTTTTGGTTTTTGGTTTGTGTTTTCAAATTTTCATTTTGGGATTGCTATTTGGATTTGAATTTAAAGTTGTGTATTTATTTGACATGTTTTATTTGTCTATATAAAAAAAAAAAATAAAATGATAAAAAAAAAAATTGAGATGTCAACTTATGTTCTAGATCGGGAGAACATGAAACATTGGAATTATGTTGTAGAAGCTCCACAAGTAACATAAACATCTTAAGTTATATTGTTTGATTTTGTGATACATGAAAGAGTCAGTTTTGCATGACAAATCATTTCATTCACAATTCAAGAAGTAATGCATTCATATTCCATCTCACCTCACATACATCTCATCTTAGTTACATATGCATCTTAGGTACAAGCCATTAAAGTATGTCAAATCCTCTTAGGGTTGTGTTATAACATATATGTAAGTGCATCCTAAGGTTGGAAACTGAGTCTTGAGATATCTAGAATCAAGCACGCCCCATACATTAAAAAGGATCTTGAGCAAAATGATCAAAACCTAACTTGGAAGAAAGGGTTGGGCGAAAGTGGTTTTCATGTCTATCCTATTATGCAACATGATCCTTAAAACAGTGGTTTTGACCACTTCCATAGAGCTTAAAGCTTAAAATCAGAGTAGTAAGGATAGGGTTAAATCCTCATCAAACTTAGGTTGAGGATCCAATTCCCCAAAGCTTTGATTTGACCCACATGGAGTAGTAAGGATAGGGCATAAATTCTCATCTTGGTTGGTTGAGAATCTGATTCCCCAAAGCTCTTATGTCTCATTTCATAGTAAGTCTTGGATTGTAAGGATCGTACTACTTGTCCTCCGCAAAGGATGGGTAGTCATCCCCAAGGTCTAAGCAACAAAATTAATATTTTCCATTTACATTTAAATTTTGGATTGTAAGGATCGTACCACTTGTCCCTAACCAGGATGGGTAGTCATCCCCAAGGTCCAAGAAGTAAAATATATATAAATAAGTGAATTTTTCCCATCTCATCTTTATTTTGGATTGTAAGGATCGTACTACTTGTCCTCTGCAAGGGATGGGTAGTCATCCCCAAGGTCCAAAGAAATGGAGATAAGTTTTGGATTGTGGGGTTAGATATGCCCATGCATGGCATCATGTCTTGCCTAAAAAACAAGACCACCGATTGTCTAGAGGGTTAGACTAGCATGACCATTTCTTCCATAGCTGGTTTAATTATTTTGCTTAAAGTGAGGTAATGAACTCTAAATCAGAATAGTAAGGATAAGGTTAAACTCTCATCTCGGTTGGTTGGGAGTCTGATTCCCCAAAGTTCTGATTTCACATTCACTTGCACATGGGTTCTAGATAGTAGGGACTCATAACCAACTTTGGGATACAATAAGGTAATGAATCAGTGGATCCTAAGAGGGTTTGGCAATCTTGAATGCTTGTACATTATGATATAAGAATGACCATGCATCTTATGAAGGCAAGGCCTTCTAGCACGTCCATTAGGGTCACAAATCATTCACCATCCCACATATGCACTCATACAAAACTGATGATGGAGTGTGGATCAAATTAAAATGATAGGGAAGGAATTCATTGCACACACCGAGCTAATACTTGAGGATTCTAATGATTCATGTACTTCTGATCTTTGGGCATTTTTTATTTTGCTTATGTGCTAACATGTATTTGCGAGTTTGTGATATGTTTCGAGGTTGGGTTCTTACTAAAATGCTCAAGAGCATTTGAAAGAGAGAGTCGCCATTTGTTGTGGTTGATCCACAACACACCCCAAAATTGGGGACCCACCTTTTTGCAGGCTTGCAGAGAAGAATCTCGGTGACCCAGATGCTAAAATTGAAGAAAAGAAAAAAAAATGCCTAAGTGTTGAAAGGTGTCGCGAAATCGTGCTGTGGTGACATGTCGAAATCGGATTGGTTGCGCCATCGCTGCCGAAAATAGGAAAGTTGTCGCGAAATCGCGACATGTAGCTCCATCGCTGCCAAAGAGGAGAGACGTCGCGATTTCGCGACCGATTGCAGCAAAGGTGTACGGACGGAGAAAATGGTCACGATTTCGTGACGTGTTTTGGGGAGGCGTACGGAAAGAAAAAGCGGTAGCGATATCGCGACAGAAAGCTGCACGAAGGTCCGAGGGGGAAAAACGTCGCGATATCGCGACAGGTTTTGCCAAGGCGTACGAAAGATAAAAGCGGTAGCGATATCACGACGGTTTGTGGCAAGCAGGTTCGGAAATAAAAGCGGTAGCGATATCACGACGGTTTGTCGAGAGAGGGCAAGAGAATGATAATGGTCGCGATGTCGCGACGTAAAATTGCCAAGGAGGCCCGACGGAGAAACGGTAGCGATTTCGCTACGCCTTGCGAAAAGAAGACTCAAAGTTCAAAACGGTAGCGAATCGCTGCCATTTCTTGAAGACAAAGGCTCAAAGCCAAAAGGTAGCGAATCGCTGCAAAATTCTCAAAAGAGCCCGACGAAGTCCGAAGGTAGCGATATCGCTACAATTTTCGGGGAAGAAGACTCAAGGTTCAAAGTGGTAGCGATATCGCTACCCTTCGAAGAAGAAGGCCCAAAGCTTTAAAAGAGTAGCGATATCGCTACGAGAAGCGGCGGAGGTTCAAATGAAAATGGCGCGAAGGGGGGCTAAAGGCGTACGGTCGGGAAGCATGTAGCGATATCGCGACATGTCGCGATTTCGCGACATGTCGCCATATCGCGGCTAAGAAGATGAACAGGCAGACTTGCAGTTTTGTCATTTTTTTTTCGTAGTAAGCGTTACACAGGACGCAGGAAAAGCAGGACACGTGGCGCACAGGTGTCAAACTTGCAGAGG
This sequence comes from Wollemia nobilis, assembly GCA_028583015.1. Lineage (NCBI taxonomy): Eukaryota > Viridiplantae > Streptophyta > Pinopsida > Araucariales > Araucariaceae > Wollemia > Wollemia nobilis. The sequence goes on along the minus strand of JAQPPZ010016829.1, from coordinate 1,327,091 downwards.
CGTTACATGCAGAGATGAATTTCGAAGCGTTTTCAAATTTGAGCGTGAATCAAAGTGGGAAAAAGCAGGAATTTGAGGGGTCATGTGCGGGAAGGTGAAATGAAGCGACGAGAGAAGATCGAAGAGCCGCGTCAAACATTATAATACCAGAATTGCAAATCGAAGAGGGGGTTGGAAATTGCCGAATACAGAGTTGCAGAGACAAGAGCTTCATGCTATTCTGGGCTTGTACTTGGGAAATTTCCTTCTTTTTGTTCTGGAATTTTATACCTGGAACATTTTTGAATGTAATCGAAATATTCTTTAATACAAAATATAGAGAGTTGGCATCTTTTGGATGAGAAAGAAGGAGTTACTTCTGCATGCATGATTTAATGTCTATCTTTCCTTCCAGATTTCTTAGGTTTTTAGGTGAAGTTAATGCAAGATCTCTTGGTTGCTTCATGCGAATGCCTATTTTCTGGAATTACCATAGAAACCCTCGAGACTCGCACCTGGCCTATTTGGATTGTGTGGATGTGCAGGTTCATTAGGTTAGGTTGCATGTAGAAAGCCTCAGTATCTTCGGTTTCATCCGATTAATGACAGCTTTCTAACTGTAATTTATTTTACGTTTTTATTTATTTTGCTTTGCTTTTCAAACCCGTCTTTTGCTTTCAGTAGTTCAAGTAATGTATTTAAATACAGAGCTGAAAATCCAACAGAACCAAAATTAAAACAGATTTTATTCATTTTAGAGTCCATTGCAATTTCAGAATTAAATAAACCACAGTGCCCCTTGTTAACATCCACTTGCAAACCCTAAGGTGTTCTTAGCATTTCATTTTAAACAGCATCCTTGATAATCAATAATTAGCATAATAAGAACCTTGGAGAAATCGTTTTTCTTTGCAAGCAGAGGATTTAGGACTCGGATCCTACAGGAGAGTGTGTTTTCACAATCGAGTTAAAACACCACTCAACAGGATGTTTTCTCATCATCTTTCCTTTTGAGCTAACCTCTTCGAATGAGAGCATATTCCACCCTTCGAGCTAAATATATAGCTTGATCGAAGGTGGTCAAGGTAGCATTTTATAATTCATAGGATAGTTGTTCTTGTAAATTATTGATAAAAATATCCAACATTTCCCGATAAGGTAACACAAAGTGTAATTTTCCTATCAACTACCTCCATCGAGCTAAGAAGTTAGCAAAACACTCATCTTTGTCTTGTTTTAGGTTGTACAAATATTTAATGGTTACATGCCTTTCGATATAGGCACTAAATTGATGCAAAAAATACTCAGCGGTCTCTTCGAAATTTCTCAAAGAATGAGTGGGCAATTGATAATACCACTCCAATGCCATCCCTCCTAAACTTTTCAAGAACATTTTAGTAATAACAAGTCATCATATGATATGTCATGACATGTTATCCTAAACATACAAAGATGTTCTATGGGATCTTCGGTTCCTTTATATATAGGTAGGACAGGCATAGGAAAGTGTTTGGGATATGGTTGTGCTACAACTATAGGATCTAGAGGTTGACTACACATCTCTCGATAATTGTACGAGGGATGGTAGGGATCTATCTGGTCCATGTGGGAGACTAACTGTTTCACCATGGCTTCCAGATTACCCATTTGTCCACCATATTGGTTTGGTGGTACATGAGTATGGGATTTGTGAGCGTAGGAAGGCGGGACATAAGGATTAGATGCTATATTGGTGTTATGCAAATGATTGGTAGGAGAGTATTATGAAGAAGATTTGTTGTAGCATTATGTTGTATCCTAGATTGTTGGAAATTGGTATTTGGTTTTGTTTTAGGCTTTTGTTGATTTGAGGTATATTGATCAATATCTTGGCAAAATAGAGCAGTGAATGAAGGTTTCTTTTGTGTGGGAATAACCCTGGGCTTGGTAATAGGCACTCTAGGTGGTTGGGTAACCTGTTTTTGTTGCATGTTCTGGATTATAGTAGCCATGTCCAAATTGGACGGTCCAGCTTGATCACTCTCTTGATCAACAAAGGACAAAGGATTAGTGCGTGTGTGATAGATGTCTTCTAGGGTTGCTTGAGTATCACCATATGGACTACTCTATTAAGAGTGCCAATATTATTATTGAGGAATTTCCAAAAATGTTCCATGTTCTCAAAAGTAACAGCTCCTTCTAGAGATAGTTTAGGAGATGAGGATCCTTCCTCTCTATAATTTTATTTTTGTTCATTTGCATCCACAAATTCTTCTTCTTGTTGGTTTAAGGTTCCTTCTTCCTGAATTGGGTCTTCAAGAAGGGCATCTAGTTTATTTATGGTTTTTCCTAACCAATCTTCTTCTAGAAGATTTGTTTTCCATTCCTGAGTCTAGTCATTATGTCTAAATTTAGATTTTAGCAAATATATATTAATATATTTGCGACAGATTTTGGGAGGTATATATTTTAATTATATACCTACTATAATGCTTAAAAATAAAATGTTTTGATGATTTTTTTTTTTTGTATGATTTTGTTTTGTTTTTAGTTGTTTTTGTTTTATGCTTATAAAGACAATAAACAACACACTAAATGCAAGAAATAACAATAATAAAATAATAGCTTAGTTTTCTATAAATAGTTTATGAATGTCATTGATAGGATCAAGTTCATCAGGAGTCATAAAATGCTCCTCTTCAAATTGGAAATGGTTTTTCAAGAACTTGATAAAGTATGCTATAGTGATATTATCTGTTTCAGATTCTATCTTGTAAAAATAAATCTCATGGCAATACTCTCAATATAACACAGCTCTGCGAACTCTATTCCATCTTTGTCTATCTATAAGAACGACCTCTTGGTCCTCTATACGAGACAAAAATTTATGTACTACAACTACATTATCGAGGTATTCCTCAAAGGTATACAATTCAGAAGACACAAGGGCTATTTTATCTGCTAACCACCTATGGCAAGCTCTCTGAAGTTCATGACACAAAATCACTTGATCGGGATCCAGGATTCTATCTAGGACAAACCTCTTGATTTGCCTAAGTTCGGTTGCTCTAGATGAAATGAGATTCAATCTCCTATCAAGTTCATCCCACAAAGGTTGAACCCTATTTGTTTAAGGTACTCTAAGCACAGAAGTAATCTCTATAGCTGCTAATTGATTTTCAACATTAATGGTGATAGCTCGTCTTTTATTATAGTCTACCATCTAAATATGATATGCAATTTTTTATTCTAAATGCATTTATGTTTTGATTTTTTTCTTACTTTTATTTTTAAAAGGTTTTTGTTTTCAAAATGTTTTTAGTTTCACATCGGGTTCACCAAAATGTATGGCTCCAAATTTTTTGCATCCTTACCTTCAGGCTATAGGATCCGCGCCCATAAGGGGGATGTGAGAAGGATGGGACAATACCTCGGACTGAGAAGCCCTTTGAAGGCCTCGCCTCTCAGGGGAGGAGTATAAGGGTGAATTTTTGATGGATGGTGGGTTCACCAGGAAACTTTTGAATGGCAGTTTCCACGCCTAGGTTGACAATGAGTTTGATGTGTTCATTTTTATACTCGATCATTCAACTCCTAGGTTTTGCCAAGATGAATCTAAACTATTCTATATGCCAATGCTAATTTAAATGAATACAAAAAATAGGAATGAGTGCTAATAACAGAGAATATACTAGCTAGAATGTATCATACCTGATTTTGGATGTCTAATGAAGATTCTAAGTTTTGTAACAGTCTAGATCGCCTCGATTCATACGTAATCATCTGATATTTCATAGGATCATCTCAAATTGTATGATATCATCTACGCTCCTCGAAAATATCATCCAAAATCATCCAATATCATTTACGATGATCCGAGCTAGCTTTGATTGAAAAATAGTAGAGTTCCTACAAGAAAATGCAAAATACAAAATACAGACAGTAGTGCGAGGATGATTTAGTGAATAAGGAACTAAATCTATAGGGAAATTCGTCATCTAAGGGGTTTAGGGGGTTCAGGGGGATAAAATAGAAAAATCCTAGTTTATATAGGATTAGGAAGAGGTTAGGAGGTTTTGGATCATCCCAATATAGAATATCTCCAACAGGGAAATCTCCAACTGCACAGGTGCGTTTCTGCCCAAGTTGGAGAGGCTGTTGAAACAAAAGCTAATTATGAAAATTTGGTTTTGGTACGAAATTGTCTGGACGATCTGTTCCAGACGAATTCATCAGATTGGGGACAATTTCATCTAATCTATGACGATATCGTCCAACGGTCAAAACAAATCCTAAAAATGGCATGGAAAATGAGGAAAGCAGGTAACAGGCAGTTAACGGGAAGTTTGGGTTTAAAATTCAAATTTTTATCTTTTGTTATATTTTACTAAGGTTTTAACCGTGCCAATTTTAGGGTGCTACAAATTGGAGCATATTAGAGTAGATATTAGAGCAGGTTTTGGTAAGCAAACGTGAGCAAGCCTTATATTTAGGCTTGGAGTAGATTTAAGAGTAGGATTTAGAGCAAGCCTTGTGAAAATGCTTGAAGAGAATGTGAGTAGAGGGGATTGGTATATTATATGTATAGAGGTCTATGAACTTGAGTAGAGGGGATTGGTTTCACCTTTGGATAGATATCCATGAACTTGAGCAGATGGGATTGGTGTCTCCTATGGATAGAGGTCCATGAACTTGAGTAGAGGGGATTGGTATCTCCTATAGATAGAGATCCACAAACTTGAGTAGAGGGGATTGATGTCTCCTATGGATAGAGGTCCATAAGCTTGATCAAAGGGTATTGGTCTCTTATGGATAGAGATCCACAAACTTGAGCATAAGGAATTAGTGTCTCCTTTGGGTTGGTGCCCATAAAAATTGTAATAGTAAATTGGTTCTCAGTATATTGGTTGAGGCAAATTTATAAGAAATATTTTCTTTGTGGACATAACCCACATTGGATGAACTACATTAAATATGTGTCTCTCATGTGTGTGATTATTTGTGCATTGTTTAATTTACTGCATTGATATTATTGTTGTTATAATTTGGAAAGAAAAGTAAAAGTTTGATCTTATACTGTTCACCCCCCTCTCAGTATAAGCTTATGTTCTTGAATCAGTATCAGATTAGGTTCCTTCAACAAAGCCTAACAACTTGAAGGAAGATATTACAGGAACACATATGGCCCATCAGGAAGGTTTTTCAACACACAGAACTCCATTGTTTATTGGGACTAACTATGCTTTTTGGAGTGTTAGGATGAAGACAATTTTAATGGAACAAGAAATTAATACATGGCAATTAGTTAAGAATGGGTACACAACACTTACAACTCCTCCCATAGATATAAGTGGTAAGAAACTATATGAAAATAATGCCAAGGCAATGAATGTAATTTTAAGTGGTTTACAAGAAATAAAATTTGTGAAGGTTATGCACTACAAATCAGAAAAATAAATATGGGATAAATTACATAATACATATGAAGGAGATGAAAAGGTTAAGAAGGAAAAACTTCAAACTCACACGAGGAAGTTTGAGGAATTGAAGATGAAATATAAGGAAGATATTGCTAGGTATCTACTTCATATTGATGAAGTTGTTAACACCATCTGTGGAATTGGAGAAAATATTGAGGACTCTACTATTGTTCAAATAATTTTAAGGTAACTTCCCATGATATATGATGCAAAGGTTTAAGCAATAGAAGAGATGAAGGATCTAGAAACGTTAAGGATATATGAACTACATGGAATTCTCACAGCTTATGAGATGAGGATAGAAAAATAGCAAATATTCAAAAATAAGGCAACATTCAAAGCTTCAAATAAGGTAAAGAATAAAGAACCAGAATAAAGTGATGATTCAAGCAGTGATGAAAAGGCTAACTTTGTGAAAATAAATAAGAAGGGTTCAAGAAAACCATAGAATATGCAAAATATGAAATATTTTAGTTGTGGTAATGTAGGTCACTATGTAGCATATTGTCCCAAAAATAGGTATAGTAGCAGTGAGGATGAATAGGATTACAAGAAGAAGAAAGAAAAAAAATTCAGGCATGAAAATAAAAATAGGCATGGTCAAGGTAAGCATGAGAATAATATTTTTCAAAGGCATAAGAAAAGTTTCTATGCTGAAGAAGCTTGTCGTGCTTCAAGTGACAGTGATGAAAGTTATTCAGATATTGAAAAATAAGAGATTCTATTTTTGGCAATAGAAGAGGAAGAGGATACTTTCATTAAAAACCGAGTAAAAGAGAAATAATATACTCCTATATTTGAATACTTAGAGAAAGAAAAAATTAGAAAAGGATAAAGGAACCACAATTAATGTGGTAGAGGAATTTACTACATCTCTTGAAGAATTGGAAAGGGTGAAAAGAGAGAACTTAATATTAAAGGCTCAAGTTCAAGAGGAAGAGAAAACAAAGGCAAATCTTCTACAATATATCACTAATTTAATATTTAAGATTGAAGAGGCAAGAAGAGTTGAAGAAAGTATGGCTGAAAAATTGGAGGCAAAAGGGTTAGAGTGTGAAAATATAGAAGATAAATTTATCTCTCTAAAGAAGGGCCTTGTAAAATATCTTGATAAGCTAACTAGGTTTAAGGAAATATCAAGAACCTTGGATGACATTCTCAAGATACAAAGATATCCATTTATCAAGGAAGGACTAAGTTATAAAGAAGGCCAATAGATACAAAAAGGGGAGTCAAGCTCAAAAGAAAAAGAAGTTTCAAAGGAAGTGATTGAAGAATAACCTAAGACCTATGAGAAGTGGAAGAATCAAAGAGGAAGAAAACAATGCACAAAAAAGGAGCATGGATCATCACAAAAAATCCAAGGAAAGAACTATGAGGCCACACTCTCCAACACAAGATAGATAGTTCTTCCAAGGACATTGTTACTCATGTAATCATTTTGGTCATAGAGCTATACATTGCAGGGTTCATAGTAGGAATGATTTTAGTTTCATCAAGAATAACTTCAATTTAGTTAGACCTTTCAACATCATATGTTACAATTGCAATAATTTTAGGCATAAAACAAAGCAGTGTAGAACAGAATTTTTTGAACTTTCAAAGATAAGCAAGAACAAGGATGCTATGAAGCATAGTAAAAATAGTCAAAGAAGTATGGCTTCAGAGGTTTGGAAAAATATTGAAAAATAATAAGAGCATTGTAATTTAGGAGTAGCTTTACTCCCATCCTGAAATTGATCACCTCAAGAAAGGAGGTGGTGAGTGGGCTATGCTAAATGTCTTATCTTTAGCCCTAGAAGCCCTTTTCCATTGATGTCAAAGGGGGAGAGAATTTAGTAAGGGGGTAGCATGTCAGGGGAGAAATTTGGGAATCCGATTTCTATAAAAGGAATATTTTTTATAAGGGTTTCCATCAATGACAAAGGGGGAGATTATTGGAAATATTGAGCATATTAAGTTGTAATTGGTGTCAAAGTATTGACATCAAGAGTTGTCATTTATGTCAAAAGTGAAATGGTTGAGAATTATCTTCAAGGCTGAAATAATAAGGTGCAAGGAAAATATATTCAAGGGTATATAAGGCAGAAATATAATGATGTCAAAGGTGAAAGCAAAACTATTCTCCATTTTTTATAGAAAGCAATAAAAAATCAAGGCAAAAATATGGTCAAAAGTACTATTGGGCACTGAATTGCACCAAGTTTTCACTCAGTACTGCAACTGTCTATCTTCCTATTTTATGTCCAGGATTGCACCCGATAGCTGTAGCTCAACACTCAACATTGGATGGACCAAAATAGGGGTTTTTGATCCAACCTCCAGAGTAGGTTGGTTCCTTGTCAACTTAGCAAGTTGTTGACACAATTATGCTCACTTAGGGTTTGGAGTTTAGGGTAAGAGAAGTTTAGGGTTAGAGAGATATAGATAACAGTGTATGGATAGATTAACAACATTGCACTACCATAAAAATCTCCCAAAAAACCATACTAAGGACATACATTCAGATCAACCTTTATCTCAGAAAAAAGACCATTTCATATATTAAGCATAGTAGAGAAATGTTGTAGTAAGCAATTTCAATATCTAGGGAATGATAATCTAAATAATAGAATTCACCAAACAATTATATTTTATAGAAATATACTTCCTAACCACATAGAACGAATTCAAAAGTAGATTTCAATTACTTATAACAGCTAGTAATCAAAACTAGGCACAACCTAACCATCTAAGTATTTACAAAAATGCAACTATGAAATTTGAACCTCTGACATCAAGCATGAGAATGTGAACTTGAGGTGAATATAAATGTATTGCTTCTTTCATTCAGCTCTTCAAAAATATTTACAATGGTATAGAAAAACACGCTAGAGTCGACCCTTCAAAACGAGGGTTCGACCTCTACTTATAGTTTTCGTATTACAATAATCAAGAAACAATACACATAATCTTGTTACAACAATACAAAATATATTTTAGCTAGCATCAGCTCATTGGTCCATCCTCCGATAAATTCACTGAAAGAAATTTTTCCATGACATCTTGGGGTCTCTGCAACTTGTTGATCGCTCAGTGGAACTAAAGCTCAGGCCGTTAAAGATCATGCTTTTTCGTCGATCCTTATTGGGAGTGAATTACCATCATCGATCTATAACTACCTCTGGTTTGATATTCTTGGAAACCCTCGATGCTTCATCTCCCAATTTACTGTTACAATTATTATACAACAATATATTTAAAACAACCAATATTTGGCAGCTTAACCTCAACCGTTGATCTTCTTCATCACATGATTTAGATTCAATCCAGGACAAGCTAAATGTCATTCCACTTTAAAAATTATGATGTCGTCTTTCTTATTAGAAAAAAAAAAATCTCCAATCCTGACCTCTGAACCTCGAATTCGATCCAAAATATTAATGTTTAGCATTATATTCTTCAATTCAAGTTTGGAGCTAGTCACATACTTCTTCCATCACGAATCCACACTTTTGTTATTCCGCCACCCCATATTATCTTCATTCCAAAAATGGAAGACTTGTTAATTCCTGGAATCACATTTCTACACTTTTTTGCCACTGGCATCATAATATCTTAGGAAATTTTGCAGATTTAAGATTTCTCTTCATTTCGAAGCCGAAGTAAAGTCACCCGAAATCGCTCCAAACATGAAAATTGCATTAACTGCTGAGTGAATTCATATCTTCTGAACTTGTCCCAAATAAAAGCATACTGCAAGGTTCATAGAATGATGATTTTATCACTTAGTCAAATTTATACAAAATTTTACTAAGTATGTGGCCATTTTGGGCCTACATTCTGGCGCCTCTCAGGTGGATTTTCTTGCAAAGCCAATCGAATCTAGAGTCTTATCCATTAGGCCTTAGGAGTCAAAACAAGACTTATATTTAAATATATGTTTTAAGGAATAATTTCCATACAAAAACTACCCTCTAAAAGCTCAAATTCTACCTAGAGGGTAAAGGTTCATATCGAAACCATGCAAAAAACATCATAGAACTCACTTGTTCAACTAGAGACTGTATCCATAATATCATTATTACTACTACCTTAAAAACTATACATAATTATACCTCATTTATAAGGCTTCACTTCAAAAATGCCTTCGCAAAAATGATGTGATGTAGACTTCATGCCTTTATTACTTGTTTCTGATAATTGTTAGAGTAAAAATGGAAATACAAAACTGATGTATTAGAAACACAAAAACTATGCATATGTACAAACAAAAATGAAATGATTTAAGTATGAGCTCCTCTTGGTCCTGTAGCTACTCAATCCTATTTTCATTCTTCTACAGCCTCTTCATCATCACCTTCTATAGCCTTTTCCTCATCATCTTCTCTCGAAGCATGTAGTCTCTGATTATATTCATCGAAGGTATCCCCAAATACTTGGACCATTGATTCCAAATATCGAAGAGCCTATTTCAAGGATTTCTTAGAGGGATTTTATGTCTCTTTAAGCTTCTTATAAACATATTGTAGTTCCCCAACATCCTCATAATTAGTAGCATTCCCTCTAGTCACCAGAACTTCCATGAGATCTTTTAAGTGGGTGTAACCCATAATTAATTTGGCAGCTTGTTCTTGGGATAATGACTCTTCCAATGAATCAATTTTAGCTTCATCCTGTAGGTTCTCCTTGATGCTTTTTTGGGCTTCTTCTATAGATAACAAGATGTGATCCTCCTTCTAGAGTCCTTTGAAACCATCATGAACCATTTCCTCATTTATTTCAATAATATCTTTAATGCCTCTTTCCATCCTATCAAATAACATCCAGGCTCTCTGAAATACCCTATTCTTTTTCACCACTATTTTGGAGGCTACCCCAGCTATATTTAATTCTCTATTATAAATTGTTTTAGCAGCATCACTGAGACCACTACCAACCAACCTGTACATTTGTTCCACTGGAATCACCATAGGCTGTAAATATCCAATGATTTGATCTAAATCCTTTTGAATGGTAGATAGAAATTGGCTAGCATCCTTTAGGTAGTCGATTATGAGTTGAAGACCTGAACATTTTTCTTGAATTTCAAAAAAAAAACTTCTACTTTATTTTTTTCAAACTATCTTTGGAAAAGCCTGAGGACTTGGTTTTCTCAATCTGAAGCTGATGTTTCAAATTTTGAATTTCTTTTTCCTGATCCTCATTCAGCCTCTTTTGTTCTTCTAACTGATCTTTCAACTCATTAGCCTTTTTAAATCTTTCCTACCAACTTTTAGCCTCTTTCCTCAGAGCTTTCTCTACTTCCTTTTGATCATTGAGGCTCTTCTTAAGTTTTTCAACTTGTTGCTCTAGCTTATCTACCTTATATTTTGCTATGTTAGTCTTCACATAAAAGGTCTCTAAGTGAGCCTTGGCCATCTCTAACTCATCTTCAGCAATAAGCTTATCAATATCTTCTATGATTTCCTCCACTTTATAATCTTGAGTAGTCATTTCATTTTCAGGTTTACTTACCTACAAAATCAAAGACCTTGAAACCTTTTGCCTAGTGATAGGGTTAACATACATACTTTTCCTTGTCACGACCATCCTACTGGAAGGCCTGGTAAGCTTATATACCCAATAGTAATTTATGGATTGAGTGGTTGCCTATTCTTTTGATACAACAATAGACCTTGAAACATTAGCAGCCAAAGGAGATAACGACATCAAAAATATAAAGGAGAACTGACTTGTTGTTGATGGGGGTGGAGATACATTGATAGCATCCTCTATTAAAATGGTATATTTTGTGATTACTGATGTTGTTCACATAGGTAAATTCAGAGAAATAGAGATAGAATTGACAGTATAAGGTATGGATGAACTTGGAACGTAGTGTCCCATGGATGGTGGTAATGAAAGATATGAGGATGCAAAAATGGTGGATATTGAAGTGGATATGTCAAAAGTGGAAGGTGGGTTTGGAGGAGGTTGTGACACAACAGAACTGACTGGTACCTCCATAGCTACTGATGGGATGAGGGAAGAACTATGAGGTGGAGGAGGTAAATTTGCCACATTCTCTTGACTAGAAAAGGGAGGGAAATATTTTTGGGTATTCATGGAAGATGAGAAGGAGAAGAGGGATTAGAAACCATACCTTCACCTAAATATGTAGGGTGTTATTGTTAGGCTTCTATCTCAAGTTGTTGTTCTTGTTCAACTAACCCTTATGTATTAAAAGCAGCTACCTCTTCAGTAATTTCCTCCATACTCATATTCTACCTTTTGGAAACCTCTCTCTCCTCTATTTCTAGGATTCTCTTAGTCCTTTTACGAACTAATCTAAAAGCATCCATCTCATATTTAGAATCTTCTTCTGATAAATCTCCTTGCACTTCCCTAGGAAGTAATGATTTTTTAGTAATGGATTACGACTTAGATTATTCTACAGGAGCAAAAGAAAGTGGCCTAAACCTGAAACTCTTATCCTTCTTATTACAACTAATATCTTTGTCTTGAGGCTGCCCCTAGAGCTAAATGTCTAAGCCTAGATCTTGTTTCAATAATGGGGGTACTGATAGCCTTTTCTTTAGAGTACCTCATTTTTCTAATCATCCTATCCCCTTTAGGGAATTTCTCCACCTACTTAGAAGTAGGACTGAAGGTTCTCAATACTCCAGTGGTTTTTAATGAAGCCTTTTGATTTGTAGAAGGCTGGAGATATTTGAAATCACCCCGAGGCTTTTCAACCATTAATACAATGTACCTCACATCCTTTAGCCTCCAAGATCAATATTTTCATCATATATTTTTGAAAAATATTTATCAAATTTTATTCCAAATATACATTCATCTTTCCCAATTTCAACTCTCATACACCACCAATCCATAATCTTGGCATCCTCCCATGGTCCCTTAAAATCATCTTCTTCTACTTCTTCTATAAATTCCTTTTTAGATGGTATTTTCTTTTTCTTTTTCGACTTCGACTTGGAGGAGGGCCTACTTTTCTTTGTAGTTTCTACTTTAATCTTGTTGATCATATCCTCGGTAATCTGATGACCAAGCTTGTGTTCAGGATCAAAATCTTCAATCTGCTCATAAAATCCAACCATGGAGGTAACTGATCCATATTGGAGACATTCCACTCTAAAAAAGTAGTATCATCATTGTTTCTTCCCTATTCAAAATTAGACCTAGACCTTTTCTCAAATTTGTAGGCCTTATCTCCATTCAAGGTTTTATTTTTTGAAGTGAAAATATCATCAAGATCATAACTCCACTTCTAAGGAATATAAAATAGACCTAACCTATCCAAGTATTGGTCAATTTGCTGATTCTGCCCCTTATTAGTAATGGTGATATCACTCAAGGTGCGATGGGAAAGCAAAGACTTCCTTTTTCTCCCCGAACCATATTTTGAGGCAATGTACTCTGCTTGCCTCAAATATTCCAAGGTGAAGAGTCTCTATATGACAAAGTGGGGCAAAATAAAAGGTTTACCCATGAAACCATATAATCTGATGACTGTGCCTTCAATTAATAAATACCCATCCCCTTCCTCTGCATCTTTAGTCCTTAGAATATCTTTGGACAAGGGTGGCAATCTAGAAAATTACCACACATTATCTTAAGGGCCGGTCCAAGAAATTCCAAATTGAACCTATAGTGAGACTTACTGATTCTTAAATGTCTTTTCCAATAGTAAACTAGCATAGGTTATCCTTTATTAGTCTTATATTTGACTAGAATCCACTGAATTCTATATTTAATAGTGGCATAAAACATCCATACCAAGTTTGAGCAATGCCTAAAGCTAGGATCATCGGTGCCCCTCTTCAAGCTTACTAGTTTTTCATGTATTATTTGGGTGAGAAAAGTTCGCCATTTGAAATAAATCACCCTCATCCCTTTCTTTGTCACCTCATTTTCACACATCCTTTCGTTAGATATATAGTATGTAGTGGAAATTTTCCAACCATGAACCTCTTCATCAGAGTCCAAACCCTCCATGCAGGCCAACATAGAGAATAGAATGGGGGTTACAATTTTTTTATATAAATGGGGACTTCAGGAAAATCTTCCTGGGGTTTGGTATTCAGCTGCTTATAAACCCAACTCCTAAATGACTCATCGTCATTTTACCACTTCTTTGTGGAATAAAACCTAGTTTGTTCAATAATTTTAAATGGTTTTGGTGGTACTGACAGGTCAAAACCTAAGGTAAAAATATCATGATAGAAAGAGGCAGTGATTCTAAAAAGTGTCTCACCCTCATAGGTTTTTATTGCCTTGGCCGGTGGGTCGTAGAATTTAACTATTGCAACTATCAACTCAGGACATGGGTGAACAAAATAATAAATGTAAAAGGATAGATAAGAAAGGATGGATCATCTACCTTCCACCAATAGAGCAACATTATTTTTGTATTTGTCACTCACACTATTTCTTAACCTTGCCCTTTTAGTGATGGTCATCGCCATATCCGCTACAACCTTGGATTTATCAAGGTTTCAAATTCCAGAACATCTTTTGCGGCCTCTGTGGGTTATTTTTTAGGAGCCATCTTGCATCAGTAGGACTTCATGCACTATAATAAGCAAGGAGAAATTCAAAAAGTTGCTATGCTTCTATACTGCCTCATGGTCACTAAATGAACACTGCACAAGACTTTATCATTTTTATCTCCTGGAATATGCGTATCATCCACCATAAATGTAGTTGTTGCACGATATCTTCATTGGCACACTTCGCCATCCTTCCATTATTTCTTTGACGGCTCAAAGGTGACGTCCTATATTCTTATTGGTCAGATTTTGAAATTGTGCTGCCAAATCATCACAGCCCTTTCGTTACTCTTTGTTTCATGCATGAGTTCATTAGAATTGAATGCAGGAGGAGTCTTTAGCCTCCACATGTTATATTGAAACTTGTTTGGATTTGGCCTGATTCCGCTCTAGCATCTTAAGAACCTTTTGAGTCCACTTTGGTACTTTAAGCTTGCATGCATGGCACTCTACCTAGATTCCGCTTTGGCTATCTCTAGCTTTGAAAGGTTCTAAAATTAGCGTCATTCTTTGTCCTTATTTATGCATTATAGAAACTGATAGACCACCCCACGGAAGTCTGGATTTAACCGTGTGGACTTGAGAGTGGAATGCATTTTCAGAGAGCACATAAAACCATGTGCAGAATGGAACATTACCATGCATTTTGGCCAACACTTAGTCATTTATTGCAAAATTTCTTCTCTCTTTCTCTTTTTTTTAGCATTTATTTAAAAACAACTAATTACAAAGTGTAGAAAATAAATCAAATACAAAGTGCAGAAAGGAAAGGGAAATATTTGTACAATGTATATACATAAGTTACAATGAGCTCTCTTCTTACATATAGTAGAGCTTGAGGTGGAAACCATTCACCGGAATTGGTTGTATGTTTTCCTCTATATATTTCAACTGAAAAATACATTAGACTCTTTAGCTTCCACAATTTCGAAAGGAACATCCCAAAAGGAATCAAACTTTTCATGCTTGCCTGGTTTTGCCTTGTCAACATTCCACCTGAGAACTAAGTCTCCAACTTGAAGTTTTCTAAACCTGGCATTTTTATCAAACCATGCTTTAATGTCTGATGAATGCTTTTTAAAATGATCATACACTTGAGTTCTGCTCTCTTCCAATCATAGAAAATGTGTTAATCTATTTTTAACTGGATCATCCTATAATTCTTCTTCTATACTGACAAGCTTAAGCATTGGGATATCTAAGTGAATAAGCAATACCGTATCTTTTTCGTATACCAGTGCATAAGGAGAAGTTTTGATGGACCTTTTAATAGTAATCATGTCTGCCCATAGAGCATGGTTGAGCAATAGGTGCCAACTCCTTTTGTTACCTTCCAGAGATTTTCTCAAAATCCTTAATAGGATTTTATTGGTAGATTCTACAAGTCCATTACCTTGTGGATAATAATTTGAAGTATTTTTAAGAGGGATGCCATACTTACTAGCAAACTCAATGTACCTGGATCCTATGAAAGTAGGGCCATTATCACTCACCAAAGCTTTCAGGACTCCAAATTTGGAAATCAAATTCTCCATAAATTTGATCACAACTTCCTGGTCTACCTTCTTTGTAGGAATGGCCTCTACCCATCTGGTAAGATAATCTATAGTTGTCAAGATAAAATTATGCCCCGTTGAAGAATTACGATTTATAACTCCTATAAAATCTAATCCCCATTATTGAAAAGGCTCCTCAACTTGAATAGGCTTTAGGGGAGATGCATCATTTCTAGTTATTCCAACGTACCTCTGACACTTGTCACAAGCCTATGTAGCTTTAAAAGCATCACTAAATATGCAAGGCTAATAATATCCTGCTCTTATTATATTCAAAGTTGTAACTCTTCCTGAGCTATGACCACCTGCTACCCCTCCATGAAATTCTTCTATGACTATTTTTTGTTGGTCCTCCTTCAAACATTTCAAGAGAATACCATCCAAGTTTCTTTTGAACAACCCTTTAGGTAGTAATACATATTTTAGAGCATGAAGTCTATACCTCATTTTTTGAGACGAATTCAGATCAAGTGGGTAGATCCCATTTTGGAAATACTTGGTTATTTGCTCAATCCAATCAGAATATGGAGTGTGTAAAATCTCTATTTGATCTTCTTTTGTTATCTGACAAGAGATAATTTTGGCCAATGCTGAAGCTATAGACACCAAAACAGCACCAATACGATTATGTGACTACAAACACTGATCGCTTTGACACACACAGCCCCCAGGGCATCCCCCAAAGGTTAAACAATGGTCCTAACCACTTTTATAGCAATTTTGTAAGATCAAAAGGCAATTTGGCACATTCAGGCACTTTGCTCAGTATTCGTCTCACCCAGGGACGAATTCAAACTGGGATCCATCTCACCTAGGGACAAATTCTTAATTCGTATTTGGTAAAGATGAATTCCAGGTTTAACGGGAAAAAATAAGAATGGTGCCAAGTGGCAGCCAAAGACAGTCAATTGATGACTCCTGCCTCGCACACGCATGTAGGCGGGCAGATGGTCCATTAGAGGACTGTCACAAGGGTAGTCATGAAATCCCAAGTCATGGAGGACTTTCCTCTCTCATGAGAAGACATGACCACCACATGGCACCTATGACCACCACATGGCGCTTATGCATGCCTCTCCAAAGAGACCCCCTGGGTCTATAAAATGGTGGAATTTTCCCACCCAAAATCAGGAGTAGGAGGAATTTTCAAGCAACGAAGTGTTGTTGATTTGATACCACGCCTTTACCCTTTTGATTTACATTTTCCACATCTTTAATCTCTTTCACAAGAGAGGTTATTGAGTGGCTATTGGAAGTGTGAATTCGGACCCAAAAACCCGAAATTTGACCACTTTAATCCACAAATTTGCTAACAACCCCATCCTAAGAGATTTTGGGCCCATCCCAAGTGGATTGGTGCCAAAATCAAGTTCCAATGGTGGGCAGCCCACTTGGGTGCCCCGCACTTTTTAAGTTTCATTCTAATTTGTTCTTTTGTCATTTGTTCATCTTTCATTTCATTTTATGTTGTCTAGATAGTTCATATGTTCGATTTCATAATGTTTTGATCAGATTTCATCATGTTCTCATCGCTTTTGTTGTCCCATTAACTTGCAGGTAGCGACATCAAATTCTCGCTGATGGAGGTCAAATTGGGAGAATCCAACCATCTGGGTCATCCCAAAATGCCCCCAATTAGCTAACCCCTATGTTTGTAGGTCATTTGGAGATCCCAAGATGTGACATTTGGATGGTATTATCTTGGCATTTTATCATAGTCGAAATCGTCCTACCTGAGGACAAATTACAGTCTAATTCGTCCTACTCGAGGACAAATTACAGTCGAATTTGTCTTGACCAGGGATGAATTGCAGTTTAATGCAAATTGGCTAATTTTTTCGATGGCAGTGGCCCTCTGGTAATGTTTTCTGGTCTCTGTCAAATTTACAGGTCATTTAGTGTCATTTTGTCTATCAATTTGGCTAATCTTTAACATGCATCTTTCATTAATTTTAGAGAACAAACGTTTCTTATTTGCAGCAGGTGCTACTAACATCTTTGTTGTTTCTTTGATCACAGGAGGAGCAGCAAAGGTTAAGGACTCATCAACACCAGTGACGGCAACGTTTTGGCCCACCCATTTCAAATGTGGGCATGCGAAAGGAGGAACATTAAGTCTTGATTGTAACCAAATTCATTTAACACTCCTAGCCCCTGAAAAGGGAGGAGGCATCTTTGTAACCGAGATCAAGAGAGTTAAATAAAAGGGTTGTGATTTCTCCACTTTCTTGTATCTTCATTCAATTCGTCTCTTTCACTTCATGCATTCTACATTTTAGGACTTAAGCGTGTTTGATTTTGAATACATCGCAATTAGTGTTTCTTTCGTCCGAAATCTCATGCTTTCAGTGGCGATCACGGTGGGACACTGTCCCCTAAATTTTGAGATCACAGAAACTGATTAAAACTTGTGTTTTTGTGCTTACAAGTACCTTTTTCAATTTTTGACTGTTATTCGTCTTTGCCTGTGGTGATTACTTTACTGCAATTCATATGACCCTGAGATGAATTCTAATTCATCTCAAACAGGGATGAATTCTGTTCTATAATTTGTCTCACAGAGGGACGAATTTTTGTCTGTGAATTTTCAGAGCCGAGGATCAGAAATAGCAGGTTTAGGTAGAGAAAGGTAAGGGTTTTAAAACTGTTCCTGTTATTTTATGTTCATGAATTCGAGGTTCCCCCATGGATAAAAGGTTGCGCCCTTTGCCTATTCATGACTGATCAATGTCCAAGCTCAAGTCACACCTCACCAAAATAGGTTAATACTTGAAATCAAATTCCTTAGCTCGTCGAAAGCAAGGATTCAAGAATGCATGCCCTTTCCATACTTGGGGCATCAAAAGTTGGTTAGGTTACCAAGAAACCCTAATCATTAGTGCTTTGGTTATCTATTTTTTGCTCGGCGCTGTGCCATGCACAGCGCATCCCAAAAAGGGGCATTTGTAGACACCAAAACAGCACCAATCCGATTATGTGACTGCAAACACTGATCGCTTTGACACACACAGCCCCCAGGGCAGCCCTCAGAGGTTAAACAGTGGTCCTAACCACTTTTATAGCAATTTTGTAAGGTCAAAAGGCAATTTGGCACATTCAGGCACTTTGCTCAATATTCGTCTCACCCAGGGACGAATTCAAACTGGGATCCGTCTCACCCAGGGATGAATTCTTAATTCGTCTTTGGTCAGGACGAATTCCAGGTTTAACGGGCAAAAAGAAGAATGGCGCCAAGTGGCAGCCAAAGACAGTCAATTGATGACTCCTGCCTCGCACGCGCGTGTAGGTGGGCAGATGGGCCGTTAGAGGACTGTCACAAGGGCAGTCATGAAAGCCCAAGTCATGGAGGACTTTCCTCTCTCATGAGAAGACATGACCGCCACATGGCACCTATGACCACCACATGGCGCTTATGCATGCCTCTCCAAAGAGACCCCCTGGGTCTATAAAATGGTGGACTTTTCCCACCCAAAAGGAGGAGTAGGAGGCATTTTCAAGCAACGAAGTGCTGCCGATTTGATACCACGCCTTTACCCTTTTGATTTACATTTTCCACATCCTTAATCTCTTTCGCAAGAGAGGTTATTGGGTGGCTATTGGAAGTGTGAATTCGGACCCAAAAACCCGACATTTGACCACTTTAATCCACCAATTTGCTCGACAACCCCATCCTAAGAGATTTTGGGCCCATCCCAAGTGGATTGGTGCCAAAATCAAGTTCCAACGGTGGGCGGCCCACTTGGGCGCCCCGCACTTTTTAAGTTTCATTCTAATTTGTTCTTTTGTCATTTGTTCATCTTTCATTTCATTTTATGTCTGTCTAGATAGTTCATATGTTCGATTTCATAATGTTTTGATCAGATTTCATCATGTTCTCGTCGCTTTTGTTGTCCCACTAACTTGCAGGTAGCGACGTCAAATTCCCGCTGATGGAGGTCAAATTGGGAGAATCCGACCATCTGGGTCGTCCCAAAATGCCCCCAATTAGCTAACCCCTATGTTTGCAGGTCATTTGGAGATCCCGAGACGTGACATTTGGACGGCATCATCTCGACATTTTATCACAGTCGAATTCGTCCTACCCGAGGACGAATTACAATCTAATTCGTCCTACCCGAGGATGAATTATAGTCGAATTCATCCTGACCAGGGACGAATTGTAGTTTAATGCGAATTGGCCGACTGTTTCGATGGCAGTGGCCCTTTGGTAATGTTTTCTGGTCTCTGTCAAATTTACGGGTCATTTAGAGTCATTTTGTCTATCGATTTGGCTAATCTTTTACATGCATCTTTCATTAATTTTAGAGAACAAACGTTTCTTATTTGCAGCAGGTGCTACTAACATCTTTGTTGTTTCTTTGATCGCAGGAGGAGCAGCAAAGGTTAAGGACTCATCAACACCAATGGCGGCAACGTTTTGGCCCGCCCATTTCAAATGTGGGCACGCGGAAGGAGGAACATTAAGTCTTGATTGTAACCAAATTCATTTAACGCTCCTAGCCCCTGAAAAGGGAGGAGGCATCTTTGTAACCGAGATCAAGAGAGTTAAATAAAAGGGTTGTGATTTCTCCATTTTCTTGTATCTCCGTTCAATTCGTCTCTTTCACTTCATGCATTCTACATTTTAGGACTTAAGCGTGTTTGATTTTGAATACATCGCAATTAGTGTTTCTTTCATCCGAAATCTCGTGCTTTCAGTGGCGATCACGGTGGGACCCTGTCCCCTAAATTTTGAGATCACAAAACTGATTAAAACTTGTGTTTTTGTGCTTACAGGTACCTTTTTCAATTTTTGACTGTTATTCGTCTTTGCCTATGGCGATTACTTTACTACAATTCGTCTGACCCTGAGACGAATTCTAATTCGTCTCAGACAGGGACGAATTCTGTTCTGTAATTCGTCTCACAGAGGGACGAATTTTTGTCTATGAATTTTTAGAGCCGAGGATCAGAAACAGCAGGTCTAGGCAGAGAAAGGTAAGGGTTTTAAAACTGTTCCTGTCATTTTTTGTTTTTTTGTTTCTGTTTTTTGTTAATTTTGCCTTCTTAGGGAAAGTTGTTTCTGCCTGTTTCATTTTTTTTAATAAAAAGAATCACACACACTTCACGCAACATTTTTAAACCAAGGAGCTGGTCGTAAGACCCCAGCCCTTGATCAAGACCATCGGTGGATTTCATCACCACCTTGGCTTGATTTTGCATCCATTTCCCCGATTGTCACTGTTGTTAGGCGTAAATCCTGACGAAAGCTGACCGAGTGTCGCTGGGGTGATTCCCAGCGCGCGAGGATAAGTCTTCTATGGTAGGTGTCATTAACAGGACAATCCCCCTTTCGTACCGCCTACGTACCACGTACCATCTGCTCTCACGTACCTATAGTTTCCCTCTCGTAAGGGCGGGTATATAGAGAGGTTGGTATATCGGCCTGGAAATGGTATATTGAAGGGGCGACCATTTATGGGAGTCATATGAGCCTTCATTATGCATTTAAACGTTCTTCAAAACTTTCAAAAACAAAACAAAATCATCAAAACGCACTAAAACCAGTCTAGGACACACCATTAATCTTTAAAAGAGATAATCACCGTTTGTGTATGTGTGTGTTCATTTCTGCTTAGTGTAACAAAAAAAAATCAAAAAAATCATAAACAAAAGATAAAAATCTACGCATTTTGTCACTCGCTCCAAAAGCTCCAAGGATTCCCGCAATCGCTTGGTCACTCCAAAATGCCCCAAAGGTGTCCATGAACCCTTTGGTCAACCCAAAAGTGCCCCAAAGGTGCCCATAAGTGATGCAGGAGCATCCAACAAAATATGGGAAATCTTATTTTTTTTCCCTAAATTTTAGTGCATTTTGTCGGGGCCATAACTTCTCAACCGTAGCTCCGATTGACGTGAAATTTTACAGGGAGTTAGTTGGGAGATTTTTAAACAAATATAACTCCTTAGAGTTGTATTTCCCTAGAAAACCAGTTTTCGGGGCCAAATTCCATCATCTAGTGCCCCGAAATTAGGTTTTAAAATTGCTCACCTAATTTTTTATGCTTTTTGAGTTGTTCGAAGGTTAATATCTCCTAATGTATTTAGAGTTAGGACTTGAAACTTTATTTATGGCTTATCTATTGTAAGAGGGATGCGCACCCCAATTTTGGGCCCCATATGACTCATTTTCAATTTTAGGGTTTTTAGAGAGACATCGTCATGGTGCTCACCCGTAGCCAAGCCCAATCACGGGCGGATGCTATGGGGAATATCCAAGGAGGCACAAGTCACCTCCGTTATAGCCCCAAGGATTTGGTCATACCACCTTGGTGGCCTGACACACAAGGTAGTCCCCTCCACACCTTAACGAAAAGGGACTATAGGGGCACCTCTTCTAGGGGCACTCCTGTTCAGCATAGCACCCAACACACACCCTTCCATGAGGGGTACATCCATAGGAGAGCTCCCTTAGATGCTCGCTATGAGTGGTCATCATGCGATGAAGCGCTAGGTCAACATAGGGTTCGACGAGAGGAACCACATGATTACACTATCCCTCCTTCACCCCCTCTAGTTGTCAGGACTACAAGGACAAATCCAGAGCACAAGGCTCCTCAGGCGAGGCGAGCCAACTCCACCCGTCCCTTTTTCACTTATGAAAGAGAGCATGAGGAAAACCCTTACCTTCCTCAAGAGCAATATACATCATGGGAGCAATACGCCTCCACACATGCTAGCTATCAGGATCACCTACTGAGGCCAAAGCCTCGGATAAATGCCACTACCTCCAACAGAGGGAGGCGGCCTATAGAGATCTTGGATCACTATGACCGAGATAGATATCTAGGAGAGGCATCTAGGCCTTCTAGACATGAGGCGACAAGACCAACTATCTTAGAATCTACCAAGCATATCGCACATCGGATGCAACTCACGCAACTTGAGCTAGAACGACTACATTTAGAGGAATTGTACCATATTAACAAAGAGCACCTTCAGCGCCAAAAGGATGAGTTGTTCCAACACACTATGCAGGAGAGGACTCCAACCCCTCACACGCATAAGACAAAACATTATGAGAGGCACAACCCTCGGGTGCGAGACAAGTCTCCACGACCTTATCGAGCACCACCCCCGATGCCTCCTAGACATGAGCGGGAGGCTACTCCTATAACCAATGATGGGCGCCTTCCTCAGGAACCCACTCAGGTTTATGGGCCACCCTTAGAAATTCATCAAGAAGCCTCTAAGGAATCAGAGCGAGAAGAAGAGCGGGATGAAATGCCCTACCAAGGCATGGGGGTGCTATCTGGCCACCCCTCCATAGGCCCCAAGTTCCTCAACAAGAACCAACCAAAGAGGAGGAGCTCAAATCCCCTGATACATGCAAAGCGCTAGAGCACTTAGAGTCGGTAGAGACCAAGATTTTAGAGCTCCCAAGGCCCAACTTACATGAGGCTCCTTTCGAAGAGGATCAACCTCTGACCGTAGGGCTACCTGATGATGCAGTCCTCCATGTCTCAGA
Organism: Wollemia nobilis; assembly: GCA_028583015.1. NCBI lineage: Eukaryota > Viridiplantae > Streptophyta > Pinopsida > Araucariales > Araucariaceae > Wollemia > Wollemia nobilis. Next base: position 1,304,056 of record JAQPPZ010016829.1, on the reverse strand, counting down.
ATCTCCAGATTCTGATGAGCTGTACTCATTGGCCGAAGGTGAGGATAAAATAGAGATAGCCCACAACAATCACATGCGACAACATCGACATCCCATAAATATTGATGAAGCACTTCAATAGATAAACATAATACTAGGGCATGAGTGGCACGTTAACCCACCGTAGTGGGACCAAGCGTTACATCCACCACTTTGGGCACACAAAGATCAACTTTCGCCCAGAGACCCCATAGCAATATCAGTACCGAGGGTAGACCCTGTCCTCCTATCCATGCATAGGGCCGATCCATTCATGCCAATACCTCCAGAGCCAGATCCGGAGCACAAAGACCATCAAGCTAGGGGTACCTCTATCCCTTGAAGAGCAAGCCAAAAGCTCCAAGGATTATCGCAATCGCTTGGTCAAAACCCAAAAAGCTCCAAGGATTATCACAATCACTTGGTCACCCCAAAAGCTCCAAGGATTATCGCAATCACTTGGTCACCCCAAAAGCTCCAAGGATTATCGCAATCACTTGGTCACCCCAAAAGCTCCAAGGATTATCGCAATCACTTGGTCACCCCAAAAGCTCCAAGGATTATCGCAATCACTTGGTCACCCCAAAAAGCTCCAAGGATTATCGCAATCACTTGGTCACCCCAAAAGCTCCAAGGATTATCGCAATCACTTGGTCACCCCAAAAAGCTCCAAGGATTATCGCAATCACTTGGTCACCCCAAAAGCTCCAAGGATTATCGCAATCACTTGGTCACCCCAAAAGCTCCAAGGATTATCGCAATCGCTTGGTCACCCCAAAAAGCCCCAAAGGATTCTCGAAATCCCTTGGTCACCATCAAGAAAATTCAAAAACAACAAAAACCATCAAAATCTCAAAAAGAAATCTGCATCTCATTCTCATGCATACTTCATCAATCAAAGCACTACATAATAGCTGCATTAACCATTACATCCATATATCGCACATTTGTTGATCATAGAAGTCAAAGGCACCATGGACTGTCATTACTTAGCAAGCATACCATTTTTCACATTTTCCATACAATATCGCAAAAACAACACCATACATAGAGTCACCATATCATAAGTCAGGTTGTCATTTAATGTATCTAGAGTTTTCGTCATTTAGATGTCGTTAAATTTCTAGCCAAAACTGTACACAGTCAGAAAGATTTTACGAAGGTAGAGTCCTACTTGAAATACACCTTGTTACGTAGCATCCCAACACAAGTTAAAACACATAAAACAATTCCCAAGTTGTGTGAACGAAAGATGAAACCTGCAAAGCAATCCAGGTCACCATAAGCGAAATGGTTATCTTGCTCATCCCCCTGTGCGAATGACCCAAAGAATGCTGAGAGTTGGCAAAAGGACAAGCATCTTCCCTACCCAATTCCCCAAGAATCCCAAGTTCTCAATAGTTGCAAAACATCAAAAATTTGCAAAATGTCAAAACTCCAAAAATTTGACATCCTACAGTGCACACATCAAAAGGCACAAACAATAGTGATTCTCGTCACTCCATATCCAAATCCCTTGCTCAAAAGAAAAACAAATAAAACAAAAATAAACAGTGATTTTATCACTACAAAGGAGCAAGTATCCCAATACAATTGAAGAAAAGAAGGGAGTCGAACTTGAATCCCTGGAACTCTCAGCATTTCGACAGGTCATGAGGCAAGCCTCAATACCGGTTTGGTTGATAGCCTATCGGTCACTAGCGGTAAACTTCCCGCATGACGATATATCTGTCACATTAACTTGTGTACAGATCAATGTTTGCATGTGGATGAGCTAGCTTATGGTATCCTAGATAGCACCGTAGATTAATCTGACTAAATACAATAAAGGAGTTAGTGGAGCTAATTAGGTGATCCTCAGTACAGGTTCGGTTGAAAGCCCATCTGGCACTGGCGGTATCCTGACAAATACCACATAAATGAACTCAATTGCACACACAGGGATGTGAAATAACTTGGTCAAAAACAAGTCCGATTCATACCTTGTTCAAAAGTCTTGTAAGATAAAGTACAATCGTGGCTAGTGAGTTAAAACCGTCTGAGTCTCAAAAAACCTTAGCTACATTTCTAAACCAACTGCGCTACTTTTCATCCTTACAATACCATCAAAAAATACAAAAAAAAAAAAAAACCACATGTATACATACAAAGTCATTCACCACAGCAATCGCTTAAAAACAAAATAACAAAATCCTAAACAGTCTATGGTGCCCTAACCAATCAACACAAATTCATTTCATCCATTACATTTTGCATATCACATATATATCAAAAACATTTGCATTAATCATACCATATACATCCATTACCATAAACATGCATCCATCAACATCAATCATTGTGCATAACATAAAATAATGACATATACACAAAGCAAGAAAATCAAAACAACAAAAACATCAAATATCCACAAACAATAGCAATAAAAGTGCCGAACAAAGGCACCTTTGCGCCTGACATTCAATGGCATAGAAAACTGATGTCGGGGTGCAAATTGTCACTATCCTACTCCCTAAGAAGGCTACCATAGCCGGACCGCTCCATGGGAAGACGGATTTTTGACAATTTAATCCCCAAATGGTGTCAAAAAAAAAAAAAAAGAATTTTTTTGCATCACAAAAGGGTCAAACCCACTCAAAAACAACAAAAAAAAAAAAAAAAAAAAAGCAACACAAACAAACAACAATAAACATTGCCAGACACAAGTGCTCTTGCACTTAACCTCTTGGCATAGCAAAACTGATGTCGAGGTTTACATTGTCACTATCCTACTCCCTAAGAAGGCTACCATAGCCGGACCGCTCCACGGGAAGATAGATTTTCGACAATTTCACCCCCAAATGACGTCACAAAAGGGTCAAAACCCACTCAAAAACAACAAAAAAAAAAACAACAAAAACAACAAAAAATGCAACAAAAAAAGCAATAAACACTGCCAGACAAGAGTGCTCTTGCACCTAACCTCTTGGCATAGAAAATGATGTGGGTCTACATTGTCACTATCCTACTCCCTAAGAAGGCTACCATAGCTGGACCGCTCCACGAGAGATTGGATTTTCACAAATTTTATCCTAAATGACATCCCAAAATGGGTCAAAACCCACTCAAAAACAACAAGAAAATAAAACAACAAAAAACAAATAAATGCAACACAAACACAAAGCAATAAGCATTGCCGGACACAAGTGCTCTTGCACTTAACCTCTTGGCATAGAAAATCGATGTCGGGGCTCAAATTGTCACTCTCCTACTTCCCCAAGAAGGCTACCATAGCCGGACCGCTCCACGGGAAGACGGGTTTTCGACGATTTCACCCCATTATGGCATCACCAAAAGGGATTTTACCCACCAAAAATAGGTCTAAATGTCAGAAAAATTGCACATGCTTAATGCTAAATCTTCGAAGGCACCCTTGCACAAGTCATCTTGGGTCAAGCGACTCGTCGCTTTTCTCACGAAGGTCATTCCCTCATCGATTCGTCGCTTGAGGGGGTAGTCACACTTAGTCACCAATCAACAAACACACACCCAATCAAGGCAATGACATGCATTCAAAGAATCATTGACAAAGACAATCACGCTCCTGCTTGGGGCAGCAAACAAGCAATAATCACAAATTGATCAAACACTTGGCATTCGTGAATCATGAACACAAGGTTCCCCCATGGACAAAAGGTTGCGCCCTTTGCCTATTCATGACTGATCAATGTCCAAGCTCAAGTCACACCTCACCAAAATAGGTTAATACTTGAAATCAAATTCCTTAGCTCGTCGAAAGCAAGGATTCAAGAATGCATGCCCTTTCCATACTTGGGGCATCAAAAGTTGGTTAGGTTACCAAGAAACCCTAATCATTAGTGCTTTGGTTATCTATTTTTGCTCGACGCTGCGCCATGCACAGCGCATCCCAAAAAGGGGCATCTGTAGACACCAAAACAACACCAATCCGATTATGTGACTGCAAACACTGATCGCTTTGACACACACAACCCCCAGGGCAGCCCCTAGAGGTTAAACAATGGTCCTAACCACTTTTATAGCAATTTTGTAAGGTCAAAAGGCAATTTGGCACATTCAAGCACTTTGCTCAGTATTCGTCTCACCCAGGGACGAATTCAAACTGGGATCCGTCTCACCCAGGGACGAATTCTTAATTCGTCTTTGGTCAGGACGAATTCCAGGTTTAACGGGAAAAAAGAAGAATGGCGCCAAGTGGCAGCCAAAGACAGTCAATTGATGACTCCTGCCTCGCACGCGCGTGTAGGTGGGCAGATGGGCCGTTAGAGGACTGTCACAAGGGCAGTCATGAAAGCCCAAGTCATGGAGGACTTTCCTCTCTCATGAGAAGACATGACCGCCACATGGCACCTATGACCACCACATGGCGCTTATGCATGCCTCTCCAAAGAGACCCCCTGGGTCTATAAAATGGTGGACTTTTCCCACCCAAAAGGAGGAGTAGGAGGCATTTTCAAGCAACGAAGTGTTGCCGATTTGATACCACGCCTTTACCCTTTTGATTTACATTTTCCACATCCTTAATCTCTTTCGCAAGAGAGGTTATTGGGTGGCTATTGGAAGTGTGAATTCGGACCCAAAAACCCGACATTTGACCACTTTAATCCACCAATTTTCTGACAACCCCATCCTAAGAGATTTTGGGCCCATCCCAAGTGGATTGGTGCCAAAATCAAGTTCCAACGGTGGGCGGCCCACTTGGGCGCCCCGCACTTTTTAAGTTTCATTCTAATTTGTTCTTTTGTCATTTGTTCATCTTTCATTTCATTTTATGCTGTCTAGATAGTTCATATGTTCGATTTCATAATGTTTTGATCAGATTTCATCATGTTCTCGTCGCTTTTGTTGTCCCACTAACTTGCAGGGTAGCGACGTCAAATTCTCGCTGATGGAGGTCAAATTGGGAGAATCCGACCATCTGGGTCATCCCAAAATGCCCCCAATTAGCTAACCCCTATGTTTGCAGGTCATTTGGAGATCCCGAGACGCGACATTTGGATGGCATCATCTCGGCATTTTATCACAGTCGAATTCGTCCTACCCGAGGATGAATTACAGTCTAATTCGTCCTACCCGAGGACGAATTACAGTCGAATTCATCCTGACCAGGGACGAATTGTAGTTTAATGCGAATTGGCCGACTGTTTCGATGGCAGTGGCCCTCTGGTAATGTTTTCTGGTCTCTGTCAAATTTACAGGTCATTTAGAGTCATTTTGTCTATCGATTTGGCTAATCTTTTACATGCATCTTTCATTAATTTTAGAGAACAAACGTTTCTTATTTGCAGCAAGTGCTACTAACATCTTTGTTGTTTCTTTGATCGCAGGAGGAGCAGCAAAGGTTAAGGACTCATCAACACCAGCGGCGGCAACGTTTTGGCCCGCCCATTTCAAATGTGGGCACGCGGAAGGAGGAACATTAAGTCTTGATTGTAACCAAATTCATTTAACGCTCCTAGCCCCTGAAAAGGGAGGAGGCGTCTTTGTAACCGAGATCAAGAGAGTTAAATAAAAGGGCTATGATTTCTCCATTTTCTTGTATCTCCGTTCAATTCATCTCTTTCACTTCATGCATTCTACATTTTAGGACTTAAGCGTGTTTGATTTTGAATACATCGCAATTAGTGTTTCTTTCATCCAGAATCTCGTGCTTTCAGAAGCATTTGTTAATCCTTGGCACAAGTCTCTACCTCTTAACAGCTTGGTGGGACATATTTCTACATCATATTCCTAGATCTTAGTAATCCAACCAGCCCTTTTATCTCCCAAGTCACCTTGTAAAATAAAACTTCTTACATCTGGATGAACCACATATACCAAGGTTTTTGTATGTACTAGATATTATCTAAACTTCTTTAGCGACTTCATTATAGTGAACACTTGTCTTTTAATAAAGTTATATTTTACCTGATAATCATGTAAAGTCTAACTCCAAAAGAACACAGGGTGTTCATCCCTTTGATTATCTTTCTAGGTGAGTACCAAGGCATAACTTTCTTTAGCTCCTTAAGCATAGAGAATAAAATATTTAGTGAAATTAGGATTTATCAAAACTAGGGCTATTGCAATGGATTGCCTCAAAATATTGCTTCCTAACCTCAGTCCACTTGAACTCTACCTTTTTCTTGAGTAGTTCAGATATAGGCCTCACTTTTTGTGCAAAATTAGAAATGAATTTCCTGATGAAATTAATTTGACCTAAGAAATACTGTAAGGTCTTATAATTAGTATGCAAAGGAATAGCTATAATTGCTCCAATTATTTCCATATCTATGGCCATACCTTCCTTTGAGACCACATGGCCTAATAGTTTTCCCTCATGTATTGCAAAGAATGACTTCTTAGGATTAAGTGAGATACCAAATTCTTTGCACTTTTGAAAAACCTGTTCCAAATGAGATAGATGATCATTTTTATCATGAGAAAAGACCCTCATCTCATCTAGGTAAATCAGAATAACTTTATTTATAAGTGTACCAAAGGCATAGTCCATGGCCCTCTGAAATGTAGCTCGAGAATTAGATAACCCAAAGGGCACTCTTTGATGGGCAAATATACCCCATTTTATGGTGAATGTTGTTTTGTATTGGTCTTCGTATTTTATCCAAATTTGGTTATATCTAGAGTAACCATCCAATAGTGATAATATTTCTACTCTAGCTACCACTTGTAAGATCTAGTCGATCTGAGGGAGGGGGTAGGGATCCTTGAGGGATGCTTGATTTAGATTTCTAAAATCTACACATAGGCATATATCCCCATTCTTCTTTCTTATGGGTACCAAATTGGCTACCCAAGTGGAATGTTTTATTGGATATATTATCCTAGACTTTAGTATATTTAAGATTTCCTCTCTCATAATGGCTTCTATCCTTGGATTGACAGGCCTCTATTTTTTTTTAAATGGTTTAGCATCAGGTTCTAACTCAATAGTATGTTGAATAATATTTTTGTCATACACCTTAAGGTCTTCATATGACCAAGCCACAGTGTCTTGGTATTTTAATCATAAATTTTTAATATCCTTTGCTTCCTCAGGTGAACACTAGATCCCAAAGTTGAGCTTATTTCCTTTTCCAACCTCCACTTCTTTATAGATCTTTTTATCGAACTTCATAGCTCCAACCTTCTTTCTATCTTCATTATCAAATAGACTTTCAAGGGTGAAAAATCCCCTTGGAATATGATTATTTCTTAGTTGGATGAATTCTTTCTGATCTATTTCCTCTAAGTATTCCTATTGGACAGTTGTAAAGCATGCTTCTCTTATCATAAAATCCAGAATTTGTTCATCACTTTCAAAAACCTACCAAAATATCTGCTTGTCTGGCACTACAGGTCAGAAAACCATTTTAATTCTCTTGGTCTTATTAGTTCCAAAATCTATAGGAGTATTGAAATTAGATCCTTTCATTGCCAATGAATCTACCAGGTGATTCTCTTCTCTAGGAACAAAACTTAGATTTAGGGCATCAAATGAATCCATTAGGTCCCATACCCTATTTTTGTAAGATTTCAATTAATGATGCTTACTGCTACACTTATTCATTACCTAATGGACTATCAACTTAGAATCACCATATATATTCAAAATCTTGATGCCCATGCTTTCGGCTTGCATCAATCCGAGGCACAAAGCCTCATATTCTGTAGCATTGTTGGTACATGACCATGTCAGTCTATAAGAAAAATTATTTATACCTTTAGAGTGTGATTGTAGAACCACACTGTTGAGTATATATTTTTCCCAATTGAAAAATACCACCACATGCAGAGTATTGAATATAAAAATCTCTCTTGAAAAGAAACCAAATGACAAACATTCAACTTCTCCAAGGTTCTGGTAAAATATCTAAAATATTACAATAGTGCCAGAAATAATTCAATAATGCATGTGACCATAAACAAGGGGCTTTTATTGGTTCTAAACAATGCTTAGTGATTTGAAAGATCTAACTAAAAATAAAAGCAGTTCTTTTTAGGGTTTTTTTAAATTGGTTCTACCCTGAATCCCTATTAGTAGAGTATTTTATCTTCATTTAAAAGGTTTCAAATGACAAAATGTGGAATTATCCACCTCATTTTAATGCTTGTTCCTTTAATATGAAGTAAATTTTAGATATTTGGGTTCATTTTATCTTCCTTATGTTGATGTCACTACCCTAATAGCGGTTAGTAGAAGTTAGCATTTTAGCAATGTTAGCAAAGTTAGCAAAGTTAGCTTTTATTTCTTATCTTAGTTTAATGTGAAATAGTAGGTTAGTATCCCTCCTAAACCATGTGTTTTATTTGAAATCTTTAGATTAATGAAACTTGGAGGTGCATAAATTTTGGAAAATGACTAGAATAGAAATAACTTGAAATCTTAACAATTCTGGAAATGGACCAGAAAAAATGAAACTAATAGGAAATTAGCAAAAAATTTGGAAAAGGACCATAATGGAAATGAAAGAAACTAAAATTCTGGATGGACCAGAATGGAATGCTTGAATGTTTGAAATAAAAAAATTTGAACATAGTAAATGAAATAAACATGTAAATTTGGTTAGCTGAAAAAGTCAAATTATGAATTAGTTTAGCAAGCTTCTCCCTGCAAAATCCCAAGTTATGAGGTAATCATAAAACAACATGAATCAATGGACCTGCAACATAAGCACAATAACATTAAATCAAGTGTGAGACTTAAAGGAAACATAAAGAAACTGTAATATCTTGATCTTCGCCGATTACAACCCATTTCATGGCATAAGACAATGGCTAGAAGTCACTAAAATGCAGAAATGATAAGACACTAAAAATGTTAGTTTTATGATAAAAACCCTCCTTTTGATTTTGTTCACAGAAGTTTGCTACTCTCTCAAAATCTGAAAAATACTCTTTATTTATTTCTTTCTCAAAATGTTACATCATTTCCAACCCCCCTTCAAAAAGGCAGGATAGCAAGGTATAAATAATGCTTAGAAGTCCTTTCACTTCATATTCTCTCACAACCAAAATAATGAATGGATATAAGAAAATAATCCATCATAATTTTATGTGATTTAATAAACATAACACTTCTAAATGTTATTTATTTTTAAAAAACTAACAACAAAAACATAACCCTGCATGACTCCTTATATCTCCCCTTTCTCTTATAATAATTCTACCCAAGAATACCCCTTTACATCCATCAAATGAATGATAAAAGCATTAACTATACCTTATAACCCCTACGATTTTAGACCTCCTTTAAAACATTGAACATGATCCAACCACATTCACATTAACTAAAATAATACAGGCCACTCTTATTTAGCAAAACTTTCATTGTCACTTTTTGAGGTTGAGACCCGATGGTATTTCTCTTAATCCATACAAATATGCCCAAGGACTGGAATGGTATTCCCCCATCTTGGGTACTTTGGTTTCCATGTAACCAAACAAAACCATCACACTACCTATGCATCCATGGCACTGTCCAACTTACATAGCCATAGCACTGCCAACGATGCAGCCATGGCACTGCCAAGGCTACATAGCCATAGCATTGCCATTATCGCCATAGTGCTGACCAACCTAAACAACCATGGCACTGCCAAGACTACACAATCATAGCATTGCCATCGATGTCATGGCACTGCCAAACATATGTAGCCATGGTGCTGCCAAGACTACACAGCCATAGCACTACCATCATCGTCGTGGTGTTTCCAAAACTACGTAGCCATCGATGCTACCATCGATGTCGTGGTGCTGCCAAACCTATGCAGCCATCGACACTACCATTGATGTCATGGTGCTGCCAAATCTACGCAGCCATTGATGCTGCTATCGACATCGTGGTGCTGCCAAACCTATGCAGCTATGGTGCTATTCAACTCTCTATTCTCACACTCATGCTGCCATAGCGTAATGAAATAGATGCAACACTAAAACCTTCCATGCTCTTCGATGCCAACCTTTAACTCCATCAATTGGCATCATAGGTTTCCCTAATAACACTTATTACTTCCTTGTTCGATGGGATGCCTTTGCCTCTCGATCGTTTCACTGACAACTTCGGTACCTTTCATGCTATTCTTATGAAACCCTAATGCCATCTTCGATCGCCTCTTCTTTGTCAATGTTGCTCCATGAAGCTTCGTTGTCATAGCACTGAATGTTATTGGACTAGCCACTAATATCTTCAAATTGTTTGAATAGCCACCATCACCTTATCTGCAATCAAACGAAATGACATTAAAATTTACCTTATCATAAATATTATTATCACATCTTTTATAAAGTACATTATAATAATATTATTATATACAATATAATAATATTATTATAATAATAACATTTTAGAAGAATATAATCACAAAAATATTATTATAATAATAACATTATAATATAATCATAATAATATTATTATAATGATAACATTTTAGAACCTTATAACATAATCTTAAAAATATTACTATTATGTACATAATATAGTTAATGCAATTATATTAGGTAGATAATAGCATATTGGCTTCTATCTCAATTTCTTTGTACTTTTTGTATCCTCTTTTTGTTTTAGGTCAGACCTTGCTTTGTTAAACACATTCCATCACCTTAGATAGTATGAAGAACATTAAACTCTTACTCATCAAAATGGATTTTAATTAATCTAAGCATTAATGCCTAGATTAGTTAATCATTAAATATCAAATAACCAAAGCAATTAAAATCATTAAAACAAAACGGTCAAACATCCCTATTCTTACAAACCAAAGAAAACCAAAAACCTTTCATATCAAAATATGACAAGTGGGTCCCCAAGAATTTTGGGGTGGTTGTGGAAACTCCACAAAAAATGGTGACTCTATTGGGAAATGCTCCTAAGCATTTTGATGAGAACCCAAAAAAAAAATCTAAAAACACACTCCAAACCAGAAAGCAGCAAGCATCAGCAAATGCATGAATAATGTCAATAGACTTATAAGAATAGTAAAATATTAGAATCATGCAATATTGGCTCTTGGTGTGTGTAGCACTCCACACGTTATTTTTTTTGTAACTTTTTCGTATTGCATCATCAATTTTACCTGACTATAATTATAGCATGAGCAACACATTCTATGGTGGCTTGAGAAAACACCTCCAAAATGTCTAACCATCTTAGGATCAACTGTGTTTGTGATGAATTCATTGACTAGATCTAGGGCTTGGTTATGAGTCGTCATCATCAAGGACCAGTGTGTGCAAGTGTACCTTAGAGATTTGGGGAATCAGATTCTCAACCAAGGTGTGATGATAATATAGCCATATCCTTTACTTCTCTCATCTTTGACCAAAATAATTAAATCAGTTATGTATGAGGTCATCAGACTAATCTATCTTCATGGCGGCCATAAATCTCAACCTTATAGGAGTCATGTCACCATGCATGAGTGTACTCCACTAACAGTCAAGCATCTATAGCCACGATGGAGGTTAACTCCATAGTCCATGATTTTTCTCTTGACTTCTTGAATCTTGGGATGACTACCCATCCTTCTAAGGGACATGTAGTATGATCCTTACAACCCAATAGTCAATGGTATGATGGAAATAGAGTGGTGAACATTTTTCTTTGAATTTATTGAATCTTGGGATGACTACCCATCCTTATGAGGGACATGTAGTACAATCCTTACAACCCAATGATCCATGGTGTTATGGAGGCAAAATCAAAGCTTTGGGGAATCATATTCTCAACCTAAGCATGATGATAATTTGACCCTATCCTTACTACTCTGATTTTGGGCTTTTAAGTATTGTGAAAGTGGTAAAAACCACTATTTTATGGATTATGTGTAGGGCGGGATAGACTAGAATTATCTTTTCGCCGCACATACACATCCAAGTATGGTTTCATATTATTTTACCCAAGATGTTGGACATGGACAGAAATGTGATAGACCTATGACAACTTCGTAAATAGCTTCCAAACCTAAGATCTTTGTAGTGTTCTTTGTGCCTTTGATCCCAAGATAATTGGACATCACTTTCAGTTTTTGGGTTTAGCATATGATGTTTATGTAATAAGAATATACCTTTGAGACATGGGTGGATGATATGCAATATCAACAACTTCATGCTTCATGAGTTGCAAACAATATTTCACATGTTCAAGCCTTTTGCCATATGATTCCAATTTGTCACATCCTTTTAGTCTTGGTTGATGTTCGTATCACATAGGCTGACCTCTTACTCCTACAATAAAATCCAAAACTGGACCACTTTGACATACTAAAGACTTTTGAAATCTATGAAACAAGATCAAATAAACAAGAAATAAAACTGATAAGACAAACAATTAAGCAAGCTGTTTAGTGTACATATAATACAATGAATCTACCCTTAGGCCTAAAAATAATGCTTTAAATGAAGACCATTGATGGGTAAGGCCAAATATTTTCCATCCAATGTTTTTAATCTAAAACTTTTTTCACCCAGGACTTAGGATATTAGATAGGGTTCCAGCCACAAGGAATCAAACTTTTCATGTTCTCCTTTTTTTTCATGCCTTTTATCCCACAACAAAACTAAATATGAAACTTTAAAGACCTTAATTTTGGACGAAATTTTAAACCACCTTTTGATTATGTCTTGATGTTTGCTGAAATGAAGCATGGCTTCCTCCATTTTCTCATCAAGATGCATTAATTGGGTTAATCTGGTTTCAAGTTTATCATCAGTCCCAACATAGTCTTTTATAAAATGTAAAGTTTACAATTTCAGATTAGTAGGAAAAATAGGGTCTTTCCCATAGACTAAGTGATAATGATATGTCCCAATTGACTCCTTGCTTCTAGTCATATCTTCCAAAAGGGTAAATTTTAACTTACTATGCCAATATCTAGGGTTCTTTTCAACTAATTTTTTTTTTGATTGGTTGAAAGGGTGTTGAAATGTCCTTGAACCTTTTGCAAGTATTTTTACATGTTTTCCAAACTGACCGAAGAGGCCCAACAACTAAAGATCAAAGAAAAAGCAAAACACCACAAGAAGAAAGGTGTATCGATATCGTGACAAGTTGCACTTTCGTAGTCCAAAGCATAGGGAAAAAGCAAGGAGGAAAAGGTGTCACGATATCGCGACATGTTGCACCGTCACATCCAAAGGAGGAAGAGATGTCGTGATATCAAAATAGGAAGCAGCATTGCAGCCGAAGGAGAGAAAGTGTCACAATATCGTGACATGTTGTAACATCGTTGTCAGAAGAGAAGAAGTGTCGTGATATCGCGGCAAGTTGCATCATCATAGCCAGAGGAGGGAAGGTGTCACGATATCGTGACATGTTGCATCGTTAAGGCCAAAGAATAAAATATGTTGCGATATCATGACATGTTGCATTGTTGCGGCCAAAGGAGAAAAAGTGTCATGAAATCACATGTTGCACCACCGCAGCCACAAGAGAAAAGGTGTCGCGATATCCTGACATGTTGCATTGATGCGGCCAAAGGAGGAAAAGTGTCACGATATCGTGACATGTTGTAATGTCACGGCCAGAAGAGAAAAGGTATCACGATATCACAACATGTTGTATCAACGTGGCCTAAGGAGAAACAATGTCGCGATATCGCGACATGATGCATCATCTTTTCAACTAATTTTTGATTATGCATAATAATTTTTTATTTGATGATTCTGCCAAACCATTGCCTAGGGGGTAATAATTGGAAGAGAATTTTAGACTCACCTTATTGTCATACGCCCAATTTGCAAATTCTAAAGAGGAAAATGCAGAACCGTTGTCACTTACTATGGAGTTAGGTATTCCAAAATGAGTGACTATGTTTTCCTCTAGAAATCTAATCATAACCTCGGAGGTGGCATTCTTAGTAGGTATAGCCTTTGTCCACATTGTGTAGTAATCAGTAGTGGTGAGGATGAACTTATGGGAATTATACGAGTTAGGATTTATCACCCCAAAAAAGTCTAATCCCCATTGTGCAAATGGTCTCGTCTCTACCACTGACTACAACGTTATTATTGCATTCCACTCTTTATTGGTTGCCACTTGGAATATGTGACATGTTCTTACATGTGCATGTGCATATTTAAAAAAGTGGGGCCAATAATACCCAGCTCTAAGAATTGTGTGTGTTGTCGCGTTTGTTGACCCATGTCTAGTTCCATACTTACCATGGAAGTCTTTGAGTACTTGGGTTGCTTCCTCTTGAGTAATGCAATGAAGGAAAATTCCTTCATGATTCTTCCTGTACAACACACCAGATTTAATCAAAAATCTAGCTAATTTTAAACATAGTGTCCTACACTAAGTGGAATTCAAATGAGAAGGGAACTTACCATGCAACAAAAAATATACAATATCTACGTACCATTCCTCTGTAGTGATATCATTAACCTTGTACTTTTGGCACGTTATTAAATGGTCAATTTTTGCGATAGCCTTGATCAAACCTTGTCCATGCACTATCTTCATGGGCTTTATCTCTAAGTCAAATTCTTGAAGGGTGGAAATCCATTTCCCCCTTCTTTCACCTAGCTCACTCTGTAAGAACATGAACTTTACTGTCGGGTCAAGAACTATAGCAAAAAATTTACTATGCACAATGTAATGCCTGAATGTTTTTACAGTTGTAAACAAGGCAGACATTTGATTTTCTAGGATAGAATACCTCAGTTTCACGTCCTTCAAAGGAGAACTCAGAAAGGCTATAGGATTTTCAATGTTGTCTTCACTTTTCTGAGTTAACACACTTGCAAAAGAATGATCTGAAGAAAATGTGTAAATATAAAATGGTTTAACATAGTCTATACTAATGAGAACAAGGGCTTTGGAAATAGCATCCTTGATGCTTGTGAAGGTATCCCTATTCTCACTGGTCCACTTTATCTGAAGATCTTTTTTTAGCATGTCATTTAGGGGCTTTCAGTAAAACTTGAAATGAATTTTCTCACAAAGTTAATCTTATCAAAAAAGGACCTAAGATCATTTTTGTGATATTCTCACAATGACACTGAGAGGGGGGGGTGAATTAGTGTAGCTATTAAAATTCAAATCTACAACACTTAATGTTGAAGCAAAAAGAACTTAAAAATAGGTAAAGTAATTTTCACAAGAGAGCACACCACAACACACAATGTAACGAGGTTCACCAATTTGGCTACTCCTCAAAAATGTCTGCTTGGACTCCAATCCAAATCCAGCATTTACAAAACACCAATTTTACAAACGCTTTACCAGCACCCACTGGAAGGAGCACCAACCCCTTATTCTTTTGCTTCAACAGATAGGAGCACCAACCCTTAATGCCAAGCACCAACTTGGACTGCAATTCTAAATTATCTTAATGACATAAAAATGCCTTCATTGTTTACATGACCCTAACTGGTCTGCAATTAATCAAACTCTGCATTCTCTCACCGCTCTGCTTATTTCTCTCTCGGCCCTCTTCTAACCCTCTTTACACAACAATTTCTCACATACAACAGCACAGCCTTATTCTTCACGCAGACCCGCTTTTATATCATATTAGTCTCTATTTTTAACTTCCATATTTACGCATGCAACCCGTAACTATTCCTTTAATATTCTCTTCTGCCACTTGTCAATTGTAAATTCTTCTTTATGTAACTCCTTTTGTATTTATAGAGTGGGCATTTCGTTAAACATGTTACATGCAACATATACCTCTACCATGACTGTTTGTCTTATTTTCTGTGCATGCATGCATTTTTTGATTCTATTTATGCGACTGTTTGATTTCTTCTTCTTCGATTGTTCTTAAAATAGCTACATGCTTTTCTTTTGTACTTGATCTTATAACTATCACATTGACTCCAGTTACCTCTTCTTATTTTGGTTGCATGCTTTTCTTCTACAACTACCCCTTCAACCGTTGTTCTGCTTCAGTTAACTGTCAGTGATCGTGCTATTGCGACCTATCATGAAATCGTGACACTTCTGTCTCTTAATGCTCTTCTCGCCGTGAAAACTCAACATGTCACGAAATCACAACATTTTTTGCCTCCTTGTTCACCTCTTGTCTTGCACCCACAAAAACCAGACATGTCACGAAATCATGACACTTTTCTCTTCCTTGCACTTCTCTACCTTTCACCCATGAAAATGGAACATATCGCGAAATCACGACACTTTCTCTACCTTATGCCTTTTCTATATTTGTCCCGCGAAAACATAACATGTCATGAAATCATGAAACATTCGTTGCCTTGTGCCTTTTCTATCTTTGGCCCGTGAAGACACAACATGTCACGAAATCGTGACACATTCGCTGCATTTTGCCTTTTTTGTCTTTGTCCTATGAAAACACATGTCACGAAATCGCGACACATTCGCTGCCTTGCTCCTTTTCTGTCTTTGGCCCATGAAAACACATGTCACAAAATCATGACACATTCGTTGCCTTTTGCCTTATCTGTCTTTGGCCTATGAAAATGGAACATGTCACGAAATTGTGACACTTTTCTTCCTTGGTGCTTTCTCTTCAAACCTATCACGAAATCATGACACTTTCTCTCCTTGGCACTTTCTCTTCGATCCTATCATGAAATTGTGACACTTTCTCTCCTTGGCACTTTCTCTTCGAACCTATCATGAAATCATGACACTTTCTCTCCTTGGTGCTTTCTCTTCGAACCTGTCATGAAATCATGAAACTTTCTCTCCTTGCTGCTTTCTCTTCGATCCTATCACGAAATCGTGACACTTTCTCTCCTTGGTGCTTTCTCTGTGAACCTGTCGCAAAATCATGACAGTTTTCTTTGCCTGTGCCTTCTCTCCAAACAGGTCATGAAATCATGATATTTTTCTTTGCTTGCGCCTTCTTTCCAAACATGTCATGAAATCGTGACAGTTTTCTTACTTGCCTTCTTTACTTCCAACATGTCATGAAATCGTGACAGTTTTTCTACTTGCCTTCTTCTCTGACAACATGTCATGAAATTGTAACAGTTTTTCAACTTGGATTCTTTGCCTCCAACATGTCACAAAATCGTGATAGTTTTGCTAGCATTTTCTCTCTCCTCCGATATGTCACGAAATCATGACAATTTTGACCGTATTTTCTCTCTCCTCCGAGATGTCGTGAAATTACGACTGACAACATTTTCTCTCTCCTCTGAGATGTCACAAAATTGCGATAGAAAACATGTCGCGATATCACGACAGTTTTCTTACTTGTCTTTTTCTTTGTTTTTCTAAATCTAGGCCACTTCTGTCTTCTTGGAAATTCACTGTACATGTTTTGACTGACCGCTGAACTCCTTTCCACTACATCAACTGCATCAACTGATCTATCTGTTTGTGTTGACAACAATGACAATACTTTTGCTGCACCTTGCTCAATAATCTCCCCCTTTGGAATTGTTAGCAACACTCATGCACTCTCCTAGAATTCTTCTCCCCCTTTGACAATAATACCAAAGGGCTACTGCAGACTCCCCCTGAGTCTATGCACAACATTCTCAGATACACATTGTTATAGTTAGCAAAATCATGAATATAAGCAAAACTATAAACCCCTGAGAATGTGATCCAATTTGATAGTCAGCTTCTTGGGAAATGTGACTACTCCCAACTTACTCCGAAGGTACTCAAAAACTTCCTTTGGCAATGGTTTTGTGAATATATCTGCTACTTGCTCTGTAGTCGAAACAAAATCCAATTTGACCTCACCTTCTACAACTTTATCCTTCAAGAAGTGATATCGATTGCAATATGTTTGGTTCAAGAATGCATAACCGGATTCTTTGATATGTTTATAGCACTAGTGTTATCACATTTAATTGAAATTGGCTTTTTGAAGTGAATGCCAAGATCTTTCAGGGTTTGTCTCATCCATAATATCTATGTACATGTTGTTGCTACAATGTATTTTGTCTCTACTATGGATAGAGAGACTGATTCTTGTTTCTTGCTGTGCCATGCCTACCAGCTTGTCTCCAAGATAAAATGCTCCTCCACTGGTACTCTTTCTGTCATCAATACATCCTGCCCAATCTGCATCGAATATGCAATAAGAGTGAAGTCCTTACCTTTTGGGTACCATAACCCATACTCCATAGTACCTTTGAGGTACCTAAAAATCCTCTTCATGGTCTGTCACATGAGTCTCTTTGGGACTAGCTTGGAAATCTTGCCACCATGCATACTTCCCGTTAGATATCCGGTCCGGTAGTCGTCAAATACAAGTAGAATTCCAATCATAGATCTGTACATGGTTTGATCTACATCTGGATATTTGTCATCCTTGCTCAACTTGCAACCTGTTTTCATGGGAGTGCTAACAGGTTTATTATCCTCCATTGTGAACTTTTTCAACATTTCTTTCACATATTTAACTCGAAAAATAAAAATGCCCTTTTCACTTTGATTGACTTGCAGTCCGAGAAAATAAGAAAGTTTACCAATCATAGACATCTCAAATTCTTTCTTCATTTTATTTTCTATGTCACTACAGGACTTATCATTACTTCTGCCAAAAATGATATCATCTACATAAACAACAAGGACAATAAGATGGCCATTCTTTGTTTTGACATACAGATTGCTGTCCACCAAACCTTTCTTGAACCCCTGTTGAATCAGATAGTTATCCAGCCTTGCATACCATGCTCTGGGTGCTTATTTTAAAATATACAAAGCTTTTCTCAACTTGCAAATAAATTTGGGATTATCACCGAGTTGAAAACCATTTGGCTGCTCAATGTAAACCTCTTCTTCTAGTTTTCCATTCAGAAATGCTAATTTTATGTCCATTTGATATACCTTGAAATTTTTATGAACTGCTAAATCTAGAAACATTCTGATTGCCTCTAGTCTGGCTACTGGTGTAAAGGTTTCTTCAAAATCAATACCTTCAACCTGTGCATAGCCTTTACAGACCAGTATTGCTTTATTTCTTACAACCTGTCCATCTTGGTTCAATTTATTTCAAAAAATCCATTTAGTACTGATTACATTTTTATTTTTCGACCTTGGTACTAACTCCTAGGTTTTGTTTTTCTCAATCTGATCTAGTTCTTCATTAATTGCTTTCATCCAACTTTCATCTGTGCTTGCTTCAGCAACATTTTTGGGCTCAATGCTGGATAATAGAGAGTAGTTTCGTACTACTACTCTTCTAGTCTGAATACCAACTGTTGGGTCCCCAATAATTTGTTCTTTGGGATGATTTTTTTGTCAGCTGCCTATTTTGAATTTCTTGTTTTCTTCTTCTTCTGAGTCAATTCTTAAATCAACTGGGTCAATTTTTTGATTCTTTTCTATTTCTATTTCTTCATCTCCTTCAATGACTTCTTCATAAATAGGGTAGTTTTCTTGATAAGTTGTTTCTCAATCACTACCTTCATCAACTTTAACATCTGCACTCTCCAAAATTTTCTTTAGCCTCTTATTGTAACATGTGTGGGCTTTGCTTTTTGTTGAGTAACCAAGAAAAATACCTTCGTTAGCTCTATCTTCAAATTTATCGAGATTATCTTCAGTTTGTTTGATGTAGCACTTGCTACCGAACACTTTGAAATATCTTGTTGTTGCCTTTCTGCCGAACCATAGCTCATATGGTGTTTTTCTTTCATGTGTCCTTAGCATGCACCTATTTTGGATGTAAACCGTAGTATGGACTGCCTCTTTCCAAAATCTATCAGCTATTTTGTTCTCAGCCAACATTGTCCGTGCCATTTCCTACACTGTCCTATTCTTCATTTCTACAACACCATTCTGCTAAGGTGTTCTTGCTGCCAAAAACTGTCTTTTGATCCCATATTTTTGATAGTATTCTGCAAATTCTTCTAAGATAAATTCTCCTCCTCTATCTGATCTTAGGCATTTAATTCTTTTTTTAGTTTGATTCTCAACCTATTTTTTAAAAATCTTGAACATCTCAAAGGCATCTGATTTAAGCTTTAAAAATAGTACCCATGTCATCTTGGAGTAGTCATCTATGAACAAAGATAAAGTATTTGTCACCATTTATGCTTTGTGTTCTCATGGGTCCACACAAATCAGTATGTATTAGATCTAAAGGCTTACTGGTGAAGTATTCCTTTGATTTGAATGTGGCTCTAGTTTGCTTTCTTTTTTGGCATGAAGCACAGATGCTATTTACTAGTTTGCCAATGGTGGGTATATCTCTTACTGCCCTTTTTGAACTTATTTTTACCAGATTGTCAAAGCTAATATGACCAAGCCTCTTGTGCCACAGCCAATTTTCATCTTCCTGTCCAATCAAGCATGCTCCTTCTAAAGTTTTTGAGAGAGTATATAGATTTCCATAAGTCCTTAATCCAGTAGCTATCAGCTTCTCACTGTGTGCTTTTCTGACTTCATAGCCCTGCTTCTTAAAGATGACTTCATGACCTCTATCATAGATTTGACTTACGCTTAGTAAGTTGTGCTTCAAACCAATCACAAACAGAACTTCTTTGTAATTGATCTGTCCATCACTTATCTTGACTGATCCTTTGCCAACTATCTTGACTTCATCATTATTTCCAAACTTTACAAAGCCCCCTTCATATTTTTGTAATTTTTCAAATTTTTGTTTATCTCCTGTCATGTGACTAGAGCACCCACTATCCAATATCCATGGTGTAGATTTGTTCTGTGCTTTGAAAGCTATCTGAACAATCAAGGATTCCTTTTCTTCCTTGGGTAGCTCCTTTTCTTTCCACTCTATTTTGGCCACAGTTTTAGTTACTTGTTTAGACTTTTCTTTGTCAGTAGCCTGTGTATGTTTTTTTGAGAATTTTCTATTTTGCCTTAAACTATTTAGTTTAGTTCTTCTTCCCTGATATCTGTTTGCTGCATATGTGCTTCTAGAGTTTCTTGCAATGTGTCCAAAGTTATGACAGTTATAGCATTCTACTGCATAATCCATCAAGGGTGAAAAGACATTTCTACTAGTGAAATTTCTTTGTCCTATATTATGAATGCAGTCTAAAATCTTATGACCATAAGCATTGCATTTAAAACAATAACCAGAAAAAGAATGATTGAACCTGGGAATTGGTCTTTGCCATTTTGTAGTAGGAGCCACAAATTTTCTTCTCTTTTGATGTGTGACTTTTATGAATCCCTCATTGTCAGCACTCTTCTCGTGCTTGGCACTGTTGCTTTCTTTTTCCTGATTCATTTTTCCTTGATCAACCTTGATCTTATCTTCTTTCGTTACTCGTTCTACTGTTATGGCCTTTGATCCACTTGACGATTCTCCTTCGACAAAGCCCAAGCCAAATTTTATGCTCATAGTCCTCTGACTATTTATAATCTTTTCAAGCTTTGCAGAACTTCCTTCAAGTTTGTGATAGCAACTTAATTTTTGATTATTTTCTTCTAGCCGCATTCTTAAGACAACAATCTCTTCTTCCACACTTATCTATTTTCATGGTTAATTGAACTTTAAGTTCTTCAAACATTTTCTTAAATTCTTCTGTCCGTACTTTCAAACCGCTTTATTATGTCATTCACATCCTCTAGCTTTCTTGAGACCTTTTTATTTTTTTTCCTTTCTGTATTCAACTCTTTAAGTGCAGCAACCAACTCTCCTTCCAGATAAACTTTAGCCTCATCCTTACTTTTTGTATCACCTTCTTGTTTTTCTTCTGTTTTTGCTTCTTCAAATGCCATGAATAGAGCTTCACCTGTTTCTTCTTTAGAATCTTCACCTGAGTTATCTTCAGAAGAGCTGACATTCTTGGATATGAAACTTTTCTTTTTGAAATTGTTTTTCTTAAAATTTGGTTTCTTCTTCCAGTCACTTCTTTCTTGGTGTGACCTTTCATCACTTTTGGTTTTCTCATTCATTAGACACTTAGCTACAAAGTGACCGACCCCTCCATAATTGAAACACTTAAACGGTAACTTTACTCTATATTTTTCTTTTCCCTTTGTAAGTTTTTGAAGAAAGTTGGCTTTCATTTCATCCGATGTCTCTTCATCCTCAGATTCTTGTTCAGCTTTTGTATTCTTGTGTGCTTTAAAAGCAGCTTCTCTGTCTATGGGCTTAGTTTGTCCTATTCTCATTTCGTATGCATTCAAAGAACCATGCATCTCATCCATGCTAAAATTATTTAGATCTTTAGCCTCTTCTATTACAAAAACTTTAGAATTAAATCTTTTGTGAAGAGTTCTAAGTACCTTTTTCACGACAATCGCATCTTCAATTTTTTTGCCGAGTCCTCTGATTGCATTAATGATTCCATTGAATCTCAATATATAGGCCTCTATGTTCTCATCGTCATTCATTTGTAATGCTTCGAACTGAGCTCGATGAGTTTATAGCTTGGCTTCCTTGATATTGTTGTCTCCTTCATGTATGCTCTTCAGTTTGTCCCACATGTCTTTTGCTGATTTATAGCTCATGATCCTTATCAGTTCATTGTCTACTAGCCCACACATTATGGCATTATGTGCTTTAGAGTTATTCTCAAACTTCTTCTCAGCAGTATCTATTGGAGGAGTAGCGGGTATTGTGTATCCACTTTCTACTGACTCCCAAATGTCGTATCCTAATGCACTTAGATATGTCTGCATCCTGAGTCTCCAGAATAAGTAATTAGTTTCATTGAACAAAGAAGCTTTGTTTGATGAGAATATTTCATTACCTGCCATTGTGTTCCTTCCAAGATCACCTTATCTGATTAAGCTTTGTTCAAGAACCTTGCTCTGATACCAATTGATATTCTTATAATGACACTGAAAGGGGGGTGAATCAGTGTAGCTATTAAAATTCAAATCTACAACACTTAATGCTAAAGCAAAGAGAACTTAAAAATAGGTAAAGCAATTTTCACAAGAGAGCACACCACAACACACAATGTAATGAGGTTCACCAATTTGGCTACTCCTAAAAAATTACTACTTGGACTCCAATCCAAATCCAGCCTTTGCAAAACATCAATTTTACAAACACTTTACCAGCACCCACTAGAAGGAGCACCAACCCCTTATTTTTTTGCTTCAACAGATAGGAGCACCAACCCCTAATGCCAAGCACCAACTTGGACTGTAATTTTGAATTATCTTAATTACATAAAAATACCTTCACTATTTACATGACCCTGACTGGTCTGTAATTAATCAAACTCTACACTCTCTCATGGCTCTACTTATTTCTCTCTCGGCCCTCTTCTAACCCTCTTTACACAGCAATTTATCACATACAACAGCAGCCTTATTCTTCATGTAGACCTACTTTTATATCATATTAGTCTCTATTTTTAACTTCCATATTTACGCATGCAACCCGTAACTGTTCCTTTAATATTCTGTTCTGCCACTTCTCAACTGTAACTTCTTCTTTATGTAACACCTTTTATATTTATAGAGTGGGCATTTTGTTAAACATGTTACATGCAACATATACCTCTACCATGACTGTTCGTCTTCTTTTCTGTGCTTGCATGCATTTTTTGATTCTATTTATGCGACTGTTTGATTTTTTCTTCTTCGATTGTTCTTAAAATAGCTACATGCTTTTCTTTTGTACATGCTCCTGTAACTTTCGCATTGACTCCAGTTAACTCTTCTTATTTTGGCTACATGTTTTTCTTCTACAACTGCCCCTTTAGCTGTTGTTCTGCTTCAGTTAAATTTTAGTGATCGTGTTGTTGCGACCTGTCGTAAAATCGTGACACTTCTGTCCTTTATGATCTTCTCGCCCTTTATCCATGAAAACTCAACATGTCACAAAATCATGACTTTTTTGCCTCCTTGTTCACCTCTTGTCTTGCACCCACGAAAACCAGACATGTCACAAAATCGTGACACTTTTCGCTTCCTTGCACTTCTCTGCCTTTCGCCCACGAAACGGAACATGTCACGAAATCGTGACACTTTCGCTGCCTTGTGCATTTTTTGTCTTTGGCCCACAAAAACACATGTCACAAAATCATGACACATTCGCTGCCTTGCTCCTTTTCTGTATTTGGCCCGCAAAAACACAACATGTCACAAAATCGCAACACATTCGCTGCCTTTTGCCTTTTCTGTCTTTGGCCTGCGAAAACACATGTCACAAAATTGCGACACATTCACTGCCTTGCGCCTTTTCTGTCTTTGGCCTGTGAAAACACAACATGTCGTGAAATCGTGACACATTCGCTGCCTTTTGCCTTTTCTGTCTTTGGCCCACGAAAATGAAACATGTCGCAAAATCATGACACTTTTCCTCCTTGGCGCTTTCTCTTTGAACCTGTCATCAAATCGTGACGCTTTCTCTCCTTGGCGCTTTCTCTTCAATCCTGTCATGAAATCGTGAGACTTTCTCTCCTTGGCGCTTTCTCTTCAAACCTGTCACGAAATTATGACACTTTCTCTCTTTGGTGCTTTCTCTTCGATCCTGTCATGAAATCGTGACACTTTATCTCCTTGGCGCTTTCTCTTCGATCCTGTTGCAAAATCGTAACACTTTCTCTCCTTGGCGCTTTCTCTACGAACCTGTCACGAAATCATGATATTTTTCTTTGCCTGTGCCTTCTCTCCAATCATGTCATGAAATTGTGACAATTTTCTTTGCTTGCGCCTTCTTTCCAAACATGATGCGAAATCGTGACAGTTTTCTTACTTGCCTTCTTTGCTTCCAACATGTCACTAAATCACGATATTTTTTCTACTTGCCTTCTTCTCTAACAACATGTCACGAAATTGCGACAGTTTTTCAACTTGGCTTCTTTGCCTCCAACATGTCACGAAATCATGACAGTTTTGCCAACATTTTCTCTCTCCTTCGATATGTCGCGAAATCGTGATAATTTTGACCGCATTTTCTCTCTCATTTGAGATGTCGTGAAATCATACAATATTGACAACATTTTCTCTCTCCTCTGAGATATCGTGAAATTGCGACAGAAAACATGTCGCGATATCGTGATAGTTTTCTTACTTGTATTTTTATTTGATTTTTTGAATCTAGGCCACTTTTGACTTCTTGAAAATTCACTGTACATGTTTTGACTGACCTCTGAACTCCTGTCCACTGCATCAACTGCATCAACTGATCTATCTGTTTGTGTTGACAACAATGACAATACTTTTGCTGCACCTTGCTCAAAATTTTGCTATTGGGATGAGGAATATCCGAGATAGCGGCTATCCACTTTGGTTCTATAGCAATCTTGTTGGTCCGACTTTCATACACACCCTGTGAAGAATGAGCATGAAACTCTGATAACACTTATACGGGATAAATCCCACTCACTTTAGGATCTAGCTGGTTATCCAAGGTGTGAGTTACAGAGTCGGGTCGAATGTCAATTCACTCTTTTCCGCTTCTGGAATAGTCTTCAATATGGACTGTCTGTTACCTTACAACGGGCTCTGAACTTGCTCAAGAGTGTTTAGGAGTTGTCACTTGTTGACAATCAGATTTAAAATTAATTCTTTGATCTAGCTCTTATGGGTCAGCAGATTTAAATAAATGACAAATTAAAAGAAAATAAAAATGGATCATTTCACGGTAAAACAAAGAGGGTAGGGTAAGGCAAAAAGAGAAGTTTATCAAACTTAGCTGTAAAACAAAACTACCAATTTTATTTATACTATCAGCTTCACAACAGAACAAATCAAAGAAGAAAGTGTCCAGCTTTCTAAGATCACTTTCTACTAAGAGCATAAGGCAGAGATGGAACAGATCTAACAGAAAATTATAAACCGAAGGGAAGTCGGTTAAAATTGGTATCTTTCACCGAGCAGCCTAGCTCGCACAATGAGGACAGAGCAATTAGAACAGACCTGAACCTCAAATCTATAATTTTCCCTAGCATACAATAGAACAAATGAAGCCTAACAAGCATATTTAATCTTGATAACATAGATTCACAAGATATATTTAATAAACTTTAAAGAAACGGATAACAAAAGAAGATGAACTTATCACAATCTACAAAATATTAGGCTCCTGGCCATGCTATCACAGAAAACAAAAGCACATCAACTCCAAGTCCAGAAACAAAGTATTTAACAATATTTGCAAGAAATTGCTTCAATAGCCTTTTATTTCTAAGTCTCCGCCTCCTGCGATTACATTGAGAAGAAGTATTTATAGACTCAGGATAGACCCTGATCTTTTTAGAAATATCTTCTTCTCAAACCGCAAATCTTATCATCTTAAACCCTAGGACCCGGGTTTTACAATATAAGCTCTTTTAAAACAAAGTTCGGATAAAACTTAACCATTCTGCAAATCAGTGCAGTCACTTGCCATAAATGGAGAAGATAGAATTCGAATGCCACTTGCATTCACCCGCAACTGTGAGTAAATGTCCTCATTAATTCCCTCGGGTAATTTGGATGAATCACCACTTCTCCGACATTTCATCTCCATAGAGCCATCCCTGAGTTGAAATGCCTGCAAGCTATTAATTCTGCCATAAATTTTCATTAAATGCATCCATCGGGAAATTTCGGTAACTGAGTGTAGATATTTTCATTTTTCGGCCCATTCTCGACATATTCCATTAAATGGGCAGTTGCTTAGTCACCGTAAAGTCTCTTTGCGGCCAGATCTGTAAAATTTGGATGAAACAACAATTCTCGGCATCTTTCCTTTCAATATGGCTGTCTTTGATTAATTTGCACTTAACTTCGTCTTTATGGCCATTTCTCCGTTATCCCGTAAGTGCCAGATGGCTTCCTGCATGAAAGACAAACAAGGATTAGCCTTTTAAAATTATTAAATCAAAAGCTTTAATATTAAAAAGAAGCCCTAAGGTTCAGTATATGCGGCATGCTTTGTTCTACTGTTTTGACACGTGTCGCAAAAATCGCGACACGTGTCCATTTCCAGCTGTTTTCCTTTGCTGAGCTATTTTTCTGCCAGGGTCGCGAAAATGCGACATGTCGCGATTTCGTGACATGTCACGAAATCGCGACATCCCCCTCTTGCAACCTTTTCTCTTTCATGGCCGCGAAAATGCGACATGTCGCGATTTCGTGACATGTCACGAAATCGCGACCCTTCTTTCCTTTGGTGCTTTTTTCCTCACAGCCACGAAAATGCGACATGTCACGATTTCACGCATTGTTTCTCTCCTTCAACGTCTTTTGCCAACTGCGTCGTGATTTCGCGACGTCGCGAAATCGTGACGTCACTTGTGACCCTTCGCCTTGACCCTTTCTTCTTGGTCGCGATTTCCGACATTTTGCCTTGTTCTTTTTCTGCTTTGCTTTGAATGGACTGTCGCGATTTCACGACATGTCGCGAAATCGCGACGTGTGGCTTGCCCTTCTACTTATTTCACGACGTCGCGAAATCGCGACGTCGCGATTTCGCGACATCTCCATGCCTTAGCCATTTTTTTTTATTTCACTTTGTTTCTTCTGACTTTGGTTTCCCTTCGGCGTGTCGCGATTTCGCGACGTCGCGAAATCGCGACGTCGCGATTTCGTGACACCTTCTTACTTGCAGCTTGCTCTTCGAACTTTGTCACGATTTCGTGACATCTTTATGCCTTAACCGATTTTGAACTTTGATTTCTCTTTGCTTTGCTTCCTTTGCTTCGACTTGGACTTGTCGCGATTTCATGACATGTCACGAAATCGTGACAGTCCGTACGCCCTGGCCCCTTTCGAAAATGGTCACGATTTTGCGACGTCGCGATTTCGCTACCTTTTTCACTTGCTTCTCATTTTCTCTTCTCGTAACGAAAATGCGACATGTCACGAAATCGCGACCATTTCTATGCCTTAGTCAATTTTTCTCACTCGCAGCCTCGCAAAATGCAACATGTCACGATTTCGCGACATGTCACGAAATCACGACATTTCGTACGATCTTGCCTTCTCTCTCCAGATATGTCACGATTTCATGACATGTCACGATTTCGCGACGTTCCATACGATCGGGCTTTCTCTCTCCTAATCGGTAGCGATATCGCGACATTTCCAAAAATGGAAGTGTCGCGATATCGCGACATTTCCAAAAATGGAAGTGTCACGATATCGCGACATTTCCAAAAATGGAAGTGTCGCGATTTCGCTACGTTTTTCTGACTTAGCCGATTTTCTTGAAACCTGTCACGATTTCGTGACATTTCCATAAATGGAAGTGTCGCGATTTCGTGACTTTGCCAAAAATGGAAAGTTTTGATTTTCAATGAATTTATCTGTCTGTTTTCTGCATTTTTTTCATACCGGTGTAAGATTTTCTTTATCCATGAATGATTCTAGCATGTAAAAGTGAAGTCTGAGTTAACAAAGCTAGAATGCAAGAATACTTGGATACTTTGACACAGCAAAACTTGAAGAAGAAAGAGGCAAGTAAAAATTTGGAATTAAAACCCGAAAAATCATCAAGAGGGTCCCTACTGCAAAATGAAAGCTCAAAATTTTCAAAGGGTGGAAATTCATTTTTCAGTGGGGGTGTGTTGCTTCTCAACAAATGGCGATATCTGTGGGTAAAATAGTAGCATTATTTTAGAACCCAGGACTCTAGTTTCAAAACAACATAGACCATGTATCTTGCCTTGCCACAGATATTCTTCAAAATAAATTGACTACTAACTGATAGTTGTTAAAATTTCCCAAGGACATACTAGGCTGAATCACTTAAGGAAGATTTCTGATGTGCAATTACAAGCGTATAAAACTTTCTTCAAGAATGACTGACTCGAATGTTGAACTCCGGATTGATCAGCTTTTCTAGATTGTAAAAAGGGGAAACCGAGTAGAGCTCTGTTTACTAGTTTAGCCTTTTACAACCCCGACAGAGTTACCCTTTAGATTTACACGACCCAAATTTACAACTGTAAGGTAGAATCTACAACTTGGTAAAAGAAAAATATCTTTTGAAATCTTGGCTGCCTCTTTCATTATATAACTCTTTTTCTTTTTTCTTTTTATCTCTTTTTTTTTTTTTTTTTTTTATATATATATATATTGGAAATAACAGAGTGCCAATTTCATGTTGTCTTGTTCAACTCTCATCTCTTTCTTTTGAAATACATCAACATCTGAAAAGCCTTAGAAAGAATAACAATTTTCTTTTTAATATTTCATCAATCTGGAACTGCTTCAGCCTAGGCACTGATAGCCTCTATGGATACTCAAATAATTACATGAATCATAGTCCCCTCTTATAACCAACTTTTCTTGGATTCCCTGGGAGTTTCTCCAACCAAACAACATAGCAGTTTCTTTATAATTAAAACAACTGTGGCAAGCAAGACACAAAATCCAATCATCCTTCCACTGTTGTTCTGACTAAAAAAATAGTTCCACTGTTCAGTTCAAACAGACTATCTCACAATTATGATAATGAACACTGGATTCTGGACTCAGAATGAAACAATCTTTAGAAGGCTGACTTTTTCATTGATGCTCAGGCAAAGGTTAAAGAACAAAATTCTTAAAAGCTAAAGAACTTTGTACAGACTTCTAAGGAAAACTAAAATAAACTGAAACTTAAAAAACAAAATAAACTGTACAGACATTTAAAATAAAACAACACTGTACAGACTTTAAAATAAAACAAAATCAAATAAAACAAAATAAAACTGTACAGGCACTAAAGGAAATAAAACAACTTTAAAGCTTATTTACAATGTATACACATGTTACAACTTCTTTGTGACTCAAAATATGTAGCAGATGGAAAAGCAGAGAACTAGTGCCTTAAAAAATTTTTGACCATTTGCAAGTAAATTTAGAAAAATTACCTTTCAGGTCCTGTTGACGAAATGCACTCCAGACTATGCTTCCAAATTTTTCTGTTACCTGGGAAAAACTTGTGTTTACCGTCTTCCCTCTCTCCTTTTTTTTATTTTTTATTTTTTTTATGGATCTTGTCCCACTGAAAAACAAATCTGCAACTCTTTCAATTTAAACAAATCATATAATAACAAATCATATGATAACATGTTTATGCTTCTACTTGAAGGGTTTGCAGAATTCTTTCAAAAGGACGGAATGTAAAAACCCCCAGGATCAAATACCTTAAAGCCCTTATAGACCCAGACCACCACATCTTCAGATTTATGTGACAACTGAAAGAGATCATATTTTATCCGTATGTCCTGGTTCTTAACAACTTGAACATTTTGTGGTTGCTCTACCGCTTCAATATCCAAGACTTCAATTTTTATCCCTCTAGCAGAATTTTCATAATTTGCTTTTTCACCCGAGCCTTGCTTAGATTTAACCCCATCAATGTGTAACGTCCAAACATCATTGTTGTGATTGATTAGAGTTGTAATTATTCTCACCTTCTCAGCTGCCAAATTATAAGATCCAATATCTGCATCAACACAGTTTACAACCTTTTCTTTGATATTATGTTCAGTAGTTACAAGCTTATATTGAGACTCTTTACCTATTCCAAGTTGGCTGACCACATTCACATTTACTATCTTTTCCTCCTCTTCTTGAAATTCAATAGGTGGTCCAGAGTAAGCTTCAATCAAGTTATCTTTTTGTTCAACAATCTGGGCCAGTTCATGGAGGGTGATGTCAGCTTCAATTTCCTTCATATCCTCAATGATGTTATCCTTCTCCTCAGTTACTTCTGCATAGTGATATTGAATCCCACTTTCATCATCCTCTGATGAGGAAGGATCATTATTAGGTTCTGGACTCTCACATCTCAAATTATAACTGTCCCTTTTGAACTGTTGAAAATCTTGCATTTCATCCATAGGAGTCTCTACAAGACTTTCTGACTCTTCGAGAAAAGTGAAAGAACCTGAAACCCTGGTTGTACTATTTTTGGATGAACCAGAAATATCAATATTTCTTTGGTTCCTAGGAAAATTTAACTCACCAGGAAAAACTTCAGATTTGGGTAATGCTAGATCACAAATGTTTACTTCAAGCACTTCCACTTTGAACTTGTCAGAACCTTTCTCTATATTTTGCACATGCTGAGTGGATGTTACAGTTAACGGAGTCTCCTTGGGTAGAGCATGACATGTTGGTACTAACTCATGATGTGGAATGGGATCCGAAATAGGCATGTTCTGTGTAACATAGGATATCAAAGGACTGCTCAGAATTTGAGGTCCTAACTGTCTTTCAAGAATTAAAGCCTCTTTATAAGCTCCTCGCCAGTGGTTGTGATATTGATGTCTCTCTTGAGGAAAATAGAGGTCACTGAATCCAATGCATTCTTATAGATTTCTAAGGCCAGATTTGCATTTGGGATGTAATGACCAGTCATTCTACCGTAAGCTCTTTGGAACCTCATATTGAATGACCTGACAGTTTCTCCCGACTCTCTCTTGATGCTGGAAAATTGTTGGTATAACACACCGGGGTCTATCACTTCCCCAAATTGTGATATAAAAACTTTCTCTAGGTCATTCCAACTGGTAACAGAATTGCTAGTGAGATTTAGAAACCAGTCATAAGCTCCTTCCTGGAGAGTGAACGGGAACAATCTGCAAGCAACATCTTCATGCTGTATATTTAATAATTTCAAAGCATTCTTGAATGCTAGCAGATGTTCCTCTGTTGTCCTTGTCCCATCATGTTTATATCTAGGGAGATATCTTTCCGGATTTCTAGGCAGGTCATGGGCTATACCCGAAATATTCAAAGCAATGGCACCTAACCAGCTTGCCATTTTTAAATGTTGGTGTTAAGTTCTGTTGTTCAGGCAAAACTCAAACAACAAAATTTTAAAGGCTGAGGAGGAAGGAAAATTGGCTACCAGACCTTGGATAAAATACAACATTTGTCAAGTACCACATACAGTCAGATTTCTCAACTCAAGCACACTAAGAATGCAAGTTCAGCCCTCCTTCTAGCGCCATTTTTAAATGTTGGTCCGACTTTCATACACACCCCGTGAAGAATGAGCATGAAACTCTGATAACACTTATACGGGATAAATCCCACTCACTTTAGGATCTAGCTGGTTATCCAAGGTGTGAGTTACAGAGTCGGGTCGAATGTCAATTCACTCTTTTTCGCTTCTGGAATAGTCTTCAATATGGACTGTCTGTTACCTTACAACGGGCTCTGAACTTGCTCAGTAGTGTTTAGGAGTTGTCACTTGTTGACAATCAGATTTAAAATTAATTCTTTGATCTAGCTCTTATGGGTCAGCAGATTTAAATAAAGGACAAATTAAAGAAAATAAAAATGGATCATTTCACGGTAAAACAAAGAGGGTAGGGTAAGGCAGAAAGAGAAGTTTATCAAACTTAGCTGTAAAACAAAACTACCAATTTTATTTATACTATCAGCTTCACAACAGAACAAATCAAAGAAGAAAGTGTCCAGCTTTCTAAGATCACTTTCTACTAAGAGCATAAGGCAGAGATGGAACAGATCTAACAGAAAATTATAAACCGAAGGGAAGTCGGTTAAAATTGGTATCTTTCACCGGCAAGCCTAGCTCGCACAGTGAGGACAGAGCAATTAGAACAGACTTGAACCTTAAATCTGTAATTTTCCCTAGCATACAATAGAACAAATGAAGCCTAACAACATATTTAATCTTGATAACACAGATTCACAACATATATTTAATAAACTTTAAAGAAACGGATAACAAAAGAAGATGAACTTATCACAATCCGCAAAATATTAGGCTCCTGGCCATGCTATCACAGAAAACAAAAGCACATCAACTCCAAGTCCAGAAACAAAGTATTTAACAATATTTGCAAGAAATTGCTTCAATAGCCTTTTATTTCTAAGTCTCCGCCTCTTGCGATTACATTGAGAAGAAGTATTTATAGACTCAGGACAGACCCTGATCTTTTTAGAAATATCTTCTTCTCAAACCGTAAATCTTATCATCTTAAACCCTAGGACCCGGGTTTTACAATATAAGCTCTTTTAAAACAAAGTTCGGATAAAACTTAACCATTCTGCAAATCAGTGCAGTCACTTGCCATAAATGGAGAAGATAGAATTCGAATGCCACTTGCATTCACCCGCAACTGTGAGTAAATGTCTTCATTAATGCCCTCGGGTAATTTGGATGAATCACCACTTCTCTGACATTTCATCTCCGCAGAGCCATCCCTGAGTTGAAAATGTCTGCAAGCTATTAATTCTGCCATAAATTTTCATTAAATGCATCCATCGGCAAATTCCGGTAACTGAGTGTAGATATTTTCATTTTTCGGCCCATTCCCGACATACTCCATTAAATGGGCAGTTGCTTAGTCACCGTAAAGTCTCTTTGCGGCCAGATCTGTAAAATTTGGATGAAACAACAATTCCCGGCATCTTTCCTTTCAATATGGCTGTCTTCGATTAATTTGCACTTAACTTCGTTTTTATGGCCATTTCTCCGTTATCCCGTAAGTGCCAGATGGCTTCCTGCATGAAAGACAAACAAGGATTAGCCTTTTAAAATTATTAAATCAAAAGCTTTAATATTAAAAAGAAGCCCTAAGGTTCAGTATATGCGGCATGCTTTGTTCTACTGTTTTGACACGTGTCGCAAAAATCGCGACACGTGTCCATTTCCAACTGTTTTCCTTTGCTGAGCTATTTTTCTGCCAAGGTCGCGAAAATGCGACATGTCGCGATTTCGTGACATGTCACGAAATCGTGACATCCCCAGCGTCTTATAGCCTTTTCTCTTTATAGCCGCGAAAACGCGACATGTCACGATTTCGCGACATGTCACGAAATCGCGCACTGCTTCTTTCCTTTGATGTTTTCTTCCTCATGCCGTGAAAACGTGACATGTCACGATTTCGCGACATGTCTCTCCTTGCCTTTGCCTTGCACGATTTGTGACGTCACAAAATCGTGACGTCATGATTTCGTGACACTTCTGGCCTTTGACCCCTTTCTCTCGCCATTCCAACTCACAAAATCGTGACAGGTGACACTCCTTTGCCTTGTTCTTTTTCATGCTTTGCTTTATTACCGTCGTGATTTCGCGACATGTCGCGAAATCGCGACATCGTGCTTCCGGCCCTTTCAGTCAATTTCACGATGTCGTGATTTCGTGACGTTATGCCTTAGCCATTTTCTTTGTCTTCTCCGGTGTCGCGATTTTGCGACATCGCGAAATCGCGACGTCGCGATTTCGTGACACCTTTACACTTGCAGCTTGCTCTTCGAACTTTGTCACGATTTCGCGACAACTTTATGCCTTAACCGATTTTGAACTTTGATTTCTCTTTGCTGGCTTTGCTTCCTTTGCTTCGACTTGGACTTGTCATGATTTCGCGACATGTCACGAAATCGCGACAGTCCGTACGCCCTGGGCTCCTTCTGAAAATGGTCACGATTTCGCGACGTCACGATTTCGTGACGTGTAATCGACTTGTCCGATTTTCTCTTCTGTCGCAGCGAAAATGCGACATGTTGCAATTTCAAGACATGTCACAATTTCGTGACATGTCACGAAATCGCGCCCTTTCTGTGCCTTAGCCATTTTTCTCACTCGTAGCCGCAAAAATGCGACATGTCGCGATTTCGCGACATGTCACGAAATCGCGACGTTCCGTACGATCTTGCCTTCTCTCTCCAGATTTGTCGCGATTTCGTGACATGTCACGATTTCACGACGTTCCATACGATCGGGCTTTCTCTCTCCTAACCGGTAGCGATATCGCGACATTTCCAAAAATGGAAGTGTCGCGATATCGCGACATTTCCAAAAATGGAAGTGTCGCGATTTCGCTACGTTTTTCTGACTTAGCCGATTTTCTTGAAACCTGTCGCGATTTCGCGACATTTCCATAAATGGAAGTGTCACGATTTCGTGACTTTGCCAAAAATGGAAAGTTTTGATTTTCAATGAATTTATCTGTCTGTTTTTTGCATTTTTTTCATACCGGTGTAAGATTTTCTTTATCCATGAATGATTCTAGCATGTAAAAGTGAAGTCTGAGTTAACAAAGCTAGAATGCAAGAATACTTGGATACTTTGACACAGGCAAAACTTGAAGAAGAAAGAGGCAAGTAAAAATTTGGAATTAAAACCTAAAAATCATCAAGAGGGTCCTTACTGCAAAATGAAAGCTCAAAATTTTCAAAGGGTGGAAATTCATTTTTCAGTGGGGGTGTGTTGCTTCTCAACAAATCCCATATTTTTAAATGACATGTCCTAACAGCTTACCCTCATACCCCAAAGATGCACTTTTTTGGATTTAGGGAAATTCACTGTTCCCTGCACCTTTGGAGCACTTTCTTCAAGTCTCTAACATGATCTTCCCTCTTCTTGGAGAATACAAGAATATCATCCACATAGACAATAATGCACTTACCACTGAGCCCCTTGAATGCAAAATCCATGGCTCTTTGGAAAGTGGCTCCAACCTTCAACAAACAAAATGGCATCTTCCAATAGGCAAATGTTCCCCAATTCATGGTGAAGGTCGTATTCATCCTGTCATTTGGATGTATGATAATTTGATTATATCCCGAGTATCCATCCAAGAATGACATAATTTCAGACCCATTTACCTTTTGGAGTATCTCGTCAATGGTGGGTAATGGGTAATTGTATTTTTGGCAAGCTTTATTCAGATTTCTAAAATCTATGCACAACTGAATCTCTCCACTCTTCATCCTAACAGGGACAAGATTAGCCACCCATGTGGAATGCCTAATAAGGAAGATGATTTTAGCTTCCAGCAACCTCTTCACTTCCTTCTCTATCAGGGACTCTAGGATTGGGTTAATCGTTCTTTGCATCTATCTAAAATGCTTAGAATCAGGCTTCAGAGGAATAGTATGCATGATTACATTCAGGTCATAAGTTTTCAGCTCTTCATATCTCCAGGATATGCAATCAATGTATTCTCCTAAAACCTGAGCTATTGATTCCTTCTCTCGTTGTGTGCATGTCTTTGCAATGAACACTTCACGTGGATGTACCTTACTCCCCAAATTGATTGAATTACATGATTCCTTGGGGGATGGTATTTTTCTTTCTTTTTTCTTTTGATATCCCATATCAAACAACCTTTATAGAGATGCCCTATCACTTGGCATTTCATTCCATACTTCAGTTGTTCCTACTTCTACTTGCCTCCTCTCTTCTTCGTCTATAACCTGATTTTCAAATATACCAAAATTAGTGACAAAACTATAAATATCTCTATCACTATCAAAGACCTAAAGTTCATGATATTGTATGGTATGGAGGGGCAAGGCACTAACTCAATGGAAATTTATTTACATTTTTTATGGTCAACAGGCGAAAGCATGTTGGCCGCTACGGTTAACGAATCAGCCATTTTATTATTTTTTCTTGAGATGAGGGAAATATTGAAAGCATCAAACTCATTAATTAATTCCCTCACTCTGGTTTTATAGAGGGTCAACCTCTTGTCTCTATAGGTATATTGCTACTTGACATGTTTGACTACTAACTCTAAGTCTCCTAATGTCTTAAGGCATTTTACCTTTTCTCTTAGGGCCAACTAATGTCCAAAAATTAGGGCTTCATACTCTACCATATTATTGGTGGCCGAGAACTGTAATCTTTAGGTAGCAAGCAAAAGCTTACTACTAATACATGTGACCTCTACCCCAACTCCTGCACCTTGTTTTTATTTGGACCCATCAAAATTTAGGGTCCACACCCTCTTGTTATATTCTGAAGTACAATGGTAAAGATTATCATTTTGGGACCCTTCGACTATGTCCTCTATGTCAAAATTGTAAACCACCAATTCTATTTTAGTAAACTGAATCTCATTGGATTTATTATATTCTATAATAATTTCCCTAAGTCTGGGCTCTCTGTCTACCTAGATTTGGTTTGCAACTCCTCTCCATGGAAACCACATATGGGAGGAATCAGTCACCACATAACCATTGAGATTTCTACTCCAATCCCTGCCCAACACCATGCCATACTTGGCAGCAATATTTAGCACAAGTATATCTGTGTAATGTTGGACCCTAGGCTCTGATTTGATATGAACTATGACATATTTTACAAAACCTATTACATCCACTATAGATCTGTCTAATTAGACCATTTTTCTATTCGAATGAACAGGCTTAAGTCCTATATTTTGGCTTATCTCAAGAGGCATGATGTTGGTTGAGCCACCAAAATCAATCAAATAGTTGTGTAAATTATTGTCTGTGATCCTAACAGTTATGATAAAAGGAGGCAATTTTGGTTTCTCTTTCATCATAGCAAGTTGAGGTTCTACAGATTTAACCTCATGAATTTGACTCAGGGAATTTAATCTCTTCCCCACGATTTTATCCTGCCCCAACAATAGAGAGACCTCATACATTGAGATATTGGCCTTGATCCTTTTCATATCTTCTTCCAAGTCATAAGTGGATGTTCCAGGATTTGAAACTTTTGGCATTGTCCTAGGTGCTTCCAAAAATGGAGGTGGTGGATTCACATCATATTTTGTATCAAGAGGAACTAAAGGGTTGTTTGGGGGAGTAGAGGAGGTTTTGAGATCCTTAGAACTCCTGGTAAAAAACTTGTGATTATATTTCCCAAAAAAATTAGCGGCCTGGGATTCCAAAGCTTCATCCTCTTCCTCTCCTAACACATTCATATATTCCTCCATATTATCATTTTCTAAATAATGAATGACTTCATAAACCAAAGATTCTAAATTTCTATGGCAACAGTGATGCATTTTCTCATCACATGACTTTGACTCATCATAATCTCCTAACACATCAGCCTTATTGGCTACGTGATTGGATACGCGCCCATTATTAGGTTGTGTATTGTAGGATCTTGTTCTCCTATGGTCGTGGTTTCTATTGGGCATGTTATTTTGGGTAACTTGTTTCTGTAACCGAATGATGTCATTGCCCTATTTTATGGTCATTCTCTTGAGCTCTTCCAGCTCATAATTGGGTCCTTGTGGCTGGGTCATGATAGCCCCAGATCCACCAACATTTTTGATATTAGAAACCTCTGTATTAGGCACTAAAGTTTGACTCTAGGTGTTTTGGGTCCACCATGGACCCTTGGCCTGAAGAGACATAACCATGGGATAGACATTTGAGGCTTGAATACTACTCGTCT
This sequence comes from Wollemia nobilis, assembly GCA_028583015.1. Lineage (NCBI taxonomy): Eukaryota > Viridiplantae > Streptophyta > Pinopsida > Araucariales > Araucariaceae > Wollemia > Wollemia nobilis. Next base: position 1,266,107 of record JAQPPZ010016829.1, on the reverse strand, counting down.
CAAATCTTGGTAAGGTTATCTGATTAGCAGCCATCATTTTTAGAGTGGGTGGAATGGCAACACTAAGGTATGTCAAAAAATATGGAAGCATGGGAGCGAATAGGTATGACTGATGATATGACAAAGCACTCATCATGGGAATATGAGGTGTCATAGCTTGATTCCTCATGGAAAATTTATTGTAAGGGCCATATTGCCCTAACATGGGAAATTGAGGCATAGTGCCACCTTACAATGTCATTTATTGCTCCATAGTCATGGCTTCAGCATAGGCTAAGGCCAGTGTTGTAACTTAAGGCTTTTTCCTGGTAAAAATGGTTGTCATCGGATCTAAGGTTGTGAGGTATAATTGCAACACCATAGCAACGTCTATTGTAAAGTGACGAGTCATGTTTATGTAAAGCTTTTAGAATATAGCATTAAATGTTCTGATAGGTTCATTAGGATACCTCTTGCATGACATGAATTCGTTATACATGATGGTAGGATATAACAATGACCTAAATTGATTAACAAAGGTAGTTTCCAACTGGGCCCAAGATGTAATAGACCCTACAGGAATATTCTTGTACCATTCATGAGCCATTTGGTCAAAGCTATTAGCGAAGAGTCAACAAGTGATGTCTTCATGACTGACTCCCTGCCTAATCATATGGTCCTTATAAATTTGAATGTGCTCTTCAACTGAAATGGGACCATCATGGACAAACTTAGGGATAGACCTCTCAAGGTGCCTAGGTATGTCATGGACATCCCCAAGTATACTTAATGGAGAACTTTGGGTACCAAACCAGGGAACTAGTTGTTGTTGTTGCTATTTTTGGGCCATATTAACCAAAGGTAATGACCCTACTAAAGCAGTTGATACACTCGAGATGATGGATATGGGTACACTTGATGTAGCTCTTGTAGTGGAACTAATGGGTGCACATCCACTAAAGGTATTTATATTCAGAGGTCTCAGAGCTAGCCTTTACAAATCTTGGCAAAGCATCTCTAAACCTAACATATCAGAAAGATCAAATGGGATTTTAATCTCCTAGATTTTGTACCTCGATTTCCTAGTTTCAAGAGAAATATTTTGAAAAATGGTTTCCTCAGTGGTTTTAGACATAGTAGCAATGCGTCTATGTGGGTCCATCTTGGGAAAACTCAAATCTATTCTATTAAGGCTTCTCACAAACTAGTCAAGAGTAAAATGTTGCACCTATAAACACAATACTGTTGAACCAAAACTGACCACATTAGCATTAGCAAAAAACTAAATCACAAAGCATAAAATAAGGTCCTCCTAGCACCAAATATGTTGAGTGTATATTTTTTCCCAATTGCAAAATACCACCACATGCAGAGTATTGAATAGAAAAATCTCTCTTGAAAAGAAACCAAATGACAAACATTCAACTTCTCCAAGGTTCTGGATAAATATCTAAAAGATTACAATACTACCAAAAATAATTCAATAATGCATGTGACCATAAACAAGGGGCATTTACTGGTTCTAAACAATGCTTAGTGATTTGAAAGATCTAACTAAAAATAAAAGCAATTCTTTTTAAGGTATTTTTAAATTGGTGCTACCCTGAATCCCTATTAGTAGAGTATTTTATCTTCATTTAAAAGGTTTCAAATGACAAAATGTGGAATTATCCACCTCATTTTAATGCATGTGCCTTTAATATGAAGTAAATTTTAGATAGTTGGCTTCATTTTATCTTCCTTATGTTGATGCCACTATCCTAATAGTGGTTAGTATAAGTTAGTAGGTTAGCAACGTTAGCAAAGTCAGCAAAGTTATCTTTCATTTCTTATCTTAGTTTAATGTGAAATAGTAGGTTAGTATCCCTCCTAAACCATGTGTTTTATCTAAAATCTTTAATGAAACTTGGAGGTGCAGAAATTTTGGAAAATGACCAGAATAGAAATAACTTGAAAGTTTAAAAATTTTGGAAATGGACCAAAAAAAATGAAACTAATAGGAAAATAGCAGAAATTCTAAAAAAAGGACCAAAATGGAAATGAAAGAAACTAAAATTTTGGATGGACCATAATGGAATGCTTGAATGCTTGAAATAAAACTTTGAGAACAGTAAATGAAATAAACATGTAAATTTGGTTAGCTAAAAAAGTCAAATTCTAAATTAGTTTAGCAAGCTCCTCCCTACAAAATCCCAAGTTATGAGGTAATCATAAAACAACCTAAATCAATGGACCTTCAACATAAGCACAATACCATTAAATCAAGTGTGAGACTCAAAGGAAACATAAATAAACTGCATAATCTTGACCTTCGCCTATTGCAACCCATTTCATGGCATAAGAAAATGGCTAGAAGTCACTAAAATGTAGAAATGATAAGACACTAAAAATGTTAGTTTTATGATAAAAACCCTCCTTTTGATTTTTCTCACAAAATTTTGCTACCCTCTCAAAACCTAAAAAATGCTCTTTCTTTATTGTTTTCTCATAATGTTACATCATTTCCAGTCCCCCTTCAAAAAGGTAGGATAGCAAGGTATAAATAATGCTTAGAAGTCATTTCACTTCATATTCTCTCACAACCAAAATAATGAATGGATATAAGAAAATAATCCATCATCATTTTCTATGATTTAATAAACATAACACTTCTAAACGTTATTTATTTTTAAAAAACTAACAACAAAAACATAACCCTGCATGACTCCTTATATCTCCCCTTTCTCTTATAAGCATTCTACCCAAGAATACCCCTTTACATCCATCAAACAAATGATAAAAGCATTAACTATACCTTATAACCCCTACAATTTTAGACCTCCTTTAAAACATTGAACGTGATCAAACCACATTCACATTAACTAAAATAATACAGGCCAATATTATTTAGCAAAACTTTCGTTGTCACTTTTTGAGGCCGAGACCCGATGGTATTTCTCCTAAGCCATACCAATGTGCCCAAGGACTGGGATGACATTCCCCCATCCTGGGCACTTTGGTTTCCACGTAACCAAACGAAACCATCACACTACCTATGTAGCCATGGCACTGTCCAACTTATGCAGCCATAGCACTGCTAATGATGCAGCCATGGTTTTTCCAAGGCTATGCAACCATAGTGTTTCCATCGTCATTATGGCACTGCCCAACCTATGCAACCATACCACTACCAAGACTACATAGCCATAGCACTGCCATCAACATCGTGGCATTGCAAAACCTATGTAGCCATGGTGCTACCAAGACTACGCAGCCATAGCGCTGCCATCATTGTCGTGGCACTACCAAACCTACGTAGCCATCGACACTACCATCGACGTCGTGGTGTTGCTAAACCTATGCAGCCATCGATGCTACCATTGACATTATGGTGATACCAAACCTACGTAGCCATCGATGCTACCATCGACATCGTGGTGTTACCAAACCTATGTATCCATGGCACTGTTCAACTCCCTACTCTCACACTCACATTGCCATAGCATAATGAAACATATGCAACACTAAAACCTTCCATGCTCTTCAATACCAGCCTTTAACTCTGTTAATTGGTGTCACAGGTTGCCCTAATAATGCTTCTTCCTTCCTTGTTCGATGGCATACCTCTTCCTCTTGGTTGTTTCACTGATAACTTTGATGCCTTTCATGTTGTTCTTCTGAAACCCTAATACCATCTTGGACCGCCTCTTCATGTTTTTCTTCTGAAACCCTAATGCCATCTTGGATCGCCTCTTCATGTTGTTCTTCTGAAACCCTAACGCCATCTTGGACCGCCTCTTCATGTTGTTCTTCTGAAACACTCATGCTGCCACAACGTTGAACGTTCTTGGACTAGCCACTCATGTCTTCGAATGTTTTCGAATAGCCACCATCGCCTTATCTACAATCAAATGAAACAACATTAAACTTTACCTTATCGTAAATATTATTATCACGTCTTTTATAAAGTACATTATAATAATATTATTATATAAAATATAATAATATTATTATAATAATAACATTTTAGAAGAATATAATCACAAAAATATTATTATAATAATAACATTATAATATAATCTTAAAAATATTACTATTATGTACATAATATAGTTAATGCAATTATATTAGGTAGATAATAGCATATGGGATTCTATCTCAATTTCTTTGTACCTTTTGTATCCTCTATTTGTTTTAGGTCAGGCCTTGCTTTGTTAAAAAAATTCCATCACCTTAGATAGTATGAAGAACATTAAACTCTTATTCATCAAAATGGATTTAAATTAATCCAAGCATTAATGCCTAGATTAAGTAATCATTAAATATCAAATAACCAAAGCAATTATAATCATTAAAACAAAACGGTCAAACATCCCTATTCTTACAAACCAAAAAAAACCAAAAATCTTTCATATCAAAATATGACAAGTGGGTCCCCAAGAATTTTGGGGTTGTTGTGGAAACTCCACAACACACACTAGCCCCTACACCATTTCTACATTTAGCACCATCAAAATGCATAACCCATGTTTCTTTGTTTCTTAGGGATTGATTAGAAATAGTAGGGAGTTTCTTTTCCAATTTAGTTGTGATGTTGTATGTACCCGTACCAATTCCAAATTGACTATAGTCTTATCTAAAAGGCAACTCATCTTCAATGTCTAGCTCTTCAATGTTTTCCACTAGCTCAAGTTCCTCCACAGGATTAAGATTGCACAGACCGTATTCAATATTTTCAATATGATAAGAAACTAGTTTCTCAAGTGTTATCCTTATCCTTTTTCCTTTGAAAGGGATTACCATGCTATAATAATCCATGTACATACATCCTCCTAGTTTTAAAATAAATTCTCTTGAGAGGCATAACCCAAAATAGGGTTCCAAGTCCACCACCACTATTTCCTACACCACTATTACCTCGGGAGCTCTGTGCAACCTCATCAGTACATATTTAATAACCCCAAATGTCTTGAAAGGTGTCCCATATAATTGCAACACTCCAGGACAAGACAAGGTATATTCCATACCCATTTCTTCATAGATCGCTTAGGCATAACTGTGGTTGATGCTTCTGAATCAATCATACAATTTTGGACTACCCATCCTTCCATTCTTAAGGATATGTAGAAATGGGGAGGTTTGTTTTTTTAGAACAATAGGTGTCATTTATTTCCTTTCTGGTGGTATACTAAGGATGGTGGTGGTTGGTCTATTTTGGGGATTTTTGCTGAGGTAAGCTTTAAGTAGGTCAATCTAGACCAAAATGAAAAGAGTATCATATAGGCTATCTTTTGATAGAATCCTTTTCATCTCCTCAACAATGTTGTACTTAGAATTGGTTAGGGATAGTCTTTCTAGTCATCTATCTGGCTCACCATATTTCCTTTTGTACTATTGGGTTGCCTCTAATATTTTTCTTTTGGTAATAGAGGGGAACCTGAGCCTTTCTTAATCCTCACCCTTGGATCTCATTCTGTCTCCTTTTGTTTCTCTTTCAGTATTTTTAGGGAGACTATCTGTCTTCTCCTTCCCTCTATCTTGAGGAATAGGAAAAGTGTCACTACTTTGAGGGGGGAAGTCAGCTTTCTTTTGATAAGGGACATATAATTTTCCCATATTTTGGAAGTCTACTTGTAAATATTTCTTTCCAGATATTGTCATAACAGCAATTGGGATTTCTTCCTCTAACTCTTTTCTGGCCATAATCTGATCTGGGTGCCATAACATATTAACCCTCCCCTTATGATTTCTTTTAGTTTGATCCATAGCTTGTTGAACATGGTTTTGATACATCACATAATATTGTGAATCATGGGGGTTATTGCATACCAAACACCAAACATTTACAAGAGTGGTATTTGTAGAACACTTCGACTCCTCATATCTTGCATTCACCTTAACCCCAGTACTATTACTAGGACCAAGCCTTTGATATTTGTTCACATATGGGAATATCCTTTGTTGTGACCTTTCATGATCTCTCTTTTCCATTTAATTCATTATTTTACTCAAAGTTTTCATGGTATTTTGTATATCTAGAATAGCAGACAATTCTTGAGAAGGTTGGGAAGGAAGGGGAGGAAAAGAAGGCGTAGAGGATACAGGTTTAGACCAAGGAATCGAATTCATTTGCAAATATGGAGATGGTAAATAAATGGGGTCCATGTATGAGGGCTTTGTGGATTGCTCATGGCCACTATTGGTTTCTGAGTTATAGGGCAACACGATTTTGGGGGGAATTCTTCCCACATTGATTAGGATATTTTCAACATGAACGGTTGCATTATAAAGTTGGGGGAAGGTTTCTACTCCATATTATTGTGTTTGCAAACCTAGCTCTGATCCTAGGGCCTGAATATAATATATATAAGCCAAAAATGTAGTTGGTCTAGCAATGGGGGGAATTATCTTCCATGTTCAGCTAAATCTCAAATTAAAATCTGAGACGGTTTCTTACTGGGTTTTTTCCATGGCTGTAAATTGATTTAGCAGAGAAAAGGGATCAACATATTTATTAATTATTCTATGAATGGCTCATCCAATGATTGCCATGAAGTGATAGAATTATATTCCAAAGTTCTAAACCAATACAATATGTTTCCATGAAAGGATAGGGCTATAATTTTGACAATAATATTTTCTTCTTTTATGTTGTGGATTGCTGCCAGATTCAAGATATCTTGGTAGTGCTCGTAAGTTGTTTTCCCAAATCCATCATACATGGGGGTTTCCTTAGAACATCCTAGGGAATGGCATCCATTTGGGCTAATCTAAGGGGCTCAGTTGAATCCTAGTTAGGGCACTTCTAAAGTGGCTAATTAGGAGCCACATTATGTGCCATATTTTTGGCTGCAAGTCTTCTTGGGGGAACTGTTGGGTTTTCTTCCAAAAGCTCTTCTTCTTCAATAAAATATTGATCCAAACTTCTGATAACAGCAACCCCTCTCTAAGGTAATTCACAATGAAAGAAATAATCGAGGTTTTTCCTCTTGAAATACCTAGTATACATGAAGGGGTATTGGTCTACAATACTTTTTCAGGATCTTCTGACCAGGAAGTCACCAAGTGAACTTTCTTTTCTCCACTAAAAAGGTCAAGACAATTCACCCAATCTTGATTCCTTTGGGTTGAGATAACAATAACTCTTTATATGGGTTGTGTGTTCCTTGTGAACTTGTCCCACAGGGCGTGCCAAAAATTGTTGGGAACTAAATTGCACCAAGTTTTCACTTAGTACTACGGTTGCCTATCTTCCTACTTTCTGTCCAGACTTGCACCCAATAGCTATAGCTCAACACTCAACATTGGATGGACCAAAATAGGGATTTTTGATCCAACCTTTAGAGTAGGTTGGTTCCTTGTCAACTTAGAAAGTTGTTGACACAATCATGCTCACTTAGGGTTTGGAGTTTAGGGTAATATAAGGTTAGTGTTAGAGAGATGTAGATAACAATGGAAAGATAGGTTAACATCATTGCACTACCATAAAAATCTCCCAAAAAACCATACTAAGGACATACATTCAGATCAACCTTTATCTCAGAATATATCATTTCATATACTAAGCACAATAGATAAATGTTGCATTTAGCAATTTCAATATCCATGGAATGATAATCCAAATAACAGAATTCACCAAACACTTAGATTTTATGGAAATATACTTCCTAACCACATAGAAGGAATTCAAAAGTAGATTTCAATTACTTATAACAACTAGTAATCCAAAATAGGCACAAACTAACCATATAAGTATTTACATAAATGCAACTATGAAATCTGAACCTCTGACATCAAGCATGAGAACACAAACTTGAGGCGAAGATCAATGTATTGCTTCTTTCATTCAACTCTTCAAGAATATTTATAATGGTACAGGCAAACACGCTAGAGCCGACCCTTCATAATGAGGGTTCAACCTCTACTTATAGTTTTCTTATTACAATAATCAAGAAACAATACACATAATATTGTTACAACAGTACAACAAATATTTTAGCTGGCATCAGCTCATTGGTCCGTCCTCTAGGAAATCAACTGGAAGAAACTCTGCCATGACAGCTTAGGGTCTCTACAAATTGCTGATTACTCAATGGAACTGAAGCTCAGGCCATTAAAGATCACGCTTTTCCATCGATCCTTCTTGGGAGTGAATTACCATCGTCGATCTATAATTGCCTCTGGTTTGATCTTCTTGGAAACCCTTAACACTTCATATTTGGGTTGACTGTTATAATTTTGATACAATAATATCTTTTAAACAACCAAGATTTGGTAGGTTAACCTCAATCGTTGATCTTCTTCATCACCTTATTTAGATTCAATTCAGCACAAGCTAAATGCCATTCCCCTTTAAAAATGATGACATCGTCTTTCATATCAGAAATAGCAGAATCTCCAATCCGGACCTCTGAACCTCAAATCCGCTTCAGAATATTAATCTTCAGCATTATATTCTTCAATCTGAGTTCGGAGCTAGTCACATACTTCTTCTGCCATGAATCCACACTTTTGTTATTCTGCCACCCCGTCTTATCTTCATTCCAAAAAGGGAAGACTTGTTCATTCCTAGAATCACCATTCCACACTTTTCTATCGCTGATGTCATCATATATTAGGAACTTTTGCATATTTGATATTTTTCTTCATTTCAGAGCCAGATTAAAGTCACCCAGAATCGCTCCAAACATGAAAACTTTACTAACTACTGAGTGGATTCATATCTTTTGACCTGGTCCTGGATAAAAGCATACTGCAAGGTTCATGGAATGATGATTTTATCACTTATTCAAATTTATACAAAATTTTACTAAGTATGTGGCCATTTTGGGCCTACAAGTACAAGGTAAAATAAGGAGTTCAATATTTAGATGTTAATTTTAAATATTATGAAGAGGTTCAAAAAGGTTTAAAAGAAAGACAAATTTTGGAGGCATTGGACAAAGATTTTAAAAAGAAAATCATGTGACAAAGGTTTACAAGCAATATATTATAATATTTAAAACCTAAGGTTTAAATATTATAATAAAAATAAATTTGAATTTAAAAGGCACCAATTCAAATTCAAATGGTGGAAATAAAATAAAGCATAAATGTCTTTATAAAAATTTGAATTGCATATTTAAGGAGGAAAAATAAATCATTAAACATGGTGATGAATGATGCACGATTCACTCCATTTTATTTTCATTCATTGAGGGTAGAGAGAAGAAAATATATCACACATTGTTCAAATTAGGGGCAAAGGCCTAAAAAGGAGGTAGCATACAAGTTATCCCAACTGCATGCCTAGCCCAGGCGGCATGCAGACCTTTTGCAAGGCATTAGAAAAAAAGAGGTTACGGGTTGTTGTGGCTGATCCACAACACACCCCAAAATTGGGGACCCACCTTTTTGCAGGCTTTCAAAGAAAATCTCAGTCACCCAGATGCTAAAAATCAAGAAAAAGGGGCAAAATTGCACTAAGGAAAGAAAGTGTCGCGATATCGCGACATGTCGCTCTGTCACGGCCGAAAGTTGTCGCGATATCGCGACATGTCGCTCCATCGCTGGCAAAAATGAAAATTTGTCGCGATATCGCGACATGTTGCTCCGTCGCTGCCAGAATGAAAAAGTGTCGTGAAATCGTGACACGTTGCTCCGTCGTGGCCCAAGCAGGAGAGAGAAAGACAAAATGAAATTTGTCGCGATTTCGTGACATATTGAGCTACCACTGCTTGGGAATGAAAAGTGTCACGATTTCGCAACGTGTTGCTACAGAGGTTGTACGGATGAAAATAGCGTAGTGATTTTGCGACATGTCACGTTTTCGCTGTCGAATGCAACAAGGGCAGCCCGAAGCAAGATGGCGTAGCGATTTCGTGACGTAAAGTTGGCAAGGTGCAATGAAGTGAAAATGGTCGCGATATCGCGACAGAAAGCAACAAAGCATGCCGAAGAAGAGAAACATCATGAAATCGTGACAACATTGAGCGAAGAGGCATGAAGTGTGAAAAGCGTCGTGAAATCGTGACAAGATCGAGCGAAAGGGTCCAAAGCACAAAAGCGTCACGAAATCATGACAGAAACGAGCGAAAGGGCACAGAATGAAAAATCATCATGATTTCACGGCAGGTTGTGGCCCAGTTGTACGGAATGGAAAGGACGTTATTGATATCGCAACAAAAATCAGCAAAGGTGCATGAAGCACAAAAATGGTCGTGAAATCGCGATAGAATCGACAGGAAGGCATGAAGCACGAAAATGGTCGTGAAATCGTGACAGAAAGCAGCAAAGCAGTACGAAATGAAAAAGCGTCGCGATTTCATGATGAAAAGCTGGCCGAGGGCACGAAGTGAGAAAATATCACGATTTCACGACAGCATGCAGCGAAGGTGCCCGAAATTGAAAAAACGTCACGATTTCGCGACAGGCTGCGGGAAAATGGTACGGAACGAGAAAGGCGTCACGATTTCGTGACATGTCACATTTTCACGGTGATAGCAAGGGGCAACGTTGCATGCTATTTTTGGTCACGATTTTCATGGAGCCATTACAGAATGTCTTGGAAACACAGAACACGTGGCATACAGGTGTCAGAGTTGCAGAAGCGTTACATGCAACGGAAGATTTCACACGTTTCGGCATCGAGCATGAATCAAAAGCAACGAAAAGGTGGGGAATTTGAAAGGTCGCATGCTGGAAGGTGAAACGAAGCGACACAAGGAGAACCGAAGAGCCGTTTCAGTTAGTATAAAATCAAAAGCACGGATTGATAGAGGGGTTGGAAATTGTTGCTTGCAGAGTTGCAGAGACAAGGGCTTCATGCCATTCTAGGCCTGCACTTGGGCAATTTCCTTCATTTGTTCTAGATTTGTAATACCTGGAACATTCTGTTATTGTAATTGATATACCATTTTAATACAGAAATAATAGAGAGTTGACATCTTATTGATAAGAAAGGAGGAGTCATTATGCATGCAAGATTTAATGTTTTATTTTCCCTTTCAGATTTCTAGGCTTTTAGGTGAAGTTTAATGCAAATGTTTTTGGTTGCTTCATGCGAATGCCTAAAATCTGAAATTGCAGTAAAAACCCCAGAAACCCGCACCTAGCTTATCTGGATTGTGCGAATTTGCGGGTTCAATAGGTTAGGTTGCATGCGAGAAAACCTCATTATCTTCGGTTTTGTCAATTTGAGATGACGAGCATTACGGATGTAGTTTAGTTTTATTTCTCTTTATTTGCATTTCTTTTTATTTCAATCCTTTATTTCATTCCTGTATTTTTTTACGAGTCATTTAAATAAATAACTGAAAGCTCATCAAAATCCAAGATTAGAATAGATTTATTCATTTTGAGTCCATTGTAAATTCAAATTAAAGTAAACTACAGTGCCCCTTGTTAACATCCACTTGCAACCCTAAGGTGTTCCCAGCATTTACATTTGAACAGCATCATTGGTGAACAAAGAATCAGCATAACGGGAACCTTGGAGAAATTACTTTCTTTGCAAGCAGAGGATTTTGGGACTCAGATCCTATCGGAGAGTGTGCTTTCACAATTGGGTGAAAACACCACTCAACAGATTGGCGCTAGAAGGAGGGCCCGAATTGGTTTACTTTATTTTTGATTTCATACATGAGTAATATCTTTTTGATTTAATTTTCAAATCATCTTTTAAAGCTCACAAACAGCTAAACTGCAGCTTTTGTTTTCTTTTGTTGCAGGTTTTGCTTTGAAATAATCGAGGGTTTCATCAGGAAGGCTGGACCCACCGCGTCGTATTGCGACCAGGTCCCAAACAAGCTGGAGAAACCATTTTTCATGACCTTACTGGTACTCCCAAGAGTAAAACCAAGCAAGTCGTAAGTTCACCAGTCACAAAAGACCTATTTTCTTCGGGAACATCGAGTGGACCTACGCCAGTAATATCAGTTGCCCCTAGTGTGCCTATAGTCAGTAATATTTCTACTGCTATTGTAGGTTTGTCTTCATCAATTTTGAGTCAAATGGCTCAAGCTCCAGCAACTCCTTGGTATGGAGCTAACAATACTCCTTTGAATATTGTTGGGGATATCCATGAAATCCCCAAGAACATTGAAATATTTCTGCCTAAATACAAACCAGATGGCCCAAGAACAGCAGAAGAACATATCCAAGCCTATAGGGATGTTTTAATTAGGCTACAAGTTCAATATGAAGATGTGGCCTGCAGACTTTTCCCCATGAGCTTAGATCCAATAGCATATGAATGGTATATATGCTTGCCAACTGGTTCAATCACTTCTTGGACACAAATGGAAAATGCCTTTGTTAATCAATTTAGGTCACCCTTGGATCCCGCAACTATTTACAATCAGTTTATTACATGCAAAAGGGGCCAAGGGGAACCGATCAGAATGTTTAATCAGAGATTCCAAAAGTGCTATAACAGAGCAGTTCGGCATTTTGCCATCGATCCCGTAGTGGCTTTACAGATATATTTTGGGGCATTGGACCCCATGACAGCCATGTTTGCAAGACGCAATCCTCAAGTCACCACGCTCGCTTTGGCCTATAATGAAGCCATGACTATCGAGCAGCAAATGACACCACAAGGCTACGGGTTTACCCAGATGCCTATGATGGGACAGTATGCTCCATATGGTCAAGCTCCCTTGGCAAATCAAATCATGGCACCTCAAGTGCCAAGCATGAACGCCTTCCCATATCAGCAGTCGTATCCACCAGCCCCGGCATATGCACCCATTCCAATCCAACCAATCACATCCATTCCACCTGTCCCTGCATTTTTGCAGAATAGTCAATCAACTATGCAAGGAACTAGCCAAGTCAATCCTCAAGCCATAGTTCCTTTTCCAAATCCAACCCCGATTCAAAGTGTCAATCCATACGGGAATCAAATTCCTCAGAACCCGACCCAAGTTTTGAATCAAGACCCCATCAATTATGCGAATCCAACGGGGGTTAACAACAATGTGATTCCACCGAAGGAGATTTATTCAGAAGTCGAAGAGCTCAAGAAATTAGTTCATAAACTGAGCAATGACAGGGTTCAACAGTAGAAGTATGAGTCCCATGCCCCTCACCCAAATCAAAATTTTAACAATAGAGGGAGGCACTGGAACACCAAGCCAAACAATGGGGGAGTTCCCGCTCCCATTGCTAATCAACTAGATACTTACGTAGGACCTAGCCAATCCAATTATCTTTTGAATCTTTCAGATTTGGCATGGGAAAGGGGTGCCAGGTTGCACAACACAAAAGAACACAATGAGAGGAATTGTCCTGAGATTGCTAGATACACTCATTGTCTTCAGGCACAAGTTGATGATTTGGAACTGGTATCAAATGAGGGTCCACCGCAACATCATGATGATAATATTATGGTGATGGAAACTATATACCATCAAGAAGGTGAGAGTGAGGAAGAAGAAGACGAAATTTTGGAACAGGAGGTGCAAGCTTTTCGAGATTTCAGAAAGGGGAATCATGGATACCATTTGAGAAGTAAATCTAAAGCCCCTAAAACCTCATCAACACCTCCAAACAATTCTATTCTTCCTCCAGATACTAAGGCAAATAATAATCCTCCCCCTCCACTCAGAAGAGAAATGTCTAATGACGTGCAGAAGACAGTCAAATTCGAAAAACCAAACTATGACATAGTGGAGGATCTAAAGAAGTCCAAATCTAGCCTTTCATTCTTGGACGCGGCTAGATTGCCTGGCCAAAAGGAGGCGTTGATAAAGGCTCTGAACTCACCTGATCAAACGTGGAAAGGAAAAGGAGTTGAATCCCATCTGATTTTGCGAAAGGAGAGAAGGGATGTCCCACCATTCTTACTGACTCTGAGAATTGCGGGTAAGAATTTGCATAACTGTTTGGTGGACACAGGTGCCACGAGCAACCTCATGCCTTCGGAGATATGCCAAATGCTTGGTCTGCAACTTGTCTCATCCAAATGCAAAGTCCTACAACTAGATAGATCAGAGGTAAATGTGGTAGGGACTCTATATGATGTCAAGATTCAATTGAATTCTGAACCCAGGGTCCAGCAGGTTGTAGACATTCTGGTGGTTAATATCCCAAGTAGGTATGGAATGTTACTTGCGAGGGATTGGATGAAAACTTTGAATGGCTATTTTTCAACAGACTGCTCACATATGTGGCTACCATGGAAGGGAATTGCAAACCAAATCAGAGTGGAAAATGAACCGAGGCTTAAGGAGATTATAACAGATTTTAACAAGCCGAATGAAGTTCAGTTTTTTGAGCCAGAACTAGGAGTTTATGCACTTGATGTTGAGGAAGCTGCTGAAGAGCCTAAAGAGGAGGCGTGTCATGGTGGCTCTTCTGAGGAAAATGATTACACGTGGTTGCTCAGGTTCGATGGATCAAAATCTAGACAGGGAGGAGGAGTTGGAGTCGAGCTCACTGGTCCAGGAGGTAAACCATTATTAGCTGCTTATAGACTGCAATTTCCTTGCACGAACAATGTGGCAGAATACGAAGCATTGATCTTTGGTTTACGTCTAGCATTGAGCAAGCATGTTAAATGCTTGAAGGTTTTGGGAGATTATGAGTTGGTAGTCAAGCAAATCAAAGGACAGTATACGTGCCGTGACAGGAGACTAAGCCTTTATAGAACTAGGGTTATGGACCTCATGGAGGAGTTCGATGCGTTCAATATAGCCCTTATTTCTAGAAAAGGAAATCGAATAGCAGACTCTCTTGCAGTCATCGCGGGCATGTTAAACCCGGTTGATATAAAAAGATGTAAAAAATTTTCCATTGAACTGGTTCCTTGTCCATCAATACCCGATAATGTAAAGAATTTCCAGGTTTTTGAAAGTGACAGACACATTTTCAAATTTGTCACGAACTCGGGTATTTTTGAAAATCAGGTGATTGATGAGGAGCAAAGGTGGCAGGATGAAACAGAGAATGAAATTGAAGCTGCGTATCAATCCAACAAAATTCCTAAAGACGTGGTTTCATTGGAAAAGATGTTCGACATGGGATGCAAGACCAAGAAAGGAAAAAGAGTCCCACTCCCTAAAGATGCATGTGATTCAATTAATCTAGGGAGTGGAGACAATCCAAAGGAGGTGTACATTGCAAAGGCATGTACAGATGAAGAAAGGAGCAACATAATGCAGGCATTGAAGCATTACATAGATTGCATTGCTTGGAATTACAATGAGCTGAAGACATACAACCAAGACATTATCACACATACCATCCCTTTGAAGCCAGACTCCAAGCCTTTTAGGCAAAGACAGCGAGTTGTTAACCCGCTATTGGAGCCTTTGATCGAAAAGGAGGTCAAAATATTATTGGAAGCGAAAATCATTTTTCCTGTTAGGCACTCAACCTGGGTTGCTAACCTCGTTCCAGTGAGAAAAAAGAGTGGAGAGATTAGGCTGTGCATAGATTTTTGAAATCTTAATAAAGCCTCTCAAAAGGATAATTATCCATTGCCATCAATTGATGAAATTCTACAAATGGTAAATGGATCTGAAATGATGTCCTTTCTCGATGGGTATTCTGGATACAACCAAATTCTTATACATCCAGATGACGGGATGAAAACAGCCTTCACCACCAAGTGGGGGACATTTGCATATAAGAGAATGCCATTTGGTCTGTTGAATGTTGGTGCAACATTTCAACGCGCCATGGATTATGCATTCAAAGGGCTCATAGGCAAATGTATCATCGTGTATGTGGATGATATCCCAGTTTTCTCGAAGAAGAGAGAGGACCATGTCAAAGATTTAAAGAAAGTGCTTCAGAGATGCAGAGAACATGGAATTTCCTTAAATCCCAAAAAGTGCATTTTCGAAGTAACAGAAGGAAAATTGCTTGGTCACATCATTTCAAAAGAGGGCATATCCATCGACCCGAAAAGGATACAAGCTATCCAGAACTTACCTCTCCCGAGTAGTAAAAAAGAATTGAGATCTTTCTTTGGGTGAGTTAATTTTGTGAGGAAGTTTATCTCTAGCTTTGCTGAGATAGCCAAACCTACGAACAAGATGCTCAAGAAATATGTGGATGTAAAATGGAGCGAGGAAAGTAGGGTGGCCTTCCAGAACATCAAAGATGCCATTTCCAGAGCCCCTATCCTTATAAGTCCAGACTACTCCAAGCCTTTCTATATTTATGCTTTTGCATCAGAACACTCCTTTGCGAGTGTCTTAACCCAAAAATGCGAGGATAGTGCCGAAAAACCCATAGCATTTTTAAGTGCCCCCCTAAAAGATGCTCAATTAAGGTATTCAATCCTTGATAAGCAAATGTACGCACTTTTTAAAACGGTGAAAAAATTTAGGCATTACATTGTGCACAGCAGAGTTATTGCCATCGTGCATGACTCTGCTGTTAAGACCATGTTTTTACAAAATGAACTAGGTGAGAAAAGAGGGAAATGGATTTCCACCATCCAAGAATTTGATCTCGAAATCCAACCTATGAAACTAGTTCGAGGACAGGGACTGGCGAAGGCGATCGCAGAAAATAATCCGCAGATAACATGCCAATACTCGAATACAGAATACATTGCTAAGGATGACTGGTATGTTGATATTGTGCAATTTTTATTGAATGGTAAGTGTCCTTCTAATTTGAATTCAACCCAGAGAAGAGCTTTAAGGCTTAAGTCTATAAATTATCTGATGAAATCTGGTGTTCTTTACAGGAAGAATCATGAAGGAATCTACCTGAGGTGCCTGAACAAAGAAGCTGCCAGGGTGTTGCAGGAATTTCATGGGAAACATGGAACTGGTCATGGTGCGGCAAATGCTACAGCGCATCAAATCCTGAGAGCAGGATACTACTGGCCACATATTTTCAAAGATGCACATGCCCATGTACGATCTTGTCATATCTATCAAGTGGCTGCCAATAGAGAAAGAAATGCAGCCATGCCGTTACAACCTGTAGTTGAAATGAGACCATTTGCACAGTGGGGACTAGATTTTATTGGGGTTATTAACCCAAATTCATCTGATTCCCATAAATTCATATTGACAGCTACAGATTACTGTACAAGGTGGACAGAAGCGATTCCTACTAAACATGCCACCACAGACGTTGTAATTAAATTCCTTGAGGACCAAATTATAACAAGATTTGGAATGCCCGATTCTATTGTCAGTGACAATGGTAAAGCTTTTATTTCTACACAATTTGCAGATTGGGCATATGATAACAAAGTGAGCTTAAAGTTTGCATCTAATTATTATCCTCAAGGAAATGGTTTGGCCGAATCTTCAAATAAGAATTTGTTGAATACCATTAAGAAGTTCTTTGGAAAAGAACCCTCGGGATTGGCACGACCAATTGAAGTTTGCCCTTTGGGCGAGATAGGACAGAGTGAAAGAATCCATAGGGAATACTCCCTATCATTTGGTCTATGGGCAAGACCCGATATTTCCTGCAAATTTGAAGTTGCAGACCTTACATTTCATACAAGAGTATTTGGGGACAGATGATCAAGTTGAAGCCAGGTTAAGTCATTTGCTGCATCTTGATGAAAAGAGAGAAGAAGCCATGAATCACATGAATAAACACCAGGAAGTTATCAAAAGGTGGTTTGACAGAAGGGCCAAAGTTAAGTCATTCAGAATTTCAGATTTGGTATTACTATGGGACAAAAGACATGAGGAAAAAGGGAATCATCAAAAGTTTGATTGTCTTTGGTTAGGCCCATATCAGATTTCAGAGATTCTTGGGAAGAATACCTTCAGGCTAAAAACTTTAGAAGGGAGAGATTTTATGCTACCGGTTAATGGGCAGATTTTAAAGCATTATTTTAGCCCTTAGGTTGTGAGATTTTGATATTATTCTTTTGGTTTTGGTGGAGATTTTCGGATTTTGTTTTCATTGTTTAGGATTGTTAGTCTAGCTAGGATTTTGGTTGTGGATTTGATTTCAATTGACATGTTTTGTTTATTTTGATAAAAAATAAAAATAAAAATAATAAAAATATATATATATAAAAAAATTGAGATGTCAACTTATGCTTAAGATTAGGAGAATATGAAATATTGGAATTGTCTTGTAAAAGCTCCACAAGTAACACAAACATCTTAAGTTATATTGTTTGATTTTGTGATGCATGAAGGAGTCAGTTTTGCATGACAAATATTTCATTTGCAATTCAAGAGATAATGCATTCATGTTACATCTCACTTTACATATACATTCCATCTTAGTTGCATATGCATCTTAGGTACAAATCATTAAAGTATGTCAATCCCTCTTAGGGTTGTGTTATAACATAAATGTAAGAAGAATCCTAAGGTTGGAAGCTGAGTCTTGAGATATCTAGAACCAAGCACGTCTCATACATTAAAAAGGATCTTGAGCAAAATGATCAAAACCTAACTTGGAAGAAAAGGTTGGGCGAAAGAAGTTTTTCATGTCTATCCTATTATGCAACATGATCCTTAAAACAGTGGTTTTGACCACTTCCATAGAGCTTAAAGCCTAAAATCGAGTAGTAAGGATAGGGTTAAATCCTCATCGAACTTAGGTTGAGGATCCAATTCCCCAAAGCTTTGATTTGACCTACATGGAGTAGTAAGGATAGGGCATAAATTCTCATCTCGCTTAGGTTGAGAATCCGATTCCCCAAAGCTCTTATGTCTCATTTCATAATAAATCTTGGATTGTAAGGATCGTACTATTTGTCCTCTGCAAAGGATGGGTAGTCATCCCCAAGGTCTAAGCGAAAAAATTAATATTTTCCATTTACATCTAAAGTTTGGATTGGAAGGATCGTACTACATGTCCCTAGCAAGGATGGGTAGTCATCCCCAAGGTCCAAGAAGTAAAAAATAAATTTTTCCCATCTCATATTTATATTGGATTGGAAGGATCGTACTACTTGTCCTCTGCAAAGGATGGGTAGTCATCCCCAAGGTCCAAAGAAATGAAGATAAGTTTTGGATTGTGGGGTTAGATATGCCCATGCATGGCAACATGTCTTGTCTAAAAAACAAGACCACTGATTGTCCAAAGGGTTAGACTAGCATGACCATTTCTTCCATAATTGGTTTAATTATTTTGCTCAAAGTGAGGTAATGAACTCTAAATCAGAATAGTAAGGATAGGGTTAAACTCTCATCTCGGTTGGTTGGGAGTCTGATTCCCCAAAGTTCTGATTTCACATTCACTCGCACATGGGTTCAAGATAGTAGGGACTCATAACCAACTTTGGGATATAATAAGGCAATTAATTAGTGGATCCTAAGAGGGTTTGGCAATCTTGAATGTTTGTACATGATACTAGAAGAAGGACTATGCATTTTATAAAAGCGAGATCTCCTAGCATATTCATTAGGTTACACAAATCATTCACAATCTCATATATGCATTCATGCAAAACTGACAATGGAGTGTGGATCAATTTCAAATGATAGGGAAAGAAATTCATTGCACACACTGAGCTAATACTTGATGATTCTGATGATTCATGTACTTCCGATCTTTGGGCATTTGTTTATATTGCTTATGTGCTAACACATGTTTTCGAGTTTGTGATATGTTTCGAGGTTGGGTTCTCACTAAAATGCTCAAGAGCATTTGACAGCAGAGTCGCCATTTGTTGTGGCTGATCCACAACACACCCCAAAATTGGGGACCCACCTTTTTGCAGGTTTTCAGAGAAGATCTCAGTGGCCCAGATGCTAAAAATGAAGAAAAAGGGGCAAAATGCACTAAGGAAAGAAAGTGTCGCGAAATCGCGACATGTCACTCTGTCGCAGCCAAAAGTGTGTCGCGATATCGCGACATGTCGCTCCGTCGCTGGCAAAAATGAAAAGTTGTCGCGATATCGCGACATGTCGCTCCGTCGCTGCCAGAATGAAAAAGTGTCACGAAATCGTGACATGTTGCTCCGTCGCAGGCCCGAGAGGAGAGAGAAAGGCAAAATGAAATTTGTCACGATTTTGCGACGTATTGAGCTACCACTGCTTGGGAATGAAAAGTGTCGCGATTTCACGATGTGTTGCTACAAAAGTTGTACGGATGAAAATAGCGTAGCGATTTTGCGACATGTCGCATTTTTGCTGCCGAATGCAACAAGGGTAGCCCGAAGCAAGATAGCGTAGCGATTTCGTGACGTAAAGTTTGCAAGGTGCAATGAAGTGAAAATGGTCACGATATCGCGACAGAAAGAAACAAAGCATGCCGAAGCGGAGAAACGTCGTGAAATCGCGACAGCATTGAGCGAAGAGGCATGAAGTGTGAAAAGTGTCGCGAAATCATGACAAGATCGAGCGAAAGGGTCCAAAGCACAAAAGCGTCACGAAATCGTGATAGAAATGAGTGAAAGGGCACAGAATGAAAAATCATCACGATTTCACGGTAGGTTGCGGCCCAGTTGTACGGAATGGAAAGGGCGTAGCGATATCGCGACAAAAATCAGCAAAGGTGCATGAAGCACGAAAATGGTCACGAAATCGTGACAGAATCGACAAGAAGGCATGAAGCACGAAAATGGTTGCAAAATCGTGACAGAATCGACAGGAAGGCATGAAGCACGAAAATGGTCGCAAAATCACGACAGAAAGCAGCAAGGCAGTACGGAATGAAAAAGCATCACGATTTCACGACGAAAAGCTGGCCAAGGGCACGAAGTGAGAAAATGTCATGATTTAGCGACAACATGCAGCGAAGGTGCCCAAAATTGAAAAAACATCATGATTTCATGACAGGCTATGGGAAAATGGTACGGAGCGATAAGGGCGTCATGATTTCGTGACATGTCACGATTTCGCGACATGTCGCGTTTTTGCGATGACAGTAAGGGGCAGCGTTGCATGCTATTTTTGGTCACAATTTTCATGGAGCCGTTACAGAATGTCTTGGAAACACGAGACACGTGGCATACAGGTGTCAGAGTTGCAGAAGCGTTACATGCAACGAAAGATTTCGCACGTTTCGGCATCGAGCATGAATCAAAAGCAACGAAAAGGCGGGGAATTTGAAAGGTCGCATGCTGGAAGGTGAAACGAAGCGACACAGGGAGAACCGAAGAGCCGTTTTAGTTAGTATAAAATCAAAAGCACGGATTGATAGAGGGGTTGGAAATTGCTGCTTGCGAGTTGCAGAGACAAGGGCTTCATGCCATTTTGGGCCTGCACTTGGGCAATTTCCTTCATTTGTTCTAGATTTGTAATACCTGGAACATTCTGTTATTGTAACTGATATACCATTTAATACAGAAATACAGAGAGTTGACATCTTATTGATAAGAAAGGAGGAGTCATTATGCATGCAAGATTTAATGTTTTATTTTCCCTTTCAGATTTCTAGGCTTTTAGGTGAAGTTTAATGCAAATGTTTTTGGTTGCTTCATGCGAATGCCTAAAATCTGAAATTGCAATAAAAAACCCCAGAAACCCGCACCTAGCTTATCTGGATTGTGCGAATTTGCAGGTTCAATAGGTTAGGTTGCATGCAAAAAACCTCATTATCTTCGGTTTTGTCAATTTGAGATGACAGCATTCTGGATGTAGTTTAGTTTTATTTCTCTTTATTTGCATTTCTTTTTATTTCAATCCTTTATTTCATTCCTGTATTTTTTTACAGTCATTTAAATAAATAACTGAAAGCCCATCAAAATCCAAGATTAGAATAGAGTTATTCATTTTGAGTCCACTGTAAATTCAAATTAAAGTAAACTACAGTGCCCCTTGTTAACATCCACTTGCAACCCTAAGGTGTTCCCAGCATTTACATTGAACAACATCATTGGTGTACAAAGAATCAACATAACAGGAACCTTGGAGAAATTAGTTTGTCATAATTTCTTTGCAAGCAGAGGATTTTGGGACTCAGATCCTACCGGAGAGTGTGCTTTCACAATTGGGTGAAAACACCACTCAACACGGGTTCAAGGTACGGTGTGTTTGTTTTGCTTGAAGTTTTGTTGAAGAAATAAATATCTATGAAAGAAGATGTCAAGTAGGAGGTTGTGCATTATGGTTTTGTATGGGCAGCTAGCCCATGCAGTAGCCTATCTTGCGCTAGGGCACTGGTGAAAAAGAGGTGACAGGTTCGAGTCACGGTGGCTATGTTGGTAAGGGAAATTTTTTTATTAAAATTTTTTATAAGGTATAAGATATGAGCAACACTTGTTTGCATTAGGGAGACATAAGGTTTATTTGGATTGGTTGAATTTTTGCATGATTGATTGAAATCAAAGGTACTGTGTGAGTGGTTATATTTCATATTCTATATGTGTGACTTGATAAGGTTGAAAATAACTTTTGAAAAGTAGGATCTATAAGGTGTATAAAGTTGAATTAATATTGTAATTTGCACATAGGGTTATTGAGTGATATAAGGTACACTGTGGTGTATTGAAAATTATTTATTTGTGAAAGGAGTTATAAGGTATTATTGTGGTTTAATTATTGTTTGCATTTTGCATGGTGAAAGAAAATTTGAAGGGTTTGGTTCTTTGTTAAAAATAATTTTTTTTGGAAATCAGAAGGAGCTATAAAAGCATTATATTCAATATTTTTGAGCATATATTTTGAGAAAGGATTTAGAGATCTACAAATAATTTTTGAAGTGGCACATTATTTTTGAGATAGGATTTGAGAGCACATCTTCTTCAAGACAGAATTTAAAGGTATGATTTTTTAACTCTTCAAGATGAATTGTTTGAAAGGAATATATTAAGGTGGAGTTATAAGGATTAATTTTATGTGCATTGTTGGAAATATATGAGTTAGGTTTGAGATCAAGTTGTGCTTTATATTTAAAATAATTTGGGAACACTTATGCTAGGGTTTGAGAACAATTATGCATATTTGTTGAATGAATTTATGAAGCATTTGGGCATTGGTTTGAGTGACATTGGAAGTGAATGTGAAACTTTAAGAAGTTAGATTTGTGAAGCAAGTGTGTTCATTGGTTCTGATTTTGGGAAATGCATAAGAAGGTCAACTACTAAGTGTGATACTAAAAATATATTGTGAATGCAAATGAATGTGAGAAAAACATATTGATTGGGTTTAAAGCATATCATTCTCTATATGTTTATGAAGAAAAAGAATTTTGCATAGAATATGACTGAATTGCCTAATTGAAGAATGTATTTCTTAAAGAGATATAACCATTATTTTGAGCATCATTTGTGTGCAAGTTTTGGGAACGTTTTGAGTAGGTGTGAGCTTTATCGTGAGTTGTATTGGATCAGAGTTGTGAGCAAGCCTTTGGAGAAGGCTTATAAGAAGAGTAGAGCAGGTTCTAGAGCAGATTTGAGCAAGACTTGTGAGTAGGCTTGGAGCAGATTTGAGCAAGCCTTATGAGTAGGATTTGAGCAGGTTGAGCAGATTTGAGCAAGTCTTGTGTGTATAATTGGAGAAAATTTGAGCAAATATTAGAGTAGGTTTTGGTGATCATATTTGAGCAAGTCTTATGTGTAGACTTGGAGTAGATCAGAGTAGATATTAGAGTAGGTTTTTATGAGCAAATTTGAGCAAGTCTTATGTGTAGAATTGGAGTAGATCAGAGCAAACATTAGAGTATATTTTGGTAAGAATACTTGAGCAAGTCTTATGTTTAGTCTTGGAGCAGATCTAAGCAAATTTAAGAGTAGGATTTAGAGCAAGCCTTGTGAAAATGCTTGAAGATAACTTGAGTAGAGGGTATTTGTGTCTCCTTTGAATAGACATCCATGAACTTGAACAGATGGGATTGGTGTCTCCTTTGGATAGAGATCCATGAACTTGAACAGATGGGATTGTTGTCTCGTATGGATAGACATCCAAGAACTTGAGCAAATGGGATTGGTCTATCCTATGGATAGAGATCCACAAACTTGAGTAGAGAGGATTGGTGTCTCCTGTGGATAGAGGTCCATAAACTTGAGGAGATGGGATTGGTGTCTCCTATGGATAGAGGTCCAAGAACTTGAGCATAGGGGATTGGAGTCTCCTTTGGGTTGGTTCCCATAAACATTGTAATAGGAAATTGGTTCCCAAGATATTGGTTGTAGAAATTTTATAATAAATATTTTCTTCGTGGATGTAGCCCACATTGGGTGAACACCTTAAATTTATGTCTCTCATGTGTGTGATTATTTGTGCATTGTTTCATTTACTGCATTGATATTATTTTTGTTATAATTTAGAAATAAAATTAAAAGTTTGATATTATACTGTGCACCCCCCGCTCTCAGTATAAGCTTGTGTTCTTCATTTCTTTTACTTGATTTTGTGCAAAAAATTTCCTTTATTTTTTTAAGTACATGTATTAACATTAATGCTTTTGTGTTGTGTTGCAACTAAATATTTTGGAGGCTCAACATCAATTTTTACCTCTCTTACCGAGGTTAAGGAAGGAGGTGAGGGAGGATGAGTGGGATTGGATGGAGGTAGTGGGGCTGGCAAAGGCAGCCTAGATAGATGTGGTGAGGGTTGATGAGGGGTACCTCTTAGCCTTGGTAGAGAGGTGGGATCTATATAGGGGGACGTTTAAGCTCCCTACCAGAGAAATCACTGACACTTGAGGATGTATACCACATTCTCAAGTTATCTATGGAGGGATTGCATGTCAAGGTTGGACATGATAAGAAGACTGATCTAAGATGCATGTTCAAGGATGGATGAGAGGCTGTGGAGGTGATGGGTGGACGTATTACTTACTTGTCCATGTATTTGGATAAGAAGTTGGATGCCATCCCCACTTTGGTGATCTTTGTGTTGGCCAACATAGTGGCTCTAAATAATACTAGATGTAGGTTACCATGGAACCTTATCGGGTTGGTGTGTGATATGATCGTGACACCACGGGTGTATGCATGGGCTCCTACTTTATTGGTGTAGTTGTACCAAGAGATGTATGAGGTGAGGTAGTGGAAATGCCAAGGATTGGGTTTTAGTGTGCTACTACAATTCTAGGATTGGGAGCACTTCAATGTGGCTCACCTTGTAGGCTTACTGATGGTGGATGGGATAGGAAGCAACCCTATGTGATGAGGTGGCTAGTGGTAGAGGAGGTACAACTAAGTTGTCCAGTTGAGACAAGTTAGTGGTACAAGGATCTATGGACCAGACTAATGGTGGCTCAGGTGATATGAATAACATGGTGAGGTGCCATGCGGATAGGTGATGGGGAGCACTTACATAATAGAAACAAGTTATATTGGTGGTTGCAAGGCATGCAAAGGAGGTGGAGCTAATAAAAAAATAGAAAGAGAAAATATTTCAAATCACACCATCTCTATAATAGGTGTTCTCATGGGTGTTGCGGTAGTTTGGCTTGAGGCAGGGGATTCTTGAGGAGCCAATGCTTTATATGCAACATCAGGATAAGATAGGGTTACCATGTGTGGAGTCATGGAGGGCCACACTCAAGGATAATGAGGAGATTGATCTCCCTGATTTGTATGATGTAGGGACTATGAAGAGGTATGATGTATGGTTTGCAGCTCAACCCTCGTGGGTATCAAGTATAGTAGTATATGGGGATGGTTATAAGGATGATATAAAGGATTCCCATGAGGCTCCTAAGCATCAAAGGTGCCTCTAAGATAGCAGTCGAAGGAGGCAGACTAGGAGGACAGTGGAGCAGGTTCTGAACATTGGAGGAGATGGAGGGGATATGGAGGATAGGGAGGAGATTTTAGATGGGACTCCTAGTCAGAGTGAGGATAATCAAGTGAAAGTAGTAGAAAAATGGTGTACCGATATGATGCAAATAAAAATGGATATAGATGCTAAGTCCTACGAATGTGATGAGTAATGCATGAAGGAAATGACATAGAAATGATATGTGAGCAAACAAAGCGAGGCTTCCTTTATTGATATTGCTTTTAATATTATTACAATACGTCCTCACTCTAGGGCTCAGAACATTTGATATAATTTCTTACATTAATGGATGCCCAAAATAAGTCATGCTTCCAATATCGGACAGTACGCTTCCAGCGTCTTTCGCATGCCCACACTCGAAGTGGGTGGGCTAAAAGTTGTGACCACTTGTGTCTATGTGTTCTTCATTCCTTGTTGCCCATCTAGTATTCCTTGCAATGATATCCTATGCACAGAAAGACAACAAATCATTAATAGCATATGCGTATCTAGAAAACATGCAATCCCCAAGGCCTCCAGCGGGCGCTTGTGGGATATCAATGATGCAACTAATAAATCAATTACATAATGATATGGAAATGTAAAGGACAATGTCTAGAATTGGTATCACCTAATTTTGCATCGAAGTAGCATCGAACGGCCCCGTTATGCTCGTTTGTTTGTCAGGGGCCTCTCCAAAGTGAGCACTCCAATGTCTCACCTCTGCTTATCCAAATCACCTAAAACTCACAAGTTAGGAATTATATGTAATTCTAAGACTACCCAGATTCTCAGAATTTGCATATCCTTCCCATATTCTCATGTATGTGACAAGGGCACCCTGCGAGCTACTTAATACATAAAGTAATAAAATGATCATCAAATCATGTCAGAATGAGTTCAAACTTTAACAAAGGTATTAGGATATCATATGGTATATATTGCAAAAGTAAAAATAAGAAAACCATGCACATATTTCTAATCGCTTTGGGGTGGGACGTTGGGGACTGTTGTAAAACCTTGAAAAAGTGATCTTGCAAATGTCCTACCCAAAGGCCTCTAAAACTCTTGCAAACTTGTGGTTAGACTAAAAATAGCATTTTGAGATGACCCAGAAGTTCAGATTTGGAATATTCTACCCAAGTTATCTTGTATTTGAATGCGCTCCCTATAGGTTAGTAGACACATAAAATGACAGAAACCAGGTCCAATCATGTCAGAAAGCAATGAAATTTGGACATCATAAGTACATTAGATATAAAAGAATGCAAAAATAATAGTAACAAAACCATGCATGGATTTATAATCACTCTGGGGTGGGGCAATTAGGACTACAATAGTTTGGGGGGCACCCGAGGGTGGGACACCCACCATTTAGGGCCTAGTTTTGACACCAATCCAAGTGGGATGGGTCCAAAACTTCCTAGGGGGTTGTGTCAATGAGTTTGGGGTGGGATTGTGGCCGATTGCTTGGGTCTTTGAATATGGATTGCGTTCCTAGTGTTCACTCAATAACCTTTCTTCCAGAAGAGAGATATTAGGGATGTAGGAAGCACAAAGAGGAATGGGGGTATAGTTTGGCAACACTTCATTGCTCAAAATACTCTAGCTCTCTTCCTTCTTGGGGTGAGGAGGCTCACATTTTTATAGAACTAAGGGTATTCTTTGAATGTGCATGTGAGGGTGCCACTTGTCTCATTATGCATTTTGGGGGGAGATAATATTCCTCCCTGATTAGGGCCTCCTTGATTGAGGCCTCCATGATTAGGGTAAGATTGATTGAAGCCTATCTGATTTAAAACCTTCCCTTGCAATACCATGCCTTGAAGGCAGAGTTAGGTGGTGGATTTGGGCTGCCATTTGTCAAGGTTTGACTTTTTTCCAATCAAACCTGCTAATCGTTCCACCCTAGAGCAATTGTTGCTAATCATCCTAGGGTGGGATGAATAGGATTCTAATCATCCCAGGGTGGGACGAATAGGGAGCAAAGTGCTTAAAAGGTGCAAAATTGACCTCTGACCTTCAAAAACTAATTTGGGAGTGGTTAGGACCACTTTTTAACCTCTGAAGGCTGCCCTAGGGGGTATGTATGCCAATTCGATCAGTGCTTGTAGTCACATAATCGGATTGGTGTTGTTTTGGTTTCTATAGATGCCCCTTTTTGGGATTCATTGTGTGTGGCGTAGTGCTGAGCAAAAATAGATGACCAAAGCACTTAATGATTAGGGTTTCTCAATAACCTAACCAAATTTTGATGCCCCAAGTATGGAAATGGCACGCATTCTTGAATCCTTGCTTTTGACGAGCTAAGGAGCTTAACTCAAGTGTAACCTTTTTCAGTGAGGTGTACTTGATCTTGGATATTGTTCAGACATGAATAGGCAGAGGGCACAACCTTTTGTTTGAGGAAAATTTTATTCATGCTTCCAGATTGCCAAGTGTTTTTTTAGACTATGATTATTGCTTGTTTGCTGCCCCAATCAGGAGCATGATTGTCTTTGTCAACGATTCTTTGAATGCATCCCATTTCTTTGATTGGGTGTGTATTTGTTGATTGGTGACTAAGTGTGACTACCCCCTCAAGTGATGAATCGATGAGGGAATGACCAAAAATGAGAAAAGTGACGAGTTGCTTGACCCAAGATGATTTGTAAGGGTGCCTTTAGTTGTTTTTGTTGAATGCTTATTGCAGTTTTCCAACCATCGGACCTATTTTTGGTGGGTTTTGACCCTTTTTTTTTAACGCCTATTGGGGTAGAAATTATCAAAAATCCTCCTTCCCATAGAGCTTTTCGGCTATTCTAGCCTTATTAGGGAGTAGGATAGTGAGTATTTGTGACCCCGACGGTGGTTTTTCATGCCATGAATGTTAGGTACAAAGGAACCTTTGTTCGGCAGATTTATTGTTGTTTTTGGTGATTTTTTTGGATGCAATTTTTTTTTCTTTATTTCTTGCTCTGTAATCGTCCCAAGGTGGGATGAATACCAATTTTTTAATCATTCCAAGGTGGGATGAGCACTAACTAGAGTATTCATCTCAAGGTGGAATAGTTACAGGCCTAACAACCTATATAAGGACCAAACTAGGTTTTGGGCTCATTTGCAATATTTTTTTCTTGGCGATTTGGAGTAGTGAGGAGGAGTGTGAGTGTGCGTAGTGGAGCACTTATAAAACTTTGTGGACATCATGAGTGTGAGAACCGGATCTTCGAGTGGAGGAGCCGAGGCAAGACCGGTATGATGTTCCTTCTCTCTGCCTATTATTCATGCGTGTTTTATATGAAGTTTAAAACTCACATATAAAATGTTTGTTCACTTTATTTTGTTTTTTTGTTCATATTATGGTTGAAACCCTAATATGTTTTTTTTTGTTTTTTTTTTGCCATATTAAGGTTGAAACCCTAATATTTTTTTTTGTTTTGTTTTGCGTTCACATTAAGGTTGAAACCCTAATATGATTTTTGTTGTTTTTTGTTGATTGTACAATTATTTTCATGTATGTTGTTGTTGTTGTACAATTTTATTTTAATGATTCTATACTTTTGTTGTATATTTATTTTACTGTACTTCTTATGTTGTACTTTTGCTATACAATTGTAAATTTTAGTTTGTACTTCTATTGTATAGTTTTATTTTAATGTTTTTGTTTATATTATGTACTTAATATATTTTTTCATTTTATTTTGTTGTTTCAGGTTGTGAAGAGTCGGTACGGCTAGCCAACTATTTTCTCTGATGCCTGGGATGCCCTGATAGTTGTCGATTGCGAGTGGCTTGATGCTCTTGGGCTCAAGCACGTGACGCATCTAGATCCTGTGGTGGGGGATCAGGTATATTTGACTGCCTTGATCAATCTGTGGGATCCTTGCACCAACACTTTTCATATCCCAATAGGGGAGATGACTATTACTCTGGAGGATGTGTATCGGATTATACAATTTTTGATATATGGACTTCCTATCTGGATGACCCACAGTGACCAAAAAACGACGGTATTGACACGGTGTTTTGGTTTGGCGATGGAGAGGGGGGTGGAGAGGGTTGTGGAGAGGGTAGAGGCTAACTACCAGAAAGGCGGTATTCTGGTGCGATGGTGGTTGGAGAAGGGCGTATTAGGGGTGAGGCATGCTTTGATCATGACCCTCATCTCCTATATGCTGCTTCCTGACTCCTTAGGTGTGAGGTTATTTTGGAACCTGCTTGAGTTGGTTTTCACATTGGTGGGGTGTCCTATATCAGCTCCACTTATTATGATATGGGGTCAGATGTTATTGGCACAGTTGTATGACGAGTTGTACGAGGTCTATTATCGAAAGCAAAAGGGGATCAGGTGTAGCTATCTCTTATAGTGTTGTGGGTGGTAGCACATAGCTATGAAGCGGTCGTAGGGTTTTCCTTGGACCACCTGAGGTGAGATGGTGGATCAATAAATTAGATATGTCAATTTATGGCGAAGGTTAGAGGAGCATGGACAGAGTCAACAGTGGGTAGGTGACGTAGGTCACTATATTGATGTCTTCTCTCATCTAGTGCCAGGGTAGGTGTTCTTACGGCCGTATCAGGACTATCCAATTTGGCCTAAGATTTGAGAGTGGCTCTGATGTGTGCGTAGGGGTAGATGGTTGATTAGGTGGCACAAGACAGAGAAGGAGTACTTCCCATATGTTTGGGTGACATGGCAGTTTGGGATGCATTAGGGATTGCCTAGTGATACCTTGATCTATCGGTGTCGTGGTGACAAGAAGAATCTAGGGTGGCCTATAGTTGAGTAGCTTGGTGAGGGGTCTAATGCAGTTATTGATGTACCTGACGTGGACGATATTGGGGTGACTACATAGTATGATCGGTGGTGGATTATGCGACAATGGTGAAGTGAGGGGCCTCTAGGAGGTATGGATATCACAGTAGCAGGAAGTGGGGGTGCAGAGGCATCGATGGAGGGTTGGGGGGCTCCGTTTGATGATGTTGACATGGTGGATGTCGATGACTTCATCGGTGATGGAGATGATTATGGGGTTTTGGAGCAATCAAATGTACAGGATGTCCCAGAGTAGTGGGTGCTAGAGCAGCAGGCCATCCTAGAGGAGCCCATGCCTTAGGCTATCTCATGGGATGTGGAGGCTGGGCTTCGTTATGATATAGCATTATTGGAGGGTCTCCTACGAAGATGGGAGGAGGAGCATAGATATGCTTTGATGGAGGTAATGCAGGAGAGGGATCTTCTATGGACTCAGTTGGCACAACGAGATAGTGCATTGGCTGTGTATCACCAACAAGATATGGAGTGGGGTCAGTACCAGATAGAGTTTTTCTTCCTCGATGGATAATTATCTATGCTTGATGGAGGTGGTTCGTCGCATCGTACGAGAGGCAGTGAGACTAAGCAGTCTACATCATCTCATCGCAAGTGGCTAGGTGAGGGTAGTGTTGGTGGGTAGGGTGTGAAGGCTGGAAACAACCGCCCTAAGAGGTCCCATAGGACCCATACTACTGGGGGTAGTTCCAGTCACACCAAACCTGCATGATCATGGTGGCCGACTCCCTAGGCTTTGGGGATTTTGAGTTTTTGGTTTTTGTGAGGTTAGAGGACCTTCTTATTATAGCCTGAGGGCATTTTGTCTTGATATATATATGACTCTTTTGGTTTGATTATATACCTGTCATGTTTTATTGTTCTTTATGCACATTTATTTATGTTGATGTATGCATATGCTATTATGACTACGGATGATTTTAACTATATGATATAGATGTATGCATATGGAATGGATGGAATGATTTATTGGTATACAGGAGGTGGCACCATAGACTATATAGGATTTACTGGCTTTCTATACTATGTGATTGCTTTAATGGAATAACTTTGCATTTGTAATTTTTGTTTTGTATTTTTTGATAGTGATGTAAGTAATGAAATGTACAACAATTGTTTTAGAATGTAGTTAAGGTTTTTTTGAGACTTACTAACTAGTCAAGACTGTACATTATCTTACAATACTTTCAAACAAGGTATGAATCAGACTTGAGTTTGACCAAGTTATTTCACATCCTTTTGTGTGCAATTGAGTTTTTTTATGTGGTATTCGTAAGGATATTGTAAGTGCCAGGTAGGTTGTCCACCAAACCTATACTGAGGATCACCTAATTAGCTCCACTAACTCATTTTGTTGCATTTAGTAGGATTAATCTATGATGCAATCTAGGGTACGATAAGCTATCTCATCCACATGCAAACATTAATTTGTACATATGTCCAACAACTAATGCAATAGATATATCATCATGCAAGAGGTTTGCCACCAGTGACCAACAGGCTATCCACCAAATCAGGACTGAGGATCACCTCATGACCTTTCAAACGCTAATAATTCTAGGGATTCAATAGTTACTCCCTCTCTTTCAATGGGATATTTGCTCAGTAGTGATGATAATCACTGTTTATTTTGTTTGATCTTGGGATTTTGAGCAGTGATTAGAATCGCTATTTCTTGTGCTTTTTTATTTGTGCACTTTTGATATTCATGTTTGGAGTTGGAATTCTTTGTAGTGGTAAAAAACACTATTTATTTTGGGGAATTGAAGGAATTTTTCTTGTCCTTTTTCCAATTCTCAGCATTCTTGGGGTCATTTGCACAGGGGGATGAGCGAGATAACGTTTTCATTGTATGGTATCTTGGACCACTTTGTAGGTTTCATCTTTCGTTCACACAACTTGGGAATTTTTATGTGTTTTAAGCTTGTGTTGGGATGCGATCCAAGTAAAACTCTACCTTGTAAAGATCGGTCTGACTTTGTACAACATTTGGGTAGAAATCTAAAGACAACTGAATGACAAAAACCCTAAAGACATTAGAAGACAACTGACTATGATATGGCAAAAATGCGAATGGTGTTATTCTTGATGGATCATTTACAAAATGGATTGAATGTGGAAAATTATGGAATTGCCGAGTAATTACAGTCTATGGTGCATTTGACATGTATGACCAGCAAATATGCAATGTATGTATGCGATGCCTAATGTAGTTTTTTTTTTGTGTTTTGATTTTTAATATTATGCATGAAAGTGATTTTTTTTTGCTATTTTTGATTATCTATTGTTTTTGAATATTCGTTATGGACGGTTTAACCCGAATGGGTGTGGACCAAGTGATTCTTATGGATCCTTGGAGGTTTTGACCAAAGGGATTATAGATACCTTTGAGGCATTTTAGGTGACCAAGCGGTGGTGAGAATACTTGCAGCTTTTGGTTTGACCAAAGGGATTATAGATACCTTTGGGGCATTTTTTGGTTGACCAAGCGATTGTGGGAACCCTTGGAGCTTTTGGTTTGACCAAAGGAATTATAGATACCTTTGGGGTTTTTTTGGTTGACCAAGCGATTGTGGGAACCCTTGGAGCTTTTGGTTTGACCAAAGGGATTATGGATACCTTTGGGGCATTTTGGGTGACCAAGCGGTGGCGAGAACCCTTGGGGCTTTTGGTTTGACCAAAGGGATTATGGATACCTTTGGGGTGTTTTGGGTGACCAAGCGGTGGCGAGAACCCTTGGGGCTTTTGGTTTGACCAAAGGGATTATGGATACCTTTGGGATGTTTTTGGTTGACCAAGCGATTATGGGAACCCTTGGAGCTTTTGGTTTGACCAAAGGGATTATGGATACCTTTGGGGCATTTTTGGTGACCAAGCGATGGTGAGAACCCTTGGGGCTTTTGGTTTGACCAAAGGGTTTATGGATACCTTTGGGGCATTTTTGGAATTGACCAAGCGATTGCGGGAACCCTTGGGATTTTGGTTTGACCAAAGGGATTATGGATACCTTTAGGGCATTTTAGGGGTTGACCAAGCGATTACGGGAATCCTTGGAGCTTTTGGAGTGGGCCATGGCTCTCTAAATGTTGAATGGCCTCAAATGAATGATGTTCAAGGGTTCTAGTTCCTTGATTCCTTCAAGAGAGGCGAGTCGGTATGTTCCAGGTCCTATTTTACTATTGATTACATAAGGACCTAACCAATTTGCCATGAACATGTCCCTTAAATGGGGTGGCAAGTTAGAATTTTGTTGGTTCTCTTTCAAGACCAAGTCACCGACCTGAAAGTCCCTTAGGTGAACCTTCATGTTGTATGCTTTCTTAAGTCACTCTTGATAGATACGTAAATGCTCAAGAGCATTGATGCATCATTCATCAAGTAACGTAAGCTGGTCTAACCGGGCCTGCCGTGTAGTGTCATCATCGATGAACTCTTACATTGATATGCATAGGGAGGGTATTTCCAACTTGAGAGGCATGACTGCCTTGGAGCCATACACTAGTGAAAATGGAGTTGCCCTAGTGGGCATCCGAATGCTAGTGCAATAAGCCCACAGGGCAAGTGGCATTTGGATGTGCCAATCCTTATGACTATCTATGACTATATTTTTAAGGATGGAAACTAGCATTTTGTTTGATGCCTCTGCTTGTCCATTTTCCTATGGATAATAAGGTGTCGAAAAACTATGCTAAATTTTGTACTTTGTGGTCAAAGCACGCACATCTTTGTTCTTGAATGACGTCCCATTATCCGAGATGATCTTGGATGGAATACCAAAATGACATATGATGTTATGTAAAATGAACTCCGCAATGTGGGTCCCAGTCATAGAGGTAAGCGGAATTGCTTCCACCCACTTGGTGAAGTACTCTATGGTCGTTATGATAAATGTGTGACGACCAAACGACACAGGGGAGATCTTTACAATGAGATCTAAACCCCACTACAAAAATGGCCATGCTGATTGGATTGGTTGCAAGGCCTGAGAAAGTATGTGTGTCAAGTGAGCATGGTGTTGAAACTTCACACACTTCTACACATATGCGCAATAATCTCACTCTAAAGATGGCAAATAATAGCCCATGCAAAGAATGCACTTTGTGATGGCCATACCATTGAAGTGGCCATCGCATGTACCATCGTGTGCTTGGGTGATTGCCCAAGTGGACTCCTACTGGTCCAAGCAATGGAGGAGGATTCCTTCATAGCTTCGACGATATAAAATATCTCCTAACAAGACATGCTTTGCCACTTTCTGTTTGAATGATCTTTTCATGGAGTGCAACAATCCAAGTGGGAGGCTACCTAGATTGAGATAGTCTCTTATGAGTGTGTACCAATCCTACCGATTAGAAACCTCGATGGTATGAATGGCCGATCCCTCTTGAAGTTAGTCCCTATAAAAGGATGATTGGGAAAGAACTTTTAAAAGTAGCATTGTGTTGCTATTAATAGGGGTTGGAGAGAACGAAGACCCCCATTTGGCATTATTCATACTATCATGGATTCGATAGAACCTATCCTGAGATGGTTCAATCTGGATCGGGTGGATTCCTGGCGTTATGTTAGAGCTTGCACGCTCCATCGTGGATTGCGATAGTATTTTGACTTGAATGGTTTTCATATCACCAGAAATATCTTGCGATATTAGTGACCCCAAGGAGGCCATAGTGTCTGCAAAATTATTTGATGATCGAGGAAGTGCCTCGATGTCGTACCATTCAATCTTTGCTAGGATTTTATCCACAAGGGCTTTGTAGGCCTACAGAACTGGATATTTGCATTGGAATACCCCTTTCACTTGGTTGACAATTAACAATGGATCACCAAAGATATTCAAGCATTTGATGTTCATGGTGAAGGCTATCTGAAGACCTATGAGCAAGGCTTCATATTCAACATTGTTATTGGTGCATGAGAAATCAAGTTTGAATGATAAAGGCATTGGAGCCCCTTACGGTGTGAAAAACATTATTCCCATGCCACCCCCTTGCTCATATTTAGAACCATATAAAAATAAGGTTATGTCAGCCTATGACTCAGGCTCATCATAATCTGGCGATTCTGAGACATGGAAGACCCCATCATCGGGTAGTTCTATGGTCAGAGGCTGATTTTCTTCGAGAGGAGCCTCTGCTAGTTTATCGGTGATGACTTGAACTTTGATGGACTTTTGTCCAATGAATTTGATGTCAAACTCCGTCAACAACATGATCCATTTCGTCGTGCGACTACTATGATAAGTACGACTCATCATGTACCACAATGGATTCTCCTTAGACACAACATACATCGTATTTCTCAGAATGTAATGGCATAACTTTTTGGTGGAAAATACCATCGCCAAGCATAGCTTCTCAATGTATGCATAGTTAAGTTCATAACTGACTAGGGTGCGGCTAAGATAATAATTAGCCTATTCTTTATGTAAGTTCATTCTTCTGGGCTAGCATGGCGCCCAGTGCCACCTCAGTAGCTGAGATGTATAAGTAGAACAACACTCTTGGTCTAGGTGGTGCCAATACTGGCGACGAAGCCAAGTATTGTTTGATGTCATCGAAGGTTGACTGGCACTCATCATCCCAATGAAATGCTACCCCCTTATGCAATAATTTATTCATGGATCGACACTTGTTAGATAACTGTGCTATGAAGTGCTTGATCGATACGACCTTACCCTACAAGCTTCTGAGTTGTTTGATGGTGGTTGGGGGAAGCATTTGAAGGATTACCTTGACTTTATTTGGATCCACCTTGATTCCTCATTTTGAGACTATGAAACCCAAGAGTTTTCTAGATGTGACTCCAAATACGCACTTCTTGGGGTTTAGCCTGACCTTATGTTCGATGAGGCGATCAAGGATCTTGCGTAAGTCATCGAGATGATCTTGGTGCAAAAGATATTTTGCCAACAAATCATCCATATAATCTTCCAAATTTTTATGCATGTGATCATGGAAGATGTATGTCATAGCGCATTGGTAGGTGGCGCCAACATTTTTAAGGCCAAAGGGCATGACCTTATAACAAAATGTCCCCCAAGGTGTTGTGAACACCATTTTTAGTTGGTCCTCGGGATTGATATGAATCTGGTTGTATCTCGAGAAACCATCCATGAGGGAAATAATTTCGTGGCTTGCTATAGCATCTACCAATGTGTTGATGCTTGGCAAGGGGAAATCATCCTTAGGACTCGCTTTGTTTAGATCTCAAAAATCGATGCATATGCGAATCCTCCCATCAAGCTTTTTGATGGGCACCATGTTGGACAGCCATGGTGGGTAATCTATGCAGATGAAAAACTATGCATCCAATAGCTTTTGTAGCTCATCTTTGACCATTAAAGCCACTGTTGGGTGCATCTAACATAGCTTTTGCTTGAATGGCTTGACTATCAGATCAAGTGTCAAATTATGCATGACTAGCTGCGAGTCTAGCCCCAACATGTCTTTGTATGACCATGCAAAAACCTCCTTCTTCTCTTTGAGAAGGGTAATGTAATCGGCTTGCTCTTTGGGGGATAGAATTACCCCTAGCTTGATGATTTGTGGATTCATTGGATCATAACCGATGTCTACATCAATCATATCTTCGACTGACATGTGGGATCCATCCTCCAACTGGTGTGGAGTTGGGATCAGGTGGATATAATTTACTAAATTTGGATCTACGTTGGGAATTTTGGGTTCCTCTTTAGCATGGAAGATATCCTGAGTCTATCCTGGGGTGAAATGAAACATCTCACCACAATTCCAGTACTCTAATGGGGATGGTGGTGAGTCAGCGTGATCCCAGTCTATGGCATCTAGTTCTAGATACAATGGTCATGTTGGATCGGCTGGATTGTGGATGGGGGCGATTAAATCAATGGAGATCATGTTGATGAAATGAATTTGGTCTCCATTACTATGTGGGTGTTGATTCGGACATTCTTGGTGATCCTTGTACCCTGGATCTGGCTCTATGGGTACTGGCACAAATGGATCGGCCCTATGTGTGGATAGAAGGATAGGGTCTACCCTTGGCACTGATGGTCCTATAGGGTCTCTAGGTGGGAGGTGCTCCTTGTATGCCCGAAGTGATGGATGAAGCACTTGGTCCCCTTAAATGCCACCTATGCCTTGGACCTATGTTTAGATGTTCAAACATATCATTGATGTCTATGGGGTATTCTTGTTGCCTCATATGGTTGAGATATGCCATCTTAGTCTCATCCTCATAATCGCTATCGGAGATCCATAGGCCTTCATTGGCTCTGACCACTACATGCCCCTCTGGTGGTTACCTCCCCGGTGTTTTTTTCACTATCCTCCTCTTATGAAAATCAGGTGTCGTGTGTTGAGAAGTTGGAGCTTTCCTTGGTGGATTGGACTTATGGTCGGCATGGGAGGCTCGTTTTGTTTGAGCAAGTTAATTTGGTCCCTTCTAGGTTGTTACACTTTTTGCGGGAGGGTTGGATTCTCTGGAGGTAGCAATTGCCCGATCGAAACATTAAAGAGGAATATTACCATGAAGTTATCCTAATAGTCATCAATGGGTGTCACTTGCGAGTGATTGCTATCAGACTCAAAAGGGTCCCAAGGTGCTACCTCATAATATGACTCATCTTCAGAAGACCCCCTTGATCTTGTTCATATCCCTCTTGTAGGTTACTTCTTGAACTTTCCCCTTCCTCGATCAAATGGGAGGGGTTGTTGAGGTCAACAAGTCTTTTTGTTAACAATGGGAGATAATCCCCCAATGTGTATGTTGTGTTGGGATTGGAATATGGATCTTGTACCAACCCATAACTATTGCCTAGACCTAGGCCTTGCATGGTTTCTACCAATATTTCAAGGGGTAAAGGGTGGTTGAACCCTACTCCTAATTTATCGTATTGCATCCGGTACCTTGGTTGGCAAAGAATGCGCATTCCTTGCTCATATCTGCCCAACCCATATCCATACTAATTACATTGGCCAAGGTATCTCAAGGCAAATTTTGGGTTGGACGAGATAGTCAAAATTCTCAACAAATGGCTCTTCGTCCTCTTCCTCTTGCATGTAGGGTTCAATGCCATGTTCTCGAGGCCCCCATATACAAAATTGGTCTGATTTGGTGGGTAGCCTAAAGGGACGATAGTGCCGATGGGGAGGTGAGGTCTCCCCATGTCTTGCATGGATTCGAGCATGGGTGTTGCCACAACATTTCACACTAGGTACTCCCCCAGGCCCGTATTGGCCATCTCAATAGTAATCATCGGTGGTTGAGGGGGAGGGAATGGGAGTTCTCCCTGAGTCCACTCCATGTTGGGTGAACTAGGTGCCTCGACTTCCATTCTGCTAGGCACCTCTTCGGTAGAGATGGTTGAGACTGATGGTGGTACCTCCTCTAGGGGCTTCTTCCTGTTGTCCTTCAATGTGGCCACCATAGGTGGCATCATTGGTGAAGGACTATACGATGAATATGGGCCGACTTGGTTGATGAGTTTGAGGGACTTGACAGCGAGGATGCCTAGGCAAAATCGGACCACTGTGTGGATGGATTCAATTGAAAGTCCAAATGTGTCGATGGGAGGGTCGATTGTGGCATCAACTGCATCACATTACAAAACTTGAAGGGATCTAAGTCCACTGGGACTACATGTACTTGCCCTTCGTATGCATATTTGAGGCATTTATGGGCTATCGAAGGGACACACTTCATGACCCTGATCCAAGGCCAGCATAGAAAGATATTGTAGGCCATCTCACCCTTAAGGATGTGACACAATGTAGGAATGGTATTTTGTCCTACTTGGATGGGCAGGAAAATTATGTCAATCATCGAGCATAACGCATCGTTGAATACTCGAAGAGTGTAAGTGGATGCCACAATGTGGGATGTTGGCAACTTAAGGTGTTTTAATGCCACTGTCATGATTATGTTCCTGGGTGAGCTAGTGTTCAACAACACCCTCTTGAATGGAATCTCGTTGACCCATGAAATGACGTGCAGGGTTGGATCCACCATATCACCAATCACCAGTTTCAGTTCGTCTTCCCTAAAGGTTCTAACTGGTTCTATGCATTGTCTCACATGTCCCACAAAGTTGTTGAAAGAATTTTCTTTGTGGGGTTGCATCTCAATGGCTTTGAGTATCTCCATTAGAGCCTCCCAATGGGGTGGTGATTGTTGGATGAGCTCATAAATGGAGAGCATAGCTGATGTGGTCCTCAAGTTTTGAGTGAGTTTGGTCCAAATTGTGGTCGTGGGTCTAGGTGGAGGAGCTTGTGCAAGGTGTTTTTGTGGTTGTGAAGTTGTTGGCACCTCTCCTATAGCTGCAGCAGGTGCAGCTACGCTTGGGTATCTTTTGTTCCATGTCACGATACTTATCATCCTTACGTATCCTTGCATGGGGCAGTTTTGTGTTACCTCATTCACTTGTAGGGTCTTTGCCTACGCATCATGGATAGGCGAGGGGTCCTTGAAGACCTCAATTCTTTGGTTGCTCGGCGCTATGAGGCTATCTACCATGAGCGTCTTGTTGTCTATCGAGTCTTGCACCAAGCCTTTGAATTTCCAACAAGTGGAGATTAAGTGTCATTTCCTTGTCGATGGAATCTACAATATAAGTCTTCCCTATAGCCCTTGGGTTTTGGCATGTTGGGGTCAATGGGTCAACTTTTTGACAAGTTTATCAGGTTTGCCACAAACAAGCGGTCAAATAAGGAGTCTCTAGACTTCGTGAATTGTGTGAATTGTTGCCTAGGATGATGCTACTAATTTTGTTCTTGCCTATGATTTTCATTTTCATAGTTATCAAGAGGAACTGCCTGATAATTAGTCTTTGGGGGTTGTGTCATTTGTGCGAGGCTTGGGGACATTTATGGCAACCTAATTGACCACGGTGGGTTTTTGTTGCATAGGCCCAATTTTAGTATTCTTGGGCCATTCTTTCTTCCTCGGCTTGGCAATCTCGCCATCTTGTATCTTGATCTCCTCAATGATCCTAGCTTGCACTAGGGCTTCCTCCAGAGTGTCATATTGTTACAGCTACAATAGCATGGAGATCGACCTTAAGCAGCTCTTTGAGAACATTTGAGTGATGTCGACCATGGGAGGGAGGTAGGGTAGCTTTGAAAGCAATGTCCTCCACCAATTCCCATAAGCAGCCAGGGTCTCTTCCTCATACTACTTAAGGCTAGCTAGGTCACTTAAGGATGCCTTCTTCTTGGTGTTGAAGGCAAAATGTTCAAGGAACGCATCCACTAGTTGGTCTGATTATTGATGCTATGCTTCGACAACTGAGTAAACAAATCTGAGGTAGGGCCTGTGAACGTGGTGATAAATTTTCTCGACAGCAATGCATCATTGTCTTGAATGCCAAAGCATTGACTCAGGAACCTTGTTACATGCTCTTGGGCATCCTCACCCCCTCTAAAAATTTCCAACTAAGGCACTTTGAAGTGGTCGAGGTATGGGGGTGCCGAAACTTAAGGATGCATAGGGTGACTACGAAGCTAGCATAAGGTGGTATTTTGGGGCCCCAAAGTCTTAGTCTTCATAGACTCTAAGTGCTCTAGCAATGATTTATATGCATTAGAGGATTTAATATCCTCTTCTTTAGTTTGTTCCCATTGTGGGTTGTGAGGAACTTGAGGCCTATGGAGGGGTGGTCGGATAGCGCCCCCCTGCCTTGGGAGGGCATTTCAGCCCGCTCTTCTTCTCGCTAAAATTCCTCATAGGCCTCTTGAGGAGTTCTTGTGCTTCCAATGTCCTTGGTGGTTGCTCGTGGGTGCGGAGTGGGTATCCGGGGCCGGTGGGGTGGGTTAAGGTGTTATGGTGGGGGTTCTTTGAGGTCCATGCTGGTGGATGTGTTTGGTTTGTTTTGTTTGGAAATGAATCTAAAAGCACGAGGATACGAAAACAAAAAGGAATATGCCACAAGAAAAGAACAAGAAATAACGTATGCAAATTGACACAAGATAAAAGCAATACAAAATATAGTAATCTCTTTTATTGATACGCTTTACAAATTGTGTTACAATACATCTCCTTCCTTTTTAGGGGATAGGAGAGTCAAATGTGTTTCTTGTCACAAGATCCATGGCTAACAATCCTTCTTCCGCGTGCCCACATGTAAGATGGGCGGACCAAAATGTCACCACCACTGTTGTACGTGATTCTTTGCTCTTTCCTACTCCTCTACTATTGGAAACCTGCGTTCAAAGAAACAGAAAATATTAATAATACCTGCAGACCAAATGAAACATGTATTTCCCAAGGCCTACTGTCAGTAAAAGCATGAAAATAATAAAACGACTATCAGATGACCTCTGATTGACCTAAAACTTTGATAGAAGCATAAAAATATCATCAGAAGACCATTGCAAAAAGAACAGTCTAAAAATTCCTCACAGATCTGTACTCGCTCCAGGGTGGGACGAATAGGACTGTGAGAATTGGCCAGAAAGCACCCTGTTCAATGTCCTACTTAGGAAGCTCCAAAAGACCTACAAACTTGGGGTTAGCTAATTGGGGGTGTTTTGGGAAGACCCAGATGCTCAGATTTCTCCAATTTTGCCTCTAGAACCCAGATTTTGAAGATGGTATCTGCAAGTTAGTGAAAGCGGGAAATAGCAATAACCTGGTCAAAAATGATCAGAATGACATGAAATTTGAACTGTAACCTATTTAACCTATCTAGAATCAGATGCAAAAGAAAAAAAAAAGAAATCTATCACATATTTCTAATCATCCCGGGGTGGGGCGATTAGCACTGTGATAGTTTGGGGAGCGCCCGGGGCAGGACGCCCACCGATTGAAGCACTGTTTCGGCACCAATCCACTTGGGATGGGTCCAAAACTGGTTATGGGGTGTTGTCGACAAATTTGGTGGATAGTTGTGGTCAAAAATTGGGTTTTGGGTACGGATTTGCGCCTCCAATAGTCACCCAATAACCTCCCTTTCGAATGAGAGATTAAGGATGTAAAAGCACAAATCGCAGTTAGGTATGAAATTGGCAGCACTTCGTTGCTCAAATGCTCCTTCTCTGTATATCTTTTGGGTGGGAAAACTCCCCAATTTATAGACCTTAGGGTCTCCTTGTTTGAATTGTGCATGCGAGGGCGCCACTTGAGTTAACTGTCCTATTTTCAGAGAAAAGCTAACTCCCTGATAAAAAAGCTTCTTGCATGAGGTTTCTAAAATAAAGACACTCATCACTGAAGTCTCTCTCCTTGAATAAAAGCTACTCCTCGCAATTGCATGGCCTGAAGCCTCAGTTAACTGGCGGAGTTACCGAGGTTTGACTTTTTTCCAGTCAAACTTGCTATTCGCCTCACCCTGGGGCGAATGCTGCTACTCATCCCTGGGTGGGACGAGTGCCAGTTTGTATTCGTCCCGGGGTGGGACGAGTAGAGAGCAAGGTGCCAAAAAGGTGCCAAATTGACCTGTGACCTCTAAAACTACTTTTGGAAGTGGTTAGGACCACTGTTTAACCTCTGGGGGCTGCCCTTGGGGCTGTTTGTGTCAATGCGATCAGCGCTTGTTGTCACGTAATCGGATTGGTGCTGTTTTGGTGTCTACAGATGCCCCTTTTTGGGAAGCACTGTGCAAGGCGCAGCGCCGAGCAAAAATAGATAACCAAAGCACTAATGATTAGGGTTTCTCAGTAACCTAACCAACTCTTGATGCCCCAAGTATGGAAAGGGCACGCATTCTTGAATCCTTGCTTCTGACGAGCTAAGGAACTAAAGTCAAGTGTTAACCTGGTTCGGTGAGGTATTACTTGAGCTTGGACATTGATCAGTCATGAATAGGCAAAGGGCGCAACCTTTTGTCTATGGGAACCTTGAGTTCATGATTCACGAATGCCAAGTGTTTGATCAACTTGTGATAATTGCTTGTTTGCTGCCCCAAGCAGGGGCGCGATTGTCTTTGTCAATGATCCTTTGAATGCGTGTCATTTCCATGATTGGGTATATTGTTGTTGATTGGCGACTAAGTGTGACTACCCCCTCAAGCGACGAATCGATGAGGGAGTGACCGACATGAGAAAAGCGATGAGTCGCTTGACCCAAGATGACTTAGGTAAGGGTGCCTTCAGTTGTTTACCATTGAATGCGAAAGCAGTTTTCGAACATTCTGACCTATTTTTGGTGGGTTTTAACCCTTTTTGTGACGCATTTTGGAGCTAAAATTGACAAAAATCCGTCCTCCCGTGGAGCGGTCCGGCTATGGTAGCCTTCTTAGGGAGTAGGATAGTGACAATTTGTAACCCCAACGTCTATTTTGGATGCCAAGAATGTCAGGCACAAAAGCGCCTTCGTTCGGCAATGTTATTGCTATTTTTGGATGGGTTTTGACCCGTTTTGGTGACGCCGTTTGGGGATGAAATTCTCGAAAATCTGGCTTCCCGTGGAGCGGTCCGGCTATGATAGCCTTCTTAGGGAGTAGGATAGTGAGGATTTGTGACCCCGACATCGGTTTTGCATGCCCGGAATGTCCAGTGCAAAAGCATTCTGATCGGACACTTTTAGGGCTTGTTTTGGTGCATTTTTGTGCATTTTTTTGCTATTTTTGAAATTTTTGCTCTGTATTCGTCCCAGGGTGGGACGAATTCCTATTTAGTATTCATCCCAGGGTGGGACGAGTGCTAACCAGAGCGCTCATCCCAGGGTGGAATGAGTACAGGCTCAAAAAGCCTATTTAAAGGCCAAAACTGAGTTTTGGGCTCATTTGCAATTGTTTTTCTAGGTGATTTGGAGCTCTGAGGAGGAGGAGGTAAATTTTGCGAAGCGAAGCGCTGCAAAAATTTTCTTGTGACCATGAGTGCTCATACTGGATCGAGCGGCGGAGCCGAAGCGACACCAGTGAGTACTTGTCCTCTTTATTACTTTTTGTTGCAATTGGAAAATCGCATTTTGCTTGTCTTATGTTTTTTTTTTTTTTGTGGTTGTTTATGGTTTAAAAATGAAAAACCCTTAACTGAAAACGGAATTTAACCCTAGTTAAAACACAGATCAAAATTTTAGTTGAAAACTGAACTTAGAAAGTTAGTTTGAAACAGAACTTACAAACTGCGTTGAACCTGAATGGAACCAAAATCTAAACTGTAAGTTAAAAAACGTAGGGTAAAACTAAGCGGAAAGCGTAGCGTGAACCCTAGTTGACTGTTGTTTGTTTTTTTTGTTTAATTAATCAGTTAAAGTTAAAAACCTTAGGTCTGACAAATTAAATTTTTTTTGAATTTTTGTTGTGTTTTTGAATTTATCAGTATTAGGATTAGAAACCCTAGGACTGACAAAATAATTTTATTGAATTTTTGCTTTGTTTTTGGCTGTACAGTTTTAATGCATTATTGTATATACATGTTAGGGTTGTACAGTTTTTCATTGTTTTTAATGTTTTTGTGTTGTTTTCTTTTGCA
Organism: Wollemia nobilis; assembly: GCA_028583015.1. Taxonomy (NCBI): domain Eukaryota; kingdom Viridiplantae; phylum Streptophyta; class Pinopsida; order Araucariales; family Araucariaceae; genus Wollemia; species Wollemia nobilis. The sequence goes on along the minus strand of JAQPPZ010016829.1, from coordinate 1,221,363 downwards.
GGTTGTGAAGAGCCGGCATCGGGTGCCTACTATGTTTACTGAAGCGCGTGCGGCGCTGACCTTGGCGGACTAGGATTGGCTTGACGCCCTTGGGCTCAAGCAGGTGACTCACCTGGAGCCGGTAGTCGGGGATCGGGCCTATCTGACGGCCCTGATCAATCTGTGGGATCCCCGGACTAATACCTTCCATCTCCCGATAGGGGAGATAACGGTGACCTTGGAGGATGTTTATCGGATCCTACGGATTCCAATAGACGGATTGCCGATCCAGACGACGCCACGAGCTCGGAGGACAACGGTACTGAGACACTATTTCGGGCATGGAGAGGAGTTGGGTGTGGAGAGCCCCATGGAGAGGGTGGAGGGCGATTGCCAGATTGGCGGCATACTGGTGCGATGGTGGCTAGAGAGGGGTGTGTTGGGAACGAGGCATGCATTACTCATGAGCCTCATTTCCAACATGCTGCTCCCCGACTCTTCTAGTGCGAGGTTCCCATGGAACCTGCTAGAGGTGGTATTCAGGTTGGTGGAGTGTCCGACAGATACTCCGATGATTATGAGATGGGGACAGACGCTACTAGCACAGCTCTATGATGAGTTGTACGAGGTCCGCTATCGAAAGCGAAAGGGGATCGGTTGCAGCTACTTGTTGCAGTGTTGGGCTTGGCAGCACATAGCAGTGGAGAGGCCGATGGGGCTGCCCTGGATGACGTAGGCGGAGATGGTAGACCGAGAGATTGGATACGGGGTACTATGGCAGAGGTCGAAGGAGCAGGGATAGAGCCGATGATGGGCAGGTGTCGTAGGGCACTATGCCGATGCCTTTGCTCGGCTTACTCTTGGAGAGGTGTTCTGGCGCCCCTATCGGGACTGTCCAGCCTAGCCTGAGGCTGGAGAGTGGCTTCGACGGGTACGAAGGGGGCGATGGCTGATTGGGAGGCATGGGACAGAGCAGGAGTTCTTCCCATACGGTCGGGTGACCCGATAGTTTGGGGTGCGCCAGGGGATGCCTGGTGAGCCCGTAGTCTATCGACGTCGGGGAGATGAGAGGACGTTGGACCGACCAGTCATTGCGCCACTTGGCGAGGATTCAGATACGGTGATTGACATCCCAGATGTGGATGACGTCGGGATGACTATGGAGTATGAGCAGTGGTGGACTCTACGGTGATGGCGAGGCGAGGGGCCTCTAGGGGGTGCCAGTAGCAGGGGATGAGGGTATAGAGGTACCAGATGAGGGTTGGGGTGCTCCACGTGATGATGAGGACATGGTATAGGTGGAGGATGTTGGAGGGGATTTTGGGTTACCAGACCAGCCGGAGATGCAGGACGTCCCGGAGTAGTGGGAGCCAGAGCAGGCTGCTGTCCCGGATTCGCCTATGCCTCAGGCAGGTTCGAAGGAGGTGGAGGCGAGGCTCAACGCTGAGATAGCACGATTGGAGGACCTGCTACGGATGCGAGATGGGGAGCTAGGAGAGGCTTTGCAGGAGAGAGATCTCTTGCGGACTCAGTTGGCAGAGCGGGAGAGCGCATGGGCTGCGTCTCATCGGTAGGAGGGGGATACTGATGTTGCATGGGAGAGGGATCTCCTACGGGTGCAGCTAGCATAGCGCGATGATGTAGTAGCTTACTACCATCGGTGGGAGGTAGAGTGGGGTCGATGAGAGTCAGATTGGTGATGGCATCGACTGGATATGGAGGGAGAGATTATCCGCCTTGGTGGGTGAATACCTGAGCCTCTTGGAGGTGGCTCATCGTATCGGATGAGAGACAACGGGACTGAGCAGTTAGCATCATCCCATCGCAGGCGGCTAGATGAGGGAGGCGCTAGTGGGCGCGATGCAGGGGCGAGCAGCAGTCGCCCTGAGAGGTCCCATAGGACCCACACTACAGGGGGTAGTTCCCGTCGCACCGATCCTGCGTGATCATGGTGGCCGATGCCCTAGGCTTGGGGTTTTTGAGTTTTTGGGTTTTGGTAGCGAGGTCCGAGGACCGGTTCATTGTAGCCTACGGGCATTTTTGTTATGATATATATATACAGATGACTCTTTTTGGTGTTTATACATTTTTCATGATTTGTTTTTATGTACATGTTTTTACATTAATGTATGCATATGCGATTATGAATGCGATGGTTCTAATTTGTATGATGTATGCATATGGAATGAATGAAATGAGTTGTTGATGATTTGTCGATGCACCATAGACTGTACAAGATTTGACTGACTTGCTATATTAATGGGATGACTTTGTGGAATGACTGTGCATGTGAAAACTTTGTTTTTGTATTTTGTATTTTTTTTTGAATGGTGATGTACGGAATGAAATGTACCAGTTGTTTGAAAATGTAGTTAAGCTTTTCTGAGATGCAGATATTTTAACTAACTAGCCAAGACTGTACATTTATCTCGCAAGACTTTTTGAACAAGGTATAAATCTGACTTGAAGTTAACCAAGTTATTTCACATCCCTGTGTGTGCAATTGAGTTCGTTTATGTGGTATTTGTCAGGATACCGCCAGTGCCAGATAGGCTATCAACCAAACCTGTACTGAGGATCACCTAATTAGCTCCACTAACTCCGTTGTTGTGTTTAGCAAGATTAATCCATGGGACAATCTAAGGTACCATAAGCTAGCTCATCCACATGCAAACATTGGTCTATGCACACGCAAAGCTAATGTGACAGACATATCATCATGCGGTTAGGATACCACCATTGCCAGGTAGGCTATCAACCAAACCTGTAATGAGGATCACCTAGATGGTTTTTTGAATGCTGAGAATTCCAAGGATTCAAGTTCAGGCTATGTGTATTGGCTCAATGGTTTGGATACTTGCTCGTCTATATAGTGATGAAAATCACTATTTATTTTTCTTTTTGTTTTTCTTTTTGAGCAAGGATTTTGAATAGTGGTGAGAACCACTATTATTTGATTTTGTATTTTGAGCTTTGTAAGGTTGAGCTTGTGAATGGCCTTGATCCTGTTGGCCTTGGGGATGACTACCCATCCTGTTCAGGGACGTGTAGTACGAATCCTTACGACTTTGGGAAACAAGGGGATAATGGAGATTATGAAGTAAGGGCATTGATCTTTTAGGCCTTGGGGATGACTACCCATCCTGGTTAGGGGCGTGTAGTACGAATCCTTACAACTTTGAGACCAAAGGTGAGTGGAGATGGTTGTGATGATGGTTTGTTGGAATTGTGTTTTTGAATAGCGTTGATCCTTTTAGGTCTTGGGGACGACTACCCATCCTTGGCAGGGACGTGTAGTATGAATCCTTACAACTTTGGGGACCAACTATGATTGGGATTTGTGGGAGTGGTGAAAACCACTATTTATTATGGGGAATGGATAGGGAAGAGCTCATCCTTTTGTCAATTCTCAGCATTCTGGAACCATTCGCACAGGGGGATGAACAGGCTAATATTTCACCTATGGTACCCTAGACTGCTTTGTAGGTTTCTCTTGCGTTCACACAACTTAGGAATTATTTTATGTGTGTTAATTTGTGTTGGGATGCTACGTAACAAGGCGTGATCCAAGTAAAACTTTCCCGTGTAAAATCTGTTTAACTGTGTACAGTTTTGGCTAGAAATTTAAAGACAGTTGAATGACGAAAACCCTATATACATTAGGAGACAACTGACTATGCTAAAAATGGCGGTGGTGTTATGCTGGATGTATGCGTTTATGAAAATGGATTTGATGTGGAAAATGATGGAATTGCCAAGTAATGACAGTCTATGGTGCTTTTGACTTGTATGACCTAGCAAATATATAATGTATGGATGCGATGCCTAATGCAACCTATATTTTTGTATTTTGATTTTTATGAGAATGCATGGAATTGAAATGCAATTTTTTTTTTTTGAGTATGCATGGAATTGAAATGCAATTTTTTTGTTATTTTTGATTTTTATGAGTATGCATGGAATTGAAATGCAATTTTTTTGTTATTTTTTTGATGATTTTATTGTTTTTGTTTGTTTTTGAATATTTATGTTGACCAAATAGTTATGGTAACGCTTGGAGCTTTTGGTGTTGACCAAAGGGTTTATAGATACCTTTGGGGCATTTAGGGTTGACCAAGCGATTATGAGAATCCTTGGAGCTTTTGGTGTGACCAAGAGATTATGGAAATCCTTGGAGCTTTTTGGGGTTTGACCAAGCGATTATGAGAATCCTTGGAGCTTTTGGGTTGACCAAAGGGTTTATAGATACCTTTGGGGCTTTTGGGGTTGACCAAGCGATTATGAGAATCCTTGGAGCTTTTGGGTTGACCAAAGGGTTTATAGATACCTTTGGGGCATTTTTGGGTTTGACCAAGCGATTATGAGAATCCTTGGAGCTTTTGGTTGGACTTTGGCTCTCTAGATGTGGAATGGCCTCAAATGACTGATGTTCAAGGGTTCTGTTTCCTTGATTCCTTCAAGAGAGGCAAGCCGGTATGTTCCAGGTCCTATTCTACTATCAATGACATAAGGACCTAACCAGTTTGCTGCAAACTTGTCCCGTAGATGGGATGACAAATTAGAATTCTGTTGGTTCTCTTTTAAGACCAAGTCACCAACCTAAAATTCCCTGAGGTGGACTTTCATGTTGTATGCTCTCTTAAGTCGCTCTTGATAGATACGCAAATGCTCGAGAGCATTAACGCGTCGTTCATCGAGCAACGTCAGTTGATCTAACCGGGCCTACCGCGCAGTGTCATCATCGATGAACTCTTGCATTGAAATGCGCAGGGAAGGGATTTCCAACTCAAGAGGCATGACTGCCTCGGAGCCATACACCAACGAAAATGGAGTTGCCCCAGTGGGCGTCCGGATGCTAGTGCGATAAGCCCATAGGGCAAGCGGGATCTGAATGTGCCAGTCCTTATGATTGTCTGCAACTATCTTTTTGAGAATGGTGACTAGCATTTTGTTTGACGCCTCTGCTTGCCCATTTGCCTATGGATAATAAGGGGTTGAAAAACTGTGCTGAATTTTGTACTTTGTGGTCAAAGCACGCACATATTTATTCTTGAATGGTGTCCCATTATCTGACAGGATCTTGGATGGAATACCAAAATGACATATGATGTTATGCAAAATAAACTCCGCAATGCGGGATCCAGTCGTAGAGGTTAGCGGAATTGCTTCCACCCACTTGGTAAAATACTCTGTGGCCATTAAGATGAACGTGTGATGACCGAACGACATAGGGGAGATCTTTTCGATTAGGTCAAAGCCCCACTACAAAAAAGGCCAAGCCGATTGGATCGGCTGCAAGGCCTGAGAAGGTACGTGTGTCAAATTAGCATGGTGTTGACACTTCACGCACTTCTTCACATATGCGCAACAATCTCGCTCTAAAGATGGCCAATAATAGCCCATGCGGAGAATGCACTTTGCGATGGCCATACCGCTGAAGTGGCCACCACATGTACCATCGTGAGCTTGGGTGATCGCCCAAGCGGACTCTTGCTGGTCCAAACAACGGAGGAGGATTCCTTCATAGTTTCGATGATACAAAATGTCTCCTAACAAGACATGCTTTGCCGCTTTCTGTTTGAATGATCTTTTCGTGGCTTGTGTCAATCCAAGTGGGAGGTTACCTAGCTTGAGGTAATCCCTAATGGGTGTGTACCAATCCTGCTGATCAAAAACCTCGATAGTATGAATGACCAATCCCTCTTGAAGTCCATCCCTAGCAAAAGCTGAGCGGGAAAGAACTTGTAAAAATAGCGTTGTGTTGCTATTAAGAGGGGTCGGGGAGAACAAGGACCCCTAGTTGGCTCGAGTCAAACAATCATGGATTCGAGAGAACTTATCCGGAGATGGTTCAATCTGGATCGGGTGGATTCTTGGCGTCAGATCAAAGCTTGCACGCTCCATCGCAGATTGCGATAATGTTTTAACCTGAATGGTTGTCATTTCACCAGAAGGGTCTTGCGGGATTAATGACCCCAAGGAGGCCATAGTATCCACAAAATGATTCGATGATCGAGGGAGTGCCTCGATGTCATACCATTCAAGTTGTGCCAGGAATTTGTCCACGAGGGCTTTGTAGGCCTGCAGAACTGGACATTTACATTGGAAAATCCCCTTTACTTGATTGACAATCAACAACGAATCACCAAAGATGTTTAAACATTTAATGTTCATGGTGATTGTTGTTTGAAGACCTATGAGCAAGGCTTCGTATTCTGCATTGTTGTTGGTGCACGGGAAGTCTAATTTAAATGACAGAGGCATTGGAGCCCCTTGTGGAGTGAAGAATACAATTCCCGTGCCACCCCCTTGCTCACATTTAGAACCATCAAAAAATAGGGTCATGTCAGCCTGTGACTTAGGCTCATCAAAATCTGGCGATTCTGAAACATGAAAAACCCCATCATCCGGTAATTCTACGGTCAGAGGCTGATCATCTTCAAGAGGAGCCTCTGCCAGTTGATCGGCGATGACTTGACCTTTTATGGATTTTTGTCCAATGAACTCTATGTCAAACTCCGTCAACAACATGATCCATTTCGCCGTGCGACTACTATGATAAGTATGACTCATCATGTATCGCAATGGATTCTCCTTAGACACAACATACGTCGTATGACCGAGCATGTAGTGGCATAGCTTTTTGGTAGCAAACACCACTGCCAAGCAGAGCTTCTCAACGTATGCATAGTTAAGTTCATAACTGACCAGGGTGCGGCTAAGATAGTATGTAGCTTGTTCTTTGTGAAGTTCATTTTTTTGGGATAGCATGGCGCCCAGTGCCACCTCAATGGCTGAGATGTATAAATAGAATGACACTCCTGGTCTAGGTGGTGCCAATACTGGCGGCGAAGCCAAGTACTATTTAATGTCATCAAAGGCTGACTGGCACTCGTCATCCCAATGAAATGTGACCCCCTTATGCAATAATTTATTCATGGGTCGGCACTTGTCAGATAACTGTGCTATGAAGCGCTTGATCGACGTGACCTTTCCCTACAGACTCCTGAGCTGCTTGATGGTAGTAGGGGGAGGCATCTCAAGGATTGCCTTGACTTTGTTTGGGTCTACCTCGATTCCTCGTTTAGAGACTATGTAACCCAAGAGCTTTCCAGATGTGATGCCAAAGATGCACTTCTTGGGGTTTAGTCTGACCTTATGCTCCATGAGGCGATCGAGGATCTTGCTTAAGTCATCGAGATGATCTGGGCGCAAAAGAGATTTGGCCAACAAATCATCCATGTAATCCTCCAAAGTTTTGTGCATGTAATCATGGAAGATGTACGTCATGGCACGTTGGTAAGTGGCTCCAGCATTTTTAAGGCCAAAAGGCATAACCTTATAGCAAAATGTCCCCCAAGGCATTGTGAATGCCATTTTTAGTTGGTCCTCGGGATTGATACGAATTTGATTGTATCCTGAGAAACCATCCATGAGGGAAAGCATTTCGTGGCCCATTGTAGCGTCTACCAATGCATCGATGCTCGGCAAGGGAAAATCATCCTTAGGACTCGCTTTATTTAGATCTCAAAAATCGGTGCATATGCGAATCCTCCCATCGGGCTTCTTGACAGGAACCATGTTAGACAACCATGGTGGATAATCCATGCAGATGACAAACTATGCATCCAACAACTTTTGTAACTCGTCTTTGACCATTAAGGCCACTGTTGGGTGCATCTTACGTAGTTTTTGCTTTACTGGCTTGATTGTCGGATCAAGCGTTAAATTATGCATGACTAGCTGTGGGTCTAGTCCCGGCATGTCCTTGTATGACCATGCAAAAACCTCCTTCTTCTCTTTGAGAAGGGTAATGTAGTCAGCTCGCTCTTCGGGGGATAACCCTACCCCCAGCTTGATGATTTGCAAATTCATTGGATCTGAGCCGATGTCTACGTCAGTCGTCTCCTCGACCGACATGTGGGATCCGTCCTCCAACTGGTGTGGAGTTGGGATCAAATGGATATCGTTTGCTGAATTTAGATCATCGTTCGGAACATCAGGTTCCGCTTCAGCATGAAAGACATCCTGAGTCTATCCTAGAGTGAAATGGAACATTCCTCCGCAAGGCCAGTACTCTGATGGGGATGGTGGTGTGTCAGCGTGATCCCAGTCGATAGCATCTAGATCTAGATACAATGACCATGTTGGGTCGGCTGGATCATGGATGGGTGCGGTCAAATCAATGGAGATCATGTTGATGGAATGATTGTGGTCTCCATTACCATGGGTGTTATAACTCGGACATCCTAGAAAATCTGTGTGCATCGGATCTGGCTCTGTGGGCACTGGCACAAAGGGGTCAGCCCTATGCGTGGAGATGAAGACAGGGTCCGCCCTAGGCACTGATGGTTTGATAGGGTCTCCAGGTGGAAGATGCTCTCTGTGGACCTAGAGTGGCGGGTGCAGTAATTGCTATAACTACGTCGGGTTGAGATGCCACCTATGTCTTGGACCTATATGTAAGTGTTCAAACATGTCATCTATGTCCAAAGGGTATCGTTGTTGCATTTGTCGCATGTGGTTGAGATAGGCCATCTCAGTTTCATCTTCTGAATCACTGTCAGAGATCCAAAAGCCTTCGTTAACTCCAACGGTTGCTTGCGACACATGGGGCTCACCTTGTTCGAGCAGATTGATGTGGTCCCATCTAGGTTGTTCCGCTCTCTGTAGGGGGACCGGATTGTCTTGAAGTGGCATGTGCTCAACTGGAGCAGCCAATGGGAACATTGTCAGGAAGCTTTCCTGATCATCATTCATTGGATATTCTTGCGAATGATCATACTCCGACTCATCTTCGGAAGACCCTTCTTGGTCTTGTCCATATTCCCCTTGTGGGTGAGTCCTTGAGGTTTCTCCTTGTTCGACCGAAGGGAAAGGGTTGTTGAGGTCAACAAGGTTGTTTGTTTGTAATGGGAAATAATCCCCCAATGTATAAGTTGTGTTTGGATTGGCATATGGATCTGATGCCAACCCATCCTTGTTGCCTATCCCTAGGCCTTGCATGTTTTCAACCAAGATGTCTAGGGGCAAGGGGTGGTTGAACCCTACTCCTGACTTGTCATATGGCATTTGATATCTCGGTTGGCAAAGGACCCGCACTCCTTGCTCATACCGACCCAACCCATATCCGTGCCAATTGCATTGGCCTAGATATCTGAGAGCAAAATCGGGATTGGATAGATAGTTGACATCCTCCACAAAGGGCTCTTCGTCTTCATCTTCTTGCATATGAATCTCAACGCCATTATCCAGGCCCCCATAAACAAAGTTTGTCTGATTGGGTGGGTAGCCTAAAGGAACCACTGAGCCGATGGGGAGTCGAGGCCTCCCCATGTCTTGCATGGACTCGAGTGTGGGCGTTGCTACAATGTTTCTCACTAGATACTCCCCCAGGCCCATGCTGGCCATTTCAACGGTGACCGTTGGTGGTTGAGGGGGAGCGAATGGGAGTCCTTCCTGAGTCCACTCCATGTGGGGTGAACTAGGCGTCTCAACTTCCATTCTACTAGGTATCTCTTCTGTCGAGATGGTTGAGACTAGAGGTGGTTCTTCTTCTAAGGGTTGCTTTCCCTTGTCCTTGGATGTGGCCACCGTAGGTGGCATCATTGTGGAAGGACTGGCGAAAGAAGATGGCCCCGACTGAGGACTCGATGGATCAATCACTGGAGAAGCCCACGGAATCGAACCCTGTTGAGATGGATTCAGCTAAAAATCCAAATGTGTTGATGGAAGGGTTGATTGCGGCATGATTTGCACTGTATTGCAGTATTTGAAAGGCTCCAAGTCCATCGGGACTACATGCACCTGCCCTTCAAATGTGTACTTTAGGCATCGATGCACGATTGAAGGGACACACTTCATGTCCCGAATCCAAGGCCGGCCTAGCAGGATATTATAAGCCATCTCGCCTTCCAAGATATGGCACAATGTATGAATGGTCTTTTGTCCCACTTGGATAGGTAGGACGATTGTGCCAACTGTCGAGCAGATTGCATCGTTGAATGCTCGCAGTGTGTAAGTGGAAGCCATGATATGAGATGCTGGCAACTTCAAGTGCTTTAGAGCTGTTGTAGTGATGATATTACTGGACGAGCCAGTGTCCACCAACACTCTCTTATAAGGAATCCCGTTGACCCATGCGATAACGTGCAGGGGTGGATCCGCTACATCACCAGTCACCATTTTCAATTCATCTTCCCTAAAGGTGATGACTGGTTCTGTACACTATTTTACATGCCCCACAAAATTGTTGAACGAATTCGCTTCATGGGGTGGCAGCTCTATTGCTTTCAAAATCTCCATGAGAGCCTCCCGATGGGGCACTGATTGTTGAATTAGCTCATATATGGAGAGCCTAGCCGATGTGGTCCTTAGACTTTGAGTAAGTCTAGTTCGAATCGTGGCCACTGGTCTAGGCGGGGGAAGTTGCGTGGGAGGCTGTTGAGCCTGTGACGTTGACGAAACCTCTCTTGTGGCTACTGCGGGAGCAGCTCCTGGGTACTTCTTGTTCCTAGTCACTATGCTTATCATTCCCACATATCCTTGCATAGGGCAATTTTGTTGTACCTCATTAACCTGAAGGGGCTTTGCCTGCACCTCGTGGGTAGGCAAGGGGTCTCTGAATACTCCCATATTTTGATTATTTGGCGCTACGGGGTTGTCCATCGCCAATGTCTTATTTTCAATGAGATCTTGTATCAAACCTTTAAACTTCCAGCATGCGTTAAGATCATGTCCTTTGTGCCTATGAAACCTACAGTACAAGTCTTCTCGGTACCCTTTAGGCTTCGGTGCATTGGGATCTATAGTTTGGATCTCTGGAAGATTGATTAAATTCATCGTTGACAAGCGGTCAAACAAAGAGTCCCTGGACTCTGTATAAGGAGTAAATTGTCGCCTAGGGCGACGCTGCAGATTTTGCTCTTGTCTTTGATTTTCCCTCTCATAGTTTTTGGGAGGCACGGCCTGATAATTAGCCTTTTGAGGCTGTGGTGCTTGTGCAGGCTTGGGGACATTGATGGCAACTTGATTAACCGTAGCAGGTTTTTGTTGCGCGGTCCCTGGTTTAGCATTCTTTGTCCATTATTTTTTCTTAGGTTTGGCGATTTCGCCATCCTGTATCTTAATCTCCTCAATAACTCTGGCTTGCGCCAGAGCTTCTTCTAAACTGGCATATTGCTGCAGCTGCAATAGCACGGAGATTGACCTCAAACAACTTTTAGAAAACATTTGAGTCAGATCTGACATGGGAGGAAGGTAAGGCAGCTTTGCAAGCAATGCCCTCCATCGGTTCCCGTATGCCACCATGGTCTCTTCCTCATACTGCTTGAGGCTAGCTAGGTCACTCAATGATGCCTTTTTCCTAGTATTGAAGGTGAAACATTCGAGGAACGCATCCACCAGCTGATCCAAATTAGTGATGCTATGTTTCGGTAATTGGGTGAACCAATCCGAGGCAGGGCCTGCGAATGTGGTTATAAATGTTCTCAACAACAAAGCATCATTATCTTGAATACCAAAACACTGACTTAAGAACCGGGTCACATGCTCTTGGGCATCCTCCTCCCCTCTAAAGAGTGCCAACTAGGGCAGCTTAAAGTGTTCTGGGTATGGAGGTGCCGACACTGACGGATGCACAGGATGGCTACGGAGTTGGCGTAGAGTGGGCTTTTGAGGCCCAGAAGTCTTGAGCTCCATAGACTCTAAGCATTCTAACAATGCTTTATATGCATCAAAGGATTTAATTTTGTCCTCCTTAGTTTGCTCCCATTGTGGGTTGTGGGGAGCCTGAGGCCTATTGAGAAGTAGCTGGGTAGCACCCCCTCTGTCTTGATAGAGCATTTCAGCCCTCTCTTCTTCTTGTTCATATTCCTCATAAGCTTCCTGAGGAGTGGTTGGCCGAGTCCTATGCACATGGGTAGGTGCCCGCGGAGGGTGCCCATCATTGTTTTGGGGAGTGGCCTCCCGCTCAAGTCTAGGAGGTCTCGGAGGCAATACTTGATAAGGTCACGTGGACCTCTCTCGTACTAAAGGATTATGCCTCTCATACACATCTACTTTGTGCGTGCGAGGGTTTGGAACCTTCGCAGGCACATTGTTCTGCAGCAATTCGATTGTTTGACGCTGAATGCACTCTTTGTTAAGCCGACAAAGATGCTCTAACTATTCTTGATCTTGCCGAAGCTACATGATTTGCGCTTGGCGGGCGGCTTGTTTGGCAAATGCCAAGTCACTTTGTTTCGTCGTCTCTTGTTTTGGAAGCCTAGATGCCTCTCCTATATGTCTACCTCGGTCATGGTGACCCGAGACCTCTATGGGCTGTTTCCCTCTGTCGAGGTTGGCTGCATTAACTTGAGGCTGTAACCTCAATGGGTTATCTGGATACAGGGTAGGCATAGAGGTACATCGCTCCCGCACTATGTACTACTCTTGAGGAATGTGGTAATCGTCCTCATCCTCTCTTTCATATGCATAAAAGGTGCGGGAAAAATTGTCTTGCCCTGCCTGGAAAGTTTGATACTCTGGACACTGTCTAGTGTTTCTAATAGCAATGCGAGGTAGAGAAGGGAGGATAAAATCCTGTGGCCCCTCCATATGGCCCCTTTGTTGCTCTAGCACTTCATCGCTAGGCCACCCATAACAAGCTTCTAAGGGAGGTCTCATGTCTGCATTAGGTGCTACATATAGGTTCTCTTCTTGGAAGGACCTATGGTGAGTAGGGGTGCCCCTCAAAGAGGTGCCTCTATAGTCTTGTTCTGTTATGGCATGGTGTGGACTCTCTTGTGGGCCAGGCTATCAAACTAGTATGGCTAGGTCCTCAAGACTATATCGAAGGTGACTTGTCCCCCTTGGTGCACTTTCTGGAGCGCTTGCCCTTGATCGAGCTCAGCTACGAGTGAATACCATAGTGATGTACTCCTAAAGATGAATAGATTTTATCTCTTTTAGGATTTTTTTGTTGAGCAAGGTGCAGCAAAAGCATTGCAAAAGTATTGTCATTGTTTTCAACATAGACAGAATGGTGCAGTTGAGGCAGTTCAGAGGTCAGTCAGATCAAGTGCAGTGAATTTCAAGGAAAACAGAGGGGACCTAGATCCAGAAATTTGCAAAAAAATAAAAGGAATAAAATTGTCGCGATATCGCGACATGTTTTCTGTCACAATTTTGCGACAAAACTGAGGAGAGAGAAAAAGCATGCCAAATTGTCGCGATATCGCGACATAACGGAGGAGAGAGAAAATGCATGCAAAATTGTCACGATTTCGTGACAAAAAGGAGGAGAGAGAAAGTTCATGAAAACTGTCGCGATTTCGCGACATGTTGGAGGCAAAGCAGCAAAGTGAAGAAAACGTAGCGATTTCGCTACATGTTGCAATTTTGCTTTTCAAGAAAGTGTAGCAATTTCGCTACAAGTCCGAAATACAAAATGCAAGTGTAGCGATTTCGCTACAAGTTCAAAATGCAAGACAGCAAAGTGTAGCGATTTTGCTATAGGTTCAAAATGCAAGGCAACAAAGTGTAGCGATTTCGCTACAGGTTCAAAATGCAAGGCGGAGAAGTGTAGCGATTTCATTACAGCTTCGAAATGCAAGGCAAAAAGTGTAGCGATTTCGCTACAGGTTCGAAATAAAAGGTGCAAGGGGCAGCGACTTTGTCACAAGTTTGAAAAGCGAGGGGCATAGGTGTAGCGATTTCGCTACAAGTGTAAAACACAAAACACAATGGGGTAGCGATTTCGCTACAAGTCTTGAGATCAGCAAGTCGAAGCAAGAGGAAACACCAAGCCAACAAAGTTAGATTTTCGAAAACCGCAGCAAAGAAAAATGTTAAGTCAGAAAGGTGTAGCGATTTCGCTACAAGTAAGGTTTTTCATGACTGCATGAAGAAAGAATTGTACGGAGGCCAGAAGCATCGCGATTTCGCGACAAGTCGGAAGATGACATCAACAAAACTGAGAAGTGTCGTGATTTCACGATAAGGTGGAAGAAAAGCCGCTGGAAGCCAAAAGCATCGCGATTTCACGACAACATTGGTGATGACGTCAGCAATAGCTGAAAGTGTCACAATTTCATGACAAGTTGCGAGAGAAGCCGCTGGAATCTAGAAGCATCGTGATTTCATGATAACTTTGAAGATGACGTCAGCAAAAGCGAAAAGTGTCATGATTTTGTGACATGCTTCGTTTCGTGGGTGGAAGCGGAGCAAGCTGCAGGAAAGCGAAAAGTGTCACGATTTCGTGACATGTATCATTTTCGCGGGTGCATACAGAGAGAAGGTCCAGGAGGCAGAAAACGTCGCGATATCATGACATTTTAACATTTTGGCAAGAAAAAGGCCGAAAATGCATGCAATGTGACAGGTGTCAAAATAACGCCAGTTACATAGAGTTAACTAGAGTTAGATGTACAGTTCCCAATGACAGGTGTTGGGGAAAGATTAGATAAAATACTACAACTGTTAACTAGAGTGACAAGGGAAGTTACGATGCAATGCATTTAATAAAAGAATAGCTATTGCAGGGCCGTGATGCTGCAAGCTGTCATAAGCGCAGTATTCCAGATAATCTCTTCAAACAAGAAATCCTCTCGATGGTAGTGCATATCAGATATAGTAGTTGCAGGTAGAATAGAAGGATCGACAGAGTATAGAAAAGAGTGTAATCAGAAAGCACAAAAGCATTAAGAGAGCAGTTTCATATAGTTTGGAAGAAAAGAATCAGAGAGCTTCGAAACACGCTACAAGGCTGTCAGGAAGTGCAGAGAAAAATACGGTCAGAATGTGCAGAGAAAAATGCTGTCAGATTGTCAGAGTGAGTCAGAAAGAAAGTGGCTAAAAGGCAGAACATGTCAGAGTGGGTTTGACACATTGACCGTAGCCGAGAATGCATGGAAATTAGGAGGGAAAGTCGAGTCATTTTAAAAATTGAGTCATTCGAGAAAATCATATAAAAGGGCTCGAGCAAGCACAATAGGAGGTTATTGCAACCATGAATATTCATGAAAAATAAATAAAAGAGAGAATTTTGTAGAAAGGGTGTTGTTTGAAGCATAGTGAATGAACAAAAACCTAAACTTGAATGCAATTTTATTGAAAAATCAGTAGAGAGGTTTTTAACTATGAAAAAGAAGATACTGAGATTGTAACTATTTTTTTATGCTTCTGTGACAAAATTGAATGAGCTAAGGACCAGTCAGGGTCTTGCAATAGAGAAGGCATTTCTATGTCAATATTTTATTAAAATTTTGAAATCCAAGTTGGTGCTTGGTAAAAGGAGTTGGTGCACCTTTCTGTTGTAGCAGAAAAATCAGGGGTTGGTGCTCCTTCCAGTGGGTGCTGGAGAATCATTTGTAAAGAAAGAATCCTTACAAATACTAGATTTGGATTGTAGTCCAAACAGTCATTTTTGAGGAGTAGCCACATTGGTGAACCTCGTTAAATCCTGTGTTGTGTGATGCTCTTGTGCTATATTTGCTTTATTTGTTTTTAAGCTAGCAGTATTAAGTTTTAAGAATAGCAGATTCAATATTTTAAATAGTTACACTGATTCACCCACCCTCTCAGTGTCATTGTGATAATATCAATTGGTATCAGAGCCAGGCACCTGTACAAGCTTAATCGGCTAAGGTGATCTTGGAATAAACACAATGGCCGATGGTGAAGGTTTTTCTTCTAACAAAGCTCCTCCGTTCGATGGAACAAATTATTCTTTACTGGAGACTGAGGATGCAAACTTATCTATGTGCATTGGGTTATGACATTTGGGAATATTTTGAAAATAGATACACCATACCCACTATTCCTCCAAGAGATGCGACTGAGAAGAAAAAGTTTGAGAACAACTCGAAAGCCAAGAATGCTATTATGTGTGGATTAGTAGACAGTGAGTTGATACGCATCATGAACTGCAAATCTACTAAAGACATATGGGACAAACTGCAAAGCATTCATGAAGAAGATAGCAAAATCAAGGAAGCCAAGCTGCAAACACATCGTGCCCAGTTTGAAGCATTAAAGATGACCGATGATGAGAACATTGAAGCCTATCTGCTTGAGAGTAAATGGAATCATCAATGCAATAAGAGGACTCGGGGAAGAAATGGAAGATGCAGTCATTGTGAAGAAGGTACTAAGAACTCTAAATAAAAGGTTTGATGCAAAGGTTTATGCCATAGAAGAAGCAAAAGATTTAAATTTTTTTAGTATGGATGAAATGCATGGTTCTCTAACAGCATATGAAATGAGGATTGGACAAACTAAGCCCTCGGACGAGAGAAGCGACTTTTCAAGCACAAAAAAATATAAAATCTAAACAAGAATACGAGGAAGAAGAATCTACAGATGAAACTGAAGCAAATTTTGTTAGAAAATTGGTAAAGGGAAAATGAAAGTACAGAGGTAAGCTGTCATTCAAGTGCTTTAACTGTGGAGGCATCGGGCACTTTGCAGCAAAATGCCTAATGAATGAGAATAATAGAAGTGATGAAGGGACACACCAAGAGAGAAATGTCTGGAAAAAGAAACCACAATTTAGAAAAAGGAACTTCAAGAAGAAAAGCTTCATTTCAAATAATATTGACTCTTCTGAAGATAGTTCCAGTGAGGACTCAGAAGAAGAAACTGTTGAAGCCTTGTTCATGGCTTTTGAAGAATAGAGAACAAAAAAAACCTAGGAATGTGAAGAAAAATTAGAGTATGAGGCTGAGATAGATCTAGAAGGTGAGTTGGTTGCTGCACTTGAAGAGTTAAGTGCAGAAAGGAAAAGAAATAAAAAGATTTCAAGGAAATTTGAGGATGCTAGCAATTTAATAATCAGTTTGAAAGTACAAACTGAAGAATATAAGAAAAAGTCTAAATATTTTGAAGCATAGCTAACCGTGAAAATAAATGAGTGCAACAAGCTAGAAGAAGACATAGTTGGATTAAGATTGCAGCTAGAAGAGATGAATCGAAAACTGAGTTGTCATCATAAATTTGAAGACGAGTCTGCGAAGCTGAATAAAATGTTAAATGATCAAATGCCTACGGGTATCAAATTTGGTTTAGGCTTTGATGAAGGAGAATCCTCAAAGGAATCAAAGGCTGTAACTATAGAACCAATTAGGAATAAAGACAAGATCAAGGTTGATCAAGATAAACAGTATCATGCAAAAGAAAGCAATAAGTCCAACCTTGAAAGGAGATCTGCAAATGATGGATTTAGCAAAGTCACATATCAAAGAAGAAGAAGACCCATTGCTCCTACTACAACATGGCAACGACCATTACCCAGGTACACTCGTTCCTTTTTTGGTTATTATTTTAAATGCAATGCATATGGTCATAAAATCTCAAGTTGTAGATATAATGTAAAACAAAGAAATTTTACTAGTAGAAATATTTTTTCTCCTTTGATAGATTATGCTGTAGAATGTTATAACTGTCATAACTTCGAACATATTGCAAGGAATTATCGTAGCTCTTTTGCAGGAAATAAATACCGGGAAGAAAGTATCAATCAACTGGATCAAAACAGAACAGAAAATTTCCCAAAAAACTGTCACAAGCCAATGAAAGGGAGAAGGTAAAGCAAGTGACCAGATCAGTTGTCAAATCACAGTGGAAAGAAAAGGAGTAACCAAAGAAAGACAAGGAATATCTGATCATTCAAATAGCCCTCAAAGCCCAGAATAAATCTGTACCTTGGATTCTGGACAGTGGATGCTCCAGTCATATGACAAGAGACAAACAGAATTTTGACAAGAAACAGACATACGAAGGTGGTTCTGTAAAATTCGGAAACAATGATGGAGCAAAGATAGTGGGTAAAGGATCAGTTAAGTTAAGTGATGGTAAAATCAACTCTAAGGAAGTTCTTTTTGTGGTAGGACTGAAGCATAACTTACTGAGTGTAAGTCAGATTTGTGATAGAGGTCATGAAGTAATTTTCAAGAAGGAGGGCTATGAAGTAAGAAAGACAAAAAATGGAAAGTTAATAGCCATTGGACTGAGAACTTCTAGAAATTTGTATACTCTCTCGGAGACTTCGGAAGGAACTTGCTTGGTTGGACGGGAAGAAGAAAATTGGCCGTGGCACAAAAGACTCGGTCACATAAGCTTTGATAATCTGGTAAAAATCAGCTCGAAAAGAGCAGTAAGAGACATACCCACTATTGGTAAACCATCAAACAACATTTGTGAGTCATGCCAAAAGGGGAAGCAAACCAAATCTACTTTCAAAGCAAAAGATTATTTCATAAGCAAGCCGTTAGAACTGATTCACACTGATCTGTGTGGACCTGTAGCACCCTAAAATTGGCGCAGTAAAATTGGAATAATTACATTCACCTTAGTAAATAAATTTAAATTCAAATTTAACCTCCCAAACCGCCCGTTAACCGCCGAGAAACCCGTTTCCTCCTTTTTCGTGCCATTTTTAGCGAGTTGTTTTGACCGTTTGACGATATCGTCTCCGATCGAGACGATATCGCCCCAGTTTGACGATTTCGTCCGGACTAGAACGTCCGAGACGATTTCGTCGCAAAACTGAATTTGCATAGTTGGAATCCGTTCCAACGGGTCTCCAATCCGGGCGAAGCGTGTCTGCGCCGTTGGGACCCTTCCCCGTTGGAGATCTCCCAAATTGGGATGATCTCCAACCTCCCAACAACTATCCTATGCCTATTTAACTCTAAGACTTTTCCCTCCCCAACCCCTGGCTGAATTTTTATGCAAATTGAACCCTTATGCTCTAAAACATCGTAATTCATATTTTGCATTAGTCCTATAGTCATTTCATTGCGGGTACACCATTGGTTTTCAGCCGGAGCCAGTACCTATCGCGGCCAGACGAACCTGTCAAGATCGGAGGCGATCTCGTCAAATTCGGGACGATCTCGTACTGATGCGAGACGATTTCGATTGCAGCGCACATCGAGGCAATCAGTGCCTGGAGTTTGTTCTTCTGTCTCTTTTCTCTGTCATTTTATGTTGTAAATTAGATTGTTTATTCAGTTTTTATATTATATTGCATTTGGAGTTCACCCATTTTGTCTAAGTTTACAGATTAAGATCATATTATGCTATCTAAACACAGTTATTTGCATTTACTTCTGTTCTTGTATATTGTTCAACACTCATATTACTGTTTTACATAGTTTGCCCCTGTTTGCAAAATAGAATTTCTCGTATTTCGCATCTGTTTGCTATTTTGCAGGTCTTTGATGAATTCGTCTGACGAATTCGTCAGATTTCAGACGATCTTGTCAGTTCAGACGATTTTATCAAATTGAAGGCGATTCTGTTGAATTGCGGACGATCCAGACTGCTTCAAGCTTCAGAAACTCCATCAGACTTTCGGATCAGGTAATCTTCATTGGCCTCCTGCAAATTCTCTGTTTTTGTTTTCCTTTATGTTTGCTGTATGCATTTAAATTGCATTTTCATGTAGTTTAAGTTAGAATCATTCGGCCAAACCTAGGATGAATGTTTAAAAATAAAACGAACTCATCAAAACTCATTCCCAAAACCTAGGCGTGGAAGCTGCCGTCAAATGTTTCCTGGTGAACCCACCATCCGGTCGAAAAATCACCAAAATGCACCTCCCTTGAGAGGCGGGACCTTCGCAAAGTCCTCTCGTCCGAGGTACCGCACCATCCTTTTCCCATCCTCCTTCGGGCGCGGATCCAATAGCCTGAAGGTAGGGGTGCGAAAAATTTGGAGCGATACATTTTGGTGAACCCGACGTGAATGCATCATAACCTTTTGAAAACAAAAACAAAAAAATATATATATACAAGAAAAACAAAAACAAAATCATCATTTCAAGTTTGTATGTTTTATATTCAATCCTAAATAGTAGATGCTAAATATTACTTTTAGAAGTACTAAAGAAACCATGAGTTTTTACTCAAATCAATATGAGTCCATCGGTAATGTTGGAAGAATTCAGCTAAATACATTTGTTGATTATGACCAACCTCATCCCTATTCAACACCACCTCCATCACACTCTTCTTATTTTTCATCCATAACCCAACAAAACAATCCCTTTGCCAATCCTCTTCATAATGATATTATCTATTCTCCCATATATCCATATTATGTCTATCAATCCACATATAATCCTCCACCACCTTTTCAATACTCTTCTTTCAATACAACACATCCATTTCAACAAGAAAATACTTATTCTTCCAATTCTACCATGCACTCACCTCCTACATCGCAATCTTCCTATCATCATTCTACCCATAATAAAGAAAGTAGAGGTGAGAAACCATTAGGTCCTTTTATGACGAAATTCCTAAGGCATTTATCAAAAACCTCTCAAAAACCTTCATCACGTAAATTTACTAGGCTTAATCAACCAATGGATATAATTCTCAAGTATTTACTTGACACAAATATTATTGAACTTCCTTCCATAAGACAACTTTGATACCACATCAGATTGGTTTAAACACTGAGCTACATTGTGAATATCATAGAGTAGATGGACATATGACACAAAATTGTAAAGATTTAAGATGTGCAATTCAAGATTTGATTGATAAGGGTCTTTTTAATATAAAGGAATTACAATCTACAACTGATTATAAATCTCCGATTAAACAATCAAACTCCTACACAACAAATACCAATAATCAATCAAGACATGGGGATCTCCCAAGAACCCCTATTCAATTATCAACAACAAGAAACCAATCAAATATTGCATGTTAATGTGTCCCATCATGATGATATTATTAATATTGTAACAAAAACTACAAATGAGCAACCTCAAGTTCAATCAACTCAATCCGATATTCAAGATATGGATTCCTCATTTGACCAACCTTCAAAACTATCTTTGGCTCTAGAGAATGATCCAAAATGGAATGTAAGCATAGAAAGCTCATCTTTAGAATCAAAATCTCAATCTGAAATCCACTTTGATAACCAACAACAAGTGATTAATCCTCAAGCAAAGATATCCCTTTTAGAAGTATTACAAATTTCTCACAAGGAAATTTTGTTCAAAATACCTAGCCAACAATTTGTTCCTCATCATATTTTCTCTAAGAACATAATTAATGGTGTAAACCCTCTTGAGGTTAACCATATTTCATTCTATGATGAGGATATTCCTTCCTCTACTCCACAAGAAGACTCCTATCTTTACATTATCGGGATCTAGTAAAGAAACACTTGTTAGAACTATCATGGTAGATAATGACTCCTCTCTTAATTTATGCACTTATCAATTATTCCAAAAACTCAAAATAAAGGAAGAAGATATTAATGAATCAAATGTTATTATAAAATATTTTAACAATGAAATTCAAGAACCTCAAGGTACTATAATTCTTCCCCTTAATATTGGATCCAAGATCCTGGATACTTTATTCTATGTAGGATATTGTCCTTCACCTTACAACCTACTTCTCCGAGTCCTTGGATTCATACGATGAGGGTTTTCCCTTCCACTCTTCACCAATGTTTGAAGTTTGAAATTGCAAATAAAATTGTTACCATACATGGTGACCCAACACCATTTGAAGAATATTTAACGGTTGAAACATCAAGTTCTATACATTCTCTATTATCACAATTATCTTCTATCCATCACTTTTCTTCATCCATATATGATCATCCTTGTTTACCAAATAACATCCATGCATATCTTTCACATATACTTTCTCCATCTTATCAAAACTTGGAATATAATAATAAGAATGAAGAACTTTCTTATATTTATGACATTTTATTTTGTAATATGATCAATTTTACACATATAAAAGTCAAATCTTTTTCTACATTATTCTACATTATAACAAAGCTTTTGTTATCACTACCTTTTATTCATCACCTTTTATTCTTACCTTCACCTCAACCGGATTATCCTTCAAAACCTCCTTTGATTTTGAAGCAACCTTAGACATGCTATACTCAAATAAACCTTGTATAGTGTATATAGATCATCTTGTATATACCACCAATTTCAATTCATAAATTAAAATCAAAATACAAAAAAAAATCAAAATCCTCAAAATCAAAAAAAAAAAATACAAATGCAACCAAAGAACTTAAAGGTAAATTTGAGCCCAACTGGCTCGGACCATACATCATTACTGGCCAAAATTTGAATCGGGGAGCATATAAATTATCTACCTTAGATGGTAAAGAACTTAAAGAACCCATGAATATTTTACATCTCAAACGTTATTATGCATAAATTTGATTATTTCATCCATGTATATATTTGTTCAAAATCATTATCTTGTATTTCTTTCAATTTATTCAAAAACCTCAAAAACATTCATAAAATCTTCAAAAATCTTCAAAAATATTTATTGCATTTATTTTGTAAAGTTCCTTTTGCTTTAAAACAAAAATCAACATAAAAAATCCAAAAACAGCTATATGCTTGACTCTTTCGAAACCAAAACAATATACAAGAATAAAGAGAGAGTCAACATTCTCAAAACTTTCTCAAAATCATTATTTTCTTACAATTATTGCAGTTATATGTTTCAACTTATTTTGGATAAAACTAGCATTTATTTGGCATCCCTCACTTGCACACTCACATAATAAATATCTTGATTTTATACGGCATGATTACTAATCTCTCTTATATCAAAGTTCACAAAAATCAATTAAATAAAGTTTGAGCATAGAGAATTGATCTTGGTATTTACTTAAACCAAGCACATCTTTTCACAATAAAATGATTATATTTGTAATTTCCATGTTTTGCTACATAGTAGAGCTGATTTCTTGAGTGAAAAGTTTCCCCTACTGTCCTATCATGCACATGGTCTAGAATCTTTGAGAATTGGCAAAAGGACAAGCTCACCCCTACCCAGAATAAAAATCCCTTGCTCTACAGCTAATCCGAGCAAGTATCCCTAGAAAAAGAAAAAGAAAAGAAAAGTTCAAGAAAAAGAAAAGAGAAAAGAAAAATGTTATTCTATATCATTCCAGCAATATTTCAAGCACTATCTCAAAAATCAAGCAAAAGAAAAATAAGCAAAGTTCAAAAGAAAGCAAGAAAAGCAATAAAATCCCTTTCCCTACCCTTTGAAAAAAAAAAAGAAGGGTTGATGAGCTTGAATCCCTGGAATTCTCAATTATTCGAAAAGCGTGAGGTAAGCCCCATAGCGAGTGGTTTGTGCCCAACACTGCTTGGCCTTGGGTAACTCCTAGCGTGGCGATATGTACTGTCACATTAGCGACCTTCTTTTGTACGAGACCTATGTCTGCTTATGGATTAGCTAGCTCTTGATAATCCGATCTACATAGTAGCCTAGTATGGTTATATGCATCTACATCATGGTTAATGAACACTTAGTTGGTTTATTCAAATCACTTGTATCATAGTATCTTGCTCAAAACTGGTAACTGAACCATACAATTGCACACACATTTGTATTTGAGAGATTTTGTCTATCATTATGATAAATCAAGATTGGCAATGAATTCACTTATGCACATGGGATTCCTTATAAATCTAATTTTTTCAAAATACTTTGAAATATTATTTTTGCAACTTGTTTGGAATAATCAAGTACAATTATTTACCACAAAGACAACTATATAATAGAAGAAATCAAAAATTTCAATTAAAACATATCATATATATCTTATCGACTTTCGCGACGATGGTATAATTCCAAAACCAAAATTGGAGTTTTATGCTTAGCGCAAGTCCTCATTTTCATCTTTTTTGTTCATTAAAAATCAACCATGCAATAAAACTATTTTCTTTGATCTTCGCGATGATGGTATAAGTCTATACCTACATATTCTATACCTAGCGAAAACCATTGTAACAATATTTTCTCCAATTTATCAAAATTCATAAAAACCATATGACTTCATTCTATTACACAAATTATGCTTTTCAAAAGCAAACACATTTTTATTATTTCATATCATTATGTCAACCTTTGCATTTTGCAATGATGGTATAATTCTTAAGGAAATATTCAACAATTTTATCACACTTAGGAATTTATGCCTAGCAAAAATTATTTTACAATATTTCATGCATAATATTTTTATGGAAATCTGAAAGCAAACCATCATCATCATCATTTGCATCATCACAACAAAGTCTTAAGGCAGTCTCTTAAGCACTCTTTTCTTTTAACAATATTTCTATCCTGGGACTAGCTTGACGGCCAGAGTGAGCGGCGACTCCATGAAATGGTCTATAATAGCGACAATGTCCTTTGAAATTATTGTTAGAAATCTCTTTTTATTTTATCACATTTCATTACAACCAATCAATTTGTTACATCAGATTATTTCATTTAAAATATTTATAGCATGACATCCAAGTTATAATATTTTCCAAAACGACATAATTACATGAATCATCAATAAAATCATTACATCAATCAACTCAATCAATCAATCAAACATAAAAAGCATCATAAGCATCACATAAGACAAGTCATATGATCAAAAAATATCTCATCTATATATATCAACGAGAATATATACATCATCAAAACTAGATTGGTATGCCACAATCCGTACCTCGGCATACTCAATCCTCTATCAATACAAGTATAATACAATCTCGGTGGCGGTATCCCGCCCTCTAGCCTCGAGAGCCTCTAGAGCTCTCGGCCTCATCTCCTCCCCCGCCCTACGGAGGACGAGGTGGTCCCATCGCGGTATGTGTGGTACTGCGAGTCCTCGTCATCGACCGGGATGAGCTCCTCGTCGACCCTGTCCTGATAGCATCTGCTATGGCAGGTGGCGGTTGTACCCTCCGGCCCTACGGCACCGCATGGTAGTATAGCGCCCGATAGAATGCGGTGCTGAGAAACCGACCACGGCAGCTCCTCGAGTGCTTACCCCTCCGCCTCGTGCCCTGAGACGAGCATTCTCGTCTCGTAGGCTGCGACACCTCGGCCTGGTGCTTGTGCGGTTGCATCCTGTAACGTCTGCACCCGAGCTCGCTAGACGATCTCTCTCTGCCGGAGAGTAGCCATCTCGCTACTCTCTCCAATGTCCACACCCTTGCCCTTATCAGGCGATGGTGGCCTCTGTGGAGATGGGGGTCTCGCCTCCCTCCTCTCCCTCTCCCTCTGTCGCGGCCTCTCCTGTGCCTGTGGCCTCCTCTGCTCTCCTCTGCCGCGACCCCGGGCTGCCTCTACCGCCGCCTGGCGCCGCCTCCCTATCCGACGCACAACTGCGTGGATCGGTCCCTGTGCCCTCGTCATCCGAGGAGGGCGGATGCCTGTGTACCAGGCATCGTAGCCATCGGCTACCCCTGCGTCGTCCCCATCCACTGGCTGGATGGGGGCATCGTCTGCGTCCTGGCTCCAGAAGCGTTGCATGTCAGGAGCCCCGCTAACCGTGGTGTTATCCCGGACAGTCCGAGAAAACTCGTAATCCACGAGAGATGGGATCCCCTGCTTGTAGACCGAACTGTCGCAAAACTCGGTCATAGCGGTGGAGCTCCACCTCTCCCCTCTCCATCCGTAGCCAGCGGACTCGCCTGATGCGAGCCGGCTCTGTGCGTCCTCTGCCCACCCTGGATGCTGCCTCCATGGCCTCCAGGTGATCTAGTCTGGGACCAAGTCATCCAGTAGTCTCCGGGACACCGGCAGGTCGATCCGTCGCTGTGCCCCTCTCCGGAGCCACCAGTAGAAGACTCGGGGCCTCTCCCCGTCAACCCCTGTCAGTGGAAGCCCTACCGGCCTCCGCACCGCAATGTGCTCCCAGCACCAAACCTGTAGGAGCGATGTCATAACCAGACATCGGCCGCCCTTGTATACGACCCCATGCAGGATCCTATACAATCGGCATAGAACAAAGCTGCCCCAAGCAAATCTGTAGCCATGATCGCGCATGTCGCAGATCACATCTGCCAGCATCCATGGTACCCTGCAGCCGCTCTGGTGGCACAGCGAAGTCCACCAACCACCCCGGCCAAAACTCGTGTCGGTGTAGATGCCCCGGGCATGCGGCGAAGTGCCTCGATGTTCACTCCGCCCTTCTCCGGGGCGAAGCTCGGGTCACCGAGAGTCGTCCCATCGCGTGGCCCTGATTGGCCGCAGGTGTGATCATCCTCCCTTGTATGGGGATTCTAAGAATCCTCCATACATCCTCTAGTGTGGGAGTCATCTCCCCTGTCGGTAACCGAAAACATGAAGAGCCCGGGTACCACCTCTCTGCTAGGGCCGTCAGTAGCCCCATGTACGTAGATACTTGTGGCATCTCTGCCACATGTAGTAAGCCGGCCTGTGCCAGCTGATCTCGCTCTGCCTGTGTCAGAGCGGCCAAGTCATCTCTTAATCCTCCATATTTCCACTCCCTGCTCTTTAGTAATCCTCTCTGCAAGCATAAACATCAAAACAACAAACAATCATTAATAACAATTTTAGCAATCAATAATGCAACTTAAAGATCAAAATTTTGCAATTGATGATATCGCCCACTATTGGCCGATATCGTCCGAAATTTGAGCAAAATCGTCTCCAATTTCGCGTGTCGAAATCGTCTCTAATTTGACGAAATCGTCCCTTTTTCGCCGATTTCGCCCTTGGGCGAAATTGACGAACTTGAGACGATTTCGTCGAACTAAGGACGATTTCGTCCGGACGACGTCGATGGCCAAAAACGGCCGCGATGCTCAAAATTCACCTAAAAATCCATCTAAAAAGCATGTAAAATCAAATTAAATCAATTCTAGATCAGTTTAAACCCTTACCCGTAGACCGCGGCGGACCTCTGCAGATCTGTGCGCTGTCTCTACCATTTTTGCTCCAGAGCTCTCAAAACAGTAAAATGAACAGTAACAAATGAATTAGGGTTTTACCCTATTTTTCTTAATTTTATTCAACAAATAATTTTTGCTTTTTCGCGTTTTTACCTCAAACGTTCGATTTGGGTAAAAACACGGAGGGGGCACCATAGTAAGCTGTCGTACGATTCGACCAAGAATCGTCGCCTAAAAATGGGAATAATTTTTTGCTTTCTCGTAGATCGAGAAGAACTCATCTTTAACGCATTTTCTTCGGAAAATTCGCTAAAGAGGGGGCAAAATGTAGCACCCTAAAATTGGCGCGATAAAATTGGAATAATTACATTCACCTTAGTAAATAAATTTAAATTCAAATTTAACCTCCCAAACCGCCCGTTAACCGTCGAGAAACCCGTTTCCTCCTTTTTCGTGCCATTTTTAGCGAGTTGTTTTGACCGTTTGACGATATCGTCTCCGATCGGACGATATCGCCCCAGTTTGACGATTTCGTACGGACTAGAACGTCCGGGACGATTTCGTCGCAAAGCTGAATTTGCATAGTTGGAATCCGTTCCAACGGGTCTCCAATCCGGGCGGAAGCGTGTCTGCGCCGTTGGGACCCTTCCCCCGTTGGAGATCTCCCAAATTGGGATGATCTCCAACCTCCCAACAACTATCCTATGCCTATTTAACTCTAAGACTTTTCCCTCCCCAACCCCTGGCTGAATTTTTATGCAAATTGAACCCTTATGCTCTAAAACATCGTAATTCATATTTTGCATTAGTCCTATAGTCATTTCATTGCGGGTACACCACTGGTTTTCAGTCGGAGCCAGTACCTATCGCAGCCGACGAACTTGTCAAGATCGGAGGCGATCTCGTCAAATTCGGGACGATCTCGTGCGATGCGAGACGATTTCGACTGCAGCGCACATCGAGGCAATCAGTGCACGGGTTTGTTCTTCTGTCTCTTTTCTCTGTCATTTTATGTTGTAAATTAGATTGTTTATTCAGTTTTTATATTATATTGCATTTGGAGTTCACCCATTTTGTCTAAGTTTACTGATTAAGATCATATTACTGCTATCTAAACACGGTTATTTGCATTTACTTCTATTCTTGTATATTGTTCAACACTCATATTATTGTTTTACATAGTTTGCCCCTGTTTGCAAAATAGAATTTCTCGTATTTCGCATCTGTTTCTTGTTTTGCGGGTCTCCGATGAATTCGTCCGACGAATTCGTCGGATTTCGACGATCTTGTCGGTTCGGACGATTTTATCAAATTGAAGGCGATTCTGTTGAATTGCGGACGATCCAAGCTGCTTCAAGCTTCGAAACTCCATCGAGACTTCCGGATCGGGTAATCTTCATTGGCCTCCTGCCAAATTCTCTGTTTCTGTTTTCCTTTCATTTCTTTGTATGCATTTAAATTGCATTTTCATGTAGTTTAAGTTAGAATCATTCGGCCAAACCTAGGATGAATGTTTAAAAATAAAACGAACTCATCAAAACTCATTCCCAAAACCTAGGCGTGGAAGCTACCGTCAAATGTTTCCTGGTGAACCCACCATCCGTCGAAAAATCACCAAAATGCACCTCCCTTGAGAGGCGGGACCTTCGCAAAGTCCTCTCGTCCGAGGTACCGCACCATCCTTTTCCCATCCTCCTTCCGGGCGCGGATCCAATAGCCTGAAGGTAGGGGTGCAAAAAATTTGGAGCGATACAGGACCCATGAGGATAGAAAGCATAAATGGATACAAATATTTTATGCTGTGTATAGATGATTTTTCCAGAATGACATGGGTACTCTTTCTGAAACAGAAATCAGAAGCCTTTGAGATGTTTAAAACCTTCAAAAATCTTGTTGAGAATCAATCTAGAAAAAGAATTAAATGCTTGAGATCTGATAGAGGAGAGTTTATTTCAAATGAGTTTGCCGAATTCTATGAAAAACATGGAATAAGAAGATAGTTTTCAGCAGCAAGAACACCTCAGCAGAATGGAGTAGTTGAAAGAAATAACAGAACTGTGCAGAAAATGGCAAGGACCATGTTAACAGAGAGCAAAATTGCTGACAGGTTCTGGAAAGAGGTAGTTCATACTGCAGTCTATATTCAGAACAGGTGTATGTTAAGGCCACATGAAAGCAAAACACCTTATGAATTGTGGTTTGGCAAAAAGGCTACAGCAAAATACTTCAAAGTGTTCGACAACAAGTGTTACATTAAACGGACTGAAGCCAATCTTGGCAAATTCAAAGATAGAGCTGATGAAGGTATCTTTCTTGGTTACTCAACAAAAAGTAAAGCTTACACATGCTACAACAAAAGACTAAAGAAAATTGTGGAGAGTGTGGATGTGAAGGTTGATGAAGGCAGGAAACAAGAAATCAGCAATAATGAAAACTACCCAACCTATGAAGAATTTATCGAAGAAGATGAAGATCAAGAAAAGGAAGAGAGACAGAAATCAGATTCAGATGATTTGGAAAGAGAAGAAAATAAAAAATTCAGAACAGGCAGTTGGCAGAAAAATCATCCCAAAGAGCAGATTATTGGAGACCCTACAGTTGGCATTCAGACAATAAGAAGAGTAGTAAATAACTATTCTCTGTTATCCAGTATTGAGCCCAAAAATATTATTGAAGCAAGCATAGATGAAATCTGGATAGAGGCAGTAAATGAAGAACTAGATCAAATTGAGAAAAATAATACCTAGGAATTAGTACCAAGGCTTGAAAATAAAAACATAATTGGTACTAAATGGATATTTCGAAACAAATTGAATGAAGACGGACGGGTTGTAAGGAATAAAGCAAGATTAGTCTGCAAAGGATATGCTCAAGTTGAGGGGATTGATTTTGAAGAGACTTTTGCACCTGTGGCCAGACTTGAAGCAATAAGACTGTTTTTGGCTTTAGCTGTTCGTAAGAATTTCAAGGTTTATCGAGATGGATGTAAAATCAGCATTTCCGAATGGAAATCTTGAAGAAGAAGTATATATTGAACAGCTTTGATGGTTTTCAACTTTGTGATAATCCTAACTTTGTTTGCAAGCTGAAGAAAGCATTGTATGGTTTGAAACAAGCACCTAGAGCTTGGTATGCAAGATTGGACAACTATCTCACTAAGCAAGGATTCAAGAAAGGTATGGTGGATAGCAATTTATATGTGAAAACTGAAAATGGCAATTTCATTGTCCTTGTTGTTTATGTAGATGATATAATTTTTGGGAGCAGCAATGATGAATCATGCAAAGACATAGCAAAAAAAATGCAGAAAGAGTTTGAAATGTCTATGATAGGTGAAATTTCATATTTCCTTGGATAGCAAGTTAATCAAACCGAAAAAGGGATTTTTATTTCTCAAATTAAATATGTGAAAGAAATGTTGAAAAAGTTCACCATGGAAGATAGTAAGCCGGTGAGCACCCCCATGACAACAAGCTGCAAGTTGAGCAAGGATGATAAATCTCCAGATATTGATCAAACAATGTACAGATCTATGATTGGGAGCTTGATGTATTTGACAGCCACAAGACCGGATATCTTACAGGCAGTTTGCATGGTTGCAATATTTTAGGCTAGTCCAAAAGAAACTCATGTAACAGCTATGAAAAGGATCTTCAGGTATCTCAAGGGCACTATGGAGTATGGACTATGGTATCCAAAAGGAAAAGATTTCACTCTTTTTGCCTATTCTGATGCTGATTGGGCAGGATGTATTGATGACAAAAAAAGTACAAGTGGAGGAGCATTTTTTCTTGGAGATAAATTGGTAGCATGGCACAGTAAGAAGCAAGAATCAGTCTCTCTATCCACAGCCGAGACAGAATACATTGCAGCAACAACATGATGTACACAAATACTATGGATGAGACAAACATTGAAAGATCTAGGTATTCACTTCACTGAGCCCATTTCAGTCAAATGTGATAACACTAGTGCAATCAACATTTCAAAGAATCCGGTCATGCATTCTCGCACCAAACATATTGCAATCCGGTATCACTTCTTGAAGGATAAGGTTGCAGAAGGAGAGGTCAAATTGGAGTTTGTTCTAACTACAGAGCAAGTAGCAGACATATTCACCAAACCTTTGCCCAAGGAAGTTTTTGAATACCTTAGGGGTAATTTGGGAGTAGTCACCCTTCCAAAGCACTGACTAGCTATGGGGAACACATTCTCAGGGGGAGCATTATGCCTGAGAATGTTGTGCATAGACTCAGGGGGAGTTTGCAGCAGCCCTTTGGTATTATTGGCAAAGGGGGAGAAGAAATTGAGTAAGGTTACATTGTGTTGCCAACAATTCCAAAGGGGGAGATTGTTGAGCAAGGTGCAGCAAAAGCATTGCAAAAGTATTGTCATTGTTGTCAACACAGACAGAATGGTGCAGTTGAGGTAGTTCAGAGGTCAGTCAGATCAAGTGCAGTGAATTTCAAGGAAAACAGAGGGGACCCAGATCCAGAAATTTGCAAAAAAATACAAGGAATAAAATTGTCACGATATCGTGACATGTTTTCTGTCGTGATTTCACGACAAAATCGAGGAGAGAGAAAAAGCATGCCAAATTGTCACGATATCGCGACATAACGGAGGAGAGAGAAAATGCATGCAAAATTTTTGTGATTTCACGACAAAAAGGAGGAGAGAGAAAGTTCATGAAAACTGTCACGATTTTGTGACATGTTGGAGGCAAAGCAGCAAAGTGAAGAAAACGTAGCGATTTCGCTACATGTTGCAATTTTGCTGGCAAAAGCAAAGAAAAAGTGATAAGTCAAGAAAGTGTAGCGATTTCGCTACAAGTCCGAAATACAAAATGCAAGAGTGTAGCGATTTCGCTACAGGTTCAAAATGCAAGGCAGCAAAGTGTAGCGATTTCGCTACAGGTTCAAAATGCAAGGCAGCAAAGTGTAGCGATTTCGCTACAGGTTCAAAATGCAAGGCGGAGAAGTGTAGCGATTTCATTACAGCTTCGAAATGCAAGGCAAAAAGTGTAGCGATTTTGCTATAGGTTCGAAATAAAAGGTGCAAGGGGCAGTGACTTTGTCACAAGTTTGAAAAGCGAGGGGCATAGGTGTAGCGATTTCGCTACAAGTGTAAAACACAAAACACAATGGGGTAGCGATTTCGCTACAAGTCTTGAGATCAGCAAGTCGAAGCAAGAGGAAACACCAAGCCAACAAAGTTAGATTTTTGAAAACCGCAGCAAAGAAAAATGTTAAGTCAGAAAGGTGTAGCGATTTCGCTACAAGTAAGGTTTTTCGTGGCTGCATGAAGAAAGAATTGTACGGAGGCCAGAAGCGTCGCGATTTCATGACAAGTCGGAGGATGACGTCAGCAAAACTGAGAAGTGTCACGATTTTGCGACAAGGTGGAAGAAAAGCCGCTGGAAGCCAGAAGCGTCGCGATTTCGCGACAACATTAGTGATGATGTCAGCAATAGCTGAAAGTGTCACGATTTTGTGACAAGTTGCGAGAGAAGTCACTGGAAGCCAGAAGCGTCGTGATTTCGTGACAACTTTTAAGATGACGTCAGCAAAAGCGAAAAGTGTCGCGATTTCGTGACATGCTTCGTTTCGTGGGTGGAAGCGGAGCAAGCTGCAGGAAAACAAAAAGTGTCACGATTTTGCGACATGTATCATTTTCGCGGGTGCATACAGAGAGAAGGTCCAGGAGGCAGAAAACGTCGTGATATCGCGACAGGTAACATTTTGGCGGGAAAAAGGCCAAAAATGCATGCAATGTGACAGGTGTCAAAATAACGCCAGTTACGTAGAGTTAACTAGAGTTAGATGTACAGTTCCCAGTGACAGGTGTTGGGGAAAGATTAGATAAAATACTACAACTGTTAACTGGAGTGACAAGGGAAGTTACGATGCAATGCATTTAATAAAAGAACAGCTATTGCAGGGCCGTGATGCTGCAAGCTGTCATAAGCACAGTATTCCAGATAATCTCTTCAAACAAGAAATCCTCTCGATGGTAGTGCATATCAGATACGGTAGTTACAGGTAGAATAAAAGGATCGACAGAGTATAGAAAAGAGTGTCATCAGAAAGTGCAAAAGCGTTAAGAGAGCAGTTTCATATAGTTTGGAAGAAAAGAATCAGAGAGCTTCGAAACGTGCTATAAGGCTGTCAGGAAGTGCAGAGAAAAATACTATCAGAATGTGCAGAGAAAAATGCTGTCAGATTGTCAGAGTGAGTCAGAAAGAAAGTGGCTAAAAGGCAGAACATGTCAGAGTGGGTTTGACACATTGACCGTAGCCGAGAATGCATGGAAATTAGGAGGGAAAGTCGAGTCATTTTAAAAATTGAGTCATTCAATAAAATCATATAAAAGGACTCGAGCAAGCACAGTAGGAGGTTACTGCAACCGTGAATATTCATGAAAAATAAATAAAAGAGAGAAGGTTGTAGAAAGGGTGTTGTTTGAAGCATAGTGAATGAACAAAAACCTGAACTTGAATGCAATTTTATTGAAAAATCAGTAGAGAGGTTTTTAACTGTGAAAAAGAAGATACTGAGATTGTAACTATTCTTTTTATGCTTCTGTGACAAAATTGAATGAGCTAAGGACCAGTCAGGGTCTTGCAATAGAGAAGGCATTTCTATGTCAATATTTTATTAAAAATTTGAAATCCAAGTTGGTGCTTGGTAAAAGGAGTTGGTGCTCCTATCTGTTGCAGCAAAAAAATCAGGGGTTGGTGCTCCTTCCAGTGGGTGCTGGAGAATCATTTGTAAAGAAAGAATCCTTGCAAAGACTGGATTTGGATTGTAGTCCAAACAGTCATTTTTGAGGAGTAGCCACATTGGTGAACCTCATTAAATCCTGTGTTGTGTGATGCTCTTGTGCTATATTTGCTTTATTTGTTTTTAAGCTAGCAGTATTAAGTTTTAAGAATAGCAGATTCAATATTTTAAATATTTACACTGATTCACCCCCCCCTCTCAGTGTCATTGTGAGAATATCATTTTTATGCTACACTTAAATAGAAAAGAAACACACAATCAATGCAATGATTATCTCATTTAAAGATTTAACAGTGTGCCCTAAAATCTGGTTTTAATGTGTTATGATGTTGTTTTGAAAACTTTGTGAAAGAATGTTTAAATGAAAAAATGAGGGCTCTTATGACTCCCATAAAATGGTTGCCCCTTCTATATATCATTGCCAGACCGATATACCAACCTCTCTATATACCCATCCTTATGTGAGGGAGACTATAGGTACGTGAGAGCAGATGGTACGTGGAACATAGGCGGTACTGAAGGGGGATCACTCTGTTTATGACACCTACCATAGAAGACTTATCCTCATGCATTGGGAATCACCCCCACTACACTTGGTCAGCTTTCATCAGGATTTACGTCTAGCAATAGTCACGATCGGGGTAATGGATGCAATATCTCAAGCCAAAGTGATAATGGAATCCACCTTTGGTCTTGCTCAAGGGTTGGGGTTTTATGACCAATGCCTTGTTGTTTCAGTTAGCATGTGGTGTGTGGGGTTCCTTTTAAGTTGCATAAATGTGTTAGCATTTTTTATATTTTAGCATATAGTTATTACATTATTATTGGGTGTATCTATTTATTTGAACGTCCCATTATTAATAGTGTGTTGCAGTTGATTAGTTCCGGATTCCCTGGACTAATCCTGGCACCATTTTGTATTATTTAAGCATCAGCTATTTAATGAATATTTTTTTGTTTACTCTAACATGGTATCCGAGCTATTGCAGAATTTTTTTGCAGACGCTTGCTGGGACGTGCGACTATGAATTCTTTTTGGCTGGAAACATTTTTTTGGCTGGACTGCGCAGTGTTTTGGCTGGAAACACAACATTTTTTTTGCTGTTTTTTTTCTCTCTGGAAACGCTCTGCAAGTTTTCTGAACAACGTTTTTTTTTTTTTTTTAATTTGGGCTGCTTGAGGATTGCACAGCACTCCCCACGCGATCCCCAATGTCATGCGCAATCGCAAGCATTCAAACTCTCGTATGCAAGCAAATAAACAGAGAACATAAAGCAAAGAATTGACCAAAGGTGTTTAAGACCTCTACCTTTTCTCTGCCCAAGTCGGATATCTCTGAATTTTGGGTCTAAAATAGTCCAATGTTGGAAAAATTTGTACCTGTAATCAAAAGAACAAACAACTTTAATCAGAAACTTAATTTTAAAAAATCAAGGGACAAAGGTCCCACCGTGATCACCACTGAAAGCACGAGGATACGAAAACAAAAAGGAATATGCCACAAGAACAAGAAATAACGTATGCAAATTGACACAAAATAAAAACAATAGAAAATATAGTAATCTCTTTTATTGATACGCTTTACAAATTGTGTTACAATACATCTCCTTCCTTTTTAGGGGATAGGAGAGTCAAATGTGTTTCTTGTCACAAGATCCATGGCTAACAATCCTTCTTCCACGTGCCCACATGTAAGATGGGTAGACCAAAACATCACCACCACTATTGTATGTGATTCTTTGCCCTTTCCTGCTCCTCTACTGTCAGAAACCTGCATTCAAAGAAACAGAAAATAATAGTAATACCTGCAGACCAAATGAAACATGTATTTCCCAAAGCCTACTATTAGTAAAAGCATGAAAATAATAAAACGACTATCATATGACCTCTGATTGACCTAAAAATTTGACAGAAACATAAAAATATCATCAGAAGACCATTGCAAAAAGAACAGTCTGAAAATTCCTCACAGATTTTTACTCGCTCCAGGGTGGGACGAATAGGACAGTGAGAATTGGCCAGAAAGCACACTGTTCAATGTCCTACTTAGGAAGATCCAAAATACCTTAAAACTTGGAGTTAGCTAATTGGGGGAATTTTGAGAAGACCCAGATGCTCATATTTCTCCAATTTTTCCTCTAAAACCCAAATTTTGAAGATGGTATATGCAAGTTAGTGAAAGCGGGAAATAGCAATAACCTGGTTTAAAATGATCAAAATGACATGAAATTTGAACTGTAACCTATTTAACCTATCTAGAATCATATTCAAAAGAAAAAAACAATAAATCTATCATAGATTTCTAATCATCCTAGGGTAGGGCGATTAGCATTGTGATAGTTTGGGGAGCGCCCGAGGGTAGGACGCCCACCGATTGAAGCACTGTTTCGGCACCAATCCACTTGGGATGGGTCCAAAACTGGTTATAGGGTGTTTTCAACAAATTTTGTGGATATTTGTGGTCAGAAATCGATTTTTGGGTACAGATTTGCGCCTCCAATGGTCACCCAATAACCTCCCTTTCGAATGAGAGATTAAGGATGTAAAAGCACAAATCGCAGTTAGGTATGAAATTGGCAGCACTTCGTTGCTCAAATGCTCCTTCTCTGTATATCTTTTGGGTGAGAAAACTCCCCAATTTATAGACCTTAGGGTCTCCTTGTTTGAATTGTGCATGCGAGGGCGCCACTTGAGTTAACTGTCCTATTTTCAGAGAAAAGCTAACTCCTTGATAAAAAAGCTTCTTGCATGAAGTTTCTAAAATAAAGACACTCATCATTGAAGTCTTTCTCCTTGAATAAAAGCTACTCCTTGCAATTGCATGGCCTAAAGCCTCAGTTAACTGGCAGAGTTACTGAGGTTTGACTTTTTGCTAGTCAAACTTGCTATTCACCTCACCCTGGGATGAATTCTTCTACTCATCCCTGGGTGGGACGAGTGCCAGTTTGTATTCGTCTCAGGGTGGTATGAGTAGACAACAAGGTGCCAAATTGACTTGTGACCTCTAAAACTGCTTTTGGAAGTGGTTAGGACCACTATTTAACCTCTGGGGGCTGCCCTTGGGGTTGTTTGTGTCAATGCGATCATCGCATGTTGTCACGTAATTGGATTGGTGTTGTTTTGGTGTCTACAAAATCTAAGCTATTCTATATGCCGATACTGATTTATATGGATACAAAAAGCATGAATAAGTTTTAAACATAGAAAGTGTGCTAAATAAGATAGAATGTACCTGATTTCAGATGTCTGATGAAGATTATGAGGTTTATAGAAGTCCAGATCATCTTAAATATTACATAATCATCTACAATTGCATAGAATCATCTCATATCATAGTCGATCATCTGAGATCAGATGAGATCATCGTCGACCTGACGAATTTGTCAGAAACCTGTAATCACAGAAAATGGATACCAAAGACCAAAAATGCAACTACAAAAGCAAGGGGAAATAATAGAAAAGATAGTAAACTTGCCTAAATGATAAATCCAGATAACAATTAAAGGAAATGCATTAATTTAATAATTTATTTTAACTTTATCATGCATCTATGCTAAATGAGGTGAACTCCAAGATGCAGAAATAGAATAAACTAAGTTAATGCATAAAGAAATGAAGAGAGAAGATAAAGAAATGCAAACTCTAGGCTTTGATTGCCCCCAATATAGACTATAGTCGAGATCACCTCCAATTGTACGAGATCATCACTGATCTGTGATAGGATCATCCGAAATCATTTGGAATCATTAGTGATGATCCGAGCTTGCTCCAGCTAAAAAATAGTAAAATTCTTACAAGAAAACTTGAAATACATAATGCAGACGATGGTATGAAGGTGTTCTAATGCATGAAAACTAAAGTTGCAGGGAAATCAGCCATCCAGGGGTATAAACTGAGAAAATCCTAGTTTATATAGGATTAGGGAGAGGTTAGGAGGTTGGAGATCACCCCAATTTGGGAGATCTCCAATGGGGAAGACTCTAACCACGCAGACACGCTTTCTGCCCAAGTTAGAGAAGCTATTGAACAAAAGCTAATTATGAAAATCAGTTTTGGGACGAAATCGTCTGGACGTTCTGTTCCAGACAAATTCGTCAAATCTGGGATGATTTCGTTTTATCATCAATAATATCGTCCAACGGTCAAAACAAATCCTAAAAATGACACAAAAAATAAGGGGAGTGGGTAACGGGCGGTTTGGAGTTAAAATTCAAATTTTTATCTTTTACTAAGGGTTTAACTATGCCAATTTTAGGGTGCTACATTTTGCCCCCTCTTTAGCAATTTTTTTGAAGAAAATGCATTAAAGATGAGTTCTTCCTATTTTACGAGAAAACAAAAATTTACTCAATTTTTTAGATGATGATTCTAGGTCGAATCATACGACTATTTACTATGGTGCCCCCTCCATGAGTTCTTCCCGTTTTACGAAAAAGAAAAATTAAAAATGTTGTTTTTAAATCAAATTAAGAAAAATAGGGTAAAACCCTTATTCATTTTTACTATTTTAGAGCTCTGAAGACAAAATGGTCGAAACAGTACACAGATCGACATAAGTCCGACGTGGGCTACGGGTAAGGATCTAAACCTAGTGAATTACGTTTTTAATTTGATTTGTGTAATTTTTTATTGAAATTTTGACTATTTTGGGGCATCGGGGCCGTTCTTAGTCCGTCGATGACGTTGGGATGAAATCGTCCCCATTTCGTCAAAATCGTCCCTAGATCGTCGATTTCATCTAGCGGTGAAATCGACGGAATAGGGGCGATCCCGTCCAACAAGGGGCGATCCCCAAGTTGTGAAATCAGAGATTATTTTGACATACCAAGGATGATTTTACCCAATTTAGGGCGATATCATCCAATAGTGGACGATATCATCATTTTTATAAAATTAAGCTTGTTTGAATTGCATTTAATTGATTTTAATAATTGGTTTATTAATAAATTTTATTGTTTTATTGTTTATTTTGTAGAGGGGATTACTAAAGAGTCGGGAATGGAAATATGGGGGGTTTAGATATGGCATAGCCACGCTCGACCAGGTAGAGTGAGACCAACTAGCACAAGTCAGACTACAGCATGTGGCAGAGATGCCACAAATATCGACAGACATGGGGCTACTAATAGCCCTAGCAGAGAGATGGTATTTGAGGTCATCCTGCTTCTGGTTATCGATAGGGGAGATGGATCCCACACTAGAGGATGTATGGAGGTTTTTGAGGATCCCCATACAAGGACAGTTCATGACTCCTACGGCCAATCAGGGCCAGGCTATGATGAGGCTATACGGAGACCCGAGCTTCACCCTGGAGAAGGGTAGAGTGAACATCAAGTCTCTGAGGTAGATGCCTAGGACATCTAGGTTGACTCGGGTTTTGGTAGGGATAGTGGGTGGCCTACTGTTGTGCCACCAGAGTGGGTGCAGATTACCTTGGCTCCTTTTAGATGTGGTCTACAACATGAGAGACCACGGGTATAAATTTGCATGGGGTAGCTTTGTATTGTGCTACTTGTATAGGATCCTGCATGGGGTCATATACAAGGGAGGTTGATGTCTAGTTTTGACATCGCTGCTACAGGTATGGTGCTGGGAGCACATCACGATGCGAAGGATGGTAGGACTCCCACTGACAGGGGTTAACCGGCAGATACCTCAAGTTTTCTATCGATGTCATCGAGGTTGCTAGACGACCTCATCCCAGACTAGATCACCTAGAGGCCATGAAGAGAGCATCCAGGTGGGGAGAGGATGGACATGGGTTGGCTCGCATCAAGTGAGTCTATTGGCTAAGGATGGAGTGATGAGAGGTAGAGCTCCACTGCTACAATTGAGTTTTGTGATAGTTTGATCTACAACAAGGGATCCCATCTCTCAAGGATTATGAGTACTCTCAGACTATCTGGGATAATACCACACTAAGTGGTGCTCTAGATATGCAATGATTTTGGATCCAGGACATGGATGATGCCCCCATCTAGCTAGTGGATGGGGACAACATTAGGGTTATTTATAGATACGATGCCTGGTACATAGGCATCCACCTTATTCGGATGATGAGGGCATAGGTTCCGATGCATGCGGTTGTACGATGGATGGGGAGGCGACACCATGTTGCTATTGAGGTAGCATGGGGTTGCAGAGGGAGAGACCAATGATGGTCTTCGTAGGAGAGACGCCAAAGGATGGTATAGGCTCCATAGAGGCCACATCAGACAAGGAGGGAGGAGGGATTCCATTCTCAGTAGGGGGAGAGGCCACCATCACCCGATAAGGGCAAGGGTGTCGAGGTGGGGGAGAGCAGTGAGATGGTAGCTCTTCAAGATGAGAATGCCCACCTCTAGGCTTAGGTGCAGACACTACAAGATGAGGCTACATGGCTCAAGGCTCGAAGTAGAGGGGCAATCATATAGGAGTTAGCGTGGTCTATGGATCAGACCACATTCTATCAGGGAGTATACTTCTAGCTGGTTCTAGAGGGCTAGAGGTTACAGCTACCAACCAAAATTACAGAGCCGATTAGGGTGGGATCAACGAGGACTTCCTCACGATCGACGATGAGGACCCGAGACACAGCTCGAACCTTTATGGGACCACCTCCTCCACTCTAGGGTGGGAGAGGAGATGATGCTAAGAGCTCGAGGGCTTCTCAAGACTGGCTACCATAGACTGGATTGGATACATTTTTTGAGAGGATTGAGTATGCCAGGGTATAGATTGTGGTATACCAATCCAGTTTTGATATGATGTACATAATTTGTTGATATATATAGATGGTCTTTTTTTGATGATATGACTTGTGTATATGTTGTATGATACTTTAATTTTGGATTTTTTTGGTTGATTATTCATGTAATTATGTCATTGGAAATAAATTATAATTTTATGTCATGCCATAAAATTTAAATGAAATAATCTGATGTGAAAAAATTGGTTTTTTTGATGTGATTTGATGAAAATAAAGGGACTTCTAACAATAATTTCAAAGGACATTGTCGCTATTATATACCATTACATGGAGTCGTCGCTCGCTAGGTCGTCAAGCTAATCCCTGTATAGAAATATTGCTAAAAGTAAAAGAATGCTTCAGAGACTATCTTAAGGCTTTGTGTTGTGATCATGAAAAATGATGATGGTGATGATTTGTTTTTAGATTTTTATAAAAAATATTATGCCTGAGATATTAAAAGAAATATGATTTTTGCTAGGCATAAATTCCTAAGTGTGATAATTTTTTTGAATAATTCCCTAGGAATTATACCATCATCGCAAAATTGAATGTTGACATAATGAAATGAAATAGAAAAAATTGTGTTCTTTTTAAAGCACAATTGTGTAACATAATGATGTAAGTCATATGTTTTTATGAATTAAAATGAATGGGAAAATAAAATTAGAACAATGGTTTGTGCTAGGTATAGACTTATACCATCATCGTGAAATCCAAAGAAGAATTTGATATAATAGTTTTATTGCAGACTTGATTTTTGATTTTGAGATAAACAGAAAATAATAATATATAAACATGACTTTATTTACTAGGTTTTTGAAGATGTGAAAGAAAATTTTGGTTTTTGGAAAGAAATATATTTAATTGTTTTTATGCTAAGCAAATGTTTTTAAATAAGAAAATGAAATGATTCTAAAAGAATTGCAGAGATATTTTAAATTATCTCAAAGACAAAATGTAGATTTATAAGGAACCCTCATGTGCATATGTGAGTTCATTGCTGATCTTGATTTATCATAATGATACCAAATCTCTCAAATACAAATGTGTGTGCAATTGTATTGTTCATTCACCAATTTTGAGCAAGATAATTTGATACAAATAATTTGCATTAACCAAATAAGTGTTCGTTGACCATGATTTATATGCATGTAACCGTACCAGACTACTATGTAAGTCAGGTCATCAAGAGCTAGCTGATCCATAAGCAGAAATAGGCCTATACAAAAGAAGGTCACTAATGTGACAGACATATCACCACGCTAGGGATTACCCAAGGCCAAGCGGGTTGGGCACAAACCGCTTGTTATGGGGCTTACCTCACAGTTTTTGAATAATTGAGAATTCCAGGGATTCAAGCTCATTCACCCTTCTTTTCTTTTCAAAGGGTAGGGAAAGGGATTTTATTGCTTTTTGCTTTTGCTTTTCCTTTCTCTCTTTTTTTTTTTTTGTATTTTTGCTTGGAACTTGAGATAATGTTGAAATATTGTTGCGACGGTACAAAATGATATTTTTTTTTCTCATTTTCTTTGACTTTTTTTTTCTTCCTATGCTAGGGATACTTGCTCGGATTGGCTGTAGAGCAAGGGATTTTTATTTTGGGTAGGGGTGAGCTTGTCCTTTTGTCAATTCTAAAATATTCTAGACCATGTGCATGATAGGATAGCAAGGGAAACTTTTCATTCAAGAAACCACTTCTACTATGTAGCATCATATCGAATTTGCAATGAAATCATTTTAATGTGAAAAAGTATACTTGGTTCAAGTAAATAACAAGATCAATTCTCTATGCTCAAAACTTTTTTTAATTCAACTGTGGACTTTGATATAAGAGATTAATAATCATACCAAATAAAATCAAGATATTTATTCATGTGAGTGTGAAAGTGCGGGATTCCAAATAAATGCTAATTTATCCAAAATAATTGAAAATATGACTGCAACACTTCAAGAATTGATAGGTGTGAAAATAAAATATGTTTTTGAAGATTTTGATGATTTTGAAGTTTTTATATTTTGATTTTAATTTATGAATTGAAAGAATAAATACTATTACTGTTTTTGAAATTTTTATATGGATGACTAAAAGAAAACAATATCCCAAATAACAAAATATACAAATTATGAAATGACCAGATGTTATGCATAATAGCGCTTAAGATGCATAATTTTCATAGGTTCTTTAAGATCTTTACCATATAATGTAGCTAATCGGTATGCTCCCGATCCAAATTTAGCAGTGATGATATATGGTCCAAGCTAGTTAGGTTCAAATTTACCTTTAAGATCTTTACTTGCATTAGTATTTTTTTTATTTTCTTTTAAGACAAGGTCACCGATCTCAAAGGATCGATGCTGAACTTTCTTGAGGTATGCTCGCTTGAGCTTGTTTTGATAGGCACAAAGATGTTCCAAAGCATTGATGCACTTCTCATCTAAGATTTCCAGCTGACTAAATCTGTCAGCACGATATTCATCTCCTACTTCCATATCTTGAAGTAGTAGAGCCAAAGAAGGAACTTCTAATTCAAAGGGAAAAATAGCTTCAGTGCCATAAACCAAAACAAAAGGTGAAGTTCCCGTGGGAGTGCGAACGCTAGTTCGATAAGCCCACAAAGCAGGATATAATTTGATGTGCCAATCTCGGCCAGATTTATTGACCAGTATTTTGAGGATTTTAATTAATGTTTTATTAGATGCTTCTACTTGGCCATTACCCTGAGGATAATAGGGAGTGGACCAACGATGTTGAATTTTATATTTTTGACATAATTTTTTGACATCTTTATTATTGAAACAAGTTCCATTATCCGAGATGAGATTTGTAGGAATTCCAAACCTAAAAATAATTTGATTAAAAATAAATTTGGAAACTTGGGTTCCAGTGTAAGAAGCTAAGGGCATAGCTTCAACCCACTTCATGAAATACTCGGTGGCGGTTATTATGAATTTGTGTCCATCAGATGACACTGGGTTGATTTTTCCAATGATGTCTAAGCCCCATTTTGAAAAGGGCCAAGGAGATGAAATAGCCTGCAGTTCTTGTGCAGGCACATGGACAAGGTCAGCTTGTTTCTAGCACTTGTTGCAATGGCGCACATAATCATGTGCAGTGGGCCAAAAATATCCTATCCTAAGGAGCTTCCTAGTAATGATGCTACCACTAAAATGTCCCCCACAAGATCCATCATGGGCTTCACTCAAAGCTGATCTAGATTCTTCTAGATTCAAACATCTCAGTAGGATACCTTAAAAATATATCCTATACAATGTATTGCCAATAATTACGAAGCGACTTGCTCGTATACGTAATAACTGGAACTGGTTGCTATTATAACCTTCATGGAAGGTCCCATTTTGAAGAAAATTAAATATATCAATGTACCAAGATTCAGGAGTAGTTGCGTTGATTAAAAACACATCCAAAGGTTCTAAGCATGATTTATTTGAAGCGGGTTCTTGGAGTCAACGAATAATTATGGTAGCATATTCATCATCTAACTCCAAGGGCAAAAGAGATGCAGCTGTAGCCATAGCATTAACCGCATGATTACTAGTTCAAGGAATAGCTTCCAAGGTAACTTGATCAAATAAAGAGATTAATTGTAAGACATATGCTTTATTGTCAGAATAAAATAGCAGTTTGATTCATAATGGAGATGGTTTAAATAATACAATTCAGGACTATAATAGCCCGGAGGTTACGAAACCATCCGAGGCTGAAATAGAACCTGTTATAACAAATAACAGGTTCAGCCTAATTAACAAATAATGTAATAACAAATATATACTAACAAATATATACGCTAACATCCCCCCTTATTACATTATTTTGGTAATGATATAACTATTAGCTATACTAACATCCCCCCTGATTACATTATTTTGCAATACAAAGAGAGTTGCGAAACAATTCAAATTTGACACGTGCAAGTGCCTTAGTGAAAATGTCTGCAACTTGAGCATCGGTGGGAATGTGCTGAAGCTGAATTCGGTGCCTCGAAACTTCATCTCGAATGAAATGACATTGTGTGTCAATGTGTTTTGTTCTTTCATGATGGACTGGATTCTTGACTAGGTTTAGAACACCCTGATTGTCACAAAACAAGTGTATTGGAGATTTGGATGGATGACCCATACTTGTCAGAATGCGATGCAACCATATCACTTCGCACATAGCTTCACGTGCGGCACGATACTCTGCCTCTATTGATGAAATAGCAACCACCTGTTGCTTCTTGCTGTGCCAAGAGACAGGACCGGATCCAAGATGAAAAATATATCCTGAAGTTGACTTGTGATCATCAAATGATCCGGCATAGTCGGAGTCCGTGTATCCTTGCAAGAAGAATTTGTTGTTCCTCTTGTATTCTAGGCCATATTCTATTGTGCCACGGACATAGTGAAGAACACATTTTGTTGCTTTCCAATGAGTGGTCTTAGGCTCCTGCATGAACCTCGAAAGATAGTTGACGACAAATACGAGATCTGGCCTAGTATTGGTCGGATATATGAGACTCCCAATCAACTGTCGATAGAGAGTACCATCTACTTGAGGTGAATCATCATATCGTGATAACTAAAG
Source organism: Wollemia nobilis (assembly GCA_028583015.1). Taxonomy (NCBI): domain Eukaryota; kingdom Viridiplantae; phylum Streptophyta; class Pinopsida; order Araucariales; family Araucariaceae; genus Wollemia; species Wollemia nobilis. Next base: position 1,176,586 of record JAQPPZ010016829.1, on the reverse strand, counting down.
TCCAGTCTCCATCGGAGTTGCCATTGGCTTGCAATCAGTCATGCGATATTTTTCTAACAATGTCTTGGCATATTTTTTTTGAGACACTTTGATGGAGTGCTCCTTCTGGATGAATTCCAGACCAAGACAGTAATGGAGAAGTCTGAGATCGACATCTCAAAAGATTGACACAAGTCTCTTTTGACGAGTAGAGATCATAGTTTCCGAACTCCCTGTAATGAGCGAGATCATCAACATAGAGTACAAGCAACACTATCTGAGAACCCTATTTCTTGAAATAGAGGTTTGCATCCGACGGACATCTCTTAAAACCATCTTTGCAGGGAGGTGATTGTCCATTTTTATATACCAAGCTCGAGGAGCTTGTTTTAGTCCATATAAGGATTTGACCAATTTGCAAACTTTCTACTGTTGGCCTTCCACTGCAAATCCTTTTGGCTGAGTCATATAGACTTCTTCTTGGAGATCACCATTTAGAAAGGCACTTTTGACATCCATCTGATGAACTTTCCACCCAAACTGTGCTTCCATAGCACAAATAACTCGAATTGTTGTCATCCGAGCAGTAGGTGCAAAAGTTTCCTCGTAGTCAATGCCTTCCTTTTGAGCATAGCCCTTTGCAACAAGATGGGCCTTATGCTTATCAATTGTCCCATCTACTTTGTACTTGACTTTATACACCCATTTGCAGCCAATGGGTTTCTTTCCATGTGGCAGATCGACAAGCTTCCAAGTTTTGTTTTTCATCAAAGACTTATACTCTGCATCCATAGCGACCTTCCACTGAGGCTCACCAAGAGCAACTTGTACTGATGCGGGTTCAAGATCATCTATGGAAGACATAAACACCTTATCACTATCAATATCCATATCTTCTGTATCTCTCTCTAGATCTACGAAAAGTTCTTCAAAATATTGACACAGATCATCAACCCCGGTATTCTCTGTTGCAGCTTTCTCTGTCGAGCCATGCTGCGAGTACGAGGCCTATCCAAAGTCAAATCTGGTGGAGTAGATAGCTTAGAGTCTTTGATTGTATTTGTATACCACTTTGGATTCTTCTTCTTAGGTGTTGAAGAAGATCCAGAAGAACCTCCAACCTTAGATGAAGGAGATTTAACAACCTGAGTTTCCACAAGATCTAGGTATACATCTGATGTGTTTCTTGATGTGAAAGCCTCATCAAAAACAACATCTCTACTTATGTGAATCTTCTTGGTTAAGGGATCAATCAAACGATAACCCTTAGAGTGCTCATCATACCCAAGAAGAATACACTTCAATGACTTCTCATCTAGCTTCTTCCTTTTCTCTTTTGGTATGTGCATGAAAGCTTTACACCCAAAAATGCGTAGATGAGAAATGGAGGGTTTCCTACCACTCCATGCTTCCTGTGGAGTCATTCCTTGTAGGGCCTTTATGGGTGCCCTATTCAACAAATATACTACTTGTGGTGACAGCTTATGCCCAATATAGTTGCTCAAGTCTAGCTCCTGTGAGCATGCAACGAACCATTTCCATGATGGAACGATTCCTCCTTTCGGCAACTCCATTTTGTTGAGGAGTATAAGCGATGAGTTAACTGTATTGTGATCCCATTTTCTTTCAAGAAGGCAAAAAATTCTTTAGAGGTGAACTCCCCCCCTCGATCTGAGTGGAGGGTCTTTATAGAAGTCCCTGACTCCTTCTCAACAGATTTCTTGAATTGTTGAAAGAAGCCAAATGCTTGATTTGAGTGGTAGAAAATATACCCACATCTTTCATGAGTAATCATCCACAAATAACTAAAAATACCTCTTACCCCCACAACTTTTTGGAGTGAAGGGACCACACAGATCAGTATGAACCAACTCCAGAGGTTTATTTGCTCTAGTAGAGATCTTTTCAAAAGGCACTCTGTCTTTGCTTTCTGCCTAGCGATCGAGCAAAGCTGGTAAAGTGGTAGAAAGGGAAGGAAGACCCTTAACCATCTCATACTTACTTAGCTCAAGTAAGTAACCAGAACTCAAATGTCCATATCTCTTGTGCCATAGGGAAGTTGCCTCCTTTGTAGAGACTATCATGGCAACATGTGGAGTAGAGATAGTATCTAAGGCAAATAAGCCATGCTTATATGAAGCGGTTGCAATGTTTTTACCCCTCCTGGTAATAGAACAACACTTCTTGCCTCCCTCAACACTAAAGTTCACAACCATATCTTTGTCCAGAATTTGTGTTACTGACAACAAGTTGTTTGCCAATCCTGGAACATAGAGGACTTTATCAATCTGACACTTGCCATCGGGAAGAGTGACTAAAACAGTGCCTTCTCCCTAAACCTTGTAGGTTTTATCATCAGCAATAGTGACAGGTTTGCCCTCTTTGGCCTCAAAAGACTCAAACCACGATTTTTCACCAGTCATGTGCTTACTGGCTCCAGAATCAACATACCATATAGGATCCGTCTGCTTGGACACTGTGGTAGTCATGAAAACTTTGTGAGCTCTCTCAGAATCTGTGTCAGATTCTTCAACAGCAACATTCACTTGTTGTTTGTTCTTTTGTGGTTTGTTTTAGTTGCTTATTCTTATGCCAACATCTATTTGTATCATGACCTTCTTTGTCACAGATCTTGCAATATCTCTTTTTCTATTGAGGTTGTTGAGTTTGTTTCCCTTTTGAATCCTTTTGTGAATTCCCTCCCTTCTAAAAATTACCCTTCTTCTGGTTCTGCCCTTTCCTATTGATGTAGAGAGTAGTGTTAGAAGAATCATCTCTCTATAGTTGGCGTGCTTCCTCCTCTTGAAGCATATTAACCAATTCTACAAAAGTAACTTTTCGTTGTGATACATGAAGAGAAGTAATCAACACCCGATAAGAATCAGGTAAATCTCTCAATACAACTGAAGTAAGGAGCTTGTCTTCAACTGGTTCTCCCAAAGAATTCAACTTTGCTTTCAATTTCGAAACTCTGCAAAGAAAGAATTCAATCTGTCTCACCATGCTTCATGCTCGGATCGTGTAATTGAGATTGAAGAAATAGAATGGTGGAATCATTCTTTCCCTCATATATAGTATTAAGGGCATCCCATGCCGCTTTACTAGTTGAACGATCGACAATATGGGGTTGGACTTCATCAGACACAACAAGCAAGATGAGCACTTTTGCTTTACTGTCTAGCTTATCAAAGTCTCTTTGAGCATTAGATGGAGCTATAGCACCAGCAATAGGTGAAGGTCTGGTTGTTGCTCCAGATACAACATCCCATAAATCATCCATTGCTAGGATGGCCTTCATCTTATTTTTCCATGGTGTATAATTAGGACCTTTCAACAATTGATGAGAATCAGTCATTAGTTTTGCAGACATGATGAAGGTTCCTTATAACACCAATTGGTCCCCCTTTCGATATACCTTTTTCTAGGCCGTTATACCGTACAAAATACCCGCCCTTACGTGAGGGAAACTATAGGTATTTAGAAAGATCAACAAAAATCACCCGCCCTTACGTGAGGGAAACTATAGGTGAGTTTTAGAGATCATACGATACGTGGAACATAAGCAGTACTGAAAGGGAATCGCCTTGTTGATGGCACCTACCATAGAAGATTCTTCTCATGCGTGGGGCGTAACTTCCCCTAAACACTATGAAGAATACTTCGTCAGGATTTACGCCTAAACACAAGAGCGATTAAGGGTAGTGTATGGAGTAAAAAAATGCAAAAAATGGCAAACTTATCTCTCCCCGACGATTTATAGAGAACAAGCTCAGACGTCATTGTAGCAGCTATATTAGGCGGTGGATACAATAGCGCAATCACGACAGCTTTACCTGTAAGTGCTGGCCAGAGGTATCACAAATACCGAACGCTGCAGTGCAATAAATTGCATGGATGGGTTTTAATTATTCCGGGGACTTAGGGAGTGAATTTGATTTTAATTTTTAATGTTATAGTGCAAAAGACAAATATGCAACATACAACAAAAAAAATTCCCACAGGAATAACCCACAAGGTGTCGGGCACAGCCGAAAATGCACCTTTTACAATTCGCCAAATTGCTATTTTTCAAAAAAAAATACTCTCACTATCCCCCTTTTTTTTTTATATATGGTATTTTAGCAATTTATAATTTTTGAAAAAAGTAAAATTTAAACTTTTAATAAAAATATTTCAAAATTAATTAAATAAGTTTCTAATTAATTTAAAAAAAATAATTAAGAAACAATTTAATTAATATAAAATATTAATTATTAAAAAAATAAAACTTTAATAAAAAAAAATAAAAAAACTTATACCTGGCAGGATTGGAACCTGCAACCTCAGGGCTCCCCGAGCCCTACCGCACAGCTCACTGCCAAGTGAGCTAGCGGGCTGATCCGCTTGGATCAGTGGGATCCTCCTTTTTCAACACGAGCTCGCAGCTCATCCTGGTTGTGCCTCCTCCTCTGACTATGTCCGCCACCTCTTTCGAGCTCTGACTACGCATTGCACTGGGCGCTGGGCGCTGCCTCGGCTGTTGCGCGTTGCGCAGTGCACGCTGGGCGCTGCCACGGCTGCTACGTGCTGTGTAGTGCACACTGGCTGCGCGCTGCATAGTGCACATTGGCTATGCACTACGTAGTGGCTATAGTGTGCTACACAGTGTAGCGCACACTGGGTGCGTGCTACGCAGTGGCTGCATAGTGCATGCTACGTGCTGCGTGCTGCGTAGTGGCACTGCCACGCATAGTGTAGTGCTACACAGTGGCGCTGCCACGCGCTGCGTGCTGCGCAGTGGCATTGCGTGCTGCGCAGTGGCGCTGCCGCGCGCTACGCAGTGCGCGTTGCTGCGCGTTGGGCAGCACAGGAAGGGGGAGGTGGGGAGGGGGGGCGCGACCTCCACGTTTTTTTTTTTTTTTTTTTTTTTGAAAATCACGGGTGGGGTGGGGGGGAGGATTGCGGATGGCATCCGCGTTTTTTTTTTTTTTTTTTTTTAAATCAATCACGGGGAGGGGGGCGGAAAAAAAATGCAATCACGCCGATTTTTTTTTTTTTTCTTTCAAATACAATCACTCAATCACGCGACGGCGTGATTAAAATAAATCACGTCACGGAAGAAAAAAAATGTTTTTAAATCTCACGGTGCTCGGGAGAGAAAAAAATGCGTTCAGAAAAAAAATGCACAGCAAACTTTCTCCAAGCAAACAGCGTCCGCCTCCAGCCTCTCTTCTCACGCTACTGGCTCTGATGCCATGTCAGAATAAAACAGCAGTTTGATTCATAATGGAGATGGTTTAAATAATACAATTCAGGACTATAATAGCCCGGAGGTTACGAAACCATCCGAGGCTGAAATAGAACCTGTTATAACAAATAACAGGTTCAGCCTAATTAACAAATAATGTAATAACAAATATATACTAACAAATATATATGCTAACACTTATATGGATGTAATTTATCATATCTGGTCTAATAAACATCATAGATTTGATTTATGACAAGTTGAGAATCATCAAAAACTAATAGATTTTTAATTTTTAGTGCCAAGGCAGCTCGTAATCGAAGGATTAGAGCCTCATATTCAGCAGTGTTATTAGTACAAGAAAACATTAATTTAAAGGATAGAGGTATAAGATTTTTCTAGGGAGATATTAAAATAATACCTGCACCAACACCACTCATGCATCAGGCTCTGTCAAAGTATAGGGACCATTGCTCTGGATGGTCTGCCTCTATTGTAAGGCATTCATCAGGAAACTCAATGATGAGGGGATGGGTAGACTCTAAGGGTGTAGCAGCTAATTCATCTGCTATGATTTGATCCTTAACAAAATTTTGTCCTATAAATGTGAGTTCAAACTCACTTAGCGCAAGAACCCACTTTGTTGTGCGACCATATAAATAAGGTTGACTCATGAGATACCGCAAAGGATCGAATTTAGCAATAACATACATTTTTTAACTGAGCATATAATGACATAGTTTCTATGTAGAAAATATGACTGCTAGACATAATTTATCTAATGTTGTGTAGCAGGTTTCATAACTGATTAAGGTTCTAATGATATAATAATTAGCACATTCTTTCTTCTCATTGTCAATTTGAGCTAACATAGCTCCTAAGGCAAGATCAGAAGCAGAAATGTACAAGATAAATGGGCGATCAGATCTAGGTGGTGAAAGCACAGGTGGGTTAAGGAGATATTGTTTGAGGAGTTCAAATGCTTCCTGACATTCGTCGTCCCAATGAAAAGAGACATATTTCTTAAGAAGCTTAAGAAAGGGTCATGTTTTGTCTGCCAACTTATCGATGAAGCGATGAATAGCTTGAAGCTTACCTTGTAGACTCCGTAATTCAAATATATTTGTGGGTGCGGGCATATCAGTGATAGTCGTGATCTTGAGAGGGTCAATTTCAATGCCACGTAAAGAAACTATAACCCCCAATAATTTACCAGACTTAACTCCTAATATACATTTGGCTAGATTCAGTCGAATAAGATATTCCCTTAACCAATCAAATACTTTTCTCAAGTCATCTAAATGATCATCTTCTTTGATGGAATGAGCTATAATATCGTCTACATAATCATGTAGGATATCATGCATCATATCATGAAAGATATAAGTCATGGCCCATTGATATGTTGCACCTACATTCTTCAAACTGAATGGCATCACTTTCCAACAAAAGGTCCCCCAAGGGATAATAAAGGTTGTTTTAGCTTGATCTTTAGGAGCTATCCTAATTTGATTATAACCAAAAAATCTGTCCATTAAGGATATCATTCCACTCCCAGCAGTAAAATCAATGATATGATCTATGTGGGGAAGAGGAAAATGGTCTTTAGGGCATGCAGCATTAATATCTCTAAAGTCTATGCAAACCCTAACTTTGGTAGCTTCTTTCTTAGTTACTAGTACTACATTCGAGATCCATTCAACATAATCAATGGCTTGTATAAAAATAACCTTCAGGAGTTTTTCTAACTCCCCTTTGACTAGTAAGGCCACTTTAGGATGCATTTTTCTAAGTTTTTGTTTAACAGGTTTAGCATCCGGATGGACTACTAGGTGATGCATAGCTACAGAAGGGTCTAATCCTAGCATATCTTCATATGTCCAAGAAAAAACATCTTCATATTCTTTAATAAATGCAATGTATTTATCCTATTTTTCTTGACTCAATTATGATCCAATGTTGATTATGTGAGGATTATCTTCGGTTCCAATGTTAATTTTTATGACGTTTTCTACTTCCATGTGTAGATCTCTCTCAAAATTAGGTGGGGCAGGTGAAATGCCCAATTCTTGCGATTCTTCCGAGGTTAGCTTGGATAATTTTTCTTGAGGAGTCATGACCTCAAGCTATGCTATACTAGGTATAGAGCCATCGAAATAAAATCCGTTATGTAATAATTCCTCAATAGAGACATCATGGAAGATATCTCCCTCCAACTGATCGTCGGATTCAGCGATCATCTAAGGGTAAGCTATGGATAGCATATTACATGTAAATGGCTTATTCATTAAATGCAAAGCATCATGTTTATCCAAATAATCTTGGTAAGATATGAGATGGTCATCATCCTCAAATGGGAAGGGCTGACCTTTACTAGGAAATAGGCCCACACCACATTGGGCAAGCCATGGTTCTACCTCAAAAGGTTCTTTCATACCATTTTGGGAAGGTCCCAAACCTTTCCCTTTATATCCCAATTTAAGCATTATAGACTTAGATTTAATATACTCATTAGCAAAATAACATTGAGCATATCCATCATAATGAGTCTTGATGTTTCTAGGTATTCTTCCCCATTCATATCCCTTATAAATAAAAGCACAGCTCCCGACCTAGTAAATACTTCTCATAGGCTATAGAAGGCCCAAGGTACGAGGAGAGGGTGGCAAATTATTTAAAATAAGGGAATATTACATAGCAGCATTTGTTTTTTTTTCATATAAGAATTTTAGATAAATCGTGTAAGAGTTCATTAGTAAGAGTGTAAGAGGTTGAAGGAACATTTCCTACATCTTCTGATGCGGAAACTATGCCTTTGGTGGATGTAGTTGTTGTAGAGATGTCGATGGATGGGTCTATAGGTATGGAAGTTATAGGAGTAAAACAAGAAGCATTGGTTGTGGGTTTAGGATATTTTTTAGGTCTTAATGTGGTTTGTTTAGTAGATGGTTGAACTATATGTAGAGGTGGAGTTGATGGAGAAAAATTAGATGATGTTATGGGTGTGTGTTTAGCGTTTATGGCTTGTTCATTAGAAAGTGATTGTTGAGAAGATGGTCTAGTAGTGATTCTTCTTGGAAATGGTTCTTCCAAAACCATAGAATTTGTGATGGGTTGAATAGCATCTGATTCATATTCAGAACTGTTCGATTGATTTGAGGTGATTTCCATGTCACTTTCAGTCTCGTATTCTGTATCACTAAGATCAGGTGTCTGAATATTATATAGAGGTCTGGTCATAACCATGGATAAAGTTGTGTCAAAGATTTGCAGATCATGAGTAGGTGAATGTCCACTAATAGTCCCTACATATCGGGTAGGAGGGGGAACATTATGATGCTCAATTTTATTAGCCACCTCTTTACCATGCTTTGGTAAAGGATGTTGAAATATGTCTAATGATTGATTGGCATTCTGATTCTGATTTTGGGGGATGTTCTTTTGAGCATTATTAGGAGGATTTTTTTTGGGTTGAAAGGCTTGCACCTCCATCTCATTGTTATCAATTAAATCTTGTATTTTATGTTTTAATATTTTACAAAAGTTGGTAGCGTGTCCAGGTCGTCTATGGAAATCACTGTGTAAATCATCTTTGTATTCGGGTATAGTTGGATCAGGTTCCCGGATAGCTGGTAATTGGATCAAACCTCATTCTAATAATTATGGTAGAATGGTTGATAGAGGTTGATTTAACCTAGTAAATTCTCGAGGTGGTTTATCAGGAGATTTTAGTATAAACTTCTCCATTGTCTTCATAGCATTAACAATAGCAATATTTCTACTATCAGTGACTCCATCACCCACAACTTGTTTATTTTTATATTGATTTTTGGATGTTTTCTCATCATCTTTCTTTTTAAGCTATCCTCTCCTAATGAGAGCATCTTCCACTCTTCGGGCTAAGTCTATAGCCTGATCAAATGTGGTCAAGGTAGTGGTTAATAACTCATAGGATAGTTGTTCTTGTAAATTATTGATAAAGATATCTAGCATTTCCCAATAAGGTAACACAAAGTATAATTTTCCTATCAACTGTCTCCACCGAGCTAGGAAATCAGCAAAAAATTCATCTTTGTCTTGTTTTAAGTTGTACAAATATTTAATGGTTACATGCCTTTCGATGTAGGCACTAAATTTATGAACAAAATACTCGGCTTTTTCTTCGAAATTACTCAAAGAATGAGTGGGTAATTGATAATACCACTCTAATGCCATTCCTCCTAAACTTTTCGGGAACATTTTTAGTAATAACAAGTCATCATGTGATATATCATGACATGCTATCCTAAACATACAAAGATGCTCTATGGGATCTTCGGTTCCTTTTTATATAGGTAGGACAGGCATAGTAAAGTGTTTAGGATATGGTTGTGCTACAACTATAGGATCTAAAGGCTGACTACACATATCTCGATAGTTGTATGAGGGACGGTAGGGATCTATATGGTCCATGCGGGAGACTAACTGTTTCACCATGGCTTCCAGATTACTAGTTTGTCCACCATATTGGTTTGGTGGTACATGAGTATGGGATATATGAGCGTATGATGGTGTGATGTAAGGATTAGGTGCTATATTGCTATTATGCAAATGGTTGGTAGGGAGAGTATGATGAAGAAGATTTGTAGTAGCATTATGTTGTATCCCAGATTGTTGGAAATTGGTGTTTGGTTTTATTTTGGGCTTTTGTTTATTTGAGGTATTTTGATCAATAACTTGGTGAAATAGAGCAATGAATGAAGGTTTCTTTTGTGTGGGAATAACTCTAGTCTTGATAACAGGCACTCTAGGTGGTTGGGTAACCTATTGTTGTTGCATGTTCTGGATTATAGCAGCCATATCCAAATTGGATGGTCCAGCTTGATCACTTTATTGATCAACGAAGGACAAGGGATTAATGCATGTGTGATATATTTCTTCTAGGGTTACTTGAGTGTCACTAATTTGATCCTTGTCCATATGGATTGCTCTATTAAGAATGCCAATATTAGTATTGAGGAACTTCCAAAAATGTTCCATGTTCTCAAAAGTAACATCTCCTCCCGGAGACATTTTAGGGGATGAGGATCCTTCCTCTCTAACGGTTTCTCTTTGTTCATTTCCTTCAACAAACTCTTCTTCTTGTTGGTCTAGGGTTCCTTCTTCCTGAATTGGGTCTTCAGGAAGGAAATCTAGGTTATTTTATGGTTTTCCTAACCAATCTTCTTCTACTTCAGTCTGTGTTCCATTCCTAAGTCTAGTCATTATGCTTAAACTTAGATTTCAGCAAATATATATTGATATATATATATATATATATATATATATATATATATATATATTTGCGAAAAATTTGGGAGGTATATATTTTAATTATATACCTACTATAATACTTAAAAGAAAATGTTTTAATTTTTGTTTTTTTATGTTTTTATAATAATATTATAAATACAACAAACAGCATTCTAAATGCAAGAAATAATAATAATAAAATAATAGCTTAATTTTCTATAAATAGTTTATGGATATTGTTAATAGGATCAAGTTCATCAGGAGTCATGAAATGATCCTCTTCAAATTGAAAATGGTTTTTCAAGAATTTGACAAAGTGTGCTATAGTGATATTATCTATTTCAGACTCTGACCTATAGAAATAAATTTCATGGCAATACTCTCGATATAACATAGCTCTGGGAACTCTATTCCATCTCCTATCTATAAGAATGACCTCTTGATCATCTATACGAGATAGAAATTTATGTATTACAATTGCATTCTCAACCCTCAAAGGTGTACAATTCAGAAGACACAAGTGCTCTTTTATCTGCTAACCACCTATGGCAAGCTCTCTGAAGTTCATGGTACAAAGTCACTTGATCAGGATCCAGGATTCTATCTAGGACAAACCTCTTGATTTGCCTAAGTTCGGTTGATCTAGATTCAATGATACCCAATCTCCTATCAAGTTCGTCCCACAAAGGTTGAACCCTATTTGTTTGAGGTACTCTAAGCACCGAAGTAATCTCTATGGTCGTTAATTGATTTTCAACATTTATGGTGACAGCTCGTCTTTTATTATAATATACCATCTAAATATGATATGCAACTTTAATTGTTTGTCTGATGATTCTAAATGCATTTATTATTATTATTATTTTTATTTTTTTTCAAAAGGTTTTTAGTTTTCACGTCAAGTTCACCAAAATGTATCGTTCCAAATTTTTCACATCCTTTAGGCTATAGGATCCACGCCCAGAAGGGGGATGCGAGAAGTATGGGACAATACCTCAGACTGAGAGGCCTTGTGAAGGTCATGCCTCTTGGGGGAGGGGTATAAGGGAAAATTTTCGACGAATGGTGGGTTCACCAAGAAAATTTTGAGTGGCAGTTTCCATGCCTATGTTGAGAATGGGTTTGATGTGTTCATTTTGTACTTTAATCATTCATATCCTAGGTTTGGCCAAGAAAAATCTAAGCTATTCTATATGTCGATGCTGATTTATATGGATACAAAAAGCATGAATAAGTGTTAAACATAGAAAGTGTGCTAAATAAAAAAGAATGTACCTGATTCTAGATGTTTGATGAAGATTCTAAGGTTTGCAGAAGTCTAGATCGTCTCAAATCTACATAATCGTCTGCAATTGCATAGAATCATCTCATATCACAGTCGGTCATCTGAGATCAGATGAGATCATCATCGACCTGATGAATTCATCATATGAATTTGTCAGAAACCTGCAATCACAGAAAAAGATACCAAAGACCAAAAATGCAACTGCAAAAGCAAGGGGAAATGATAGAAATGATAGTAAACTTGCCTAAATGATAAATCCATATAACAATTAAAGGAAATGCATTAATTTAATAATTTATTTTAACTTTATCATGCATCTATGCTAAATGAGGTGAACTCCAGGTTGCAGAAATAGAATAAACTAAGTTAATGCATAAAGAAATGAATAGAGAAGATAAAGAAATGCAAAATCTAGGATCTGATTACCCCCAATCTGGACTGCAGTCGAGATTGCCTCCAATAATATGAGATCATCACTGATCTATGACAAGATCATCCAAAATTGTCTGGACTCGTCAGCGACGATCTGAGCTTGCTCTAGCTAAAAAATAGTAAAATTACTATAAGAAAATTTGAAATACACAATGCAAACGATGGTATGAAGGTGTTCTAATGCACAATAAACTAAAGTTGTAGGGAAATCAGCCAGCCAGGGGGATAAACTAAGAAAATCCTAGTTTATATAGGATTAGGGAGAGGTTAGGAGGTTAGAGATCACAACAATTTTGGAGATCTCCAACGGGGGAGACTCTAACCATGCAGACACGCTTTTTGCCCAAGTTAGAGAAGCTGTTGAATAGAAGCTAATTATGAAAATCATTTTTGGGATGAAATCATCTGGACGTTCTATTCCAAAAAAATTCGTCAGATCTAGGATGATTTCGTCTAATCGTCGACGATATCGTCCAACGGTCAAAACAAATCCTAAAAATGGCACGAAAAATAAGGGGAGTGGGTAATGGGCGGTTTGGAGTTAAAATTCAAATTTTTATCTTTTACTAAGGGTTTAACTGCACCAATTTTAGGGTGCTACACATACAAACATGGACGGGTGCCCAAGGAAGGCGCCCATCATTGGTTCTAGGAGTAGCCTCCTGCTCAGGTCTAGGAGGTCTTGGAGACAATTCTTAATAAGGTCATGGAGACCTGTCTCGTACTAAGGGGTTGTGCCTCTCATAAATTTATGTCCTATGCATGCAAGGGGTTGGAATCCTCTCATGCATAGTGTTCTGGAACAACTCATATGTCTGGTGCTGAATGTGCTCTTTGTTAAGATGATACAGTTGTTCTAACTACTACTGATCTTTCCTAAGCTACGTGATTTGTGCTTGGAGGACGACATGTTTGGCAAATGCCAAGTCAATTTGTTCCACCGTACTAGGTCTAGGAGGCCTAGATGCCTCCCCTACATATCTATCTCGGTCGTGGTGATCCGAGATATATATGGGTCACTTTTCTCTATCGAGGTTAGCAGCATTCACCTGAGGATCTGGCCTCAATAGGTGATCTTGATAATCAATAGGTGCGGAGGCGCATTACCCCCACGCGGTGTATTGCTCTTGAGGAATATACTGGTTTTCCTCGTGCTCCCTTTCATACATGTGAAAGGGACAAACGGAGTTGGCTCACCCTATCTGAAGAGCCTTGCGCTCTATATTTGGCCTATTAGTTCTAACAGTAATTAGGGGTGGAGGGGGAATGATATAATCATGTGGGCCCTCCTTATGAATCCTACTACTCTAGCGCTTCATCACACAGTGGCCACTCATAATGAGTGTCTAAGGGGGCCTTCCCATGTGTGTACTCCTCCTGAGAGGGTATGTGTTGAACGGGAGTGCCCCTCAAAGGGGTTCCTCTATAGTCTTGTTCTATAGTGGTATAGTGTGGACTATGTTGTGGGTCAGGCTGCCAAGGCGGTATAACCAAGTCCTTGGGGCTATAACGGAGGTGACTTGTGCCTCCTTGCATACTTTCCATAGCTTCTACCCGTGATTGGGCTTGGATACGGGTATACACCATGGTGGTGGTTTTTCTAAAAATATATGTATATTTTTATCTCCTTTATAATTTTTATGCTATACCAAACAAAAGGGGACCACACAAACAAAGAAATGATTATCTTGTTTATAGATTAAATGTGTGTCCTAGATCTGGTTCAGTGTGTTTAATTTTTGTTATGTAAATCTTGTAAATAAAACTTTGTTATACATGCATAATGATGGCTCTAGTATATCCAAAATGGTCATCCCTTCAATATACTATTTCCAGGTCATTATATCGAACCTCTCAATATACCCACCCTTATGTGAGGGAAACTATTGGCACGCGAGAGCAGAATAGTAAGTGGAACATAGGCGGTACGGAAGGGGGATCGCTTTGGTTTTGACACCTACCTTAGAAGACTTATCCTCATGCACGGGGAATCATCCCCACTACACTTGGTCAGCTTTCATCAAGATTTACGTCTAGCAACATTCACGATCAGGGTATATGTATGCAAAATCCAAGCCAAAATGGTGATGAAACCCATTGTTGGTCTTGATCAAGTGTTGGGGTATTAAGACCAACTCCTTGATGTTAATTTTATTAGGTGGTGTGTGTGGTTCCTTTAAATTGTGTAAAGAAATAAAACATACAGAAAAAGATGATTTTCACTAATGCAATGCTTTAAAGTATGTTTTATCTTTCAGAGACAATTAGTAGCAAAAAGGAAATCACAAAACCTAACTAGAACTGAAACCTATAATGAGGACTTGCCATTTGTTCAAGTATCATGCAAGCAAACCAAAGAAAAATGCATTCCTAATCAAGTTCCTTCCATTTAATTTACTCTATGTATGTATATATATATATATATATATATATATATATATATTATTATTGCAAGAAATGAAAACAAACTACTTAACCTTTCTATGCAAGTGTCTAAAAATAAAGCAAAGAAAACAGAAAATTGCAAAAACAGAAAGTAGAAAAACACAGAGGATGTTCAGAAGGCCTACCTCTTCTCTATATAAACCATATGCCTCTGATTTTTTGCTCAAAAAATGCATAGAAATCCAATCGTCCTGGGGTGGGATGAATAGCAGGTCTACATTCATCATAGGGTGGGACGAATACGTATTCATCCCAGGTGGCACGAGTAGCAGTCCAGTGCCCGTATGAGTAACACCTACAAAGAAAAACCACAAAATTTGGATCATAAATTTGATCCTAATAGCAGGGCACAGGGTCCCACTGTGATCACCACTGAAATCAGTAGAAAAATAGCGTATCGATATGATGCAAACAAAAATGGATATAGATGTTAAGTCCTATGAATGCGATGAGCAATGCATGAAGGAAATGACGTAGAAACAAGATGTGAGAAAATAAAGTGGGGCCTCCTTTATTGATATTGCTTTTAATCTAATTACAATACATCCCCCCTCTAGGTCTCAAAACATTTGATACAATTTGTTACATTAATGGATGCCCAAAAGAAGCCACACTTCCAAGATCGGAGGGTACGCTTCCAGCGTCTTTCGTGTGCCCACACTCAAAGTGGGTGGGCTAAAAATTTTCATCACTTGTGTCCATGTGTTCATTGTTCCTTTTTGCCCCTTTAGTATTCTTGGGGTGATATCCTACACACAGAAAGACAACAAATAATTAATAGCATATGCATATCTAGAAAAAAATGCAATCCCCAAGGCCTCCAACGGGCGCTTGTGGGATATCAGTGATGCAACTAATAAATAAATTAAATAATTATATGGAAATGTAAAGGAAAACATCTAGAATTTGTATCACATGATTTTGCATTGAAGCGACATCGAACGGCCCCGTTATGCTCGTTTACCAGTCAAGGGCCTCTCCAAAGTGAGCGCTCCAATGTCCCACCTATGCTTATACAAATCACCTGAAACTCACAGGTTGGGCATTATATGTAATTCTAAGACTACCCAAATTCTCATAATTTGCATATCCTACCTAGATTCTCATGTATGTGACAGGGGCGCCCTACAAGCTAGTTAATACATAAAGTAATAAAACGATCATCAAATCATGTCAGAATGAGTTCAAAATTTAACAGAGGCATTAGGATATCATCTAGGACATATTGCAAAAGTAACAATAAGTAAATAATGCACATATTTCTAATTTATTTGGGGTGGGACGTTGGGGACTATCGTAAAACCTACAAAAAATGACCTTGCAAATGTCCTACCCAGAGGCCTCTAAAACTCCTGTAAACTTGTGGTTAGACTAAAAAAAGCATTTTGAGATGACCTAGAAGGTCATATTTGGCATATTCTGCCCAGGTTATCTTGTATCCAAATGCGCTCCCTGTAGGTTAGTAGACGCATAAAATGATAGAAACCAAGTCAAATCATGTCAGAAAGCAATGAAATTTGGACAACATCATAAGTACATTAGATATAAAATAATGCAAAAAGAATAGTAAAAAAACCATGCACAAATTTCTAATCGCTCCGGGGTGGGGCGATTAGGACTGCAGCAGTTTGGGGGGCGCCCGGGGGTGGGACGCCCACCGTTTAGGGCCTAGTTTTGACACCAATCCAAGTGGGATGGGTCCAAAACTTCCTAGGGGGTTGTGTCAACGAGTTTGGGGTGGTATTGTGGCTGATTGCTTGGGTATTTGGATCTAGATTAAGTTCCTAGTGTTCACCCAATAACCTCTCTTCCAGAAGAGAGAGATTAGGGATGTAGGAAGCACAAAGAGGAATGGGGGTATAGTTTAGCAGCACTTCATTGCTCCAAATTCTCCAAATCTCTTCCTTATTGGGGTGAGGAGGCTCAAATTTTTATAGACCTAAGGGTCTCCTTTGAATGTGCATGTGAGGGCACCACTTGGCTCATTATGCCTTTTTTGGGGAGAGAAGATTCCTCCCTGATTAGGGCCTCCTTGATTGAGGCCTCCATGATTAGGGTAGGCTTGATTGAAGCCTCTCTGATTTGAAACCTTCCCTCGCAATCCCATGCCTTGAAGGTGGAGTTAGGTGGCAGATTTGGGCTGCCATTTGTCAAGGTTTGACTTTTTTCCAGTCAAACCTGCTAATCGTTCCACCCTAGAGCGATTACTGCTAATCATCTCGAGGTGGGACAAATAGGATTCTAATTGTCCCAGGGTGGGATGAATAGGGAGAAAAGTGCTTAAAAGGTGCAAAATTGACCTTTGACCTTCAAAAACTAATTTGGGAGTGGTTAAAACCACTTTTTAACCTTTGGAGGCTGCCCTAGGGGGTATGTATGCCAATTCGGTTAGTGCTTGTAGTCACATAATCGGATTGGCGTTGTTTTGGTGTCTACATCAAGAAAGGATGGAGTAGCTGGTGGTGGAGTGAGATGCTATGATAGAAGCTTGGGATATAGAGATAGCTCAACTATGGAGTAGGGAGGTGGTTCGAGAGGTGAAGATGGCTCAAATACGAATGAAGCTAGAGGCACGACTGACAATAGGTTATGGTGTTGACAGGATCGTGAGGCTCCAGGAAGACTAGAGACAGGATGTACATCACCTTTGGGCTCAGGTAGGATATATCTAGGAATTGGAGGATCAATTTATGGAGCATGACATTGGGCTTCTAGAACCACCCTCCTCATCCATATCTAGGTCAGTTAGGCCTAGTGAGTCTAGGCATAGTTCTAGTTCTAGGGCTCCTTCAAGATCATAGGGGTCCTCTCATAGGCGTTAGCCAGTGCTTAGATGCAATTTTTGTATACAAGCCTTGGTGCTCCATTACATGTAGCCTTTTGGGTATTCATTGTACATGATATATATATATATATATATATATATATATATACATGGCTTATGCTTTTGTGTGGATGCATATGTATATGGATGATTAATGCAAGTGGTAATGTGTTATGGATGATTAATGCAAGTTATGGGATGCAAATGTTCTAATGATAATTCATAGTTTAGAATTTGCTTGGCCATGTTTTAACATTGTTGTTTAATCAGGGGCACCAAACTTGGTGGTATGCGGGCTAAAAGACTCATGAACTGACATGGATGTTGACATGGAAGAAGATATAGATGTTGATATGGAAGAAGATATGGATGTTGATATGGAATAAGATATGGATGTTGTTATGGAAAATTGATTGTTTTGTAGAGACTCAAACATACTAGTGACATCAAACAAACTCACTAAAACTTCTTAATCCCTTTAGGACCAAATGTGTATGTAGTGAATTCATTTACCGAATCATGAGCATGGTAATGACTCGAGGTAATCAAGAACCAATGTATGTGCAAGTGAGTTCATTAACTCATCTTGAGTAAATTGGGTAAACTTACCAGTGAAGTGTCTATAGCTCTGGTGGAGACTAGCTCCATAGTCCAAGGATTTTTATTTCTCAAGTTTTGGGGGTGACTACTTAACTGTTTAACTGGAAATGTAGTATGATTCTTACAACCAATGATCAGTGGTGTGTGATATGTAAAAGATTTAGAGTTTTTAAGGGATTTTTCCCTACTCTTTATTTTATTTTGAAATTTGTGATAGTGGTGAGAACCACTATTTTGTGGAATATGTTGCATGATGGGACATGAGAGGATTACCATTTTCACTTCAAGGTTCAAACCAAGTATGGTGCTATCCCTCTTTGGCACACGATTTTTTTTTTTAATATGTGAAATTGTGTTTGGTTCAAGAATGTTTTGGATTCAATTTCCATAACTCAAGATTGTCATAGTGAAGATGTGTAATGGTCCTAAAAAGAACTTGACATGTATTGGTAGTTTGCTTAAAACACTAAGAGTGGCTGAGTGACCAAAAATACCTAGGAATTATGGATATATGGAGGCAAATGACATTTTGACTTGGTGGAATGATGTGGATGATGTTGTGAAGTTGCCCCTAATTAAGGCAACATGACTTTACTAGATCAATTAATACCTTGAACTGAATAAATGATCCCTAATATGAAACTTGAAATGTGGATGGATTATATGAAATGTAATTTATGAATCAGAGTGTGTGAATGCAATTGTTGTTATATGAAATATGTGCAAATGAAATGCAATGTTTTTGTATGTGTGTGCAAATGAAATGCAATTTTTTTATGAAATGTGAGCAAATGAAATTCAATATTTTTTGTGTATTAGCCATTTATATATACATATATAAATCTCAATAAGCATAGAATGCTCTTAAGCGTATAACATTAAGTGGTTAGGGTTCTTCCTCTCCCTCTATATTGGCAAGCCTATAAGTACCTTTAACTACTTTTTGAGTGATAATGTATAGACCTAACCAATTAGCTGCAAACTTATCATGAATATGTAGCAATGCATTGGTGTTTTGTTGATTCTCTTTGAGGACAAGATCTCCTACTTGTAATTTGCATAGATAAACTTTGGTTTTGTAAGCACATTTAAGGTACTCTTGATATACTTGTAAATACTCTAAAGCATTGACTCGCCTCTCATCAAGAAGTGTGAGTTGGTCAAGATATGCTTGTCTAGCAGTGTCATCATCTATGAATTCCTACAAATAAATTTACAATGAGGAGATCTCAAGCTCAAGGGGCATGATTGCTTCAGCTCCATAGACTAATTAAAATGGTGTTGCTCCATTTGGCATGCATATGCTTGTTTGATAAGCCCATAAAACCAAGGGAATTTGTGTATGCCAATATCTATTATTTTTGTTAACAAGTTTCTTGAGAATAGAAATTAAGGTCTTGTTGGTAGACTCATCTTATTCAATTGCTTGTGGGTAATAAGGAGACATCGAAGGATAATTTTATCATAACCACTTTTATACAACACGTCCTCTAAGAGAACAAAAAAAGTTATTTTTTGCTCGAAAGTGCATTTAGCAGTTCGAGACATATCATATGGGAGTGTTCCAAACTTGATAAAGGCTACTATTTGGCTTGACCAAGGGTCACAGGACTCCAAATGGATAAATAAAATATCCTTTTCATCCTTGGATTCAGCACAAACAATTGCAGGTTTAGAGATCATTGAAATAATAAGTAACTGTACCTCTCCTAAGGTATCCTTTATAATCAATTATCCAAGAGAGGACATCGCATCTATAAATCTATTAGTCAAACATGGTAAACTATTAATTTCATACCAATCAAACTTAGAGAGAAATTTCATTTCTACATCATGATAAAGGTTAATGGTAGGCTCTTTGCATTGGTATTCTTTGGTTACCTATTTGATAACAAGTTAAGAATCACCAAATATCCTAATACACTTAATGTCCATAGATA
The DNA here is from genome assembly GCA_028583015.1 of Wollemia nobilis. Lineage (NCBI taxonomy): Eukaryota > Viridiplantae > Streptophyta > Pinopsida > Araucariales > Araucariaceae > Wollemia > Wollemia nobilis. Next base: position 1,156,583 of record JAQPPZ010016829.1, on the reverse strand, counting down.
TAGCTTCTTGAAGACCTAATATTAAGGCTTCATACTCTACATTTTTGTTTGTGTATTGGAAGTCAAGTTTGAATGATAAGGGTATAGGTACCCCTTGGGGTGTATAAAACACAACTCTAGCACCTTGACATTTCTCATGCTTAGAACCATTAAAGAATAGTGTGATATCAATGTCTTCCTCCAAAATGACATCTTCTTCTTGTTTAGTGATAGTGAATACCGAATCATCTGGGAGCTCAATAATCAAGGGATGATCACTAGGTAGTGGAGTTTCTGCAAGTTGATCGGCTATGACCTGACCTTTAATGTATTTTTTTCTAATGAAATCAAGGTCAAATTCCATAAGAAGCATTATCCATTTAGCGATGTGAGTGTTATTGTAAGTGTGAGACATCATATAATGTAGAGTATTTTCTCTACCTTGACATATGTTGTGTGACTAAGCATGTAAATTATGATTTTTGCAGTGGTAAAAACCACTCCTAAGCATAATTGTTTGACATAAGTGTATCTATTTTCATAGCTTACCAATGTTTGACTAATGTAATTGACAACTTGCTCTCAATTTTCTTCATTCTTTTATGCAAGCATTGTCCTTAATGCAAAGTCTATTGCGAAAACATAAAGATAGAAGGGGAACCCTAGATGTGGAGGAGCTAAGACTGGTGGAGAAGCTAAATTTTGCTTAGTATCATCAAAGTTTTTTTGGAACTCATCTGTCCAATAAAATGGCACTCCCTTTTGTAGTAGGTGATTGAATTACCTACATTTGTCAAAACACTATGAAATGAAATGATAGATCGATTGGATCTTTCATTGTAAACTACATAATTCCTTTAAATATGTTGGGGGAGGTATATCCATGATAGCTTTGACCTTTTTTTGGCCCACATCAATGCCTCTTTTGGAGAGTATTAACCCTAGTAGTTTTTCTGAGGTAACACCAAAGACACACTTCTTGGGGTTCAATGTTACCTTATATTCTAAAAGTCAATCAAAAAAAAATTCCAATACACCAATGTGCTCTTGTCGAGTTTTGGACTTTTCCAAGAGATCATCCACATAATATTCAATAATATTATGCATATATTCATGGAATATGTATATCATGGCACATTGATAAGTGGCACCTGCATTTTTGAGGTCAAAGGGCATCACCTTGTAAAACAAAGTCTTCCAAGGCATCATGAATGTTGTTTTATGTTGGTCATCACGATTTATTTGAAATTGGTTGTATCTTGAAAAACCATCCATGAGAGAAAGAATTTTATGGCTAGCGTAGGTGTCAACAAGGGTATCAATATTTGGAAGAGTAAAGCATCCTTAGGACACACTTTTTTAAGATCTCAAAAATTAGTACACATGTGTATCGCCCTATTAGGCTTACGAATGGGTAACATGTTTGAGAGCCACTATAAATAGTAAATGGGTACAATGAATCCCACATATAATAGATTTTTAAGCCCTTATTTGACCAAGAGGGCAATGGTAGGATGCATCCTTCTAAGTTTTTGTTTAACCAACTTAGCATCAGGGTGCAAGGTGAGATTATGGACAACCAAACTAGGGTCAAGACCAGGCATGTCCTTGTAGTACCATGCAAAAATATCCTTATTCCTCATGAGGAGAGCAATTAATTGCTCTTGTTCATATTGGGATAAGATTTTTCCAAGATTAAAAATGTGGGGATTTTCTTTGTCTGAACTAAGGTTCACATTGATTGTATCTTCAATTGATATGTGAGAACCTTCCTCAAGTTGATGGGGAGTTGGGATCAGATGAATGTTGTCTAAGATGTCATCAAACTCTTCTATTTTATCCTTGTCTATGTCTACCTAAAAATCCTTGATATTTGAAGATGAAGGTGAAGGTGAAGGTGGAGGGGATGGAGGAATGTAGTTGGCTAAAGCCCTTAAAAATTCCTCAGATAGGAAAACCTAGAAAATAATGGTGGTAAGGAAATTTGGTCCATATCAATAAGGCTCATGTAAATTAGAATTGGATCTACCAAATCGTATGGATTATGGAGTGGGAAAAATAATTCAGTAGGATTCATGTTGACTTAAGTTAAAATGAAGGAGGTGAAATGGATGTGATGGATAAAGCCTAAGAACTAATGCTAGGACCTTGGTCAACATAGAAAACAACAAGCAACACAAATAAATGCACTTAACTAAATGCTATGTACATGAAATGCAGAAAAATGAAATGTTTTTGTTGATTTTTATGTTTTTTTTTGTATTATATACATATGTTACAATGTTAGCTGATGAGATGAATTAATGATATGGAGGTGGTGGTTCACCGGTAGGTTCAGCTCACTCTTATGGAAGAAGCAAGCAAAATATGGGATTATGGATAGGGAATATTCTAGGATAAAACTTATGTTGTTCGATGTGGGGAATGATGGGCTATGATTCCTCATTAGATTCATCATAAGATATCATACTTTGTATATTTCCTCATCAAAGTCATCAGGATGGAGGGCTTCTTCTGAATTCATGTTAAACCTTCAAAAGGCTTGTTTAAAATAAGAGATGGTGGGAAGTGGGCGATAACCTAGACTTGAACAATTATGCACTTCTTGATATGGGACATCAATAAGCTAAGGAACTCCCTATTTATATCGTCCTAAGCCATGTATTTTTCAATTAAATCTGTGAAAATAGTGGGATAGAAAACCCATCATTTTTTGGATATTGGTAGGTGCTGGTTTTTTGGGTTCTTCTAGAGGAGTAGTATTAGACAAAGATTATGTCCCCCCATACACAAAATTTATGCTATTAGGCACTAAACCCATATTGTATACCACTCCTATAGATAAATATGGATCACATGGATGATCAAAATCCTTGGTAGTTAATATATTGAGCAGTGTGATTGTGATGTCTTGGATCACATATTCACCAATACTAGGATTGGTGAGGTGGATGTAAACTTGGGATGATGAGGATGAAGTGGAAATGTGAAGCTCATGGTTAGATAATGGCTCAGATGATGGGGAGGATGTGGGCATCTCACAATTCAACTTGTGAAATGTTGGATTATGGAGATAGATTTGGTTGTGAAGGAATTATTGTGACCAATGAAGGGGATGATGATGTGGATGGCATGGATTGGGTTTGACCACATGTACATGTATTCAATGATAATGATAATGAAGGTGTAGAAGTAGATGTTTAGTTGGCATTGGTGATAGGTAGCTCCTTAGGAATGGGAGCTTTTGATGAAGAATTGGATGGAGTTAATGATGATGTGGTAGATGATGTGATGAAAATATGGGTAGAAGGAAGCATGGACTCAAAAGGATTTAAGATGAAGTTGCAATACTTAAAAAGCTCAACATTCACTGGCATGCAATTTACATGCCCTTCATGCACGTATTTCAAACATTGATGTAATATGTAAGGGACACATCTCATTTCCCTCATACAAGGTCTTTCGAGGAGTACATTGCATGCCATGGATCATTCTAATATGTGGAACAAGGTATGCAAAATTTTTACCCCTACTTCATTGGGTAAAACAATAGTACCAACTATAGATCAAAGAGCATCATTAAATTCTTTCAATGTGAACGTGGAAATGGCTATGTGAGATGGAGGAATATTGAGATGATGGAGGGTAGATGTAGTGATTATGTTAATGGAGGAGTCGGTATCAATTAAGACTCTTTTGACTAGTTTCATGTCAATTTGAGCCATTACATGCAATGGGTGATCCATCAATTCTTATAAGATTGGTTTAATCTCAAAGTCATAAAACGTGATGGAATGCTCCATGCATGTTTGAATACTTCCTACAAAATTATTAAAGGTATTGGAATCTCGATATTATAGTTTGATGGACTTTATAATATCCATTAATGCCTCATGATGTTGGGGAGATTGTTGAATTAAGTAATAAATATATAGTTTTGATTAAGCCATTTTTAAACTCGTGGTTAACTGGCTACTCAAAGAAATGATTGGCCTTTGGGAGTGATTGATGGGATGAATTTATGGATTATAATGGTTGGGAATGTGGATCGGTGGAGAAGGAGTTAGGAAAATTTGGATGGGTGGTGATGAAATAGGTTGAGACTCCCTTGCTTGTGAGTTCATGGGTTTTTGAACGGTTTGCTTCCATGCATCTTGTTGATTGTTTTATCATTGTTGACATCGAGTTACCACATGAATGACACCTACAAACCCTCGATACTGTTGGACATGGTTAACTTTATTATGAGGGGTCTTAATATTAGACCCTCTCATTGTGGATTGCACCTCCTCATGATGAGGAAGTGGTGTTTGAAAGATACCAAGATTTTGGTTTTGTTGAGCTAGGGAGTTGTCAAGCTTGATGGCCCCTAAGTCAATGAGGTCTTGTACTATATCCTTGAAAATATGGTAGTTGTTTATGTTATGCCCATTATATCTATGATAAGGATAAAAAAAATGTTCCTTGTAGTTTTTACCATATTTGGTAGGATCATATGATTTGACCTCAGGTAAAGCAAGTCTATTGGAGTCATACAACCTTTGGAATATGGAGGCATAAGATTCTGATAGAGGGGTGTATTGACAATTTTGTCAAACAAATTATCAACATTGGTGATTCTCCATAGTTGGAACTTTATTTTGCATAGATTGGGTTATTGAGGGTATCGCATGATAGGTAATTTTTTGCGAATGGTTGTTGTTGAGCCATTACTAGCTAGATCATGACCACTTGATTGATGTGATTAGCTTGATTGGCTGGATTGACCTATGTTGATTTGGTTTGGCCAGAATAATTGCTTTTGTATTGGACCTTGTTTTTCCATTCCTTCTTTCTTGCCTTAAGTATGCCTTCTTGAATTTTTATCTCTTCAATACCACTATCTTGGGTAAGAGATTCCTCAAATGAGCGATATGTTTGCAATTAAAGCATCCAAGAAATAGATTTTTGTCAACTCTTAGTGAATAGCTTAATTAGATATTCCATTGCTTATGATGGCTCTCCAACGGTTTCCAAAATCATAGATAGCCTCATCATCATGTTGTCTTAAACCATAGATATCGGATAATGTGATTTTCTTTCTTACATTAAGGGCAAATTGTTTAAAGAATTGGTCAACCAATGTTTGAAAGTATAAATACTATGATTGGGTAATTGGTTATACCACTATATGACATCTCCCCCTAATGTTTACGAAAATGTGCAGAGCATGATAGCATTATCATTTTGAATTGTAAATCATAAGTGCATGAATGTGCTCATGTGCTCTTTAGGGTCCTAAGTCCCTTTGAACTTGTCAAACCTTGGTATCGTAAAGTCTACCAGATATGGTAGTGATGATATCAAAGGGTGAATTGATTGATTGTTTAATTGATGTAATTTTAGCTTATGGTTACTATAACTAAGTGTATGTTGTATCAAATTATCAATCTATTGTTGCATAGCTTTGATTCTAGGATATTCCCCAAGAATATGAAAGCCCTGAATCACTTGATGATTCTTTGAAGAGGTGGAAATATGTTTTGGAGTGAAAATATGATGATAAATTGGTAGAGTGGATTGGAATTGATGATGATGAGATTGATTGAGAAATTATGGTGACTATTGAAAATGGAATAATGCATGAGGACTGTGGCTAGGTTGGCCTATGTGAATGGAATGGGTATGGGTATGGTAATGGATTGGGTATGGGATATAGGAATAGAATGGGTATGGGTGGATGGAAGTGTTGGAATAGAAACCATAAAATATTGTGGTACCCAAGATGGACTTTGTATGATTAATGCAGGTTGAGTGGAAATTGGTTGAGGCCTAGGGTTCACTTGAACTTGTTGTTGAGTTGTTTGCCACTTATTAAGAATTTTTTTTAAATGTTTCCATGATTCATTAATTTCTATATCATCATTGGAAGGTATGGATGAATATGGAATAGATGATGTGTATGGGGACAAGTGGCAATGGGAATTGCAACTTGATTGGATGAAATAGGCACTTATGAAGAAGCATTGACTTGTGCTTCATAAAAGGTATTGGTATAGGTGGATACATGAATTTCTATGGGCACATGATGGTTGGGGAATGGATACATGGGATGAAGGTGCAACGGATGCCTAAAAAAAAGGTTTAGTGTACACCTGGGTGAAGCTAGATGGCTAGGAATAAATGAGTTTCTGTTGTATGGAACGATCTCGATTTGGGACATTATGGATGGGTTATAAGATATAATTAGCCAATTTGTAGAAAGCCTCTACTTAGGCCATGTCTATGTGGGTAATATTATGGTCAATTATGGGTGAAGATGATTCAGTTTGTGAAAGATATGTGGAGGTATATTTGTGTAAGACATCAGTAGCTTGCATAGCATGTGATGGACCTATAGATATATCTGTGTAATATATCTAAACCACACTGATGGGATTTACCACATAAGTGGTAGGAAATGAATATGAGCAATCCATAGATGTATTTTTTGTTATAATAATATATTAGATTAATTAATGTAAGGGCATTTATGTAAGGTTGCATCCCTTCATACTACCCACACTCATGTATAAATTTTCATAATGATATAATAAAATTAGTGTGCCTCATTTTACAATTTCCAAATCCAATATGGTATTAGAGCACCAGGGTAGGAAAAAATAACTTCCTTTTCTCCCATTAGACCTGTGAAGGAGGACTGGAGCATCCAATGCCCAACGATATTTAAACCCAATCAATTATTTTGAATCCCAACAATTGATGCTACCAAACTGAGAGTCAATCTCCTCAAAATAAAATATAAATATATATGTTATGACCAGATATGCCTCTACCACTACTATGATATTCACTGGCCTGAGCAATAACCAGTCTTAGTAATGCTGGCAATAGATCTAGCATGATCCCAGTGCCTAGCAAGAGTTCACCGCCATGATCGAGCCATCCTGTTAAAAATAATAAAATAATAATAATAATAATAATAATAATGATATAACCAAACAATCGTTGATTTTCAAGCACCTAAAAAATTTTGGATTTATTTGTTCCAAAGAGACAAACGCTCCTACGACCGCAAAACCAAATACTTCATAATCAAAAGGAGGAAAAATTAAAAAATATATACAAATTAAAATTGGTTTCTCCTAAGTTGCTCGAGAGGAAATGGTCACCTATTAGAAACATCTGGTCAAAGAATTATTTTATTGGGAAGAATGTCAAAGTGCAACAAAAACATAGCAAAATTATAGTTGTTATTGAAATCTGGAACCTCATTGAAATCACCGTGTTGCCTCTACTAGCGAGTAGGCCATCCAAGTTTAGGAAAAGGAATCACAGGGAATAAAATAAATGTTTGGGGAGGCCCTAGTGAGTGGCCGCATTTCCAATTAATTTAATTAATTTAATTCAAAAAACATTTGCAACTGAGAACCACAAGATGTGTGTGACGTGGAGTTTGAGGACCAGTGATGAGCTATTTTCCTTGAGTTTGCTATTATTTGTAATTTTGGATGGAAAAAACAATAACAAACAATTGTTTGCAAGGAGAGTGGCCAAGTCCAGCCACATTCACCAAAAACACTTGTGGTTGAATATTAGAATACAGACATTACTATCTGCATCAACATGGAGAAATATGTAGATGACATCGACAGTAAACTTCTAGATTTTGTTGATGACTACAATGTGATGCACAACAACATCCTAAAGGATATGACATAATCTTTACTGAATATCTACACTAGACTATTTCATAAATAAATTTTTAGGCATTTGTAGACACCTAAAATGCATCATGTCAATAACGACTACTCGTATGGGACAAGCTACAAGACCACGTGGAAGATATTGGATAGAATTCTAGAGCAGTGGTTTTAACCACTCAATTTGGGCTCCTTGGCCTAATCAATTTGAAACACAGTTGAGACCTATGTTCTATAGTATGAATCATAGCTAAGACCTGTGATCTACATTCTAGGTCATAGCTATCACCTACAGTCTAAACTGAAGTTCAGTTGGCCTTCATCCGAGCCAAATAGGTTTGAACAACCATTTGTTCTAGAAGAAGGTGGTTAAAATATGAAAGCTTTGCAATCCAACTATCCTAACCACCTCTTCTTGATCTTGGCTTCTCCATGAAACCACCCCTATCCCTTGGGTAGTCCTTTAAGTACCCCTCAACATTTAGACAAACAGGGAGAGAGTGCATTGGATATTAGAGCAATGAAGCCCTATCAGATTGTGGACTCATTTGAGTACATTGAGAGAGCCTAGTTGTCATTTACTTGCTAATTCACCAAGCATCATGGCAATTAGTGCCACGGATGCCCTAAGGAGCTAGAACACCAAGAAATGCAAATTTAGGCAAACGGAGGCCCAACTGTGTAATTCAATCGCCAATCCATTCAGAGGACACCAAGGCAATCCTTGATCATCAATTGGACAAGGAAGATCAAGCATACAACCCTTGATTTGGAGGGTAAAGCTACTTGATTTCTCACTTTGGTTGATATTCATGGTTTGTAGTGTAGATCGCTCATCTAAGCTATGATTTGCAACAGGTGATATATCTCCTTTTTGTTTCTTTTACATTATGCTTAATTAGGTCAGATTAGGTATTTCAACGATTTATTTCATGTTTTAGAGACACTAACCAATTTAATTAGGGTTTTATGTGAGTTCTTTCCATTTAAGCAACTTTACACTAATCTCTTGTTTCCATGCATCATTTCATGCAATTAGTCTATTAGATAGATAGCAGTACTCTTCATTTCTATGTTTCAAGCAATTTTTATGAGTTTTGCATAAGTCTAACGTGATTTTTTCATTTTCTTGATTTCATTAGTGTCATGGCACTTTCATGTTTATATCCTTTAAAGGGCCTCATCATGAGAGGCTGCCTATGCTATTAATGCTTTTGTTTTGTTTATTGACTTTAGGAAAGCAGGTTCGAAGGAGATTCAATCATCTAAATTCCTTCCTCAACACAAAGAAGAGGGTCAACTCCACCCTAGAGCAATTATGACTATTTAGAGAGCCTTAGTAATGTGTCTACCCCATTGGGGGATTTGGAATTGTATTAATTGTATCAAAATTTGGGTGACCCTAAGAGGGGCATGATTGTAACCGAGATTAGTTTTCGATATTAATAAAAGAAACATCTATTTTATTGTTATATGCAATATTGTTTGTCATTTTATGCTTTGATGTTGATTTTGATTGATGTATTAGATAGGTGCATGATTTTTGGATTCGTCATAAGGTGTTAATGGTGGGACTCTACAATTCATGCCCCTGATTTTTGATATTTTTTGTGTTTCCTTATATCAGGTGCAAACTGCAACTTACAACTACGGTCTCATTGTTGCCCTGTGGCTGCAAAATGTAGTATGCAATAGCAACCATGCCACAGACCTACGGCTTACAATAGACATAGAAAATAGTAGGATTTCAAAGCTAGATCATATGAGGACCTGAGGTAGGCCCTTCTGACACTCTATGTCTCTGTATATTGCTTCTATGTTTTTCCAGAACAAAGAAATTGAAACATAAATAGACTAAGGATAAAAATAACATGAGAATGAATTAGGTCCTTAGGGTTTCCTTTTCTGTGTTTTAGCTAGGCACTGCTAGGAATAGCGGACCTCTAATTATAGTTTGCCTTAGAATCTAGGGTGCTAGAGTATTTCATGTGGTGGTTTTGCATGCTTGAGGCCTAATCAAAGACCATTAGTCATCGTAAACTTGCATTGTCTAAAAGGTCATGTAGGATGTAGCATGCATGTTTTCTAAATATACAATGTTCTTTTTATACATATCATGTAGGAAATGATCATGTGAGTGTTATATTATGCATATTTTTTTTTACACAATTTAAAAATAACCACACACACCATGTTTCACTTAAACACTAGTGAGTTAGAAGTGATATCCAACCACTAGTAGGGTTTCAACGATGGTGGAGGTGATTTCCATCCGTTGGCCCAAATCCTATGTATCCTTGGATACTAGATCAATATCGGATCTGATAACCTTTCATATCATGGAAAATTTGCATGTATTCTCTTTGGAGGGTATAACACTGACTAGGGGAAAATGGGTGAGGATCTGGGAGGACCTGTGCTCCTTGACCATGTGTGGGCTTCATTACCACACATTATATGTTGGATTACGTGACTTGGAGTTCATAGCCAAGTTGTCAAGCTATGAGTATACAGGTGAAAGATATTTAAACTAATATTATCATCCAACAATATTTCACACACAATAAGAGTTTCTAATACTGATACAATAAATTGAAAATACATCAAACAGTTTAGGGCTCATTGTATATTGTAAAAGAGATAATCACCATTATATACCTTGTTTGCATAATAAAATATAAATTTAGACACTAGGTACACCATGGTGGAGACACGAGGAGGTCAATAGAGGCTTAATTTTAATTTCAATGACCAAGCCCCACCAAATTCACAACAAAATGTATCGAACCCTCACCCACATTGTTAAGATCCTTCTATAAAATAAACTCAAATAACACACTCTCACACAATTGCTTGGAAATAACTCACATAAACATCACATTAATATAACAAAAATTTGCATAAAGAATAATCTCACAATAGGACTGAATCGCAGGCCTCTTCGAGGGGGCAACCTCCTTCAATACTTCATTAATTTTGCAAAAGATGGTTACATTGGTGCCCTTTCGGGTATTTAAGGAGTTTCCTTCCAAGGTTGGCTTACATGCAAAATGCCACCTGGATTACATGCATAATGCCACCCGAATTACATGCATAGTGCCACTTTGAATTACATGCACAATGCCACTCGAATTACATGCACAAGGCCACTCGAATTACATGCATAATGCCACACGAATTACATGCACAATGCCACCTATCTACCATGTGTTACATAAAAAGGGTGCCATTTGTCATGGGCACTACCTAAGCTAAAACTTAGAACATTACAAAATATTAATCATGGGTACTACCCACGTTCACTAGGAATTATTACATCATGGAAGTTATTACATTAAGGGTTAGGATGAGATCCTAACACACATGTGCTTCTCGAACGTCGTTCGATGAGTATTAGAGGAGACAATTTGACATTAGGGAAAACCATTGAGTGTACCCTTGATAGAGAAGCTTTTGTACACTCTTCTAGATGTAGGATAGAGCATGGAGCTTCTCAACATGAGGATGCTCCACTAGGAATCCATTATCAAGATCATAGTGCATGTGCATCAACAGGATCAACCGATTAGTATGTCATACAGGGGGCCAAGTTGGTACCCCTACACACTAAGTCTACAGGAGGTTCCATACCTCCAAATTTAGATTATAGAAGAGATCGATATCCATATATTTAGGGGTATGCTGATAGGCCTGCTTCTGAGCATAGGTCTGTTCACATTCCCATGCGTAGTGAACCTCGCAAGATCACTATCGACATATCCAATATGGGATCCAATGGTACGCCATCGCATGAGCCATGGTGATCCAGATAATTTGATGGTTTAGGTGGCATCCTCAAGTAGTTAGGCTACAAGCCTTCAGCTCCACCCACTCGTGTTCTGAGTGAGCATAGTAGAAGCATTATTTGGGCTACCAGAGAACATGGAGAGGCTTACAAGTGCTCTCATGGCTCTCATCCACCATTCACGCATGGTCGCACACAGCACTTAACTCAGCATGATGCCAATGTCATCTTTGTGGACAAAGGCAAAGGCGTAGGAAATCTGCCATATGGGTACAAAATCCATAAGATCACTCACACAGAACACACATACCAGAGACCTCTTACAACCGATCATCACATAGATTGGTATCCGAGCAAAGATGAAAACTACTTCAAGATCAATTGGAGGATGTCCGTACAGAGAGGCAACGCACTAAAGATGAGAATCTTCAGTCACAAAAACTCATTAGATAAATATTATATGAGTAGCGTATGCATGAGGAATGCATCCTTACCCAAAAGGAGCATGTAGAACAAGAGGATAGGCTAGCTAGGGCCAGTTTATACACTCACACTGAGCATGGATAGCACGTTCATAGGAGGGATTTTTCACAAGCCGACGTACATTAGGAGCACATAGATTCTCACACTCATGTTAGTTCCCAAAAAAGATAACTACCACCACCGTTCAAAGATCATAGGCAAAGATAATATGAGGAAGAAGAGGAATATGGAGCTGATCATGGATATTCCAAAATATCCCATGTTGAGGAGGAGGAAGAGCAACGTCCTCCACCTTGACAGAGGAAAAATGTACCTCCAAGACCACCCTCATGTCAGCTTAGGGAGGAGGACTTTCTTTCCTCGCAGGCCTATAAGGTTCTAGCAAATAAAGTGAAAGTAATCAAGAGGCAAGGCATGAATTTTCAAAATCTGACATTGAGCAAGATTCATAACGATCCTTTGGACCCCTCGATGCCTACTCCAGCATATCCTAAGTATTTTTTCCTGCCCAAGCTAGATAAATTCAAAGGTGATGAAGACGCACAAGAGCATGTCACAAGTTTTTTGGATGTATGCTTCCAAATTGTAAGCAAAAATACATATATTTTGCATACATTCATCACAACCCTCTTAGTACCATCCCGAGAGTGGTTTAATCAGCTGAAGAAGCACAATATCACCAATTTTGAGTAACTATCTCATGCCTTTCTGGAACACTTCTCTTTTGGTTTCAGGTGGCAAGCTAACCTTTCTGATTTGGCTATGCTAGCTCAATGTGATGATGAGCCAGTCTTAGAATACATAAAGAGGTGGAGGAGATTAATGGTAAAGTTGTTATTCCTCATTCCTACTATAGAACTGACCTGAATGTTCATGAAGAGTTGTGCCAAGCACATCTTGTTATTGTTGCAACTACAACAGTACTAAACATTCAAGGAAGCTTTGGTGCAAGCCAAAGTAATTGAGGATATAAAGTTGCAAGAAGACAACTTGAAGCTCAAGAACAGGAAGGAGGGGCATAAGAAGAGCTCCATGAAATATCAGGGCAAGCAGGCCCATGTCAATCAAGTGAGGCTAAACCTCCAAGGAGAGGATAAGGGGTAACAAAAGTAGAATTATCAAGCCCAACCTCCTCCTGTGCAATACGAGTAATACAAGAATAATTACAAGGGAAAAAATAAGGATCAACACCCACCTCGCCAGTTCATGCCTTTGATGGAATCATTGACATTAATATTCCATCAATTATGCGAGGCTAAGGCAATCATGTTTCCCAAGATTAAACTGGTCGATCCTAACCAGCCCAAGTCAAAGGGGTATCAGGATGATCTATTTTGCATCTACCATCACATGAAGGGCCATGACATCGAAGTGTGTTGGTCCATCAAACATATAGTGCAGAATATGATAGATAAAGGTGATATTATAGTGTCGAATAATCCATTGGCACCTAACAACAAAAACATGGGGATTTATAAAAATCCACTACCAAACCATGAGGCATCGCACAACAATGTCGACCATGTCATCAAGTGTGCATCGAACCACCTACTCAGGGGTTCGTAGGTATGGTTAATGTTTTTACCAGAAATGGGAGGTATGAGCAGCAAAATCAACCTCGTGCTCCCATCAGGATACAAGCCATGCCAAATTAGTGGCCAGTTTAGAATATTCCAGGTCCACCAACTAGACCGGTGGTGACCATACAAAGTAGGTTAGTTTAAATCCTACAGACAACACCTGTGAAGTTGTCTATTTATGAGTTGATACAACAGTACCCTAAGCATAGGGAGACTCTTATGGATATTCTAAGGTCCATAGAGGTGTAGTCCCAAGATGCTCAAGCATTCACCAATTTTTTGGGGCACGTACAATAGTGCCAAGAACCTATGATCCAATTCTACAATCATAAAATTAGGACGGTTCCTATAGATACGGCTGACCCGCCGTTACATATCATTGCATGTGTTAATAACATGCCATTCAAGAGGATATTTATCAACACTATTTTATCAATTAATATTATAATTACCAAGGTGTTAAGTCATTTGAAGCTACCCAAGTCACATGTTGTGCCCATCGCATTTATATTAAGAGCGTTTAACGATGCACTATGCTCAACGGTTGACACAATTGTCCTACATATTCAAGTAGGCCTAAAGACCATCCCCGTGATGTTTCATGTGATCAAAGGCACCATGCAATACAAAATCCTTCTTGGAAGGCCTTGGATTCAAGAAATGCATTGTGTTCCTTCCATATTAAATCAATGTATAAAATACATTCATGAAGGATAGGTTCACGTTGTACCGTCAGATGAGGAGCCCTTCAAATTCGTGAACCTAGCTAATTTATTAGGGGGTTTCATACTCCCATCAACACACTTGGATGTCTTTCCAGCATCATCGATTAAGAATCTATGAGGCAAAAAAAAAGTGTGTTCTCAACCATCGATATCGATATCGTTCAGATCCGAGCACACTACAGCAACTTATTTTAAACTGACTACATCAACAATTCTTCGATATGAAAGGAAGATAAAGGTGAAAATGGGAAAAAAATAAAGGAAGCAAATGATCGAACCAGTCACCAAAGAGGCTCCCACTCCCATGGAAGTGGAAGAAGCCCAGGACAGAGCCAAGGAGGTACCTCAACCTGCCTTGCCTGCATCGTTAGTAGGGTCATCTGCACTGTGGGTGACTATTCATCTGGACAACACCAGGTTAGGTGAATATATTATGTAGAATGTAACCTTTGGACCAATTTTAGAGACTGCACAAGAGATGGGTTGACCGCATGCTCATCATTTTTTTATTGGATCAATAGTGCCATTAGGAGAGCCACCCAATCAAATGAACTTCATCTACACTAGGCTAGAAGCTTCCTACTCAAATGCCCATGGATGAATATGATGGCGAATAGTTCATAGTGAATGTTCGTTACCTATCCAACCTTGAATATTCCATGCATATTTTTGAATTATATTATTGGCATGGGTATGGCCTTGGTCTTTTTGATCAAGGACATAGGACTCCTCTTGAGCACATTATTAGTTGGCAATTGATAGGTTTAGGCTAGGGTTGCAAATACGAGGATAGGATGATTTGCTTATCGCATTTTTAGATCACTTATACCTTAGTCTAGGGGACGATGTGGATTTCAACCCATATCACCCTAATCCTTCTGCATTCTAGAGGGATAGTCGGATGGTGTCTTATGTCACCATAGCACCACCCGAGACGTATCATGAGAATATCTTGGTGGATAGTGAGTCCTCATCTCGATAATCAATCGGGGGATGAAGCTGAGCCAGTTTATGATGCAATATCATATTTACGACACTTGTATCCAATTTTACCAGACATCAATGATAGTGATCAGGAGATAGCCTATATAAGGCCACATTTTCTAGAATATCCCATTCTAGTGGGGGCAAATGAGGGCTTGTATTATGATAGCGATGAAGAAGACAAGACAGAGAGAGCCTACCTAGGACCTCTCTACTTATGCTATCATAATGCATCGTATACGACTGAGGAAATGTGCAGAGAGATCAATATGAATCCTCGTCTTAGGGAAAGAGCATCGAATGTCGATATGATCTATCACATGGTGTTTCTTGAACCGCCTATGTACATGGAGCTCATTGAGCCGAATGATCCAATATTGAAATCAGTGCATAGAGAGGATCCAGTTATCCATAGCTGGCATAGAGAGGACCCATTTGTGCTCATGCTAATAGAGCCAGATCTTAGGTATGGGAGTTGCATTAGTTATGTATATGTTTATTCATGTGGTCCTGGAGATCAATTTCATTCCATAAATATGGTCTCCATTGATTTGACCACCCCACTCCACAATCCAGCCAATCCGTCCAAACCATTGCATTTAAATGTAGATGGTATCAACTGGGATTGCGTTGACTCACCTATTGAGCCTAAATATTTCTTCCCTAACAAAGAAATGTTGAAACCATTCCACTTTGCACTAGGTTGTGCTTATGATGTCTATCATGTTGAGGATGCTTCCAATGTGGAACCTATGAATCTAGAAGACAACATCCATTTGATCCCTACACCTCATCAACTTGAGGAGGGATCACACAAGTCAGTAGAGGAAACCTTCAATGTGGATATCAATAATGATCTCACCAATCTGAGGAAGGTTAAATTTGGAGAGAGTCTCACTCCCGATGAGTGTGCCACCCTCATCCCTCTACTGAAAGAGAGACCTAATATTTTCTCTTGGACTTACAAATATATGCCAGGTATCAAACCAAAACTGGTTACCCATAACCTTTCGCTAGACCTGTCAAAGAATCCAATAAAGCATTAGCTTATAAATATGCATCCAATAGTAGCCTTAATGGTGAAGGACAAATTGCAAAAGTTTTTGGATGTAGAGTTTGTAATCTCCATCGACTATCCGGAATGGGTATCCAATATGGTGCCTATAGGAAAACCTGATGGAAGGATCCGTATTTGTATGGATTTTAGAGACCTGAATAAGGCAACACCAAAGGATTCATTTTCATTGTCAAATATTGATGCTTTTGTAGATGCAACTGCAGGTCATGAGATGCTCTCGCTGATGGAAAGTTTTTCAAAATACAATCAAATTCATATTAAACCCAAATACCAGCATAAAATCGCATTTATAATGCCACGGGGGACATTCTGCTATAAATTTATGCCATTTGGCCTTAAAAATGTTGGTGCCACATATCAGCGTGCCATGACATATGTCTTTCATGATTATATGCACAAAATATTAGAATATTATATTGATGACTTGTTGGAAAAGTCATTACTATGTTCTAAGCATGCAGAGGTCTTAAGGAAGGTCTTATATCACCTAATAGAGCATAATGTCAAGTTGAACCCTCAGAAGTGCATTTTTGGTGTAACTTTAGGAAAGCTCTTAGGGTTAATCATTTCAAAGTGAGGCATCAAAATTGACCTAGAAAATTTCAAGGCTATTATAGAGATGTGTCCTCCATCAAACAAAGAAGCCTATAGGGAAAAGTAGCATCCATAAAGTGATTTATCGCTCAATTATCGGATAAATGTTGACCCATGAATCGATTGCTACACAAGGGGGTCCCATTCAACTGGGACAAGGACTATCGATTAGCCTTTGCTGAAAAAAAGTAATACCTGGTGAAGCTACCAGTATTAGCTCCACCAAGGCCAGATGTGCCATTTCTACTATATATATCAACAATCGACTTTGCATTAGGGACCATGTTAGCCCAAAAGAACATGCAAGGTAAATAACATGCCATATATTATATTAGTCAAACCTTGGTGAGCTATGAGCTCAGATATGTATATGTAGAAATTTTGTGTTTAGCAGTAGTGTTTGCTACAAATAAATTGTGACACTATATGTTGAGTCATACAACATATGTTATATCTAAACAAAATCCTTTGCAGTACATGATGAGCAAGACATATCAAAACACATGTACTACAAATTGGATCATGCTACTATCAAAATTTGATCTAGAATTCATAAGCAAAAATTCCATTAAGGGACAAGTCATAGCTGATTACTTGGCTAAGGCATCACTGTCATACAGTAGGCCTTTGACCATTGAGCTTCCAGATGATGTGTTCTTCATCGTATCCAAGGCTCCTGAACCTAAAGAACCATAAAATTATGTTGATATGACCCTGTTCTTCGATGGTTCAAAGTGCGAGCAACGGGGTGGTGCAAGAATAGTGTTTGTCATGTCGCAAGGAGCTTCAATGCTCTTGTCATTCAAATTAGACTTTTCTTGCATCAGCAACAATGATGAATATGAAGCCCCATAGTTGGGCCTCCATACATTCATCACCATGAACATTAAAATATTAAACATCTTTATCGACTCCTTGCTCATAGTCAACCAAGTTAAGGGGCTCTTTCAATGTTGATGTCCCATGTTAAAAGCTTATAAAGATCTTGTTATTACATATTTGGCTAAATTGGAATGGTATGACATTGATGCAATCCCTCATTCATCAAATAAGTTCACATATACCATGGCATATTTGGGATCCTTAATCCCTCAAAATCTGTCTTCTGATTTCACTACCATCCATGTTAAAATGCTCTCACATCCTGTAGTGGAGCGTGAAGCCTTTGATAATAAAGAGTCAATCAACATGATTAGTGTGGACTCAAAAGCTGAATGGTTTTGTAGAGCTGAATACTTTCTAAAGAAGGTACCTTGGGGGTCATTAGCCTCTCTGAGTTCGACGAGGAGCGGTACCACCATTCACCACAAGGTTTTTTCCTAGTTTGTATTTGCACATGTAGATATGCAGGGGGATCAAGTTGTCTTTGCAGTCGAAGCTGAGGCTTACCAGAGTTGGATGTCACAAATCCAAGACTTCTTAAAACTTGGTATGATCCCAGAGGGATTGTTGTGTGCCGCAAAATGCACATTCAAGTAGAAAGAGACTAAATATGTTTCTAGGAGGCATTTTATACCGAAAAAGCTACGATGGAGTTCTCCTTCATTTTCTAGATCCCCAAGAGGTATCTTAGGCGATTTGACAAGCTCATGATGGTACATGTGGTGGCCATTTAAGCAACATGGCCATCATCAAGTGCATCCTTTGAATGGGTTACTATTGGCCCACTATGGAGAAGGAGTGCAATGTGTATGTCAAGAAATGCATCAAATGTTAGCATCATGCTAATCTTACACACTTGCCATCATAGGCCTTACAACCCATTCAAGCGACTTGGCCATTTGCTTAGTGGGGATTAGATCTTATCGGTAATATCTCTCCTCTATCATCGAGTCGACATACTTTTATTATTATGGCTACTGAGTACTTTACCAAATGGGTGGAAGAAATACCCTTAACAACGATGACTAGAGCTCGCATAGTAGAGTTTATACTCGAGCATATCATATATCATTTTGGGATTCCATCCAAGATAATTTTGGATAATGGAACATCATTTAAGAACAAAATTGTGAGAGCTTTGATGTCTAAGTATAGAATCAAACACAATTTTGTGACTCCTTATTATCCGTAGGCAAACGGGTAAGCTGAGGCCTCAAAAAAGATAGTGGTGGTTATCTTGAAAAATATGGTCCAAGAAAACCATAAATATTGGCATATCTAGCTGCCCCTTGCATTATGGGCTTATAGGACTAGCATTCGGATGCCCACTGGGGCAACACCGTTTTCACTAGTATATGGCACTAAGGCCATTATACCCTTAGAGTTAGAAATTTCAATGTTGTACATCGTATTAAAATATTTCATTGATGATGACACCGTGTGGCAAGCTTGACTAGATCAATTGACGTTGCTTAATGAACATCGTGTGAATACCCTGGAGCATCTCTGCATTTATTAGGAATGATTAAAATGAGCTTATAATAACAAAGTCCATCAAAGAGACTTTGAAGTTAGGGATCTTGTATTGAAAGAGAACCAATAGAACTCTAATTTACCACCTGATATGTGAGACAAATTTGCGACTAATTGGCTAGGACCCTATATCATATCTAAAAATATTGGTTTAGGTGCCTATCACCTAATGCCGCTAGGGGGTGTTGAGGAGCCTGAACCTCTCAACATCATCCATATTAAGGTGTTATATGCTTGAGAGCATAGAAAAATACACCAAGGGTTCTTAAAAAACCACTTGGTCATGTCAGTTAAAGGCCCCAAGGGTTTGTTTAAAACTACTCGGTCAACCCCAAAAGGCCTCGAGGGTTTGCTTAAAATCGCTCAGTCAACCCCAAAAGGCTTTGAGGATTTGCTTAAAACCACTTGATCAATCCCAAAAGGATCCAAGGATTCCTAAGAACCGCTTGGTCATCCCTAAAACCTCCAAAGGTGATCATAATCCCTTTGGTCAACCTAAAAACCCCAAGGATTTTCTAAAAAATTGCTTGGTCAATTTAAAGGCTTCAAAGGTGTTTGTTAGCTCTTTGTTCAATCCAAAAATGATTCGAGGGTTATTAAAATTTCTTGGTCAAATCCCAAAGGCTCCAAAGGCATGTACTCGCTGTTTGGTCAAATATAAAGGCTCAAAATCCATAAAAATTATAAAAATCAATAAAATCCAAAAAAATTGGTAAAGCATAAAATCCAAAAACATTTGCATTTACATTATGTATTTTAATTTACACATGCATTCACTTCATTGCATTGCATATAGGCATTTTTCATCCGTTGCATTCTATAGTAGGATGTGTTGTGTTAGTCAGTCTTACAAAAGACACCACGTTTGTGTTTCAATCATGCATCTCTGCATTTATCATAATCCATCATTCATGTGAGTAATTATGTTTTTCAACACAACCCATAATGTTGCTATGAGGAATATACTAGGGTTTTTTGGTTATTCAACCATACCTAGAGGTCTTCTCAAGATTTGATATAAAGCTTGCTTTACTTTTGTAGTTGAGGTCTAGTTAGTATAGCCCTTAGCATATCAGAATTCTATCACTAATCAATAAATTAAACAATCCTAATAAGGACTAGGGGAATATAAAAGCCACAAAGCAGGATCAGGTATCCTGAGGTAAAAAGAGTTATTCTTGCTTATCCCCTTGTGTGGATGGTATGGGAAATGTTGGTAATTGGAAAAAGGACAAGTTCATTCCCTACCCATAATCCCTTGCTTACGTTAAAATGAGCAATATCCCAAAGTGATATCCCACATAAATCCTCAAGATTGATACCTTAGATCAATATCATAAATTGACATCCCAGATTGATATCCCATATTGATATCATAAGATCGATATCCTCAATCGATATACTAGAAATAGTTTTCCCAAAGTAAAGTCCCCAAAAGAATTTTTTGAATAAATTTATCAAATGTAAATTCCAAAAATCAAGTCAAATGAAGACACATTGTACAAAGGAAATAAAATCAGTATCGAATCTCTTGCTCAAGAAAAAAAGAAAGTACAAAATAAACAATGATTTTTATCACTCAAGTACAAAAATAAACAATGATTTTTATCACTTTATATGAGCAAGTATCCCAAAAAATTGAATAAAATAAGGGAGTGAACTTGAATCCATGGAATTTCCAGCACTACTATACTTTACGCATGATGATATTTTTTATGCATTTGCACCTCGCTTATGTACCTACCAATGTTTGAATGTGGAAGAGCTAGCTTCAAGTGTCTTGTATTGCCTAGTGGTCTAGTCCAACTGAAATCTAAAATTAGGATTGGATAAATATTTGCAGACCCCCTATCTTACCAATGGGCTGAAATAATCCTGCCTAGCATCAGGGTATGCTTATGCGTTATCTTAAAATATTGATTTGCACACACAAGGATAATGAACAGTTAGGGCCTATCCTAGCAAAATTTTTACATTTTAGAAGTCTAGTTTGGTCAGTATACAACTTTTGATCAGTCAACTAGGGTGTTTGAGTCTCATGGTAAACCTCAAAAATTTCCAAATAGCAACAATCAAATTTTCAAATGCAATCATCAAACATCAATTTCTTTTTATAAGAGTTTGTCTATTAGAATTATTTGTATTATATGATTAGATACCGAATGGATGTCAGAAATGATATTTAGATGGCCACTGATTATATCATACATATTCTTTTAATTTACAAAATCTTATGAACAAAAAACATACATCATTACATTTCACATATGGGTGTATTATCTTTCACAAAGAGATAAAGCAATTACAATCCATGATTGTTATACATTCAGTGGTGTTGTCCATTATATTGTTAAACACATATCACATTCATTCCTTATGTTTTAAGGGATTAAAGCATACATGTTCTTTTACATTAGATTACCATCATGTAAATAATGTGTTACATACATTGCACTAGCATATTGTGACATCATCATAAATTAAATGGAGATAATAAAGCAAAATTAAATATGCATTTAAAAGTAAATATTGCATCCATATGCATCCATCATAAGTAGCACATCTAAGCATTTATATCACTACATATCATCATCATCATAATCATAAATTAAAATAGTTGTCTAGTGCATGTCATCCATACATCACATCATATAAACATAGCATCAATATGAACATCTGCATCCATATGCATAAACATTAACATAAAACATAAAAATACAAGTACACATAATGAGCCAAAATGATCATATATATAAATATGTGTATCAATGAGTACATAGAGGTACATAAAAAATACCCGTAGGCTACAACTATGTAGGTCCTCAACCTTACACTCAAAAATAGTACAATAGAGTATACCTAAAACTTGTACTAAGGGCCTGTACCCCCAACCTGTGAGTCATTGCCATCACCCCTACCATCCATGTGCCTCCTACGTGAGCTAGCTCCATGTGTTCTAGATGACCTATGTGTCCTCTCGGTCCTATGGCTCAAACTCATAGAGGACTGCCCTGTCACCCTGGTCCTGGATCGGCTCTACTGAGTATCAAAAGCATGTGGATCCTCTGGGACCTGCCTACAAATCAACCTGATGTGGCCCTCTAGCTAGTCTATGCGGTCTATGCTGCTTGTGTGCCTCTCATTGCCCTCCTCCATGAGGTCCTGTAAGCACCGAATATATACCATGGGGTCTCTATTTCCTAGCAGTAATAAATATGGTATGGTTGGAAGTCCCATGATGGCCTAAGAGGATGAAGGATCCCCACTCTGTATCCACAGCAAATCCCTCTCTAAAATAGACATACTCAGTTGCACATGTACTAGATCATGCTCACTGGTGATATCTCGGACCTGTCCCTCTGCCACTGTAGCCTATGCCTAAAGATTTGTCCTCTCCTCCAGTGCTTGTTGTAGCTACCTCTCACTATGAGTCAGCTTCACCTCTAGTACGATGATAGAAGTGTCCCAATATAGCAATTGGGTCTGTAGCCTCTCAATCTGACTCTAAATATCAGCAACCTAAGCTAGTAGTTGCCCCACCTCACTATCAGGAGGTGCCTCACCCTCCTATGATCCCTCCTTAATATAAACCTATGGAACATCCTTTATGGCACCCTCTATGCCCCATTCACCCTTGATATGTTGGTGCACATTACACCCCTATAGATCAACCTCTGCCTCATCGTCTATCCAATCAAGGGACCTCGATCCCTGCCACTATAGTAGGGACCATAAATTATAATACACTAAGGTGGTTCCAGTCCTATCCATTCTTAACTCTTGGAAATCATCTGCCTCATCCCTGAGCAGTGTCAACTCGATCCATTGTAGATCCCTCTCCAATACCAAGCACCGATAGATATTCAAAAGTGCTGAAATATCCTGTACGAGCCCAAACTAGCGAAGGATGTGTGAGTAGAAATGATACTCACAAATCTTGGTCTTGTAGCTGAGCAACCACCTGTCCCTCCTTGCCAAGTGTAGACGCTCGCTAGCCTTCACCCACGTAGGGTAATCCATGTACGAATGCCACTCTATGTCATCTTCCTAGAGCTATGCAAATCTCTCAATATAATGGTCCACGTCCCCAGCATGGGACCTACTCTAGAACCCCTCCTACTCATGAGGTGAGCATATTTAATAGCACTGGAGTGCGATAGGAATAGTGGTTATGACGAGTGGTAGGTCGGTCGATCGCTCGATCCTGATATGTTGCCAACCCAGATTTGAAGTAATAGGCTATAGCTGAGACCAACCTAGCTCCTGCACGTAGCTTGGTATAACTTCTAGTATAACTTCTAGTATAACTGACACAGTAGAGTGCTCCCCCAATATAGGAGCATTAGCTACCATGCAGAGCTCTGCATAACTCTCTTGATAATGGCTAAGAGGTTCCAAGGGATCCTTACACTCGAGGAGTCTAAAAGCACAATCTGCACAACTAAGTGCATGAAGACCACATCTCAGACTAAGAATATGCCCTTCCCTTGCTAGTAACTGACACAAATGCCTTTATGGTCGATCCTACCTTGGGCATCCTCACTATGGTCACCAAATATAGAGTCAAATACGTCCTCCTTGCTTCAGAAGGGAGAGGAGGTGATGAGTTTGCCATAAATAGAGATCCTGAAGATCCGATAGACGTCCTCCAAGGTCACAATCATTTCATCTATGGGCAGGTGAAATGTGTTGGTCCACACATCCCAACATTGGGCCAATGCAGTCATGCACGCCAAGTCTACCCTGATCATAGGTAGATCAAGCACATATCCAAAGCCAACCACATCAAACCATGCTTGCTCCTAGTCAGTGAGCTGTCCATGGAGGGTGCAGAGGATATCTGGCTCCCTGGATCTAAAGGTCAATTTCTACAAAGAAAAAATGTTTAAGGAAGTGATAACTAATAATAACTAAAAATAGTTTTAAAAAAGACCTAAAAACATAAAACAAATCTTAAAAAATTGATAAAAAATACAAAACATGCAAAAAGTGATCAAAAAGTTCAAAAAAAATCAAAAATGCATCTCAGAAATGCAATAAATGGCATTAACTATAAAATATCATTGAAAATAATGAAAAATATTGAAAAAAATTTCTAACATTGTGAACCGCGGGTCAAATCTACAGTTTGCATGCGGTTAAAAATTGACCGTTGGGATTTGAATCCTGCCGCGGCTAACAATCGCGATCCCTAATCTAAAAAATTGGGAACCGCATCTGACTATTTCATAAATAATTTTTTAGGCATCAAAAATAGCTTTTAGACGACCAATTTGGTGATGTTGTGACTGGGAGATTATTAAGTTCATCGACATACAAAAATTTTACGATGTTTAGGTGAAGCATTGTTGACAGACTACGTCCACACACACCTTACAAGGTGATTTGTTGATGCACTTCTGCCAGAAGAAACACCTCACACATAAGAAAAATTTTGTGAGGGGGAGTGCTTAATCCACCTAGTCAAGCATACATTATGGGTGATAACCTTTCAATTAAATCAAATATTAAAGCTATAAAGTGACCATAACGCTATAAAATATTAACTCCTATGCGTACACCATTTGGCATGATAATTTTGACCGATGTAGACCGTCCACTCAAATGAAGAAGAGCAAGCCATGATAACAAATTATATGGGCACGATGTCATTCCACCAAGGAAAAGGTAACCAAAATCCCAACAAGCCAAAGAAAAGTTGTTTGATTTGTGGTAAAAAGGGCCATGACTTACACGAATGTTGGTATAATACTTTTACTCAGGGAGATTCGAGTAACAAGAATCCTACACAAAGAGGACCACCTCCTAAGAACCAGGGAGAATGGAACCAACGTCGACCACAACACCAACAACAAGGGAATGTTTCCAATACTGATGATGAGGAGGAAACTAAGGATTTTTCTCTTGTTGATCAGGAGAAACTATCCATCATATTTTCCCTCTAGGGGGTAACATACCCTACTTTACTTAGACGTAAAGGATGACCCAACTGCAAATGACTGAGAGGCAAATCTAGAGGCAAATGACCGAGAGGAAGACCTAGAGGAAAAATAACCCAGAGGTAGATCCAAAGGCAAAATACCTAGAGATAGACCCAAAGGTGATAGAACCAAATGTGGACCTAGAGGTATTTACCTAAGCAAGAGCAACTCAACCAAGAATCTCGAAGCAAGAACATAATACATTATCCCACCTAATGTATTATGGGGGGTATGTTAGAATAATACATTAGCTTAATTAATGTAAGGGCATTTATGTAAGGGTGCGTCCCTTCAGACTACCCACACTCATGTATAAATATTCATAATGATATAATAAAATAAGTGTGCCTCATTTTACAATTGCCAAATCCAATATTTTTTTGGTTTAAAGCTTTTTTCAAATTTCTTGTTAAGACCATAAGCAACTAAACCAAATGTAAAATGTGTTGTAAAGGAAATGTAGAAATGAAAATTCATAGAAATCAAGTGAAGATAATCAATGCTATGTTTCAACAATTGTGTCTTACCTCATTCATTAATTATCTCCTTTTAATATTTTTTAATTTTTTTAATTTTCTTTTTGGATTTTGTGTTTTTGAATGCACTAATCTGAAATTACAATGGGTGAACACTATGGATAGGAATGGGAAATTAGATTCATACTGGTGATGAAATCTAGCAAGTTTTCTCGAGGGTAACCTATGGTGTCTAGGGGTAGAGACTAGTGGATGGAGATAAAACCCACTGTCACTAGATCTCAATAAATGGTTGGTGAATACCTCACAAATAAATATTTCCATGATCCAAATCACATACATAAACTCACAGTCACAAGTAACACAAATATTGAACTATAACAAACTTTTCTATTACATTGATAAATCGTAATTTCTCATGTTAAATAGTATGGAGCTTTATCTCCAATATATAACCTTACAAAATACTCTTCAACTCTCTTGAATTTTCCTCTTAAAAAGGTTTAGTTTTATATTGTGCACATACAATGTCATAAAATAACTGCTTTCATCAATCTAAATCAGAATCCAACATCAAAATATCAATTTTCCCAAAGGAAGTAGAGTACACCACTGAAAACCACTCTCTAAAACAGATGAGGGTTCATCTACTCCTCCGCCTTGAATCACCAAATGCAGGGGTAATTTTGGTATTTTAAATGTTGTTCCTACTTAGATTAATAAAAATAGAAACTTCTAACCCTAGGATGCACATTACTTTATGCTTTTAATATTTCATATGCAAACAGAAGATGCAACACACCAGAAAGCATGAAGTCTTTTTTTTAATGGAAATGTGTTGTGTAAATGCAACTATATGCAACAACTATTTTGATACCTAAATGCACATTAGAATTATTATTTCTAAAAAATCTATTATTATTATATTCTTTTTAATCTAATATCTGAAAGAAAACAACAAACAGAAAAAAAACATAAAATATAAAAATACGTAAAACATAGATTAGGGCTTCCAGGTAAGCTTACAAGGAAGCCTACATATTTTTCCTCTTCTCCATGAAATACACTTGGGTACCTGTAACACCTATGAAATGCACCTGGGCATTTCCTTAATATCCCTCAAATACCACATGGCACCTGCGCACCTTCTACAACTTCTACGTTGTTCCAAAAATCCAGATTCTGTAAAAATCACATGATCTATGCTTCTGAAAACCTGCAAGATAAAACAAAAAAAAACAAGTTAGATCACAAGATAAATCAAAGTAATAAAACCTTTGGGGGTCCCATCGTGATAGCCATTTATGAAGACAAAAATGTAACACCAAATATATAACAAAAAATGAATAAACAATGATACAAGAGATTGCACAAAGAATGGATTTTATATTATTATCATTGGGTGGATCTCAATACAATAAAATGTACCCCAAATAGGGGTTTACACTATTTATTATTTTGATACAAATGAATACAATATGCTAGGGTTCTCTGAAATCCTAGCCAACAATATTTGTGGTGTCTTCAAAGTGCGTATTTCCTCCAAATAGAGGTGAGTGGGATTTAGATATCCATTGGCCATATCGCTCTATCTTAAATAGTTGCTCAATACCTATATATCTCTAGATCTACACACAGAACATAAAAAATATAGTTAGTAATAAATATGAGGGCTCCATTGTGTGAGACCCTCAGAAATAAACAAAACCCTAGCTATCAAATGATAAAACTACATGCAAATATGAAAATAATAAAATCAATACAATAACAAAATATTTACCTTGTAAACTTATCACTTTCTGATTTTTCGTTGGTTGTCATTGTAGGAAATAGGTGTACAAATGCCCTAATGACACTTGAGGGTTCGTTGGACTGCATAACTATGGTTTTAGATGCCCGTGGATTCTCTATGATGGTAAAAGGTACCCAAAGGTCCTCGATGATGGATGGAAGGTGCCTAGAGATTCTTAGCGGTATAATGAAGCACCCAAAGGTGCTTAGTGGTGATAAGAAACACTTACGGGTGCTCAAGGATTAGAATATAATCTATAGAAGTAAATCTAGTTAGGTGAGGTAGATGGCGACGGATGCGACAATGAGGGCGAGGATGTGAAGGGAGGAAGGAATATTGGACTCAAGAAAACTTAGGCTCCAAAATTCTTAGCAAACTCAGGGAAAACTTGTTAGGGGTTGAGTCGTCAAAATAACTTCTCTTTATAATCTATCCTAGGTCACATTAGGGTTTCAACAAAATTATTTGTGCGGTCAATATTAAAACGTGATGAAGGGTGGAGTTTAAATATGGGCATGTGGCATGGATCAAGGTGGATGAATGGCTAGTATTAAATCACAATGGATGGTTGGAATTAATTTATATAAATATACATATATTTATTAAATATATATAAATAAAATATATAAAATATTATTATTTAAATATATATTAAACAAATATATATAAATAATGGATAAAAGTGGTAGGAAACTATGGATGGATGACAAGTGGCTAGATTTTGGTGTCTACACAACCTATTGGAAAATCACAAATCACGCACACTGCCCCAAAACCTAACTCTTATAGGTTAAGTGGCTCAGTCCGAAGGAAATGAAGGAACGATGGGCAAAAGGCCTCTACTATAATTGTGATGAGATATATGGACTAAATCATATATGCATACATAAAAGTTATATTTATTGAATACAGTTGATCCTTGTAACTCAACAGAGAAATAATATGAGGTAGAAGTGGAAGAAGTGATAGATGCACCTGATAATAGCAATGAGTATAGTCCAAAAATTTATTTCAATGCTCTTGCAGGATTTTCTTCTCCACAAACTATGAAAGTTTGAGGGTACTTCAAATGATAAAATATCATTGTGCTCATTGATTTTGGAAGTACACATAATTTCATTGACCCAAGTGTGGTGAAATAGGCTAATTTTTATATACAACCTTGCAATAGCTTTGAGGTGATGAATGGTAATGGGGGACAGATTGCCTATAAAGGGAAGTATCAAAATATCAAGCTCTCTATGGGTGACTACGACATGAAAAGTGAAATATATGTTCTTCTATTGAGTGGATGTGATGTTGTTCTAGGGGCTCGATAGTTGCAACACTCAAGCCAATACTATAGGATTTTACAACATTGTGGATGCAATTCATAGTTGAAGGCCAAAAATACACTCTAAAAGGACTCCAAGTAGGTTCCTCACAAATAGTGAGTTCTCATCGCATGGAAAATCTTATTTGAAAAGGAGGCAAAGGGATGGTCGCACAATTATTTTCCATTCAATCAACAAGGATAGAACAGGATGAAGTAGAAGAGTTACAAAAACTTTTGATACGTCACTCCGAAGTATTTGAAGAACCAAAAAGGTTGCCTCCCATCATAGTCACGATCATGCTATACAACTTCCTACGAATCAACCACCAAATATTCGGTCTTACTAATACCCCTACTTATAGAAAAGTGAAATTTAGAAACTTGTGCAAGAACTACTGAAAGCAAGTGTCATTTGACCAAGTGTTAGACCTTATTCTTATCTAGTCTTATTGGTTCATAAGAAGGATGGATCATGGTGACTGTGTATCGATTTTCAAGCTCTCAATAGGATCACAGTTAAGGACAAATTTCCAATTCCTATTATTGATGAGTTATCGGATGAAATACATGGAGCTAAGTATTTTTTAAAGTTGGACATGTGATCAGGGTATCATCAAATCAGAATTAGAGAAGAAGACATTCCTAATATAACTTTTTGCATCCATGAAGGATACTATGAATTTTTGGTCATGCCTTTTGGCCTTACAAATGCTCCTTCAATATTCCAAATTTTGATGAATCAGGTATTTCTCCATTATCTTAGGAAATTTATTTTGGTTTTCTTTGATGATATTTTGATTTATAGCAAGACGTGGAGGACCATTTGGTTCACTTGGAAAAGACTTTGCAAATCTTAGGTGAAAACCAATGTATGCCAAATGCTCCAAATTTTCTTTTGAGCAGAAGGAGATTGAGTATATAGGATATATCATTTCAAAATATGGGGTTAAGGTGGATCCCCACAAAATTGAAGATATGTAGAATTGGCCTATCCCCAAATACTTGAAAAGCTTACATGGATTTCTTGGATTGATCGGGTATTACCATAAGTTCATAAAGGACTATGGCAATATTGCATCCTCATTGATAGCTTTACTTAAAACAAATACCTTTCTTTGGTCAACAAATTTTGAAGATGCTTTTCACAGATTAAAGGAAGCAATGTGTTCCACCCCTGTATTAGCCATGCCAAACTTCTCTAAGATATTTGTGATTTAAAGTGATGCTTTCAAATTGGGAATTGGTGTTGTTCTCAAGCAAGAAGGTAGACCCTTGGCTTTCACTAGCAAGGCACTTTCAGGATGAAACTTGGCATTATCAACATATGAGAAAGAGATGTTGGCCATCATTCATGCCATATAGAACTGGCGGCCATATCTCATTGGTCAAAATTTCATTATTTGTATTGATCATCATAGTTTGAAGTACTTTATGGAATAGCATATCTCCATCCTTGAGCAATAAAAATGGATCACTAAAATATTGGGATATGATTATAATATTGTGTATCATAAAGGAAAGGACAATATGGTTTTTGATGCCCTTTCATGTAAATTTGAAGATTTGACAACATTGCAAGCACTCTCTTCACCAATTTTACAATGGATAGACAAGTAACACAAGAATGGCTTAGCGATAGTTCAACATAGGAATTAATTTAGCAATTCCAACATGATCCCAATAGTAACATCCCTTCACTTGGAGCAATGGAATGCTACAGTTCAAAGTACATATTGTACTACCTTCTACATATTCATGTCGACTGGAGATACTCCATGAATTACATGCTACACCTACAGCAGGGCACTCTAGGTTTCTAAAATCTTATAAGAGTGTGGCTCGATATTTTTATTGGGATAAAATAAAACAAGATATCAAAAAATTTATTGTAGAATGTAAATTTTTCCAACAAAAAAGAGAGGAGACATTGGGTACTCCAGGGCTCCTTCAACCTCTTCCTATATCGATAAACACATGGACTGAAATTTCTAAGGATTTCATTGAGGATCTTCCAAAGTCTTATGGCAAATATTTCATCATGGTGGTTGTGGATCGATTGTCCAAGTATGTACACTTTTTCTCCTTAGCTCATCCCTACATGGTTGTTAACGTAGCTCAACTATTTCTTGATAATATTTTCAAGCTCCATGGTATGCCATCAACTATCATTAGTGATTGAGACCCCACTTTCACTAGTCATTTTTTAAAAGAATTTTTCAAGCTCCAAGGAAAGCAGATCCACATGATTTTGGCATATCACCCCCAAACTGATGGATAAACCAAGATTGTTAATAAATATTTAGAGACTTATTTACGTTGTTTGGCTTTTGCACAACCGGTACATTGGGTTAAATAGATTCTCTTGGAAAAATGGTGGTACAATACTTCATATCATACTAGAACCAAAATGATAACCTATGAAGAAATGTATGGCCAAGCCCCACTGATATTCACATCTTATATTCCTAGCAACACCAATGTTCAAGTAGTAGAATCTTCACTTTCTAATCAGGCTAATATTATTCATCTTCTTAAAGAAAATTTAATCACAGCACAACATCGGATGAAACAGAAGGCAGATCAATAGCAGGTTGAACATGAATTTTGATAGGGAGACATGGTGTTCCTACAACTTCAACCTTACTAATAGACCTTTCTCAAGCTTAAGGGTCTACAAAAATTAGTCCCAAAATTCTATGAATCTTACAAAATTATGTAGTGCATAGGACCAGTAGCATACAAGTTGGAGTTACAAGAGTCTTCAAAAATTCATCCTGTATTTCATGTCTTGCCTCAAGAAGGTCATTGGCTTCCATGTGAAGGCACAAACTGAGTTACCTTTTATCGAGGATGGTTTCATAGTAGTTGAACTTGAAGCATTCTTGGATCAATGCACCCATCAAATTTGTAATCACGCCATCATCAAAGTCCTGATTCATTGGCAAGGATTGGCACCTGAAGATGCTACTTAGAAAGTACTTCATCAATTTCAACAACAATTTCCTTAGTTCCAACTTTGAGGAAAAAACTTTTTCCAAGAAGGGTGGCATGTTAGGTTCCCATATCCTACCATTTCATTATTATTATTAATCGTATAAATAATTAAATTATTATGAACCACCATTTTTTAATATGAACCGATGTATTATTAGGGTTAGGATAGTTATAAATATGTGTAATATGAGTGAAAGCAAGAATATCATCAAGAATAATAATATTTTATTATATAAAATTATAAGGAGGAAGCCCCCTCGAAGAGGCCTGTGATTCTTGTCATTCATTCAAGCTACTTCCCTCTGGGTCTTAACAAATAGGCTTAGAGGAAATTTAGAAGAATTTAGGGAAATTAAAAGGATATTAGAGGGAAATTGAGAAGAAATTTCTAGAAATTAGGGATGTTCGGACAAATTAGATAAGAAATTGGAATTTTGGGAGGATTTGAGTGAATTTGGGTGATTGATGATGATTTTGTGGTAATTTTAAGGGTTTTGGCAAATGTGGAAATTTGAGTGTAAATGACTAAAATTTGGTGTCTATAGATGCCCATTTTTGTATTGCATTGTGTGAAACACAATGTGGTGCAAAAACAAGAGACACCTGGTCCATTGGATGCAATTCTTTTGCATGTTACCCCAAAAAAAGGTGAATTATTTTCAAAATTTTAGGGGTTTTATCTACCCCCTCAATCAGGGTGCTGGTGAAAGATAGAATGGAGGATGACGAGTAGCAAATTGACAAATAGAATATGAATAATAAAGGTGGTGATGAGTGATGAAAATGGCTTTTGGCATGGGGAGTGCAACTATGTGCCTATGTGACTATGCTTGCGTGGGATTGAGTCGATGGGGAAGATGTGATATGTTGAACATTACCAAAGTGAAATAATTAATTGAATGAGTATTTTTATTGATTGATTGATTTATGCATGTGAGGCAAAGCGGACAACATTTGAAAAAAGGATATAAAATTTTAAACCTAGCAATTGATTCGATTTTGGAGATAACAAAATAGATGATATTTTTGGTTGAGGCTTGAGAGGCCTCCATTTTGTAATGATTTGATAGGTTCTATGGTGGATGATGAGATGAGCAATTGTGCATAATGAATGTGTGAGATGATAAAATCAAGCATGGATAGTGATAAATGGAAGTAGGTGTGATATATAAGTCAATAAATGCATATGTACAATTTGATAATTATTCAAAAAATGCATAGACACATATTGGTATGCATGAATTCAATTGCTTAATCATGGGCATCAATACAATGGTACTGACCTGACTATGAGACAAATGGTAACATGGGATGCAAAATATGGATGAAATGGATGAATAGGTGAAATGAGTGTGAACAAATTTTAAAGAAGACCACTTGTCAATTAGGATGTCCTAGGGATGAAGAATCTAAATGTGCTTTCAAAAGACTCAAACACCCTAGTGAATTTAATCAAACTCATCTAGTCATCAAGCAAACCCTTGAAGATGCTAAGACCACCCTAGGGATTCAATTCTCTCAAGGACCAACTATGTGTGTAGTGAATGTTTATTGCCAATTTTGAGCAAGGTCATATGAGTCACTTGTAGCATATTCCATTAAGCTAGCTCATCCACGAGTGTACATAGGTCTGTATAAAATAAGGTCGCTAATATGACTGACATGTCACCATATGGAGGGTATACTCCACTACCAGTAAAGCATCTATAGCCCTAGTGGAGATAGCCCCGTGGTCTTTTAATGTTTCTCCACTACTAGCCAAGCATCTATAGTCCTGGTGGAGATGTTTTTGCATGGGGTATCCTTGGGTTTGGACCATGCGTATGATAGAGTGAGTAGGGAAAACCATTCACTTTACGGTAATAGCATCTCATGATTTGGTCTTTCATATGCACCAAAATATAATTACTGTGTGATACATATGCATGGTCCAAGAGAGAGTGAGAGTTAACTAGGAATGAACGATAACCCTCAAGGACTAGCTGACATTCAATACAAGATGATTATGACTCTATAAATTATTGAGTGACTAAAAGAACGTAGATATTCTTCAAACCAAAGACCTCGGAATATATAAGGTGTCATAGGGATAGTATGATGAGATGAGACGATAATGGATAGGAAATATGCATGAAAGTGAATGACATATGAAAGAAGAGGATAAATACGATCATGAAGATGCTCTTGATTAAGACAATGAATCCAAGCATAATGGAACTAAAAAAATGGTCCAAAAAATGATCAAAATTGCTTTTAGATCAAAATGTAGATGATATGAAGATGAAATAGAGTGACTTATGAGATGAAAATATGGAAAATGACAAAGAATGAAAATAAGAAAGACAAATATGAGAAATAATAAAGAGGGGAATGCACAATGGTCCATGGTATGTAGTTGCTCGAAGTGTGATCATAAAACTAGGAGTGATGTGCAATGAAATAATACAGGAAAAGAGAGATGGAATAGATGTGAATTGGATACGATCTGATTAGAAATTAAAGGTGAGTGGATTGCAAATTTAAGGCTAGCAAGTTGCACATTTATGGTGTGATATGATGATGTCATGAACAAGATCTATGATGGGTACAAAGTGGGTTGATTGGACACTTGAGAAGGTGACATAAAATTGTCTTGGATTATGATCAATATGGTATGCCCCAATGATGGAAGTGATGAGAACCTTTGAACCTTATCTTTGATAGTTTATTGAGAACATTGAAACAACTATGCTAATCTAATAACTAAACTACTAAGGTAGGGGTATTGGTGCTAATGTGACCATAGTCATTGTGCTAATGCAAGCAGAGTCATGGTGCTAATGTGAGCAATGTTACTATGCTAATGTGACTAAAGTCACTATGCTAAAACTATGCTATGATTAAAAGGATCTAATTAAAGTGAATAATAGTCTTCGATAAGGTTTTGGGATAGACATAGCTTCCAAAAAGGGTGTTTAGGTATTGATCAAGATTCAAGATAGCATTGATAGTGTCATCCAACTCAAGTGGTATGATGGTTTGTGATGGTCTGATGTGGTATGTGCATATGCAATGGTGACTAATGATAAGGATTGGATGGGTATGATTGATGTGGATGAGATATGTGGACCAAAATGGAGGGATGCTTTAAGGAAATTGGTGATCGATGATGATGTGCAAATGGGTGGATGAATTTTCTTTGGGGTTATGTGCAAGATAGAAATAGATGAAAGAGGTTAATGGAGGAAGTGAGTGAAGAAGAAAGCAACCAATGAAAGAGGGTCATGCTAATAGGAGGATTAAGCCCCCCTAATCAAGCAAGTTTTATACTATGAGCTTGAATTGGTGATAGTATTTAATGTCATGACCCATTTGACCATGGAAGATACAATAATTATTTTTATTGTATAACTTAGGCTTGGATCGATGAGGATCTACAAGAGGAATGATGGGTAGAGGAATTAGTCTTACATCATGTAGCTTTTGAAATACTATTGACATTAGCTCTGATAGGGGGTATCTAGGTGCGAGATGAACATGGTGGATGAGGTGGAAGAGGTGGATGACATTGATGGTAAAGTTGAGATGAAAGTGAAGGGGAGGAAGATGCATGGAGCAAGATTTAGGAGGGATTGGATAGATGTCTTGGTAACTCAAGTGTAGCTCAATGTTTGTGAGTCGATCCAAAATGTGTTTATGAGAAGGTGAAGGTGGAGTAGGAGATATGGCTTTGTGACTCAATTGCATCTCAATATTTATGAGTCAATCAAATATTTTTTGTAATTCAAGTGAAGGTGGTGTTGGAAGTAGATTGGTGTGATATGTTGGTTGAGGTGGTGGATATAGAGGCTACAAATAAGGACACTATGGTTGAGACTATTGTTGTGGAGGGTGAAGCACATGAAGAGGATGATGTAAGAGGTGAGGGGATGGGAGAACAGGAGGAATAGGTGATGTTGGAATAAGAGGTGGTAAAAATAGTGTTGGGAGAAGGGATGGTAAATAGAGTATTGGAAGAAGCGATGGAATAGATGGTGTGGAAAGAAGAGGTAATTAAGAGGGTGTTGGAAGGAGAGGTACATTGGGAAGGATAGGTGGGGGACACCCTATTGTTTGAGGCAAGAAGGATGAATGGGTTGTGAGAGGGGCTAGGTTTGGATTGGGTGATGATAAAGCATCTTTAGTTAGTTGAAGGGAAACAAGATTATCTCTTTCTAATGAGAGGGGTTCAAGAGGTAGCTCAAAGACTACCACACTTGAGGTGGTGCTAGGATTAATGGAATATGTAGAAGAGGAGGATGTGTGAGGGTAGGTTTTCTCTTGATAAGGGGGCAGTTCACTATGTAGGTTGGAATATGAAATGAAGGTAAGGATGGGTGTGGTAATTTAGGTGGTGGATAAGGTTCGGTATCATGGATATGCAAGGTATTAGTATCAATGGAGGTTATCTAGGGATGCATAGGTGGGCTACATGGCAAGGTAGGGGGAGTCTCCTACAGACAAGTTGGAGGAACCTTAGGTGGGTGAGAGGATTGGTTGTCATATAAGGTATTAAGTAAAATGGGATGGATGGTTGTGGATTGAAAGGAGTCATCTATCATAGGCTAAGAGGATTAACAATCAATAGATGCATTATCACTATTCACCTTGAGATCTAGAGTGATGCATTACAAATCATATTTGATGTGGTCAATGAAGGCATGAGGACTAGGTGTTTGGATAAATATAGGAAACAACTCTTGGTTGAATAATGGGAGAGGAGACTCTAATGGAGGTGGCTTGGAAGAGGGGTTAGATGGAGCAATTATAGAAGATGATGTGACAATAGGTAGAGTAGAAGTAGTTGAAGTAGATAATGTAGAAGATGTTAAGGAGGAAGTGGACTTGGTAGGTGGTGTTGTGGTGGATATAGGAGTAGGTGGAGGAGGATTGGCTAGTTGAAAGTCATGTTGGATGGTTCACTACTCCTGAGAGGGGCTCTTGTGGTATGGAGGAAGGGGTGGATGAAGCAAGTGCAAGGTGGTCATGATTGATCATTCCCACAAAACCTTGCTAAGATGGGGTATTGTTGGTATAATTAACTTGATGTGGTTGGGTTGCAAAAGTTAGGGTTGTATTATTGGATTTTTGTGTCCCATGTTGTGGTAATGGAGATTGATGATTTCTAAGATTTTGGTGAGTGGGAGTTGAAGGATGTTCGACGATAATTATCCCTTGGTCAATCATATTCTATATGAGATTCTAGAATTATGAACAATGATTGATGTCATGACTGCATTGGCAATGGAAGACACAAAATGAATTAGTGTTATACCCTAGATATGTGGATTTATGTGGATCATGTGGACCTATGTTAGATAAGGAGAGTTCCCATCACTCAATAAGTTTCTAGAAGATGGATGACAAGGACCACAAGAGAGGTGTAAATACGTGGGTCGAGAAAGAATATGTGTGGGATGAGAAATGGGTTGGTTTTGCTACTGTGGAGGTGGTTGAGATAGCTCAAGTTGTTGTGGGTGATATGAATGCTATTTTTAAAGGTGGTGGAGGTTGTTATGGTTGCTATTGTCAAGGGAGGTATGAATGAAATGGATGAGGTTGGGAATATGGGTAATATTGGTGTAAAGTAGTGGAAGGCACTTGGGAGACTTGTAGTGGAGCTTGATGTGTTTGATAAGATGTGGTAGAGGTGTTGGTAGGGGTGTGGGATGGTTGGTAAGTTGGTTGGTGATGATATGTAAGGGGTGGTGGTCATTGGTGTTGCAGTGTGGGTGGTTGAGATAGATTGGGTGGTGATTGATGATAAGTAGGTGGTGATTTATGATATGTAGAGGGTGGTTGAGCATACGAGTAATATTGGTATGAATTGGTGGAATGTTTTTGGGAGACTCGGGTGGGTTGGTAAGCTTGGTGGTAAGCATTAGTTGGCCTTATGGGTGGTTAGTAATTATAGGGTTGGTGATATGCAGGGGGTGGTTCATAGTGATTGGGTGGGGACTAATAGTGCATGGAAGGTGGTTGATGATGATTACATTAAGGCTGTGGATATGGGAAAAGAATTTGGTGGTATTGGGGAGAATGAGCCATAAATGTGATAATTATGGGCATTTAGGATGGAGGTGAAAGGGCAAGGTTTGAAAAGTTTTTTTCAAAAACAAGTCACTATTTAATTAAAGTCGATGAATGCAAACAATCAATGTTTGATTTTGGGTTTTGTGGTTTTGTTTATCTTTCTTGTGGGGAGGGGTTTGAATGTTTTGAAATGTTTTTGTAAAGTATTGATTTTTTTTTAATTTTTTTGAGAATTTTTTGGGAAGTTTTGGAATGTTTTGAGGTTGTTTTGGAAAATTGTTAGTCAAAAGGTAAAAAATGGTTTTGAAGGTAATTTTTTTGTGTTTGTTGGAAATTTTGAGTATATTGTTTTCATTGATGTTAAAAGCTTTGAGGTCATAGGTTGATGACATTAGTTGTCATTGATAACTTGGCATGGCAAAAAGACAAGGTTTATAAGTTGGTTAAAATGCAAGGTAAAGATCATTCTTAGTGCAAGGAAATTGACAAAAAGAAAGGGTTAAAATATTTATATTTTAAGCCCAAGAGGTTTGGGACAAAGCTCCAAGTGATTGGTTAAAAGGTTGAAGGCCCTAGTTTAAAAATCCTAAAGGAAGCAACTTACTAAGACTCAAAAAGGATATTATAATATTTTAATATTATAATATTAAAGTTAAAAGGTTAAAGCCTAAAGTTAAATTATAAAATAATTATAATATTTTATATTATATTATTTTATAACCCAAGGTGGGTTTTGGTGCCAACTTTAAAAATAATTTTTAAATTCTTAAAATCATCGACGTTCGAAGCATGGTGGAAAATCCATATAAATATGGATAATTTTTCCTAGTCCTAAGGTGGTATTCGATGCAAGTTTCAAATTATTTAATGTGTGATTGATTCGAATAACCAGCGTGTGAAATCGTGAGTGGAAGAAGATGAATTATTATTTTAAAGATAAAAAGGCTCGGATGTGTATAAGGAGAATATTATGCAATCTTACCTCCAACCAAGCAGTTGGTCTAGCGGCAAACTGGGCAGTGTTAAGACGCAGACAGATAATAGGTCGTGAGTTCAATTTTGGGAAGCGATAGTTTTGAAATGAGTTATTTTGGTACGAAAATTTTGAGTGGAGGTCAAAATGTGCATCACGCATTAGCATCTTCATATGGGTGGTTGGCCTAGCGAGATCCCAAGTAGTGTGAGTGCGCTGATAGGTAGGACGTGTTGTGGTTAAGTCTCACTATGATAATTTTGGTATGCAAAATATTTAATTTTATTAATACCTAAGGTTGAGTTGTTAGGCGCTTAAGGTATGTTTGGTTGTTAGGAACTTAAGGTGTGTTTGGTTGTTAGTGCCATTGGACTTAGGGAGTTATAAGGGAAATATTTTTTATTTCTTGCCATTGTTTAAAAGAAAAATATAATGGAGAGTGTATTTTTTTGAAGTGTTATTTTGTGGAGTAATAAGGAAATTATTGGTAAATCTTTTGGTTATGTTTGATGATATTTTAAGTGGGAGATAAAAGGTGTAGAATGTACCTTTATTAT
Organism: Wollemia nobilis; assembly: GCA_028583015.1. Taxonomy (NCBI): domain Eukaryota; kingdom Viridiplantae; phylum Streptophyta; class Pinopsida; order Araucariales; family Araucariaceae; genus Wollemia; species Wollemia nobilis. The sequence continues at coordinate 1,117,140 of JAQPPZ010016829.1, read as the reverse complement.
TTGTAATATTTGATTCAATTTTGAAGGACTTGGTTCATGAATTAATGTTTTATTTTGAGAAACCAAAAGAGGTATAGAGTATTGGTTTGGAACAAATTGTGCACACATTTTGAAGGTTTGCTAACTCATAAAGAGGTGTTGTGCTAACCCTTTTATAGTTGTAAAATATGTTGTGTGAGACAGATTTTTAAAGACATATCTCCACAAGAGCAAGCAAAGAGGTATGGACATATCATTCTTTATTTAAAGAGTTTGTTTAAGTGAATATTTTGAAACATAAGGTGGAGTGAAAATGATTGTTTGATAAGCATTGTTGGAAATATTTGAGTGAGGATTTTGTGCTTCATTATTGAATTTTTTGGAGTCATTTGAGATAGATATTGTGAACTACTTGTGCTAGGGTTGAAGACAAGTTAGTGCATCTTTGTGAAACCTTTTGAACATTGGTTTGTGAGATATTGATTGAAATTGTGGAAGTGATTGAGATCAATTTTGTGAAGGGAAATTATGCATTTGTGTGATTTATCTTTGAGGAAAATTTTGCAGGAAGGATAGATTAGTTTTGTTGTACTTTATTTTAATTTGAGTTGAGAGGGATTTTGCAAGAGATAGAGAGTGGTTAATTGAGTAAAAGATTTGTGAGTGTGAAACATATTGAGTTTTTCATAAATAGTATCATTCTCTATATGTTCCAAAGGTTGAACGAATTCTAGGTAGAATTTTTTTGTGTGAAGAAAGCTTTTGAAATAGATTTAAGTTGTATTTTTATGCAAGTTCTAAAAATATTTAAGCAAGTTTTGTGATTGGCTTAAGGACAGGTTTTGAGCAAGTCTTTGAGAGCCTTGAGGACAGTTTTGAGCAAGTCTTTGAGAGGCTTGAGGATAGTTTTGAGTAAGCCTTTGAGAAGGCTTGAGGATAGACTTGAGAAAGTATTTTATTAGGCTTGGGGTATATTTGAGACAGATTTTGGTACAAATTTGTGAGTAGAGTTAGAGAAAATTTGTGCTATACTTGGGATAAAGTTTAGTGCATATTTGAGATAAAGTTGAGAGCAAGATTTGGAGGTGATATATAAAAGAGGACAATAGTCTCCTGTGGAGAGAGATCCACAAGCTAGTGCAATGGGGATAGAGATATCTAGTGGATAGAGGTCCATTAGCCAAAGTAGTGGGAGCAGAAGTATTCTAGAAGATCACCAACCAAAGAAGAGGGGATAGAGTTCTCCTATGGAGAGAGATCCATGAACTAGATCAAGGGGAAAGAGTTATCCTATGGAGAGATATCCATGAACCAAAGCAAGAGGAAATATTTCTCCTATGGAGATAGATCCATGAACTAGAGCGAGGGAAAAGAGTTATCCTATGGAGTGAGATTTGTGAACCAGTTAGGGAGATAGAGTTCTTCTGTGGAGAGATATCCATGAACCAGTTGAGGAGATAGAGTTCTCTTGGATCAAGTTCCATGAACTAGAGAAAAGGAGAAAGAGTTCTCCTATGGAGAGAGATCCATAAATCAGATAATAGGGGATTGGTGTCTCCTTTAGACAGAGGTACATAAACATTGTATAGGGAATTGATTCCCAAGAGACTTGTTGAGAAAATTTAGAAGAAATACTTTCTCTATGGAGTAGCCCAAATTGGGTGAACCACGTTAAATTTTTTTCTCTCTTGTGTGATGATTTGTGCATTACTTTGATTACTGCTATTGATATTGCCATTGATAATATTAGATAATATTGTTTGGGAAAGAAAATAAAAAGTTGATCTTATACTATTCACCCCCTCTTAGTATAAGAATGTGTTCTTTAGTGTTTCGATGTTTTGTTGAATGGTTTTTTTTTTAGTTTTGGTTTTTGTGTGCTTTATGTTCCTATATCTAGGGACTACACAAGGTGTATGGTGGAGTGGAATCTAAAAGGGCGTATTCATACCCAACTCTCTTTCGAGGGATGAGCCACAAACGATTGATATAGCTTCCTATGATGGAGGATATGTGATAGTTATCCTAAGGGGACAAAATATTCCTCTTGAAAGAGGTTGTGATGTTTGAATCTTGCTATCGGTCTATTCAGACTTCTGTTTCACCCTCATGCAAGCTTGGATAAAAATGATAGTTGCGCTCCACTAATTATTAAGCCTCATGGTTAAAGGGTGTCTAACCTTGAGATTACCCCGATTTGGTCCCATGGGTAACCAATTTCTCGATGATGAAGTCCAAGAAACTAGGCATACTAGCTATGGTGATATACTAAGGGCTCGACAAATGGTTGGGGATGAAGTCCAGCTCATTGAGAGGTTTTCCTCACACTGTATATATCTCTATGCAAAATAGTAGAGTGCAAAAGTGTGTGTGTCCAAAACAATGGTTTTTGTGTTTGATGTTTTGTGTTTGATTTTGTTTTGGTTTGATTTTTTTTGAAAAAGCCTAATATAATTCGAAGTAATTTGAGAAATGCAACATACAAAATTTGGATATGCTAAAATACTTCTCTTCTTTTTTTTTCAATTTTGCTTTTATTTTGTTTTCTTTAATGAAATTTGTGTTTTTTTTTCAGAATATTGTGTTTTTTGTTTTTTTTTTTGAGTGGTTTGATGTTTTTTTATTTTATTTTTTGTGTTTGATGATTGGTTTTGAAAATTCCTAATGAAAAATGTAAAATGCAAAAGTTAAGGATACTAAAATGCTTTTTATTTTTATTTTTTGAATAAAACACCCCCCCCCCCCTTTTTTTAAATCAAAAATAAAAAATAAAATACCACACTATATGTGTGTGTGTGTGTGTGTGTGTGTGTGTGTGTGTGTGAAAAGCTAAAATTAAAACAACAAGCACTTTTTTAAGAGCTTTTTTAAATGAGGGAGGGGGAGGCACGTCAAGCCTAACATAGGCCTATACAGGCCAACGCTATATAGGTCATAGGCTTGTGGGTGCAGGAAGGCCCAAGAGGTAGGATCGAGGATGAGGCAAGGGAAAAAAAGTGGCGCCAAGGGAAAAAAGGGGTTAAGAGGTGAGAAGAGGGCCAAGAGACAGGATGTAGCATGAAGGCTACACAAGGGATGAGGGATGGGAAGGTAAATGGATTTGGCTAGGAAATGAAGGGAGTGGGTTGGGCAACCCGATTAGGGCAGTGCGAGTAGAGTGTTGTGCATAGGCAAACCCACTAAGGGTAGGTTGCAGCTAGGGGTAGGAGGAGAGTTTGGTCATGAGGTAGCTAAAAGGAGGAAAAAGGAGGGTTACAAGATATGAAGCATAGGTAAGATGGAGAGGGAGGCTACATAGTATCCTGATGGGGAACGATAATGTGAACAAGGAACCCAAGAGAATGAGGCAAGTGGGACAAGGGGCCTACTAAAGGTGAGTCACGGCCAAGGGGTGGTTGTAAAGCTATTTTATGGAGGGGATAGGGAGTGGGTTGAACCACCTATTTAGGGCAAATCCATAGGGGAGAGGTACTTCTAAGCGCAAGTCACAATGATGGGGTGGTCGTGGGGCATAGAGAAGGGTAAACGAAAGTCATAGAGGAGCAATGTAGGGGCAGAAGGCCTGAGGGCAGGACTTGAAGAGAACAAAATTGGCTATCATATAAGGTTGTTTCTATGATTATGGTGGGCTAGGGCCAAAGAGGTAGGGATACTATGAAGTGGTTGGGAGTCTAGCAGGGGACACATGATGGAGCAGGGAGTTGCAATGGAGCAGGGGGTCTATGGTGGCATAGGGAACTTAGAGTCTGGGTAGAGAACTACAAATAGGAGGTCACACTGGCAATACACAAGGGCTAGAGGAGGAGGGAGGGGTTCGTATGTCCCTTTTTTAATTTTTTTTAATAAAAATAACATAAAAAAGGATGCAAAAATAATGGAAAATTAAAAAAATGTTTTTTATAATAAAAAATCAAAAATTTAAATGAAAAGAGACTTTTTTGTTTTTTTAATTAAAAGGAGAATAAAAAGAGATAGAGATAAAATGCAATTATATATATATATATATATATATTTGTGTGTGTGTGTGTGTGTGTGTGTGTGTGTGTGTGTGTGTGTGTGTTTGTGTGTGTGTGTGTGTGTGTGTAACAGAAATAAAAATGAGAAAGATGTTTTTTTTATGAAAATAAAATAGAGAAAGATAGAACGAAGATTTGTTTTCTAACTTAGATAAAAAAGAAATTTTAAAAGCATACCATTTCAACAAGGTTGAAGTTGATAGCATGAGTTGTGTGGGTCAGAAAGGTTTGGCGTTATAGAACAAACCTACAACCATAAGAAAATAAATCGTGATTGTCAATTTGTATACATGAAAAATACACCATTTGCAATGAAAATTGAAATATTATATTAAGTTAAGAAATGCCCTTTTTGAGTAGAAATTAACCCTTTTGTAGGGTTTTTTTACAACATAGAAATATGCCAATAAGGGAAGTGATTTTTTTCATAGGATAACTATGGTATCTTCATTCTCCATGTGCTACAAGCAAGTGCAAGGTGGGTTTTGTGTGTTGCTTGGACCATCGATTGAGTTGAGCCTTTGAGTGTTAAGTACCTACACACATGTAAACATGAAAATCATTAGTAGCACCTGTTTAAAAGCATATAAAGCAAATGCAAATTGACATGTGAATTGAAATTGAAATTGAGATGTGCAAACTTGAGATGTAGATGTGCAAATGTCTAAGATGATTTTGGTAGCATTTTGTTATGTCCCTCCATGTGTTCCAAATGAGAGAAATGAGATGGTATTTATAGAACTTTGATCAAGGTGAGGGGGAATTACTGTTGTGCACCATAAATTTGAATGGGAGAATGAGAGCCTGAGATATGTGATATAATTTTAAATTCTAAAAATGGCACATGGGGGGATGTGACTAACTTAAAAATCAATAGAAAGTGCAAGGGAGGATGGAGAATTAATGTGGGATTGGATGGGGGCTTTGACCTTGGAATGTGGAGGAATATAAAATGCATTAAAACTTGGAGGGAAAATATAGGGGGATTTGGGCATTAATGGGGAGAATTCTAATGAAATTTAGGTGGGGATTTGGGGAGGATTTGAGGACACCTAGAAATTTTCTTAGGATTTTTAAATTAGAGTGCAAATCTCCTAGGGATTTGGATGAGGGTTGCCTTGGGTTTTGGGGATTTGATTGGTATTTTAAAATTCTTTTTGTATTCCCCTTGGGATTGGGTCATGGATTAGAAGGGTGATTAGGGCCTAATGGAGGGTTTAATGGAAGGTTATATGGAAAGGGAAGGGTTATGAGAACTTTGAGGGGAGAGAGAGGAATAAATGAGGGGGATTAGGTGGAAGTTAAGATATTAGAGAGGCTAAGAGGAAACTAGAAGAATTAAACAAAGTAGGGAGAAATTATAAGAATTAAAAGATATTAGGGAGAATTTAGAAGAATTTTAGAAATTAAGAGGAAAAGGACAATTAGAGGGAAAAAAAAGACCTACGGAGACCTTAGAAGAACTAAAATAAATAAATGAAATTGAGATGAAATTAGACAAGCTTAGAGGTAATTTAGAAGAATTTAGAGAAATTAAAATGATATTAAAGGAAAATTGAGAAGAAATTGCTAGAAATTAGGAAAATTTAGATGAAGTAGTAAGAAAGATTGAAATTTTGGAAATATTTGAGCGAATTTGGTTGATTGATGATGATTTTGTGGCAATTTGAGAGTTTTAAAAAATTTGTGGAAATTTGAGTGCAAATGACTAAAATTTGGTGTCTATAGTAGGAGGAGTGACAATGGGAAGAGCTATTAGGAGGAGGAGAGGAAAGGGGAGTGGTTTTGGAAGGAGCCATAGCATTTAAGGAAGAAAGAACTTGTTGATAAAAACTATTGATTTTTGGAGGAGTGTTATGATGCTTATCTATATTTTTGTGTTGGTGCTTCTTTCTACTTATGCACACATCCTCTAAATGACCAATGTGCTACAATTGACCATTGATTTACAACCAACCAAAAGGAGATACAAGTTCATTAGTGCACTAGGGGAAAATGTAAAACCCAAAAGAATCCTTTGGAGCACTTCTAAAATAGTATTGTGAGAAACACCCCTTACTTTGATAAGTTTTTAGAGATGATCACAATAAGGTAGGTCTCCCATAGGGGTCACAACACACCCCATTCCCAAAAGAATATTTTTGGAAATACCCCTCATTTTGATCAAATCAAAGAGATGATTAAAATGGAATAGGTCTTTCACAAGAGTTACAACACACTTGATACTTTTTTAATTAGGTTCAAAAAAGAATTAACAACAACAAACTCTTAATATTATAGAAAAAAATGCAATAGAGATGAGTCAAATAATTTTATAAAAAACTACCAAGACAAAGTAGAAATGTTTGATAAAGGTAATAGAATGGTTCACATACCCTCCTACCACACTTTTGCACTATTACATAAAGCAAAGATCGATTCTCTAACACCACTTATAATGAAATAACTTCCAAAAATATAGTAATGGTAGTAGCAATTCAATAGTATGCAATAATAAACAACCATTGAAAATAATAAATTTAGATTCAATGCCACAAAATAAAAAATACAAGTAATTAAATTCTATATTATAATCAATTCAAATCCTATCCACATAGAGAGGGCATAATCTCTTAGTCATTTGGAGAGGACGGGGGTGAAGACTCATATGCATAACATAGACACCTAAGATTCTAATACGAAAAATAATTCCAACAATAATATAACTCTTCCTATTTATATATTAAATCAACATTAATCCTAATTCTAATAGTTAAGAGCTAACTGCTTAACCTAAAACCCAAGCTGATAAAAATAAAGATAAAAACATGACTACAAACAAGTTAACCTTCACAATATTTTAAAAATCATACCTTAAAATAAACAAATCACCATTTAATAAAAATATTCTTTTTAATTCTACTCTTCAATATTGAAGCAAAGAGAATAGGCTCTTACTTTTAAAAGGAAACTAATTCTAGATTAAAAACATTATCTGTATACTCCAATGTTTATGGGAAGAAGATATCACCTTGGTTAGAAACATGTACATGAGTGTTTTATATGGGAAGAAGCTCTTAATAAATGTAAGTCCATTAACAAAAGTACATGTAAAAAGTACTATATTGATGCTTAGAAGCTCTTAATAAATGTGAGTCCAGTAACAAAAGTACATGCAAAAGTACTATATTGATGCTTAGATGAATAACAAATAATAAGTCAAAGAAGAATTTCTATATAGGTTTTAAAAATATATTTATAGAATTTATTTCTTTAAGCATTAATTTCGTTGTATGTTATTTAAATTCTTCTTAATTTTATTAGAACCAACAATTATATTCAGTAATAAGAGAGGTTACAATAAAAAAGGAGCTAGAAAAATCACAGCTAGGGGGGCAAGGACGCCCAAATAATCAACATCATAGAGACCTGAGACCAAAAACAAAAATAGCCCCTAAAAGGGTGAATAAACAGAATAACTAAACAAAGGGAGCCACTCCAAGAGGAGACCGAAACCCCTACTTTGGGCACTGACAGAACAACCTGATGCTAGAAAATATCACCCTACTACGTTGAGGCCTCAAAGAAATAGAGGGACCTTAAGGCATGTTGAGTGGTATTTTCACCCAATTGTGAAAACACACTCTCCGATAGGATTTGGGTTCTAAATCCTCTCTTGCAAAGAAATTTAATAAACAATTTCTCCAAGGTTCCGCTATGTTAGCATTTTACATCTGTGTATTAATGATCTCAAATGAAGATATTCGATTAAAATGCTTGGAACACCTTAGTGGTTGCAAGTAACTAAAAACAAGGGGCAATGCTGGTTTATTTTACTATGAAACTTTAATGATTGTTCTTTGAACCCTAATAAAGCAAATATGATTTGATCTCTATATGACCAAGTTGTAATTTCAAAATGGAAATTGATGAAATGCCTTGAAACATAACCCCTTCAATGAAATTGGAATTTTATGAAGGGAATATCATCATCTGCTCATGAATGAAAAACAAAACTATAAAATGAAATTCTGGCCTAGAAATGGAAATTTTCTATTTTCTGACTTTGAGATTTTTTAGTTTTTTATTTTTTTATTTTATTTTAATGCCTGTAAATAAAATAAAGTGCAAAAAAATAAAAAAAATAAAATGCAAAAGTAAAATGAAATGCATTCAGGGTGATGCAATCCTATTCTGACAAAACCGAAGCTAATGAGGTTTCCATGCATGCAACCTAACTTATTGAACCTGCAAAACACACACAATCCAGATAATTTAAGTGTTGGTATCTGGGGTTTTAACTGTGATTTCAGATTTAGACATTCGCATGAAGCAACCAATAGAACTTGCATTAAACTTCACCTATAAGCCTAAAAATTTGAAAAGGGGAAAGAAAAACATTTAATCCTGCATGTAGAAAACAATTCCTTCTTTCTTGCCAATGAGGTGCAACTCTCTAAATTTTTTGTATTAAAAATTGGTCATTTTACAATAACAGAATCTCTAGTTTTCTCAAAACCAAAAAAAGAGGAAGAAAAACACTCCTAAGCAGGCCCAGAATGGCTTCTCGCCTTCGGCACTGCAACTCTGCTTGCAATGGTTTCTGACCCCTATACCAATCTGTGCTCCTACTTTTATACTTTCTAGAAATGCTCTCTGTTTCGCTCCGTGACGCTTCGTTTCATTTCCCAAACTGCATCGCTTCGTCTTCCATGCCTCTTTGTTGTCTTTGACTTTCTGTTCTATGTCGAAACGTTTAATATTTTTTGTGAACTATAATGCCTCTATAACCCTTACACCTTTATGCCACGTGTTGTGCACTTTTCTGCATGTTTTGATATCGTGACCAAAAATAGCATGTCGCGATATCACGACGTTTTTATATATGCAGCTTAGCTTTTCTTCTTTCACCGTGAAAATGAGACATGTCACGATATCACAAAATTTTCCTGTTAGTAGCCTTGTTTGTCATCATGCATCACAAAAATGAGACATGTCACGAAATTGTGAAATTTTTCTGTCAGCAGCCGAGCAAATGCAACTTGTAGCGAAATCACAACGTTTTTCTCTTTCGAGTTGTGCAGATGCTACCTGTTGTGAAATCATGACGTTTTTCTCTTTCGAGTTGTGTAGATGCTACCTGTCGTGAAATCATGATGTTTTCTCTTTCTGTACCACTTGGCTGCTTTCTGTCATGAAATCACAACGCTTTTCATCTTCGTACCCCTTGGCTGCTTCCTGTCGCAAAATCATGATGCTTTTCATCTTCGTACCCCTTGGTTGCTTCCTATCGCAAAATTGCAATGCTTTTTATATTTGTACCACTTGGCTGCTTTCTGCTGCTTCCTATCACGAAATCGTGACATCTTTAGTGCCTTGCCCTGTTTGACTGGTTTGACCACGATTTTGTGACATGTCGCGATTTCGTGACAATTTTCCATTCTGTATTTCTCTCTCTTCTATGACCCGCGATTTCACAACATGTCGCGATATCACGACATTTTCTCTTCATGATGCATTCTACTACTCTTGGCCATGAAAACACGACATGTCACGAAAACGCGACAATTTTCCATTTCTATCCGTGATGAAGCGACATGTCGTGAAATCGTAACAATTTTCCATTTCTAGCCACGACGGAGCAACATGTCGTGAAATCGTGACAACTTTTCATTTTTGACCATGACGGAGCAACATGTCGTGATATCGCGACAACTTTTCATTTTCGACCACGACGGAGCAACATGTCATGATATCACGATAAATTTTCATTTTCGGCCACGATGGAGCAACATGTCACGATATCACAACTTTTCATTTTCGGCCGCGACGGAGCAACATGTCGCGATATCGCGATAACTTTTCATTTCTGGTCGCGATGGAGCAACATGTCGCGACATCGTGAGACTTTCTTTTTCTTGTTATATTTTGCTCTTCCTTTGATTTTTTAGCATCTAGGCCACCGCGGTCTTCTTTGAAAGCATGCAAAAAATGTGGGTCCCCAATTTTGGGGTGTGTTGTGGATCAGCCACAACAAATGGCGACTCTGCTGTCAAATGCTCCTGAGCATTTTTGTGAGAACCCAACCTGAAATATAGAAGATTAGATACAAGCGTCGAGCACATAAAGGATAAACTAATACCGATAGATCGGAAATACATGAAACATCAGAATCATTAAGTTTCAGCTCGGTGTGTGCAATGTGTTTTCATTCCCTATCGCTTGAACTTGATCAACATTCCATTGTCAGTTTCACTTATGATTTGTATGCAAGGCTATGAATAATTTGTGTAGGATTTGATGCATGATGAAGATGCTAAAGATATGACAACCTACATTGCAAAGGCTCAAACCTTCTAATATCATGTACAAACAATTAAAGTTGTCAAACCCTCTTAGGACCAAATATATGTCTACTAAATTATTTATTAGATCCCAAAGTTGGTTATGTGTCACTACCATCTTGAACCCATGTGCAAGTGTAAGTGAAATCAGAACTTTGGGGAATAGGATTCCCAACCTAAGCGAGATGGGAATTTAACCTTATCCTTACTATTCTAATTTAGAGTTCATTACCTCATCTTAAACAAAATGATTTAACTTGTTATGGATGAAATGGTCAGGCTAGTCTATCCATATGAGCAATCAGTGGTCTTGCTTTTAGACAAGACATGTTGCCATGCATGAGCATACTTAACCCCATAATCCCTGTTTTGGCTTCATTCATTCTTTTTCTTTTATTTCTTGGACCTTTGGGATGACTACCCATCTTTGCTAGGGACATGTAGTACGATCCTTCCAATCCAATATTAAGATGAAATGGAAAATATTAATTTTTTACTTCTTGGACCTTGGGGATGACTACCCATCCTTGCTAGGGACATGTAATACGATCCTTCCAATCCAATATTAAGACAATGGGAAATATTAGTTAATTTTATTACTTGGACCTTTGGGATGACTACCCATCCTTTGTAGAGGACATGTAGTGCTATCCTTCCAATCCAAGCTTTATGATGAAGTGGGAAAAATGAAAGCTTTGGGGAATCTAATTCTCAACCTAAGCGAGATGAGAATTATGTCCTATCCTTACTACTCCATGTAGGTCAAATCAGAGCTTTGGGGAGTTGGATCCTCAACCTAAGTTCGATGAGGATTTAACCCTATCCTTACTACTTTGGTTTTAGGCTTTAAGCTTTTATGGGAGTGGTAAAAACCACTTTTTCAAGGATTATGTTGCATGATAGGACAAACATGAAATATTCTTTTCACCTCACCTTTTCATCCAAGTATGGTTTTGACCATTTTGCTCAAGATTCTTTTAATGTGCATGGAATGTGCTTGGTTCAAGATAGTTCGGACATCAGTTCCCAACCTTAGGATTTTTTTATGTTTTATGTTATAGAATAACCCTAAGAGGATTTGACACCTTCTCAATGATTGCACATGAAATGAAAATGTAACTTGAGATGACATGTATATATGCCATGTGGAATGTGAAATGAGATGTGAATGCACTGCTTCTTTTGGAATATATCATCTACTTTACCATAATGTGCAAAGCTGACAACTTCATGCATCACAAGATTCAAACGATATCATTTAAATGTTTGTGTTACTTGTGGAGCTTTCTACAACACAATTCCAATGTTTCATATTCTCCCGATTTTAGGCATAAGTTGACATCTCAAAACCAATTTTTTTTTTTTTTTGTCATAAACAAACCAAAAATGTCCAAAGGACCAACACACAACTTAAATCCAAATCCAAATAGCAATCCCAAAATGAAACTTGAAAACACAAACCCAAAACCAAAAACCAAAATCTATATACAAATGTACACTATAATACAAGATGATGCAAAGCTTGGACTATCACTTTCCTGGATCCCAAACATGATTAGAACATTTTAACAAAAATATAACATGATATGCATGCCAAATGTTGTGGGAATCCAACAAAAACAAGACAAGACCAAACAATGCAACCCACTTCAACTTTCATCTCTCACCCCACCAATTAAATTTAGTTCCATTAGTATTCCCATAGGTGAGCTTCAAATTTTCAAATTGATTAGACAATGATTGATATTCAATTTTATCTTGTCTATTCTCTAAAACTTCCATTTCAAAACTCAATCTTTGATTTAGAATTAGGCTATCTTCTTCCAATATGCAATTTTGTAAGTAAGAGCCTATTTCTACAAATTTCAAAGCCAAATCATTTTCCAAATTTGTAGGCCAATCAAATTTGTGTAACAGTTTGCAAGCATCTAGGATATTTACTAAATTAGGATCATTAACAGCTTTTACCCTAGATTCGATTAGCAATTGTTGATGAATTTGATTTAACAATTCAAGTGCATCAACTTCTTTTCCATTCATTAAAACAATGTTATTAAAGGTGTGATTAAAAATTATACCTTGTTTTTCATTTACCTTTAATGACATTTCACCATAAACATTATTTAAATTCAAAATATGGTCATCCTTTTCAATCCTCAAACATTCTTGGTCAAAGTGTATGCCCATGACTCATCTTGATGATCCTTCATTTGAGTTGCTTCCAATTGATCAATCTCTTTGTCATTTGGTTCCAATTCTTTGTTCACTATCCATGGTATCTCTTCATTTGAATCCTCCAAATCATCATGCAAACTTGCATCTGCACCTTCAATGAATTTATATTCAACATGATCGAATTTTGTCACCTTTTCAAATCTTGTGAATATGAGATCTTTGTATGATGTGTTGAGCAAGGTGCATAAACAGTATTGTCATTGTTGTCAACTCAGATAGATAGATCAATTGTTGATGCAGTGGACAGATGTTCAGAGGTCAGCCAGAACAGGTACAGTCAATTTCCAAGAAGACAGAAGTGGCCCAGATTCAAAAAAATCAAAGAAAAAGACAAGTAAGAAAACTGTCGCGATATCGCGACATGTTTTCTGTCACGATTTCGTGACAAAAATGAGGAGAGAGAAAATGCGGAAAAACTATCACGATTTCGCGACATGTCGAGTTTTCGCTGGAGGAGAGAGAAAATGTGTCGCGATTTTGCGACAAAAATGAGGAGAGAGAAAATGCGAAAAAACTGTCGCGATTTCGTGACATGTCGAGTTTTCGCTGGAGGAGAGAGAAAATGTGTCACGATTTCGCGACAAAATTGAGGAGAGAGAAAATGCTGAAAAACTATCACGATTTCGCGACATGTCGAGTTTTCGCTAGAGGAGAGAGAAAATGTGTCACGATTTCACGACATGTTCCATTTTCACGGGCGTCGAGTTTTCACGGGAGGAGAGAGAAAATATTGTCGCGATTTCGCGACATGTTCCATTTTTGCGGGTGTCGAGTTTTCACGGGAGGAGAGAGAAAATGTTGTCACGATTTCGCGACATGTTCCATTTTCGTGCCAGCTTGCCAAGAAGAAGACAAAAAGTTGTCAGAGCGGCAGTTCTACTGTCAGAGAAGCAGGTTCGTCTATCAGAACTGTAAATACGTAGGTAAGGTTTGATAGAGCCATAAAAAGGCAGGTAAGACGGTCAGAGCTGTAAATAGAAAGATAAATCTGTCAGAACATCGGATTTACTTACAAAGAGCCAGAAAGGCTGTCAGAGCAGTAAAGTGGGCAGATAAGTCTGTCAGAGACACAAGTAAGCTTTTAAAGCTATTAACAGTGCAGTATGCAGTGCTGTAAGAATGCTTTACGTATACAAAAAGTTAGGGTTGAGCTCTACACGTGGCAAGAATGTTGTGACTTGCGGGATAAAAAGAAAAAGGTGTTGTGAAAGCTAATTAATCAAGAGAGTGTATTTTTGCTGTAGAAGTGAACAGAGAGTATAGTGCAGAGAAAATACAGAGAGCAGTGTACTGTAAAAGTACAGAACAGAGTACTGTAAAAGTACAGAATACTGTGCTGTGAAAAGTGAACAGAATATTGTGCTGTGAAAAGTAAAGAGAGAATATTTTGTAGTGAAAAGTATAGAGTGTATTTTACAGTGAAAAGTACAAAGAGTGTATTTTGCAATGAAAAGTACAAAGAGTGTATTTTGCAAAGAAAATATAGTGTATTGTGCAGTGAAAAGGACAGAGAGTATTGTGCAGAGAAAGTAAAGAGTGCTGTAAAAGTTTTGTAAAAGTATAGAATAGAGTACTGTAAAAGTACAGAATAGTGTGCTATAAAAGTATAAAGCAGTGTGCTATAAAAGTACAGAAGTCAGTGCTGTAAAAGTACAGAACAGAGTGTTGTAAGAAAGAATAGCAGAGCTGTAAGAATATGAAGTTTTTGTTATAAAGGATTTAGACCAGTGAGGGTCTTGTTGTAGAGAAGGCATTTTTATGTCAAAAATTCTGTTCAAATCTGAAGTCCAAGTTGGTGCTTGGCATTAGGGGGTTGGTGCTCCTTTCTATTGGTGCAGATAAATTGTTTTGTAAAGTTGATGCTTTGCAAAGGCTGGATTTGGATGGGTGTCCAAGCAGTCTAATTTTTGAGGAGTAGCCAAATCTGGTGAACCTCGGTAAATCTTGTGTTGTGGATTGTTCTCTTGTTTATTTGTTGTATCTGTTTTCAAGTTCTCTCTGCTTAAGTTTGAAAGAGTTGTAGATCTGTATTTAAATTGCTACACTGATTCACCCCCCCTCTCAGTGTCATTGTGTGAATATCAATTGGTATCAGAGCAAGGTTCCTGTTCTAGCTTAATCAGCTAAGGTGATCTTGGAAGATTCACAATGGCCGATGGTGAAGGATTTTCATCCAACAAAGCTCCTTTGTTCGATGGAACTAATTACTCTTTCCGGAGACTCGGGATGCGAGACTTATCTCGTGTGCTTTGGGTTATGACATTTGGGAGTCAGTAGAAAGTGGGTACACAATATCCTCTACTCCTCCATCTGATGTTGTAGAGAAGAAGAAGTTTGAGAATAACTCCAAGGCAAAGAATGCTATAATGTGTGGGTTAGTTGATAGTGAACTGATAAGGATCATGAGCTGTAAAATAGCAAAAGACATGTGGGACAAACTGCAGAGCATCCATGAAGGAGACAGCAAGATCAAGGAAGCCAAGCTTCAAACTCATAGAGCTCAGTTCGAGGCTTTAAAAATGAATGATGATGAGAACATAGAGGCCTATATGTTGAGAGTCAATGGAATTATTAATGCAATTAGAGGACTCGGTGAGGAAATAGAAGATGCAGTCATCGTGAAAAAGGTATTAAGAACTCTCCACAAAAGATTTGATTCTAAAGTTTTTGCCATAGAAGAAGCTAAAGATTTAAATTCTTTTAGCTTGGATGAAATGCATGGTTCTTTAACTGCATATGAAATGAGAATAGGGCAAACTAAGCCCTCTGACAGAGAAGCTGCTTTTAAAGCACACAAGAATATAAAAGCTAATCAAGAATTTGCAGAAGAAGAGTCTTCAGATGAAACAAAAGCAAACTTTGTTAGGAAACTAATAAAGGGAAAAGGAAAGTACAGAGGTAAGTTACCGTTTAAGTGCTTCAACTGTGGAGGAGTCGGGCACTTTGCTGCTAAATGTCCAATGAATGAGAAAAACAAAAATGATGAAGGGACACACCAAGAAAGAAGTGACTGGAAGAAGAAACCACAGTTCAGAAAAAGCAACTTCAAGAAGAAAAGTTTCATATCCAAGAATGTCAGCTCTTCTAAAGACTGCTTCGGTGAGGATTCTGAAGAAGAAGCAGGTGAAGCTCTGTTCATGGCTTTTGAAGAAAGAATAACAGAGGAAAAACTGGAATGTAATGAAGTACCTGAGGATGAGGCTGAAGTTTATCTGGAAGGTGAGTTAGTTGCTGCTCTTAAAGAACTGAGCACAGAAAGGAAAAATATTAAAAAGGTTTCAAGAAAGCTTGAAGATGCCAATGAAATAATAAACTGCTTGAAAGTTCAGACAGATGAATTCAAGAAAATGTCTGAAGTTCTTGATGAACAATTAACTGTAAAGACAGTTGAATGCAGCAAGCTAGAAGAAGACATTGTTAAGTTAAGGATGCAGCTAGAGGAGATGAATAAGAAATTGAGCTATTATCATAAGTTTGAAGAAAGTACTGTAAAGCTGGATAAAATTTTAAATAACCAAAGGCCTTTCGGCATCAAATTTGGTTTGGGCTTCGATGAAGGAGAATCATCAAAGGGTTCAAAGGCCTTAAAAGTAGAACCCATAAAGAAAGAAGAAAAGATCAAGGTTGATCAAGAAAAAACAAATCAGGCCAAAGAAAGCAATAATGCCAGACTCAAGAAGAGTACTGACAAAGATGGATTCACAAAAGTCACACATCCTAGAAGGAGAAGATTCATGGCTCCTACTTCAAACTGGCAAAGACCTGCACCCAGGTTTAATCACTCCTTTTTTGGTTACTATTTTAAATGCAATGCTTATGGTCACAAGATTTCAGATTGCAGTTATAAGGTAGCTCAAAGGAATTTCACTAGTAGAAATGTTTTTTCTCCATTAATGAATTATGCAGTTGAATGTTATAACTGTCATAATTTTGGACATATTGCAAGAAACTGTAGAAGCACTTTTGCAGCAAATAATTATCAGGGTAGAAAATCTCAACCGAATGGGTTGAAACAAAACAAGAAATTTACTAAAAAACAGGCACAGGCTAATGAAAGGGGAAAGGCAAAACAAGTTGCCAAATCTGCTATCAAACCAGAATGGAAAGAAAAATAATCTTTGATTGTCCAGACTGCTTTTAAAGCATAGAACAAATCAGCACCATGGATACTTGACAGTGGATGCTCCAGTCACATGACAGGTGACAAGCAAAAATTTGAGAAGTTACAGAATTATGAAGGTGGTTCTGTGAAATTTGGAAATAATGATGGAGCAAAGATAGTTGGCAAAGGATCTGTCAAGATCAGTGATGGAAAGATCAAATCAGAAGAAGTCTTGTTTGTAATTGGTCCGAAGCATAACCTGCTCAGTGTAAGTCAAATCTATGACAAAGGTCATGAAGTAGTTTTTAAGAAGCAGGGCTGTGAAGTGAGAAAAGCTAACAGTGGGAAGTTAATTGCTACCGGATCAAGGACTTCTAGAAATCTGTATACTCTCTCAGAGACCTCAGAAGGAGCTTGCTTGATTGGACAAGAAGATGAAAATTGGTTGTGGCACAAAAGGCTCGGTCATATCAGCTTTGACAATTTGGTTAAAATAAGTTCAAAAAAGGCTGTAAGAGATATACCTTCCATTGGCAAACCACTAAATAGTATTTGTGCTTCTTGTCAAAAGGGAAAGCAAACTAGAGCCACATTTAAATCAAAGGAGTATTTTACCAGCAAACCCTTAGAACTAATTCATACTGATTTATGTGGACCCATGAGAACTCAAAGTATAAATGGTGATAAATACTTCATGCTTTGCATAGATGACTATTCCAAAATGACCTGGATATTCTTTTTAAAGCGGAAATCTGATGCTTTTGAAATGTTCAAGACTTTCAAAAACCAAGTTGAGAATGAAACAGGAAAGAGGATCAAATGCTTAAGATCAGATAGAGGAGGAGAGTTCATCTCAGAAGAGTTTGCAGAATACTGTCAAAAATATGGGATCAGAAGATAGTTTTCAGCAGCAAGGACACCTCAGCAAAATGGTGTTGTTGAGAGAAAGAACAGAACTGTACAGGAAATGGCTCGGACAATGTTAACTGAAAGCAAAATTGCAGACAGATTTTGGAAAGAGGCAGTCCATATTGTAGTTTACATCCAAAACAGGTGCATGTTGAGGACACATGAAAGCAAGACCCCTTATGAACTTTGGTTCGGCAAGAAGGCAACAACAAAATACTTCAAAGTCTTTGGCAGCAAGTGTTACATTAAAAGAACAGAAGATAATCTTGGTAAATTTGAAGATAGAGCTGATGAAGGTATTTTTGTTGGCTATTCATCAAAAAGCAAAGCTTACAAATGCTACAATAAAAGGCTAAAGAAAATTGTAGACAGTGCTGATGTTAAATTTGATGAAGATAGGAAACAAGTTGTCAGTTGTGAAAATAACTACCCTATTTATGAAGATGTTATTGAAGGAGATGAAGAAAAGGAATCAGAAGAGAATCAAAAAATTGACCCAGATAATTTAAGTATTGATTCAAAAGTAGAAGAAAACAATAAATTTAAAACTGGAAGCTGGCAGAAAAATCATCCCAGAGAACAAATTATAGGGGACCCCACAGTTGGTGTTAAGACAAGAAGAAGAGTAGTAAGTAACTACTCCCTGTTATCCAGCATTGAGCCCAAGAATATTGCTGAAGCAAGCACAGATGTAAGTTGGATGAAGGCAATAAATGAAGAACTAGACCAGATTGAGAGAAACAAAACCTGGGAGTTAGTACCACGGCCTGTAAGTAAAAACATAATCGGTACTAAATGGATTTTTAGAAACAAATTGAATGAAGACGGACAGGTTGTAAGGAATAAAGCAAGATTGGTCTGTAAAGGCTATGCTCAAGTTGAAGGGATTGATTTTGAGGAAACTTTTGCACCTGTGGCTAGACTTGAGGCAATAAGAATGTTTCTGGCTTTAGCAGTCCACAGGAATTTCAAAGTTTATCAGATGGATGTGAAATCAGCATTTCTGAATGGAAATCTTGAAGAAGAAGTGTATATTGAACAGCCAGATGGTTTTCTACTCGGTGATAATCCCAACTTTGTTTGCAAGTTAAAGAAAGCTTTGTATGGCTTGAAACAAGCACCCAGAGCATGGTATGCAAGACTTGACAACTATCTCACTGAACAAGGGTTCAAGAAAGGTATGGTGGATAGTAACTTGTATGTCAAAACTGACAATGGCCAACTTATTGTCTTTGTTGTTTATGTTGATGATATAATTTTTGGCAGCAATAATAATGAGTCATGTACAGACATAGCAAATAAAATGCAAAAAGAATTTGAAATGTCTATGATTGGTGAACTTTCATATTTCCTCGGACTGCAAGTTAACCAAAGTGAAAAGGGCATTTTTATTTCTCAAGTTAAATATGTGAAAGAAATGCTGAAAAAGTTCACAATGGAGGATAGTAAACCTATAAGCACTCCCATGACAACAGGTTGCAAATTGAGCAAGGATGACATTTCTCCAGATGTAGATCAGACCATGTACAGATCCATGATTGGAAGCCTACTGTATTTAACAGCCACAAGACCAGATATATTACAGGCAGTTTGCATGGTTGCAAGATTTCAGGCTAGTCCAAAAGAAACTCATGTGACAGTTGTGAAGAGAATTTTTAGGTACCTCAAGGGTACTATGGAGTATGGGTTATGGTATCCAAAAGGAAAAGACTTCACTCTGATTGCATATTCAGATGCAGATTGGGCAGGTTGTATAGATGACGAAAGAGTACCAGTGGTGGTGCATTCTATCTTGGAGACAGGTTGGTAGCATGGCACAACAAGAAACAAGAATCAGTCTCTCTATCCACAGCAGAAGCAGAATACATTGCAACAACAACAAGTTGTACACAAATTTTATGGATGAGACAAACACTGAAAGATCTGGGTATTAATTTCAAAGAGCCAATTTCAATTAAATGTGATAATACCAGTGCAATTAACATCTCAAAGAATCCGGTTATGCATTCCCGCACCAAACATATTGCAATCCGGTATCACTTTTTGAAGGATAAAGTTGCAGAAGGTGAGGTTAAATTGGACTTTGTTCCAACTACAGAGCAAGTAGCAGATATCTTCACTAAACCGTTACCCAAGGAAGTTTTTGAATATCTCCGCAGTAAGTTGGGTGTGGTCACACTACCCAAGAACTGACTAGCTTTTGGGAACACATTCTCAGGGGGAGCATTTATATATTTGATTATCAACCCTTTAATATATATTTGTTTGCTCTTGTTTGTATTTTTTGCTAACCGTAATAGTGTGTGCCTGAGAATGTTGTGCATGGACTCAGGGGGAGTCTGCAGCCCTTTGGTATTATTGTCAAAGGGGGAGAAGAATTTCTGGAAATTGAACATGTGTAAATTGAACATGTGTTGCCAACAATTGAACATGTGTAAATTGAACATGTGTTGCCAACAATTCCAAAGGGGGAGATTGTTGAGCAAGGTGCATAAACAGTATTGTCATTGTTGTCAACTCAGACAGATAGATCAATTGTTGATGCAGTGGAGAGATGTTCAGAGGTCAACCAGAAGCAGTGTACGGTCAATTTCCAAGAAGACAGAAGTGGCCCAGATTCAGAAAATTCAAAGAAAAAGACAAGTAAGAAAACTGTCGCGATATCGCGACAAAATTGAGGAGAGAGAAAATGCAGAAAAACTGTCACGATTTCGCGACATGTCGAGTTTTCGCTGAGGAGAGAGAAAATGTGTCACGATTTCGTGACAAAAATGAGGAGAGAGAAAATGCGAAAAAACTGTCGCGATTTCGTGACATGTCGAGTTTTCACTGGAGGAGAGAGAAAATGTGTCGCGATTTCGTGACAAAATCGAGGAGAGAGAAAATGCTGAAAAACTGTCGTGATTTCGCGACATGTCGAGTTTTCACTGGAGGAGAGAGAAAATGTTGTCACGATTTCGCGACATGTTCCATTTTCACGGGTGTCGAGTTTTCACGGGAGGAGAGAGAAAATATTGTCGCGATTTCGTGACATGTTCCATTTTCGCGGGTGTCGAGTTTTCACGGGAGGAGAGAGAAAATGTTGTCACGATTTCGCGACATGTTCCATTTTCATGCCAGCTTGCCAAGAAGAAGACAAAAAGCTGTCAGAGCGGCAGTTCTGCTGTCAGAGAAGCAGGTTCGGCTGTCAGAACTGTAAATACGCAGGTAAGGTTTGACAGAGCCATAAAAAGGCAGGTAAGACGGTCAGAGCTGTAAATAGAAAGATAAATCTGTCAGAACATCGGATTTACTTACAAAGAGCTGAAAAGGTTGTCAGAGCAGTAAAGTGGGCAGATAAGTCTGTCAGAGACACAAGTAAGCTTTTAAAGCTATTAACAGTGCAGTATGCAGTGCTCTAAGAATGCTTTACGTATACAGAAAGTTAGGGTTGAGCTCTACACATGGCAAGAATGTTGTGACTTGCGGGATAAAAAGAAAAAGGTGTTGTGAAAGCTAATTAATCAAGTGAGTGTATTTTTCTTGAGAAGTGAACAGAGAGTATAGTGCAGAGAAAATATAGAGAGCAGTGTACTGTAAAAGTACAGAATAGAGTACTGTAAAAGTACAGAATACTGTGCTGTGAAAAGTGAACAGAATATTGTGCTGTGAAAAGTAAAGAGAGAATATTTTGTTGAGAAGAGTACAGAGAGTGTATTTTGCAGAGAAAGTACAGAGAGTGTATTTTGCAAAGAAAGTATAAAGAGTGTATTTTGCAGAGAAAATACAGAGTGTATTGTGCAGTGA
This sequence comes from Wollemia nobilis, assembly GCA_028583015.1. Taxonomy (NCBI): domain Eukaryota; kingdom Viridiplantae; phylum Streptophyta; class Pinopsida; order Araucariales; family Araucariaceae; genus Wollemia; species Wollemia nobilis. The sequence continues at coordinate 1,095,790 of JAQPPZ010016829.1, read as the reverse complement.
AAAGGACAGAGAGTATTGTGCAGAGAAAGTACAGAGTGCTGTAAAAGTTTTGTAAAAGTACAGAACATAGTACTGTAAAAGTACAGAACAGTGTGCTGTAAAAGTACAGAAGTCAGTGCTATAAAAGTACAGAATAGAGTGTTGTAAGAAAGAATAGCAGAGCTATAAGAATATGAAGTTTTTGTTATAAAGGATTTAGACCAGTGAGGGTCTTGTTGTAGAGAAGGCATTTTTATGTCAAAAAATTCTGTTCAAATCTGAAGTCCAAGTTGGTGCTTGGCATTAGGGGGTTGGTGCTCCTTTCTGTTGGTGCAGATAAATTGTTTGTAAAGTTGATGCTTTGCAAAGGCTGGATTTGGATGGGTGTCCAAGCAGTCTAATTTTTGAGGAGTAGCCAAATCTGGTGAACCTCGATAAATCTTGTGTTGTGGATTGTTCTCTTGTTTATTTGTTGTATCTGTTTTCAAGTTCTCTCTGCTTAAGTTTGAAAGAGTTGTAGATCTATTTTTAAATTGCTACACTGATTCACCCCCCCTCTCAGTGTCATTGTGTGAATATCATGATGTAGAAGGTTCAACATCCTGCATATCAAATGAAATATGAGTTTCATCTATAGGGATGTGATAAAAGAATGCATTATCATATCTCCCCCAACCATTGTGAAAATCATCATCCAGATCTGTGAGATGAAACTCCATGGCATTTGTGACATGATATTTTGATTCATTCATCAATTCATTTTCTTCTTTGTCCTTGGTAATAGAATCATTATAATATTCCAAAATTTGATGAGATTTGAAACCCTCTTCCAAAACATCCTCAAATTGTACAGGAGTTGTAATATCTTCCTTCAAGTAGGCGATTATGTTGTCCTGTTTATCAATTGGCACACAAGTTTCATTAGTAGTTTTGGATTGAGTGTAGTCTTCCCACTTCTTCCAAGCATCATAATAATCCTCTTTCAAAATCAAGTGGTTACGTTCAACTACTTCTTCAACATCTTCCATTTCATCAATGTGTTTCTCATCAAATTCATCTTCACCTTCCTTAGATGATTCAATTATTTCCAAAAGTGGGTCGTTTCTTGAATTCAAATTTGTAAGGCTATCATCGTCCAAATTAGTAACCCATGATTCAATTTTATCATAATTTGGAGGGTGAAGAATTTCTTTATTGTTAATTTTACACATCTCATCAATAGTATCTTCCAAGAACAAGTGGTGAAATTCTATCATATCTTCAAATTTATTTATTGATTTTCTTTCCATTTCACTTTCAACCCCTTCATTCAATTCTATGGTGGGTTCCATCCTATCACATACATCAAACATTGTTGAATTTTGAACCCCTTCATCCGGATAATCGTGTATCTCTATGAATGAGATCATTTTTGCATAATCCTCACTAGCGGATGTTGGCTTAGCCATTTGCACCTCCTCGTGGACTACATCTAAGGTGGTTGTAAAATTTGGCTATTCAAATTCATCCCCTTGATCATTTACCTTAGATATCATTGGAGTGGAGGGTGCTATATTTGATGGTTGGTGTAGGTTGGCATCAAAAGAACAATCTCTCATATGAACATGTTGTGCCTTTTCTTCTTCAAGACCTTGTCGTTCTATCTCTTCCAAGATCTCATGGATTTTCTCTAGAGACAAACCACTCATTTTTTTCTCAATGTGTGAAGCAAGTGTGAGGTGTATGGCTCCTAGGTATACTTCCATGGCTTCCTCTTCTAATGTGTTAAAATTTTCCCACATTTAGGAGTGCAACTCATGAAATCTTCCATTGAATTGACTCAAGGATTCATTAGGCTCTTTACATATGGAGGTAAACTAATTTTTCAAGATTTCTAAGTCAACCTGATTACCAAAATGATAAATATAGGCTACTTCTAGTTGTATCCAAGAAGTCCTAACCTCCATGGGTAGTTGGCTATACCAAAAGAATGGCTTATCATCCAAAATGTATGCAAATAACTTACAAGCCACCTCCTCATAGAAAATCTGGAATTGACACAATGTATTCTTGTAGACATGCAGTCTTTGCAAGTATTCTAGTGGCACCTCTTGATTAAAACATCATAAAAAATCCAATAACATTTTAGGAATATGATAGGGTATCACATGCATAGACAAACCCTTATAATGATCCTCCATTGTAGATACCATTCTTTCTCTTAGAGATGTTATTTGAGCTCTTAGGGATACCATTTGCTCCTCAAGTGTAGCCATTGGTGAAACTTAAAATGTATTTTTAGAACCAAATCTGTTGAATACTCAACCTGCAATGTATAAAAAATCAAGTTAGCATCAACTAAGAGATGTATTCATTAAAATCAAATGAAAAGTAATTGCATGAAAACAACACTTTGTTAGTCAAAACCAAAATTTTCAAAATTAAATCAAATCACATTGTTTTTGTATGAACAATCAAAAAAATATACAGCATACCTGAATTGCTTAAAATAGAATAAAGTAAACCAATTCGAGCCGTCCTTTTAACAATCGTCGAGTGTTAGAGGAGTAAAGATAACAATTAACAGGGCATGAAATATTCAAAATTTAAATCCCCGTAGCACTTAAATCACCGTGAAATAAACCAGTTCAGGCCCTCCTTTTAACGCCAATATGTTGAGTGGTGTTAGAGGAGGCCAAAGATGCTAATCAAATGGACTTGAAATATTTAGCAATGTAAAGCTCTTAAACAATTATAAACCTGTAGCATCTAAAATCACGATAAAATAAACCTTTGCATGCCCTCCTTCTAGCACCAATCTGTTGAGTGGTGTTAGAAGGCTAAAGATAACAATCAGTAGGGCATGAAATATACAAAAAATTTAAATCTCACTAAAATAAACCCATCTAGCCCTCCTTCTAGCACCAATATGTTGAGTGGTATTTTCACCCGATTGTGAAAACACACTCTCCGATAGGATTTGGGTTCTAAATCCTCTCTTGCAAAGAAATTTAATAAACAATTTCTCCAAGGTTCCGCTATGTTAGCATTTTACATGTGTATTAATGATCTCAAATGAAGATATTCGATTAAAATGCTTGGAACACCTTAGTGGTTGCAAGTAACTAAAAACAAGGGGCAATGCTGGTTTATTTTACTATGAAACTTTAATGATTGTTCTTTGAACCCTAATAAAGCAAATATGATTTGATCTCTATATGACCAAGTTGTAATTTCAAAATGGAAACTGATGAAATGCCTTGAAACATAACCCCTTCAATGAAATTGGAATTTTATGAAGGGAATATCATCATCTGCTCATGAATGAAAAACAAAACTGTAAAATAAAATTCTGGCCTAGAAATGAAATTTTTCTATTTTCTGACTTTGAGATTTTTTAGTTTTTTATTTTTTTATTTTATTTTAATGCCTGTAAATAAAATAAAGTGCAAAAAAAAATGAAAATAAAATGCAAAAGTAAAATGAAATGCATTCAGGGTGATGCAATCCTATTCTGACAAAACTAAAGCTAATGAGGTTTCCATGCATGCAACCTAACTTATTGAACCTGCAAAACATGCACAATCCAGATAAGGTAAGTGCTAGTCTCTGGGGTTTTATGGAAGGATTTAACTATCCTTCTGCACAAATGACATTTACAGAGAGAGAATTCGAAACAGAATGACGAAATGAATATGCCGAATAAGAATTAATAGCGGAAGAAATAAAATAAATTCAAATGCCACTTGAGGTGGGCACACCCTCGCCGTATAGGCTAATGCGAAAACGCAGATGAAGTTTTAAAAAAATAAGATGATGATTTCAATTAAACTATTGTGAATCAATATATACTAAATTTTACACGCTTGGAAATCATAGCCGACGTAGACTATGTTTGGAATGTAACATGACTCCCCTCCTCGGAAAGCTTTGTCCTCAAAGCTGGAAATGTCTGGAAGATACTTTCAGGTTCCCATGTGGCATCCTCCTCTGGTAAATCTTGCCATTTAATGAGAAATTCTTGAATCTGACGTGATCTCAGTCTTCGGATTCTATGTTGTAGTATATCTTCGAGGTTGGAGATGTATGCGTCCTTCCTCATCGAGCACCGGTAAGTCTGATTGACTTTGTACTTTCCGACCAATTACTTTTTTGAGACATGAAACATGAAATACCGGGTGTATTCGTGATGATGTAGGTAGCTCTAATTGATAGGCTACTTCTCCAATGCGGCGCACAATTTTGTAGGGACCATAGAATCGTGGAGCCAACTTTTGGCTGGACTTTATCCTTAACGAGGATTGTTTGTAAGGTTGCAACTTTAGGAACACCCAATCACCTATATTAAAAGTTCTCTCTGATCGGTGCAAGTCTTGTTGTTGTTTCATACGATTATGTGCTTGGACTAAATTCTCTTTGAGGATGGTGAGTGTAGACTGCCTTTGTTGGAACCAATCATCCACTTTGGCTACTTTGGATGATCCATGTATGTAATCTGCGACTGTTGGAGGTTTGGTGCCATACAATGCTTCAAATGGAGACATCTTAATTGAATAATGGTAAGAAGTGTTGTACCACCATTCTGCCAATGCTAACCAATGGCTCCATTGGTATTGTTTATCTTGAGCAAAACATCTTAAGTACGTACCCAAACATTTGTTAACTACTTCTATTTGACCATCTGTATGTGGATGGTAGGCTGAAGACATGTTCAATTTGGTACCACTAAGTCGAAATAATTCCCGCCAAAAGTTACTAGTGAAGATGGGATCTCTATCACTTACAATATTTTTTGGCATACCATGTAATTTGAAAATTGAATCCATAAATACCTTTGCCACCTTGCTTGCGGAAAATGGATGTTGTAAAGCTTGAAAGTGAGCGTATTTGGATAACCGGTCTACGACGACGAAGATTACTGTCCTGCCTTCTGACTTTGGAAGACCTTCAATAAAATCCATGGATATATGTTCCCACTGTCGTTCGGGGATGGGTAATGGTTGTAACAATCCTGGTGATTTGACTTGTTTCTCCTTTATTGCGCTGGCAAACTTCACATTCTGCTACCCATTGTTTGACTTCTGCTTTTAATCCTTTCCAACAAAATGATTGTTTGACCCTTAAATATGTCTTCAAAAATCTTGAATGTCCTGTTGATGGAGAAGCGTGTGATTCGTCGAGGATCTTCGATTTGAGTTCTGAATTGTGTGGAATGTAAATGCGGTTCTTCTTTCGGAGGATTTTATCTTCATAAGAGAACAAAGGGTGTTTAGAGGACCCTATAGATAATTCTTGAAGTATCTGAGCAGTTTCGCTATTGGACAACCATTCATCTTGTAATTGATTCACCCATTGGGAGCAAGGACCTGAAATAGCGTTAATGACTACTTCATCTTCATATTTCCTGGATAGCGCATCGACGGCTATATTTTCCTTCCCTTTCTTGTATTCGATAACGAAATCATAGCCCAACAGTTTGGTTAACCACTTATTTTGTTTCGGATAAGAAAACCTTTGCTCAAGAAAATGCTTGAGGCTACTATGATCTGTTTTTATAATGAAGCGGCTACTGATTAGGTAGTGTCTCCATTTTTCTACTGCGTGAAGAATAGCCAACATTTCTTTTTTGTATGTTGATCTTCCCAAATTTTTCCCGAAAAGTTGTTTACTTTCAAATGCCAATGGATGACCTTCTTGCATTAGTATAGCCCCAATTCCTGTTCTTGATGCATCACATTCGATAATAAATGGTTTGTGAAAATTGGGAGTTGCTAATACTGGAGTTGTACACATGGCCTTCTTAAGAGCTTCGAAGGCTTGAGAGGCCTCTGTCGACCAACGAAAAGCATCCTTCTTTGTGAGTGCGGTGAGAGGTGCTGCAATCTTACCATAGTTGTGCACAAACTTGCGATAGTAGCCCGTGAGACCCAAAAAACCACGAAGTTTCTTGATGGTTTTAGGTAAAGGCCACTCTTGAATTGCCTTAATCTTATTGGGATCCACTTTGACGCCTTCGTGTGAAACTATATGACCAAGATACTCGACTTCTTGAACACCAAATGAACATTTGGAACGTTTAACAAATAATTTTTCTTTGTGTAAAATGTGAAGGGCCTTATCCACATGATGTAAATGATCCGTCCATGTTTTGTTGTATATGAGAATATCATCAAAAAATACTAACACAAACTTACGGAGGAGTGGGCGAAACACTTGGTTCATGAGACTTTGGAATGTGGATGGTGCATTGGTGAGACCAAAAGGCATGACCAAAAATTCGTAATGACCTTCATGAGTACGAAAAGCAGTTTTAGGAATATCTTCTTCTCTGACACGGATTTGGTGAAATCCGGAGCGAAGGTCTAATTTTGTAAAGAATTTTGCACCATGCAACTCATCGAGTAGATCATCTATGACAGGTATGGGAAATTTGTCCTTGATAGTGAGTTTATTGAGAGAACGAAAGTCAGGACACATACGCCAAGAGTTATCTTTTCGTCTAGCCAGAACGACAGGTGAGGAATAAGGACTAGTGCTGTGACGAATGACTCCGTGATCCAACAAATCCTGAACGATCTGTTCGATTTCTGTCTTTTGTGGTTGAGGATAGCGGTAAGGACGATTGTTAGGTGGGACACTCCCTGGAATCAAATGGATGGCATGGTCATGAGATCGTTTAGGTGGTAATCCTTTAGGTTCTTGGAAAACCTCTTCGTAATGTGTTATGATGTCTTGTAACTCTGGAGCAGTAATATCCGAAGTTGCTTGAGATTGTTTTTCCAAACAATTAATTTGAGCTATAAACCCGTATCCACCCTTTTTTAACATCTTCTCCATACTATGAGAGCTCACCATTTGTGAGGGAGGAGTAGTAATGCCTTGTAAGCGAATGACTCGTCCGTTTTCCTTCCATTCCACAAATAATTTTTTGAAGTTGAAGCTAACCGTGTCTAATGTTTCCAACCATTCAACTCCCAAAATGACATCAGAGTTCCCCAAATTCATGACGAAAAGGGATCCAAACCAGGTATAAGTTCCCATCTTTATGGAAACTTGAGATGTGCGCCCAACACATTGTGCGTTCACCCCGTTGGCCACTAGAACCTGGAATTTGTCTTTGTTGGAAGAGTTAATGAATAAATTCAAAGCTTTTGTTGTTTTGATGTCGATAAAATTGTGGGTACTACCAGAATCAATTAGCACATTCACCTTTTTCTAGCGGAGAAATCCTGGTACCTTGATGGTATGGTGGGCGGTTAAACCCATGAGGGCATGCACGGAGATCGCCATTGTATCCTCTTCTTTTTCTTCTAGAGTACTTGGTAGTTCTTCTGGCATAGGTTCTTCTGGTTGGTAAGGTTCTTCCTCTTCTCCTTCATAGTGATCGCCTTCAATATGAAAGTTTTGTTTTTGGGCACAAGCTTGTTCCCTGGGGTGATGAGTGCGACATTTATAACAAAAGTATCTTGATGGTTGATCATTTCTACGAAAGGAATTGTTGCGATACGGAGGACGACTATAAGTGTCACGCCGTGCAGATAACTGATGTCTCTTTTCGGCCAGCTTAGCTATTCTTATACAATCGTTCAGCAAGGTTGGATTGTGCATGTCTACCTCCACTCGAATATTTTCTTTCAATCCATTGCGAAAAGCTCCTACCACTGTGTCGAAATTGAGGTCTAAAGTGTATGGTAGTAAACTGGTAAACTCCGAAACGAATTCGCTAACCGATCCTTCTTGTTTAAGAGATAACAGTCTTACTGTATATGATGATGTGGCTCCTTCGTCAAATCTTTCTAAAAAAGAGGTAGTGAATTTTCTCCAGTTAATAGTAGCTCCTTTCTCTCGTTTAAGCCATACGAACCATTGGTAGGCCTCAGTGCCTAATTTTGATGCCGCGAAAGGCACTTTATCAATTTCCTTAATTTGATATAAGTCGAGAATGCCTTCCATTTTGGCTATCCAACCACGAGGATCATGACCCTCAAAGGTGGGCATATCAATGCGTGGAAAATTATTAGGGCCTCTTGGTTGGTGATAACCCGTATCCCTTTCTTGATCTTGGTTATACCGCTGTCTATGATAGCGATCCCTAGAATTATCCGAAGTGCCTATTTGCTGTTCCCAATCGTCATTTTGATCGACATTGTCTTCATTCCTTTGGGCATGGGAGTGATATTGGGGATTAGTATTGGGATTAGGCTGGTTTTGTGCTTTCACTAGGGATTTTAGGGTGAGACTAATTTCGTTCATACCCTCTAGTAGGAGTCGAAGAGAATCATCGTTGGAAACGGCTGAGTTACTTGAGTTTCCTTGTGTGATGTTTTCGTGAGTTGGGGGAGGATTAGTAGCCATAGGATCTACCAGTGGATGATGTGGATTATAACTACCAATTTTGAAAGGAGAAAGAGAATTTTTTGTACCTGGGCTTCGATTAGGTCTTCTTGCGTTGGTAGTGGGCGTTTTCGAGCTTGATAATCGACCGTCAGAACCTTTGGTCCACTGTTTGCTCATGCACTTGTTAACATAACCTGCTTGGGATTCCGCTTCAACTACCGCAAAATTTGGTTGAATTTAGCAAAAAAAATGTGGATTCCGCTTCAACTGTCGCTCCAACTGCGACGCGGATTTGAATTTTGCTGGCTCACCTCCTTAACAACAACTTTTGATGACTTTCAACGATTTTGATGACTTTCAGCGACTTTTGACGACTTTTAGCAACTTTGACGACTTTTAGCAACGACTTTTGATGACTTTTAGTAATACATGACGCGACACGATGGGACAGCTTTGTGAGAACATGACACGGGGACAGGAATGACGACACGCGAGACACTAGACACACGCGACGACACGACACCCGAAATCGACATGCGAGACCGAGACAGAACGGAAGACTCGACACCCACAACCGCGACCGAGACAAACGCGAGACCGAGACAGAACGGAACGGAAGACCGACAGAAGACGCGACGCAAACCAATGACAAAGCGACGCAAGACACGAAGGAAAGGGAATGATCAATACGCGAGGGACACGAAAGACAGGGAACGACCAATACGCGAGGGACACGAACGATGATAGCCCGAAGAATACTGTGCGCAGAGGAGCTCCAACGTGTGACTACAGTCACACTTGAGAATGTGCGACTAAGTCCTTATAAACCTTTAAACCCACTTAATACGTCGAATGTGGGATAAACAATTGAGCCCAACACCCGCAAACAATTTTTTTTGACGTCAGCAAGCGATTATAATCAAAATACCTTAGTCGAACCGATTAATTAAAATTTTCACGAATTACGATTGGACGCCGCTGTGTGTGAGGGACTATGCGTATTTTGACGTCCTGGCGTTCGGATATGTGACCGCGAAGGAAGGCCAGAGCCCCTGGATGCCCTTGCGGTAGTCTTGGGAGAAGAACTGGAACGAACCGTGACGGGAAATGTAAAAACAATTTGCCTGTAATCGCCGCCTGTACGTTCTGGTATACGCTGGTAACCGGTTATCGTTGCACGGCCGAACTGCGGCGTTGTGAGCCCGAGGAAAAAACCCCTGAATCGCTAGACTGATACCACTTGGAAGGATTTAACTATCCTTCTGCACAATGAGAATTACAGAGAGAGAATTCGAAACAGAATAACGAAATTAATATACCGAATAGGAATTGATCGCGGAAGAATAAAATAATGCAAATGCCACTTGAGGTGGGCACACCCTCGCCGTATAGGCTAATGCGAATAACGCAGATGAAGTTTTGAAAAAATAAGATGATTTCAATTAAACTATTGTGAATCAATATATACTAAATTTTACATGCTTGGAAAACATAGCCGACGTAGACTATGTTTGGAACGTAACATTTTAACTGCGATTTCAGATTTAGACATTCGCATGAAGCAACCAAGAGAACTTGCATTGAACTTCACCTATAAGCCTAGAAATCTGAAAAGGGGAAAGATAAACATTTAATCCTGCATGCAGAAAACAACTCCTTCTTTCTTGCCAATGAGGTGCAACTCTCCGAATTTTTGTATTAAAAATTGGTCATTTTACAATAAGAGAATCTCTAGTTTTCTCAAAACCAAAAAAAGGGGAAGAAAAACACTCCTAAGCGAGGCCCAGAATGGCTTCTCGCCTTCGACACTGCAACTCTGCTCACAGCGGTTTCGACCCCTATACCAATCTGTGCTTTTGCTTTTATACTTTCTGGCAATGCTCTCTGTTTCGCTCCGTGACGCTTCGTTTCATTTCCCAAATTGCATCGCTTCGTCTTCCATGCCTCTTCGTTGTCTTTGACTTTCTGTTCTACGTCGAAACATTTAATATTTTTACGTGAACTGTAACACCTCTGTAACCCTTACACCTTTATGCCACATGTTCCGTGCTTTTCTGCATGTTTTGTAACTGCCCCTTGTAAATCATGACCAAAAATAGCATGTCACAAAATCATGACATTTTTCTGTTAGCAGCCGAGCAAATGCAACCTATAGCGAAATCGTGACGTTTTTCTCTTTCGGGTTGTGCAGATGCTACCTGTCACGAAATCGTGACGTTTTTCTCTTTCGGGTTGTGCAGATGCTACCTATCGTGAAATCATGATGTTTTCTCTTTTCGTACCACTTGGCTACTTTCTGTCGTGAAATCGCGACGCTTTTCATCTTCGTACCCCTTGGCTGCTTCTTGTCACGAAATCGTGACGCTTTTCATCTTCGTACCCCTTGGCTGCTTCCTGTCGTGAAATCGTGATGCTTTTCATATTTGTACCACTTGGCTGCTTTCTGCTGCTTCCTGTCGCGAAATCGTGACATCTTTAGTGCCTTGCCCTATTTGATTGGTTTGACCACGATTTTGCAACAATTTTTCATTTTGTCTTTCTCTCTCTTCTATGACCCGCGATTTCACAACACGTCGCGATATCGCGACATTTTCTCTTCATGATGCATTCTGCTGCTCTTGGCCGTGAAAACGCGACATGTCACGAAATCGCGACAATTTTCCATTTCTAGCCGCGATGGAGCGACATGTCGCGAAATCGCGACAATTTTCCATTTCTAGCCGTGACGGAGCAACATGTCGCGATATCGTGACAACTTTTCATTTTCGGCCGCAACGGAGCAACATGTCGCGATATCGCGACAACTTTTCATTTTCGACCGCGACGAAGCAACATGTCGCGATATCGCGACAACTTTTCATTTTTGGCCGCGACGGAGCAACATGTCACGATATCGCGACAACTTTTCATTTCTGGTCGCGATGGAGCAACATGTCGCGATATCATGACACTTTCTTTTTCTTGCTATATTTTGCTCTTCCTTTGAGTTTTTAGCATCTGGGCCACTATGGTCTTCTTTGAAAGCATGCAAAAAAGGTGGGTCCCCAATTTTGGGGTGTGTTGTGGATCAGCCACAACAAGGCGAAAGGAGGTTAGGTGAAGCCATGTTGAAAGTGCACGAAGCCTCACACCAAAACCTGACAAGATTTATCAAATGTGCCAACTCATGAGTCAACTTGGAAGCCTGCGAATGGAGTTGAACAGTAACAACATAAAATATTGTAATAGTTTCATGCAAAGAAAACTGACTAGAAATTGAATCTCCAGAATAGACAACAGCATTCCTAGCTTTCCAAAGTTGAAACAAAATAATAGCACGAAATAAATTCCACAGAGCAACAATATAGGCAGGCCAACAACTGTTATTTCCAAAAAATTTAATCTGCAAAACCTAAAAATATGTTTCAAAGTCTCAAAATGACCACAAGATGGACACTTAGGAGTAGGAAGACCAACCCTACTGAGTCTCTCTCCCATACGAAGCCCTTGATAAATAAGATACCAGAGAAAAAATGTAATCTTGGGTTCAATTTTAGACTGTCAGATATGGTTAAGACGAGCAATCCAAGTATAGGAGGTAGAATGAGTCTGCCATCTCTCATTAAGTTTATCAACACCAAGGAAACAAGACTAAGAAGCTGATAAATCAAGGAAGAAAAGTAGTTCTTGAAAGGAGTATCCACATTCTAGTACCAATACCTCCACCAGGCACTTGGGGGTTGAAGGCCAAACTCATACCTCATGTCATGTCTTCTTATTTTAAAAAACCGTTTATTTATTTTTATATATAATGATAAATTTATATTTAATATTTTATTATATTAAAATAAAAATAAATTATGTGAGTGAACAAGCGATTTTTGAGCTCTGGCGATTTGGCGGGAAACCTTCTGAACTGCCGACGGCCGAGTCTCTAGGGTTTCAGTTCGGAAACCTCTTCCAGAGCATTTGGGGGCTTGCTGCTGGTTTTTGTTCTAGGATCTTTCGATGTCCCGGGAGGGCCCAATGGGGTCTCTTCCAGGTTCTCTCGAGGGGAAGAAGACCTCTTATGCGGAGATTTTACGAGAAAATCCTGCGTCTTCCTCTGTTGATGCTCAGCGGAGTGCCTTCCATTTGCTATCCAAGAATGCGGGCAAGGGTTCTCCTGGGCATAGAATCAATGGATGTCTCCCACAATCTGCGTCAAGACCGAAAATAGTCATCGAACCAGAGCTGGTTGAAGACACGATAAACTATCGGGCCACTCATGATCTGATCTGCAAGTTCATGGGCATTCGACCCACCCTGCACTTTTTGCACTCCTGGGTGAGACAAAACTGGGAACCTATCGGTGAGTACTCCTTATGGCCCATTAGCAATGGGTATTTTATTATTAGTTTTTCTTCCTTAATGGATAGAAACAGAGCATTTGAATCAGAGAAGAGGAGCCATGGCCCGGCAGGGTTATTTGTCCAGCCGTGGAGAGCGGGTTTCGACCCCCGCATTGAGCCCACGGTTGTCCCGGTTTGGATCCGGCTGTATGCTCTCCCGATGGAGTTTTGGGGTGAGCAGATTCTTGAATTGATAGGCAACTCTCTAGGTAGATTTTTGGGAGTATCTAAGGATACCATTGAAGGAAATACTGCTGTTTATGCAAGAATTTGTGTAGAATTGGATATTAGTCAACCGCTACCAGCTGAGATGGAATTGGAGTTAGCAGGACACTCCTGGATACAGCAGTTAGACTATGAAGCCCTACCTTTCCGATGTAGAGTCTGTCATTTGCATGGCCATTTGGCAAGGTTCTATCCAAATATCTTGAGCACCAAAGCGGATGCTCCACAGGGAATGTCAAATCGCTCCCGAGGAGGTAAGTCCACTTCGGTCAAGGAACCACCTATCATTCCCCCGAGTTTTGAGGGCCAGAACGATGGCTTTGAACAGCAGAAGAGAAGAAGAAACAAAAAGAGAAATGGTAAGGAGCAAGCTCTTCCCAAGCCAACCAACCGGTATGAAATCTTTAAATCTCTTGTGGATCAAGAAGACCAACCTATGGAAGGAGCAGATGGGATCCTTGAGGATAATATCATCCTTTCTCATGCTCCTCCTTCAGCAACCCCTGTCCTTGAACAGGTGATTGACTCCTCTGAGACTTTGCAGCAAGAAAACCCCGGGACTCTGGTAATCCACTCCCCAGTTCAGCCCGTTATTAAAGATGTTACCATGGGAATTGCAGAAAAGCTCAGAGAAAGACCAGCTCTTGGAATTTCCCAGGTGGAGAAGAGGTCGAAAAATAGTAATTCCCAAGGGGTGGGCAGGAAATCCAATAAGGATCTAATTGCAGTGCAAGGGGATAAGCTAATCAATGGAGGATTGGCGAGAACAATTGATTCGTATTGCTCCCAAGGTTTCCAATGATTATTCAATCTTGGAATGTGAGGGGTTTAAACAGTAGAACCCATCAATCTGCTGTTCAAAGACTTTTAGAAAGAAGTAAAACAGACTTTCTGCTCATTCAGGAGACAAAAATGTCATTAGACCTTATGAGTAAAACTGTCAGCCGAATCTGGAGGGGTGCTGGCCATATGGCAGTGGCTGCTCTTGGTGCCTCGGGAGGGATTGCTACTCTTTGGAATCCTTTGGCGTGGATAGCAATAGAACATATAGCCTGGAGAGGGGTCCTAACATCTCTTTTTAAGAATATAGTTACAGCTGAACAAGTCTTAATTACAAATTTCTATGGGGCTCAGAACACCGATGGTCAGCGGTTTCAATGGAAAGTTGTTCAAAACATGAGGTCCTCCCGGGAAGATTTTGATTGGATTATTGCTGGGGACTTCAATGCTAAATTATCCGCTAGAGATCAGGAAGGTGGCATCCCTGTTCTGGATACAGGGGACAGGTTGTTTATTGCCCAAGTCCAGGCCTTCAACCTTGTTGATATCAAAGGCCCTGGTACAAACTTTACCTGGACTAATAAGAGAAGAGAGCCATACAGTAGGAGGGTTAAGCTTGACAGGTTTTTGGTCTCGGAGGAAGCTTATGTTAGATGGAATATCAAATTCCAGATTTTGGAGGGCCCAGTCTCCGATCACTCTCCCATTTTGCTGGAGGGAGGGACTATGTCAGGGAAGTATTACAAACCTTTTAAATTTGAAAATTTTTGGTTGCAAAAAGAGGACCTACGAAGGAAAATTCCACAGTGGTGGGAAGAAGGTCGTCTCCCTTTTGGAACAACTATGTTCAAATTTCATAAACAACTTCTCTTTGTTAAGAGTAAACTAAAACAGTGGAAGCAGACTAACAAATCTGATTTCCGGCTCCAACGGGCTCCCTTGTTTGGACGAGATGGAATGAGGTGCAAAAACAATTCAGAGAAGGAATTATTTATGAGCATCTTAAATTTGAGGATGACGCTTTACGCAAAGCGGTTGAGGACATTGATAATCAAGAAGAGATCTACTGGAGACAGAGAGCAAGAAATACTTGGCTATTAGAAGGAGACAGAAATACTAAATTTTTCCATCGCTCTGCCTGTGCTAGAAGGCAATTGAATAACATGGAGTTCCTTCAAGATGAGATTGGAAACTCTTTTGACACTCTCCCTGATATGCATTCCCTCTCTATGGAGTACTTCTCAAACCTCTTCAAGGAAAGTATGCAGCATGATGAGGAAGCCCAAAATGAAGTTATTGAGGGAATTCCCTCTATTATTTCTCATGAAGAGAATCAGGCCCTTCTTAAGCCCATTGATCGTGATGAACTCAAGAAGGTGGTCTTTGGGATGTGCACTGGAAAATCGCCTGGTCCGGACGGTTTCCCTATTGAGTTCTTTCAGGCCTTCTGGGATTTCTTGGAGGAGGATGTGTTGGCTGTCATTGAGGAATCCCGAATTAACAAAAGAATGCTCAGGGCTCTTAATCACACCTTTATCACTTTAATTCCTAAAGGAGAGGGGGGGGCTCACATTTCCGATTTCAGACCTATTGCATTATGTAATGTGATCTACAAAATTATCACTAAAATTATGGCTGAAAGACTAAAACCCCTTCTTCAGAATATAATTTCCCCTGAGCAAGGGGGTTTTGTTGAAGGAAGACAGATCTTGGATGGAGTGATCTTGGCTCAGGAGGCTATCCATTCTATGCATAATTCAGGTAACAAGGGAATGTTCATCAAACTGGATATGTCTAAGGCTTATGACAGAGTAGAGTGGGGCTTCTTGGTCAAGATGTTGGCAGCCTTTGGTTTTTCTCAGGACTGGATTGCCCGGGTCATGAGTTGTATCTCTACGCCTTCCTACTCTGTTTTAATTAAGGGGCTTCCCTCGCCACCTTTTGGAGCCTCTCGGGGTCTTCGTCAAGGAGATCCCTGCTCTCCATATCTCTTTCTCATCTTGGCTGAAGGTTTAGGCAGACTCCCTCCTGAGAAGAAGACGTCAAGGACAGATTACAGGAATTAAAATCGGGGCTGAAGTTTTGACTCATTTACAGTTTGTGGATGATACGGGCTTGGTGGGAGTTGCCAGCCTCAGGGAAGCAAGAGGAATCAAAGATTCTCTTAACGTCTACCTCCGGGCTTCTAATCAAGTCATCAATGAATCAAAATCAAAAGTGGTCTTCTTCAACCTTGATCAAAGGTCACAAGAGAGAGTTATGGAGATCCTGGGTTTCACTAGGACCTCCCTTCTCGTTGTTTATTTGGGGGTTCCTCTGCATTGCAAAAAACTGAAAGCTGATTTCTGGAAGGACCTTTTGGATGGCATCAAAGAGAGAATGAATCACTGGTCTCATAGATGGTTAAGCTATGGGGGCCGACTAACTTTCCTGAAGTCTGTTATTCAGGCCCTGCCTATTTACAAATTCTCTATTCTGGCCGCCCCTCCTTCAATTTGGAAAGAGTTGGACAAAGCGGCTAGAAGTTTTCTCTGGGAAGGTGCCAATGGAGAGAGGAAATGGGCCTTGGTTGGTTGGGATAAGGTCACCCAGCCCAAGGAAAAAGGTGGGCTGGGCTTAAGAAGCTCCAAGTTTAACAATCGGGCCCTGGCTGGGAAATTGTATTGGAGGTGGATTTCCCAGCCTTCGTCCCTCTGCAGCAGAATCCTTTCTAGTAAATACTTGGGTCTTGTTCATCCCAACGACTTGGGCCACTATCCTTTGGAGGGTAATGGATCTCTTGTGTGGCAGTCGCTCAAGCTTGGATCTCGCATTATCAAAGATCAATTGTTCTAGAAAGTTGGGAGAGGGGAGAAGGCCCGGTTTTGGACTGACTCTTGGGATCAGCATCCTCCTATCCTTGCTGTGTTTCCTGATTTGCATCCGTTAAAATCAGCTCTTGAAGATAAGGGTTGGATTAATATTGAGAGCTACTTCAATACCAGCCAATTGGGGGAGTATAAGGTTCAAAAGTTTAAGCGGCTGGGTGAATGGCCTATTCCAATCCCTCCGGAGCAGGCTCCAACTCTGGAAAAACTTTTGGCAGAAAGGTTTCTTATTGGGAGAGATGAGGAGGATGAGCTTGCTTGGGGCTTTGGGAACCTTGGGGTTTATTCTGTGAAGGAGGGCTATGCTTCGATCCTTCCTGAGCCCCCCCACACTCTTTTCCTGTTCATGAATGGAGGAAGATATGGCATCCCAAGGGCTGGTCGAAAGTGAACTTCTTTGCCTGGCAGTTGATGCATAATGGTATCTTGACCTTTGACAACCTCAGAATTAGAGGCATCATTGGCCCTTCCCAGTGTGTTTTGTGTTATAGGAATGAGGAAACTGCGGATCATCTTCTGTTTGATTGTCCTTTCACACAGCAGATTTGGCACCGTTGGTTCTCCCACTTTAAACTTCAGGCGCTTGGTGACTTGTCCCGGACCAATTTATGGGAAAGCTGGAAGAGAGGCAGATTTATATCTAAAGCTCTTCGTACTGGCTGGGAGCTCGGTTTCCTTTTTATTTGGTGGCAGGTTTGGTTGGAAAGAAATGCTCGTATTTTTCGTGAAACCTTCTCTTCGGTGGATGGGATCTGGCAGGTCATCTGGAGCAAAGTTGTGGAAACCGTTGCCATCTATGCTGAGGAGGAAAATCAGCCAGCTTCTAAGCCTTTGAAAGGGAGAGTTGCTGATCTTGAGAGACAGGTAAGAAGTTGTTGGAAACCTCCCCCAGAAGGCTGGGTCAAAATCAATACTGATGGAGCTACAAAAGGTAATCCGGGTAATGCTGGTAGTGGAGTTATCTGTCGTGATCATGCTGGGACTGTGCTCTATTGGGAATTGCAAGGTCTGGGATATGCCACAAACAATGAAGCTGAGGCCTTTGCTATTAAATCTGCCTCCATCTGGGCCGTCAAACATGGTCACAGAAAGATAATCATTGAGTCTGATTCCCAAATCCTGGTTGGTGCTCTTGATTGCTTGAGGAACTTTGCCTTAAAAGCTTGGAGGCTTCGGATTTTGGTTTCCCAAATTTTAGAGCTTTGGAAGGAAGTTGAGGATGTGATACCTGTTTATGCTAGTAGATCTCTCAATAAAGCGGCTGATTTCCTTGCTAAGATGGGTGCTGAGAGAGAGGTTGGGATTCATCTGCATAGCAATATGTCTGTGGAGGATGCCGAGATCAGACAAGGCCTTGAACAATTTCTGAAATAATGTGCAAAGTTTTTTTTGCTAAGGGTCATTTTTGTCGCGATATCGCGACATGTAGTGCTGTCGCGGCCTTTGCTTGGTTGCTGTCGCGATATCGCGACAGGTTGAGCCTCCGCGGCCTCTGGCGGGTTCGTACGTCCGCGATATCGCGACATGTCGCGTTATCGCGGGTCGCGATTCCGTGACATGTCGCGATATCGCGACACGCGATTCCGCGACATGTCGCGATTTCGAGACAGGTCCCGCTTTCTTGGTCCGATTGGTGTTCTTGCCGCGCTCTCGTTCCCTTCATGAAGTTGAAAAGCAAAGTAAATATTCCGTCGCGTTTTCGTGACAAGTTTGAGATTTGGAAGCTGCATGGTTTTCCTGTCGCGATTTCGTGACACGTTTGGCACTTAGGCGGCCGGGTGGAAAATTGTCGCGATATCGCGACCTGTAGCGCTGTCGCGGCAACGAGTAGGTTTTTGTCGCGATTTCGCGACAGGTTGTGCCTTCCTGGCCTCTGGCAAATTTCTTGTGCGATATCGCGCCATGTTGCGCTGTCGTGGCTTTTGATGGGCTTTGCTAGCGATATTGTGTCTCTCTTGAAGATGCTGCTCAAAGGTGGTATTGTGCCGCGTTTTCGCAACAGGTTGACTAATTGGATGCAGCTTGGCTTTTTTGTCACGATTTCGCGGCATGTTGGGCTCTTTTGCGACTGGCTGGTTTTTTTCGCGATATCGCGACCCTTTTGCGGCATGACTGTTGTTTAGTGTTTTCGTCGCGTTTTCGCGACGCTTTCTGCGGTTGGCTGTTGAGGGCCCTTCCTGTCGCGATTTCGTGACATGTCGCGTTATCGCGACTGTTGGCGCCGAAGTGGCCGTGACGGGTTTGCCTGTCGCGATTTCGTGACATGTCGCGTTTTCGCGACATGTCGCCTTTTCGCGCCGTCCGTTCTTTGTGCCTTGTGGCTGCTAGTGTTGCCTTTGTGCGCTTACCTTGTTGTGTTGCTCTTGGCTCTGGCTCGGGATGTGTTTTCTCCCGCTTGTATCTGGTTTTTGTTTTAATACAAGTTTTCATTTTTTCAAAAAAAAAATAAAAATAAAAATAAATTATAATAGTTTATATTATTATAATTATTATTTTTTAAGTAATACTTCTTATTATGTATATTATTATTTTTTATTTGTTATATAATTTTTTTAATGAGTTATATTAGTGGTATTACAATAAAGTTTAGATATTATCCATGTATAATTTAAGATTGGGTCTCCTCCTTGAAATGTTAAGGAATCTAAATACCACTTATTTTTTTGTTATATAAGATTGAGATTAGCTTTGTATATATTGTATGATAATTAAAAATTGATATCATAATAGTTTAATTATTATGTATGTATTGCTTGGCAAGATTTAAATTTTGATGTTTTTTATGTTGAAAATTTTAAAAAATTAAATTAATGTCATTTGATCCTAATAATTTATATTATTTAATAAAATTAATTTTGTAATATAATTTAACATTCAAATATACTATTGTTAAAAAAAAATCATTTGTTTATTAATTATTGATTAAAGTTCTCATCTTTAAAATCAAAACATTAAGAGTCTAAATTTTATATTTTTAAATATTTTTTTATAAAAACCATAAATTTATTACTTATATTATTTATTTAAAAAAGCAACTAAGAAAAAAATAATAGAATAGTAACCTTTTAGCTTTTACTTGATCTTCTCTATGAGGGATATCGTAGTGGTATGTCTTTGGTTTTTATCGAGAAGACCTAAGTTCAAAACCCCATACAAGGGGACCAAGGCCCCTTTCAAAAACCCATGCTTTACCCTAAATTTTTGTCTTGTGAAGGATATTGTAGTGGTATGTCTTTGGGTTTTTATCTAAAAATTCCAATTTCAAACCCTGCTATAAGGGGATCGATACTTCTTTCAAAAACCCGTGCTTTAACCTAAAAAAAATTAACTCTAAAGGGATAGGCTGATTAGTTGTGGTGGTATGTCTTTAGGTTTTTATCCAAGAAACTTAAGTTCAAACTATGATACAAGGGAACCGAAACCCCATTCACAAACATGTGCTTTACTGTTAAAAAAAAACTTTTGCTTAGTTCATATAGGATGTTGTTTATCTAATTTTAGTTAGCAAAGTATAATGTACAACCTACAAATTTTGTACCTCGTATTTAGAGCTCTAAATTCCTCTTAGGTAAGTGAAAGGACCGCTTTCAAAAACATGTGTTTTACCCTTAATAAAAACTTTTACTTAGTTCCTGGAGGATGTTATTTATCTAATATATGGTTATTCAATCATATTTTAATTAGGGCAAAGTATGGTATACAACCTACAAATTTTGGACCTCGTATTTAGAGTTCTAAAGTCCTCTTAGGTAAAGAGAAGGGATCCCTTCCAAAAACATGTACTTTACTCCTTTTTAAAAAAAAAAAAAAAAAAAATTCTTAATTTACAAAGGATGTTGTTTATGTAATATATGATTATCCAACCATACTTCAGTTAGTTGACGAAGTATGGTGTACAACCTGCAAATTGGACCTCGTAATTAGAGTTTTACAATCCTCTTAGGTAAAGGGAAGGAGAAAAAAAAAACAAAGTCTATTTTTTTATTTTTTTATTTGACCTTGCAATCCACTATTCTTAGGTAAAGGGAAGGGATCCTAGGTAAAGGGAAAGGATCCCTTTCAAAAACATGTACTTTACCCCTTTTTAAAAAAACAAAAAAATTCTTAGTTTACAGAGGATGTTGTTTATGTAATATATGATTATCCAACCATACTGCAGTTAGTTGATGAAGTATGGTGTACAACCTGCAAATTATAGACCTCGTATTTAGAGTTTTACAATCCTCTTAGGTAAAGGGAAGGAGAAAAAAAAAACAAAGTTTATTATTTTATTTTTTTATTTGACCTTGAGATCCACCAACGCATAGGGTTGAGCATTCCCATCCCAACCATAACTTCTTGTAAGGTTGAGAGCTAAACTTATCAACAGAGGATTAACACACAACCACACAATGTGGTTTGAACCTTAAACCTTCTAAAAAAGAGCCAAACCCCTAACCATTGCGTTGTAGTTTGTTACTTGTTCATCAAATAATATTATTATTATTTTAATGGATTATATGGGATTGAAGGGGCTCCACCCGTATTACATCATCACCACATAGTGGTATTATAACAAATCTTGGATATTATTCATGTGTCGTTTCACAATATTGGAACCTAGATCTTCTCCTTAAAATGTTAAGAAATTTAACAGATGGAAATAATACCACTTGATTTTTAATGAGTTTACGCATAAAACGCATGTTTTTCTGAGGGGTCATAATCCCCTCATATTCATATTGTATGGGGTTTAAACCTTTAAAGTCAAAGGTCAAAATCCTTATCACTTTACAATTATATCAAATAATATTAATTCAAAATTTTCAATGATTAAGAGATCTATATTCTCATCTTGCCTTATATAATAATTAAATTATAAAAATAACTAATTAAAAAATAGCTATTAAAAACTCTTTAGTCTTCATTGGTAAGGACCATAATGAATCACTTGAGGAGACACTGACATTTTTGTCAAAAGCTCCGTCACACTAAAAAGTAGTGTCAAACATGTGATGAATCTCAAATTACCTGTCAATTACGTTACCCCGTACAATCCCATCCATGTCCGTATAAGCAATCCTTCAATGAACTTGGTAACTTAGCTTCGAAGATTTCATTTGTTTTATATATAATGATAGTTTTTAATTTTTTATTAATAATTGATGAAATATTTAATCTTTAAAATAAAAATAATTTATATTATTATTTTTAATTGATTATTTTTATTTATATTTGTATTATAATAATTTAAATGAATTTAAAAATAAAAATTTTAAAACCTTTAATAATCAAAAATTCAAATTTTATATATTATTAATTAAAGTATGATTATTATATTAAATAAACATAACTTTCACTCAAATAATTTCATAATACTTACAACCTTAAATAATTCTATATAACCTATATATCACGTGGACAATAAAAACTTGAAAAATAACTATTAAAACTCTTTAATCTTTATTGGTAACTATCATCCGATTCTTTATTGATAATGACCGTAATGAAGGACGCTTTGAAATTTGTGTTGAAAGCTCCCTCACAGTAAAAAGGAGCGCCAAACATGTGATCAATCTCAAATTGCCCGTCAATTACTTTATCCCGTACAATCCCATCCATGGCCGTATAAACAATCCTCCAATGAACTTGGTAACTTAGCTTCTAAGAAAACAATCTATCTATTTGTATACGCCAAAACCTCACTGTGAGAAAATACTTTTTATATGGTGATGAAATTAGTTGTCAAGATTTTGATTTTTTTTTGGAACCGTTCATGTTTCAAACTTTATTTAATATAATTTACATAAACCTTTATAAACTCATAAAAAGTTTATTAAAAATTATTAAGTTAAAATTAATTTAAATTTTAAATAAAATAATTAAAAATAATAATAAATAAAAATAATGGTTTTATTTTATAATTAATAATAAAATATTTTATATTAAGTATTGAGTTAAAACTAATTTTAATTTTATGTGAAATAATTAACAAGTTAATAAATAAAAATAATGGTTTTATTTTATTATTAATAATAAAATATTTTATATTAAATATAGTTAGGTTAATTGAATAATTTTTAAGAATTAAATTTGAATGTTATTAAATGATACATCATTATGTGTTTGTTGTAGGGGTTTATCGCACTACTCATAAAAAGATGATGGTCCTCGAGGATAGCACAACGGTTCGGCCTTTGGCTCTTTTTCGAGAGGTCCAAGGTTCAAGTCGTGGTGTGGGTGAGTGTGTGAGGGGATGGTGTTTGTAAGGTTGTGTGTTTGCCCCTATTGATAAGTTCAATTCTCACCCTTATCAAATGTTATGATTGGGATGGGGATGCCTAGCCCTAAACGTCAGTCGTAAGGGTTTGTCACACTAACCTCAATAAAAAATGATACATCATAATACTACATGGTCATGATGTAGTACAAATGGCCCTCTTTCAATCTCGTTAAATATATATATTTATAAATATTAAAAATAAATAAAAAATATTAGGAAGAAAGAGTGGGTTTCTCACATTAACCTCAATAAAAAATGATACATCATAATACTACATGGTCATGATGTAGTACAAATGGCCCCCTTTCAATCTCATTAAAAATAAATAAAAAATATTAGGAAGAAAGAGTTTTTTTTTTCTAGAGAAAAATGAGTTGTATATAAAAAATATTAGGAAGAAAGAGTTTTATTTTTTTTGCTAGAGAAAAAGGGGTTGTATCCTAGTCCTCCATCCTTGACAAGTCACAACTATCTCCTTTAGAGCTTGAGAGTTTATAAACAAATTCAATTCTCATCTCCATTGATTTGCTATAACTAGATACCTACATCTTTTTTCATAAAAAATTTAAATTATTGATTTTCATTTTCTGAATATTCTTCAATTCTCTTTGCAAATACAAATATTTTAAAATTCAACATCCTTCTTCTTGATGTTTTTTTGCAACAACTTTTACAATACCAAAACTCTACCTCTACTGTCTACACATTGCATTTTAGTAGAGTAATATTTTCAAAACTTCGTGTTATCATAGTCCACTTTACTAGATCTAGATTGTTAGTTTTCTTCCTAAAGCATAAGTGCAACAACAAAAACATCACACTATCATAGTCCACTTTACTAGATTTGTATTGCTAGTTTTCTTCTCGAAGCATAAGTGCAACAACAAAAATTCTAATAAGTAGATTTTTTTAAAACACCTTAATGTTATAAAATACAACAAATATTACCAATGAAAACATTAAAGTAAATCTTAATCATTACTTGATTCAGATAGCCAATATTTTCTTGTCAGCTTTAGTTAAACTTACTACTTCATCTAATTATGGAAGAGAGAATTTAACTTCATGATCCTCTTTTAAAACCCCTCTATTGGCTAGCTTATCTCCACATTTGTTCTCTTCCCTTAACATATGTGTAAACCTGATTTCTTCAAACTCTATAGCAAGGTCTTATATATTCCATAGAGCCTTTGCTTTCCTTAAAATCACATTTAGTAGTGTTAGTGAATCACCTCCCATCCATACTCTATTCCATTTCATCTGTCTACATATTTTTAACCCTTTCAAATCTGTCCAATCTTCAACTTCATTATTTGTGTTAAATCCACTATTGAAAGCATAAAGAGATAAAATCTTATCCCTGTTATTTCTAATTATTCCTCCTTCTACTAGTCTTATATTTCCTTTAGATGCTCCATCAAACTTCAATTTGACCAACTCCATTTCTAGTGGTTTCTAATTTATATTATTTTTCTTTCTTTTGTACCCAATATCATAATTCCACTTGATGACTTGAATCCATCTATCAAGGCTCTCTACTTCAAGATTGAAGAGAAATAAAAATCCCAAATAAACTAATTCAGAAAAGCAATAATAATAGAATCAAAAGAAGAATATGCAAACTCACACAATACACAATATTTATCGTGAAAACCCTCAATCGGGAAAAACTAGCACAATATTATCTTATTATTGCATTAACTTGATCATCTCCAATACAATAATATTCTTCTTTTGTCTCCCTCAAACCCTAATGCAAGTGTGATATATATAACAAAGGCACATGCACTGATTTTACAATATCATGGACGAAAAAGCATGTGTTCAAATATAGTAACCCTAAAAGCCCATATGGGTCTAAAAATAACTTAAACCCTAAAAATTTTGGTTGAGGGTTGCCACACTCGGACACCTGCTTTTCGAAGGGCTACCACCCCCAAACCCCGACGAGTATAGGTACAGAGTGCCCATTACCTTTTAGTGTTAACCCCACCAAAATAACATGGAAAATATTCAACATATTTTCAACATTCTTCCACTTGTTGAATACTTTCCATAGGGGCTAACAACTGCCATTGTCAACTATCAAGGACAACCATGCCCATAGATCTTCTACACTAAGAAATTTTTTGAGCAGGTACAACCTTTGTTAACGAATAACAATATTCTTCTATGTATCAACTTTCTCCAATATCACTCAGTTCTCTTCAACCATCTCTCTCACAAAATAGTACTTTATATCAATATGTTTTGATCGATCATGAAAACCAGGATTGTTTGCCAGAAATATTACACTCTAACTATCAATATTAATTCTTACAACCTTCTGTTTAATGCCAACTATTGAACATAACCTTTGTAGCCACACTGCTTATTTACTGGCATGAGTTGTTGTAATATACTCTACTTTTGAAGTGGATAAAGCAACAACTGATTGCTTTCGACTCATCCAACTTACTGCCCCTCCAAACAGCCTGAACACATAAGCACTTGTGGATCTTCTCTTATCAAGATCTCTAGACCAGTCAGCATCCACAAACCCTTATAGATTTACAATATCATTATCTAAATATTTTCTTTCATAATAGATAACATAATTTGTAGTTCCATGCAAGAAAGTTAGATCCTATTCACAACAATCCAGTGTTCCTTTCCTGGATTTGACATATATCTGCTAACTACTCCCACTGCATGTGCAATATCAGGTCTAGTATAAACTATTTCATACATCATACTGCCCACAATACTAGCATAAGGAACATGATGTATTTCTTCACTTTTCTCATCTGTTTTAGGACATTGTTCAGCAGATAACTTTTGACCAATCGAGTACTGAGTACATACCGGTTTACAATCATGCATCTTAAACTTTTGTAGTATCAATCAACATATTTCATTTTATTTAACCACAAATTTCTATTTTCATGATCCCTTATTATTTCCATACCCAAAAAAAAATTTGTAGCACCCAAATCCTTTATGTCAAACTCAAAAGATAACTAATATTTTAGTAACTTTATCATCTCTTTATTGTTACCAATTAATAACATGTCATCCACATACAATACAATGATAACAAAAAGTTTACCTTCCTTTTTGAAATATACACATGGATCTGCTTTACTTTTTCTAAGCTCAAGTGTCAAGACAAACCTATCATATTTTTGGTTCCACATCCTTGGAGACTACTTCAACCCATAAAGAGACTTCTTCATCTTGCATACCAGGTCCTCCTTACCTTTTACCTTAAATCATTATGGTTGTGACATATATATCTTCATCAAGTTCACCATGTAGAAAGGTTTTATTTACATCCATCTGTTCTATTTCAAAATTAAAAACAACAAAAATAGCCAACATAAATCTAATTAAAGTTGAAGAACACAAGATTATACTGAGAGGGGGGGTGAACAGTATAGCGCCCACTTTCTAATTTCTTTCCAAACCAATATCAATTAGTGTCCTCAATTGCAATAACCAAATATAGCAGTGCGCATTAATAACATAGATAACAATAGTAAGCAAGTGCACAACTCTCCACACACAATTGAGACACAAGATTTAACGTGGTTCCCCCAATGTGGGGTAGTCCACAAGATAATATCCTTATAATATTTTACAAAGAAATAGGTATCCTTATCCCAATACAAATGATTACTTTGATCTACTCAAAGCTAGGCTATCCTAATATGCTTAGGTGGGCTCCATTGATATGCTTAGCTAGGCTCTCCACTAATCTTCTCAGCTAGGCTATCCACTGATCTGCTCAGCTAGGCTATCCACTGATCTGCTCAGCTAGGCTCTCCATTGATCTGCTTAGCTAGGCTCTCCATTGATATGCTCAGCTAGGCTATCCATTGATCTACTCAGCTAGGCTATCCATTGATCTACTCAGCTAGGCTCTCCACTGATCTGCTCTACTAGGCTATCCACTGATCTGCTCAGCTAGGCTATCCATTGATCTACTCAATTAGGCTATCCACTGATCTGCTCAGCTAGGCTATCCACTAATATGCTTAGCTAGTAAATTGGTGTTGATGTATTTTCTATTTTTGTCCTATCTCTTTTACTGCTCACAAATCTACCTCAATACCTTCTCACAAGGCTCAAATAATCTTGCTCAAATTTTGTCCCAAATATGTTCTCAAAGCCTTCATAAAAGACTCAAACAATCCTACACAAATACCGTCCCAAATCTATCCTCAAAGCCTTCATAAAAGTCTCAAACAATCCTGCTCAAATGTTGTCCCAAATCTATCCATAAATCTATCCCAAAAACCTTCCCAAAGGCTCAACCAATCATGCACAAAATTTGTCTCAAATCTGTCCAAAAATTCTATCCCAAAAGCCTTCCCAAAGGCTCAACCAATCATGCACAAAATTTGTCTCAAATCTATCTAGAAATTTTGTCCCAAAAGCCTTCCCAAAGGCTCAACCAATCATGCACAAAAGTTGTCTCAAATCTGTCTAGAAATTTTATCCCAAAAGCCATCCCAAAGGCTCAACCAATCATGCACAAAAATTGTCTCAAATTTGTCCAAAAATTATGTTCCAAAAGTCTTCCTAAAGGCTCAACAAATGAATCTCAAGTAGCACTCAAATCTCAACCACAAATCAACGAAGGCAAGCCTCAATGATGAACTCAATAATAGATAGCAAATGAATAATGACAGTACTCAACAATGTGCTCAACAATGAATGGCAAATGTACTATTCAATGGATGAAAATAATGATCCACAATAATCTCAACAATGTATGACAAATGATCTCTCAAATGGATGACAACAATGCTCAACAAGGTACTCTCAAATGGATGACAACAATGCTCAACAAGGTACTCTCAAATTGATGACAAATGATCTCTCAAATGGAAACCTCTCCAAGCAATAAAAATGAGGACTTCAACCAACCAAGGACAATCTCCACAAGTTATAGCAATAGGTTCTCAATAATATCTTCCTCATGCAATGTCAATAAGCTCTCAAGAAACAAGCACAACTCCCTCAAGAAAAGAGCTCTCAAATAGCCAAAAATGATCTCCTCAAATGAAAGATAAATGTATCCACAAGTGACTAGAAAATGATCTCCTCAATGGTCTCAAATAGTGGCAATGGACTTAACTAGTAACCAACAATAATATTCTCAAAGCAATAGCAAAAACCTCCTCAATAATGGCAATACTCTCAATGAACTCCACTAAAGCAATCATGGAACTCAAGCATCAATTTTGTCCATAAAATTTATTTTCTAATCCATCCACTTCCTCTCAATAGCCCAGGCACATAATCAAGCAATTTGTCTTCAACTTCAAACCCTAATTCATGTGCATGTCTTCTAACTCAAGGTAGCAATTAACTAGGTCTCAAGTTCCTATTTTAATTACATGATTAAATCATGCACTAGGACATATAACAAGTTCAACACTTTTCAACCTTATGACTCCCTAATTTCATTAACATATACAACAAACACCTATGCTTTTATTTTTAATTCCACACCTTATAAATCCACAAGTACACACAACAATTTAAATTATCTAATTCAACACCTTATAACTCCCTAAATACACACATCAATCACAAATAATATCTCAACACTTTATTTCTCCCTAAGCACACACAACAATCATTTATTTCCAAAAAATACCTTATGACTCCCTAGTTATGGCAGAAATCATTTTAATGCACCAAAAATTTGGTAATAATAAATATTACCATGTGCTAGAGATAAATACATTTTTACAAAAATTGTAGCCTTCGTAACCTTCGAAATCATTAATGCCTTTGCCAAAATTAATGCACCTTCAACACCTTCAAAATCGTTAATGCCTTGCCAAAACTCAATGTGCCTTGACACCTTCATGGGAGTCAAACTCCATTCCTCTCGCTTAGCGCTGTGAAGCGCTTACCACATGGGTGCTAGCCCAAGTTGGGATTTTAATCCCAAAAACCCAATTTTAACCTGCGCTCAAATCTGAAACTCGATTTTATTTTCTTAGAAAAACACTTTGCCCTTGGCGAGATTCGAACAACGAACCTACCTTGTACAAAGTTCATGTGCTACCAATTGTGCTATAGGCTCCTGCATGATGTCACTTTCCTGTGATGTTCACTTGACCTTGCTCTCAAATTGAAAGTTATTTATCCTTCTTTCTTCGTTGCTCCCATTTCAATGACTCTCTCTTATGCGCTATGTCAAGTCTACAATAATCAAATGTTTTTACCTTTTATTTATATGCACCTCCATGCCTTCGAATGATGTCGACGAATATTTATTTATCTCCCCAACCTTTGCACGTCGACGGATAATATAATACAACCTTAGACCTTAGAATTATTAAATAAAAATTTAATAATTCACCTTTTAACTTTGAATTGGGATATCTCCTTCATTCTTTTGAATTTCATCATGAAACATTTTGCACCTAGGTTTTATTGGAAAACCTTTTCATCCATCGTAATTTGGAGAAGTATTAGCATAGTGGTTTTAATGAAAACTCTTTTCGTTGGTTTTAATAAAAAACCCTTGCCATTGGTTTTAATAAAAACCTTTACCATTGGTTTTAATAAAAACCATTAATATAATATTTAAAAAATTAAATATTATATGCCTCTTATACCACAAAATCCTATATATATCCTTGCTCTCCAAAATATCAGAAATGATTATTTATGAAGTGATTTTGCCACCAAAATCCAATGTGATCCATGTGACATCAATGACAACACAAAATAACTCAAATTACCAACAATATCCCCCTTTGTCATTGATGACAACACCTTTAATGCAAATCACCACAATCACTGTAAAAGCCATTTATGAAAATCAAAGCTGCTCATCCTGACTCAATACTCTCTATGGAGGATGCTTACCCTATATCAATGTTCTCTTTGGAGGTTGCTCCCCCTATCTCAATGCTCTCTTTGGAGGCTGCTCCCCCTAACTCAATTCTCTCCCCCTACTCAAATCTCTTCCCCTTTGACATCAATGGCAAAATGGACACCTATGGAGCTAAAAGATATGACTCTTAAGCTTAGCCCCTCTACCACCTTCTCTCTTGAGGTGATTATATTTGGGGTGGGAGTACATTTAATCCCATATTACATTTTTCCTTTCCTTTGTCAACTTCCTTCACATCTTTCTGATATCCTTTTCTTGATGAGTTACTTGATCTTCTTTTATTGAACCTATTTGACCTTCTTGCCTTGAAACTGCTTGACCTTCTTGCCTTGAACCTATTTGGAATTGAGTTCTACACCATCTTGCAATATGCCCAAAGTTATTGCAATTAAAACACTTGATATTGTAGCCTTTGGATGGTTCCCATATTTTGAATTCTTTCTTGAAATCATTTCTATATGCATGCCTTTCCTGAAACCTGTATTGTGAAGCTCTATTTCCATAATCATTTTGACCATGACCTCTGAATTGTGTAGCTCTAAAACCAAAAACATGTTGCTCATTTTATTTGCATTGAGAAGCTCTATGACCAATCCTTTTGCATAAGAAACAATGTCCCTGAAAACCATATCTTCTTCCTTTGAATTTCCTTCTAGCAAAATCAAACTTCTTTGATACATAGACCCTGTAGTGTATAGCCCTGTATCCAAATACTTTACAAGAAAAACAATGTCCTTGAAAATCCATTTGTTCATGCCTTGGTTCCTCATACCTTTCTTTACCATTATTCTTGTGATCATATTTGATTTGTGCATTGTATTCTTGATCCTTATTTGTGGTATCTAAGTACTCTTCCTTACCTTCTTCCTTGCTTTCATATTTTAGAACTTCCTTTCCTTTTGAGTGTGATTCCCCAAACCTGAACTATGAGACCTTTGATGCTTTGGAACCTTCCTATTTTTTCTCTTCATTTGTGTCAAATAGTAAACTGGCATCCATCTCTATTGTCTCTGAAATACATGTTTCCTTATCATCACAAATGTCTTGACATTTTGATTCATGTGATGAATCAAACTTCTCAAGTATGGAACATCTTTCTTTCTTCTTCTTCAATTGCTCAGAAATAGTGACACCAAGCTCTTTTGTTTCTTGAAGCTCTTTTTCCAAACCTTGACTGTGTCGATTAAGCATTACTTTGACCTTTTCATTTTCATGAACCTTATTTTCAAGCCTTTTGATTTTCCTTTTCAATATCTTGATTTTATTTTATTGTTTTGTGGATTCCTCTTCTTCATCATCACTATCACTAGAACTACTGCTAGAACTATTGCTGGAACTGTTGCTTTCTTCTTTCATAAATAAAAATTTCTTATCACAATTTCTATAGTAGGTGTAGTCATCATCTAAATGCCCAAATTCTTTGCATATGAAGCATTTTAGTATTCCTAGACCCATCTTGTACTTGTTTTCTTGCTCAATGGTTATAGTGAGTTCTTCATGTCATTCTTCGATAGATGTGTCCTCTTCTTTAACTTCAATACCTAGGACTAGGTATTCTTGTCTTTCTTAACTTATTCCAAAGAATGTACAATCTTCTTCATCTTCACTGTCACTGAGATAATTATATTCTTCTATAGCAAACAAACTCTCTTGAATTCTTTGACTATGCCTATTTCCTTGATGTTTTATTTCATCTTCACTATCACTGAAGCCATTGCAATATCCTGATCTATGATATATTTGACCACACACAAAGCATTGTTCTCTTTCACCTTATATTCCTAGGAATATATGTTCTTCTTTTTCATCATCTGAGTGATCTCTATCACTATGATCTAAGCCATCATTTTCTTCCTCAATGTAGAAATTTTTCTTAGTCTTATGAAAACTTTTCTTCTTCTCATGCTTGCTTTGCTTGTACCTATCATATTTGTCATTCTTATGCTTTCCTTCTTCTTTTCTTCTGTGATCCAATTTTCATCATCACTATTTTCTTCATTTGGACACTTGTTTGCATAGTGACCATAATCACCACACTTGTAGCATTTGAATTTCTTCATATCCCTATAATTCCTTGAGTCCTTTTTTCTTTTGATGAATTTGGCTTCCTCATAATTATCTAAATATCTATCTGTCTCTGGATCTTTCCCTTTATTTCTCTCTAAATATTTGAATGCAATTTATTTCTTTCTAGCTTGATGCTTATCTATCCTCATTTCATAAGCTGTGAGAGTTCCTTGTAGTTCTTCCATCGTCAGCTTGTTGATATCCATTATTTCTTCTATCATTGAAACCTTTACATCATACTTCATGGGAAGTTATCTTAAAACCTTTTGAGTAACATTTGATTCTTTCATCTCAAATACTAGGCCTCTCATGGTGTTAGCAATCTCATCAACTTGAAGTAAAAACTTTGCAATATATTCAGAATCTTCTATTTTCAATTCCTCGAACCTTCTTCTATGATTTTGTAGTTTTGCCAACTTTACATTGGAATCTCCTTCATAGGTATTCCACAACTTGGTCCACATTTCATTAGCTAAATTACATACCATGACCTTTGCAAAATCTGTATCACGTAGCCCACTCAGAATGCAATTCATTGCCTTTGCATTGATATCAACCAATTTCCTTATAGTCTTATCTATCTCGGGATCGCCTTCAACCTTATACTATTTTGCAACCATTTACAACAAGCACCTATGCTTTTATTTTTAATTCCACACCTTATAACTCCACAAGTACACACAAAAATTTTAATTATTTAATTCAACACCTTATAACTCCCTAAGTACACACAACAATCACAAATAATATCTCAACACCTTATATCTCCCTAAGCACACACAACAATCATTTATTTCCAACAAATACCTTATGACTCCCTAGTTATGGCAGAAATGATTTTAATGCACCAAAACTTTGGTAATAACAAATATTACCATGCGTTGGAGATAAATACCTTTTTACAAAATTCATAGCCTTCACAACCTTCGAAATCATTAATGGCTTTGCCAAAATTAATGCACCTTCACCACATTCGAAATCATTAATGCCTTGCCAAAAATCAATGTGCCTTCACACCTTCATAGGAGTTGAACTTCGTTCCTCTCACTTAGCACTGTGAAGTGATTACCATGTGGGTGTAGCCCATGTTGGGATTTTAGTCCCAAACACCCAACTTTAACCTGTGCTCAATTATGAAACTTGATTTTACCTTCTTAGCAAAACACTTTGCCCTTGGTGGGATTCGAGCAACAAACCTACCTTGTGCAAAGTTTGTGCGCTACCAACTACGCTATAGGCTCCTGCGTGATGTCACTTTCTCATGCTGTTCACTTGACCTTGCTCTCAAATCAAAAGTTATTTATCATTCTTTATTCATTGCTCCCCTTTCGACAACTCTCTCTCATGCACTATGTCAAGTCTACAATAATCAAAGGTTTTTACCTTTTATTTATATGCACCTCCATGCCTTTGAATGATGTCGGTGAATATTTATTTATCTCCCCAAACTTTGCACATCGGCGGATAATATAATACAACATTAGACCTTAGAATTATTAAATAAAAATTTAATTCACCTTTTAACTTTGAATTGGGATATCTCCTTCATTATTTTTAATTTCATCATGAAACTCTTTGCACCTAGGTAATATTGGAAAACCTTTTCATCCATCATAATTTGGAGAAGTCTTAGCATAGTGGTTTTAATGAAAAACCGTTTCCAATGGTTTTAATGAAAACCCTTTCCGTTGGTTTTAATAAAAAACCCTTGTCGTTGGTTTTAATAAAAACCTTTACCATTGGTTTTAATAAAAACCATAATATAATATTTAAAAAATTAAATATTATATGCCTCTTGTGCCACAAAACCTTGTATATATCCTTGCTTTCCAAAATATCATAAATGATTATTTATTAAGTACTTTTGCCACCAAAACTCAATGTGATCCATGTGACATCAATGACAACACAAAATAACTCAAAATTTTGTCCATTAAATTTTTCAATCTCTATTCGTGTGTTTCCCATATTTCTCCTTTGCCTTGATCATTTCGCGTATGTCTCCCACTCAAGAATGAATTTATCACAGGGTTGAAACCCTTACTCCTCAAACAAATCTATTTATGGAGGAATTGGGAAAGAAGTAGGAGAATAACTTATTATATAGTGATAGAGTGTCAGTCATCTTGCAAAGAACTTAGCATTCCATTTATAGGACTAAACATATAGATACCAAGTACCATTTCATACGATCAGTTTTGGAAGATGGAAAACTAAAGTTGGAAAAGATACACACTAGCCAGAATCTTGCAGACATGTTAACAAAGATAGTAACCAAAGAGAAAATGAGTTCTTACTCAATTTTAATTGGTCTTCAAGCATGACAGTCAAGGTGAAAATTTTCCAGGTCCAAAGTTGAAGCATAGTCCAATAGGTGCAGTAACGGTGGAGTTACTGTGCTTAGTCTCTAAGTGGAAGATTGTTGGTTTTGGAGCCTGATTAATTTAGAGGTCTTGTTTTCATCTACACTTGGACCCACTCCACGAAAGGGGGTGTAGGGGAGAAATCCCACCTTACTATTGTCTTCCAGGGGGGTCTATGGGGGCGATGACATTTTATGTTTCCCCCCTAGCGGGGGTTTGGGGGTAGCGCCCCCAAAGTAAAAAATAGATATTTTTTCCCTTTGTAAATTGGACCATTTATTATTAGGTCATAGATTGAATGATGGATTTTAGACAGGTGTTTTTTCCTATATTGTACATCTATTTTATAAAGATATTTTTGCATGGCGGTTGAATAGGAGAGTATGCATATTGTAATTGATGATGATAGAGCAAAGAGGAAGTTACAACGGATCTACTGTAGATTGTATCTCTTAGTGTTTCTAGATAGAATAAAAATATCTAGTTATTTTCTCCATGGGCGCAACCCATATTGGGTGAACCACATAAATTTATGTCTCTTGTATTATTCTATTCTTCTGCATTTTATTTTTATATTTAATTATTGCTCGTGTTTTGTTATTATTCCTAACGTATACAAAAGAAGAGTAAAGGAAGATAAAAACCCCTTGAGAAGATAGTTCAACCAAACAATGTTATCACCTTGAAAAAAGTATAAAATTGACTCTAAACATTAAATTTGCCATGATAGTGAAGATGCTCCTAAACTACAAATTCACCATTGGACCATGAATTTGCATTGAAAACAAATTTTCCTCTACACTACAATTTCATCTCAACAATAAAATTCAATGTTGAATCGAAGAAATAGGGAAAAGCACCTCAGTATCATTACCATATTAAAACCTACAATGCAAAAATATCTACAAAATTCTAGCAACATTATGTCTAAATTATATTCTATTCTAGTATATATCTATCAATGTCTATGTAATTTTCCATGTAACCTCTTAGGGATCCCAAGGGTCTCCTCTTATGGAAGGTGCAAGAGATTTGGAACTATCATCAAGGGTGCTCACAAAGACTTGATATGTACAATTCAAGGGAGGTGAGTGACGGAGACCAGAAGAACGACACGTTACCAATTCCAAATTTTCATTTCAAAGCTTCATAAAATATTTACAGGCATTAAATAACACAGCCCGCAGGATTTACAATAGCCGACTTCGGCTCTGTTCTTCCACTGTACTACCTCCTCTGTTCTCCGGTCCACCTCCCCCTCAGTTTGAAATTTTGGGTTTTTATCGAGGCCCCGGCCCTCCCGGCAATCAATGCCTCCACCTACCAACCTTCCCGCTCGAATTTCCCTCCTGCTGAGTTTTTCAAATTTCTGTCATTAATGGCCATCTCCCGCTCTTCCAAGGAACAGGCATTAAAGGCCTGCCTCATCTGCCCCGTCGCTTTGGTCAGAATCGTCCTTCCGAGCCTCTGTCTAACCCATACTGTCCATGCTCTGTCACAACTATTTTTCGTAAAACGCATCCGAAAGATGGTTCTCTCCCTTTAATGCACGTGGCTGCAAATTTAAATTCAATGATACGTGGCCTCCATCTTCACTTGGATACACGTATTCTCCCACGTGCAAAATTTTCCATGCCTCCTCCTGGATGTAAAATATTTCAAACATGTGTCCTTCATAATTTTCAAGCTACACGTGGTTGTCCACGTGTCAATTTTTGACCTTGTCTGGCCGTTCGCCTCTAAGCTTGGTCTTGTCTTCTCATTGGCCGTGATATTGCGACATGTCGCGATATCATGACCCAAACACTGCCTTGACGCTGTCCATTTAAAACCATCGTGATATCGCGACATCGCGATATCGCGACCCAACCACCGCCATGCCTTGCTCTTTCAACATCATCACGATATCACGACGTCGCGATATCACGACGGAGATCACCCCTTGCCTTTGCTTCTCAACAACCATCGCGACATCACGACGTCGTGATATCATGACTTCGCGATATCGCGACGAAATCCTCCCTACGTTCCAACTGCAAACAAATGTTGCGATATCGCGACGTCGCGATATCGCGACAGAACTGGTCCCTGCCTTTGCCACCACTTCGAAGGTCACGATTTCGCGACCTCCCCCACTTTTGCCTTAGTTCTTCTACCAACTTCCCCTTCTACTTTGCAACATTTTTCCTCCTCCAAAAAGGAACCAAAACACATCAAAATACAAAAACTTAAAGAAAATTTAGAAGGATGCAAGATTACCGACACTGTTATCGGATGCTCCTGCATCAGACACCCGGGGTAACAAGAGAAGTGACCTTCACTTCTAGGTTGTTCGGTCCGCGTCCTTTGTAATATTTCCGAACACCCATCAACCTTTACAACCTGTTGAAGTTCCGTTTCCTGGTAAAAATTTTTGCCTTCTACCAGACAAATTCAGGCATTACTGCACACCTTCTCATCCTCCGTCGGCAATGGCTTCAACTTGTGCCGCACTCCATATTTCACCAAGGAGTAAGTGTTGGCACGACCATCATGCACTGCACTCCGATCAAATTGCCATGGCCTGCCCAACAGCAAATGGCAAGCATCCATGGGGAATACATCACACAGGACTTCATCCTGGTATCTCCCGATCTGGAACATGACTAAACACTGTTCCCGAACCCAAGCTCGATGGTCCTTTCGTAACCACGCAATCCGATACGGGTGTGGGTGCCTCCTTCTCTCCAACTGCAACTTAGTAACCATATCCTCGAAACTAAGTTGTCTGTACTTCCATTGTCGATGATCACATTGCAAACTTTGCCTGCACTCTTGCACCGGGTACAAAATAGGCTTCTCCTCTGTTCAGATTTGTCTTCTTCCACCAGCATGGTCCTCCTCACAATCATGGCTTCTCCCTTTTCAGCTTCTTCAGAATGTTCTGAATCAGCATCTTCAACTGCCACAACTGCTCTGGCGGGACCCATCGGTTTCTTGTTCGTCTTTTCTCGGTGTTGTGGACACTCAAATGCATGATGCCCTTCTTCACCACAGTGGAAACATGTTCCACGGAATACTCCCCTTTCATTCTCGCGTCCAGATCTACCCCTTCCTCTCGGGTAGTTATCATTCTGAACTTGCAGTTTTGGGTCTTCATATTCTTCTTTCTGACCTCGGCTGCCGCTCTCCTCTTCTTTCTTCTCTTCCTTTCCTTCTTTCTTTCCACCGTTCTTTCCTCCCGGTCATTTTACTTTTGGCTTGCTTTCAAACCTTCGGTTCAGCTTTTCTTCAACCTTCAAAGCAAATTGGTAAGCATCTTCAATGGTGCTTACCCGAACCAAACTCAACTCCTCCTGCACACTTGGTCTCAACCCATTAATGTAATGGGCCACTTTTTCCTTGCTTGCTTCCAAATGTCTGGTTTTGATGGAGATCTTGTAAAATTCCTTCGTGTATTCTTGAACTGTTCTGTTCATCTGCCTCAAACTCTGCATTTTACGTAACAGGTCCAATTCATAATCTACGGGGATAAACTGCCTTTTTAATTTCTCCACCATTCTGTCCCACCTGGTTATCCGCTCTTTTCCTCTTTGGTTCCTCTCCAACTGTACCCCCTTCCACCATATGCTAGCATGACCCTTCAGTCGGGTCTTAGAAAATCTGACCCGATTAGGGTCTTCAACCTCTTCGTATTCAAAATATTCTTCTAAATCATTCACCCAGTCTATCAACTCCTCTGGGTTCAAGTTCCCAGAATACGTAGGAACTTCTAACTTCGGCCTCTTCCCGATCTGGGATATGGCCTTGTACAATCTGGCCTGGGCCGGATCTACATCTTCTTCCTCTTCTTCAAACTCATTCTCCTCTTCCACTTCATCCTCACTGTTTGCATCCCTTCTCGGCTCACGTCCTCTACATAGCTCTTCTTACAGGGCCTGGACTTGCCGTTGCAATGCCCAAAAATCTTCTGCTGCCATGCCTCTTCCACCCATCGGGTTTCTTCTCAGAGGCATCTTCACCCAAACTCAAACCCTCCCACACGTCCTGGTAAAACTACCTCTCTCCTTCGGCGGTCTGTTGTACGCTCAGGAACTCCTGCTCTGATACCACTGACGGAGACCGGAAGAACGACACGTTACCAATTCCAAATTTTCATTTCAAAGCTTCATAAAATATTTACAGGCATCAAATAACACAGCCCGCAGGCTTTACAATAGCCGACTTCGGCTCTGTTCTTCCACTGTACTACCTCCTCTGTTCTCCGGTCCACCTCCCCCTCAGTTTGAAATTTTGGGTTTTTATCGAGGCCCCGACCCTCCCGAAAATCAATGCCTCCACCTACCAACCTTCCCGCTCGAATTTCCCTCCTACCGAGTTTTTCAAATTTCTGTCATTAATGGCCATCTCCCGCTCTTCCAAGGAACAGGCATTAAAGGCCTGCCTCATCTGCCCCATCGCTTTGGTCAGAATCGTCCTTCCGAGCCTCTGTCTAACCCATACTGTCCATGCTCTGTCACAGTTGTTTTTCGTAAAACGCATCCGAAAGATGGTTCTCTCCCTTTAATGCACGCGGCTGCAAATTTAAATTCAATGATACATGGCCTCCATATTCACTTGGATACACGTATTCTCTTACGTGCAAAATTTGCCATGCCTCCTCCTGGATGTAAAATATTTCAAACATGTGTCCTTCACAATTTTCAAGCTACACGTGGCTGTCCACGTGTCAATTTTTGACCTTGTCTGGCCGTCCGCCTCTAAGCTTGGTCTTGTCTTCTCATTGGCCGCGATATCGCGACATGTCACGATATCGCGACATGTCGCGATATCGTGACCCAAACACTGCCTTGACGCTGTCCATTTAAAACCGTCGTGATATCGCGACGTCGCGATATCGCGACCCAACCACCGTCGCGCCTTGCTCTTTCAACATCGTCGCGATATCGCGACGTCGCGATATCGCGACGGAGATCACCCCTTGCCTTTGCTTCTCAACAACCATCGCGACATCACGACGTCACGATATCGTGACAGAATCCTCCCTACGTTCCAACTGAAAACAAATGTTGTGATATCACGACGTCGCGATATCGCGACGTCGCGATATCACGACAGAACTGGTCCCTGCCTTTGCCACCACTTCGGAGGTCACGATTTCGCGACCTCCCCCACTTTTGCCTTAGTTCTTCTACCAACTTCCCCTTCTGCTTTGCGACATTTTTCCTCCTCCGAAAAGGAACCAAAACACATCAAAATACAAAAACTTAAAGAAAATTTAGAAGGATGCAAGATTACCGACACTGTTACCGGATGCTCCTGCATCAGTGAGTCACTTAGATCTATTCCTATTTAAAAATTGAGGTGTCTAGTTAATTGTATTTGATTATTAGTTGTAAGATTGGCTTGGATTGAGATATCTAATTAATTAGCTTGGATTAGTAGTTGCAGTATTTGCTTGGAGTCTAATTGGGGAGTTAACTACCTCTAATTAGTTGTTGCATGATTGGATTAGATGTGTTTGTTGAGTTAGCTACATCTAATTAGCAGTTGCAATAATATAATATAGAATCTAAGTTTATCAGATGTAGAGCAATGGAATTGGTAGTGAGAAGGAGTTGCACCAACAAAGTTTTATTAGTGGTTTTACAAATTCTCTATTGAACTTCAAATTCACTATAATATTAAATTTACACTAACTAAAAATTTGTTGAGTATAAATTTTTCATGTTTAGACTCATTGGAAATCTTGTTCTAAGAGATTTCCAACTATACAAATCTTGTGAAATTTAGAGTTGATTTGACCTAGTTTGGGGGAGGACAAATCTTTGTCTAATAAGGGTGGTCCTTTTAGGTTTTCCATATGACATATTCCCAATGCACATCATACACTATGTATGATGCCCCCAAAACTCTTCAATGTGTGAAGTTTTAACCAACCTCAAAATGGTGAGCTCACTTATAAGCTCATAGTACCTCATTTTAATCCATCTACCTCGGATTTTTTTTCTCTTTTTTTTAAAATGACTTCAATTAGAACTATTTAAGTCTAGTGGTTGTAGAATATTTGCATCTTGAACAATTAGATGTAAAAAAAACTTCTCTCCATGGGGATTTGGAGGAAGATATTTATTTGCAGCAGTTATAGGGGTATGAGGTCAAGGGGAAGGAGGAATTAGTATGCAGATTGAAAAATAACTTGTATGGCCTGAAGCAAGCTCCAAGGCAGTGGTATCTAAAATTTGATAGGTTTATGACAGAATAAGGATATAGTAGATGTTATTCTTACCACTGTGTTTATTTTAAGAGATTAGATAATGGTAACTATATTATCTTATTATTGTATATATATGACATGCTTTTTGGAGGGTCTAACATGCAATATATAAATGTACTCAAAAGAAAATTAGCAAATTCATTTGCAATGAAGGATTTGGATGCCTGCAAATCAAATCCTTGGTATGAGAATAATAAGATATAGGAAAAATCATAAATTAGCATTGTCTCAGGGTGAGTACATTGAGAAGGTGTTGAAAATATTTAATATGCAGGATGCAAAACCTATTAGTTCACCTTTGGCCAATAATTTCAAACTGACTAAAGAGATGTGTTCTAAGATACAAGAGGAGATATACTACGTGTCCATGTCGAGTTGTAATTTTACCCAATTGCAATATCACCCTCACAGTAAAGGTATTAAAATGAAAACCCTCTCTTGAAAAGGAATATGAAATTCCTCCAAGGTTCCTTTTAGCATAAACAAATATGTGTCTAACAATATATGCAAATTTGTAAGTTTGTATAAAATTAATCCTAAAAAACAGCTCACCGATTGCAAGTAAACTATTAACAAGGGGCCTGGTTTATGTGATTTTTGACATGTTTTTATTGTTCATTGATTAAAAGGGCTTGATTTCCCTTATATGCAGAAATAAATGATGAATGAGGTTGCTCCTAATTCCTTTTATCTTTGGATTAATGTGACTTATCCCTGAAAACCCTATTAGTGGATTCCTTTTACTTTAGATTAAACTATAAAAGTTAGAAAGTGTTGGGAGAATCCACTTCATTGTATCTGTGCCTTAATGTAAAATTAGAGGTTAGTATTTGGTGTTAGCAGTTTTATTTTATCTTCAAATTAAAATCCTATTGTTAGCATGTTAGCAAGTGTTGTGGAAGATCCACTTCATTTTATCTACACCTTAATGTGAAATTGGAGGTTAGTGAAATCAACAATTCCTTTTATCTTTAGATTATGATGTAAAAATTAGAAAATTTTGTGGAAGATCCACTTCATTTTATATGAGCATTAATGTGAAATTTACAGGCTAGTAGACCCTCCCTTTGAGTACAAATTTTATCTTGCTCTTCAATGAATACTGAAAATTGTACAAAATGAATTCATTTTAACCCTTAAAATGAAAATAAGTCTAGATTATGATCTACCTTGATGCCTTTTAAAACTAATTACCTGGATTATTAGTGATTGCAAAATCCCCTGGTTGAATTTATGAATAAAATAAAACCTTGGGATTCTGAGTATTTGATAATACTTTTGAAAAAAATGAAGCAAAATGAATAAACAATAAAATAAGTGTTGAAAAAGTTAGAACATAAAATACTATCAATATAATGCTATCGTATCATGCAAAATAAAATATGTGAGAATTTTTGAATGTAACATAATCTAAATGAAGCTGCATTCACACAATTCGAAATAAACTAGGTGCAATCTTCTAAGGAGCAAAAAAATGAATTCCACGATTCTAAGCATTCAATAGTGCAACCATTAAATTGTGTTAAACACTATCTATAAGCCTAAAAACATGGAAGGTAAAGATAAACGGTTAGCCCAAACACTCAGAAAATATTTCTCCTCTGATTCTACTTACAAGATGCAAGTTTATGAAAGCATTTGCATTCCCAACAAAAATACAGTGTCTTTATTTTCAAAATAATTCCAGCCTTGGTGATGTTCGACTGAGTATTTAAACTTTTCCTCAAGACTTTTCGTTTTCCCTTTTTCTTTCTTTGGGTTTCATAACTCCTTTCTCTTTATCTATTTTCTTTTATATTCCTTCAGATATCAGGCGTTACCTATTTCTTGGGAAACCTATGCTCAGATAGTAACCACTCATATTTGAATAATGAATGGCAACAAAACCATCTCATCCCCTTGTCATCCTCCTAATGTAACTTGAACGAGAACAAAGTCAACAAAAATATAATTTGGGTAAACATTACTATTAAATTCACTTTCCACACACAGGTACCATATTTCTTCATTTAGACCATTGTACGTGGCCCCAACACTTGCCATTGCTTGATGTGTCATTGCCATGCATGCTATCACTGATCCATGTTGCGTGC
This sequence comes from Wollemia nobilis, assembly GCA_028583015.1. Taxonomy (NCBI): domain Eukaryota; kingdom Viridiplantae; phylum Streptophyta; class Pinopsida; order Araucariales; family Araucariaceae; genus Wollemia; species Wollemia nobilis. The sequence goes on along the minus strand of JAQPPZ010016829.1, from coordinate 1,053,311 downwards.
CTCATAAGAAGATTTGGACAACCTCTAACCACACCCGCATAAGACGTCCATTTGTGAATCAACATTGGTTGAAACTGTATCATCTAGGTATTCATCCCTCATGGACGTCCATGTCATCCTTCAATTTCATGACTTGTTCATGGCATTGACTCCGCTAGAACTAGCTACCTCTAAATGAAACCACATCCTTAAGGACTCTATGCTACCTCTTGGCACGTGATGGTCCTTATTGCCACCCGTAAATCCTTCTTCTAAGCTGTTGCATTGTTCATGCAACCGTATGTTTTCATTTACATGCAACAACAATAATCTCCTCATGCCTTTCATACCTCAGCTATCAAGACAAATACCACATTTTTTCCATAATGAATTATTCTAAAATTTCACTGACCTCTCGCTAGAAATAGCAAGTGTGGATGATATTATCTCCCCAATAACCACCTCCTCACATCTTTCTTGTACGCTGGCTACTCGAGCCTTTCTCGCTACATGTATGTGGTATCGTAACTGACGCTTATAGAATTTTAGCTTATGCATACCTCTAAATATCGATGGTTATGATGAATCACTGATTTTGGTTCTAGCCAAACAAAAAATCCGTTGCTAGAAATTCACTAGATTCAACTCTTGTGTACGAACTTAGCACGATATACCGCGATGTGACCATTTTTAATTAAAGCCTTCTTTCAATCATATTGACCACGAAACTTAGGAATGTCATGAAATCATGACCATTTTTCATTAAATCCTTCTTTCAACCATATTGATCATGAAACTTAGGAATGTTGCAAAATCGCGACCATTTTTCATTAAAGCCTTCTTTCAGCCATATTGATCGTGAAACTTAGGAATATCGTGAAATCATGATAATTTTCATTAAAGCCTTATTTTAGCCATATTGATTGTGAAACTCAGACATTATCGGCTATTCACTTCTTCGTCCTTTTCTTCCGACACTTTGTAAAATTTCCAAAAATTCGAACATGGATTCCAATGACCCCGTACTTTATATTTTGGCACTTTAAAGTTTTTTGAAGGATTTTCCATGCTTGAAAATGATTTTCATATTCCATAAAACAAAATTATATTGCTCGAAAGAAGCTCGTTTCTCATGGTATGAACATTATGGAAAAAATCAAAAGTTCTCATAATTAAACCAAAATTTTTAGGTTTCCAAATGAGCCAAATGGGTATCTAAATCTGGAGAAAAAGAAATAAAAAATCATCTCAAATTAAGAGATATTGCATTAAGAAGTTCATTGGTTGTAAATAGAAACCACTATTTATGGAAGGTAAATCACGCTTGAAACCTTTAAAATTTGGTACCATTGGAAAGGTGAGCTTGATATCTACCACCCATAATTTGAATCACTTCAAACAGATTCCTCTGCCAAAATATTTAGTAATTGCAAAATTAAGTAAACATTAGGACAAGATGAAGATTTTCAAAGAACCTTAGAAATTGATTTTAATATTTCATACTTTAGGAAAACCATTTAAAATTAAAATATTGTGAGATAATTAAACATAAATAATACCATCAAAGCATAAATATTCAAAAGAATTTAATTAAAATCAATGCGCTAGGTAAGCATTTTTGACACCTTCATGTAGGCAAAATTTAAGACTTGATGTAAATGAAACTTTGGTTAAAAAAAATTGAAAACTTCAAGTGGGTCCCCTCAGAAATAAAAATTAATCATTTTCATAGGCTCAAAATTTTTTATTTTCAATGGAGTTGTGTTGCTTCTCAACAAATGGTGACATCTGTGGGGAAATAGTAGCATTATTTGGAATCCAGTTGTCTAGTTTTAAGTCCTCTTAAATCATGTACCATACCTTGCTGCAAGGATTTTCAAAATACTTTTAACTACTATCTATCATTCTATCAAAATTTCTCAGGGATATACTAGGTTAAACCGCTTAAGAAAAAACTCTGGTGTGTGATTGTGAGTGCATAAATTCTTCCTTTTAGAATTCTTACTTAGGATTAACCAGACTGTTTGGGCTACACAAGTTTATTTGAGTAGAGCTCTATTACTAGTTTAGCCTTTTATAGCCTCGATAGAGTTACTCTTAACTTTCTTTTTAAGACCTTGGTTCACAGCCATGAAGCATCTATAGCTCTGGTGAACATGTCTAATATTTATCTTTTAGAAATATTAGCTATCTCCATTTTATTATGGAACTCTTTTTTCTTTTGTGGAACTCTCTTTCTCCTTTTTTGTGGAACTTTCTTTCTCCTTTTTTTTTGATAAAGACTAGATAGTCGGGAAGCCTTATTGAAGGTTCGAAAATAGTATTTACCTTGATATTTCATTAAAAAAATAACCGATCAACTAACCATTTTAGTTTTCAAACACCAATAGCCTCTTAAGAGTTATTAAAATGATTTTTGTGAATCAGAGTTTCCCTCTTATGACTAATGTTTCTTGGATTCCCTGGGAGTTCTCCAGCTAAACAATATAATGGTTTCTTTATGATTAAAATAATTGTAGTAGGCTAGGTGCAAAATCTAAACTGTCTCTCTACTGTCATTCTATATAACAAGAATTACCACTTTCTTCCCACTTAGAATATATTTTTACCAATATCACCTTGCTTTGATTTGAGAAATCGAGAACAAGACCCAAAAGAAGAAAGAAAATGAAAACTTGGAAAACTAGAATCAACTTAATGTTGATAAAAATGACTAAACATACTCTAATTATATTTTTTATTAGTATTATATACATATTTATAGAGGCTTCTATGATCACTCAAATGATGTAGTAGATGGAAAAGCAGAGAAATAATGCTTCAAATATTGACCATTAATAGGTAAATTGAGGAAATTACCTTCCAGGTCCTATATACGAAATGCATTACTACCTAAAATTTCTACGATTTGGTATGGTCCTATCCACAAAGGTTACAAGTTGGTGTGTTTACCTTTCTTTTCATGAGCTTTATCCCATAAAAGCAACATTTATGCAAGTTTGAAGGCCTTCACCTTTGCCCTTTTATCAAACCAGCATTTGACTATCTCTTGAAGCTGACTAAAATGTCTAAGACCTGAAGTATTTCATCCTATAAATTAATCAAGTCCAATACACAAGCTTCTACATCTGCATGATCATTAAAATAGTCTAAAGCAAACTGATAAGTAGGCATTTTGATTGAAATTGGAACTATTGGTTTAGTCCCATACAACAAAGCAAATGGTGAAGTTTTAAGCGATTCTTTGTGTCTCATTCTATCTTCCCAAAGTGCATACTTCACTAATGTATGCCATTGTATGGATTTGTCTACAACAAAATTTTTAATGGTATTTATCAAATTCTTATTCGTCGATTCAACCAACTCATTTCCTTGGGGGTAATAGTTTGATGAAAATTTGAGAACTACCCCCTTCTGGTATATCCATTATATAAATTCCAATGATTGAAAAGCTGGTCCATTATCACAAACTAAAATTAAAGGAACTCCAAACCTGGTTATGATATTTGATTCCAAAAATTCAATTACCTCATGGGTTGTACTCCTCATCGTGGTTGCTGCTTCAACATATCGTGTATAGTAATCAGTGGTTTTTAATACATACTTGTACTCTGCTAAAGAATTCGGGTTCATCACTCCCACAAAATCAAGTCTCCATTGTAGGAAAGGTTTGTCTATTATAGTAGGTTGTAATGGTAGAGCTTGATTAACATGTTTGGCTAAAAATATTTGACACTGATGACAAGTTCTCACATGATGATGTACATCTTTAAACAATATAGACCAGTAGTAGCCTATCCTTAATATGCTATGTGTAGTAGCTAAACATGAAGAATGTCATGCTCTAAACTTCTCATAAAAACTAGACATTACTTCATCCACCTCATACTGAGCAATACATCTTAAGAATATGTCAGCATAATTTTCTCTATATAATTTGCCCTCTTTGAGTAAAAAATAAGCAGATTTTAACTTTAGTGCTCTTCTTTGAGTTTTTTCAGGTGATATGGGAAATTCCTAGATATCAATAAATGCATGATATCCCCATACCAATCATCCAACTTGGAGTCCAGATGGATAATCTCGGTCCTCGTAGGTATCTCAGCCATATGTTAGGATAGACTAAGTCCTCTAATCAATTTAGGAGGCCAAACCTCTAAGTCAAACTCTTGTAATTTTGTAACCCAATTGCATCTTAGTTCACCTAGTTTATTTTGATTTAAAAAATACTTCACAAATAGATCAGGAACTATGGCATGGACTTTACTCTTCAAAATATAATGACTAAATTGTTTAACTACTTTCACTAAGGCATAGGATTGATTATCCAAATGAGAGTAATTCAACTCAACACCCTTCAGATTGGTGCTTTTGAAGGCAATGGAGTGCTCCCTTGTTTCCCTCCACTGAGTTGAAACTATAGCAAGTGTATGTTAAAAAGCAAAAGAGTATAGGTAAAAATTTGCACTAAAATATAGACTTACTAGAACTAGGGCTTGTTGGATAACAAATTTAATCTCTTGAAATCCCACCTTGGCTTCTGTAGACCAGATAATTTGAGCAATCTCCTTTAAAATATCATTGAGTGGTTTGACTATTTTGGCAAAGCTAGAAATGAACTTCCTAACAAAGTTAATCTTCCCAAAAAATAATTTCAACTCTTTCTTAGAATTAGGAAAGGGTATCTTTGATATGGCTTCAGACCTCTCGGGATCCACACAAATACCTTCTTTGGTTATTAGGTGACCAAGAAGTTTACCTTTAGTTACACCAAAGACATGTTTATTTTAATTCAAGGAAATGTTGAATTCTCTACATCTGTCAAAAATAGACCCCAAGTGTTTGACATGATCAAATCGAGATTTAGAAAAGATTGTCAAGTCATCTTTGTATACCACAATACACTTGCCCATGAGACCTTTGAAGGTATGTGTTGAGGAGCAACACACCCCTACTGAAAACAAAATTTTGACTCCTTTAAAATGATTAATTTTTTATTTCCAAGGGGACCCTCTTGAAGTATTTTGATTTTATTTCCAAATTGTGCTTTCGTCAAGGTTTTAAATTTTGTTCGCATCAAGGTCTTGCGATTGCTTGCCTAAAGCATTGATCTCAATTGAATTGATCTGGATATTTGCCCTTCAATGATATTATTTCAGATTATTAATTTCAAAAAATTAACCTTCAATAGTTTTCCTAAGTTCTAAATTATTAAAATCGAATTTTAGGGTTTTCCTCAATTCTTCATCTTACCCTAAATTCACATCAAAATTGAAATCGACATATCTTTTAATTGGGAAATCCGTTTGGAGTGATTCAAATTCTGGGTGGAAGATCTTGATCTCCTCTTTCCAATGGTACCAAATTTACCTGAATTTAGATGTAATTTCATTTCCATAAATAGCAGTTTCTTGTTGCAGGTCGTGACCTTATTAATGCAATATCTCTTGATAAGAACTGCATTTTTATGTTTTCTTTGCATATTTGGATACCCTTTTGTACAAGTTTGAAAAATTTCATCTAAATATGAGAACTTTTATTTTTCACCTATTTTGCACTATTAGGGTTCGAGAGTAAATTTTTGGATTTAAAAAATCAAAGCTTACTCCATTCCAAGAAAAAATCAAAGCTTGCTCTATTCTGGGGAAAAATCAAATCTTGCTCCATTCTAGAAAAAATCAAAGCTTGCTCCATTCCGCTCAAAAATCAAAGCTTGCTCCATTCCACTCAAAAATCAAAGCTTGCTCCATTTCGGGAAAAAATTAAAGCTTGCTCCATTCCGCAAAAAATCAAAACTTTCTCCATTTAAAAAAAAATCAAATCTATTTCAATTCTGCTCATTGAAATGGTCAACATTGGAAATCCTAAGTCAAATGAGAGGACCGCAACATCTCCATTAAAAAATTACAGATTTCAAAAGAGATTTAAAATCAAAGCATGTTCTATTCCGCTAGTGAAAGCTTGTTGGATTTTAATTGCTATTTCATTCAATTTAATCTTCTCCAGATTTTCGCAAGGGTTAAAGCTTTTAATTAATTAATTAAAAAAATCAAAGCTTTCTCCATTCCGCTCCTCTTATCTTGTTAAAGCTTGTGGATTCCTATTCCGCATTTTATTTGCAATAAGTGTGACGTCATCTTAAATATTTTACGGATTGATAATCCGCACCTCCTCCCATGCATTAAGTTGCGGACTCCATTCCGCAACTTTCCTTTGTATAATTATTCCGCTCCACATTGCATAGTATTTATTCCGGATTTGATTCCGCTTGCGCTTTTGAGTTAAAAACTTTCAAATGGGAATCCGTTGGTTTATACAAAGAAAGGAGAAGGCATTAGAATTTAATTTTTTAATTATTTATTTGCCCTAAAATTAAAATCTTACACCTTAGGGATAATTAAAAAATTAATTAAAAATTAAAAGCTTAAACCTTAGAAAATGAAATTAATTAATTAATTATTCTATTAATTGTCTAATCTTTGCCATTTTATTTCTATTTTCGTAGGAAATTTGCTAGTGGCAAGAGTAATGGTGGATGTGATGGCGGACATCAAAATTTAATGCAAAAGTGGGTGAATACGATTGTGCAGAGGTAGAAGACATGGGAAGTTAAAAATCCACCCAGATTCTGGAGAGCCCGTCACAAACAAAGACTTGATGAGGCATGGTCAAGGAAGTGCCCATTTAATGAAGTGTGGCTACAACTAGCTAAAAAGTAAAATATCCATAGCGGTTAGATTTTGATAAGGATAAGATCAAATTCTTTCTTCACCATTAATGGCAAGATATTCGAATGGATTTTTAGAAGTGGTTAGAATTGAATGAAGCTATTAAAATATGTTTTATCTTGTAAGGCCCCCTAGGCGGTGGGATTTTTATAATAGGATTTAAATATTTGGAAGAAGATATTTTGAAAAGATCAGGGTATGTCCTGAGTCTATATATACTTCCGTTGGATGTAAAATCAAGATGCAAGAATTTATAATAGAGGTACTTTTTTTAAAATCATTTTTCTAAAGAACTCATCTGTTATCGACATGGGATATTTTGCGGCGTTGTTACTCTAAAGTGGCATAGCCAGGCACTTAATCCACTTCTTAAGTTTTGACGGTGCTTTCCTTCCTTATTCTTGTTTTCATTGAAATGTATGTGATAGTAATTGTTATGAGTTTGATTGATTTAGGCATGTTGTTGATGTTATGTGAAGAGCTTCATTAAAGATTACTCATTCTAAGATTTAGTTCTTTTCCTACTGGCTCTGGTTTTACTGCGTGTGCTATGCTACTGGAAAAACCATCCTAGCAAGATTGAATCTTTAGAATGATTAAACTATCCTAAGAGAGTGTTTAAATCTATAGTTTAAGGATTTGGAACTGATAGCTCTGGTCTGTGTGCATGAGCATTTGCTATCCATAGATATACCCTGTTAGTTGCAAGGAAGATTATAATTTAAATAGATTGGTATGTTCTATAAACTTGTTTCACCCCTTGCTAGGTAATGAATTGATCTTAGAAAGCTGGACAATTTATTATTCTATTGGTTATGATTGAACATAATAGTATGCCGAGTTGAAAGAATTATTAACAATTAAAATTGCAGGATTTCATCCTTCTTTTCTGCCCTACCTTACCCTCTCTGTTTTATTTTTGAAAGGTTCTCATTTTTATATTTCTTAAAATTCTTTATTCTTTTAATCTGCTAAAATTCAAAGAGCTAGATCCATTCACAAATGCAAATTTGATCATGAACAACACAAACCACCACCAAACACCAATGAACGAAGGTTGAACCCGTTGTAAGGTAAAACACAGTCTACTTGAAACTATTCCAGAAGTGGAAAAGAGTGAGAGCATTCGACCCGACTCTGTAACTCACACCTTGGATAACCAACAAGATCCTAAAGTGAGAGGGATTTATTCCCATTTATATGTTATTGGTGTTTCTTGTATACTCTTCTCAAGGTGTGTATAAAACATGAATCAACATTGTTTTGGCGCTAGAAGGAGGGCATGAATCTTCAATTCATTGTTACTTTTGGGTGGTGAATTTTTAATCTTCTAAGTCATCTAGGCCCTCAATACGAATCAACATTGTTTTGGTGCTAGAAGGAGGGCCAACTTTCGTTTGATATCTAACATGGTGTGTTTAAAGTGAGAAATACAATTTTACACTATGTTTTGTCTTTTATGGATCATTAATTAGACAATCATGGCCAATTGGTTGGGTTCCACTGCCTTGAATATTCCTGGTACAACCCATGATTTACCCAAGAATCATGAGAAATATCTTCCAACCTACAAACATGATGGTGCTAGGACAGCTGAAGAGCACATGGTTGCCTTAAAAAATGCTCTTAAATTGTTAAATGTCCTTCATGAGGATGTTGCTTGTAGGTTATTCTCATTTACCCTACAAGAAGCTACATATGACTGGTTTTTAAACCTTACCAATGACTCTATCAGTAGCTAGGATGAATTAGAAATTACTTTCATTTCTCAATTTGGTCAAGTGATTGATCTCAACGTGCTATATCAATAATTTTCTAGCATTAAGAGAGAATCCAATGAAACTATCAGGTCTTTCAATGTGAGGTTCCAGAAGGCTTATGGTAGAATGACTAGTCATTACATCCCAAGTGCAAATTTAGCCTTAGAAATCTATAAGAATGCCTTGGATCCAGTGACCTCTATTTTTATCAAGAGAGATACCAACATCACAACCCTAGCAGGAGCTTATAAGGAAGCTTTGGTTCTTGAAAGACAGTTAGGACCTCAACTTTTGAGTAGTCCTTTGATATCCTATGTTATGCAAAACATGCCTATTTTGAATTCCATTCCACATCAAATGTTAATGCCAATGTGTCATGCTCCACCTGAGGAAAATCCATTAACTGTGACACACATTGAGCATGTGCAGGATGCAGAGAAAGATTCTGACAAGGCCAAGGTGGAAGATGTATCTAAGATGGTCCAAAACTTAGAAAATGACTTCCTGAGTTTTAAGAGTCAAGTCTCTGGAGGAGAAAATTTAAAAAAATTGCCTTACCAACAAAACAAACTCCCCAGATCTTCATATGAAGCCAATAAGAATTGCAATAGAGGTAAGGGGCCTGAAGTAAACATATGTGACTTGGATCTACCTAATTGGTGTAGGATTCATGAAATATCTCAACATGGGGAACTAGAATGTATCGAGTTTTGTAATGCTTTTGAAGCTTTGTCTGGTGAATTTAATTTTCTTGAAAATAAAAAAAATCTTGATGGTGCTAGTTCATCCAAACATAGTATGACTATGGTTTTGAATTCATTCACCATCCTGGATGAGTCAGAAAATGTTGCAGAAATGCCCATGGATGAAGTGCAAGGTTTTCAATAGTTCCAAAGGGACAATTATAATTTGAGATGTGAGAATCTAGAACCTACTCCTAATAATGATCCTCCCCCACCAAAGGGTAATGAAAATAAGATTCAAGATCACTATACAAAAGTACCTAGGAAGGAGTACAACATCGTTGAGGATATGAAGAAAATTAAGGCTAACATCACCCTCCATGAGTTGGCTCAGATTACTGAACAAAAGGATAACTTGATTGAAACTTACTCTAGACCACCTGTTGAACTTCAAGAAAAGGAAATAGTAATTGTGGATGTGGCCAACCAACTTAGAATAGAAAGAGAGCCTCTGTATAAACATATGATCACTGAATATAATATCAAAAATGAGGTTGTAAACTGTGTTGATGTAGATATTAAAGTTTATAATTTGACAACTAAGAAGGTGAGACTAGTTGCAGCTCCAAACAATCACAACAATGATATTTGGACATTACACATTGATGGGGCTAAGTCTAAGCAAGGCTCAGGTACAAGAGAAAATTTTGGAAATTTCACTGGTGGAATAGAAACTAAAAACTTGAACATTGGAGAAGTAGAGCAACCACAAAATGTTCAAGTTATTAAGAATTGTGACCCACAAATAAAATATGATCTCACTGAGTTGTTATGTAGATTTGAAGATGTGATGTCCTGGTCCTATAAAGGCCTTAAGATATTTGATCTTGGGAGGTTTACACATACAATCACTTTGAAATAATTCTATAAACCCTTCAGACATAAACAAAGACATGTTGATGCCCTGATTCTAAAGGAGGCAGAAAAACTGTATGCACTATGGGCTGATAGAATAAGACATAAGCAGGTGTTGAAAACTTCACCATTCATGCTATTATATGATTTGAATAATTTGTAGGGTGAAGGACTTGTAGACTTGGTGTTTCTGTGGGATAAGGTCCACGAAAAGAAAGGTAAACACACCAAGTCTTTCTCGGGTAGCAAAAATTTTGGGAAGCATAAGCTGGGGTGCATTTCGTCTATAGGACCTGGAAGGTATTTTTCTAAATTTACCTATCAATGGTCAATATCTAAAGCATTATTTCTCTGCTTCTCCATCTGCTACATCATTTGAGTAATTGAAGGATCCTTTGTACATATGTATATATTAAAAAAAAAGAGTGTTTGTGCTTTTGTTTAGTTTGTTTTATCAGCTTTAAGTTAGTTTCTCCTTGTTTTCTTCGTTTTCCTTTTCTTTCTTCTTTTGGGTCTTTCTCTCGGTTTCAAGAATCAAATAAGGGAGATTTGATAAAGGGATGTTCTAAGTAGGGAGAGAGTGGTAATGTTTGCTATCTAAATTAATAGTAGAGAGATAGTTTAAATTTTGTATCTTGCCTGCCATAATTATTTTAATCGTAAAAGAATTGTTATGTTGTTTAGCTAGAGAACTCCTAGGGAATCCAAGAAAAGTTGGTCATGAGAGGAAAACTCTGATTCACAAATATCATTTTAATAACTCTTAAGAGACTATTGGTGTTTGAAAATTGAAATGGTTAGTTGATCGACTATTTGGTGAATGAAATATCAAGGCAAATGCAACTTTTGAACCTTCAGTAAGGCTTCTCGGCTATCTAGTCTATATTTTTTTCAAAAAAGAGAGAGAGAAAGAGAGTTTCATAATAAGAGGGAGATAGCCAAGATTTTTGAAAGAGAAATCTGAGACATGTTCACCAAGGCTATAGATGCTCCATGGCTGTGAACCAAGGTCTTAAAAAGAAAGTCTAGAGTAACTCTGTCGGGGCTATAAAAGGCTAAACTAGCAATAGAGCTCTACTCAAATAAAATTTTGTAGCCCAAGCAGTCTGGTTAATCCTAAGTAGGAGTTCTAAGCCATGGTCATCTTAAGAGGAAGAATTTATGCACTGCAACCACACACCAGAGTTTTCCTTGAGTGATTCAACCTAGTATGTCCCTGGGAAATTTCAATGGATGAGCAGATAATGATTAAAATATTTTGAAAATATTTATGGCAAGGTAGAATGCATGGTTTTGTTGGCAATTTTGGGTACCTTGGGTATATTGCCTTTGCTCAAGTGTAGATGTTGTCATTGATGTCAAGAAGTTCTTGAAGCAATTTGTTTTGATGTCAAGGAATTTGTTTTGTTGAAGGTTATTCAGAGCATGATCAGTGAGTTTCGAGGAAGTTCTTAGTAGCCCATTTGCAAAAGATCAAGAAAAAGACAAGTAAGAAAAAGTATGCAGCAGGATGGAAAAACTGTCGTGATTTTGCAACATGTTTGAGGAGAGAGAAAGTGTTGGCAAAACTATCATGATTTCGCGACATGTTTGAGGAGAGAGAAAGTTCGGCAAAACTGTCATGATTTTGCGACATGCTGATTCGTGACATGTTGACAGAGAAGCAGAGCAAGATGGAAACTATCGTGATTTTGCGACAAGTTAGAAGAGAGAGAAAGTTACATGAAAAATGTCATGATTTCACGACATGCTGTAGAGGTCGAGGTGAGGACTATCATGATTTCATGACATGTTGAAAAGCTCGAAGAGATAACTGTCATGATTTCATGACATGCAGCAAAAGGGAAGAGTCTGAAATGAGAAGCGTCGCGATTTTGCGACAGGCTACAAAGAAATTGTATGGATGCAGAAAGTGTCATGATTTCACGACAGGTTGAAGAGAGATCTTGCGAATATAGAAAGTGTCATGATTTTGTGATAGGTTGAGGTGGCAGCATTTAGTTGGAGAAAGTGTCACAATTTCGTGACAGAAATAGTTAGCAAGTCTTCAACAGAAGAAACGTCGTGATTTCGCAACGAATTCAAGAAGGAAGAGCTCAAAGGCAAAAGTGTCACGATTTTGTGACATGTTTCGTTTTTGCTAGTGCAAGTAGAGAAGAATACCATGAATTCAAAAGGGTCACAATTTTGTGACAGAGTTGAAGATGACGTCAGCAGAAGCAGTTGTGTCACGATTTCACGACAAAAGTAGAGAAGAAGGCAATGAAGACTAAAGTGTCATGATTTTGTGATAGGAGTGAAGATGACGTTAGCAAAAGATAGAAGTGTCATGATTTCACGACAAGGATGTAGTCAAGGCAGACAAAGGCAAAAAGTGTCATGATTTTGCAACAACAGGCAAAATAAGGTGTAAGGCAGGCAAAGGTGTCGCGATATCGTGACATGTAGTTTCGTAGGAAAAGCTACAAAACTAGAGGTGGTTGAAGGACAGAGTTAACCTTGAGCCGACAAAGTTAAATCTGGGCCAACGCAGCATAAGGTTTTGCAGCTGACGTAGTTTGAGGGTTACAGCCGACTAAGTTTGAGAGTTTTGATTATAAAATTTATTCTATAAAAGGAGGGTTGTTTCGAGATTGAAGGCATCGAATGTGTGTATCAAAATTGCGCATGTTAAGTCCATGGTGCGCAAAGAGTAGTCATGTCGAATCGATCGAAGTGTGCGTTCGAAGTGAGATATTCGTAGTTAGAGTGCGGGGAAGAAGTTTGATCATCGAGAAGTAGAGTGTGCGAAGAGTGTTGCTGTGTTTGCGCAGAGGTGCATAAGTTGATATTCGACCAAGTGCGACTGTAACAGAATAGAAAGAGATAAGAGGAAAAACTTGTGCTAGACTGAAGGACTGTGTTTGGTGCAGACCAGAGAAAGAGGAAGAGGACAGACTTGTACCAGACCGAAGGACTATGTTTGGTGCATTTTCGAGGACCAGCTTTGAGGTGAAAGAGTTGAGGACAAAGGTCTCCAGCCAGAGTAGGGAATACAAGTGTCTTCTGTGGATATAGTTCCACTTGCTAAGGACAACAGAGGTAGAGGTCTTCTAGAAGATCACCAGTCAGAGCAGAGTTAGGGGATTGGTGTCTCCTTTGGGTTGGTACCCATAAAATTTGTAATCGGGAAAGGCTTTTCCCAGATTTGGTTGATAAAATTTAGAGAGAAATTTTATCCATGGAGTAGCTTGCATTGGGTGAACCACGTAAATTGTTGTGTCTCTTTTGTGGATGGTGTTTTGTGCATTGCTTTGATTACTGCTTTTAATACTGCTATCTATACACTACATAATACTGATTTGAAAGTTGTTTTGAAGCAAAAGTAAAAAGTGGTCTTATATTGTTCACCCCCTCTCAATATAAGCTTGTGTTCTTCAATTGGTATCAGAGTCGGTCTCTCCAGAAAAAGCCTAACAACTTGGAGAAGGATCTATCAGAAGAACATACAGATTCAGAAAAGGATGAAGAGGTTAAGTTCGATCTCAAAAGTAAATTCTTCTGGGCTTTAAAAAAAATTTAGGGAAGAGAGTTCTGTTCTCAAGCATCATGAAAGGAAGAAGAGACAACAAGATTAATCTCCATCCTGAAGAACGATGGATTCCAGTTGGTCACAAGAAGAACAATCATCCAAGGCATCAAAACAAGTTAGATAATACTTTCTATGGCTACTGTTTTTCTTGCAAAAAATTTGGTCACAAAGCTATGCATTGCAATAAATCCATGAATAGCCATAGTAAAGAAAATTTTAACTCTTTTGCACCTCTTATGGATAAAAATGTCATGTGTTACAAGTGCAATAATTTTGGGCATATAGCAAGGATGTGCAGTTTGGATAGATCTAGCCTTGAGTTCACTAAAAAGAGAAATGAGATCAAATCTAAGTCAATGATAGTTCAAAGCTGCTTTTCATGCTCAAGAAAAAGTAGAGAAATGGTATCTTGATAGTGGTTGCTCAAAACATATGACTGGTGAAAAAGAAAAGTTTTTGGTCTTAAAAAACACAAACAAAGGAACAATTAGTTTTGGAGATAACAAGTCAGCTAAAATCTATGGTAAAGGGACTCTTAGTTTGGATGGGAAATCCAAAATAGAAAATGTGCTTTATGTAGAAGGCCTAAGACATAATCTTCTAAGTGTGAGTCAACTTTGTGATCAAGGACACATAGTATATTTCTTTTCAGATAGATGTGAGATACGTAAAGAAAAAAATGGAAAACTCATTGCTAGTGCTACAAGGACTCCAAACAATATTTACATGCTAAGTGAGATAAAAAGGGAAAAGTGTTTTCTAACTCAAGAAGATGAGAGTTGGTTATGGCATAAAAGATTGGGGCATTTGAGCTTTGATAATCTTGTCAATATTAGTAACAATGAAGCAGTTAGAGACTTGCCCAAGATAAAAAGGCCCCATAACACCATTTGCGGTCCCTATCAACATGGAAAACAGACCAGAACCAGTTTTAAATCAAAAGGGTATACTTCTTCAAAACCTTTAGATCTTATTCATACTGATTTATGTGGCCCCACCGAACTCGGAGCATTCAGGGAGAAAGCTACTTCATGTTGTTTATATATGATTATTCTAGAATGACTTGGGTTACTTTTCTTAGAGAAAAATTTGAAGCTTTTGAAAAATTTAAAGCTTTCAAAGAAATGATTGAAAATGAGACTGACAAGAGAATCAAATGCTTAAGATCGGATAGAGGAGGAGAATTCACTTCTAATAAATTTATGGAATACTGTGAGAAATAAGGAATTAAAAGAGAATATTCAGCAACAAGGACTCCTCAACAAAATGGAGTAGTTGAAAGAAAAAATAGAACTATTGAAAATATGGCTAGAGCTATGTTAAATGAGTCAAAACTTTCGGATGGTTTTTGGAAAGAGGCGATCGAGTACAACAGTCTACATCATCACCAGGGCCCAAATTAGAGTCAATCATCATAAAAATCCTTATGAGTTGTGGAAAGGAAGACCAGCTACAGTAAAACATTTCAAAATGTTCGGGAGTAAGTGCTTCATCAGAAGGGAAGATCAAAATCTGGTTAAGTTTGATCCTAGGTGTGATGAGGGAATTTTTCTTGGTTATTCCAACAGAAGCAAGGCTTACAGATGCTTCAAAAAAAGAACGCATACAGTCGTAGAGATCATAAATGTAACAGTTGATGAAAAAATAGGAATAAAAGAACCTGTCAAGGAAATCAGTGATGAAATTTGTCAAGAAGAATTCACAGAGGTTTCAGATGAAGAAGAGGAAAGACAGCAACTGCTTCCAAAAACTCCTTCATGATATGTTCAGAAACATCATCCCAAAGATTTGATCATTGGTGATCCAAACAACAAGAAAACTAGAAGAAGAGTCATTCCTTCACATGATTTTACAAATGTTTCATTATTATCTCAGATTGAGCCAAAAGATTTTAGTGAAGCATGTGCAGATAAATTTTGGGTAAGAGCAATGGATGAAGAGCTAAATAAAATAGAGAAAAGTGAAACTTGGGATTTGGTTCCAAGACCTAAGGACAGGAACATCATTGGCACAAAATGGATATTCAAAAATAAACTCAATGAGGATGGAAATATTATCAGAAACAAAGCTAGGTTGGTTTGCAAAGGTTATGCTCAAGTAGAAGGTGTGAATTTCAAAGAGACGTTCGCTCTTGTTGCTCGTCTCGAAGCTATCAGAATGTTTTTGGTCCTTTCAAGCTTCAAAACATTCAAGGTGTATCAAATGGATGTAAAGTCAGCTTTTTTAAATGGAGTGTTGGATGAAGAAGTCTACATAGAACAGCCAGAAGGCGTGTCTCTCTTAGATCAATCAGACTATGTGTGTAAACTGAAAAAGGCCTTGTATGGGTTAAAGCAAGCTCCTAG
This sequence comes from Wollemia nobilis, assembly GCA_028583015.1. Classification (NCBI taxonomy): domain Eukaryota; kingdom Viridiplantae; phylum Streptophyta; class Pinopsida; order Araucariales; family Araucariaceae; genus Wollemia; species Wollemia nobilis. The sequence goes on along the minus strand of JAQPPZ010016829.1, from coordinate 1,037,330 downwards.
GACTTGGTACTCAAGACTTGACAAGTACCTTCATGAGCAAGGCTTCAGGAAAGGTGTGGCAGATAGCAATTTGTATATTAAGGATGAAGGTGATGATATGCTAATTGTAGTTGTCTACGTTGATGATATCATTTTTGGGGGAAATAATACTCAGATGTGCAAAGATTTTGCTAACACCATGCAGAAGGAATTTGAGATGTCCATTATTGGTGAGCTTTCATTCTTTTTAAGTCTTCAGATTGCTCAATCAAAAGATGGTATATTTCTCTCTCAAGGAAAGTATATCAAAGAAATGTTGAAAAAATTTGGGATGATGGACAACAAACCTGTATGTACTCCAATGACTAGGGGGTGCAAGATGAGTAAAGATGATGAATCTCCAGTGGCGGATCGGAGGTTGTACGAGAATAATGATTGGCGGTTTATTATATGTTACGACCACCGGACCGGATATCATGCGAGTTGTTGGGTTAGTAGCTAGATTTTAGGCAGCTCCTAAAGATTCTCATGTTATAGCAGTTAAAAGAATATTCATATATCTAAAGGGCACTATGGATTTTGGGCTTTGGTATCCCAAAGGTGATGATTTCACTCTCACAGCCTATACAGATGCAGATTAGGCGAGCGATAATGATGACAGGAAAAGCACCAGTGGTGGAGCATTCTTTTCGGGAAATATTTTGGTTTCTTGGCTAAGTAAGAAACAACATTTTGTTTCCTTATCTACGACAGAGGCTGAATACATAACAGCAGTGGCTGGGTGTACACAGGTTTTATGGATGAAAACCACCTTGGAGGATTTCAAATTCAAGCATGAACAACCCATCTCCATATTTTGTGATAATACTAGTGCCATAAGTATTTCCAAAAATCTGGTAATGCACTCAAGGACAAAGCATATTTCCATCAAGTATCACTTTCTAATGGAGAAAGTGCAAGACAAGCAGGTCAAGGTAGAATATGTGTCTACTAAAGAGCAGATTGCAGATATCTTCACAAAACCTCTTCCAAGAGATACGTTTGAGTATCTAAAGGAGAAATTGGGAGTTGTACTCCCACCCCAGAATTAATCACCTCATCAATATGTGGGGGAGGGACTAAGATAAGAATCTCATTCTTAGTCCCGAGCCCCAAAGGTGACCCTTTGCCATTGATGACAAAGGGGGAGAGATTTGAGTAAGGGGAAGAGCTTCAATGTGAAAAGGAAAGCTTTAAGTCAAGGGGAGCAAAACTTCAAAAGGAGATTCTCAGTTGTTGGCACAGTTAGTTTTAGTTTTGGCTCGTAAGATGTGTTTCAGTAAAGGTTTGCCATCAATGACAAAGGGGGAGATTGTTGACAATTTTGGGTACCTTGGGTACATTGCCTTTGCTCAAGTGTAGATGTTGTCATTGATGTCAAGAAGTTCTTGAAGCAATTTGATTTGATGTCCAGGAATTTGTTTTGTTTAAGGTTATTCAGAGCATGATCAGTGATTTTCTAGGAAGTTCTTAGTAGCCCATTTGCAAAAGATCAAGAAAAATACAAGAAAAAGTATGCAGCAAGCTGGAAAAACTGTCGCGATTTCACGACATGTTTGAGGAGAGAGAAAGTATTGGCAAAAATATCACGATTTCGTGACATGTTTGAGGAGAGAGAAAGTTTTGGCAAAACTATCACAATTTCGTGACATGCTGGAAGAAAGAGAAGAAGCTAGCAAAACTGTCGCGATTTCACAACATGTTGGCAGAGAAGCAGAGCAAGATGAAAACTGTCACGATTTCACGACAAGTTAGAAGAGAGAGATAGTTACATGAAAAATGTCACGATTTCATGACATGCTACAGATGTCGAGGTGAGGACTGTCACGATTTTGCGACATGCTGAAAAGCTCGAAGAGAGAACTGTCGCGATTTCATGACACGCAGCAAAAGGGAAGAGTCTGAAATGAGAAGCGTCGCGATTTCACGACAGGCTACAAAGAAGTTGTATGGATGTAGAAAGTGTCACGATTTTGTGACAGGTTGAAGAGAAATCTTACGAATGCAGAAAGTGTCATGATTTCGTGATAGGTTGAGGTGGCAGCATTCAGTTGGAGAAAGTCTCGTGATTTCATGACAAAAATAGTTAGCAATTCTTCAACAGAAGAAGCGTTGTGATTTCGTGATGAATTCAAGAAGGAAGAGCTTGAAGGCGAAAGTGTCACAATTTCCTGACATGTTCTGTTTTCGCTAGTGCAAGTAGAGAAGAAGATCATGAAGTCAAAAGGGTCATGATTTCATGACAGAGTTGAAGATGACGTTAGTAGAAGCAGTTGTGTCACGAGTTCACGATAAAAGCAGAGAAGAAGGCAATGAAGACTAAAGTGTCATGATTTTGCAACAGGAGTGAAGATGACATCAGCAAAAGACTGAAGTGTCATGATTTCGTGACAAGGACGTAGTCAAGGCAGACAAAGGCAAAAAATGTCATGATTTTGCGACAGCAGGCAAAAGAAGGTGTAAGGCAGGCAAAGGTGTCGTGATATCGTGACATGTTGTAGTTTCACAGGAAAAGCTACAGAACCAGAGGCGATTGAAGAACAAAGTTAACCTTGAGCCAACAGAGTTAAATCTGGGCCGACGCAGCGTAAGGTTTTACAGCCGACGTAGTTTGAGGGTTATAATCGACTAAGTTTGAGAGTTTTGATTATGAAATTTATTCTATAAAAGGAGGGTTGTTTCGAGATTGAGGGCATCGAATGGGTGTATCAAAAATTGCGCATGTTAAGTCCGCGGTGCGCAAAGAGCAGTCGTGTCGAATCGATCGAAGTGTGCGTTCGAAGTGAGATATTCATAGTTAGAGTGTGGGGGGGAAGTTCGATTGTCGAGAAGCAGAGTGTGCGAAGAGTGCTACTGTGTTTGTGCAGAGGTGCATAAGTTGATATTCGACCAAGTGCGGCTGTAACAGAACAGAAAGAGATAAGAGGATAGACTTGTGCCAGACCGAAGGACTGTGTTTGGTGCAAACCAGAGAAAGAGGAAGAGGACATACTTGTACCAGACTGAAAGACTGTTTGGTGCATTTTTGAGGACCAGCTTTAAGGTGAAAGAGTTGAGGACAGAGGTCTCTAGCCAGAGCAGGGAAGACATATGTCTTTTGTGGATAGAGTTCCACTTGCTAAGGGCAGTAGAGGCAGAGGTCTTCTAGAAGATCACCAGTCAGAGTAGAGTTAGGGGATTGGTGTCTCCTTTGGGTTGGTACCCATAAACTTTGTAATCGGGAAAGGCTTTTCCCATATTTGGTTGATAAAATTTAGAGAGAAATTTTATCCGTGGAGTAGCCCACATTGGGTGAACCACGTAAATTGTTGTGTCTCATTTGTGGATGGTGTTTTGTGCATTGCTTTGATTACTACTTTTAATATTGCTATCTATACACTGCATAATACTGATTTGAAAGCTGTTTTGAAGCAAAAGTAAAAAGTGGTCTTATACTATTCACCCCCCTTCTCAGTATAAGCTTGTGTTCTTCAGGTTTAAATTGTTTTAAAACTAGAGTTTTGGGTTATAAATAGTGCTACTATTTCCCCGTAGACATCGCCATTTGTTGAGGAGCAACACACCCCTACTAAAAACAAAATTTTGACTCCTTTAAAATGATTATTTTTTTATTTCCAAGGGGACCCTCTTGAAGTATTTTAACTTTATTTCTAAATTGTGTTTTCATCAAGGTCTTAAATTTTGTTCGCATCAAGGTCTTGCGATTGCTTGCATAAAGCATTGATCTCAATTGAATTGATATGAATATTTATCCTTCATTGATATTATTTCAGATTATTAATTTCAGAAAATTAACCTTCAATAGTTTTCCTAAGTTCTAAAATATTAAAATCGTATTTTAGGGTTTCCCTTAATTCTTCATCTTACCCTAAATTCACATCAAAATTGAAATCAACATATCTTTTAATTGGGAAATTTGTTTGGAGTGATTCAAATTCTGGGTGAAATATCTTAATCTCCTCTTTCCAATGGTATCAAATTTACCTAAATTTAGATGTAATTTCATTTCCATAAATAGCAGTTTCTTGTTGTAGGTCGTGACCTTATTAATGCAATATCTCTTGATAAGAACTGCATTTTTATGTTTTCTTTGTAGATTTGGATACCCTTTTGGATTTTTTTACAAGTGTGCAAAATTTCATCTAGATCCGAGAGCTTTGATTTTTCATCTATTTTGCACTATTAGGGTTTGGGAGTAAATTTATGGAAAAATCAAAGCTATATCCATTTTGAAAAATCAAAACTTGCTCCATTCCGCTTACTCCATTCTAGGAAAAAATCAAAGTTTGCTGCATTTCAGAAAAAAATTAGAGCTTGCTCTATTCTGTAAAAAATAAAAACTATCTCCATTTCAAAAAAAATCAAAGCTATTTCCATTTAAAATCAAAGCATGTTCTATTCCGCTAGTGAAAGCTTGTTGGATTTTAATTAATATTTCATTCAATTAAATATTCTCTGGATTTCGCAAGGGTTAAATATTTTAATTAATTAATTAAAAAAATCAAATCTTTCTCCATTCTGCTCCTCTTATCTTGTTAAATCTTGTGGATTCCTATTCCACATTTTATTTGCAATAAGTGTGACGTCATCTTAAATATTTTGTGGATTGATAATCCACACCTCCTTCCATTCATTAATTTGCTGACTCCATTCCGCACTTTCCTTTGTATAATTATTCCGCTCCACATTGCATAGTATTTATTTTGGATTTGATTCTGCTTGCACTTTTGAGTTAAAAAATTTCAAATAGAAATCCATTGGTTTATACAAAGAAAGGAGAAGGTATTAGAATTTTATTTTTAAATTATTTATTTGCCCTAAAATTAAAAGCTTACACCTTAGGGATAATTAAAAAATTAATTAATTAATTAAAAATTAAAATCTTAAACCTTAGAAAATGAAATTAATTAATTAATTATTCTATTAATTGTCTAATCTTTGCCATTTTATTTCTATTTTCGCAGGAAATTTACTAGTGGCAAGAGTAATGGCGGATGTAATGGCGGACATCAAAATTTAATGCAATAGTGGGCAAATACGGCTATGCAGAGGTAGAAGACACGGGAAGTTAAAAATCCACCCAAATTCTGGAGAGCCCGTCGCAAACAAAGACTTGATGAGGCATGGTCGAGGAAGTGCCCATTTAATGAAGTGCGGCTACAACTAGCTGAAAAGTAAAATATCCGCAAGTTGTTAGATTTTGATAAGGATAAGATCAAATTCTTTCTTCACCATAATGGCAAGATGCTCGAACGGATTTTCAGAAGTGGTTATAATTGAATGAAGCTATTAAAATATGTTTTATATTGTAAGGTCCCCCGAGCGGTGGGATTTTTATAGTAGGATTTAAATCTTTGGAAGAAGATATTTTTAAAAGATCAGGGTATGTCCTGAGTCTATATATACTTCTGTTGGATGTAAAATCAGGATGCAAGAATTTATAATAGAAGTATTTTAATCGTTTTTCTAAAGAACTCATATGTTATTGACATGGGATATTTTGTGGCTTTGTTACTCTGAAGTGGCGTAGCCAGGCGCTTAATCCGCTTCTTAAGTTTTGACGGTGCTTTCCTTCCTTATTATTATTTTCATTGAAATGTATGTGATAGTAATTGTTATGAGTTTGATTTATTTAGGCATGTTGTTGATGTTATGTGAAGAGCTTCATTAAAGATTACTCATTCTGAGATTTAGTTCTTTTCCTACTGGCTCTAGTTTTACTGCGTGTGCTATGCTACTAGAAAAACCATCCCAACAAGATTAAATCTTTAGAATGATTAAACTATCCTAAGAGAGTGTTTAAATCTATAGTTTAAGGATTTGGAACTAATAGCTCTGGTATGTGTGCATGAGCATTTGCTATCCATAGATATACCCTGTTAGTTGCAAGGAATATTATAATTTAAATAGATTGTTCTATTCTATAAACTTGTTTCACCTCTTGCTAGGTAATGAATTGATCTTAGAAAGCTCGACAATTTATTATTCTATTGGTTACGATTGAACATAACAGTATTCCGAGTTGAAAGAATTATTAACAATTGAAAATTGTAGGATTTCTCCTTCTTTTCTACCCTACCTTACCCTCTTTGTTTTATTTTTGAAAAGTTTTCATTTTTATATTTCTTAAAATTCTTTATTCTTTTAATATTCTAAAATTCAAAGAGCTAGATCCATTCACAAATGCAAATTTGATCATGAACAACACAAACCACCACCAAACACCAATGAACAAAGGTTGAACCCGTTGTAAGGTAAAACACAGTCTACTTGAAACTATTACAGAAGTGGAAAAGAGTGAGAGCATTTGACCCGACTCTGTAACTCACACCTTGGATAACCAGCAATATCCTAAAGTGAGAGGAATTTATTCCCATTTATATGTTATTGGTGTTTCTTGTATACTTTTCTAAAGGTGTGTATAAAACACAAATCAACAGTATGATCCATTGCATGTTGGAATGTGGCTCCAATATTTATCAACCCAAATGGCATTCTTTTGTAAGCAAAGGTCCCCCATTTGGTTGTGAAGGCAGTTGTCATTCTGTCTTCTCTATCTACCAAAATTTGGTTGTATCTAGAAAATCCATCTAACAAATATATCATCTTTGAGTCATTTACAATCTGCAATACGTCATCAATGGAAGGCAAAGGATAATTGTCCTTTTAAAAAGCCTTATTCAAGTTTATAAAATTTATGCAAAGGCGGATTTCCCCATTCTTATTTCTAACTGGTACTAAATTATCTACCCAAGTGGAATGTATAATAAGAAAATTAATGGCAGCATTCAATATTTTTTCTACCTCCTTCAGAATGATAGATTCCAACAAGGTGTTAACATGTCTTTGTTTCTGCCTGAAGGGTTTACAAAAATCCTCCAGGGGTATAGTATGCATGAATTTTTTTTGATTAAAAATATTCAAGTCTTTATATGACTATGCCATAACATGCTTAGACCTATGAAGCAACTCAGTAATATTTTCTTTTATTATGGGGTTATAGGCTTTAGCTAATTGAATGTACTTGGGATCCTCTTTAGTCCCTACATTCAATTTCTCAATCTCATTTCTTATTGTACCAACAAAATTTCTAGAATTTTCTCTTTGTTTAATTTGATCATGGTCAAATAGCCTTTCAAGTTCTACCATCCCCCTAGGAATTCTATTAATTTTTAGCCTCATTATTCCCCTGTCATCATCAAAATATTCAAGCATAGTATCCCTTTGACTATCATCAATTATAGTTTTTTTAAATGCGTTTGTATTCTGTAAGAAATATATAATTTGTTGGTCATCAGAAAATACTTGAAATGTATCTACATTATTTGGAAGAGAAGGAAAAGAGACTAACTCTATTGAAATTTTATCCATTTAAATTTCTCTAAGGGTTTCAGATTTAAAGTTGATGAAGCTAAAATATTTACGAGTGAATTTTCTTCCCTAGGAATGTGTGTTAGGTTGAAAGCATCAAAATCCTCCATCAGATCCCAAGCTCGATGTTTTTACCTCTTCATGTAAGAGGTCTTGCACTAAAACATACCTTGTAAATGGCTAGAGTTATCACATTAGCTGAAGCACCAGAATCAACCAGGCAGTTATGCTGATTTTTCCCAAATATATGAACTATTAGTAGGAATGGTGGACTTCAATATTTTCTTTATAGATTGCCATGTTTTTATTTTCTATTTTATTTTCCTTTTATGGAGGTTTAGTAGAGGGCTCAAAGTAAGTATTAATCATATTATCCCTTTGTTCAATAATCTAAGCCAACTCATAGAGGGTGATTTTAGCCTTGATTTTCTTCATATCCTCCACTATATTATATCCTTTGTTAAGTGGAGTGGTAAATCCATCCAGTAATTTTGGATCTCCTCATTTGGGTGGTGGTGGATTATTATTTGGAGGAATACTCCAAAAGTCATTGGGAGGTATAAATGTATGTTTCCAAGATTGTAATTATCTCTTTTGTACTGCTAAAAACCTGCACTTCATCCATAGGCACTTTCACTGTAGAAAAATAGTCCAAGCAGTGTTGAAAGACAATTGATTAGATGTGCAAAGCATTACTGAAATATCAAGAACTGATTGATTATTCCATGGGATCAAATTTGTATAAATAGTAAAGTTGATCAATGTGAGTCATTGGATTACAACTCAATAAATCTGAACTAGTCTAAACTGAGACTTCACTTACCTCATGGAAGAGTGGTAACTCAAGTTTAGACTATCCTAGTAGAACTTAAGAACTAAATATTTATTCTAACACCCCCCCTTAAGTGATACTAGGGGTGAATGTAACAATAGGATATGAGTCCCAAGCAACAAGGCCTGATGAGGTACTCATGTACAATGGACTTTCTAATAGAAGAGATGGTGAAAAAACCACATGGGAAAAAACCATATTTCAAGAAGAAGACGAAAACAGAGGCATGTACTCAGATGGCAAGGATTATCCTCTTCTAAAAAATGAGTCCCGAAAACAAGGCTTGATTAGGTACTCATGTACAATGAATTTACATATAGGAGAGATGGTGAAAAAAACACATGGGAAAAAACCATCTTCCAAAAAAGAACAATAAGAAGAAGAGAGAGGTGAAAACCTCTGTGCACCCTTCTAATGCAATTGCCTAACCCCAAGTTTCTCTCGCAAATGAATGTAATACGAATAAGGAAAGGATTTGGTAAATATGTCTACAATTTTATTTTCAATGGGAATGTACTCCAGGTTTAGATCCTCTTCCTGAATATGATACCGAATGAAGTGCATGTGAATATCAATGTGCTTGGTGCATTGATGTTCAACTGGATTGTGAGCAATATGAATTGTGCTTTGATTGTCACACCAAAGGGTAATAGGTTGGTTATGGAAAAACCAAATTTCCTTAGTATCTGATGAAGCCAAAGAGCTTCCTGACTAGCTAAAACTGCTGCCCTGTATTCTGCCTCTGTGGATGATAAAGCTACTGCCTGTTGTTTTTTGCATGACCAAGCAATAGGTGAAGAACCAAGACAAAAAACATAGCTAGAGGTGGAACATTTGTCTTCAAATGAACCTGCCCAATCAGAATATGTGTAACCAATGATATCCATGGATCCGCCCTCATATAAGAGCCCAAAGTGAGTAGTTCCTTGCAAGTAGCGAAGGATTCTCTTTGCTTCTTGCCAATGGCTGAAATGAGGTTGATGTGAGAATCTAGATATTAAGCCAAAAACATATGAAATATCTGGGCGAGTATCAGTGAGGTATAATAGACTTCCTACAAGCTGTCTGTAGAGAGTAGCATCACATAGAGGGGACTTGTAGGAAGTACTTAGAGTGACTCCAGACTGAAAAGGTGTGGAAGAAGGCTTGCAATCAGTCATATTAAACGACTGAAGAATGTCTAGAGTATATTTCTATTGATATAATGAAATTCCTATATCTATTTGAGTTATCTACAAACCAAGGAAGTAATGAGCTAAACCCAGATCAACCATCTCAAATTTCTTAGAAAGGGAGTCTTTGATAGTTTGGATGTGAGAAATGGCATTACTAGTGAGTAGTAGATCATCAACATAGAGAATAAGTATGGTGATGTTTTCTTCATCCCTCCAAATGTATACTGTTGCATCAGACTCACAATGAGAAAACCTTGAGGATAGAAGGAAGGAGTCCATTTTTTCATACCAAGCTCTAGGAGCTTGTTTGAGACCATAGATATATTTCCTTAGTCTAAAAACAAGGGAGGAGTCTTGAATAAATCCAAAAAGTTTTTCCATGAATATTTCCTCCTTTAAGTCACCATGCAAGAAAGCACTTTTAACATCCATTTGAAAAACTGACCATTTTTGGGAAGCAGCAAGTGCAAGAACCAACCTAACAGAATCCATTTTTGCAACTGGTGCAAAGGTTTTAGAATAATCAATACCTTCAATTTGTGAAAAACCTTTAGCTACCATGCGAGCTTTGTGTTTGTCAATTCCTCCATCAGGTCCATACGTAGTTCTGTAAATCCATTTATAGTGAACAAATTTCCTTCCTTTAGGTAGAGGGACTAGATCCCAAGTTTTATTTTTGATTAAGGAAGAAAATTCATTCTCCATGGCATCATCCCATTCTTTTATACCGATTGCTTCTTTGAAGGATTGAGGATCTGTAGAAATGGACTAAAAAACAAGACCAAAACTCATGGAGTTGCTTATTCTAGATGATGGAAGATTTTGGATGTAAGGAGTGGCCTCTTGAACTGTGGTGCAGGCCCATTTTGGCATTGTTGAAGGGGTAATGGGTGTGGCAGGACTTTGAGTTGGAGTTTGAAGTATAGGATCCTCATTTTGGTCATCTATCTCAAGTATGGGATCATCATTATATTGAGGCTCAAATATTGGAGATGGCTCAAGAGAAATAATGTTGGAAGATGAAGATTGAGGATCTTTATGAGGGAATGTTTTTTCAAATTGAACATTTCTATGAAAAAGACCTCATGAGTTGTGGGATCAAGGAGCCTATAGGCTTTCATTTCCTCACAATAACCAACAAAAATAAGTTGCTTGCTCTTTTTGTCTAGAGCCTTCCTCTTTTCCTTTGGAATGTGTGCCCAAGCAGTACACCCAAAACTTTTGAAAGAAAGAGACATAAGTTTTTGAGCCAGTCCATGCTTCCTCTGGAGTCAAATGGCCAAGAGCTTTATGAGGTGTGCAGTTTTGAATATAATTTGCATAGTTAATTGCTTCAGCCCAAAAAACTGCTAGAAGATCTCTTGAGTGGAGCATACAGTTTGCCATATCTTTTAAAGTCATGTTTTTTCTTTTTGCAATGCCATTTTGCTAAGGATTATGGGAGACTGAATGTTGATGAATTATGCCATGAGTTGAGAGAAATATGGAGAACTCATTACTGAAGTATTCCCCCCCATTATTTGTACGAATTTGCTTGATTTTGCAAGTGGCTTGATTTTCAACTAAGGCCTTGAAGATTTTGAAGTGGGATAGAACATCACTTTTATATTTTAGAAAGTATACCCAAGTTCTTCTTGAGAAATCATCAATGAAGGTTAAGGTATATTTTTCTCCTTTGAAAGAAGGCTCTGGGAAGACCATTAAGTCACTATGGATTAAATCTAGAGGGGATGAGGCTCTTTGAGAACCACTTGGGTGAAAAGGATCTTGATGTTGCTTTCCAAGAGCACATCCAGGACATACTCCATTAATAGAAGAGACTTTTGGCAACCCTGTTACCATTCCATGAGTATTCAACTCCTTTAGATAGCTATAACTGAGATATCCAAACCTTTCATGCCAGATTTTGCTTTCAAGATCTCCATGTGCAACAAAATAGGAGGCTCCATATAAATTTTTGAATCCCTTGAAGTGAAATAGGTGAGTGTTATGATCAATATCTCCTTTTGCTATGAGAGAGTGAGGTTCTTGAATGTCTCTTATCTCAACTCCTGTTGGTGAAAATAAAACTGTTTTGCCTTTTTTAGAAGTACAAATATGATAGATGGAGAGGAGATTTGTAGCAATGTTTGGGACATAGAGAACATTATTGATATAACCACCATCAATGGATATGCCACATTTTCCTTTGACCGGGATAAAGGATGAGTCACCAACTTCTATGCTACAAGTTGAGCTTGAGGAGATTGAAGTGAATGACTCATGTGAAGAAGTCATATGATGAGTTGCCCCTGAATCTAGAACCCAATATTTTGATGAAGATTTTATAGCTTTGCCTTGAACATTTAAGGCTTTTCCTATCTATTTCTTGATGTCTATTTTGTGGTCCTTCATTGTTGCCTCTAGTTGTTGTAGTCTTTTCCAACATTTGTTCATAGAATGACCATCCTTTTTGTAGTGTGTACAAGTTATAGGGCTTCTTTCTTTCTTTTTGAATTTTTCTTTAGTGGAGGTGGATGCTACTAGTGCTTTTGAGGAAGAGGGAGAGATTTCATATTTTGCAAGTTTCATTTCCTCTCTAGTTAGCCTATCACAAAACTCCTCTAAAGAGGGCATTTTAAAACTTGTACCAAGTGCATATTTTGTAGACAAAAAGGTGGTTGCAAAAATTTGAAATGCTCCATTTAACTTAGAAATAATAAGATAGATGCATTCTTCTTCTATTTTATTCTTTCCACTGCCTTTTAATTGTGTGAGGACTTCTTTAAATTTGGTGAGAAAGTCAACAATATTGTTGAAGTCTTTAGGAGATAATGTTGTTAACTCTATCTCTAGCTGCATTGACCTTATTTGATCCACTTTACCAAACAAGTTCTTTAGTTTTTTCCAACTCTCAAATGGATTTTTACATTCTAAAATGTGAAACCATAAGCTTTCATTTACATTTGTGCTTATAATACCCATTGTTTCATACATCTTCCCTTTATGAACAAATATTTCATATTCTTTTTCAAATTCAGGTTGCTTCTCTTCTAGCAAGTGTGTGAGCCCTTTTTGAGAAATGAGATTTAATATCTTTGGTTTCCATGTGTGATAGTTATGAGGGGTGAGTGGGTCAATTGTATTCATTTTTCCAAAGAAAGAATTGTAGTGAACCAGTATTCCCCCCTTTAAGTGCAAGAAACTTTAGAAGACAATGATGCACTCCCCTTTAATGAGAACAGTGTGGTGCAATGAATGAGGACCAGAAAAAAAAATCCCTGTTGATTCAGTAGAAGCCATATCGTTATACTAAACTCTTCAATATACCCGCCCTTACATGAGGGAAACTATAAGCAATTGAGGAGAGTGATATGTGGAACATAGGCAATTTGAAACATGAATAACCTGCCAGACCTTTATATCGAATCTTCTCAATTACCCACCCTTACGTGAGGGAAACTATAAGTAATTGAGGAGAGCGATACATGGAACATAGGTGATTATTAAAAGAATTGGGCCAACTTTTGATATGCTCCTTGAAAATTGCACTTAATATTTGCTTGTTGTATTTTATCAAGTGTTTTTAGAGAGAAAAAAACAGATGTGCATCTAGAACATTTAGGAGATTCTTGAAAGAGTGAGATGCAAGCAACAACATTAAGTGGCCAAGAGAGTGCCATAGAATGACTCCACCACAAAAAGACTATCCTCCAATATTTGTCCACACAAGGAATGAAACAACAATAAAAAAAAAAGTAACTCCCCTAAGGAATGCCAAAGACCAAAAAAAGTGCAAGAAGCAACACCAATATCCCCCCCCAAAAAAAAAAAACTTTGTATTGATTTGAGTTTACAATTTGACTCTTCACTTTGATAGCCTGAACAGGCTGAAGAGAAAGTGAGAGGAGTCTAAAAATATGTATGAAGGTTACAAAGTTTTTCTCTAGGAAAAAAGTTTGTAGAGGAAGAGCTTTTAGAGTAAAAAAAATATGACTCTTTTACAATATATTATTTCCAAAGGAAAATTAAAAAAACCATAAGAACTTAATGCCTTTAGAGTATAATGTCATACAAGAAATCTAGTGGTTTTATCTTAAGCTTCCTATGGTAGAAGCTTGTGATGTGTGAGATCTCTTGAGTGCAGGTTGAAGGCGATAGTGGCGGTGATAGATCTACAAAAAAACATATGCTCCTCTAATGGTTTTTTCTCATTCTTGAGTTGTGGCCCCCCTTAGATATATGCATCGTGCATTTGTCATAGTGAGACTCCATGTTTTCAAATATGTCTCGAGTTCTAGCATTTCCTTCTAGAAATAATTTACAGTGGTTGCATTATGTGCACGGCTTCAGTGTCATGGTGGCCAACGATTTCTATAGCATTCCTTTCGAGAATCAATTCAGAAGGATTGCATCTGGGTTATGATCTCCTTAGTCAGGTCTTAAATCCTGTAATCTGATGAAATGGCATAAAAAAAATGTACTATCTTGAGTGTAGTTCATGACGTCCAGCGCCTCCCTCTGCTTTGACGTCCAGTGCTTCCCTAACTCTTTTTTTTTAAATAGTGGCTTGTTAGCAAGTTAGGCAAGGAGATGATGCCAAATAAAATGGGGGAGGAGACTATATAGATGCAGCCAATTATTTCTAAAGTTACGTATAACCATTGAACCAAATTGTAAGGATATCGAATATTGGTTTACCTTTGAAATTCTTGGTGTTAATTGAAAGAAACATTGATATAATAAAAAACAAATGGTGCTCTGATGAAATGCATGTTTAGTTTTGAGGGAGTAGTAAGACAAGCCCTTCCACGTTGCACGAATCGATGTTAAGCCAAAAAGACACACAGCTAAGAATGAGGGAGTTTACACCTTGTACGAATCGACGAGTAGACACCAGCAAAGAATGTGATGCACAACGTTACAATTGCTTTGATGTGACTAGCAGAGTTTATCTTCGAGAATGGGTGCCAAGTTGCAAGGTTGGCACCAAGAGATGATTTACATATCGTGCAGAGCTATGTGATGCACAATGGGCACTAAGAAGTGCAGGTGGAACGTAGGGGTACAATTGTTGTCACCTATAGGGCACCAACGAGAGCAATGTTTTCTTGTACCTATAGAAGATACCACTCAATGAGTGGAAAAAAGGTTGAAGCGGTACGTTACTTCAATGTGAGCTTCACTGCATATTCACAACTTGAGCATGGGCAATAATATTTTAGATTTACTCCATGAGTGAACTAGTGAGATTCAAATCTGCATAGCGCCTCTTCAAATTTTTACCCATGCTGTCAAAGTTTGAAAAATAGATATGGCAAAAAAAAATTCTTCCTTTCAGATGTTAGTTTTGATTATATCCAAAAAAAATGTCATGATCTATGAAAAAATGAGGAGCTCAAAAAAGGATTGCTTATTTTGAAAAAAAAATTAGCAATAACAACAAAAAATTCAGAGCCTAATGGATAAGAAGTATGACTACTCTTATAAGAAATTCGAGTTAGTCAAGAAATCTATCCAAGAGGAATGAACCAGATCTATGAAAAACTTGAATGCATGCAAAATCTAGCCTCGCTCTGGTACCATGTAGAAAAATACTACAAGCAGTGTTGAAAGACAATCGATTAGATGTGCAAAGCATTACTGAAAGATAAAGAACTGATTGATTATTCCATGGGATCAATTTTGTATAAATAGCAAAGTTGATCAATGTGAGCCGTTGGATTACAACAACTCAACAACTTTGAACTAGTCTAAACTGAGACTTCACTTACCTCATGGAAGAGTGGTAACTCAAGTTTAGACTATCCTAGTAGAAATTAAGAACTAAATATTTATTCTAATATTCACAACATTTTCTAACTCATCTGGAAAAGTGAATGAATCCAAAACCATAGCAACACTATGTTTGGATGAACTAGAATCGTCAAAATTTCTCTAATTCTCAAGAAAATCGAATTCACTAGACAAAGCTTCAAATACATTGCAAAATTCTAGGTAATATAATTCCCCATATTGGGATGTTTCATGAATCCTGCACCAATTAGGTAAATCCAAGTCACAAATGTTCATATTAGGCCCCTTTCCTTTGTTATAATCCTTATTAGGCTCATACGAAGGTCTGGAAAATCTGTTCTATTTGTAAGGAAACCTGTTTGAATTTTCTCCTATAGAAACTTGCCTCTTGAAACTCAAGAAGGATTTTGCCAATTTTTGGACCATCTTTGTAACTTCCTCAACTGCAATTTTATCTAATTCTTTCTCCACAGTATACACATGCCTAGTGTGTGGCACAATCAACAACTATTTTATAGGTGGAGCTTGGCATATTGGTAACAACATCTAATGTGGAATGGTATTCAAAACAAGTGTGTTATGAGTAACAAATGGTATTAAAGGAGTACTCAAAGGTTGAGGTCCCAACTATATCTTGAGAACTAGAACCTCCTTGTAAGCTTCTATCAAGGTTGTGATATTGATGTCTCTCTTGAGGAAAACAGAGGTCACTGTATCCAAGGAATTATTGTAAAATTTTAAGGCTAAATTTTTACTTGGGATGTAATGACCAGTGATTTTGCCATAAGCCTTTTGAAATATCACATTGAAAGACCTAATAGTTTCATTGGATTCTCTCTTAATGTTGGAAAATTGCTGATACAACATGTTGGGATCAATTATCTGATCAAATTGGGACACAAAAACCTTTTCTAAATCATCCTAGCTGGTGATAGATTCATTTGTAAGATTTAGAAACTAGTCATATGCTCCCTCCTAGAGAGTGAACGGGAATAATCTATAGGCTACATCTTCATGTTGCACATTTAATAATTTTAGAGCATTTTTAAAAGCTACCAAGTGTTCTTACTTTGTCTTGATTCCATCATACATGTAGGTAGGAAGATACTTCTTAGGATTCCTAGGTAAATCATGTATTGCACCATGGATATTCAAGGTGGTAGATCCCAACCAGTTGGCCATGATTGTCTAATTAAAGGTAGGATTCTAAGTCATAGTTGGAGGAAGCACTAACAGAGATAAAACTATGCTAGATAGAGATCTAGATTTCCTGATATTACTTCTCCTTGGGGTTTCCAACTCAAATACAAGGAGCTCTCTAGCTCTTGGGTGGTACCTGGTTACTCTAAAGAAAGAATCCATTCTAACTGATTATCTTAACAAACTGCATATGTAAGTTCATTGTCCCTCCCTCTAGAACCAATTTATGTTGGCTTGTGTTTTTTTATTTAGGAAATACTCAAAAAAGCAAGATTTGAAAGCTAATGAGGAGGGAAAGAAACCACTAGTTAAATATAAATTTGCACATACCTTGAAATACAAAACATAATACTTTAAAAACATCATACAATTATATTTCTTAAATTAAATATACCAGGAATGTAAGTTTATGGTCCTCCTTCTAGCACCAATTTATGTTGGCTCGAATTTCATGCACACCCTATGGAGAGTAAACTAAAAACACAAGTAACATTTGAATGGGAATAAATTTCCTCTCACTTTAGGATCTTGCTGGATATCCAAGGTGTGAGTTATAGAGTCGGGTCGAATGCTATCACTCTTTTCCACTTCTGAAATAGTTTCAAGTGGACTGTCTGTATACCTCCAAGGGGTTTCAACTTTCGTTTGTTGTTGTTTGGTTGATCAATCAGATTTGCATTTGTAAATAGATCTAGCTCTTTCAGACTTCAGCAAATTAAATGAATAAAGAATTTTAAAGAACATAAAAATGGATCTCCTTTAAAGTAAAAATAGAGAGGGTAAGGTAGGGCAAAGAAGAGAGGTGAAATTCTACAATTTTAACTGTTAATTATTCTTTCAACTTGGCATATTATGTTCACTAATCGAGACAAATAGAATAACAAATTATCCAACTTTCTAAGATTAACTTGTTATCTAGAAAAAGGTAGAATGGGGGAATAGAATAGAGTAACCTATTTAAATCACAATTTTCCTTGCAACTAACAAGATGTATCCGTGGATAGCAAATGCTCATGCACACAGACCAGAGCTATCAGTCCCAAATCCTCAAACTATGGATTTAAACACTTTCTTAGGATAGTTTAATCATTCTAAAAAATTCAATCTTGTTGGGATGATTTTTCCAGTAGCATAGCACACGCAACAAAACCAGAGCTAGTAGGAAAAGAACTAAATTTCAGAATGAGTAAACCTCAATGAAGCTCTTCACATCAACAACATGCCAAAATCAATTAAACTCATAACAATTATTATTACATACATTTCAATGAAAACAAGAATAAGGAAGGAAAGCACCATCAAAACCTAAGAAGCGGATTAAGCGCCTAGCTATGCCACTTTAGAGTAACAACACCACAAAATATCCCATGTCAATAACAGATGAGTTCTTCAGAAAAGAATTTTTAGAAAAAAATACTTCTATTATAAATTCTTGCATCCTGAGTTTACATTCAATGGGAGTATTTATAGACTCAGGACATGCCCTGGTCTTTTCAAAAAATATCTTCTCCCAAGAACTTAAACTAATATAAAAATCCCATCGTCGAGGCCTTACATATATAAAACATATTTTAATAGAGTTCAAGCCAAATCCAACCACCCCGAAAATCTGCCTAAAAATCTTACCATAAATGGTGGAGGCACAATATGATCTTCTCTTCACCAAATGGAGACTACATATAGATGTTTTCACTTTCCAGCCAATTGCAGGTGTATTTCATTAAATGGGCACTCCCTCGACCATGCCTGATAAAGTCTTTGTTTGTGACGGGCTTTGGAGAATCTAGGTGGATCATCAATTTTACGTGTCTTCTATCTCTGTACAACCACCTTTGCTTGGTTCGTGTTGAAATTCCAAGCCCACCATCACTTCCATCATTAAATGTGTCCACCAAATTCCTGCAAAAATTTAAAAAGGGCTAAGGTTAGAACATTAGAAAAATAATTAATTTAATTTTCCTAAGGTTCAAACTTTAATTTTTAGGTTTTAAATTTTTTATTATTTTTCCAAAGTTTCCCGCAAAATATTTTCTAGGTCTAAGATTTTAATTAATTTTTTATTATTATTTTAATCCCTAAGGTTTGACATTTTTATATCATTTCTTTTTTATCTTCCTGAGCTTGGCAATCGTGAAACCTTGGCATGTCATGAAATCTTGGCAAGTCACGAAATCTCGCCCATTTTTCATTTTTTAATCTTCTTGAGCTTGGCAATCACGAAACCTTGGCATGTCGTAAAATCTCACCCATTTTTTATTTTTTAATCTTCCTGAGCTTGGCAATCGTGAAACCTTGGCATGTCGTGAAATCTCACTCATTTTTCATTTTTTAATCTTCTTGAGCTTAGCAATCGTGAAACCTTGGCAAGTTACAAAATCTTGACCATTTTTCATTAAAGACTTCTTTCAACCATATTGATTGTGAAACTTAGGGACGTCACAAAATCACGACCATTTTTATTAAAGCATTCTTTCAGCCATATTGATCATGAAACTTAGGAATGTCACAAAATCATGACCATTTTTCATTAAAGTCTTCTTTCAGCCATATTGATCGCAAAACTTAGGAATGTTGTGAAATCGTGACCTTTTTTCATTAAAGCCTTCTTTTAGCCAGATTGATTGCGAACCTTAGGAATGTCGTGAAATTGTGACCATTTTTCATTAAAGCCTTCTTTTAGCCATATTGATCGCGAAACTCAGACATTGTCGGGTATTCACTTCTCCTCCCTTTTCTTCTGACACTTTGTAAAATTTCTAAAAATTGAACATGGATTCCAATGACCCTGTAATTTGTATTTTGGCACTTTAAAGGTTTGTGAAGGATCCTCCATGCTCGGAAATGATTTTCAGATTCCATAAAATGAAATTAAATTGCCTGAAAGAAGCTCGTTTCTCATGGTATGAAAATTATGGTAAAAATCAAAAGTGCCCAAAATTGAACAAAACTTTTTAGGTGTCCAAATGAGCCAAATGGGTATCCAAATATGGAGAAAAATAACTAAAAAATCATCTCGGATCAAGAGATATTGCATTAAGAAGTTTGTTGGTTGTAAATAGAAACTGCTATTTATGGAAGGTAAATCATGCCTAAAACCTTAAAAATTTGGTACCATTGGAAAGGTGAGCTTGAGATCTTTCATCCAAAATTTGAATCACTTCAAACGGATTCTTGTAGCAAAAGATATAGCAATTTCAAAATTGAAGTAAACATTAGGGCAAGATGAAGATTTTCAAAGAACCTTAGAAATTGATTTTAATATTTCAGACCTTAGGAAAACTATTGAAAATTAAATTTCTGAGATAATTAACCAGAAATAATACCATCAAAGCATAAATATTCAGAAGAATTTAATTAAAATCAATGCTCTAGGCAAGCATTTTTGACACCTTCATGCAGGAAAAATTTAAGACTTGATGCAAACAAAACTTGGATTAAAAAACTCGAAAACTTCAAGAGGGTCCCCTCGAAAATAAAAATTAATCATTTTCATAGGCTCAAACAATTTTATTTTTAGTGGGGGTGTGTTGCTTCTCAACAAATGGTGACATCTACGAGGAAATAGTAGCACTATTTGGAACCCAGAACTCTAGTTTTAAAACCACTTAAATCATGTACCATACCTTGCTACAAAGATTTTCAAAATACTTTTAACTGCTATCTATCAGTTTGTCAAAATTTCTCAGGGACATACTAGGTTAAACCACTTAAGAAAAAACTTTGGTGTGTGATTGTGAGTGCATAAATTCTTCCTCTTAAGATGACCATGGCTTAGAATTCTTACTTAGGATTAACCAGACTGTTTGGGCTGCACAAGTTTATTTGAGTAGAGCTCTATTGCTAGTTTAGCCTTTTATAGCCCCAACAAAGTTACTCTTAACTTTCTTTTTAAGACCTTGGTTCATAACCATGGAGCATCTATAGCCCTGGTGAACATGTCTAAGATTTCTCTTTCAAAAATCTTGGCTATCTCCCTTTTATTATGGAACTCTTTTTTTGAACTTTTCTTTTTTGGACTTTTTTTTTTTTTTTATAAAGACTAGATAGTCGAGAAGCCTTACTGAAGGTTCAAAAGTTGCATTTGCCTTGATATTTCATTAACCAAATAATCGATCAACTAACCATTTCAGTTTTCAAACACCAATAGCCTCTTAAGAGTTATTAAAATGATTTTTGTGAATCAGAGTTTCCCTCTCATGACTAACTTTTCTTGGATTCCCTAGGAGTTCTCCAACTAAATAACATAATAGTTTTTTTATAATTAAAATAATTATAGTAGGCTAGGTACAAAATCTAAACTGTCTCTCTACTATCATTCTAGATAACAAGCATTACCACTTTCTTCCCACTTAGAATATATTTTTACCAAGATCACCTTGCTTTGATTTGAGAAATCGAGAAAAAGACCCAAAAGAAGAAAGAAAATGAAAACTTGGAAAACCAGAATCAACTTAAATACCGATAAAACAGACTAAACATACACTACTTTTTTTTTTTATTTTTATATACATATGTACAAAGGCTTCTATGATCACTCAAATGATGTAGTAGATGGAAAAGCAGAGAAATAATGCTTCAAATATTGACCATTAATAGGTAAGTTGAGGAAATTACCTTCTAGGTCCTGTAGATGAAATGCATTATTACCTAGAATTTTTATGATTTGGTATGGCCCTATCCACAGAGGTTACAACTTGGTGTGTTTACCTTTCTTTTCATGGGCTTTGTCCCATAGAAGCACCAGGTTTGCAAGTCTGAAGGCCTTCACCTTTGCTCTTTTATCAAACCAATGTTTGACTGTCTCCTGATGCCGATTGAAATGCTCTAAGACCTGAAGCCTTTCATCTTATAAATTAATCAAGTCTAATACATGAGCTTCTGCATCTACATGATCATTAAAATAGTCTAAAGCAAACTGATAAGTAGGCATTTTGATTGAAATTGGAACTATTGGTTTAGTCCCATACAACAAAGCAAATGGTGAAGTTTTAAGAGCTTCTTTGTGTCTTATTCTATCTCCCAAAGTGCATACTTTAGTAATGTATGCCATTTTCTAGGTTTGTCTACAATAGACTTCTTAATGGCATTTATCAAATTCTTATTCGTGGATTCAACCAACCCATTTCCTTGGGGGTAATAGTTGGATGAAAATTTGAGAACTATCCCCTTTTGGTATGCCCATTCTACAAATTCCAATGATTGAAAAGTTGGTCCATTATCACAAACTAAATTTAAAGGAACTCCAAACCTGGTTATGATATTTGATTCCAAAAATTCAATTACCTCATGGGTTGTACTCCTCATTGTGGCTGTTGCTTCAGCCCATCATGTATAGTAATCAGTGGTTGTTAATACATACTTGTGCTCTACTGATGAATTTGGGTTCATCACTCCCACAAAATCAAGTCCCCATTGCATGAAAGGTTTATCTATTATAATAGGTTGTAATGGTAGAGCTCGGTTAGCCTGCTTGGCTGCAAATATTTGACATTGATGACAAGTTCTCACATGATGATGTACATATTTAAATAATGTAGGCCAGTAGTAGCCTGCCCTTAATATGCTATGTGTAGTAGTTGAACCTGAAGAATGTCCTGCTCCTAACTTCTCATGAAAACTAGACATTACTTCATCCACCTCATCTTGAGCAATACATCTTAAGAATATGCCAACATAATTTTCTCTATATAATTTACCCTCTTTGAGTAAAAAATGAGCAGATTTTAACTTTAGTGCTCTTCTCTGAGTTCTATTCAGGTGAGGTGGGCAATTCCCAGAGCTCAATAAATGCATGATATCCCCATACCAATCATCCAACTTGGAGTCTAGTTGGTTAATCTCTATCCCCATAGGTATCTCAGCCATATGTTGGGATAGACCAAGTCCTCTAATCAATTTAGCAGGTCGAATATCTAAGTCAAACTCTTATAATTTTGTAACCCAATTACCTCTTAGTTCCCCTAGTTCATTTTGACTTAACAAATACTTCACAGCTGGGTCAGGAACTATGGCATGGACTTTACTCCTCAAAATATAATGCCTGAATTGTTTAACTACTTTCACTAAGGCATAGGCTTGCTTATCCAAATGAGAGTAATTCAACTCAACACCCTTCAGATTGGTACTTTTGAAGGCAATGGGGTGCTCCCTTATTTCCCTCCACTGAGTTAAAACTACAGCAAGTGTATGTTCAGAAGCAAAAGAGTATAGGTAAAAATCTGCACTAAAATCTGGACTTACTAGAATTGGGGCTTGTTGGATAGCATATTTAATCTCTTGAAATGCCACCTTGGCTTCTGTAGACCAGACAATCTGAGCAGTCTCCTTTAACATATCATTGAGTGGTTTGACTATTTCAGCAAAGCCAGAAATGAACTTCCTAACAAAGTTAATCTTCCCAAAAAATGATTTCAACTCTTTCTTAGAATTGGGAAAGGGTATCTTTGATATGGCTTCAGCCCTCTCAGGATCCACAAAAATACCTTCTTTGGTTATTAGGTGACCAAGAAGTTTACCTTCAGTTACACCAAAGACACATTTCTTTGGATTCAAAGAAATGCCAAATTCTCTACATTTGTCAAAAATAGACTCCAAGTGTTTGACATGATCAAATCGAGATTTAGAAAAGACTGTCAAGTCATCCATGTATACCACAATACACTTGCCCATGAGACCTTTGAAGGTATGATCCATTGCACGTTGGAATGTGGCTCCAACATTTATCAATCCAAATGGCATTCTTTTGTAAGCAAAGGTCCCCCATTTGGTTGTGAAGGTAATTTTCATTCTGTCTTCTCTATCTACCAAAATCTAGTTGTACCCAGAAAATCCATCCAAGAAAGACATCATCTCTGAACCATTTACAATCTGCAATACATCATCCATGGAAGGCAAAGGATAATTGTCCTTTTTAGAAGCCTTATTCAAGTTTCTAAAATCTATGCAAAGGTGAATTTCCCCATTCTTCTTTCTAACTGGTACTAAATTAGCTACCCAAGTAGAATGTCTAATAGGAAAAATAATGGCAGCACTCAACAATTTTTCTACCTCCTTCAGAATGATATGTTCCAACAAGGCATTAACATGTCTTTGTTTCTGCCTAAAGGGTTTACAAAACTCCTTCAGGGGTATAGTATGCATGAAAACTTTTGGATTGAAAATATTCAAGTCTTTATATGACCATGCCATAACATCCTTAGACCTATGAAGCAACTTAGTAAGATTTTATTTTATTATGGGGTCACAGGATTTAGCTAATTGAATGTACTTGGGATCCTCTTTAGTCCCTACATTCAATTTCTCAATCTCATTTCTTGTTGTACCAACAAAATTTTCAGAATTTATCCTTTGTTTAATTTGATCATTGTCAAATAGCCTTTCAAGTTCTACCATCCCCCTAGGAATTCTATTATTTTTTAGCCTCATTACTCCCCTATCATCATCAAAATATTCAAGCATAGTATCCCTTTGACTATCATCAATTATAGTTTTTTCAAATGCATTTGTATTCTGTAAGAAATTTATAATTTGTTGGTCATCAAAAAATACTTGAAATGTATCTACATTATCTGGAACAGAAGGACAAGAGACTAACTCTATTGAAAAAAATTTCCATTTAAATTCCTCTAAGGGTTTCAGATTTGTAGTTGATGAAGCTAAAATATCTGTGAGTGAATTTTCTTCCCTAGGAATGTGTGTTAGATTGAAAGCATCAAAATCCTCCATGAGATCCCAAGCTCGATGTTTGTACCTCTTCAGGTAAGAGGCCTTGCACTGAAACATACCTTTAACCTGATTAGTTACCAACTCTGAGTCTGAAAAAACTTGGATATTTTTCACATTTTTGTCTAAAGCAAATTTCAATCCTAGTATCAATGCCTCATACTCAGTCAAATTATTTGTGCAGGGAAATTGCAAGCGATAAGACATGAAAAATACCTGATTGTGAGGTCCTTTGAGAACCGCCCCTATTCTAGAACCTTGTTTGGATTTAGCTCCATCAACATGAAGTGTCCAAACATTATTTTCATGTGTAGTTAGAGCTCTAATTGATCTCACCTCCTTTGTAGTTATCAAATTATAAACCCCAATATCTGCATCAACAAAATTAACAACCTCATTTTTTATATTATATTCAGTTATCATATGTTTATACCTAGGCTCTCTATCAATCCTTAACTGATTTGCTACACCCTTCCAAGGTAACCACATGTGTGAAAAATTAGTGGCCAAATACCCATTCAAATATTTGGACCAATCCCTACTCAGAAGCATCCCATACCCCACAGGAATATCTACCACTTGGATGTCAATTCTATGTTGCACTCTTGGTTCGGATGCTAGATGAATATGTACACCTTGAAGTTCTCCTACCACCTTGACCTCAATTTTACCCAGTTGAATGACTCTCCTATCAAATTTCTTAGGAGTTAACCCCAATTGTTGGCAAATGGCTAGAGGCATGACATTAGCTGAAGCACCAGAATCCACCAGGCAGTTATGCAATTTTTTCCCAAATATGCAAACTATTAGCAGGAATGGTGGGACTTTAGTATTTTCTTTATAGATTGTCATGTTTGCATTTGCCATTTTCTTCCCCTTTTCTAGAGGTTTAGTAGAGGGCTCAGAGTAAGTCTTAATCAAATTATCCCTCTGTTCAGTAATCTGAGCCAACTCATGGAGGGTGATGTTAGCCTTGATTTTCTTCATATCCTCCACTATATTATATCCTTTGTTAAGTGGGGTGGTAAATCCATCCTATACTTTTGGATCTCCTCCTTTGGGTGGAGGTGGATTATTATTTGGAGAAGGATCAGGAGGAATACTGTAAGAGTTATTGGGAGGTGTAGATGTAGTGTTGGGCTCTGGATTTCTATTCCTGAGATTGTAATTATCTCTTCTATACTGTTGAAAAGCTTGCACTTCATCCATAGGTACTTCCACAATATTTTTTGACTCATCTGGAAAAGTGAATGAATCCAAAACCATAGCAACACTATGTTTGGATGAACTAGAACCATCAACATTTCTCTGATTCTCAGGAAAACTGAATTCACTAGATAAAGCTTCAAAAGCATTGCAAAATTCTAGGCAATCTAATTCCCCATGTTGGGATGTTCCATGAATCTTGCACCAATTAGGTAAAGCTAAGTCACAAATGTTCACTTCAGGCCCCTTTCCTTTGTTATAATCCTTATTAGGTTCATATGGAGGTCTGGAAAATCTATTTTATTGGTAAGGAAACCTATTTGAATTTTCTCCCGTAGACACTTACCTCTTGAAACTCAAGAAGTCATTTGCCAATTTTTGGACCATCTTTGTAACTTCCTCAACCGTAGTTTTATCTGATTCTTTCTCCATAGTCTCACATGCCCAATGTATGGCAAAGTCAATGGATTTTCTATAGGTGGAGCTTGGCATGTTGGTAATACCATCTGATGTGGAATGGGATTCAAAATAGGTGTGTTCTGAGTAACAAAGGGTATTAAAGGAGTGCTTAGAGGTTGAGGTCCCAACTATCTCTCGAGAACTAGAGCCTCCTTGTAAGCTTCTGTCAAGGTTGTGATATTGGTGTCTCTCTTGAGGAAAATAGAGGTCATTGGATCCAAGGCATTCTTGTAAATTTCTAAGGCTAAATTTACACTTGGGATGTAATGACCAGTCATTCTACCATAAGCCTTTTGGAATCTCACATTGAAAGACCTAATAGTTTCACTGGATTCTCTCTTAATGCTAGAAAATTATTGATACAACATGTTGGGATCAATTACTTGACCAAATTGGGACACAAAAACTTTTTCTAAATCATCCTAGCTGGTGATAGAGTCATTCGTAAGATTCAGAAACCAGTCATATGCTCCCTCTTGGAGAGTGAATGGGAATAATCTATAGGCTACATCTTCATGTTGCACATTTAATAATTTTAGAGCATTTTTAAAAGCTACCAAGTGTTCTTCCATTGTCCTGATTCCATCATGCCTGTAGGTGGGAAGATACTTCTCAGGATTCCTAGGTAAATCATGTGCTGCACCAGGGATATTCAAGGTGGTAGAGCCCAACCAGTTGGCCATGACTATCTGATTAAAGGTAGGATTCTGAGTCACAGTTGGAGGAAGCACTAATGGAGATAAAACTATGTTGGATAGAGATCTAGCTTTCCTGAGATTACTTCTCCTTGGGGTTTCCAACTCAGACACAAGGAGCTCTCCAACTCTTGGGTGGGACCTGGTTACTCTAAAGGAAGAATCCAGCCTAACTGATTATCTTAACAAACCATAGATGTAAGTTCAAGGGCCCTCCTTCTAGTACCAATTTATGTTGGCTTGCATTTTGCTATTTAGGCAATACTCAAACAAATAGGATTTGAAAGCTAATGAGGAGGGAAAGAAACCACCAGTTAAAGATAAATTTGCATATACCTCAAAAGATAAAACACAATACTTTAAACACAACATACAATTATATTTCTCAATTCAAACACACTAGTAAGTTCGTGGCCCTCCTTCTAGCACCAATTTATGTTGGCTTGGCTTTCATGCACACCCTATGGAGAGTAAATTGAAAACACAAGTAACATTTGAATGGGAATAAATTCCCTCTCACTTTAGGATCTTGTTGGATATCCAAGGTGTGAGTTATAGAGTCGGGTCGAATGCTATCACTCTTTTCCACTTCTGGAATAGTTTCAAGTGGACTGTCTGTATACCTCCAAGGGATTTCAACTTTTGTCTGTTGTTGTTTGGTTCATCAATCAGATTTGCATTTGTAAATAGATCTAGCTCTTTTAAACTTCAACAGATTAAAAGAATAAAGAATTTTAAAGAACATAAAAATGGATCTCCTTTAAAGTAAAAATAGAGAGGGTAAGGTAGGGCAGAGAAGAGAGGTGAAATTCTACAATTTTAATTATTAATTATTCTTTCAACTTGGCATACTGTTATGTTCACTAATCGGGACAAATAGAATAACAAATTATCCAGCTTTCTAAGATTAACTTGTTATCTAGCAAAAGGTAGAACAAGGGAATAGAACAGAGTAACCTATTTAAATCACAATTTTCCTTGCAACTAATAGGATGTATCCATGGATAGCAAATGCTCATGCACACAGACCAGAGCTATCAATCCCAGATCCTCAAACTATGGATTTAAACACTTTCTTAGGATAGTTTAATCATTCTAAAAAATTCAATCTTGCTAGGATGATTTTTCTAGTAGCATAGCACATGCAACAAAACCAGAGCCAATAGGAAAAGAACTAAATTTTAGAATGAGTAAACCTCAATGAAGCTCTTCACATCAACAACATGCCAAAATCAATTAAACTCATAACAATTATTATTACATACATTTCAATGAAAACAAGAATAAGGAAGGAAAGCACCATCAAAACCTAAGAAGCGGATTAAGCACCTGGCTATGCCACTTTAGAGTAACAACACCGCAAAAGATCCCATGTCAATAATAGATGAGTTCTTCAGAAAAATAGTTTTCAAAAAAAATACTTCTATTATAAATTCTTGCATCCTGAGTTTACATTCAATGGGAGTATTTATAGACTCAGGACATGCCCTGATATTTTCAGAAAATATCTTGCTCCCAGGAACTTAAACTAATATAAAAATCCCACCGTCGGGGCCTTACATAATAAAACATATTTTAATAGAGTTCAAGCCAACTCCAACCACCTCGAAAATCTACCTAAATATCTTGCCATAAATGGTGGAGGCACAATCTGATCTTCTCTTCACCAAATGGAGACTCCATACAGATATTGTCACTTTCTAGTCACTTGTAGGCATATTTTATTAAAAGGTCACTCCATCGGCCATGCCTGATAAAGTCTTTGTTTGCAGAGGGCTTTGGAGAATCTAGGTGGATCATCAATTTTATGCGTCTTCTATCTCTGTACAACCGCATTTTCTTTGTTCGTGTTGAAATCCCAATCCCGCCATCACTTTCATCATTAAATGAGTCCAGCAAATTCTTGCAAAAATTTAAAAAAGGGTCAAGGTTAGAACATTAGAAAAACAATTAATTTAATTAATATTTCTAAATCTACTATTTTAATTAGTTTTTAATTATTATTTTAATTTCTAAGGTTTGACATTTTTATATCATTTCTTTTTTATCTTCCTAGCAATCGTGAAACCTTAGTATGTTGCGAAATCTTAGCAAGTCACAAAATCTCGCCCATTTTTTCATTTTTAATCTTCCTGAGCTTGGCAATCGTGAAACCTTGGCAAGTCGCGAAATCTTGACCATTTTTCATTTTTTAATCATCCCGAGCTTGGCAATCATGAAACCTCGGCAAGTCACGAAATCTCGACCATTTTTCATTAAAGCCTTCTTTCAACCATATTGATCGCAATACTTATGAATGTTGCGAAATCTCGACCATTTTTCATTAAAGCCTTCTTTTAGCCATATTGATCATGAAACTTAGGAATGTCGTGAAATCGTGACCATTTTTCATTAAAGCCTTCTTTCAGCCATATTGATCATGAAACTTAGGAATGTTGTGAAATCACAATCTTTTTCATTAAAGCCTTCTTTCAGCCATATTGATCGCAAAACTCAGACATTGTCGGGTATTCACTTCTCTGCCCTTTTCTTCCGACACTTTGTAAAATTTTCAAAAATTCGAACATGGATTCCAATGACCCCGTACTTTGTATTTTGGCACTTTAAAGATTTTTGAAGGATCCTCCATGCTCGAAAATGATTTTCAGATTCTGGAAAATAAAATTAAATTGCTCGAAAGAAGCTCGTTTCTCATGGTATGAAAATTATGGCAAAAATTAAAAGTACCTAGAATTGAACAAAACTTTTCAGGTGTCCAAATGAGCCAAATGGGTATCCGAATCTAGAGAAAAAAACCTAAAAAATCATCTTGGATCAAGAGATATTGCATTAAGAAGTCCATTGGATGCAAATAGAAACTACTATTTCTAGAAGGTAAATCATGCCTGAAACCCTAAAAATTTGGTACCATTGGAAAGGTGAGCTCGAGATCTTTCATCCAAAATTTGAATCACTTCAAATGGATTCCTCTGCCAAAAGATATAGCAATTGCAAAATTGAAGTAAACATTAGGGCAAGATGAAGATTTTCAAAGAACCTTAGAAATTGATTTTAATATTTCAGACCTTAGGAAAACCATTGAAAATTAAATTTCCTGAGACAATTAACCAGAAATAATACCATCAAAGCATAAATATTCAGAAGAATTTAATTAAAATCAATGCGCTAGGCAAGCATTTTTGACACCTTCATGCAGGTAAAATTTAAGACTTGATGCAAACAAAACTTGGATAAAAAAACCTAAAAAATTCAAGAGGGTCCCCTCGAAAATAAAAATTAATCATTTTCACAGGCTCAAACAATTTAATTTTTAGTGGGGGTGTGTTGCTTCTCAACACTACTCATGGTGTCATCCTCCCTAAAATCAAAATTACGATTTAAGGTGTGATAATGTGTGGGGACCCAAGATAAGGCTTGAGATAACCAAGGGAGGGCTAGATCTCCAAAGGCCGTGATGGATTTCAACAAATATTGAAGGGAACACTAGGTATGGATGAGTGACCAAAAAGAACTTTCAAATACTCATTAGCCAAGGACAAAGGGCTAGAAGAATGAACAAAAAAGGAGGGAAGAAATTAGATCAAAAAGACCATACTCATGATGATGTATATACCCTTGATTAATAAGGGTCAATCGATATTGGCTAAAACAACAAATCCATTGTCTAAAGGGTGACTAAAAAATCACAAGAGGGAAGGGACACATGATATCAAAAATTAAGGAGATGAGAGGAGCATGAAATAATAAATATGGAATGAACCAAATGGTGGCGAGGATTTAGCATAGCAGGGGGAGAGAAACAGAGGGGAAGGGATACTCTTCATTTTTCTTCAATAATTCACTAAGATCTTCCAAGATTATCTTCACATCATTAGCTTCATGCATAGTCTAGATCTCAACAGTCTTTGTTCAAAATGGATGTTGGAGAATGGTTGGATGAAAATGAAAAGTGATAGGGAATATAAGGAGGGAGAAGGAAGGAGAAGGTAAGGGATGGTGTGAGTTTTTTTATGTTATTTTATTTTATTTTATTATATATATATATATATATATATATATATATATGGGATGTGTACAAAGAAGGCAAACGTGAAGGGGTTAGGCATAAAATACTTTCAAGTGGAGTATGTTGATAGGATCAGGCTCCTTGACCCCCATAATGGTTGCAATTTGATAAGCTTTAGATCCAAACTTGTGTTTAATGATGAATGGGCCAAGCCAATTAGCAGTGAATTTGTCATGCAAATGAGGAGGAAGGCTAGAATTTTGTTGATTTTATTTCAAGACAAGGTCACCAACCTAGAATTCTTGTGGATGAAATTTATTATTGTAGGCTCATTTTATACAGTCTTGATAAATGTGAAGGTGTTCAAAAGCATTGATTCATCGCTGATAAAAAAGGGTAAGTTTATCGAGCCTACCTTGATGCATAGTGTCATCATCCATGAATTCTTGAAAATAGATATGCAAGGATGGTATTTCAAGCTCAAGAGGTATGATAGCACATGCACCATAGACTAATGAATATGGGTTTTCTCTAGTAGGTGTGTGAATGCTTGCTCGATAAGCCCATAATGCTAAATGGATCTAGATATACCAATCTTTGTGGTTTTCTTTTGTAGTTTTCTTGAGGATGGTGATAAGGGTTTTATTTGTGGCTTTAGCTTGGTCATTTCTTTGGGGGTAGTAAGGAGTCGAGAAACTATGTTGGATGTGATATTTGTGGTAGAGTTCTCGAACATCCTTATTCTTAAATGAGGGACCATTATCAAATATTATATTAAAAGGGATACCAAAATTATAAATGATATGATGAAGTATGAACTCCACAATACGAGATCCTATCATACTGGTGAGGGTAATGGCTTCAACCCACTTGGTGAAGTATTCCATAGTAGTGATTATGAAAGTATGTTACCTCGAAGATGGAGGGGAATTTTTTTTGATGAGATCGAGGCCTCATTGGGAGAAGGACAAAATTGGTTGAATGGGTTGTAGAGCTTATGAGGGGGCATGAGATTAATTTGGCATGATTTTGATATTTGATACATTTTTTGTCATATACAAAACAATCTTATTCCATGGTGGGCCAGTAGTATCCCATGCATAGGATACATTTAGTGATAACTATCCCACTAAAATGGCTACCACATGTGCCATCATGTGCTTGATAAATCGCCCATTGTGCATCTTTGGATTCTAGGCAATGAAGTAGGACACCATCATAGCCATGATGATAGAGCACATCATCCAAGATAACATAATGTGTTGCTTTTTGTTTAAACATGTGTTTGGTGGTGGGTGAAAAATCTATCAAGAGAGTACCATGCTTAAGGAAGTCCTTCACTTATCATGATAAAGATTCACTTGAAAAAAATGGACATCACGTTCATCTATAGAAGCTTCATGGGAAATGGTGGACCAAGGATTTTAATGTGAACATTAGTGACATTATCAAAAGGGTTTTGTGGAATAAGGGAACCAAGAGAGGCCATTGTATCGACAAAGTCATTGGATGACCTTGGAGAGGTTTCAATAGAATACCACTCAAAATGCGCTAGTAATTTATCAACAATTTCCTTGTAGGACTTCAAGACTGGGCATTTACATTGGTAGACCCCCTTGACTTGATTAACAATGAGTTCAAAATCACCAATGATTTTAATGTGCTTAATGTGCATGGCTATTGCAGTTTGAAGTCCTAAGATAAGGGCTTCATATTCAACATTGTTATTAGTGCAGGGGAAATTAAGTTTGAATGAGAGGGGGATAGGGGCCCCTTGTGGTGTAAAGAAAACAACTCCTACATTTCTCCCTTGATCGTACTTAGAACCATCAAAGAAAATGGTGAGGTCTACTTCATCTTCAGGTTTAACATGTTCTTTGGGTTCTTCAACATTGAAGACAAAATCATTGAGGAGCTCGATTGTGAGAGTCTTGTCAGTTGGGAGAGGAGCTTCTGCAAGCTGGTCAGCAATGATATGGTCTTTCATGAGATTTTGACTAATGAACTCAAGATCAGATTTAGTAAAAATTATAACCCATTTTCTGGTTTGAGTATTTGTGTAAGTTCAACTCATCATAAGTGCAATGGGTTTTCCTTGGTGATGATGTATGTGGTGTGATTGAGCATGTAATGATGGAGCTTTTTAGTAGTAAAAATGACAGCTAGACATAGCTTTTTCACATATGCATATTTAGACTTGTAACTGACCAAGGTTTGACTGATATAGTAAATGGCTTGCTCCTTATTATCATCATTCTTTTGGGCCAACATGGTTCCAAGAGCAAATTCAATGGCAAAAATGTATAGGTGGAATGGCATATCAGGTCTAGGAGGTAACACAATGGACATGGTGCTAAGGTAGCATTTAATGGTATCAAAAGCCACCTGGAATTTCATTGTCCATTTAAAGGAGATCCATTTTATAGAAGGTGATTGAAGGGTTTGCACTTGTCAAAAAATTGGGAAATTAACTAATGGATTGCTTGGATTTTTCCCTACAAGCT
Organism: Wollemia nobilis; assembly: GCA_028583015.1. Classification (NCBI taxonomy): domain Eukaryota; kingdom Viridiplantae; phylum Streptophyta; class Pinopsida; order Araucariales; family Araucariaceae; genus Wollemia; species Wollemia nobilis. The sequence continues at coordinate 1,004,367 of JAQPPZ010016829.1, read as the reverse complement.
ATGAATCTCCTTGAGATTTGTTGGGGGTGGTATTTCCATGATGACCTTGATTTTGGTAGGGTCCACCTCGATGCCTCGTTTAGAAACAATGAATCCCAAGAGTGTTTTAGAAAGGACACCAAAAATTTATATTCATTGCATACAACAATGATATAGGTCAATTGGGTATAATTGTAGTTTATGTTCTTCCACTATATTCGTTCCTCTTCATGGATAGTAGGTGCATAAACATTCATGTAAAGCATAACTTGGTTTGATTGTCTACTCTAAGCTACTACCGCCAAGAGACCCCAACTACCTACCTCTTGGTGGATAACTATATATTTAGGGTCCTAAATGCATGTAATACCTCTTGATGTCCCTTGGGAGTTGAGGGATCCCACTCTTCCAATAGGACACACTTTCTTTGCAATTGTCTCCATCTCTCCCATTGACACCTTCGTCTCTTGAAGGAAGACAAGTTGTGGTCAATTTATCTGTATCAATCTTCTAATTTCATTCTATTTTGAGGGACTCCCCTTTAGTCCTCTAGTATTTTAGGAAATGATCTTCATTAGTATTGGGGGCTAATTATGTAAGGGAAATGACCTTACCTTCTATTATTAGCTTTTTTACTTTCCTCACATGGTGCTAATTAGTTTTTTGTCTTATATTTTGATTAATGTCTATTTTCATCTTTTTACTTGTCTTCTAGTTTACCCCTCCTAATTCTGGAATAACATCTAACCCTAGTGTATGTGTGTACAACACCAAGGTATGGTTGGTAGATACAATGAGGTCTTCCCTAGGATCTAGGTTTTTTGTGGTTCCTACCTTTAACATATTGTTACTATTATTTTTCTTTCCTTCTTGTTTTTCCATTGGTAGTTTGTTGTTGGTTGGTTTACTACTTCTTGTTTGTTGCTCTACATGGCTAGGGTGGTGTTAGGGGTGTTATTTACCTCTTCTAGCATAGATTCCTTCCTCCCACCATGGAACTATGTCTCTAGGACTTTTGTCTCCATTGTATCCTATTCATCATCCAAAAGGTCATCAATGGGGATATTACCAAACATATTATTTGACACCACTGCTTAATTCCTTACTGTCAATTTATTTTAGATATTCTTTTTTTGGGCACTTGGAACCCTTCAGGATTTATTTCCTCTCTTCCTTGCTCTAGGATCTTATGTGTGTGATCTCTTACTAAATGGCCATATTCATGGCTAGTAGCGAAAAGGTATATTCTCATAATCCACCTCATGCTCCCATGTTTCCTCCCCAAACTGTAAAGTGATATTTTTGGAAAATGTTTACTAAAATATATTAAGACATATATTTGAGCACAAATAATTCGCTCAAATTTATATGTACCATTAGCAACCATCATGAGTGTTCCTAAGGCATTCCCAATTATAAAAAAAAATGACAGATTCTAAAATTCTATTGGTTGGCCAAACAACCTCACCTAAACTAGTGTTGGTGATGGCATCTCTTCCTTTACTTTGAATTTAGTATGCCAAGGTTTCATAAAGAGGCCTACCCTTCCAAAAAATCATGTTCCCCCTTGGAATATTTGTTTCCTATCTTCTTTAGAAGAAAAAATAACAAGGAAATAACCATTGAGGTAGGCAAAGATTTGTAACTCATCTTTTGTTCACCATTGTTTAGTAGCCCATAGATCAAATGCTGAAAGTATCAATCTGAACCCCATAAATTGACATATCAACCCTCTCTTCTTCATGTCTTATATTTCATTCTGAATGCCCTCCATATTCACCTTCACTATTGGGGAACCATCCACCACCTTTAGACACCTCGTCGTAGCTTTCTTGGGATTTGTCTTAGCCATCCTCAAATGTCTTCATGTTGCCCTCATGTTATTGATCACATTTGGCTAGGGTTGTTCCCCATGAAGGGCATCCCTGAAATTCATTTTTGTGGGTAGCTTCCTTGACTACTTCCCCACATTGCGTATTGGTATAGTTGGCTCCTTTTGGTAGTTTACCCACATAATAGTCTTGCTCATTTCTGGGCCATATTAATTTTCCCAGCTTTAGCTTCTCTGATCTGGTCTATGCTATGAATTTTATTTTTGGTTCTCTTCAGCCCTTCTCCTTGTTTTCGTGGTAGATTGTGATCTTCGGTCTCTTTTTGCATTATAAACTAGAAGTGCTTGTTGCTTTTTCCTTCACTCTAAATGGCTTGTTAAAAATTGATTTGCAACTGTATTTCCTCAAATTGTGGATTTTCTTTACTGCGTCGAAAAATTCATGTTGGCCACTAGGGCCAACATACCCTGTCCTTTGTATTTTTTCTGCAATTTTGTCTAAAACCCTCATCCAAACTCTCTCGATTTTCTATCAACTACAATTTTTCAAACACGAAGAAAATCAAACCTAAACCCTACATTCCACATCCATTCAAAGAGCATAATATTATAATATAGCAATATATTTATATATTATTATAAATTTATGTGTGACCTATACCATAATAAAATACTATAATATATCTCTACATGCATATATTTAAGTACCTAGCAAGATTAACTAAATCAATAAGGAGTTGGCCTCATAAAAAATAATACATTCTTTCTATCCAATTATTAAAATATAACCTTGTAGAAGCATACATTTATGAAGTTTTAACAATTAATTATATAAAATGAATATAACAAAACTAAATTGTTATTAACATCAAAATTATTAATAAATAATTTATCTTAATATTTTAAATTTGATTATATGTTTAGTGAGAAAATCTCTATATTTATGACCTAATAGGGAGAGGAAATCATATACCATTAGTATGACCTTATATCCCTTGTTTGTTCCTAATACATTAGTTATTCGGATTGGTTTCTCGAATTGATATTCAACACAAAAATCATATAACATTAGTATGACCTAATATCTCTTGTTTGTTCCTAATACATTAGTTAATCGGACTGGTTCCTCGAAATGATATTCAACACAAATTTAGGTGGACTGAGAAGGCTTTGTCACCATTTATTATCATTGGCCTTTTAAGACTGAGCTTCAACCAGATTTAAAAACTCTTGAGAGGCTTTTACATTATATGCATACCAAATTTTCACCCCAAATTAAGAATAAATGGTGTCAGAAACCTGGTTCAAAGTATCACTGAATTTTGAAAGCTTTCTGACATGTTTTCATTTCTGTGTATTTAATTTTTTCCCCAACCATTCTCACGGATAATCTGTGGGCGCCTTAAATATTCTGACATGTTTTCATTTCTGTGTCTTTAATTTTTTTAAGCTGATTCAGAATACTATTGATAAATCTTTGCGTCAACATTCTTTTTTGCCTTGGAACACTTGTAGCTGATATACATTGAATTCTTTTTAGCCAACCGTTCTGTATAATCTACGTGTGTGCCGATACTGATAATATTCTGACATGTTCTAACTGCTGACATACTGCTGACATGTTCTAACTGCTATATATTTAATTTTTTTTTGAGAAACCTGACTCGAAATACTATAGATAAATCTTTGTGTCAACATTCTTTTTTGTCTTTGAAACACTTGTTGCTGACATACATTGAATGCTTTTTTCCCAACCGTTATTCTGGATAATCTATGTGTGTGCTGTTCTATTTGCTCTTATATTTACGAGTTTCATGCTTTTTTAAAATTCGGTGTGAAGTTAGTTGTACCGAAGAGAATTATTGAGAATAATATAATATATATATATATATATATATATATATATATATATTTTTTTTTTTGAGATTTGCTTATCATAGTTTTTGAACTAGCTGGTACTCTAACATAAACCATATTATCATGTTCCAATATATCACACTACAATCATTTGAAATTTAATAGAGTTCATATAGTTGTAATTTATTTATGTTTGTTTTTAATATATATATATATATATATATATATATAAAAACAAATATTGTTTATTTAGCTGCATATTAAATTACATTGTTGTTAACGGTTTTTTATCAGATATGTGAAGCATTAAACATTGTATAAGCTTTGTCAAATAGAAGGATAGCTGAATATGGTTATTATTTCAGTTTTTTTTTTTTTTTTTGATGACTGGGTGGGTGGGATTAACACACCCCAGAGTTACATATCTGCATGCATGTGAGGGGGAGGGATTTGAACCTGGGGCCTCCCTTTTTCCTAGGAGTTTTACACAACCCACTTCCTCCAACTCCCCCACATCATGGGATATTATTTCAGCTTTTCAGCTTTTCCATGAGTAGGTTTTATATATATATATATATATATATATATATATATATATATATTTTATAGGTGTGAGGTGTAGATCAATTGGTGCAACTAAACCCCATAAGGAGGACTGAACACTTGTTCGATTTCCGTTCAGCGACGTAAAATATTTAAAATGAATGTGGTATGGTGGTTATAGGGGCGGATGTCACGGAATAGGGGCGGATTACACGGAATACTATGTGGTGGCTTCCAGGACAGACATTGCATAATATTATGGCAGCTGTAAAGATGGATAGAGTGCTCAGATCATCCTTAATTATTTTAATATTAAAATTATTAATGTTAATAGAGTTATGGTTAAATGGTTGAGACATATGGGTGACGTGGTAGCTTGCACCAAGGTTCAAATATAAGGGATACGAAATGGGTTGTATAGCTTAATGTGACTAAGTTAATAAAAAAAAAGGTTGTATAGTTCAATGTGATTAAATTAATAAAAAAAGGCACCTTATTTTTATTAAAAAATTTAAAATTATTAACTAAGAAAAAATTAAATTGTATAACTAATTAATATTGTTATGGAACTATACACATTAAGGAATCAAAATATTTGATGCACATTTTATTAATAAGGTATTTAAATAGTTTAAGGGACAACGCAACATTTTGAGCTTTGGTTCTTCTTCAAGAGGTCCAAAGTTCAAATCAGGGTGTGTGGATGCGTGTTAAATTCCCTACTGATAAGCTCAAGATTGCTTTGAGGTTGCGATAAATTTCCTATTGATAAGCTCAGCGCTGCTCTCCGCTTATGAGAGGTTGTGGTGGGATGGGGATGCCCAATCCTAGACATAGGGGTTTATCATATTTTTTAAAGTCCTTGTGGGGATAGCATAACGATTTGGGGTTTGATTTTTTTTTTTCTGGAGGCCGAAGGTTCAAATCATAGTGTTTGGTTGTGTGTTAATTCTCTATTGATATGTGTAGTTTTTAGCTTTACGAGGGGTCATGGTTGGGAGGAGATTGCTCAGCCCTATGCTTAGGTCGTAGGGGTTTATCACACTATCCAAATAAATTTTTAAGGGTGAGTGGGAAGCTAAGTTGGTGTGAGATGGCTAGTTGAGATCTATGATTTGTATCGCGGATTCATTCAACTTTGGTTCAAATCACACTGGCTACCATAAAACCTTTTAAGAGACCTAGGGTCAAACCTTGGGGGCATGCCAGTTGCAAAGGTAGTAGTTTAATTTGAATCCTCTAAGTGTGTGTGCGCTATACTGATGAAGACAGTACAAATCCTAAGTGACCAATGGTCCCCCTCACATCGAGTCAATAATAATGAGGTGGTATAGGCTTGTTGGGATGACTGTACAAATCTTAAGCGAATAATGGTCCCCTCAAGTCAGATTGACAATAACGAAGTGATATAAGCTTGTTGGGAGCAACCCCGTGGTTTGAACCTTGCACTTGACATTTATTAAAAATAGTGTGGATGTAACCAACTTCCTTATGTATCCAAAATATATATATATATATATATATATATATATATATATATATATATATATATATATATATATATATTATTACTTATAAAGCATTACAAATTTATGCATACATGTATTCAATATATTGTTCACTTATGATAGACATAATAAGTACTAATTTGGATTTTGATGTAGGCCATATCTATTAAAGCTACGCTATCATCAAAGGCTATTAAAATCACATCACCAAACATTTTTTTATAACAATAATTTTTTTATCAATATTAAATGCAACTTTTATCGAGGTTATACAAAAAAATATAATAAAATAATTTTTAAATTAGTTGTAAAATAGATCCGAGGTGTAGATTAATTGATGCAACAGAACCTTGCAAGGGAATGGATGCCCAAGGTTTAAATCTTAGGTCTCATTGGACTGAACGCTTGTTCCTTTCCTAATGCTTTGAGTGGTATAAAAGGTTTAAAATGAATGTGACATGCACAAAGTGTTGTGTGGTAGCTTTCAAGATGGATAACGCGAAATACCGTGATGGTCATAAAAGCAAACAATGTGCTCAGATCATTCTGGCGGCTACCAATTCCACTATGAAAAAAAAGTTATAAAAATTACCTATTGTACTTGGATAAGTGATGAGGATAAAAAAATTTCAAACCCTAAACTAAGATTTTATTTACATTAACAAACCTTAGCATTTTACTTATAGGGTTGAAGAGACTTTAATGAGAATGATTTGTTCACAGCCCCCAGGGTTAGGTGGATTGGTAAGTGATAGTCTGGATGGGCACTTACCAAGAAGAGACCTGGTTCAAACCTTGGTGGTGTCAGTTTGTAAAGATAGTAGTCTGATCTGAATCCTCTAAGTGCACGTCAGACCGATGACAACGATACGAACCCCAAGCGACTGTCACGTCGGACCAACAATAGTGATATGGATAGGTTTGGTGGATGCAGTCCCTATGGTTTAAAACTTGCATTGACCAGTTACTAAAAATAGTGGTTGTAGCCAATTCTCTTATGTAACCAAAAAAAAAGAGAATGATTTGCTCACAAATAGATAACTTAGATTAAACTCATATGGATGTTATGATAATGTCATTTGTTACAACACCACTATGTAACTTGTTGAATACTATGGTTAAGTAAGGGCATTATGGGGTATTATTTGGTGGATGCAGTCCCTATGGTTTGAAACTTGCGCTGACTAGTTACTAAAAACAATGGTTGTAATCAACTCTCATATGTAACAAAAAATTTTTTTTTCTCACAAATAGATAGTTTAGATTAAACTCATATGGATGTTGTGATAATGTCATTTGTTACAACACCACTATGTAACTTGTTGAATACTATGACTAAGCAGGGGCATTATGTTTCATAAAACCAATTTAAAAAATATTTAAAAGTCAAGTTGATAGATATATAAATGTCTTTTATATGTTTCAAGACTCCAGCCTTGAATACACACATACTATGCTTTGGTGAAAATAGAGATAATAATTGAATTTACACATCCTCGATAATGATTGTCTCATGAACTTTAAAAACTACTTTCCAAGTATTACCAAACTACCACCATAAAATTAACCAAATTACAAACCCATTAATTATGATCACATGGGAATGCATATAAGTTTAAAAAATTATCCATAATTTCTAATTAATTTTTCTCAATGTTGTTAGGTTTCTAATAAACCATGTTTACAATTTTTATTTAGTAAATCTAAACTCAACAACTTTTCCAGCTTTTCCTCGTGTAACTAAATATATTCGCAAGGTCTCATGCAATACAAACTCTCATGAATGTTGTAAATCTCATGGAATTCTTAATTTTTAATTAATTTTTCTCATTACTAAGAAGTTTTTAGGTTTTTAATTGTCCAAAGTTTGTAATTTTTATTCACAAAAGCTAAACACTTCAACTTGTCTTCATGCAAGTAATATATTTATAAAGTGTTATGTCAATGATAATATTACATACTCTCATAAATGCAATAAATGAATAGATCCATGTGGTATCACATCCATGTAATACTTCTAATTAATATCTAATACTTTTAGAGTATTGCCAAAGTGATACCTTAAATAAACTTTTAATACCACTATTATACTCAATTATAAACATTACTCAATCTCATCTTCAATGGAAAAGCTATAAGACCTATATAGTATCAAATTACCCTAATAAGGATTATTAAAAAAATCTACAACAAGTTTCTTAATCAAACCATTAATATTATATTTTGGTATAAACATCATGATATTCTCAAACATAATATTAAAAATACCAATTTAAAAATATGCATGTAAAAAATAATAATAATAATTTCAATTATAGATGGTGAAGTTATGTCTTTTAAGAGATCCTATGAAACTATTAATAAGCTTTAGGTGGAGCAATTTAAGTGAAAATTTGAAAATTATTGGAATTCATGATATTTTTTAGAAATGAATACAAGTAATGCATCCACTCCAAAATTATACAAAAAGAATAAAAGAATAAAAGGAAGGAAAAGAGACACAGAAATTGGTGGGTGCTCATAGGCAGCATGATTAATCAATTTATTATCCATGGATAAGAATTGTTATACTTTGATAATCAAATGATGGAGTGATAATTTATTCCAATACCAAAAACTCCAATTACATAATTGATATTAACCTAAGCCAACATAATAAGAGGTATTTAATGTTAATTACAAGTTTATAATATGGGTTTAACCATAACAAGTTTAAATATGGTGCATAAGGATTACATAATAAAATATGACAATAAATTATATACAATTACCCTTAGGCTTATACATTATTACATGGTGGTCTTGGCCATGAATCAAGTTATACTTTTAACACCTACTTATAATCTAAATTGAGGGTCCAAGAAGAGAAGACAAATGAAAATGATATCTCCTCCCATTATGGATTCTTTAGCGGGCCTCCACACCTGTAGTAGTCTCATATGAACCCCTCTCATCATCTAAAACTTGTAGCTAGAAATATAATCCTTGCACAAGAGTCTTCATAGGATAAAATATAGTTATTATTATCGTTATTAGATGCTCCTACACACACCCAATGAACACCTCCAATAAGGCTTTAGATGATAAAGAGAAGTCAAGATCACCACCACCTCTAAAGAAAAGTGGTTTTAATCTACCAAACTCACATAGGGTATGTCCTGAAGACATAGACTTTCCTTTTACAACATACACCACCATGTTTGAAGTATTGAACTTGCCCTTGGTCCACCTAATATTTGTCAACAAAGAGGGATTTGCATGAACATGCTTAAAATAAAAGCTATTTCAAACTTCCAAGACTACCTAAACAACATATAAAGGAAGGAAAAGATCACGAATGATTTAATATTCATGAATAAACTTAATCAAGAGACAAAAGGATAAAGAGGGATTGAATAAAGAACATCCTAAATCCTATTCATATACTCCTTCAAAAAAGCTAAAAATTGACTATAACTATCACAAATATCATTGCATTATCCAATAAGTATCTAAACTCATATTACCAATAAATAGAGCTCAAAAAATCATGCAAATTTAAAAACAAAAAAAATCTCAAAATGCTTTTGAATGCAATATCTATAGCCTTTGAAATATTTGCCTAAATTCCCTCTAAAAATACAAAATTTATAGCCTCCAACCTTACAAGAGTAGTAGAAAATCCCAATCTACCACTTAGAACCTACTTATTAATTAATAATTACCACTCATTTTGTAGACATAGAAAATACACCATTGCAATAAAATTGAAATATTGTATTAAATTAAAAAGAGTATTTTTTAATACAAATAAACCCCATTTGTAGGGTGTTTTTACAATAAAAACATGTCAATAAGGGAGTGATCCGTTTTTACAAAATGAGCATGGTGTTTTCTTCTTTTATATGCCGCAAGAAAATGTATGGTGGGTTTGTCATGACCATCGATTTGAATTGATTTGAGATCTTTGAGTCCTACACACATGCAAACATGAAATCATTAGTAGCACTTGTGTTAAGCATAAAACAACAATAACAAATAAAATATGTAGATGTGCATACTTGAGTCATAGGAGAATTTTGACAGCATCTAGGTATGTGTCAATGTGTCTCCATGAAAATAAAGAAAATGGAGGGGTACTTATAGAACTATGAGCAAGGTGAGGGAGGATGACATGGAGGTTAGGTGGAGGTGACTTGTCAACAAGTGGCATGGGGGAAATACAAGGTAAATCTTGGGGAGGACTTGTGAGTCTAAGATTCAGTTAACCTTAGATTATAGTTAGGCCAAGGTAATAATAATTGACACAACATAAACAAAGCCAAAATTGTATTAAACTAACCAGTTGAAAAATACATTAACATAAACCTTATATAGGCACTTAGAACATGCGCAATAGTAGGGAAGGGAAGGTGGAGGAAGATCGGGGAGTTTAGAGAGAACGGAGGAGTAGGAAGTGGAGTGGGAGATGGCAGCGAGCATGGGGAGAGGAAGGGAGTGGAGTGATAAGGAAAAAATGGACAGAAAGAAAGGAGGGAGGTGAATGGAGGGATAAGGAGAAAATAAAGGAAAGGGAGAAAGAAAAATCATGCTGACCATCCAACAAAATTAGCCGATAAAAGGTAAGTGTGTTCACACTGTGCTTAGAAAAACTAGATTTTTCTAAGCCTATTTCAAGCTAGGTCCTGTTCACACTTTCTACATTCTCCCCCTTAAAGTTGAGAGAACTAACTATACAGTCTCTCAGCTTTACAAATTGAGCTTTAGCTAGCACCTTGGTGAAGATGTCAGTGACGTTCTTCAAAGTGTGGCAATAGTGAAGCTCAACAATACCAATTTCCACCATATCTCGAATGAAGTGGTACTTCATATCAAAATGCTTTGATCTACTATGGTGGACATGATTGTATGCTAACTGAATGGCACTGATGTTGTCATAGAATATTTGAGTTGGACCACTTTGCTGCTCTCCAATCTCTTCTAATACCTTTCGGAGCCATAGAGCTTGAGTACTAGCATGAGTAACTGCTATATACTCAGCTTTTGTTGAAGATAGTGCTACAACTGTATGCTTCTTGGAACTCCAAGTTATTAGGCCTGAACCAAGACTAAAACAGTTACCCGATGTGGATTTTCTATCATCAATATTGCTGCCACAATCACTATCACCAAAGCATTCAAGCTTGATAGTATCACTTTTGTAGTACTGGATTCCAAAATTCAATGTACCCTTCACATATCTCAAAATCATTTTAGCTACCTGCAAATGTAGCTCAGATGGATTAGACATAAATCTAGAAACAAGAGATACAACATACTAAATGTCCGATCTGGTGTTGGCGAGAAACATCAAACTCCCAAAAATGCTTCTGAAAGTGGTCACATCAACTTTCGGTGCTTCATCATCCTTGCTTAATTGGATCCCATGTCCAATTAGAGTTGCAACTGATTTGCATTGCTCCATAGCAAAATTTTGAATCATATCTTGAGCATACTTAATTTGATAGATGAAGATCCCTGAATCTGTCTGATGTACTTCCGTTCCAAGAAAGTATTTCATCAAGCCAAGATCCTTCATCTCAAATTCTTGCATCATGGAGTGCTTGAAATCCATGTTAACTTTTTTGTTACTACCCATAAAAATGAGATCATCCACATACAAACAAACTATGAGGATTTCATTTCCTTGATTCAGGTAGTAGAGCATGGGTTCATTTTTGCTTCTGATGAACCCATAATCTTTAAAGTACCCATCAATGCATGAGTACCAAGCTCTCGGTGCCTGCTTGAGGCCATAAAGAGCCTTCCTCAGTTTGTAAACAAGATGTTCCTTGTATTTCTCTTCAAATCCCCATGGTTGCTCAACATACACTTCTTCTATCAAGTAACCATTAAGAAATGCATTCTTGACATCCATGTGTTGGACTGTCCATCCCTTGTGTGCAGCTAAGGCAAGAACTATTCTGATAGTCTCCTGTTTGGCTATAGGAGCAAAAGTCTCTTCATAATCAATTCCATATTTCTGAGTAAATCTCTTTACAACTAATCTTGCCTTGTGCCTCTCAATGCTACCATCAGCATTAAACTTGGTCTTGTAGACCCACTTACATCCAACACGTTTCTTACCTTTAGGAAGCTTCACCAGCTCCCAAGTGTCATTGTTTTTTATAGATGTGATCTCGTCTTGCATGGCATCTTGCCAAATATTTTGAGTACAATCCTTCTAATAACTAGAAGGTTCAAGTTGTGTATTAGTTAACAAAGCATAGTTAACTAAATCTCCCATAGGTTTTTTTTGGGAAACATCATCACCATACAAGTGCATATTTTCTAATATTTGTAGAACAGAATTCATTTCACTAGCTTGACTCCTAGTGTATCTTTTTGAAAAATTCTTATCCAACATATGATATGATGGATGATTCTATAGAGTTCTCTTACCTCTGGATGGAGAATCAATGTCCATTGGTGAGGAACTTACTGATCTCTATGGAGAAGGACTTGGTGAAGAAGTTGAATCAGAAGATGAACCTGGATCTCTGGAAGGAGACTACTTACTTTTTTGTGGTGTCTACTGTTGCACCTGCTTAGAACCTACATCACTAGATTCATCATCACTAAAAATCTAGGGCTTACCCCATTCTCCCCCTTCATCAAAAATCACATCCCTAGAAAGCACAAAATTTCTAGTCCTGGTATTGTAGAGTCTGTAAGCTTTTGTATTCTCATAATATCCTACAAATATGCATGCCTGACTCTTTGGATCGAGCTTCTTTCTTAGCTCATCAGGAATTTGAGAATATGCCAGTGAGCTAAACACTCTAAAATACTTAACATTTGGCTTTTTACCATACCAAGCTTGGTAAGGTGTCTGTCCTTCCAAACTTGCAGTAGGACTTCTGTTCAAGATATGTACGTTGGTCCTGGTGCATCTACCCAATATGAATTAGTCAAATGCTTCGTCTGAAGCATAGACCTTGCCATCTCCATAATGGTGCGATTCTTCCTCTCTGTGACACCATTCTGCTGTGGAGTGTAGGTAGTTGTGAACTACCTCTTAATGCCATGTTGCTTACAGAAATTCAAGAACTCAGTAGAGGAGTATTCTCCTCCCCTATCTAATCTAAGACATTTTACAAAATATCTACTCTCACTTTCAAATCTTATTTTGAAATCGACAAAGCATTCAAATGCTTCATCCTTATATTTCAAAAAATATATCCAACACATTCTAGTAAAATCATCAATAAAGAGTAGGAAGTAAGAGTTGTTACCAAGACTCTTGGTCTGCATCAAACCACAAATGTTTGTATGCACTAGCTGGAGTGGATAGCTGGCCTGCCATGCCTATCCATGAGGAAATTTTGATCTGGCATGCTTCCCAAGAGCACACCCTTCACAGACTTCCTTCCTATCCTGAACTTTAGGAAGTCCATTTACCATTGCTTGTGAAGTTAGCATTTTCAAACTAGCTGAATTCAAATGACCATATCTCAAGTGCCATAGGACACTTGGATTGGAAATAGCAACATTTGCTAACTTTTATCCCCCTAGCTAGCCAAAATTTAAAGGAAACAATCTATTCTTTGACATTGGCACTTGTGTAATGATTCTATTACTATTATTTTTATCAAAAATAGTGCATTTACCCTCATCAAAAGCAACTTGTAGTTCTTTTCTAAAATTTGACCAACACTTAAAATATTGTGTTGAAGATGGGGTGTGTAATAGATATCACTTACATGTTTGATGCCTTCTTTAGTTGGAACTACCATTGCTCCAATGCCTTCAACTGCCAATGATTTATCATCTCCCAATTTGATGCTGGATTGAAGAACACAAGCTTATACTGAGAGGGGGGGTGAATAGTATAAGACTTAACCAATTAATAATTTTAACTTTAGATAGCAGTGGCATCAACACAACATTAATCAAGACAGAAAGCATCACACATTGAAGACCCATTTTTAACGTGGTTCACCCAAAATGGTTGGGCTACATCCACAAAAACTTTTCTCTAAAAGTTATCTCAAGGTTCTTTGGGAATCCTTCCCAAATACAATGTTTATGAGCCTCAGCCCAAAGGAGATACCTTCCCCCAATCAAAATTTATGAGCCTCTGCTCAAAGGAGATACCTTCCCCTCTGCTCTGGAAATGATCCCTTAGAAGATCAACTACCTCTACCTCTTGCCAGCACATGGAACTCCTTTCCACCGAAGACCTCCTGTCCTCAATGCTTAGCCTAAGAGACCTCTGCCTTCTATGATCACGTCCACAATAGCTCAGCAACCAAATCTGTCCTCAGGTTCTTCTCATAGAACCAATACATCTCTGTCCTCAAGTTTTTTGATAGAATTATCAAACTCAGCTCACAAGTCCTCTGTTCTCTCTACACAACCATAGCCGCATTTTGGTCGAACTTCAACCTTTGCATTGTCTGTGCAAACACAGCGGTACTTAGAAAATTCACCACGACTCTTCGCTCACTCTGCACACTTCGATCAAATTTTAAACTCTGCTCTCGATGATCGAACTTCTCACTCTGCACTCTATCTGCGAACGTCGCAACTTCCCACACCACCAACTCTTCAAAACAACCTGCCTTTTATAATAACACTTTTAAGATCAAAACCTTACTCTTAGTCGGTTGTAACCCTAATCTTTAGTTGGTTGCACAACCCTAAACTTCATCGGCTGCAAACCCTAATCTTTGTCGGCTCACATTTAACTTTTTCGGCTTCAACTGCCTTTGTAACTCTTCTATAGCTTTTGCCACGAAACTACAACATGTCATGAAATCGTGACACCTTTGCAACTGTACACTTTCTTTTGGCTTTTATCGCGATATCATGACACTTCAGCCTTTGCAGAATTTGTCTTCACTTTTGTCATGATATCGTGACACTTCTGTCTTCATAGCTTTCCTCTCTACTTTTGTCGCAAAATAATGACACTTCTCCTTTAGAAGACCTGCTTTCAGTTTCTATCATGAAATCGCGACACTTCTACTTCCGTCTACTTTATTTTCTACCTGTCGTGAAATCGTGACACTTTCTACATCCGTACGCATTCTTTGCAACCCATCGTGAAACCGTGATGCTTTCAGCTTCCTTACACTTTTTATTTTCTTATGTCGCAATGTCACGACACTTCTAACTCCTTCATCTTCTTTTTAGCTTTTGTCGTGATATCGTGACACTTTTGCTTCCTTAGACTTCCTTTTTGTTTTTGTCGCGATATCGTGACATTTTTGACTCTGTACATTCTCTCTCCTCTTTGAGTCATGAAACTGCAACATGTCGCGATATCACGACACTTTTCCTCCTTAGCTCTCTTTTGTTCTTTGGGTCGTAAAAACCTGACATGTCATGATATCGGGACACTTTTTATATCGAACTCTCTCTCCTGCATTATGTCGTGAAATCATGACACTTTTTATCTTGGACTCTCTCTTTGCAATATGTCACGAAATCGTGACACTTTTCCTTCTTTGCCTTCCTGCACTTTTCGAGTCACGAAAATATGACATGTCACGAAATCATGACATTTTTCCAACTTGTTCTCTTTCTTCGAACTTGTCGCGAAATCGCGACACTTCTTCCTGCTTTCTCTTTGCTTCCAACATGTCACGAAATCGTGACAGTTTTTCCACTTGCCTTTTTCTCTGTCAACATGGGGCTTGCAAAAGACCTTTGAAACTATCATGCCGTAACCTTCATCAAAATAAATTATTTGACATCAAATCAAATTCCTTCAAAAGCTTCTTGACATCAATGACAACTTATTCACTTGAGAAAATGCAATGTACCCAAAGTACCCAAAATTACCAACAATCTCCCCCTTTGTCATTGATGGCAAACCATTACTGAAAACATGTCTCACGAGCCAAAACTGAAACCAACTGTGCTAACAACTGAGAAACTATGCCCACAACTAAGAATATTCCTTTGAATTTTTGCTTCCCCTAACTTGAAGCTTTCCTCTTCACTTGAAGCTCTCCCCCTTACTCATATCTCTCCCCCTTTGTCATCAATGGCAAAAGGGTCACCTTTGGGGCTCGGGACTAAGAATGAGCCTCTTAGCTTGGTCCCTCCCCCACCTCCTGATGAGGTGATTAATTCTAGGGTGGGAGTACAACTTCCAATTTCTCCCTTAGATACTCAAACGTATCTCTTGGAAGAGGTTTGGTGAAGATATCTGCAATCTGCTCTTTAGTAGACACATACTCTAGCTTGACCTACTTGTCTTGCACTTTCTCCCTTAGAAAGTGATACTTGATGGAAATATGCTTTGTCCTTGAGTGCATTACTGGATTTTATGAAATACTTATGGCACTTGTATTATCACAAAGTATGGAGATGGGTTGTTCATGCCTGAATTTGAAATCCTCCAAGGTGGTTTTCATCCATAAAACTTGTGTACACCCAGCCACTGTTGTTATGTATTCAGCCTTTGCTGTAGATAAGGAAACTGAAGGTTGTTTCTTACTTAGCCAAGAAACAAAACTCTTTCCCAGAAAGAATGCTCCACCACTAGTGCTTTTCCTGTCATCAATACTGCCTGCCCAATCGGCATTTGTATAAGCTGTGAGGGTGAAATCATCACCTTTGGGATACCAAATCCCAAAGTCCATAGTGCCCTTTAGATATCTGAATATCCTCTTAACTGCTATAACATGAGAATATTTTGGAGCTGCCTAAAATCTTACTAGTAACCCAACTGCCTGCATGATATTTGGTCTGGTAGCTGTAACATATAATAAACTACCAATCATTGATCTGTACAACCTCTGATTTGTCGCTGGAGATTCATCATCTTTACTCATATTACACCCTGTAATCATTGGAGTACATACTGGTTTCTTGTCCATCATCCCAAATTTCTTCAACATTTCTTTGATATACTTTCCTTGAGAGAGAAATACACCATATTTTGATTGAGAAATCTGAAGACCTAAAAAGAATGACAGCTCTCCAATCATAGACATCTCAAATTCCTTCTGCATGGTGTTAGCAAAATATTTGCACATCTGAGTATTATTTCTCCCAAAAATAATATCATCAACATAGATAACCATAATCAGCATATCATCACCTTCATCCTTAATATACAAATTGCTTTCTGCCACACCTTTCCTGAAGCCTTGCTCATGAAGATACTTGTCAAGTCTTGAGTACCAAGCCCTAGGTGCTTGCTTTAACCCATACAAGGCCTTTTTATGTTTACACACATAGTCTGACTGTTCTGAGAGAGATACTCCTTCTGGATGTTCTATGTAGACTTCTTCTACCAACACCCCATTTAGAAAAGATGACTTTACATCCATTTGATATACCTTGAATTATTTAAAGCTTGAAAGGGCCAAAAATATTCTGATAGCTTCAAGATGAGCAACAGGAGCAAACGTCTCTTCGAAATCAAAACCTTCTACTTGAGAATAACCTTTGCAGACTAACCTAGCTTTGTTTCTGACAATCTTTCCATCCTCATTGAGTTTATTTTTTAATATCCATTTTGTTCCAATGACATTCTTGTCCTTAGGTCTTGGAACCAATTCCCAAGTTTCACTTTTCTCTATTTGATTTAGCTCTTCATCCATTGCTTTTACCCAGAATTTATCTGCACATGCTTCACTAAAATTGATACTTGAGAATAGAATTATCTTCCCTAAATTTCTCAAGCTTTCTTAGAGCCAAGAAGAATTCACATTTGAGATCGAACTCAACCTCTTCATCTCTTTTTGAATTTGTATGTTCCTATGATAGATCCTTCTCCAAGCTGTTAGGCTCTTTTTGGAGAGACCGACTCTGATACCAATTGAAGAACACAAGCTTATACTAAGAGGGGGGTGAATAGTATAAGACTTAACCAATTAATAATTTTAACTTTAGATAGCAGTGGCATCAACACAACATTAATAAAGACAGAAAGCATCACACATTGAAGACCCATTTTTAATGTGGTTCACCCAAAATGGTTGGGCTACATCCACAAAAACTTTTCTTTAAAAGTTATCTCAAGGTTCATTGGGAATCCTTCCCAAATACAATGTTTATGAGCCTCGGACCAAAGGAGATACCTTCTCCCAATCAAAATTTATGAGCCTCTGCTCAAAGGAGATACCTTCCCCTCTACTTTGGAAATGATCCCTCAGAAGATCAACTGCATCTACCTCTTGCCAGCACGTGGAACTCCTTTCCACCAAAGACCTCCTATCCTCAATGCTTAGCCTAAGAGACCTCTGTCTTCTATGATCACGTCCATAGTAGCTCAGAAACCAAATATGTCCTCAGGTTCTTCTCATAGAACCAATACATCTCTATCCTCAAGTTCTTTGATAGAACTATCAAACTCAGCTCACAAGTCCTCTATTCTCTCTACGCAATCACAACCGCATTTTGGTCGAACTTCAACCTTTGCACTGTCTATGCAAACACAGTGATACTTAGAAAAATTCACCATGACTCTTCGTTCACTCTACACACTTCGATCGAATTTCACACTCTGCTCTCGATGATTGAACTTCTCACTCTGTGCTCTATTTGCGAACGTCGCAACTTCCCACACCACCAACTCTTCAAAATAGCTTGCCTTTTATAATAACACTTTTAAGATCAAAACCTTACTCTTAGTCGGTTGTAACCCTGATCTTTAGTCGGTTGCACAACCCTAAACTTCGTTGGCTACAAACCCTAATCTTCGTCGGCTCACATTTAACTTTGTCGACTTCAACTGCCTCTGTAACTCTTCTGTAGATTTTGTCGCAATACTACATGTCGCGAAATCGTGACACCTTTGCAACCGTACACTTTATTTTGGCTTTTGTTGTGATATCACGAAACTTCAGCCTTTATAGACTTCATCTTCACTTCTTTCGTGATATCGCAACACTTCTGTCTTCACAGCTTTCCTCTCTGCTTTTGTCATGAAATTGTGACACTTCTCCTTTAGAAGACCTGCTTTTAGTTTCCATCATGAAATCGCGACACTTCTGCTTTCGTCTACTTTCTTTTCTGCCTGTCATGAAATTGTGACACTTTCTACATCCGTACGCATTCTTTGCAACCCGTCATGAAATCGCGACGCTTTCAGCTTCCGTACGCTTTTTCTTTTCTTATGTCGCGATGTCGCGACACTTCTAACTCCTTCGTCTTCTTTTTAGCTTTTGTCACGATATCGCGACACTTTTGCTTCCTTAGACTTCCTTTTTGTTTTTGTCGCGATATCGTGACATTTCTAACTCCATACATTCTCTCTCCTCTTTGAGTCGCGAAACTATGACATGTCGTGATATCGCGACACTTTTCCTCCTTAGCTCTTTTCTGTTCTTCGAGTCGCGAAAACCTGACATGTCGTGATATCGCGACACTTTTTCTATCGGACTCTCTCTACTGCATTATGTCACGAAATCGTGACACTTTTTCTCTCGGACTTTCTCTTTGCAATATGTCGCGAAATCACGACACTTTTACTTCTTTGTCTTCCTGCACTTTTTGAGTCACGAAAATGCGACATGTCACGAAATCGTGACATTTTTCCAACTTGTTCTCTTTCTTCGAACTTGTCGTGAAATCGCGACACTTCTTCCTGCTTTCTCTTTTTCTTCCAACATGTCATGAAATCGCGACAGTTTTTCCACTTGCCTTTTTCTCTGTCAACATGGGGTTTGCAAAAGACCTTTGAAACTGTCATGTCGTAACCTTCATCAAAACAAATGATTTGACATCAAATCAAATTCCTTCAAAAGCTTCTTGACATCAATGACAACTTATTCACTTAAGCAAATGCAATGTACCCAAAGTACCCAAAATTGCCAACATGGATTTTTATGAGGAGTTTAGAGTAGCAAAGAGCCCTTCTTTGCCACTCATAGGGTTTGAACACCCAGTGTCCAAGATCCATGTATCATTCATGTTCTGATTTGCCTGACTATAAGAGAGAAAGAGATTTGTGGCCTCTTCCTCTTATCCAAAATTTCCAAACT
Source organism: Wollemia nobilis (assembly GCA_028583015.1). Lineage (NCBI taxonomy): Eukaryota > Viridiplantae > Streptophyta > Pinopsida > Araucariales > Araucariaceae > Wollemia > Wollemia nobilis. Next base: position 984,685 of record JAQPPZ010016829.1, on the reverse strand, counting down.
GACTGCTCTGGCTGCTACTAGTTCCTTGTGAAGTCTTTGTCCAATAGTCACAAGCATAATGGCCAAGTTTGCCACAATTGTAGCAAGATTGTTTTGACTTATCTCCTCCTTTGCCTCTTCCTGATTGTTTTCCTCTATTATGTTGTCCTCCTCTATTTTGTTGTTCACCTCTGTTTGAGAATCCTCCTCTATTCTGATTTCCTCCTCTATTAGGATTTCCACCTCTCTGATTATTTATGTTTCTACCTCTATTATGTCCTCTACCACGACCTCTACCTCTGCCTTCTTGTGAAGCAAAGGCTTTATCATCTCCTCCGTAACTTGTGGAAGGAGTTTGCTATAACCTCTCTTCATGTGAGAGAAGTGAGCCAATTAGGGATTCAAAAGATAGAGAAGTTAGGTCTTTGGATTCTTCTATAATTATGGCAACTGAATTCCACTTAGGAAGAAGTGTCCTCAACACTTTCTTCACTATAAATTTAGGCTTTACATCTTCTCCTAAAGTGACCATCTTATCTACTATGGCTTTCACACGCACGCAGTAATCACCAACCTTTTCACTCTCTTGCATTTTAAGAGTCTCAAACTCTCATTTTAAGGTTTGTAGTTTAACTTGTTTGACTTGGTCACTACCCCTATAACTTTCTTTTAAAGCATTCCAAGCAGATTTAGCAGTTATAAAAGAGGCTATTCTAGGGAAAATACTTCTGTCAAGGGCGGCTTGGATATGATAAAGGGTGGAAGAATTATTCTTCTATGCTTCCTTTCTAGCCCTTTTATCAGCAACATTCAAATCTGCCCATTCAGTAGCAGTAGGTTCAGTATATCCCTCTTCAATCACATCCCAAAGACCTTTGCCTATCAAAAGAGTTTTCATTTTAATTAACCAATACTCGTAATCACCACCATTGAACTCAGGGATTGGTAGACTAGTATTGGAAGCCATATTAGAAAGCAAACTTTATTGCAACTTCAAACAAGTAGTACACAGAAGTACAAAATATATCACTAATTTACTAATTTAAATCAAATATAGCTTTCTTAATATGCTCACTGATTTGGCATTCTTCATCTCGAGGATCACCCAAAATTGGAAAGGTGAAATTGTTTGCTTCGTTGTCACTAATTATAATGACTTCTGGTGCTGATGCTGGTTCATAACTTCTTTTAAGAACATTTATTTCTTTAGTTGCAAGTTTCACCTCCATTGGTTCTTCTTCTTCTTCTTCTGCTTCTTCTGGTTCTGAATTAGGAGAGCGTGGTGTATAGCTCTCACTTGTTTCTACTTCGAACCTTGTAGGTGTATAAGCTGTCACTTGATCGTCCTTTAGGTACTATTTCAACCGTCTCAGATTAAATTATCCTTTGCTCGAAGATATTATCTTTAGAATCTGCCTCGTAGCCAGAATCTGGTTTCCTCATATGAGCAATCACTTGATTCTCTAATTGGCAAAACACTGTATGAAGTCCATACTACTGGACTTTCTCATCAAAGGAATCAGGAGTCTCTCTTCTCAATAAAGAGATTAATGCATTATAGCATCCGTTTGACCAGATCATCTACCCAGAATCACACCGTATGAACTGGGTTACAACTTAGTATGATGCCAAAAAAAAAATTATATCAAAATATCTTTGCACCCTTTTATTTTTAATTTTTTTTTTTCTAAAATTTGTTTTAATAAAGACTTTTTAAAAAAAAAAAATTAACAATTTCCTATATATATATTTTTAATTATTATTTTTAAATGAAATGGATATTTAAAAAACAATAATAAAAAACTATATATAGAAATTATAATTTTTTTAAAAAAACTTAAAAAAAAAACAAATAATAAAAATTTAATTAAAAATTTAACCTTTTTTTTAAACCCCCGCTGGGATTCGAACTGGTAACCTCCGCTGTCTTACCCGGAAGACTTAGCCGCTGCACCACGTGGCTGCTGGTGGTAGACAGAGTAAACAAAGCAAACTTAAAACCTTTCGATCGACGAAGAATAAAAAAAATAAAAACAAAACCTTTTTTTTTATACCCCGACGGGATTCGACCCCGGGTCTCTTCTCTGCAAGGCGGGGAAGTTTACCGCTAGACCACTCTAGCCGGACGGTACAAAGTGGAAGGAGCTTCTACTTAATATGGTGGCTTAAAATAGTTTGAGAAAAAAAATTTAATCCCACATGCAGTGGGCAAAGAACGTTTCAAGGCTTTATCTAAGCCTGCGAACGTTCTTAGGTCGATTGCCTTCGGGAAATCGATCTCACCAACCTTTTTCCCATCAATCAACCAACCAAATTTTGCCATGTGGCACACCCGAAGCACTCATCCATGTCATCCAGCCATGTCAGCACTTGTCCAAGTCAGCCAGCCACATCAACACTCATCCACGTCAGCTCTGCCACGTCAACGTCTAGTCAGCTCTGCCACGTCAACGTCCAGTCAGCTCCTGGTCAGCCTCGATCCATGTACTGCTAGCTCCACAACCATGTCATCCTATTGTCAGTGTCTTTTCAGATCCTCGAGGTTAACATAACCCTTATATAGGCGCTTAGAACATGCACAATAGTAGGGAAGGGAAGGTGGAGGAAGATCAGGGATTTTAGAGAGAACAGAGGAGTAGGAAGTGGAGTGGGAGGTGGCAGCAAGCGTGGGGAGAGGAAGGGAGTGGAGTGATAAGGGAAAATGGATGGCAAGAAAGGAGGGAGGTGAATGGAGGGATAAGGAGAAAATAAAGGAAAGGGAGAAAGAAAAATTGTGCCGACCATCCAACAAAATTAGCCGACAAAAGGTAAGTGTGTTCACACTGTGCTTAGAAAAACTAGATTTTTCTAAGCCTGTTTCAAGCTAGGTCCTGTTCACACTTGCTACAAGGACACATAGAGGAATGTGCACCCTCCCCATTTAATATCCTTGGGTGGGGTGAATCCTCACCTATCCAAGTACCATAAATTGGCCTAGGGGATGTGAGATGTGCATAGGGACATGTGTACCTTGGGGATGCCCATGTAATTTAAAATTTCCAAAAATATGACATGGAGGGTGAGAAGGACTAACCCATTAAATATTCCCATTTAATTCTTTTTGAATTGGGACTTTTCATTGCATTTTTAAATCATTCAAAATGAGAGGGAAAGTAGGTGGGGAGACAAGGTAGATTAAATGAGGGATTTATGTGTGGATTTGGGGAGACCTAGGGATTTGAGGGATATTTTTAAATTGGTGTACATATCTCTTAGGGATTAGGATGGAGGTTGCCTTGGTTTTTGAGGATTTGATTGGTATTTTAAAATTCTTTTGTGCATTCCCCTTGGGATTGGATCATGGATTAGAAGGGTGATTAGGTGGATAAGATGGATTATGAGAACTTTGAAGGGAGAGGGAGGAATAAATGAGAGATATTAGGTGGAAATTAGGATATTAGGGAGGGGATAAGAGAAATTAAGAGAATTAAATGAAGTAGGAGGAAATTAGGGAAAGATTAGGGATAATTTAGAAGAATTTTAGAAATTAGGAGGAAAAGGGAATTTAGAATAAAATAGAAGACTTAGGGAGACCTTAGGAGAACTTAGGGAAATTAGAAGAAATTGAGGAAATTAAAATAGAATTAGAAAGCTTAGAGGGGGGTTAGAAGAATTTAGGGAAATTAGGAGGAATTAGAGGGAAATTGAGCTGACTAGAGGGGATGAAATATATATTAGAAGAATTTAAGAGAAAATTAGAAGGAATTAATAGAGGATTAAAAGAAATTGCTAGGAAACAGGGGAATTGAGAGGATTTTTATGAAACTAGAAATTAGAAGGAAAATACCTAGGTGTTGTAGGTGAGTTGGAGAGGAGAGGGCAATCCTCCAAGGGAGGTCCCAGGTTCAAATCTCCACCCTACCAAAAAGCTAAATTGGGTATCTAAAAATCTAATTGATAATGTTGGTGCGGGCAGGGTTGGGTGCAACTCCTGGGTGACTTTCACGATGTAGAACCCCCTATTCATGGTCTCTCAGACCAAGGTGACTGCAAGGGGTTTTTCGCTTAAAAAAAAAAAAGAAATTAGAAGGAAAATGGAAAATTTTGGCGAAATTTATATGAATTAGAAGGGGAAATGGAATCTTTGGAGGATTTGAGTAAACTTGGGCAATCAGTGATGTTTTTGTGGCAATTTGGAGATTTCGATGAATTTATGAAAAATTGAATGCAAATGACTAAAATTTGGTGTCTACACATTTTATTCCATCTACTTGCCTTTGATTGAATAGAGCCATACCACTTGTTGCATCATGATTGGATAGGGTCTCATATATGTTGGCAATTTTGGGTACATTGCCTTTGCTCCAGTGTTGATGTTGTCATTGATGTCAAGAAGCGGAAGGGTTTTTGTGAAAACCAAGGCAGACAAAATAAAAGGTTTTATTTAAAACCATGGACAACAGATTTGAAATGGGTTTTTCTTAAAACCCAAGTTGGCTCTTCGTTTCGTTGAAAAAGGTGCCCCGGTGATGAAGATATTTAATTTTAAATATTTAGTTTAAATTTTATTTTTAAAATTTAAATTAATATTTTAAAATTAAATTAAAGTATTTTCCGACGTGTTTGGAAATGCCGACGTGTTTGGTAATACATCGAAGTACATATAAAATGTGGCAATGGAATTCATTTTAGATGGTATGTTTTTGAGATGAATCCTCGTGCAATTTCGATTTAGTCGGAGCCTCTACGCTATCGAAGAATGATGCTCGGGAGCAGCGCCAAAGAGGAGGGCTCACGGTGGAGATTCAAATGATGCGTGGAGCAGCGAAGTATGGAGAGCACGGATAGCATTTGTCCTTATGTGAAAAATGCAGCGAGTGAGTGCTTGGTTGACAGTGTAGAAAGCGAGTGATTGGCTGACGAGTGATTGGTTGGCAAGTGTTGATGAAGGTAGCTTAGTTTCAAGCCTGCATGGTATTCGAAGAGCGCCTCGTAATATATAACGTTTGTGAAAACATTCTTCTGTGACCGAAGCTTAAGAAAAAAATGAATGTGCAAAATTGAGGAAGTTGGGTGCAAGTAATTGGTACAGATTTCGAAATGCATATGTTAGTGTGAAAGGGACAACGAAGAATTCTGTGTGACTCACGACAGAGAACGGAAGCAAGAACTGGTGACTGCGTGTTCGAAGCAGATCAAAGCAGATCTAAGTGCAACTATAAAGGGTTTGGGTTAAGCATTGGTATGAGAAAAAACTTAGAGCATGTGCACTAATGACTAGCTAAACGAGGCATCCGATTATTCGTTGAAAGCATATGATCGACGAAGCACCGTGAATTGTCTACAACGTACAAGGCAGAATTAATATGGAGGTACGCTTGTTTATAAGATATATTCGAGAGCAATAAAGTTTGATTGATTATAGGGAGACATAAGGGCTTGAAAGGCTAAATAGTTTAATTTAAATTTTGTTGTTTGAATTATTAGAATTCGGGGAGTTATAAGGGTTTAGATATTTGTGAGTTTAAAAGGTATTGTATGTTAAAAATAATTAGAGAGGTGTAATAAGTTGTTGAAATAAATTATTGTGATTTAGTTTATGGTACAAGTGGTTTTAGGAGAGATAAGGAAGTTGTGCAATTAGAGACCTTGGTGATGATTATTGAAAAGTGGAGTAATGTTGATTATGTTGTGATCTACTAACCCTTGTGAAGATTGGCAAAAGAATTTTGTGATTGTGGCAGATTTCCAAAGGGGTTCCTTCACTTTAATAAGGTATGGGCACATTCTTCTTATGAGTATAATTGATGTATGTTTTCCTGAAATAAGATTGGAGTGAAAAGGTATTCAATAAGGTTTCCTTTGGTTGGGTGTAAATCCTATTTTCTGGTTTGTTGAAGACTACTTATGCATTGTTATCATTGATGAGAGTTTTGGTGAATGCATAATTCTGGTTTGAGGTAGTGGAAGCATTGTGCACTAGGGTTTATGGTTGTAAGTCTTGTTACTTGTATTGAGATGATGAAACCCTTAGATGGCTGTGTTGAGGTTGATGGTTGAGTTGCTTCCATAGAGGTTGGTTGATCAAGTCATTGCTTTTACTTGATACATGATATTGGGCTTACTCCATTGAGTTGATTTGAACAAGTTATTCTTTGCATTTGGTGATATTGTGTGGGTGGCTGTTTTGTTCAAATATCTTTGGAGGGAAAAGGATTTCTACTTGTTTCCTTTTCTAGTGATGATTGGTTGAATGCTTCAAGGTAAATGTTGAGTTGAATGATGTTGGTTAAACCTTGCCTTTGAGCATTGTTGTTGAAGCCCAATTGGTTGAGAAAAGATATTGGTTTTGGAAAGAACATGAGTATCATTGTTATATGAGATATTGCATGGTTGGCAATTGTTGGGTTGTGTTTCATGTTCTTGAGAAAAGCATACTACATCTATCTTATTCTTTTGAGATTTGAGATTGAGTTGAGATTGAGATTGGGAGTTAAGTATAGAACATATTGAGTCTCTAACAATTCTCTTTATGCTTCTATGAGGTTGATGAATCATATTGAGTCTCTAACAATTCTCTTTATGCTTCTATGAGGTGGATGAATCACATTGGGTCTCTAACCATTCTCTTTGTGGGTTCATGCCAAGCAAGTGTTCTTGATGAACTTGTGAGCGAGGTTTTGGACAGGTTCCGTTGGGGACTTGTGAGCAGATTTGGACAGGTCCTAGCAGAGGACTTGTGAAGCCGAGGTTGATAGTTCTATCAGAGAACTTGAGGACAGAGGGGTGGTTGGGGGGACGGGATTTGTGCCAGACCGAAGGACTATGTTTGGTGTTGATCAAAGACGAGAGGACGAGGACATTTGTGCTAGACCGAAGGACTGTGTTTAGTGCAAATTCGAGGACCAGATTTGAGGTGATAGAGTTGAGGACAGAGGTCTCCGACCAGAGCAGGGAAGACAGGTGTCTTCTGTGGATAGAGTTCCATTTGCTAAGGGCAACGGAGGCAGAGGTCTTCTAGAGGATCACCGACCGGAGAGCAGGTAGGGGAAGGTATCTCCTTTGAGCAGAGGCTCATAAATTCAGATTGGGGGAAGGTTTCTCCTTTGAGCCGAGGCTCATAAACATTGTAATTGGGAAGGTTTCCCAAAGAACTTTGAGATAACTTTTAGAGAAAAGTTTTGAGGATGAACCATGTAAATTGTTGTGTCACTTTGTGGATGGTTTTGTGCATTGCTTTGATATTGCTTTGGATATATTGCTTTATTGTTTTGAAGTATAAAGGAAAAAGTAAAAAGAGGTCTTATATTGTTCACCCCCTCTCTCAGTATAAGCTTGTGTTCTTCAATTGGTATCGGAGCGGGTTCCTTCGAAAAAGTTTGAAAGACTTGAAGGAAGAGCTAGTAAAGAACACAAGGATGATTCCAAAGGTAATAGGAAAGTGAAAAGAGAAGAAGAAAATGAGAGTATTCTTCTAGTGATGAAAGAGGTATATTATAGGAAGAATGGCAAGTTGTCTGGAGAAAGCAGACAAGAGTATGAATAATGTAAGAGTATTTCAATTGATGGAAATTGGGGTTTTAGGTTTATAAGTGTACTGTTGCCAAGGATGAAAGTGATGAAGATAAACAGGATTGTAAGAGCAAGGATTCTGAAAGGCATAGGCATCAAAGGAAGAACAAATATGAGCACAACAATAAAGGAAAGAGGTATTCTCACAAGCACAAGAAGAGCTTCTACCTAGACAAAGCAAGTAAGTGTTCTAGTAGTGATAGTGAAAGTTCTTCAAGTGATAATGAAAATGAGATGTTGTTCATATCAAAAAAAGAGGAAGAACCAAAACATAGATTCATTATCATGAAATGTCTTAGATGTGGAAATTTTGGTCACCTTGAGGATGATTGCACAAATGATGATTTGGTTGCTAGTATGTATGAGGATGCTTCAGAAAATGATAAGGAAGATGCATGTATGGTTTTTGAAAAGGGTAGCACCTCTAGTGATAAGAAATCTGAAAAAGGCTTTGATGATTCTAAAAGCAAACATATAGAGGAAAGTGAAGTAGATCTTAAAGGTGAACTTATTAGTGCTCTTAGTGCTTTGAAAAAGGAAAGAAAGAAGAATGCTAGACTCAAGGATAAGTTAGATGAATGTTGTATGGAGAGAGATGAACTTATAGAAAGTCTTGATGTCTCTATGGCTAATGCACAAGAACTCAAGAATGAGTTAGAATCTAAGGTGCTTGAGTATAGTGAATTAGAACAGAAAATGGCTTCGTTGAAAGAGGAAAATAAAGAGTACAAGGATAAGTTGTACAGGTTTCAAGAAAGCTCCAAAAAGGTTAAGTCTCTCATCCAAAGTCAAAGAAATCCAACGAGATAAAACAGGTCTTGGTTTTGTTAAGCCTCACAAGAAACAAGTTGGAGAGTCTAGTAAGAGATTCCAAAAGGAAGAGAGTTCTAATGAGGAAAGTATTTCAGATCATGAGTCCTTGAATGATAGATGCATAGAAAAGAAAAAGATTTGAAATGAGAAGAAGGAGAAGTTTTCAGGACCTAAGAAGTCAAATAAAGGAAAGTTTCAAGGCGAGATGTTTTGCTTGTCACGAGGTTTGGTCACATGGTTGTACATTGCATGGCTCGAGTAAAGAAGGTAAATAACGAGTTTCAGAAGTGGTGATTTCTTTTATGGGTATTGCTACTCTTGCAATCAGTTTGGGCACAAGGCAGTTCATTGCAAGGCAAACAACAGGAACAGGTTTAGTCAAAACAGGTGGATTCAAAGAACAGGTATACCTCAAAGAAATAACATTGTTACTTGTTACAAGTGCAACAATGAAGGTCACATAGCTAGACAATGTAGAGCTGAAATTCCAGAATACAAGAACAGGAACAGTGGCATGATCAGGTCCAAGGATCAGAACAATGACAGGAACAGGAATATGGACAAAGAGTTCAAGAGAAGGCCCGACAAGGAAGTTATAGACGCTGATGATGATCAGTGCCTAATGGGAGTTTTACTCCCATCCCAGAATTAATCACCTCATCAGGAGGTGGGGGAGGGACTAAGCTAAGAGGCTCATTCTTAGTTTCGAGCCCCAAAGGTGGCCCTTTGCCATTGATGACAAAGGGGGAGAGATATGAGTAAGGGGGAGAGCTTCAAGTGAAGAGGAAAGCTTCAAGTCAGGGGGAGCAAAACTTCAAAGAGAGTGATTTCAGTTTTGGCTCTTGAAGATGTGTTTTTAGTAAAGTTTTGCCATCAATGACAAAGGGGGAGATTGTTGGCAATTTTGGGTACATTGGGTACATTGCCTTTGCTCCAGTGTTGATGTTGTCATTGATGTCAAGAAGCGGAAGGGTTTTTGTGAAAACCAAGGTAGACAAAATAAAAGGTTTTATTTAAAACCATGGACAACAGATTTGAAATGGGTTTTTCTTAAAACCCAAGTTGGCTCTTCGTTTCGTTGAAAAAGGTGCCCCGGTGATGAAGATATTTAATTTTAAATATTTAGTTTAAATTTTATTTTTAAAATTTAAATTAATATTTTAAAATTAAATTAAAGTATTTTTCGACGTGTTTGGAAATGCCGACGTGTTTGGTAATACATCGAAGTACATATAAAAGGTGGCAATGGAATTCATTTTAGATGGTATGTTTTTGAGATGAATCCTCGTGCAATTTCGATTTAGTCGGAGCCTCTACGCTATCGAAGAATGATGCTCGGGAGCAGCGCCAAAGAGGAGGGCTCATGGTGGAGATTCAAATGATGCGTGGAGCAGCGAAGTATGGAGAGCACGGATAGCATTTGTCCTTATGTGAAAAATGCAGCGAGTGAGTGCTTGGTTGACAGTGTAGAAAGCGAGTGATTGGCTGACGAGTGATTGGTTGGCAAGTGTTGATGAAGGTAGCTTAGTTTCAAGCCTGCATGGTATTCGAAGAGCGCCTCGTAATATATAACATTTGTGAAAACATTCTTCTGTGACCGAAGCTTAAGAAAAAAATGAATGTGCAAAATTGAGGAAGTTGGGTGCAAGTAATTGGTACAGATTTCGAAATGCATATGTTAGTGTGAAAGGGACAACGAAGAATTCTGTGTGACTCACGACAGAGAATGGAAGCAAGAACTGGTGACTGCGTGTTCAAAGCAGATCGAAGCAGATCTAAGTGCAACTATAAAGGGTTTGGGTTAAGCATTGGTGTGAGAAAAAACTTAGAGCATGTGCACTAATGACTAGCTAAACGAGGCATCCGATTATTCGTTGAAAGCATATGATCGACGAAGCACCGTGAATTGTCTACAACGTACAAGGCAAAATTAATATGGAGGTACGCTTGTTTATAAGATATATTCGAGAGCAATAAAGTTTGATTGATTATAGGGAGACATAAGGGCTTGAAAGGCTAAATAGTTTAATTTAAATTTTGTTGTTTGAATTATTAGAATTCGGGGAGTTATAAGGGTTTAGATATTTGTGAGTTTAAAAGGTATTGTATGTTAAAAATAATTAGAGAGGTGTAATAAGTTGTTGAAATAAATTATTGTGATTTAGTTTATGGTACAAGTGGTTTTAGGAGAGATAAGGAAGTTGTGCAATTAGAGACCTTGGTGATGATTATTGAAAAGTGGAGTAATGTTGATTATGTTGTGATCTACTAACCCTTGTGAAGATTGGCAAAAGAATTTTGTGATTGTGGCAGATTTCCAAAGGGGTTCCTTCACTTTAATAAGGTATGGGCACATTCTTCTTATGAGTATAATTGATGTATGTTTTCCTGAAATAAGATTGGAGTGAAAAGGTATTCAATAAGGTTTCCTTTGGTTGGGTGTAAATCCTATTTTCTGGTTTGTTGAAGACTACTTATGCATTGTTATCATTGATGAGAGTTTTGGTGAATGCATAATTCTGGTTTGAGGTAGTGGAAGCATTGTGCACTAGGGTTTATGGTTGTAAGTCTTGTTACTTGCATTGAGATGATGAAACCCTTAGATGGCTGTGTTTAGATTGATGGTTGAGTTGCTTCCATAGAGGTTGGTTGATCAAGTCATTGCTTTTACTTGATACATGATATTGGGCTTACTCCATTGAGTTGATTTGAACAAGTTATTCTTTGCATTTGGTGATATTGTGTGGGTGGCTGTTTTGTTCAAATATCTTTGGAGGGAAAAGGATTTCTACTTGTTTCCTTTTCTAGTGATGATTGGTTGAATGCTTCAAGGTAAATGTTGAGTTGAATGATGTTGGTTAAACCTTGTCTTTGAGCATTGTTGTTGAAGCCCAATTGGTTGAGAAAAGATATTGGTTTTGGAAAGAACATGAGTATCATTGTTATATGAGATATTGCATGGTTGGCAATTGTTGGGTTGTGTTTCATGTTCTTGAGAAAAGCATACTACATCTATCTTATTCTTTTGAGATTTGAGATTGAGTTGAGATTGAGATTGGGAGTTAAGTATAGAACATATTGAGTCTCTAACAATTCTCTTTATGCTTCTATGAGGTTGATGAATCATATTGAGTCTCTAACAATTCTCTTTATGCTTCTATGAGGTGGATGAATCACATTGGGTCTCTAACCATTCTCTTTGTGGGTTCATGCCAAGCAAGTGTTCTTGATGAACTTGTGAGCAAGGTTTTGGACAGGTTCCATTGAGGACTTGTGAGCAGATTTGGACAGGTCCTAGCAGAGGACTTGTGAAGCCGAGTTTGATAGTTCTATCAGAGAACTTGAGGACGAGGTGCAGGTGCATTGGTTCTATGAGAAGAACCGAGAGATGTCTGGATCAAGGACTGTGTTTGGTGCTGATCAAAGACAGAGGACGAGGACATTTGTGCTAGACCGAAGGACTGTGTTTAGTGCAAATTCGAGGACCAGCTTTGAGGTGATAGAGTTGAGGACAGAGGTCTCCAACCAGAGCAGGGAAGACAGGTGTCTTCTATGGATAGAGTTCCATTTGCTAAGGGCAGCGGAGGCAGAGGTCTTCTAGAGGATCACCAGCCAGAGCAGAGGTAGGGGAAGGTATCTCCTTTGAGCGAGAGGCTCATAAATTCAGATTGGGGGAAGGTTTCTCCTTTGAGCCGAGGCTCATAAACATTGTAATTGGGAAGGTTTCCCAAAGAACTTTGAGATAACTTTTAGAGAAAAGTTTTGTGGATGAACCATGTAAATTGTTGTGTCACTTTGTGGATGGTTTTGTGCATTGCTTTGATATTGCTTTGGATATATTGCTTTACTGTTTTGAAGTATAAAGGAAAAAGTAAAAAGAGGTCTTATACTGTTCATCCCCCCCCTCTCAGTATAAGCTTGTGTTCTTCAATATATAGTTAAAAATGTTATGCATGACATACCATAATGCTATGTTGACCATACATCATTTTCTTTGTAAACAATATTTGAGTGTTACCATAGCAATTTTAATCTTGGTCTCACATCCTTTAAGTTATTGGGAGGTAGAAGGGCCTCCCTTCTATTTACACTCTTGCTAATATGTAACAACCAAGATGAATAGGTATGATGTGACAAAGAGGAGGTGTGTGAGTTGCATATGCATCCTCTTCCCTAACACCTGCCTACTAGCCATTCTACCATTATGCATAATTATGTTTGGGATATTATTCTTCTAAATAAGATATAATACAACTTGAGTGGCCTAATAGTTGAGAGTTTGTGTCATGACCCTCCCAAATGGACTTTTGGAACATGGAAAAACAATATATAAACAAATGTGGCTAATGTTTGATTTTGTGCAACTAAGAAGCTTCATGATATTAGATAAGTAATGAAGGTGTTGGCATTTTTGCCACATTAAAATTTTGTAAAAATTTGCTTGAAATATGTAAATAATTTTGCCAACAAAATTCATTTTGAGAAGTTTTGCCACATTAAAAAGTTTGTTGAAATTTTTTCTAAGTGTTTGATGGGTGCAGTTTCGGGCAAAATTCGAGCAAAATATCTTTTTGCTCCCATGCACAACGAAATGCCTTTTCAAACCCAAGCACAACAAAAATCCTTTTTCAAAAATTTCACTGGCATAAACACTTCTTGAGAATTTTGCTGGTGAAGACACCTTCTAGGCATTTCATTGGCGAAATTACTTCTTGGCCATTTCACTAGAAAAATCACTTTGCGGCAGTTTTGCTCCCATTTTTAGCAAAGTTTCTTTGTGCTTCATTTCTCAACGAAATCCAGGAAGCAATCACAATGAAATCATGTTTCCAATATAGGCCCCACTTTTGACAGTGCAACCAAGCAAAGTTGTAGCAAAGAGGTAAGGTTGGGGCGAAAATCCTATTTCACCAAAGTTTGGGGTGAAACTCCATTTCTAAGCGTATCCTGGATGATAATGTTACCAAGAGAACATTGCAAGAACAAGTCTAGGTGAAAGCCTATTTCGGTAATGACTTGGGCAAAATGATGATGAAGGCTCATTTCGAGTGCAAATTTGAGCAAAAGCCTATTTTGGAGGAAAACACCATCGCTCCGATATTTTCAATGGAAATATTCATTGGGAAAGGGTCAAAGCTAGTGAATTTAATTTTTGTGGCAATGCAATTGATATATCAAGGATCATTGCTAAAAAAATATTGAGTTTAAGTATTTTACCCTTGATTCTGGTGCAATCATGTTCATTTCCAATGCATTGCCATGAAGATTTAATTCAGATCAATGATTTCTGTTGAATCTTCGATACGCCATGTGATGAAATCATTGGACATTTCCCAATGTGTTTGCTAATTGGTTTGTTGCTGGTACCAAGGAGCAATTGTTGTTATTTGATCTTTTACTAGTCAACATTTTGTTTTAATAAGCATTTAATTACAAAGGTGCAACCCTCTATAAGTACTAAGCATTTTGATGTTAAAAAAAATGATAGACATTTTACCAAAAACACTTTGAGTTATCTGCATCAATTGAAATATATTTGGCTCTGGTTCCTGGATCAGTGGTGTATGCAATTAATTTTTGCCTATCATTTTTTTTATGTTTATGGTCTTTGTTAGATAAGTTTAAATTCTGCATTTTGAATTTAATTCCTGATAAAGAACTGAATGCTGAAATGTTTATTGGAAGTTATCTCTGCAAGTTGTGAATGGTTTCGATGATTTTCTTTATGTTACATGCTAATTAAAACTTGATTTTGATTCTAGTTGCTAGTTTATTCCCACTCTTTTATTCTATCTCATAGCCATATTTTCCATTACTTTCTATCATTTCCCATATCTTTTTATTACCCTAAGATTTACATCGATTGTTAGATTAGTACGAGAACCAACCCTCTCTAGTGATTGGCCTGAAGGACATATCTTTCATTTGGCATTTCAATGTTGACTAGGTCTAGGGTACACATACATTTTGTACTTAGGAAGATTCATGACCAACATAAGGATATGTTACTGCTAATTTATTACCAATGTGTAGGATCAGGTGCACTCGTGAGTGGAGGAAATTGAGTCGTCCACTGGAGGTGAGAGTACTTGAGGAAGGGGAAATGATGATAAGGCAACTCGAAGGTAACACTGATAGACCTTCTATAATGGGTTAAAAATGACACACATCATTTTTACCTAAGTAAAAATAACATATTATTTTACCTAAGTTAAAAATATTCAAAAATCAATAAAAAACAACCAAAAATTAGCTAAAATTAACCTAAAAACTACCCACCTTGATTTCCATGCCAAAAATACAAGTGGTTGCAATGGTGCAACGATATCATATTTTATTAGAGGATATCGTCCCTAATTGATTGAAATCGTCCAATATTTCTAGACGAAATCGTCTGGATGATTTTGTACAAAACTAAATTTTGCCCAGTTAGATACAAGACAAAATTAGCTCCAACGACCTTGCTTGTCTTAGGATAAGCATGTGGGTGTTAGAATTCTACAATCTGCTAGATCTTCCAATTTGGGAAGGATACCAAACCCCCTAAAATACTTCGTAAGCCTATTTAAACTATGAGTCTTCATATAATTCCTCCTGACTAATCGAAACCTGCTTGACTGATTGAAACCTGACTAGATGGCTGATTGAAATCTCTGCACCCTTGATAGCACTAGTCTGTGCAGCTTAAGGAACAATATATTTTGCATTTTTTTCATCATTTTATTGTAGGTTATCACTGTGCATCGACCAAGAATGAACGGAATCGTCTGAGACGATTTCGTCCAAATTTGAGACAATCTTGTTTGATTGGAGACGATTTTGTCCGATTGGAGACGATCCTGTCAGCAGCTCACTTGGGGGAAATTATAGAGCCTTTTTTGCACTTTCTTTCCCTGAACTCATTTGGCATCTTATTTAATTCTTTTTTTTATCTATTGCATCTGGTTTTCACCATCATTTTGTTTAGATTCTGCATAACATTATCATTTGGAAAGTAGGATAATGCATTTATCTTGATTAAATCCATCTTAAATCAATTTGTGAAGCATTATATGTAAGCATTGCATGTTTTTATTCATATTTAGAATTAGAATCTTGCATTTTCTATCCATTCTGGTATCAAATTGTGTTGTTGCAGATCTCTGAAGAAATCATCTCAAATGATTTCGTCTAATTGTAGATGATTCTATCCAATTTCGGACGATTCTAAAAAAGTGCAGATGATTATGTCTGATTGTAGGTGATTTCATCGAATTACAGACGATTTGGACTACAAAAAATGGCAAAATATTCATCAGACATCCAGAATCTGGTGCACGTTTGCATTCCTTTCTGAATTAGAATTTAATACTCCATTAGTATTTTGTTTTCATGCCTGTTGTTTTCATATAAATTGAAAATTGCATATAGATTTAGATTAGTAGAATTTTGCCAAAACCTAGGTGTATGTATGAAAACAAAAACTCATCTAAACAAATCGTAAAACGTAGGCTCAGAAACTACCACAAATGTTTCCTTGTGAACCCAAAACCAATTCATCAAAAAATCACCATATATAGAAAGTACGATTAAGTACTTCTTATTTTGAGGTGTAGACCACCTATTCCCCCATTCCCCTCTGAGGCACAAATCCATTTGCCTAGAGGAAAGGAGTGTGGGAATTTTTGGGCTACATTCTTTGGTGAACCCGACGTGAATAACATAGGCATATTTTTGATTCAAAATCATCAAAAACAAAAAATATATATATACAAGAAAAATAACAACAAAATCATCATTTCAATTTTGTATGTTTTAGATTCAATTCTAAATGATAAATACCAAATATTACTTTTAAAAGTACTAAAGAAACCATGAGTCTTAACCCAAATTAATATGAGCCCATCAGTAATGTTAGGAAAATTCAATCGAATGCATTTGTTAATTATGACCAACCTCATCCATATTCAACATCATCTTTATCACACGTTTCTCATTTTTCATCCTTGCCACAACAAGACAATCCCTTTTCCAATCCTCTTCATATTGATATTGTATTTTCTCCCACATATCCATATTATGCCTATAGATCCACATAAAATCCTTCTCCACCATTTCAACGTTCTTCTTTGAACACAACACATCCATTTCAACAAGAAAATACTTCTTCTTCTTATCCTACCATGCACTCACATCATACTTCACAATATTTCTATCATCATTCTACTCATAATAAATGTTAGGATTAAATAACAAATACGAGCAATAATATAATGAAAAAATAAACACAGAAGAAATTATGCAATACACAATAGACACAAACATAATGCGGTTCACCCAAATTGGGCTACTCCATGGAGAAAATTACCAGGCCCTTTGTATTCCATCCAGAAAACCCCTCTGTACACAACCGCACACCTCAATACCTATTTAGTCACCGTAAAACCTCCTCCTATAATAATGCATTACAATTTTGGGTCAAAAAACCCGCATAAAATATACCGTCCAATCTGTGACCTAATATCAAATGGTCCAGATTTACATAGAGGAAAACCATCTATTTTTAGCTTCAAGGGTGCTATGCCCGAAACCCCTGTGAGGGGGGCTCCATAGCTATAGCCGCCCCCCCTGGACCCCCTTGACGATAGTAGTAGGGGGGCTAATGGCCCCCTACACCCCCCTATTTCACATAGTGGGTCTAAGTGCAGCTGAAACAAAGGCCTATGATTTAATCAAGCTCCATAATCAACAATCTCCCACTTGGAGACTGATCATAGCAACTCCACTGCTACTGCACTTGCTGGACTATGCTTTAGATTTGGGCCTGGAAATTTTCTCACCTTTTACTGTCATGCTTTAAGACCAATTGAAACTGAGTAGGAACTCAATTTCTCCTTGGTTACTGCCTTTGTGAACATGTCTGCAATATTCTGGCTATTGTGTATCTTCTCCAATTTTAACTATCCATCTTCCAATACCAAGCGTATGAAATGGTACTTGGTATGTATGTGTTTAGTCCTAGAATGGAAATATGAATTCTTTGCAAGATGAATGGCACTCTAACTATAACTGTATAATGTACTATTCTCCTGCTTCTTTCCCAACTCTTCCATAAACCTTTGTAACCAAATAATCTCCTTACTAGCCTCTGTAACATAAACATACTCTACTTCTATTTTTGATAGTGCAACAACCTTCTATAATTTTGAAATATAGCTTACTGCAGTTTCACCTACAAAAAAAACATACCCTATGGTACTTCTCCTGCTATCTATATCACCTGCCATATCTGAATCAACATATCCCTATAAAGCAGTATTAGATCCTTCAAAGCATAATACCTGATTGACAGTACCTCTCAAATACTTGAGAATCCACTTCACTGCCTCCCAATACTTTCTTCCTGGATCACTCATAAACTTGCTCACAACTCCCACTACATGTGCAACATTTGGCCTTATGCACACCATCGCATACGTCAAACTGCCAACTGTTGATGAATAAGGAACCTTGGACATGTAGTTCATCTCCTCCTGTCTCTTAGGACACATCTCTTTGGTCAGTTTGAAATGATTTCCCAAAGGTGTGCTAACAGGTTTTGCATCCTGCATACTGAATCTTTCCAACACCTTCTCAATGTACTCACTCTAAGACAATGTTAATTTGCAATTTTTCTTGTCTCTTGTTATTCTCATACCAAGGATTTGCTTTGTAGCACCCAAATCCTTCATTATAAATGACTCTGCCAATTTTCTTTTGAGTACAATTATATCTTGCATGTTAGACCCTACAACAAGCATATCATCTACATACAATAACAGGATAATATAGTTACCATTATCCATTCTCTTAAAATAAACACAGTGGTCAGAATAACATCTACTATAACCCTAATCTGACATAAACCTATCAAATTTCATATACCATTGCCTTGGAGCTTGCTTTAGGCCATACAGGCTCTTTTTCAACCTACATACTAATTCCTCCTTTCCTTTGACCTCATACCCTTGTGGTTGTTGCATATAAATCTCTTCCTCCAAGTCCCCATGGAGAAAAGCTGTTTTCATATCTAACTTTTCAAGGTGTAAATCCTCTATAGCCACTAATCTTAAAAAAGTTCTAATTGAAGTCATTTTAACAACAGTAGAAAAAATTTCATCATAATCAATACCTCTCTTCTGTGCAAACCCCTTTACAACCAGTCTAGCCTTATACTTCTTTTTTCCTTTGTATTCTTATTCCACCCTGTAAACCCATTTGTTATGCAATTCTCTTTTTACTACATGCAACTAAACCAGATCCCAAGTCTGATTATTTATCAAAGAGTCCATCTCCTCTTCCATGCCTTGCTCCCACTTCTTCTTGGTTTCTACCTGTATTTATTCTTCATATGTTTCTGGTTCACCAGAGTCAGACAATAATACATAATATAATGACAGAGAGTAATATACAAGATGTCTACTTATCCTGGTAGATTTTATAACAATAGTTGTAGGAGTTTGAGGTGCTACTTGCTGCTGTTGTTGTTGATTTTATAGCACCTTTGGAGTTTTAATTTCATCAAACATTGTGTATTCTATGTTTTATTTTTCTTGTTTCTTTTCCTACAACTGATCCTTATACATGACCTTCTCATTGAATATTACATCTCTACTCCTAATGATTTTGTGATTTGCATAATTCCAAAAATGATAACCAAAATCATTAACTCCATATCCAATGAAAAACACTTCTTGGATTTTAGCTCAAGTTTAGTTCAATTTTCTTTACTGATATGCATGAAAGATTCACAACCAAAAGTCTTTAAAAATGAGTAATTAACAGGATTACCTGTCCATGCCTCTTCTAGAATCCCACCATCTAGGGAACTTGAAGGTCCTCTATTTATTAAATAAACTACAGTATCCACAATTTCTACCCAAAACTGTAAGGGCAATCCTGCATGTATTCTCATGCACCTAGCATGTTCCATGATAGTCCTGTTCATCATTTATGACACACCATTTTCTTATGTAGTTCTTGGAACCATATTCACTCTACGAATACCATGGTATGAACAATAACTATCAAACTCTTTGCTACAGTACTCACCTCCATTATCAGATCTAAGACACTTTAGCTTATTTTCTGTCTCATTCTCAACTAAAGCTTTCCATTTCTTAAATGTATCAAAAACATCTGATTTATTTCGAATACATTAAACCCATATTTTTCTAGTTGCATCATCAATAAATGTAACATAATAATGAGAGCCACCAAGAGATGATACCTGATCTTGTCCCCATACATCTGAATGTACAAGATTTAGCTTTTCACTCTTCTTTTCTTTTCCAACTCTAAGAAATTTGACTCTTTTCTATTTTTCATAAATGCAGTTCTCACAGAAGTCTAAATCATCTTGCTTCAAACCTGACAACAAATTTCTTGAATGGAGAATTTGCATCCCCTTCGCACTCATGTGCCCAAGCCTATGATGCCACGAAGTTGTATCCACTCCTATAGAAGCTAAAGTAATAGAAAGGTCAGTATTACCAGTACATACATACAATGTACCTTCCTTATTTCCTTTTGCTAATAACATTGATACTTTAGCGACCTTCCATGAGTTTTATGAGAATGTAAATGTACATCCTTCACTGTCCAACTGCCCTATGGAAATTAGATTTCTTCTTAATTTAAGAATATGCCTTACCTCTTTCAACAACCATTGGTTTCCATTTGGTAACTTTATTTGTATGCTACCATTTCCTATGATTTTACATGGTCTATCATCACCCAGACATGTCACATTTTTGCGACTAAAATAGGAGAGAGAAATTAAGTTTGAAAAGTGTCACGATATCGTGACATGTCACATTTTCATGACTCGAAAAGGCCAGGCAGGAAGAGAAACAAAAGTGTCACGATATCGTGACATGTCGCATTTTCATGACTCAAGAAGGGCAGGCTGGTAGAGAAATAAAAGTGTCGTGATATCACGACATGTCACATTTTCATGACAAAAGAAAGAGAGGAAGTGTACGGAAGCATAACTGTCATGATTTCACGACAAAAGCAGAAAGCAAGACTTTGGAAGCAGAAGTGTCGTGATTTTGTGACAAAAGCAAAAAGTAAAGTACAAAAGCAGAAGTGTCACGATTTCGTGACAAAAGCAAAGAAGTTAAGTACGAAAGCAAAAGTGTCATGATTTTGTGACAAAAGCTAAGTTGAAGACTATAGAGGCAGAAGTGTCGCGATATCGTGACAAAAGCAAAGACGAAGTATACTGAGGCAAAAATGTCGTGATATCACGACAAAATAATAGAGAAAGCGTACGGAGGTGAAAGTGTCATGATATCATGACATGTATTTTTGCGGGCCTAAGCAAAGAAAAAGAGCAAGGAGAAAAAGTGTCGCGATATCGCGACATGTTGTATTTTTACGGGCCAAAGCAAAGAAGAGGAGAGAAAAAAAAGTGTCGTGATATCGTGACATGTTGTATTTTCGTGGGCCAAAGCAAAGAGAAAGAGGAGAGAGAAAAAAGTGTCGCGATATCATGACATGTATTTTCATGGGCCAAAGCAAAGAGAAAGAGGAGAGAGAAAAAAGTGTCACGATATCGCGACATGTTGTGTTTTCGTGGCAACAACAACAAAAGAAGCTTCAAAGACAGAAATGTCATGATTTCACGATAGGTCGTAAATGCACAATTCAAGAAGGAGAACCCGACTAAAATAAGAAGTATGTCAGTCGACTAAAATTAGGGTTTACAGTTGTTGTGAAAGCTGACCAAGATTAGGGTTTACAGTCGACTAAGATTAGGATTTTCATCATGAAAATATTGTTATAAAAGGAGGGCTATTTGGAGAATTATGGTGTCGTTGAATAAGTCGTCGAATGCGTGTCCAAGTGTGAAATGTGGCTGTAGGAGTGCAAAAAGCATAGAAGTAGTGAGATGATGGCAAAGTGTGCAAAGTGAGTGAAGAGTTATGTCGAATTTTCCTAAGTGCGTCTGTGAGTGCATAGATAGAGCAAAGTGCATAGAGAGCAAAAAGGTTGAAATTTGACCAAGTGTGGCTGTGATTGCACAGAGAAAGCAGAAGGCGTAGAGAGTGCAAAGAGTGAAGACGAACGCAAAGTGCAGCTATAACGAAGCAAAGTGTGCGAAGTGATTGCGTAGAGAGAGCAGAGTGCACAGAGAGCGCAAAGGTGAAGAAGACCAATCAGGGTCTTGCAAAAGCAAAGGTATCTTACTATTAATATTTTAGTTTTAGAATTGAAGTCCAAGTTGGTGCTTGGCATTAGGGGTTGGTGCTCCTTCCAGTTGGTGCTGGTAAATTAGGGGTTGGTGCTCCTTCCAGTTGGTGCTGGTAAATTAGGGGTTGGTGCTCCTTTCTGTTGGTGCAGATAAATTAGGGGTTGGTGCTCCTTCTAGTTAGTGCTGGTAAATTGATTGTAAAGTTGGTGCTTTGCAAAGGCTAGATTTGGATGGTAGTCCAAGCAGTCATTCTTGAGGAGTAGCCAAATTGGTGAACCTTGTTAAATCTTGTGTTGTGTGATGTTCTCTTGTGATACTTGCTTTATCTAGTTTTAAGGTTTCATTATTTCAGTTTTAAGATCTATGAATTTAAGTTTAAATAACTACACTGATTCACCCCCCTCTCAGTGCCATTGTAAGACTAACATTCAATTCCAATATTCTCTTTTCAGGTTTCCTTTCTTCCTGCAATGACAACATTCCAACTGATTCCCTTTGGATTTGGATCTACCTTTCTTTGATTTTCCATGATTCCCTAGGTTTTTTTCCTCTCTCCATTTGTCTCCCCCTATTATCTATAGTCAAAGAATTACCTGATGTTTCACTTGTGCTTTTCTATCACATTTCCTCACTAAGGATAACACCAATAACATCATAAAACTTTAAAGTATTTGAACTAGAGATAAAATTACTCATAGCCATTACCAAGCCATTCTAGCTTTTTGGCAATGAGCACAAAATCAAGAGAGCCCTAACCTCATCATCAAAGTTTACTCCTACAGAGCTTAACTGATTTGCAATCATGTTAAATTCATTTAAATTATCAGTAGCAGACCCACATTTTGACATTTGCATATTAAATAGATGTTTCATAAGAAATACCTTGTTCGAAGTCAAGGGTTTTTCATACAATTTAGCCAACGCATTCATTAAACCCTCTATTGTCTTTTCCTTCAAAATATTGAAGGCCATCGACGATGCCAAGCACAACCATATTATTCCTAGTGCTTTTCTATCTAGAACTTCCCATTCTTCGTCAGTCATTGATGCTGACTTCTTTGCTACTCTGCCTAATGGTAGGTAAAGATATTTCTGATAAAGATAATCCTCCATTTGCATCTTCCATAGCTGGTAGTTTTGGCCATTGAACTTCTCAACCCTAAATCTACATTCTTCTACCATTACTCCCACTCAAATTGGAAACCCTCCTTTCAAGTGTGTTTTTCAAACCCTAAGCTCTGATACCCATTGTTAGGATTAAATAAAAAATACGAGCAATAATATAATGCAGAGATAAACACAAAATAAATTATGCAATACACAATAGACACAGATATAACATGGTTCACCCAAATTGGGCTACTCCATGGAGAAAATAACCAAGCTCTTTGTATTTCATCCAGAAAACCCCTCTGTACACAACCGCACACCTCATTACATATTTAGTCTTCGTACAACATCCTCTTATAATAATGCATTACAATTTTAGGGTAAAAAACTTACCTAAAATCTATCGTTTGATCTGTGACCTAATATCAAATGGTCCAAATTTACATAGAGGAAAAAACATCTATTTTTAGCTTTGGGGGTGCTGCCCCCAAAACCCCCACCAGGGGGGGCTCCATAGCTGTTGCCACCTCCCCTGGACCCCCCTGGGGAATGTAGTAGGGGGGATAATGTCCCCACTACACCTCCCTCTTCATGTAGTGGACCTAAGTGTGGCTAAAACAAAGGCCTTCGATTTAATCAGCCTCCATAATCAACAATAAAGAAAAAAGAGGTAATAAACCATTAATTATTTTTATGGCTAAAGTCCTAAGCCTATTATCAAAAGCCTCTCAAAAACCTTCACCACGTAAACCACATAAATTTACTAAGCTCAATCAAAAAATGGATATAATTCTTAAGGATTTACTTGATACAAATAGGATTGAATTTCCTCCCATAAGACAACCTAATACCACAAAAGATTTTTATAAACCTAAGCTACATTGTGAATATCATAGAATGGATTGACATATGCCACAAAAATGTAGAATTTTAAGATGTGCAATTCAAGATTTGATTTATGAGGGTCTTTTTACTTTAAAGGAATTACAATCTACAATTGATTATAAATCTCCAATAAACAATAAAATTCCTACACAACAAGTAACCATAATCAATCAAGACATGGGGATCTCCCAAGAACACCTAATCAAGCATCAACAATAGGAAACCAATCAAATATTACATCCTAATGTGTCCCATCATAATGATACCACTAATAATATAACAAAAACTACAAGTGATCAATCTCAAATTCAATTATTTCAATTTGATAAAAAAGAAATAAATTCTTCATCCAACCCACCTTCAAAACCTCTATTAGTTTTGAAGGATAATCCAAATAAGGATACAAATATAGAAAATATGTCTTTAGTGTTGAAGTCTCCTTCAAACTTCAACAACAATGGGATAATCATCCACATAAGATATCTCTTTTGGAGCTTTTATGAATCTCTCCTATTCATAGGGAATATTTATTCTTTATTATCTCTTGCCTTACTGTCACTACAACAAATCTCTATCTTTTTCTCTTTATCATCATTGCCATCTTTTGTTTATCACCTTTTATCCTTAATTCTCTCTTTCATTATTGTTATCACATCAAGTTATTTATTATTTTCCTCTTTACTATCATCGTCATCTTCTGTCCATCACCTTTCTTCATCTACATCCGATCGTTATCCTTCATCACAACAATCTCAACTATCAAAAAATCTACTTCAATTACCTTCACCACAACCAAATTGTTCTTCAAAAATTCCTTTGATTTTGAAGTCACATTAGACATGCTATAATAAAAATAACCTTGTATAGTGTATATAGATCACCAATTCCATCATTAAAACATCAAAAAAAACTAAGAAAAAATAAAAAAGCATCAAAATTTCCCAAAAATATTTCAAATTTGTTGTTAAGTCATCATTCTGCATTGTTATTTGTTGTTATATTTCAAAAAATTTGAGTTATATTTTACTTTATTTTGGATTAATTCAAAAGTTATCTTGAACCATGCACTTAATGTCACATATTTACTGATTTTGATTTTATCACTATGATTATAAATCTCTCTTGTATCGAAGATCACTATTTCACTAAATAATATTTTGATTTTTGGGAAATGATCTTGCTACTTCTTGAACCAAGTACACTTTTACACATTAAAATGATTTGTTGTAAATTTTAAAAATGATACTACATAGTAGTCTTAGTCTCTTGAGCAAAAAGTTTCCCCTACTATCCTATCATGTGCATGGTCTAGAATTTTTTAGAATTAGCAAAAGGACAAGCTCACCCCTGCTCGAATAAAAATCCCTTGCTCTATAGCCAATCCGAGCAAGTATCCCAAAAGAAAAATCAAGAAAAGAAAAATTCAAAAATCAAAAGAAAAATAAAGAGAAAAAAATAAAAAAGAGAACGAAAAGAGAAAAATAAAAGCAATAAAATCCCCTTGTTCAAAACAAAATGAAAAAAATCCCTACCCCTTTACAATGAAGAAAAGAATGGTTAATGAGCTTGAATCCCTGGAATTCTTAGTTATTTGAAAATCATGAGGTAAGCCCCATAACAGGTGATTTGTGCCCAAATTACTTGGCCTTGGGTAATTCCTTTTTGCGTGGCAACATGTCTGTCACATTAGCAACATTATTTTGTATAGACCTATGCCCGCTTGTGGATTATCTAGCTTTTGATGACTTGATTTACATAGTAGTTTGGTATGGTTTTATGTAAAAAATCATGGTTAATGAAGCCTTCACTTGCACACATATTGGTTCATTCAAGTTTGCTTGCATCACTACCTTACTCAAAATTGGTAAATGAACATTACAAAACACACACATTTGATCCTTGAGATATTTTGTGTCATTATGATGAATCAAAATGGATGATGAACTCACACAATCAAACATTTGGTTCTTGATAAATTTGACTTTATCTTTGAAATAATTTAAAATATTTCTTTGATTTTTGCTAGAAAACATAAGTTTGTAATCATTGGCATTAATCCCCACAACTCACTTCATTTTAGCACATACAATATATATATTATCTTCAAAATTCTCCAACATGTGACACAATGATTTATTTTACATTACTTTGCATTTTAAAAAGAACAAATAATTTCATATCATCATGCATTTCATTTTTATTTTTGCGATGATGGTATAATTCCTAAGTAATTATTTCATATAATTTCACACTTAGGAATTATATGCTTAGCGCAAATCATATTTTGATTTTTTTATGTTTAAATTCATACATTTTCGCAACATCTATCAAACATCTTGTCTCAAAACAACATCAGACATTTCTTTCTCATCATAAAGCCTTAAGATTATTCTTAATCACACAATATTTTGGTATTAGCAATACAAAACTTCGTCATAACAGGATCTGCTTCATGACCTAGCGAGCATTGATCTCCACCAACTATCATATAACAACACAACATACTTTGAGGTTCATTGTTAATCCATCTATTTTATCACCATACAAAACATATTTCTCAAAACACACTTTACAAAATCAGTTTTCTTTTATGTTAAGCATGATCAAAATGTTCAAAAATAAAAGCATGACTAAAAGAAATTATGTAACACAACCATCATAAGAAAATGTAATAAATCATCCAATAAACCATACGAAGCCACATGAAACAAAGAAGATCAATATATATATATATATATATATATATATATATATATATATATATATATATATATATATATATATATATATATATATATATATATATCACAATATTTTGAGTTTTCCACCAAACATAGAATTTGGTGTAAAAAACTTGAAGGGGGCACCATATACAAAAAATTTAACAACCCAACTTAAAATCACCAACAATAGTTAAAAATTTAACAACCCAACTTAAAATCACCAACAAAAGTTACAACAATTTTTTGCTTTCTCGAAAAGTGTGCCAATATTTTCTTTAACGCATTTTCCTTCGAAAAATTCGCTAAAGAGGGGGAAAAATGTAACGGGTTAAAAATGACACACATCATTTTTACCTAAGTAAAAATAACATATTATTTTACCTAAGTTAAAAATATTCAAAAATCAACAAAAAAACAACCAAAAATCAGCTAAAATTAACCTAAAAACTACCCACCTCAATTTTCATGCCAAAAATACAAGTGGTTGCAATGGCGCGACGATATCATCTCTGATTAGATGATATCATCCCTAATTGTTTGAAATCGTCTAATATTTCTAGAAAAAATCGTCTGGACGATTTTGTACAAAACTAAATTTTGCCCAATTAGATACAAGACAAAATTAGCTCCAACGACCTTGCTTGTCTTAGGATAAGCGTGTGGGTGTTAGAATTCTGCAATCTGTCGGATCTTCCAAGTTGGGAAGGATCCCAAACCCCCTAAAAAACTTCCTAAGCCTATTTAAACTATGAGTTTTCATAGAATTCCTCCTGACTAATCGAAACCTGCCTGACTAATTGAAACCTGACTGGCTGGTTGATTGAAATATCTGCACCCTTGATAGCACTAGTCTGTGCAGCTTAAGGAACACTATATTTTGCATTTTTTTTCATCATTTTATTGCAGGTTATTTGTCCAAATTTGAGACGATCTTGTCCGATTGGAGACGATTTTGTTTGATTGGAGACGATTCTGTCAGCAGCTCACTTGGGGGTAATTGCAGAGCCTTGTTTGCACTTTCTTTCCCTAAACTCATTTGGCATATTATTTAATTCTTTTGTTTATCTATTGCATCTGGTGTTCACCATCATTTTGTTTAGATTCTGCATAACATTATCATTTGGAAAGTAGGATAATGCATTTATCTTGATTAAATCCATATTAAATAAATTTGTGAAGCATTATATGTAAGCATTGCATATTTTTATTCATATATAGAATCAAAATATTACATTTTCTATCCATTCTGGTATCAAATTGTGTTGTTGCAGATCTTTGAATAAATCATCTTAGATGATTTCATCTAATTGTAGACGATTCTATCTAATTTTGGACGATTCTGCACAAGTATAGATGATTATGTTTGATTGCAGGTGATTTCATCAGATTACAAATGACCTGGACTACAAAAAATGGTAGAATCTTCATCAAACATCCAAAATCTGGTGCACGTTTGTATTCCTTTCTAAATTATACTTTAATATTGTATTAGTATTTTGTTTTCATGCCTGTTGTTTTCATATAAATTGAAAATTGCATATAGATTTATATTAGTAGCATTTGGCAAAAACTTAGGTGTATGTATGATTTGAATTAAAAAAAAAAGAACTTATCTAAACAAATCCTAAAACTTAGGCTTGAAAACTACCACAAATGTTTCCTCGTGAACCCAAAACCAATTCATCAAAAAATTACCATATATAGAAATTACGATTAAGTATTTCTCGTTTCAAGGTGTAGACCACCTATTCCCTCATTCCCTTCTGAGACATGGATCCATTTTCCTGGAGGAAAGGAGTGCAGGAATTTTTGGGCTACACCTTCATATAGGTATGCATTCGATTACAGAATAATCGTCAATGTCTAATCACCTTGAGCCCCATACTGATAGCCTAGTAGCTATCATAAGTTCTAGAGGCTGAGATAGGTGATTAGATTGATGAAAATACTTCCTCTTTGTTTGATGCACTTGCATAATTGTCTTTTACTTCAACACTATTAATCCTGATGACCGATAGTCATGGAATAGATGGTTTACCTTCACAAACTTCTTATGTGTATTGTTTAAATAAATAGTTGATTTATTTAAAAGAGCATAAGATAATGTTTAAATAAATAGTTGATTTATTTAAAAGAGCATAAGATAATGTTTAAATAAATAGTTGATTTATTTAAAAGGGCATAAGATATTGTTTAAATAAATAGTTGATTTATTTAAAAGGGCATAAGATATTGTTTAAATAAATAGTTGATTTATTTAAAAGAGCATAAGATATTGTTTAAATAAATAGTTGATTTATTTAAAAGGGTATAAGATATTAGAAAAAATATGAATTTATTGCTCAGCTTGAAAATTTGAATAAGAAAATCATTTACATGGCCTCACAGAGAGTACAAGTGTAGATGAAATTAAACTCGCAGTTCAGTTAGAGGAATGGGAAAAAAGAGAACTCTTATGGAAGCAAAAATCTAGAATTTAATGGCTCAAATAAGGTGATCGAAACATAAATTTCTTCAATAAATATCTTCTAGCTCAAATATCTCACAACTTTATTTCTTACCTAAAATCATATTCTTGAGATGTTGTCTACACTTGGGATGACATGAACTCTATTGTTGTCAATTACTTTTCCAATATTTTTACTACTACTCCTCTTGACTCGGATTCTAAAAAAAATGTTCTTCAAGTAATCCCTTCTCTTATCACTTCTAATGAGAACTCTATTTTGATTGCTCTTGTTACTATCAATGAGCTTCAACAAGTAGTTTTTTTAATGAAAAGGGAAAACCCCAGGTCCTGATGGTTTTCCCATTGAGTTATACCAAGAGCTTTGGGATATCCTTCATGTTGATTTATTAGAGGTGGTGTAAGAATCCAGGAAAGCCAAATAAATTTTTAAGGCTATAAATAAAACTTATATTACTCTTGTTCCAAAAGCTCAAGAGGCTAAACATATCTCAACTTTTAGACCTATTGCTTTATGTAATGTTCTTATCAAAATCATTACTACGATCATGGCAGAAAGGTTGAAGCCTCTTTTACATATGATTATTTACCCTGAACAAGGGGGTTATGTGGAAGGGCATCAAATAGTTGATGAGATAGTTCTTGCTCAGGAAGCCATCCATTCTATGGATATGCAAAAATATCCTTCCATGTTCATTCGGTTAGACTTATCCAAAGCTTATGATAGAGTGGATTGACACTTCCTTATCAAATTTTTGAGACAATTTGGTTTCTCTCAGGATTGGATGGATTGGATTATGGGATGTATATCTTTAGTTTCCTACTTAGTTCTTATCAATGGAAAACCTTCTCAAATTTTCCCAGCTTCCAAATGTATTAGGAAAGGTTACTCTATATCCCCTTATTTATTCATCATTATTGTTGAATGCTTAGGTAGGGTTATAACCAAAAATAGAGAAGACAAAATCCTTGAGGGAGTTACCATTACTCATGGAGCTAGACCTTTTTCTCATCTTCAATTTGTTGATGACTCTACTCTTTTAGGTAAAGCTACAGTTAA
This sequence comes from Wollemia nobilis, assembly GCA_028583015.1. Lineage (NCBI taxonomy): Eukaryota > Viridiplantae > Streptophyta > Pinopsida > Araucariales > Araucariaceae > Wollemia > Wollemia nobilis. Next base: position 954,881 of record JAQPPZ010016829.1, on the reverse strand, counting down.
GGAAGATTCTACTATAAAGTAAATCATTAGTTATTTTTCTACATCTACCAAGCAATTGATCTATGTGAAAGATCATGAAGCTCTATGTAAGAGCGTAAAGCTCTATGTGTAAAGAGCAGTGAAGCTCTATGTGAAAGGAGCGATGAAGCTCCATGTAAGAGCATGAAGCTCTGTGTGAAAGGAGCGATGAAGCTTCATGTAAGAGTAAGGTCTATAGGGAATGTAGCTATGTAAGGAGATAGATGAAGCTCCATGTAAGAGTTGTGAAGCTCTGTGTGAAAGGAGTGATGAAGCTCCATGTAAAGAGTAGTGAAGCTCTGTGTAAAGAGCATAAAGCTCTGTGGTAAGAGTATGAAGCTTGTGTAAAGAGTAGTGAAGCTCTGTGTGAAAGGAGTGATGGAGCTCCATGTTAAGAGTGTGAAGCTCTGTAAAGGGCATCGAAGCCCTGTGTTAACGAGCGTTGTAGCTCCATGTTAAAGTGAGCATCGTAGCTCCGTATTAGAGCATCGTAACCCTGTGTTAAAGGATGCGTAGCATCGTAGATGGTCATGTTTGTGCAAGCCAAGGATCTGGATGCTTTACCATCCGATAGCTCTTAGCAGTTGGTAGAAGCTTAGCTGTTGTTCATTGTCTTCTTAATAGATTATAAAATGGAAATGAATGTTATTTTGTAATGTAGGGGTATGGGACCTTATGTTATGAAATAAAATGAATTAGATGATTATTTTGTAATTTAAGGGAGGGACCTTATGTTATGAAATAAAATGAATTAGATGATTATTTTGTAATTTAAGGGTATGGGACCTTATGTTATGAAATAAAATGAATGATATGATTATTTTGTAATTTAAGGGTATGGGACCTTATGTTATGAAATAAAATGAATGATTGTTATTTTGTAATTTAAGGGTATGGGACCTTATGTTATGAAATAAAATGAAATGATGGTTATTTTGTAATTTAAGGGTATGGGACCTTATGTTATGAAATAAAATGAATGATGGTTATTTTGTAATTTAAGGGTATGGGACCTTATGTTATGAAATAAAATGAATGATGGTTATTTTGTAATTTAAGGGTATGGGACCTTATGTTATGAAATAAAATGAATGAATATTATTGGTAGTTTAAGGGTATGGGACCTTATGCTATGAAATGAAGAAAAAGGTTTATTGGGAATGAAGGTAGTTGTTTGAGTAATGAGATGTGTGAACCTAGTTCCTAACAATTAAGGGTATGGGACTTTAATTGTTGAGAAGGTTTGTTCATTTATTTACAAGTAGAGTGCATGGGCTGATGCATGGTTGATTGACTCCCTCAAGTTGACTAAGGGGGAAATGGAAAGGGTAGTTTCCATGATTAGTACTATGCATTAGTAAGTTGAATTGCTTGGGTTATTTGTATAGTTGCAATTTGGTAATGAATTAAGTAAGTGCATATAGAAGCATGTCTATCCGGATCCATGAGTGTCCTGATCCCCTAATATCCTCACTTGATCGATGGAAGAGTGGGAAGGCTAGAATCATGAGATGGACCAATGCACAAGTTTGCTCTCTACCTTACATCTTGTCTTTTATGCATTAGATTAGATTGTGGGGAGATTTCCCCAATGAAATGGATGTAAAGTATCATGGAAAGTATGGGATGTACCATACTTATTTATGTATCTGAATGAACATTACAACTACTATGCTTAGTACTTCTTTATTTAGATTATTGCATTTAAATATTTAATGTATGTCTGTTTGGTGATTGTTTCTTTACGCTTGATTATTCTTGTTGTTAGTCAATTCATTTTGTTAGATTTAGTATCTAGATATTTAATGCTCTTGTGTGATTAAAATAATGAATCATTAGTAAGTTCTAGGTGAACTTAGTGGATACCCTAAGGGCTTGAGACCCCCTTAGGGAGATTGGTGACTAGGTTTGGAAGATTGTACCAGAGTTAAGATAGCTTGTCAGTAGACAAGATCGATAGCTTAACTCGTAGTACACGTAGCATACCACACATAATGACTTGTGTGGATATGGAGATGCGTGTATACCTTCTAATGATTGAAGGTGGTAAGTCTAGCTCATCAATACTGATGAGAGGGATGGACTTATATGCTCAACATAAGATAGGCTTACGCAGATGGACTTGCATGAAGGGAATCTTGTGTGGTATAGTTCTTGAGAAACTTAGGGGATGTCAAATAGTAAGTCGGTCTAAGGTTGGGAAAGGATTTATGAATCCTTCTCCTTAGTCAAATATATATATAGATAAACTTTATTTTCTCTTTTGTTTTGTATGTTTTCTTATTTCATGTGAATTTGGGGTATTACATTTGGTATCAGAGCTCTAGGTTCGAGGGTATAGAGCTTCTTATGTGTTGTAGAAGAGATTTGGGGATCTCCAAAGAGGCTCGCTTGGGAATAAGTTGAAAGTTGGAGTAACCTAGAGTCTCTGCTATTAGGTTCTAATGGAATTGATTTTGAGGAAGGATGGATATTAAAGATACCTTAGTATGGGCTTTGGTATTGATGATATATCCTCACCTAGGAACCTCCTCCTAGTTAGACCTCTAATTATTAGAAAAATAAGGACTTTGTATTATGGTCAAGTTAGTGATTCAGTTGGGGGATAACTACAACCTAACTCTTTTTTGGTGGAAACTAGATCAAGATGCCACCCAAGGCTAGAATGGGAAGGCCTCCACCTAGATAGACTCGACAAAGCAATGTCGAAGAAGAGATCTAGAATGAGGATCTAGGAGTTCCCAATGCAGGAATAGAGGAACTTACTACTATAGTTGCCGAGTTGCAAGATCAGTTAAGACAAGTACTGGAAACCATGGCAAATCAAAACTCATAGGCTAGAGATTCAAAAGTCAACCAAGTTGAGGGGCTGATAGTGGAACAAAAGCAAGCAAGAACCCTCTTAGAGAAAGAGATAGTGAGAGACCTAAAGAATATCTGTATCTCCAAGTTTTATGGAGAAGGGGAGGGAGATGTAGTTGAAGCTTGGTTGAGAGAGTTGGAAGTCTTCTTCATAGTAAAGGGGTATTCTTCAGGTACCCGAATAGTTTGGGCTACTATTTACCTTGAAGGAGCTACCCTGGACTGGTGGGAGACTTACTATGAGGAGACTAAGATTGAACCAGTAGATATTCCATGGAAGGAATTCATAGTCATCTTCAAAAAGAGATTCCTCATGGAACACTTCTATGCATTGAAGTTTGAAGAGTTTGCCAGCCTAAGACAAGGGAGTAACTTAGTGGAGGTATACTACCGAAAGTTGGTAAAGCTATTGAAATATGTACCTACCTATAATGAGAAGATGTGGATTCATAAGTTTACTCATGGATTGTAGTCTAGGATAAAGCATGACGTAGAAATGCAGGAACCTAAGTCATTACATAAGGCTTATGATTTGGCAAAGAAAGCAGAGTCTCATTTTCGCTATAAGTATGAAAACCTGATCGACCAAGAACATCAGGAACTAAAGAAGAGGAATAGCAATGGGGTTATAAAATGGGAGGTAGAGCAAGAATGGAAGGCTAAGAACCCCCAGAATCTAGAGAAGAAATTCAATGGAGGTCAAAAGAAATTCAAGAAGAACTTCTTCAAGAAAGGCAACAAACCCAATAATGCTAAACCTCCTCCATAGAAACCATCAGCTCCAGTACCAATGATTAAGAATGAGGAGCAAAAAATAAAAAAGAAACAAGGGCCCAAGGATGGATGTTACCATTGCAAAGGGGCTCACTATGCTAATCAATGCCCATATCAACCGGGGACAAGCACATCCAACAATAAAGGAAAGGAGCCGATGCATAAGATCTACGCTGCAACTGGGAATCAAAAACTTGAAGGGCAAGCCACCCCGTTAATCATCAAAGGTAAGATTTTTGATAAGCAAGTAGATATCTTAATAGATAGTGGAGCCACCGATAGTTTCATTTCTTGTAAATTAGCCAAGGATATGCCAGAAAGGCTAGGGTATTTGGCTCATGGATGGAAGGTTGAGTATGGGTCTGGACAGACCTACTCCATAAACCAATGTTTCCCAATGATGGAAATTACTTTAGAAAGTGGAACCATGGAAGGTTGCCTGTACGTAACTCCACTTCACGCCTTTGATGTGATCCTAGGGATGGATTGGCTATAGGCCCATCAAGCCGTAATCAATTTCCAAGATAGATGGATTGAGTATTCCGAGGGAAATAATGAGAGGCTATAAATTTATAGCAAGCAAGGGGTATTCAAGCCCTAGATGTTGTCTACCATGCAGTTGAAGAAAGCCCTCAAGAAAGGGGGAATCATTTATGTTGTAAAAATGAACGAATTTGAGAGAGATCAAAAGGAAGAGGTGATTGAGGCACACCCAATTCTATAAGAATTTTAGGATGTATTTCCAAAATATCTACCAGGGCTCCCTCCTGTGCAAGAATTTGATTTCACTATCGATCTTATACTAGGAGCGGAACCCATCCATCGATCTCCATATAGGATGTCACCTATTGAGATGCAGGAGTTAAAGGTACAACTACAAGGGTTATTGGAGAAGGGGTTGATAAAACCAAGTGTGTCACCATGGGGTGCACCCATTTTATTTGTGAAAAATAAGGATGGATCTCTAAGATTGTGTATTGACTATAGGATGTTGAATAAGGCCACAATAAAAAATCGGTACCCTCTACCCAGGATCAAATATTTATTTGACCAGCTAAGAGATGCCACAATGTTTACCAAGATAGACCTAAGGTCAGGGTATCACCAAATGAGGATTCATGAGGAAGACACTCACAAAATGATATTTAAAATAAGGTATGGGCATTACGAGTTCACCATCCTACCCTTCAGACTAACCAATGCACCCATTGCCTTCATGAATTTAATGAATAATGTGTTCAGAAGGCACCTGGACCAGTTTGTCCTTGTATTTCTTGATGACATCCTCATATATTCTCGGAGTAGGGAAGAGCATGATAAGCATCTCAGGGTCATGTTGGAACTGCTAAGAGAGAATCAACTCTATGGGAATCTGGCCAAGAGCGATTTCTATGTTTCGAAGGTGCACTATTTAGGGCATGTTATATCAGAGAAAGGGATCATAGTGGATCCAGAGAAAATAGAGGCCATGATAAATTGGCCACCCCCTACAAATGTTACTGAGGTAAGAAGCTTCATGGGGCTAATGAGCTATTACCGGCATCACATAAAGGATTTCTCAAAAATCACCTCGACAATAACTAGTCTCCAAAAGAAGGGAAAGGAATTCAAGTGGATGGAGAAGTGTGAGGCTGCTTTCACCATGTTGAAGCAAAATCTTACTACTGCACCGATACTAAATATTTTGGATCCTCAAGGAGAGTTTATGGTATGCACGGATGCATCATTGGAAGGACTAGGGGGAGTGCTCATGCAAGAAGAGTCAGTAGTGGCTTATACTTCAAGGAAGCTTAAAAAGCATGAGGTTAATTATGCCACACATGATTTAGAGCTAGCCATCGTAGTGCACGCTCTAAAGGCCTAGCACCATTATCTAGTAGGAAGACCCTTCGAGCTAAGATCAGACCATCAGAGTCTGAAGTACATATTTACTCAACCAATGCTCAACACAAGGTAGAGAAGGTGGGTCGAGTTCCTCGTTGAGTATGATTTTGAAATTGAGTACATTAAAGGAAAATAAAATAAGGTTGTGGATGCCCTGAGTAGAAGGAGACACCTAGCAACCATAACCAGAAGCCACATAAAACTTATGGATCAAGTAAGGCAGGAGCAATTTCAAGATGAATATTGTCAGGAAATTCTAGCCAAGTTAAGAGAAGACCCTGAGGGCAATAAGGAATTTGGGATGATAGATGACCTCGTATGTTATAAAGGAAGAGCCGTCATACCAAAATCAGGAGATTTAAGGAGGATATTGATGCAGGAAGCCCACAGATCTCCTTATATGGCTCACCCCGGAGGGGTAAAAATGAGAGAAAACCTAAAAAGGACCTTTTTCTGGGTAGGAATGAAGAAGGATATTACAGATTTTGTGGCCCGATGCCTCGAATTCTAGAAGGTCAAGGTAGAATGCAAGCATCCCATAGGATATTTGTATCCCCATAGTATACCTACTCAAAAATGGTAGGTCATATCAATGGATTTTATTGTAGGCTTACCTAAGACCAGGTACCAACATGATGCAATCTTTGTGGTGGTCGACAAATTAACCAAGGTCACACACTTCATACCTGGGAGCACCAAGGATGATGCTCAAGTGGTGGCTAATAGGTTTGTTAAAGAAGTGTTCAGATTGCATGGATTCCCAGAGGTAATTATATCAGATAGGGATTCCAAGTTTACTTCAAAATTTTGGAAAGCCCTACATCAGGCAATAGGCACAAAGTTGCATATGAGTTCAGCATACCACCCTAAAATAGATGGTCAGACAGAGTGAGTAAACCAAGTCCTAGAGGATATGCTTCGCATGTATTGCATGGACCACAAGTCTTGGTGGGAAGACTATCTATCATTGGTAGAGTTTACCTACAATAATGGATATCATTCCTCTCTAGGGATGGCACCTTTTGATGCCTTGTATGGGCAAAAGTGTAGAACACCACTATCATGGGACAACCTAGAGGATAGAGAGGTAATTGGACCAAAAATGGTCAAGGAAATGGAAGAGCAAATTAAGGTAATCAGGCAAAGGCTCAAAGAGGTTGTTGATAGGTAGAAGAGCTATGCCGATTTAAAAAGAACTCCTAGAGAATACTCGATGGGAGATAAAGTGTTCCTAAGGGTCAAACCAATGAAAAGTGTGATCAAGTCCACAAAACTAGATCCACGGTTTGTAGGACCCTTTGAGATCATTGAGAAGATTAGTCTGGTTGCATACCGACTCACCTTACCTCCAAATTTGTCAAAAATCCATGACACCTTCCACATATCTTTTCTTAGAAAATATATTGTTGACCTTGAACATGTGTGGGATGTCTCTAACTTGCAGATGGCAAATCTAGAGGTAATCAAAGTAATGCTAGTAAGGATCCTAGAATTTCTCTCTAAAGCTATGCGGAATCGGACCCTTGAGTAGTGTAAGGTCCAATGGGACCATTTCTCTGAGAGAAATGCCACTTGGGAGAAAGTGGCGGATATGCAAAAATATTTTCCTTTTCTGTTTGATGAACTTTAAGCTATTGTAACAAATTGTTGATTTTATATGCGGTTTAAAACTAAGAAACATCGAGGATGGTGTTAATCCTAGTGGGGGAGGATGTCATGACCCTCCCAAATGGACTTTTGGAACATGGAAAAATAATATATAAACAAATATGACTAATATTCAATTTTGTGCAACTAAGCAGCTTCATGATATTAGATAAGTAATGAAGGATATGTTACTGCTAATAAATTGCCAATGTGTAGGATCAGGTGCACTCGTGAGTGGAGGAAATTGAGTCATCCATCGGAGGTGAGAGTACTTGAGGAAGGGGAAATGATGATAAGGCAACTCAAAGGTAACACGGATAGATACCTTCATATAGGCATGCATTCAGTTAAGGGATAATCATCAATGTCTAATCACCTTGAGCCCCAGACTGATGGCCTAGTAGCTATCATAAGTTCTAGAGGTTGAGATAGGTGATTAGATTGATGGAAAGACTCCCTCTTTGTTTGATGCACTTGCATAATTATCTTTTACTTCAACATTATTAACCTTGATAACCGGTGATCATGGAGTAGATGGTTTACCTTCACAAACTTCTTATGTGTATTGTTTAAATAAATAGTTGATTTATTTAAAAGAGCAAAAAGATATTGTTTAAATAAATAGTTTATTTATTTAAAAGAGAATAAGATAATGTTTAAATAAATAGTTGATTTATTTAAAAGAGCATAAGATAATGTTTAAATAAATAGTTGATTTATTTAAAAGAGCATAAGATATTGCTTAAATAAATAGTTGATTTATTTAAAAGAGCATAAGATATTGTTTAAATAAATAGTTGATTTATTTAAAAGGGCATAAGATATTGTTTAAATAAATAGTTGATTTATTTAAAAGGGCATAAGATATTGTTTAAATAAATAGTTGATTTATTTAAAAGAGCATAAGATAATGTTTAAATAAATAGTTGATTTATTTAAAAGAGCATAAGATAATGTTTAATTAAATAGTTGATTATTTAAAAAAAAACATTATCACAAGGGAGAGGGAAGAAAGTAGAGAGGGGAGGGCTCTGTCCCTCCCCTGCTCCCCCTCCCATGGCTCCTGGTTCCTACCCAGTCCCTGGCTCAACCCAGGTCATCCCTCTCGGGGAGTGGTTGTTTGTAGATGATCTCCTGGGGGGAGATCCTTCTCCACTATCTGCGCCCCTCCCGGCCGACTAGGGTTTCCTTGGTTGTTTTTTTAGACTGGTGCTTCCCAGGGATCCCTGTTTGGTTGGGGATCCCTTCCCTTTTTCCCTCAGGCTTCCCCCTGGGGTTTTTGCAGGTTATTCACGTGGATCTGGTCCCCTACGTTTCTCGGTGCGATGGAGGTGACGGTTTAGGGTTTGGTCAGCTTCCCCCTTTTTCTTGTGAATCCTCGGTGGGCTTTGTGCTTGGACGGGATTCTTGGTCTCTGCTGCTGGGATCCTCTTCTATTTTCCCGGGGTGGGTTCCTTGTGGTGCAACTCTCTGGTCACTTCTTGATGGGCTGGATCCTCTCTATGCTGGCTGTCGGCTTCCTGCAGGATGGATCTCGCTGAACAGAATGTTTTCCCGGTGGGCTGGATGGTTTCTCCACAAGGTGGGATCCGCCAAATCTGCTGGTTTTCCCACGAGGTGGGATCCTTTCTTTTCTGTTGGTTTCCCGAATGGCAGAATTTCCCTATTGCTTCCCGCTAGGTAGGACTGTTTGTGGTGGTTTTGACTGCTTCCCGTGAGGCGAGATTTTATTGTAACAATTTTTCTTTGCTTCCTACTGGGCGGGATCTTCTCGATGGTGGTTTTTGGCTACTCCCCGCTGGGCGGGATCTCCAAAACTACTTTCTTTCTTATTTTTTTGTTTCCCGGCGAGAGGGATTGTTTCATGCTTACTATTATCGCTGGGCAGGATTTCTATTTTGATGTTCAGTTTCAAAGGATTGATGCCCTAGGCCCATTGCTTATGTAATCAGGTTTTGGGATCCTTGTTAAAACCCGCTGTAAATACAAACACTACTTACCAAAAAAAAAAAAAGTTGATTATTTAACATAAATCAAAGAAAGGGGGCCTCATGAAAAATGAGCAGTCGATTATGTAAATAATTCCAGTAGAGGTACGTGTGATAAAATGATTGATTTATTCAAAAAGTATTAATACTAAAATAATCAAAGGTAATTAATTTACCAAATCTATTGTCGAAAACTTATCTTAAATTAAGAAAAGTAGAATTCCTTAAACCTCCAACCTCAACATACCTAGGAAGCCACCACCCAACCATCGATTGACCCCTGTGGAATTATGGCAACAAGACAATATTTGACAAGATCCTCTAATGATAAAAGAAATTTTTTTATGGCGACTGCCTTAGGAAGAGAACGAGGAAGGGTGTTCATCCTACCTCCTGTCGAAGGTGGTTGGGGAATTAATGGTGGGTAGGTGAGAACATGGACCGAGGAGAGAAATAAGGTATGGAAGCAAAAACATGAAGGGCAAAGAGAGACAACGAGAAGAACGAATGAGGGAGGAATGAAGAAAGGATCAATGAGCAACGAGCGACCGTTGAGCAGTGCAGGCAACCCAATAACCATAGGAAAACTAGGTTGGTTATCATCTAAAGTCAATTATTATGCTTTCCTCTATGTGTGTAAGAGCATGAAGATCTATGTGAAAGAAGCGATGAAGCTCTATGTAAGAGCGTAAAGCTCTGTATGTAAGAGTCATGAATCTCTGTGTGAAAGGAGCGATAAAGCTTCATGTAAGAGTGTAAAGCTCTATGTGCAAGAGCATGAAACTTTGTGTGAAAGAAGCAATGAAGCTTTGTGTAAGAGCATAAAGCTCTATGTGTAAGAGCATGAAGCTCTATTTGAAAGGAGAAATTACGCTCCGTGTAAGAGCATAAAGCTCTGTGTGTAAGAGCATGAAGCTCTATGTGAAAGGAGTGATGAAGCTTCGTGTCAAAGCGTAAAGCTCTCTATGTAAAAATTCATGAAGCTCTGTGTGAAAGGAGCGATGAAGCTCCATGTAAGAGCATGAAGCTCTATGTGAAAGAAGTGATGAAGCTCCGTGTAAGAGCATAAAGATTTGTGTGTAAGAGAATGAAGCTTTGTGTGAAAGGAGCAATGAAGCTTCGTGTAAGGGCGTAAAGCTCTATGTGTAAAGAGTTGTGAAGCTCTCTATGTGAAAGGAGCGATGAAGCTCCGTGTAAGATCATGAAGCTTTATGTGAAAGGAGTGATAAAGCTCTGTGTAAGAGCAATGAAGCTCTGTGTGAAAGGAGTAATGAAGCTCCGTGTAAAGAGTAGTGAAGCTCTGTGTAAAGAGCATAAAGCTCTATGGTAAGATCATGAATCTCTATGTAAAGATCAATGAAGCTCTATGTGAAAGGAGATATGGAGCTTCGTGTTAATATTGCAAAGCTTTATGTAAAAGGTATCTAAGCCCTATATTAATGAGCATTGTAGCTCCATGTTAAAGTGAGGATCATAGCTTTGTAGTAGAGAATCGTAACCTTGTGTTAAAGGATGCGTAGCATTATATATGGTTATGTTTACATGAGCCAAAGATTTGGATGCTTTACCACATGATAGCTCTTAGTATTTGGTAGAAGCTTAGCCAATTATTATGAAAGGAGCGATGAAGCTCTATGAAAGAGCGTGAAGCTCTATGTGAAAGGAGTGATGAGGCTTCATGTAAGAGCATGAAGATCTATGTGAAAGGAGTGATGAAGCTCCATGTAAGAGCCATGAAGCTCTGTGTGAAAGGAGTGATGAAGCTTTGTGTGAAAGGAGTGATGAAGCTCTATGTAAGAGCATACAGCTCTGTGTGTAAGAGCACAAAGCTCTGTGTTAAAGGAATTATGAATATCTATGTAAGGGTGTAAAGAGCTATGAAGATTTGTATGAAAGGAGAGATGAAGCTCCATGTAAGATCGTAAAGCTCTATGTGTAATAGCATGAACCTCTATGTGAAAGGAGGCATGAAGCTTTATGTAAGGGCATAAAGCTCTGTGTAAAGAGCTATGAAGCTTTGTGTGAAAGGAGCGATGAAGCTCTATGTAAGAGTGTGAAGCTCTATGTGAAAGGAGTGATGAAGCTCCATGTAAGAGCAGTGAATCTCTATGTGAAAGGAGCGATGAAGCTTTGTGTAAAGAGTAGTGAAGATCTGTATAAAGAGAATAATGCTCTATGGTAAGAGCATGAAGCTCTATGTAAAGAGCAGTGAATCTCTGTGTGAAAGGAGCGATGGAGCTTCGTGTTAAGACCACGTAGCTCTATGTAAAGGGTGTTGAAACCCTATGTTAATGAGAATTGTAGCTCTGTGTTAAAGCAAGCATCGTAGATCTATAGTAGAGCATCATAGACTTGTGTTAAAGGATGCATAGCATCATAGATGGTCATGTTTGTGCGAGCCAAGGATATGGATGCTTTACCATCTAATAGCTCCTAGAAGTTGGTAGAAGTTTAAAAGTTGTTATCATCTAGAGCTGGTTGTTATGCTTTCCTCTCTATGTGTAAGAGCATGAAGCTCTATGTGAAAGCAGTGATGAAGCTCCATGTAAGAGTGTAAAGATATGTGTAGGAGTCGTGAAGCTCTATGTGAAAGAAGGGATGAAGCTTCATGAAAGAGTGTAAAGCTCTATGTGTAAGAGCATGAATGTCTATGTGAAATAAGTGATGAAGCTCCATGTAAGAGCATAAATATCTGTGTGAAAAGAGCGATGAAGATCTGTGTGTAAGAGTTGTTAAGCCCTATGTGAAAGGAGTGATGAGGCTTCGTGTAAGAGCATAAAGCTCTATGTTTAAAAGCATAAATATCAATGTGAAAGGAGCGATGAAGCTCTGTGGAAGAGTGTAAAGCTCTGTGTAAGAGCATGAAGCTCTATGTGAAAGGAGCGATGAAGCTCCATGTAAGAGCATAAATAATTGTGTATAAGAGCATGAAGCTCTGTGTAAAAAGAGTGATGAAGCTTCGTGCAAGAGCATAAAGATCTGTGTGTAAAGAGTCGTGAAGCTCTATGTGAAAGGAGTGATGAAGCTCTATGTAAGAGCATGAAGCTCTGTGTGAAAGGAGCGATGAAGCTTCATGTAAGAGCTCTGTGTGTAAGAGCATGAAGCTTTGTGTGAAAGGAGTGATGAAGCTCTATGTAAAGGTGTAAATATCTATGTGTAAATATTCATGAAGCTCTATGTGAAAGGAGTGATGAAGCTCCATGTAAGAGTGTGAAGCTCTGTGTGAAAGAAGCGATGAAGCTCTGTATAAGAGTAGTGAAGCTCTATGTGAAAGGAGTGCTGAAGCTCCATGTAAAGAGTAGTGAAGCTCTATATAAATATCATAGAGCTCTACGGTAAGAGTGATGAGTAGTCGTTATACCATCATTAAATCTCAAAGATCTTATCAATTCGGGGTGGTGTCCAAGGCTGTCTATGATAGAAAGTTCAAACAGAGTTGCATTTTAGCTCATTTAGGAGCAGCAGGTATTTATTGGTAGGATTGATTGTGTGGGGGATTTGTGTCACTTCTATCCCTAAATTGCATAAATTTAACTTTAATCTATTTGCAAGAATGAAAAACTAATTGTTGTCTGCAAAAATAAAGTCCTAATTACAATTGCTAAATTGAGACTTAATTGATTTGCAGAAGGAAAATCCTGATTATAGTTGCTAAATGAGAAACCTATTTAATTTTGCAATGATGAGATACAACAAGTAATCAACTTCTGTCAATACTCTAAAACAAAAGGTCGTCAATCTTCTGTGTAGTGTTTGACAGCAAAAACAAGAATGCAGGAAATTATAGAAAACTTGTAAATTGTTGGAAATGTAAATTGCAAGGAATTGGAAAATTATTGAAAAATAAAGAAACTGATTATATCTATTGCTGATTACATCACAAATGTAAAATAGATGGATAAAAACTAAAACAAAAATCAAATACCACAAAATGCTGAAGTTGACAAGTTCCACTACTTATTCTGCTGCAACAAAATCAGGACTGAAAACCTGTCTGTTAGTCCTTCTCCTAGATATGAAAGTGGTCGGCATACTTTTCCAGAAGAAGGTATAATTTATTCTCTAAGTCTTACTCACACTCAGACATAACAAATTAAATGGAATGAAACTACACTTTTATTGCTTCAAAAATATAATTACAATTCTACTGAAATCTGTTACAGATCTGCAATCTGTTATAGGTCTATTATCTCTAATATGTCTAATCTCTAATCTAATATTTATAATATCTAATATTATTCCTAATAGCTCAACCTTTACGGGAGCTATCTTTTATAGATGCCTAAAATCTAATTACAAACATAAAATATGTTGTCCTGATATCTTGCAGAATTTCCTGCGTTTATCCTAGAAGAAGATCAAAATTGATATTTTCCATAAATGATGGCTTTGGATGGCAAGGATGGAAAAATTAGATGGGAGATATTTTCCCTTAACTTTCTCAACCTTATTATCCCCTTTTCCACCGCCAAAAGTCAGTCAACAAGTCAAAAAGTACATTATGTTTTCATTCCGAAGATAAGTGGCTCATTCCGAAGATACTGCAATTCTCATTCCAAAGATCCGCTCATTCCGAAGATACTGCAATTCTCATTCCAAAGATCCGCTCATTCCGAAGATACTGCAATTCTCATTCCGAAGATCCACTCATTTTGAAGATACTGCAATTCTCATTCCGAAGATCTGCTCATTTCGAAGACACTGTGTTTTCTCATTTCAAAGATATCTATTCATTCCGAAGACACTGTGTTCATTTCAAAGATCTTTAGAATGACCAACTATGTTGACTCCAAATGGTTTTGGCTGAATTTCTCAAGTGTATTAGACATCAGGATCAGATTGCAATAGTCTTCATTCTTCCTTGGATGTGAATTCCATGCCTTGCCATTCATTGGTAGCTTGCTGGAATTTATATGGAAAAACCAGTTTTCTGCTACACAGTAATAAGTCTTTGTACTATTTGCTAAATTTAGAGAAACTAATGCTTAATGATCATCAAAATAAGACTATTGAAATGCTATTGTCAACCTAAGCATGAAAATATAACATAAAACTATACAAAAACTGTTAAAAATCAGAATATAATGTCCTTAACACTGCAATCATGCAAATAGTTAATACAGAGCATATTAAATCAACTTAACAAGCATATAAGATAATTCACAAGAGTTTTAAGCAGTTTTAGGCAGTTATAACTATTTAAAACATGTTATAAATGAGACTTATCCAGGCCTCATCATCCTCCCCAACTTATATTAATGTATGCCCTCATGCATTGTAGTGGGATATGGAGTCACAGATGTCCATACTCATATTCCATGTTTCATAGAACAATTTAATGTCTGTGTAATTTCTCATGAAGATTTCTGATTCATTATTCAAACTAATCATCTGGTTGGGAATCCTCTTCAAAAGTCAACTTGTGATAGACTGCTTTTTAGTTTCTCCACTTTTTGCTATAATTCTCAAATTTTCTTTTCATGTTTTTCAATAACATATTTTCTTTCCTCAATCCATATCATTTGTATTTTTATAACACTCTTAGTTGCTGTCAGTTGTTTTGTGATGTCCACCTCCTCTTCTTCATTTGACTCAGAACCTAATACTGACAAATAAACTACAGTTTGCTACTCAAGAATGATCTCATCCTCTGCTTCAGACCCCTACTCCTATACAGGAGGGTCCATGAAATTATCTATGATTACATCCAATTTATCAGTGGCTTGTTGCACTTCTATGACATCAGGGCTATCCTGTCTGGTCTTCTCTTCAATCATTTGTTTTTTTTTTTAATCTTTTTTTTTTGTTGGAGTCTTGCAGACCTCCTAGTCCTTAATGTATATTTTCTCTTCTTGCCCTGTTTTCTTGTGGTAACAGGGGCTGTAGGGATAACTTCAAAATATTCACTGTGAACTTCACTCTTATATTCTGACAGATAAATAACATCTTTAGAAAAATGAATCCTCTTCTATTTTATTTTTCTGCTATCAATTTCAACATTCTCTTCTTAGTCTGTGAGTTTGATGGTTCTGTTGCTGCTGCTGGGTGTGTTTCTTTTTTTACAATAGCCTCTACAGTAGTTCCTGTTTCTTCTTCTGCAATAGCCTCTACAGTAGCTATTTCTTCTTCTGCAACAACCTCTACAGTAGCTGTTTCTTCTTTTGCAACAACAACTATAGCATCTGTTAGGTCACTGATTTCTGGTTGCTACAGGGTTTGCTCTTGTTCTTCTTTAGAAAGAATAATTTTTTTTTTCTTGTAATCATTAGCAAATATGTCTTCGAAAAGAAAAGATGGCACACTTCCTTATTCTATGCTCTGAACACCTGGTCATCAATCATTGGACATCCTTGCCATCAAATTTTCTTTACTATTTTTAGCTTGTCCATTCTGCATGCAAATTTTCCCACATGAGTGGTTATTATCAATGAATGGTGGTGGCATGTTTGTTAAATCTTCATTCCGAAGATTATGTTTCATTCTAAAGACTAAGCTGGGCATTTAATTTGAAGATAACCTCATTCCAAAGATAAACCTTCAGTCTGAAGACACACCTTCATTCTGAAGACAAACCTTCATTCTAAAGACACACCTTCATTTCGAAGACAAACCTTCATTCTGAAGACACACCTTCATTTCGAAGACAAAGCTTCATTCTGAAGATACCATAGTTATTTGAAGATACAATAGTCATTCTGAAGACAGCAGAAACCAACATTTTTCTCTTTCTCCAAGCATGTTTTGTTTATGCCAACTCTTATGAACACTTTTATACTAATTGTTAATTGTCATATACTATATATCAAATATTTACAATGAGAAAAGTGCAAGAAACATATATACCTAGTTAAAACAAGTTAATGCAAGTTTTGAAAGATGACTGCTTCTGTTGATATTCTGCTGAGGCTTCCTGCAACACTTCAAAAACAAGTGCGGTTGGTGAATTTGTACAATGGTGACTCGGAACTTTCAAGGTTATGCATGTCAGAAAACTGGTTTTCATGCATACCAACTCAGTAGCGCCTTAGAAAAAGGTTTTCACTGCTGAGCTATTCATTTTTCTCTCTTTTTTTTTTTTTTATTTAACCTCTCCTTTTCTCTCTTTTTTTTTTCTTTGTATTTTTGATTCTGATTGTTCCCGTGAAGGAATTCATGACTTCCTTGAAATCATGTCCATGAAGGAATTCACAGCCAGAATTTATTCATCTTTTTGTTTTCTATTTTTTTCTAATTTTTTTCTTTTTCTTTTAAGATTCAAAGATATGATCATTTGGAATATTAATCAGAAGAAGCCTCTTCTGTCAAATGTAACTGTGTGAGATACCGAGCAAATTCCACTTTTGTTAGTGGTTTATGGTACAACTATAAAAGATGTCCATTCACCACTAATATCCTCCTTAAATCATCAACTAAAGAAAGTTGAACAACTTCATTCTCAGACTCCCTTGGTTCATTCTTGCTGCTCTTAATGTGATCATCATGCCACATTTTCCATTTTTGTTGAGTGAACTTTATTTGGTGAAGTGCTTCCAACCAAAGTTCATCAAATGCATTCAACTGCAAAATTTGTTTTTTCTGTACCTACAACAACTCAATGCCAACTGCTAAAGATGCATAAAATGTTAGTAAAAAATTAGGATGTTGCACCAATATATCAAACAAATTTGCTCTTTGGTTTTTAGTCAACCAACTATTGTTGTTCAAAGGTTGTTTTGGCTGTGTTTCAGTTTGTTTTGTACCAGGATTATTTGAATTGGTTCTTGGAGAAACATTTTTATTTACACCAATGGAGGCCAAAACTAAAGTATTCTTTTCATTTTCCTTGTGTTCTAAGAAACTGTGGGTTTTCAGTACAATCATACTTAGGTGTAATAAGTTTACCTGAAAGCAAGTTAACTAATTTTCCACCTTTTTGTATGGTTTTAGGATATACTTTCTTCTTTTTTCTTGGTTTTCTAAAACACATTTCTTGAACAATCCCATTAATGATTGATACAACTTGAGATAAAGGGATTGCAACAGTTAAATGTTCTAATTCCTTTATCAAATCTGATTGTGAAGATGTTTTTGATATCTCAGATTGTTCAAAATATGATACTTTATTTGATGAGGTATCTTGTTCTTCTTGATGTTGTTTTAGTGTAGATTTGTTTTCATGTTCATTCTTTTTAACTTCACTTTCTACACTAATAAGTGGAATAGGTTCAAGCAGTGGTTCTGTTAAGATCCTGCTATAAAATAAACTCAAATAACACACTCTCACACAATTGCTTGGAAATAACTCACATAAACATCACATTAATATAACAAAAATTTGCATAAAGAACAATCTCACAATAGGACTGAATCGCAAGGCCTCTTCGAGGGGGCAACCTCCTTCAATACTTCATTAATTTTGCAAAAGATGGTTACATTGGTGCCTTTTCGGGTATTTAAGGAGTTTCCTTCCAAGGTTGGCTTACATGCAAAATGCCACCTGGATTACATGCATAATGCCACCCGAATTACATGCATAGTGCCACTTTGAATTACATGCACAATGCCACTCGAATTACATGCACAATGCCACACGAATTACATGCACAATGCCACCTATCTACCATGTGTTACATAAAAAGGGTGCCATTTGTCATAGGCACTACCTAAGCTAAAACTTAGAACATTACAAAATATTAATCATGGGTACTACCCACGTTCACTAGGAATTATTACAAAAGGGGAGTTATTACATTAAGGGTTAGGATGAGATCCTAACATGCCCTTCTCCTTAAAGGAGCTTTGTCCTCAAAGCTGAAAATGAGGAAGCTGATTCTTTGGAGTTGATGGAGAGACTCCCATGTAGCATCCTCAGGTTGAAGTCCACGCCACTGAACCAGGACCTCTGTGATGGTACGGTTGCGCAGAGTGCGAGTTCGACGATCCAGCAGTTGTTCCGGTGCAAGTAAGATGGAGCCTTCTTCATCCAATTCGGGGAGTGTTGATTGAACCTGTACCTTTGTGCCCACAACTTTCTTGAGAAGGGAAACATGAAAAACAGGGTGGATCTTGGAAGTGGGGGGAAGAGCCAATTTGTAAGCTGTTGGACCAATCCGTTGCAGAACCCGATAAGGACCATAGAATTTTGGAGCAAGCTTCTGACACTTGCGGAGTTGTAGGGATGATTGTTTGTATGGCTGCAAGCGAAGGAAGACCATATCACCCACATCAAAACTACGCTCAGAACGATGCTTGATCAGCTTGTTGGCGCATCCGATTCTGGGCCATGTTCAAATTTTGCTTGAGTTGGCGGAGGACCTCGGTGTGTTGACTCAGAGCATTGTCGACGGCCTGGACCTTGGAGCTGCCCGAAATGTAGGAGGAAGGCGTGAGTGGAGGGCGCCCGTAAACTGCCTCAAATGGTGTGAGTTTGGTGGCGGTATGATAGGAAGTGTTGTACCACCATTCAGCCAAAGAAAGCCATTTTGCCCAATGAGTAGGATGATCAGAGGCAAAGCAGCGAAGGTAGGTTTCCAAGCATTTATTAACAACCTCTGTTTGACCATCCGTTTGCGGATGGTAGGCTGAACTCATTTTGAGTTGAGTCCCACGCAACTTAAACAACTCTTGCCAAAAATTGCTAGTAAAGGTGGGATCACGATCGGATACAATGGAGGCGGGCATGCCATGAAGGCGAAATATGGAGTCAAGAAAAGTTTGGGCAATAGTGGATCTTTGTGTAAGGATGGGTTAGGGCACAAAAGTGAGCATACTTTGAAAGGCGGTCCACTACCACAAAAATAACGAGACTTGCCTCCAGATTTAGGTAGCCCTTCTATGAAGTCCATGGAGATGTCGGTCCACACGATGCGGTATCGGCAATGGTTGAAGAGTGCACAGGGAGCGCATTGTTTCTCCTTTCATCCGTTGACAAGTGTCGCAATCCGCTACAAAAGAGCGAATGTCCTGTTTCATGCCTTTCCAAAAGAAGGTGCGCTTGAGTCGCTCATAAGTTTTTAGGAACACTGAATGGCCAGCAGATGGAGTAGCATGTGATTCCTTCATGAGGAGTTCTCGAAGTGGGGACTTAGGAGGAAGAACCGGGCGTTGATGGTAATGCGAGATCTTGGCCATCCCAACTATATCCTGGTGTAGACTCCGGATCATCCCTAAGTGAAGCAACCGGGTCTTTCAAATCTGCATCCTGAAGTATTTCCTGACGTAAGGGCTCAATCCATTGGGGCAATGGTGCAGAGATGGCACACAGCATACTAAGGGCCTCAAATTGGCGAGAGAGAGCATATGCCACAAGATTTTCCTTCCCTTTTTTGTACGTGATGTCATAATCATAGCCCATGAGTTTTGATACCCACTTTTGTTGCTCGGGAGTGGCAACTCGTTGTTCTAGAAAGTATTTAAGGCTACGGTGGTCAGTTTTGATGGAGAAATGGCGCCCAATGAGGTAAGGCCGCCAATGTAGGACTGCATGCAATATTGCCAACATTTCCTTAGCATATGTGGATTTTCCCAGATTGCGATCAGATAGGGCTTTGCTGGTAAAAGCCAAAGGGCGTCCTTCTTGCATCAATACTGCCCCAATACCACGACCAGAAGCGTCACTTTCAATGACAAATTTTTTTGAGAAGTCTGGCATGGCTAAAATCGGAGTGGTGGTCATGGCATGTTTGAGGTCCAGGAATGCTTGCTCAGTCGGCCTTGTCCACATAAAAGAATCCTTCTTCAACATGGAGGTGAGGGGGCGGCTATCTTTCCATAATTGCAGACAAATTTACGGTAATATCCTGTAAGCCCTAAAAATCCTCGAAGTCCCTTGAGTGTGCGAGGTTTTGGCCATTCTTGGACTGCTTGGATCTTCTTAGGGTCAACCTTGACACCATCCTTTGAGACAATGTGTCCCAGATATTCTACTTCAGTCAAACCAAAGGAGCACTTGGACCTTTTTGCAAACAATTTATGGTCGGCCAGTAGTTGGAGAGTTTGATCTACATGATTGAGATGCTCTTCCCATGTGTGACTGTAAATCAAGATGTCATCGAAGAACACAAGGATGAACTTCCGCAAGAAGGGGCGAAAGATGTTGTTCATCAGGCTTTGGAATGTGGAAGGAGCATTTGTGAGACCAAATGGCATTACCAAGAATTCATAATGACCTTCATGAGTGCGAAAAGCAGTTTTAGGAATATCTTCATCCCTAAGCCGGATCTGATGGTACCCAGAGCGAAGGTCTAGCTTGGTGAAGTACATGGTCCCATGTAATTCATCTAGTAATTCATCAACCACGGGGATAGGAAATTTATCCTTGACCGTTATCTTGTTGAGCTCTCGGTAGTCAATACACAATCGCCAAGAGCCATCCTTCTTGAGGACCAGTAAGACTGGTGCAGAGTAGGGACTAGTACTAGGCCGAATGACACCCGCCTTGAGTAATTCCTGTATCATCTTCTCAATCTCTGACTTCATGGCATGGGGGTATCTGTACGGTCGGATATTGGGAGGTGTACTATCTGGCAATAATGGAATGGCATGGTCATGAGAGCGATGCGGTGGTAGTGTGATTGGTTCTGAAAATATGGCCTCATGTTTGTGGAGAACCTGTTGCATGTCTGGTGGAATTTCACCCATTGGGGATGTGGATGGTTGGATGGAGAATAGTTGTGCAATGACCCCACGTGATGATTTCTTTAGCAATTTCTCCATGCCGTTTGAACTGATAATTTGAGGTGTTCTGTTTGGGGAGCCCTTGATGATGTGTGTTTGGCCGTTACGGGAGAACTGCATCCAAAGTTCAGCAAAGTTCCAACTGATAGTGCCCAATGTACTCAACCATTGAGATCCCAAAACAATATCACATCCACCCAACTGGAGGGCAAACATGTCCTGCTTGAGTGCATAGTCCCCTATCTGGATTTTAACATTGCGACACTTTCCCTTACAAGGTAAGGTTCCCCGATTGGCTACCATGACCTCAAAGGAGTTACAAGTGTGGATATAGCAATTTGCCCACTGAGCAACTCTAGGGTCAATAAAGTTGTGTGTGCTTCCCGAGTCCAAAAGGATGGAAAGACGTTGGCCCTTGAAAAATCTTGTAACCTTCATGGTTTGAGGGGTAGTAATGCCTTCAAGGGCATGGACTGTAATTGCTGTTTCGGGTTCTGTTTCACTTCTTCTTGTGGAGGAGGTGTTTACGGAGGGTCCTCATCCTTATCACTCTCATCGGAGGTATCGGGTTCTTCAACATCGATCGGGAACAATTTTTTGTGTGCACACTTATGCCCTTTGAAAAACTTTTCATCACAATTATAGCATAATCCTTGGGCACGACGTGCATCCATCTCTTCGGTGGTGAGGCGCTTTGGTGCGGCGGGTTTATTATCAAGCTGGGTTTTGGGCTCTAGGAGGAAATGAAGGTCTATTTTGCAGAAACTTTGATGGGCGTCTTTGGGCGAGAGAGTTTAGATTCGGCCGGACGGGCCAAAGCGATAGCTTCCATCATAGTTCGTGGTTTCAACATTTTGACTTACGCTTGGAGTTCCATCTTCAACCCTCGATATAACAACTCCGGAAGAACCCTTCACTCAATCCTCTTGTTCGATTGGCCAATTTTTCAAATTGAGCTTGGTACTCTCGAACCGACCCTGTTTGTTGTAGTTTGGATAAGGCTCTGTGAAGTCCTCAAACTCACTAGGACCAAATCGAGTGAGTATTTGGGATTCAAAATCCTCCCAAGAGAGATTTGGGTAGGTAAGACGCAACCATTGAAACCAGTGTAGAGCCTCAGATTCCAAGTTAAAGGAAGCCATCTGGACTCGATGAAATATTGGTACATTATGAAGTCGAAAGAATTGGTCAACCCGACATAGCCACCCATCAACATCCTTCCCACTAAATTTGGGAAAGTCCAACTTGGGCATTCTGAAGGGTGTATCATGGTCACGATTCCTTGTAGAACTCTCGGCTTGGTATTCGATTTGGGTGGTTCTCTTCTCGGTTTGCTGTCCACTTCAGTCAATGCTTCTTCTAAGCGATTGCTAGTGGCCTCATGCTCTAGGCGAAGACCTTGGACTTCTTCCCTTATGGAGTGAAAAGCCGAGTTCAAGTTCTCAATGGCTTTTGTTAGGGACTCCAAGTGTTCTAGTTCTTTCCGGTGTCCACGGGTACCCTGGGCCATTTTTTGACCTTTTGTGACCAGTTACTAAAAATAGAATTGAATTTTTTGACTTACTATTTTTAGTAAGTGCCCAAAAAAGTGCTTGGGTGCTATATATCAAAATGATCAGCGGGAGGAGGTGGTCACAATGAGCTATATCTCTCAACACTACTTTTTGGCACCCCGAGATCTTTTTTTTATCTCCTGTTTCTTTGAGTCTAACGGTGTTTCTGATTCTGATTACGAGCTGCTGAGCAAAAGTTGGGTACTGGAGCACTATCTAAAACTGGCCGTGTTTCACACTCAAGATTCTCTGTATTTTGCAGGTGACTGATATGACGGTTACTGTTACGACTACGAAGGCTGTGAATTCTACCTACAGTTGTCTTGACCTCTCGACTTGATCGACATGTTGTGGCTTGCTATGTAAATTTTACTGTTACTCTCCAGACTTTCAACTTAAGTGTCACCCTCATGGCTTATCCCGAATGCATGTCCCTTCTATTATTTTTTTGGTAGAGGACTCCTTTCTCATATGCTCACTTTTGAAATGCAGGTTTACGAACGGGGGTGTTTGGATTCTTATTTTTATTTTTATTTTTGCATTTTTTACAGGTTGCAGTTTTAACAGAACCAGGGAATGCTAAGTATAGGAGTATGTACCACCCATAGGCCCTCTAATATACCGACAGTGACGAACAATAGTGCTCGGACCAATATTTCAGGCCACTACTCAAGGAGGATTCCACACATACCCTTGAGCACACTACCTGCCTCTCTGACAATACGGGAGGGTAATCGTCCGGGATCCTGTGTCCCGTAGACTATGAGTAATACAAGGCCGAAGAGCTTCCTAATGGCTAAAAGTTTGTTTAATCCTAGATGGTCTCCCGATATACCCGAAGATACGTGGGAGCTCAAGTCCGTGCGCGAGTTCTATCTAAGGCCTGGGTATTGGAGCCTGATCGCCCCTCACTTCACTAGACGCTTTATGGGCTATCTAGCTTAGCCAATAACGACAGATCCTTCGCGATATTTTAAAACCCCCGGTACAGGGTTTCTACCTACTCAACTAACAATATATTTTTTTGTTTTTGGTCTGGAAAAAAAAAACACTGTATTTTTTTTGGATTTTTTTTTTTAATAAGGAAAAACGGAATGGAAAAAACACACAGAATTTATACCTAACAGGCGGATTGGATGGCAAGAATCGTTGCAGTTGCAGCAGAACTTGGCCCTGGAAAGCGCTACGATACCACTTGTTAAGATCCTGCTATAAAATAAACTCAAATAACACACTCTCACACAATTGCTTGGAAATAACTCACATAAACATCACATTAATATAACAGAAATTTGCATAAAGAACAATCTCACAATAGGACTGAATCGCAGGCCTCTTCGAGGGGGCAACCTCCTTCAATACTTCATTAATTTTGCAAAAGATGGTTACATTGGTGCCTTTTCGGGTATTTAAGGAGTTTCCTTCCAAGGTTGGCTTACATGCAAAATGCCACCTGGATTACATGCATAATGCCACCCGAATTACATGCATAGTGCCACTTTGAATTACATGCACAATGCCACTCGAATTACATGCACAATGCCACACGAATTACATGCACAATGCCACCTATCTACCATGTGTTACATAAAAAGGGTGCCATTTGTCATAGGCACTACCTAAGCTAAAACTTAGAACATTACAAAATATTAATCATGGGTACTACCCACGTTCACTAGGAATTATTACAAAAGGGGAGTTATTACATTAAGGGTTAGGATGAGATCCTAACAGGTTCACCTGAACACAACCGAGTTTTAACACAATCACTAACATTTATTAGGGATGTATTTTCTGATTCAACCACAGAGATAGGGGTTACCTGTTTAACATGATTTGGACTGACCATAGGTTGAGTTGAAAATAGAGGTTGTTTGAATTTTTGTTGTTGTTGTTGTCCATGATAGAAATTATGGATATAATTAGGCAACAAATTTGATTTTTGTTTTTGACAATGTTTTTGCCCTTTGTACTGATTTTGATGTTGTACCCATTGATATCCCTGTAATTTTGGCTACAACCATGGTGGATGTTGTTGATTCCATTGTTGTTGCATCCATCCATGTTGAGACCATGCTTGAGAGTATGCCCATGGTGGTTGACTCCAACATTGTTGAAGTGGACCTACAGCAGACCATGGCATATACCAAGGATTATTTCCACAATGTGCAGGAAATTGAGAAGAATTTTGATATGGAAATTTATGAAAATTATTCCCTTGTCCTTGTCCTACAAAATTGATTTTTTCATAGGTTGAGACTGTTTTTCAAAGACACTTTTAATTTATGGCAATAAACTACACTGATCTGTGGGGTGTCCTCATTGACAAATGCTACATGTAGCAGGTATAAATATTTTGTTCAAAGGACAATCATGAAGAGAGTGTTGCTTTTTACATTCTGAACAATAGATGGCTGAAGATGCAGTAGATTCAATTTTTTCATCTAATGTTCTATCATGTACTAAAACATTAGCCTCTTTTATGCATTCTTTCAAATCATGTTTTTCATTACCAATTATGTTTTTTCTATGCCTTGAATGAGAGTAATTTTTACAGAGTTTAATAATTTCCTCAAATTTAAGTGCATTTGTATCTCCTCTTCCCAAGATATCCAATGCATCCCTAGATTCATCTTGTAGTCCCATTAAGAATATGACTTTGCAAATTTCAGGTTCAACACTTCCACATCTCTTATGAACAAAAGAAAATATATCTATATAATCTTCTAAGATTTCATTTTCCTCTTGTTTCATTGTAAGAATTTCATCATTTTGATTATTGACTTGACAACATTCTTGGTATCTCTCCAAGAATATGTTTTCCATCTCATCCCAAGTTCTAATTGAGTCAGGTGCTAAGGTGATAAACCATCGTAGAGCTAACTCTTTAAGAATGGAAGGAAATAGTTTGAGCTTTTGATTGTCATTAGTGTAATCATGAGCTTGACATACAATTTTAAACTCAAACAAAAACATATCAGGATCTTTGGATGTAATTCCCTTGAAATTTGGTAATACTGCAGGTGAAATGACCTTCATGGGAGCATTTTGATTAAGATCTAATTGGATGGGATTTTGAAAAGTTTTGGCAGGTGCACTAGGGTGGAGCACATTGTTGGCTCTACCTTGATTCTTTTGTGAGCCTTCCATTGTAGGTTCCCAAAAAAAATTATAAATCTTGTCAAATTTTCCTGATTGTACGGATTTGTCAAGATAAAATGGTGTTGAACTACTTAATTTTCCTCCTTGTAATGATTTCTCAAAGGATCTTGCAGTGTTGGAAGTGGATGATTGGGATTCTTTGAAAATTCCAACATTTTTGGAAATAAAAAATTTAGACATCTTTGACATAATTTCAACCTCTTGTGAAATTTTTCTTCTTGTTGTTTCTTGCTTATTTCCTAAATAGACTGAAAATACAATTTACCAATAACAATTACTTATACCAGTCATTACATTTAGATTTTACTCTAAAATTCACAACTTAGCATATTTAATAATTATTGGACTGCTTTTCACCTTCTAACAACACCGTGTTCCCTGGAAACGACGCCAAAATGATGAGTAGTCGTTATACCATCATTAAATCTCAAAGATCTTATCAATCCGAGGTGGTGTCCAAGGCTGTCTACGATAGAAAGTTCAAACAGAGTTGCATTTCAGCTCATTTAGGAGCAGCAGGTCTTTATTGGTAGGATTGATTGTGTGGGGGATTTGTGTCACTTCTATCCCTAAATTGCATAAATTTAACTTTAATCTATTTGCAAGAATGAAAAACTAATTGTCTGTCTACGAGAAATAAAGTCCTAATTACAATTGCTAAATTGAGACTTAATTGATTTGCGAAGGAAAATCCCGATTATAGTTGCTAAATGAGAAACCTATTTACTTTTGCAATGATGAGATAAAACAAGTAATCAACTTCTGTCAATACTCTAAAACAGAAGGTCGTCAATATTTTGTGCAGTGTTTGACAGCAAAAACAAGAATGCAGAAAATTATAGAAAACTTGTAAATTGCTGGAAATGTAAATTGAAGGGAATTGAAAAATTACTGAAAAATAAAGAAATTGATTATATCTATTGCTGATTACATCACAAATGTAAAATAGATGGATAAAAACTAAAACAAAAATCAAATACCACAAAATGCTGAAGTTGACAAGTTCCACTACTTATTCTCAGCAAAATCAGGACTGAAAACCTGTCTGTTAGTCCTTCTCCTAGATCTGAAAGTGGCCGGCCTCATTTTCCAGAAGAAGGTATAATTTCTTCTCTAAGTCTTACTCACACTCAGACATAACAAATTAAATGGAATGAAACTACACTTTTATTGCTTCAGAAACATAATTACAATTCTACTGAAATCTGTTACAGATCTGCAATCTATTACAGGTCTATTATCTCTAATATGTCTAATCTCTAATCTAATATTTCTAATATCTAATATTATTCCTAATAGCTCAAACTTTACGGGAACTATCTTTTATAGATGCCTAAAATCTAATTACAAACATAAAATATGCTGTCCTGATATCCTGCAGAATTTCCTGCGTTTATCCTAGAAGAAGATCAAACTTGATATTTTCCATAAATGATGGCTTTGGACGGCAAGGACGGAAAAATTAGATGGGAGATATTTTCCCTTAACTTTCTCAACCTTATTATCCCCTTTTCCATCGCCAAAAGTCAGTCAACAAGTCAAAAAGTACATTATGTTTTCATTTCGAAGATAAGTGGCTCATTCCGAAGATACTGCAATTCTCATTTCGAAGATCCACTCATTCCGAAGATACTGCAATTCTCATTCCGAATATCCGCTCATTCCGAAGATACTGCAATTCTCATTTCGAAGATCCGCTCATTTCGAAGATACTGCAATTCTCATTCCAAAGATCTGCTCATTTTGAAGACACTATGTTTTCTCATTCCAAAGATATCTGTTCATTTCGAAGACACTGTGTTCATTCCGAAGATCTTTAGAATGACCAACTATGTTGACTCCAAATGGTTTTGGCTGCATTTCTCAAGTTTATTAGACCTCAAGATCAGATTGCAATAGTCTTCATTCTTCCTTGGATGTGAATTCCATGCCTTGCCATTCATTGGTAGCTTGCTGGAATTTATATGGAAAAACCATTTTTATGTTGCACAGTAATAAGTCTTTGTACTATTTGCTATATTTAGAGAAACTAATGCTCAATGATCATCAAAATAAGACTACTGAAATGTTGTTGTCAACCTAAGAATGAAAATATAACATAAAACTATACAAAAACTGTTAAAAATCAGAATATAATGTCCTTAACACTGCAATCATGCAAACAGTTAATACAGAGCATATTAAATCAACTTAACTAGCATATAAGATAATTCACAAGAGTTTTAAGCAGTTTTAGGTAGTTTTAACTATTTAAAACATGCTATAAATGAGGCTTATCCAGGCCTCATCAAAGAGCACGAAGCTCTATGTAAAGAGTAGTGAAACTCTATGTGAAAGGAGTGATGGAGCTCCGTGTTAAGAGTGCGAAGCTCTGTGTAAAGGGTGTTGAAGCCCTGTTTTAATGAGTGTTGTAGCTCTATTTCAAAGTGAGCATCGTAGCTCGATAGTAGAGTGTTGTAACCCTATGGTAAAGGATGCTAAGCATTGTAGAAGGTCATGTTTGCACGAGCCAAGGATCTGGATGTTTTACCATCTGATAGCTCCTAGTAGTTGGTAGAATATCAGTTGTTGTTCGTTGTCTTCTTAATAGATTATAAAATAGAAATGCATGTTATTTTGTAATGTAGGGGTATTGGACCTTATGTTAAGAAATAAAATGGAAATGAATGTTATTTTGTAATTTAGGGGTATGGGACCCTCTGTTATGAAATAAAATGGAAATGAATGTTATTTTGTAATTTAGGGGTATGGGACCCGATGTTATGAAATAAAATGGAAATGAATGTTATTTTTTAATGTATGGGTATGGGACCCTATGTTATGAAATAAAATGGAAATGAATATTATTTTGTATTGTAGGGGTATGGGACCCTGTGTTATGAAATAAAATGGAAATGAATGTTATTTTGTAATGTAGGGGTATGGGACCTGTGTTATGAAATAAAATGGAAATGAATATTATTTTGTAATGTAGGGGTATGGGACCTTATGTTATGAAATAAAATGGAAATGAATGTTATTTTGTAATGTAGGGGTATGGGACCCTATGTTATGAAATAAAATGGAAATGAATGTTATTTTGTAATGTAGGGGTATGAGACCCTATGTTATGAAATAAAATAGAAATAAAGGTTATTTTGTAATGTAGGGGTATTGGGCCCTATGTTATGAAATAAATTGGAAATGAAGGTTATTTTGTAATTTAAGGGTATGGGAGCTTATGTTATGAAATAAAATGATTGATGGTTATTTTGTAATTTAAGGGTATGGGACCTTATGTTATGAAATAAAATGAATGATGGTTATTTTGTAATTTAAAGATATGGGACCTTATGTTATGAAATAAAATGAATGAATATTATTGGTAGTTTAAGGGTATGGGACCTTATGCTATGAAATAAAGAAAAAGGTTTATTGGTAATTAAGGTAGTTGTTTGAGTAATGATATTTGTGAACCTAGTTCCTAAAAATTAAGGGTATGGGACTTTAATTGTTGAGGAGGTTTTTTTATTTATTTATAGGTAGAGTGCATGGGTTGATGCATGGTTGACTGACTCCCTCAAGTTGACTAAGGGGGAAATGGAAATGGTAGTTTCCATGATTAGTACTATGCATTAGTAATTTGAATTGCTTGGGTTATTTGTATAGTTGCAATTTGGAAATGAATTAAGTAAGTGCATATAGAAGCATGTCTATCTGGATCCATGAGTGTCCTGATCCCTTAATATCCTCACTTGATCGATGGAATAGAGGGAAGACCAAAATCATGATATGGACCAATTCACAAGTTTTCTCTCTACCTTACATCTTGCCTTTATGCATTATATTATATTATGGGGAGATTTTCCCAATAAAATGGATGTAAAGTATCGTGGAAAGAATGGGATGAACCATACTTATGTATCTGAATGAACATTGCAAATACTATTATTAGTACTTCCTTTTTTAGATTATTGCATTTAACTCTTTAATATATGTTTGTGTGGTGATTGTTTCTTTATGCTTGATTATTCTTGTTGTTAGTCAATTTATTTTTTTAGATTTAGTATCTATATCTTTAATGCTCTTGTGTGATTAAAAGAATGAATAATTAGTAAGTTCTAGGTAATCTTAGTGGATACCCTAAGGGCTTGAGACCCCCTTAGGAATATTGGTTACTAGATTGAAATATTGTACTAGAGTTAAGATAGCTTGTCAATAGACAATATTGATAGCTTAACTTGCAGTACACATAGCATACCACACATAACAACTTGTGTGGATATGGAGTTACGTGTATACCTTAAAATGATTTAAGGTGGTAAGTCTATCTCATCGATACTAATGAGAGGGACGGAATTATATGCTCAACATAAGATATGCTTACACAGAAAGACTTGCATGAAGGGAATATTGTGTGGTATGGTTCTTGAGAAACTTAGGGGATGTCAAATAGTATGTCAGTCTAAGGTTGGGCAAGGATTTATGAATCCTTATCCTTAGTCAAAAAAATATATAGATAAAATTTCTTTTCTATTTTGTTTTATATGTTTTCTTATTTCGTGTTAATTTGGGGTTTTACAGTTTGGAACTCTAAATAGAGGTTTAAGGTTTAAATCCTATAGGGGCTAGGACTATAGACATGCTTCAATAAATAGATATGGTTAGATAACGATATATTGGGTAAAATAACATCATCATGAAGGTCATCTCATATGGCCTATGACCTCATGGATGTTAAAAACTACTTTACCCTTTATCTTTCTATTACAAAAAATATACATTGAATCAAACACCCGAATTATTCTTTTAATGCAACATATAAACAATCATGCCATGTCATTGGCTATAGCAAAAAACAATGCAATTTTTGCCTACTACTATTTAAATCCTCGCCAAAGATATTGAATTCATACTAAAAATGTGATGCTCGTAGTGATTTGAACTTGGGGTGGATTCTATATGAATTTCTTACACAATGTTCTACTTGCTACAATAGTCACCACTTATGGTGGGTATGGACATACCCCTGGTCCATGAATAAGGGTTATACATACTTCAAGTAATTTTAGTGCCAATCCAAAGCGAGTGTGTAGGAATCACAATGGATTTGAATTTAAAATTGTGTATGATTTTTGCTCCCTTGAAACAATTATCTCGAGAATTGATTCTTAAGAAATCTAGGATCAAAATCGTCCATAGTTGATTTCTAAAATTTTCTTTCAAGAAGAGAATAATAACTTTTCTCCATTCCTCTTAGAACAACAGATAATAAAAAGAGGAATAATAACTCATTTTTGCCTTTTCATCCTAGCATAAAA
Source organism: Wollemia nobilis (assembly GCA_028583015.1). Classification (NCBI taxonomy): domain Eukaryota; kingdom Viridiplantae; phylum Streptophyta; class Pinopsida; order Araucariales; family Araucariaceae; genus Wollemia; species Wollemia nobilis. Next base: position 924,038 of record JAQPPZ010016829.1, on the reverse strand, counting down.
AAAATATTAGAGGCTTAATATTAATATATATATATATATATATATATATATATATATGACAAAGTGAATTAGTTTCATACCTACTTTGATACCATGTTAGAATTTACAATATTTTTTAAAAACAAGTAGAAGAAATCCATCCACTCAAATCTTATACAAAACACTAAACATGATAAAAGAAAAGAAAAAGAGATACAGAAGGTACCATAAATAATCATTATATTATCTATGGATAAGAATCACTACACTATAATAATCAAATAATGGAGTGGTGGGGAGTATTTATACCAATACCAAAAACCCTAATTACATAAATGATCTTAACCTAAGCTAATATAACAAGAGGGATTTAAGATAAGGTACAAATGTATAAGGTCAATTTGACCATAACAAGGTTAATTGTGGCCCGTAGTGATTAAATAATAAAAATTATAATTAATTAAATATATTTTACAATGATTTCTTTTAGGCCTATACATTATTATATTATACAATGTCAACCTTGGCCATGAATCAGATTACACTTTCAACAAAAATGTACTAACTTTGAGCAATTTGATAGACAATTAGTTCCTCAAAATTCATCATATCTAAAATCTAAAAAGTTTAAAATTCACATTTTACATAAGACATAAAATGATTTCCTCATGATTCATCATCTATAGAATCTAAAATATTTAAAATTTACCTTTTATATAAGATTTGTTACTAAATATATATATTTTATTTTCACTATATTAACATCCATGTAAATTACGATATGTCTATATATTTAGAAAGAATTAAGATTTACTACATGGTAGAATTCATATACACTCTTTAGTTCATATTATATATAATAAAGTGCATTATTTTATCATTTATATATGATTCAATTCCAAGTATCATATATTATCTTCTAAAGATCATAAGAAGATAATATAATAGTTAGCAATTGTCATACTACTTGTATGTATTTCAAAATGAAAAACATGTTAGATATGTTATATTTCATAATACTTTCTAAAAATGAATGAAAATAAACACATTTCCCATGTAACCATAAATAAATCATAGAAATGGAACACTTGATGTAAAATTATTTTCATAAACACAAAAATATCTCATCAAAGGAAATAAAATTACATTTGAACTCATAACAAAATGGTTGGTAGGAATAGGTATTATACCCAATTACAAGAGACCTTTAGGTTAAGGTTAAGGAACCGATATTTAGATTAAACAATTAAATTTTACAATGGAATTTCCTTTAACATGTGTACAAATACCTAGAGAAATTATACAAAACTTGATCATTGCCTCAAATGAAGTTTAACACCATGTACACCAACATCCCTCACTTAAGTTAAATAGGGTACATGGAAAGATACCCTTAATAGTTATTCCCTCTTAAAGGATACTCTCCTATGCCAAGACACTCTCACATATATACAAATGGTACCTTTGATATGACCTAGGTCAAGATATCCACTACTTGCTCAATTAACAACACTAAAACTAGATCAAGCATCCCATGGGTAGTAAGCCAATGCACATAGTGCACCTAAACATCAATATGATTTATTTTCTAATAAAACACTAAATTTTAGAAAACCTTAATGGTTTTATGGTTTTCACAATGAAGAATGACTAAAAATGACTAATAAATGCTCACCAACTTGAAAATCATAAGAATCCATTGAAAGTGTGTGAAAACCTCATTGATAACATAATATTCAACTTTTGTAGAAGACTAAAATATAGTGGAATATTGTCTTCATCACCAAGAAAATAGGTCAAAACAAAGAGGATAAACGTGATGATGGATTTTTCGCTGATCCAAATCACTAACCTATTTTGCATCATTAAAAATTATCAAAATTAGAAGTGCACCAACTGAGTAGTGAATGCATATCTAACATGTACCTCTAGTGTATTGAAGGATTTTGTTGGTTGTTACCTGATGATTCTCTCAAGGTGCCTACATGTATTTGAAATATTAGGTAATGGAAATACAATATTTGATAACTAAATGTGAGTGATGTAAAGAAGACCCCTATAAGAGACTTATATAAAGTAACATCTACCAAAGGAGTAGTGAAATCTACATAGAGCTTCAAGCTAGAAATAAAGGAAATTCAATCAGACTTCCAATCCTCCATCCTAAAGTGCTATAAAAGTTATAAGGAATACTTAGGTTATTATATGGTTATTCCTAAAGAAGCATGATCAATCTAAACATCTAATAAATGATACAAAATCTCTAAGTCCTTCATCTCAAAGGTATTATGAATCCTTAGTCCCATATCTTAAATAAAATAAGGTGAGTTGCTTGTGATGGGAATATCATCAGCATATAACATAATTACTAATGTATGATCAGATATATGATGTAGATGCCATGCTTTACCTCACCATAACAATCCACAACTCAGAAATAATAAAAGGTTCTCCTCATACCAAGCACATTGAACCTATTGAATATCATACAAAGACTTGGTAAGATAACACACTAAGGGGATTGAAACCTCAATCTCAAAAATAGGAGGCTACCACATGTAGATATCTTCTTTAATATTACCATGAAAAATAGCATTCTTCACATGCAATTGATGTACCTTCCAACCATATGAGGTAGCTATATATAAAATCATCTAAACAAAATCCATCCAAACAACTAGAAAAATATCTTTGATTAGAAAATTTTCTCCTTTTGAGAAAAACCTTTAGCAACAAGATGTACCTTATGCTTCTCGACCTCACCATCAAAAGTGTACTTGGTCTATGGACCCATTTATATCCAATAACAATTTTCCCATCTAGAAGAGGAACAAAATACCATATTTGGTTCTTCCTTAAATATTTATGCTCAACAAGCATGACATATTTTTACTTCAATAAATCCGTAGTATAGGAATTGATGAGAGAATATCCATAAAAATCAAACTTTGAGAGCAGGGCTCAATAACAAGCCTTCCAATGGTGGTCCATAGAGATAATGGGTTGAGCATCTTGAAGGTGGGTTTAAACCTAGTTAGGCATCATACCAACCATGGAAGACCATGGCACATCCTAAGAAAAGTAAGCATCATAAGATAAAATTAAAGCATCAAAACCACACTTCCCATCTACCTCAATGTCTATCATTATTGCATATGGATCTAGAGGATCAAGCTCATTATTCCTAGAATCAAGAATTGGCACTTCTAGAGAGGGTACTACCTAAAGATAAGTCAAATCAACTATCTAATATGTAGTCTCCATCAGAGGAAGAATGTGTAGAAATAACTAGAATGATGTCAATGAGAATGTTTAAATGAGTCTATAGAATAATAAAATATATTAGATGATCTTTATCCAAAAGTGAAAGAAGAGCACCTAAAGGAGATGTTGAAAGAACCTTATCAAAAATCATACCTACTCAAATAAGAACCTTCAATATCTCAAGATCATAGAGACCATATGCCTTGGAGGTATTCAAATACCCCACAAAAAATACATCTATAACTCTTTGGTGTCTTTTTTTTCTAGATATATTTATATATGGGCCCATGCTATGGATCCAAAGATATAGATGTAAGACACATCGGGCTTATCACCTACCAATATCCTAAATAAATCATTCCTTTAACAACTTGGGTTGTAATTCCCTTGATGATATTTGTTACATAAATGATTGCTTCATCGCAAAACTTGGGCTCCATCCCCTTAACATGCAATATGCATCGATCCATTTTGATAATCACCATGTTCTTCTACTCAACTATCTCATTCTACTCTAGATTATAATGGAAATGTCTATAAAAGGTAATACCATGAAGAGACAAGTAATCTACAAAAGCATTGCTCACATCCTCACCTCCTCCATATATCCTGAGACACTTGATATTTCATTAAAATTAATTATCTATTGGTGCTTTGAAGTCCTTAAAATTCCCAAAATCCTCGTATTTAGTGTAGATAGTCTACAACCATATATGTTGGGGAAAATAATCAACGAAGAGAAGAAAGTACCTATTCTTGGAGAGATATTGTTTACACATGGGTATATAAAAATCAATATGAATGAAATCTAAGGGTCAAATGGTATGCTTAGTAGTTCCTTTTGAAAATGAATCTCTATGATGCTTCCTTAAAATGCATCCCTCATATACACCACAAGTGGAAAAATAGGAGAATGTACAATAGCCAATTGATGATGATTCATATACCTTAGTGATCCAAAGCCAATATTTCTAAGTTAATGTTTCATCACTGACTAACATCATCTTATTGTACAACAATAGTCACAAAATCCCTCTTTTGAGAAGGAAAATAGGGGGTGTCACTTGCTTTGCCAACTTATATGTATGATCTAGCTCATCATAACACCCTAAGGTAATTATCTTGAAGTCATAATTAATATCCTTAATCACATACCTATCTCACAAAAATTCCACTATCTTCTTTAATGGGTAATATGATATATACAAGATATTGGGGCCCATACTTAAAAATCTTAAATAACCTCATAAAATGAAGAAGAGCCATTGTTGATCTCACAAAATTCAACTAATTGTGTACTATAGTCATGAGGATGTGATGGTGTTTATTCATATATTGAGTTGCTCCTAATATTGTAATCCACTCATCAAAAGAAATGTATTTCTAATATGCTTTACATGAATATTGTGGGATTTCACCATTACGATCATCCTCACCCTAAGCATATAAGACAATAGAATTAGAACCCCTCTTTGGTTGTTTTCTCAAGATTATTTATTCATATTCAACAAATTTTTGCTTTTGTGACTAAAAAAACACAACACTCTAAACTATACTTTAAACAAAAAAAATCCAAAGAAAAATAAGCTTTGCATAGTAGAATAGATTTTCTTTATTGATCAGGGGAGCCTAGAACTCCATTTATTACAATATTGGATCCTTAGATCCATTTGATACAATAATACAGGGGTTAGGGTTCTTCAAAATCCTAACAACAAAGTTATGGTGTCTTCAAGCACATACTTGATCCCAAAAGTGTTGAATGGGCTTTGTGATATCCAATGTTAGACCACTCCAACTTTAATAGCTGTCCAATGTTGATGAATCTGTAGATATGCACACATACAAATAAACAAGGGATCAGTAATACCTATGAGGGCTCCACAACATGAGACCCTTAGTTATCAATAAGCCCTAGCTATTAACAAATGTAGTAGCATGCAAAATCTATAGATAATGAAATGAGATAATAAAAAATAATTATTTACCTTACTATTGATGATGTTATTCCATTGCTCTGGTCTATGGCTATGGGTATGGCAGGCATAGTATTGTGCCTAAAAAATACAGCAGACACCCGACTGCGCCTATGGGCTGAGGTAGGTGCTCAGGAGTGCCTATGAATTAGGGTTAGATGAGAAAAATTATATCAAGGGGTTGCAAAGGATTTGATAGATGGAAGATGATAATGGTGGTATAAGGTTTGCAAAATGTAGCAGAAGGATGGGAAATAGGGCATAAAAGGTTGTGCGGTAGCCTTAGGGCACTTAGTATGACTAGGGTTTGGAATCAAGGATTCCAAGGAAAGACTTTGGGGATTTAGGGAACTTAACGACTTAGAGGTTGAGCCATAAAAATGGCTCTTATTTATAATCTAGCCTAGGGCATGCTAGGGTTTCAATGACACTAATCATGTGGTTGAGATTAAAGCACATCTAAGGGTAGATAATAAATCTAGGGTGTGACATGGATTATGGAGAATGGATGGATGAGATTAGATTAAATATAATGGTTGTGGTTTATTTATATATAAAAATATATTTATTAAATATATATCAAATATAATATTAAAATATTATTATTTAAATATATAATATAAAAATATATATAAATATATAAAGAAATATGCAAAAATGGTAGGAAAAGCATGGAATGGCCAATGGAATTGTGGGAAAGGGTGATGGTGGATAAGTGGGTGGTAGGATGACTAGGATGAAGGAAAAGTGGCTAGGATTTGGTGTCTATAGGTGTCCCTTTTTGTAACATGTTGCATGAAACACAATATGGCACAAAAACATGAGACACTTGGTTGGGCTTTGGACGCAGAACAACTTCTCTTTCCTGTTGGATTTTTAAGCAACAATGTTGAAGACAAAAGAATAAATAATTTTGGAGTTTTTGCATAGATTACCCCCTCAATTTGTGAATGATATTACGGATGAATCTCACGAGCCAATTGAAAAATTTGTGCAAAGAATGATGTGATACCATTTTTGCCCCAACAGTGCAAAGGGGGTTGGTGTGAAATGTGATATGATGTGATGTGGATGATATGAATGATGATTGTGCCAAATGTTGATATCATGATCATGTAAGATGTATCCCATCATGAGAAAATCATATAAAATGTTGGTTTTTGTAATATTCCCTCAAATATCTCCCCCATATCCTCATCATACTCCTGTGAAAATTCTCACCAACCTCACCTTCCTCACCAATTCACTCCACTCCTTAGGTGCAAATGCAAAAACTCTCCAACGCTAGAATAAGCTACAAAATATACCCTGTAAGCTACTTATAGCTATAGCTAGCACACTTAGGTGTAGTCTGACGCCTATAATCCATAGGCATGCATGAGCGCCTGTAGGCGCACCCAGGCACAACTAGGCGCCTGTAGGATACTGGAAGCACTATTGGGTATCTAGAATTAGGATGCCCTAAAGGCAAAAGGGCACAAAATAGGATCTTACCCCTCAAAACCCCATCAAATTTCACCCACACATCATGCATATCATAAAATTATGTTTTGTAAAAGTAGAAGTCATTTTATGCTTTCATTTTTTGAATACGATCCACATTTGTAAAATACACAAATTGACTTACAAAATGCATCAAACGATTCCAAATTTTTACAAAACTGACACTCATCTCTTCTATTCCATATTCTTCATAATTCAATTTTTTTTTATAAATATTGGAGTTTATTTGACCATCAAATCAGTTGTTTCCATCCAAAAAGTGCAGAATCAACCCCTAAAAATTTCATATTTATAAACCGGCTCTGATCGTGGCATTTTCATCCTATTATTTCATCATCATTCTTTCCATTATCATAATATACCATATTTCCTTCTAAAAATTGTCAAAATTACAAGTGAATCTCATATATAGTGGTTTATTCTATATACTTGGTGATTGTAGTGACTTGCATCCATGCAATTTGGTAAGATGAATGAATTGCCATAAGAACACTTGGTCATCATCATCATAACTTATCTCATTTTCCAAGAACAAAATAACATTTGGTACTTCAAATTTTGAGTGAAACCTTGCCAAGAATAATTTGCACAAAAGCAGTCATTGATGGCCTAGTTCGTGAGGCTTAAAACATGAACACAAATCAAATTTCATCATTCAAAATATCCTTAACACCTTCAAGATATGTACTAGCTAGGATGACAGATCACTAGCAGTACGTCCAAGGTTCATTACTTTTTCTTCCTTTTTGCATTATCATTTTGCATATCAATGACGTCGACAAGGCAAAATGCTTCAACAACATCGATTCATCCCAAATTTGGGGCAACCACAATTTTATTATGATTTTCCCATGATGGGATACATATTACATGATCATGGCATCTACATTTGATACAACCCCCCTCTCACCATCGGGAAAAAAATGATATCACATTTTACATCATTCATATCATCCACATCACATCACATTTGTGCAAAACCCTTCATCCATTAGGGTAAACACAGACACATCACATCACATTTTTCACCAACCCCCTTCACATCGTTGGGGAAAAAATGGTACCACCTCATTCATCATTTGCAAAAAAATTTCAATTAGCTCACGCGATTCATCCGTAATCCCATTCACCAATTAAGGGGGTAAGCTATGCAAATTCCAAAATTCTTTATTCTTTTGTCTTCAACGTTATTGCTCAAAATCCAACAAGAGAGATAAGCTACTTCTATGCTCAAAACCCAGCCAGGTATCTCATGTTTTTGTACCATATTGTGTTTCACACAATGTAGAAACCAAATCCTAGCCACTTATCTACCATCACCCCTTCTTGCCATTCAATTGGCCATCCCATATTTTTCTCGCCATCCAATGACCCACTTTAGCCTTTTACCACCATTTTCTAATCCCTATTTGACTTATTTTTATTTATTTTGTATTATTTATATTTAAATATAATATTTTATATAATATTTTAATATTTTTATTATAAAATATATATTTATAAACCAAATTAACCCCAACTGTCCGATCTAATCTAATCTCAACCATCCATCTCCCTTAATCCATGTCACACCCTAGATTTATTATCTATCCTTAGATGTGCTTTAATATCATCCACATGATTAGTGTCATTGAAACCCTAGCATGCCCTAGGCTAGATTATAAATAAGAGCCATTTTTATAGCTCAACCCCTAAGTCCCCTAAGTCGTTAAGTTCCCTAAATCCCCAAAGTCTTTCCCTGGAATCCCTGATTCCAAACCCTAGTCATCCTAAGTGCCCTAAGGCTACCACACAATCTTCTGTACTGTAGTCCCCATCCTTCTACTGCATTTCGTACACCTTCTTCCACTGCAATCATCTTCCATCCATCGAATCCTTTGCAACCCCTCGATATGCTTCTGCTGATCTAACCCTAATTCGCATGTACTCCTGAGTGCCTGCATTACCCCATAGGTGTATCCAGGTGCATACTGCATTTCATAGGCACAACATCACTCCTGCCATCCCCACAACCATATACCAAAGAAACAGAATAACATCATCAATAGTAAGGTAAATCATTATTTGTTATTATATCATTTCATTATCTATAGATTTTGCATGTTACTGCATTTGTTAATAGCTAGGGCTTATTGATAATTGAGGGTCTCACACTATGGAGCCCACATAGGTATTACTGATTCCTTATTTATTTGTATGTGTGCAGATCTATAGATTCATCATCATTGGACAACTATTGATGCTGGAGTGGCCCGACATCGGATATCACAAAGCCCACTCAACACTGTTGGGATCAAGAATGCGCTTGAAGACACCACAACTTTGTTGTTAGGGTTTTAGAGAACCCTAACCCCTATAACATTGTATCAAATGGATCTAAGGATACAGGCTTGTAATCAATGGAGTTTCTAGGCTCCCCTGATGAATAAAGAAAATCTATTCTATTGTGCAAAAGCTTGTTTTTATTTGGATTTCGTTTGTTTAAAGCATATTTTAGAGTGTTGCATTTGTTTAAAGCATATTTTAGTTTGCATTAGTCATCCATAAGAAATGCATAAAAATAATTTTATAAAATATGCATTGCATACACATATAAGCATTCACAAAAAGGATAACACAAATATATAAAAATCCATGTATATATATATCAAAAATATCATATGTACAATGAATCCCATAAAGGCTACAATGGAGAACCAAGGTTCATATACAAAAGTGCATCTAAGCACAAAGATAATATCTATGAGTGGAACCCTGATACCTAGTAGGAGCCCTAGACCAAAAACTAGATGTTGTATGTTTTGATGCCTCGGTACTAAAGAATGAAAGAGGATCTGGCAAAGGGATGTGATTATCCATGCATAAATCCTCCAAGGAGTGTATGTATGTCTTGCTAGCCTGTAGTCACAATAACTCAATATGATGATGCTGCTCTCTCACCAAAATATATGCTGGAAACCTCATGACTATCTCATGATCACCAACCCTAGATATCGGTTGCCCTACCTCCATCTAAGCTATAGTAGCCTACAACTCAGCAATAACCCCATCTCACCCCACCAGAGCCTTCCTGTGAGACTCTAGTGTAGTATCTTGCTCCTCATGAAGCTGCTCCACCTCCACACATAACATCACCATCTCAAATATCTCCTCCATCTCCTCATCATCCTCCCCATCATCATCTACCACCTCCACCTCAGGAGTCTACTAGGCTGCTCCCCTTGAACACATTTGACTCACCGATCATTGAGCCCTTATCCTCTTCAGAATCATCCTCAATCCTATATCTTCCACATCCACACCACTTACCACCTTTGGTACCCATACTATTTGGGCACCAAACCAAGATTCATAATCCGGTGTCACCCCAACATCATCTACATAGGGGACCTCCAACCACTCATTGTCTCCTATCTGAACCCACCAAGGCTCTACACATGGAAGCCCCACCTCATCCCACCAATGCTGGTACAACATCGACTCATCCAATACATCCTAAGGTAAGTTGAACTACCTCAACACCTATAAATACTATAAGTACTCCACCTCCTCATCCCATCGATATTGCCCCATCCAATGCAACTGCTCCTTATCACCATCCCATTAGACTCCTCGCCATGGCCTCCATATCATGTCAGCTTGAGTCAACCCCGACCACATATCCTCATATCATTGATTGGTATGCACCTCTCGACTTGGATACACCTCCTCAAACACCACCCATATCCTTGTATAGGGCACATATGTAAACCATATGAACCCTCTTGGATCTCTCCAAGAGCAAGCAGTGGTCCTAACCACTCAAATAGGGTAGTTCTGCTCCATCTAGGTTGGCCATGAATACGAGCCCAGATCACGCAGTTTGACTACACCTTTGCATGGATAATGAGCAGATTTTTGTGAGGAACTCCCTGAGCTTCTCCTAACTACCCCTTCCATGCTAGTATGGGACTGATGCTCCTCACCCAGGATGGTCAGTCACATGCAATTTGGACTGAAGCTTCTCCAGGAAGCCAAAGTTCTAGATCTGAGAGGGAAGTCTACATATAGACTCTCCCACGAAAAGCAAAGGATCCACGAAGTTTTAGAGTTAAGCAGTGAAGCCCTATCAAAATGGAGGACCAATATTCAGCACTTTGAGGAGCATTGGAGCACCATTCGGTTGAGCTACGCCCATGCATCAGTTGTCAGATTCACCATTCCCAACCACCAATCAGTGTAGGAGACACATTCGGTGACCCTTGAACATCAATTTTGGCAAAGATAATAGTGCACAAATCCCTGAACCACAAGGAGGAGAGCTTCACATCATGGCTGCTATCTCGGATAGTGGCCCATAGGCATATCTTAGGGCATAAGCGTTATTTCCTCTTGCTTTTAGCTTAGCTTTATTATTGCTTAATTTATGGCTTGATCATAGTTTAGGTCTGGTTTCATTTACGCTTCTATTCTGTATTTCCTTAGCTTATCATGCATTTCTTATTCTGTTCATGCTTATATTTCATTATTAGTATCATGAGTATTCAGATCCGCTAACAAAGGCCTCATCCGGAGAGGCGGCCCATCCTACTGAGCGTGTTTTGTTGTTTTCATGAATGCAGGTGCAGATCATCAGGACCAGATTGAAGCAGTAGGAGCATAAATATCCCTCCAGGACCAGATCTGGAGAAGGAGGCATCTGTAAGCCCTCGTATAGTTTCGTGTGTGGGACCAGGAGGCCTACGTAGATGCACCATTCCCTTGTGGGGAATATATCCGATCGTTGCTCTATATTTGTGTAAATATTTGTATCAAAATGATGGGTATCCCTCAGAGGGATGAACTTGTAACCGAGAATCCAAGATATCAATAAATAAAGCATCTTTATTTGTTTCTTATTCTTCGTGTTGCATGTGCTTTCAGTATTTTCATTTTGTGCAAGTGGTAGCATACATAATAAATCAATATTGCAAGTAGGGCAGTCGGGGTGCACGCCTCTCGAGGTCGCACATATGGCGATCACGGTGGGACCCCCACCAGGTTTTTGTTTTTGACCGATTTACTAATGATTCGGGTATTTTTCTCTATGCAGGTCTAGCCACTTTTGTCAACAGCGACCAATAGATCTTAGCCGCTATAGCTGTCAGCGGCCAGAATCAGCCACTCTGGTCAACAGTGGCCAGTAGGAAAATAGAGACAGAGGTCAGCCAGGTCATCATCAGGTGAGGAATTGAGGTTGGTACACATTTTTTATTCTCTGTGATTTTCTATCTGCATTTATTTTCCAGAAATAACAAGCAAAAACATAGTCTAAGTAGGGAAAAGTGAAGAAAATGAAAATAAAATTGCATTGTACATTTCTTAGATTTCTCTAGTTTCCTCTAGGCGCTGCTAGGAATAGTGGGCCTCTACTTGTAAGGTCTGCCCTAGTCTCCAGCATGCTAGGCTTCTATGTGATCAGTCTGCTTGCATGTGGCCCAATCAGTAGGCCACCCATTCACAAAGTAGGAGGTACATTGCATGAAAATCATCTAGAATAGATTAGATATGCATCTCTCTGAAAGAAAAACATTCTTTTTAGGCATGTAGTGAGGTAAAGCATTCATGTTGGTTGATGCATCATTTTACATTTCAAAGTTTAAAAAGAACCCCACACACTTGCACGTTCCACAATAACATTGGTAAGGTTGGATTTCATCACCGACCCCCAATTCAGACCGATGATGTTGGAATTCATCTCCTTCCATCGGCTTCCCCCTAGACGTCCTTAGATAGAATAGAGAGCTCCTTTTTAGTTGGTGCTGGTCACTTGTGTTCAAACTATCTCCCACTATTTCATAGTGGAAGAGCTAGGCGAACCCCCCATTGGGATTTAAGCGGTGTACCCTAGACTCTTTTGAGAAATCATGTTTGGCACTAGTGTTCCTAGCCTCCACTTTGATTGAGCTCCCTCATTCTAATTCCACAATACAAACAAGAAGTCAAGATCAACAACAAATCCAAACACACCAAACAGTTTAGGGAACACACAAAATCCTTAAAAGAGATAAACACTTGCTTGTTTTGTTTGTGTAATTTGGAAACTAATAAAAAAATAACACATAATCAGAATGGTGAACACACAGAGTAGCCACCCCTGGTCCAACATCGAGGGGGAGACTAATGCTCCTAACATTCATAGTCACACTGGTGTGGAGCCACCCACCCGTAGTGTAGCCGAACGAAGTTCGACAAGTCTTAGGGGTGACAATTCAACCCTTGGGGGAACTCCATGAGAAACCCTAGCAAGAGATACACATCTTAGACATGAGGAGGCCTCAAGGCCCTCCTCGACACATAGGGATGAGGAGTCTTCATGGCACCTCTCATCATATAGACAAGAGGGGGGATCATGACCTCCCTCTTCACACCGACATGCGGAGGCATCTCGACCTCCCTCATCTCATAGACATATGGAGGTTGCAAGACCTCCATCATTGCACTAGCATGAGGAGTCATCAAGACCATCCTCATCGCATAGGCATGCAGGGGCTACAAGACCCCAAGCTTCATAGGAAACACATAGGATAGATCCACCCACTAAGGGGCAAGACCATAGGGCTACACCCAGTCATAGACCTCAGACATCATACAACCTCCCTACATATGGGAGAGTGCCCTTAGACCATGAGCTCATTGGTGCCAATGGGACTCCATGGGAGCAGCCATGGAGAACCTGACAACTTGATGAGTTGGATCGAGTTCCCTCGAGACCAGCTCCAAGAAGCATCACTACCACACGTTCTGCTTCAGGAAGTTCATGTAGTGTAGCCACTAGACACACCAATGAACCAAGGGAAGCTTCAGAGTGACCCCATAACACATACACTACTTTAGATCATGAGCATACTCAACCTTTAATGTAGTACATAGAGAAAATCACCCTAGTAGAAAGGGGTAGGCATACAACAAGAGTCTCCTGAGAGGCCACAACATTAGAACTCCTCGTGAAGAGGTAGAAAGACATGAACCCTCAATAGCAGGTTGCTTCGACTGCCTACGTAGGTTGGAAGAAGAGCTAGCATGAATGGAATGCATGGAAGATCTTGAGCAAGAAGAGCACAGGAAAAGGTGCCTACGCTTACAAGAGCAACTCTCAAGAGAAGAAAGAGAGGAGCATGAGGTGCTAGCAGAAAGGCTAGCTTGAATAGATGCACGCATAGCTAGTGAGAGGTATCAACATGGAAGGCGTGTTGATTCTCCATAAGAGAGAGGCAGGAAAAGATATGAGCACACCCACCATGCTCCACAACATCAACAACACCTAGACCTCAAGCAAATGCAATGCAATGAGGACCAGACAAGGATGGAGGATCAGGAACAAACCCATCTTGAACCTCCAAATATGGTCATAGGAGATGAGTGTAGATGACCGATTGGGGCAAACATCGGGCTACCTCCTTTACCACCATGAGCTAACCTTTAGGAACATGAGATCATTTCCTTGAAGGCATACCAGATGCTCATCGAGAGAGTCAAGTCTCTTGAGAAGGACACAAGTGGATAAAAGCCAATATTAGACAAGATACACAACCAACCTCTATGCCCATCAGTCCCAAGTCCCACATATCCTAGGCACTTTGAGATGCCTAGATTGGATAATTTTAAGGGATAGGGAGATGTGCAAGAACATGTGACCAAATTCATGAATGCATACTTCCACCTTGATAAATATGATGCCCTGATGCTGAGAACATTCATCATGATGTTCTGGGCAACAACAATGGTTCAACAGTTCCCAACATAATCACTTTGAGCAGCTGGCGAATGCATTCCTAGAATGATTCTCCTTCGGAGCTAAGAAGAAGGTGAACTTGTCTGACCTGGATAATTTGAAACAATACGATGATGAGCCAGTGATGGACTATGGGGATAGGTGGAGAAAAATCATGGCAAAACTATCATTCTCCATCCCCATAGAGGAACTTGTATGGATGTTCACAAAGAGTTATGCAAAACACATTTCCCCACTCTTGTAGCTGCAACAATATGAATCATTTGAAGAAGCCTTGGCCCAAGCCAAGCTTATTGAAGACATTAAGGTCGATGAGGGAGACCTTAAGCTCCACAACAAGAAAGAATGGAGCAAGAACAATAGAACAACAAGAACAAGTAGAAGTAGGCCAAGCCTACTCAAGTTAATAAGGTTGTATTAGCCACACCAAAGGGGGAATGGATAGCAACCCCAGAATTATCAAGCTCACCCCCATCAGCTAACTATGATCCCAAGGACAACCAGGGCTAAAATAAGGAATGTTAGCCACCTCATTATTACATGCCTCTAAATGAATCAATGCAGTCGATATTCAATCAATTAAATGAGGTATAGAGGATAAGATTTCTTGACATACAACTTCTTGACCCTAACCATCCCAAGCCAAGGGGATATAAGGAAGATCACTATTGCCCATACCATAGAAGACAAGGGCATGACATCAAGAATTGCATCAGATTCAAGAATGTTGTGCAAAACATGATCAAGAAGGGAGAGCTAAAATTTGACAACCCGCTAGCTCCCGATAATAGAGATATGGGTATATACCGGAACCCATTGCCAAATCATGAGGTCCCTAGAGATCAGGGTCCCCAAGTTAACCAAGTTTGGGTCGAGCCACCCATTTAGGGGTGCATCAGAATGGTCGAATTGGTTAATGTGGCAACTAAGAGTTAGAGATATGGGCAACCATAGCCTCTAGTGGCTCCCATCAATATCCTAGCTACACCTCGATAGAGATAGGTGCATGAAAATATTCTAGGTCCACCAACGAGACCTATGGTGACTATTTAGAGTAGATTAGAACAAAATCTATAGATGACTCCGGCTAAGTTATCCATTTATGAGCTCATACAATAGTCCCCTAGGCATAGGGAGACTTTAATGGAGATTTTGAGATCAATCGAGCTCCAGCCCCAAAACCCAGATGCATTCACACATTTTGTGGGGCAAGTTCAATAGTGCCAAGAGCTCGTGATTCATTTTTATGATCATAAAATTAAGGTAGTCCCTACTACCTCAGTAGATCCACCTTTGCACATTATTGCATCAATCAATGATATTCCATTCAAGTAGGTTCTGATCGATATGGGCTCTTCGATCAACATCATCACTACCAAGGCTATAGGGCACTTGAAGATCCCTAAGTCCAACATTGTCCTGACTTCCTACACACTCAGGGCTTTCAATGATGCATTGTGCTCCACCGTGGGTATGATCATTCTATCGATAAAAGTAGGACATAAGACCATCCCTATGATGTGTCATGTGCTAGAAGGGGTGATGCAATATAACATCCTTCTAGGACATCCCTGGATTAGAGACATGTAGTGTGTACCCTCAATCCTACACCAATGCATCAAGTATGTGCATGAGGGACAAGTCCACATGGTGCCATCTGATGAAGAGCCATTTAAGTACATGCATCAAGTCGACTTGCTAAGGGATTTTGTCCTTCCATCAACACACTTGTACATAAGGCCTTCATCCCCAACCATGTAGCTAGGTAGCAAAAGCAGATCAGTGTGAGGTGACCCCTCCATGTCGGCACCACCGCCTACATCCAAAGCTATTGGCACTTTTGAAAAGCCTTCTATAGATAAGGTAAAGGACAAATAGAAGTTGAAGGTATCCCTAGTGGAGGAAGGACCCAATGAACTTCTGACCATAGCAACTATAGGGATCCCTACTCCCATGGAGGAGGAGCACTCCTAGGAAACCATCGAGGAGGTACCTCAACCTACCTCACCTACATCATCAACAACATCATCTACACCGTAGGTGACAATTCACCTAGCCAACACAACACTAGGTGAATATCTTGTGCAGAATGTAATATTCACACCAATCATTGAGTCTGCACAAGACATGGGATGACCAAGAGTCCCCAGTCTACTAGTAGGGATAGTGGTTCCCTTGGGAATGCCACCCAACTAGACTAACTTCATATATGTTGGGCTAGATTACGCCCACACTGCTCCTGATCTAGAAAGGAATGAGGATGAACCTTTCACCACAAATGTTCATTATCTATCAAATCTAGAGTTTACTCTAAGGTATTTTGAGTAGTGCCACTAGCAAGGCTATGGTTTAGGCCTATATGAGCAAGGGTGATGACTACCCTTCCAGCCATAGTATCAACTACCTACTGATAGGTGTGGTTTGGGCTATCAAATGTAGAGCCATGATGATTCTCTAGAAGTAGCCTTAGATAGGCTAAGCATTGGGTTCAAGGAGGACATCGACTGGAACCCCTATCACCCCCACATAGAAACCTTTGGGGTGATGAATGGGTGTCGATGGTCAATATCACACCACCTGAGGTATACCACCCTGAATCTTCTCTTGAAGTGCCCCCATCAGGAGCCATCCTATGGGAGTAGGAGCCAATGCATGGCTATGAGTAGGAGGAGTATGATTATGTTCCAAGTGAGGATGAATATGGGACCAGCCTGGCCTACCATGGGCCTCGGTATGTGCAAAACCTTATTTGGATAGGCCATGTAGAAAGTGGTTACATATCATATGAAAGTGAATGCATCTCAGATGAGGGTGGATACATGTCGAATGAGAGTGGCTATGATACAGAAGATTCAACTGAGATGGCCTTCATAAGACATGCACACCAAATGGTAGGGCCCATAGTAAATGCCAATAGTTTCTTCATAAGTGATGATAACTATGAAGATGAGACTGAGATGGCCTACCTAGGGCATCAACAAGCCAACCACCAGCCCATCCTAGGACTAAAAACCAATGCCAATGGCTTTTGGATAAGCGATGATGACTTTGAAGATGAAACCAAAATGGCCTATCTTAGGCATCAATAGGCAAATCAGTGCCCAACCCCTAGGTAGGAATGAGGGTTCTCCCACAAGCAATGATGGCCCTGGGAGTGAAGAAAAGGGCCTACCTTGAGCTTCACCTCCAACAAGTCAATATGCTTGTTGAATGAGAAGCGTTACTTCACACCATAGACCACAACCTTCACTTCCTAGGGAGACCAATAAACCTAGATGCCATCCATCACATGGTCAACCCGAATCCACCCACCTTTAGAGAGTAGCTACTACCAAATGACCCCATCATCTCATCTATCCATAGACTAGATCCTGAGATCCCTATGCCCCTAGAGCCTCATCATGAGTATAGAAGGCACACCTAGGATATAGAGTTCCACCCATGTGGTCCTGGAGATCCCATTCCATCCATCAACATGATCTCCATTGATTTGACCACTCCACTCCATAACCCAGTAGATCCTGAAAAACTATTGTGTCTTAATCTAGATGCTATTGATTGGGATCATGTTGATTCACCCTTAGAGCCTGAGGATTTCTTCCCTAATGAAGAGATGTTGCAACCATTCCATTTTGCATCAGGTTGTGCCCATGATGTCTATCTCGTTGGTCTCGACCCTGAGTCAGTAGGAACTATAAATCTAGTAGATGACATTCATTTAATCCCCACTCCTCACCAACTTGAGGATGGGTCCCATATGGCAATAGAGGAGACTTTCGAGGTAGACATCAGCAATGATCCCTCTCAACCAAAGAAAGTCAAGTTCAGAGAAAGCCTATCTCTAGAAGAATAGGCCATCATAATTCCTCTACTAAGAGAGAGACCAAATCTCTTTGCTTGGACCTACAAAGACATGTCAGGGCTAGATCCAAATTTGGTTGTCCACAACCTATCGATAGACCCCATGAAGAAGTCGGTCAAGCAAAATCTTAGAAAGATGCATCCAACCATCACTTTGATGGTTAAAAATGAGTTGCAAAAACTATTGGATGTAGTCTTTATTGTTCCCATCGACTATCCAGAGTGGGTATCAAACATGGTGCCCATAGGAAAACCTGATGGAAGAGTCCACATTTGCATGGACTTTAGGGATCTCAACAAGGCAACCCCAAAGGATTCATTCTCATTGCCCAACATAGATGCTCTTGTAGATGCAACTGCAGGTCATGAGATGCTCTCCCTAATGGATGATTTTTCTGGTTACAATCAGATTCAGATTAAACCCGAAGACCAACATAAAACCATGTTCACTACTCCATGGGGGACATTCTGCTACAAAGTGATGTCGTTTGGCCTTAAAAATGTTGGTGCCACATATCAGTGGGCTATGACATACATTTTCCATGACTACATGCACACAATCTTGGAAGACTACATCGATGATTTTCTAGCCAAGTCATTGTTGCATGAAGAGCATGTTGAGACCCTCACAAAGGTCTTCGATCACTTGATTGAGCACAATGTCAGGTTGAATCCCAAGAAATGCATCTTTGGCATGACTTCTGGAAAACTCTTGGGATTCATCATTTCTAAATGAGGCATCGAGGTAGACCCAACAAAGGTAAAGGCTATCCTAGAAATGGCTCCACCCACAAACATCAAAGAACTAAGAAGCTTACAGGGCAAAGTAGCATCCATAAAGTGATTTATCACACAACTATCGGACAAATGTCGACCCATGAATCGATTGCTACACAAGGGAGTTCCATTCCAATGGGATGAAGAATGTCAGCAAGCCTTTGCTGAGATCAAAGAGTACCTAGCAACGCTACCAGTTCTAGCTCCACCAAGGCCAGATGTGCCATTCTTGTTATATATATCCACTATAGATTTTGCTTTGGGCACCATGTTGGCTCAAAAGAATGTGCAAGATAAAGAGCAAGTGATATATTATATTAGTCGCACCCTGGTGAGCTATGAAATTGGATACACATACGTAGAGAAGTTGTGCTTAGCGGTGGTCTTTGCAACCAAGAAATTGTGCCACTACATGTTGAGCCATACGACATATGTAATATCCAAGCAAAATCCTTTGTAGTATATGATGAGCAAGACATATCATAATATACGTACTGCAAAGTGGATCATGCTACTGATAGAATTTGATTTGGAATTCATAAGCCAAAAGTCCATCAAGGGACAAGTCATAGCTGATCAGTTGGTTGAGGCACCTCTCTAGAATAGTAGGCCCCTTACCATAGAACTTCTTGATGATGTGGTCTTTGCACTATCAGAAGCACTCAAACCTGAAGAACTAAAAAATGAAGTAGACATGACTTTGTTCTTCGATGGTTCAAAGTGTGAGCAAGGAGGTGGTGTGAGAATTATCTTTTTCATGCCATAAGGAGCTCCAATGCCCTTGTCATTCAAGCTAGACTTCCCTTGCACCAATAACAACACCGAATATGAAGCCCTAATCTTGGGTCTCCAAACAACCATCACCATGAACATCAAGAGGCTAAATATCTTTGGTGACTCCCTCCTCATAGTCAACCAGGTCAAAGGACTATTTCAATGTTGGGATCCAATCCTGAAAGCTTACAAGGAGCTTGTTGACACATATCTAGCCAAACTAGAATGGTACAACATCGAGGCAATCCCTCATTCATCAAATATATTTGTAGACACCATGGCATCTTTGGGATCCTTGATCCCTCAGAATCCATCTACCGATTTCACTACCATTCATGTCAAAATGCTCTCACATTCAGTGATCCAGCATGAGGCCTTTGATAACAAGGAATCAGTTAACATGATCCATATAGAGCCAGACCATGACTGGTTCTGTAGAGCCAAAGACTTCTTGAAGAAGGCACCTTGGGGGTCCTTGATCTCTCAGGGTCCTATGGGGAATGGTACCTCTATTCACCACAAGGTTGTTACTCAATCTACATTTGTGCAAATCGAGTTGCAGGAGGAACAAGTCATTTTAGCTATCGAGGTTATAGCCTATCAGGATTGGCTATCCCAATTGCAATATTTCCTTAGATTAGGAGTTGTCCCACAAGGACTATCGCATGTTGAGAGATGAGCATTCAAGCAGAAGGTGACTAGATATGTCTTTCTAGGAGGTATATTGTATCGTCGAAGCTATGATGGAGTTCTCCTACATTGCTTAGAGCCCCAAGAATCAGCTTGGGTGATTTTGCAAGCTCACGATGGTACGTGCGGTGGCCACTTTAGTGGCATGGCCATTGCCAAGCGCATTCTTCGAATGGGCTACTACTGGCCCACCATGGAGAAGGATTGTTGTGAGTATGTCAAGAAATGTGTCAAATGTCAACATCATGCAAACTTGATGCACTTGCCATCTCAGGCCTTACAACCCATTCAGGCGGCTTGGCCATTTTCTCAGTGGGGTTTCGATCTGATTGGAAATATTTCTCCCCCATCTTTGGGCTAGCACACTTTCATCTTAATGACCATTGAGTATTTCACCAAATGGGTGGAAGCGATCCCCTTAACCTCAATAATTGGTCCTCGGATTATGGAGTTCATACTTCACAATATCATTTGTCATTTTGGGGTACCCTTCAAGATAATCTCGGATAATGGTCCATCATTCAAAAAAAAAATGTGTGAGCTCTAACGACCAGATACAACATTCAACATAGTTTTATGACACCATACTATCCATAGGCAAACGGGCAAGCAGAAGCCTCAAACAAGATAATAGTAGCCATCTTAAAGAAGATGGTGAAAGAAAATCATAAGGATTGGCATCTACAATTACCTTTAGCATTATGGGCTTACAGGACTAGTATATGGACACCCACTGGGGCAACACCATTTTCACTTGTATATGGTACTGAGGCCATTATGCCCTTAGAGTTGGAGATTTCGACATTGTGCATCGCATTGAGAGAGTTCATCAATGATGACACTGCGTGACAAGCTCACTTGGATCAATTGACCCTCTTGGATGAATGATGCATCAATGCCCTTGAGCACCTTCACATTTACCAGGACCATCTAACATGAGCTTATAATAGTAGAGTCCATCTGAGAGACTTTAAGGTTGGGGATCTTGTGCTAAAAGAAAACTAGTAGAACTCAAATCTACCATCGCATCTACGAGATAAATTTATGGCTAATTGGGTAGGTCCCTATATCATCTCGAAGAATATGGGGACTGGGGCATATCACCTAGCAATGCTAGAGGGTTTTGAGGAGCTAGAACCCCTCAATATCATTCATTTGAAGGCTTTTCACACATAAAATAGCAAAATATCAAAAACATTCGAATAACTTCAAAAATTTCAAAAATAATAGAAATCATAAAATCCAAACAAATCGAAAAACATTAAAAGCAAAAAAAAAGCTCCAAAGGCATCTTAAATCCCTTTGGTCAAATCACAAAAGCTCCAAAGGCATCTTAAATCCCTTTGGTCAAATCACAAAAGGCTCCAAAGGCATCTTAAAGCCCTTTGGTCAAATCACAAAAAGCTCCAAAGGCATCTTAAAGCCCTTTGGTCAAATCAAAAAAGCTCCAAAGGCATCTTAAAGCCCTTTGGTCAAATCACAAAAGCTCCAAAGGCATCTTAAAGCCCTTTGGTCAAATCAAAAAGCCCCAAAGGCATATAAGCCCTTTGGTCAACAAAAAAAATCAAAAAGCACAAAAAAAATATTAAAATCAAAATATCAAAAACATTCAAAATAATCAAAAGCTCAAAAACAATTGAAAGCATCAAAAATACAAAAACATTTGCATTAGCATTCCACATTTTGCATTCACTTAGTTGCATTGCATTAGGCATTTGCATCCATTACATTTGCATTAGATACATTTATGTTTGCAATCTTACAAATGACACCATGTTTGTACCTCAATCATGCATCTTCAAAATCCATCATCATCCATCACCCATGTGTGTAACTATGTTTTTCAACACAACCCCTCCTATTGCTATAAGGGATATACTAGGGTTTTTTGGTCACTCAACCATACCTAGTAGTTTTATCAAACTGTGTAGAAAGTTATCTTTGCTTTTGATAGGTGAGGTTTAGTTTTGATAGCACCTGGTATATTTCAGAATCCTATCACTAATCAAAACACTAAAATCCTAGTTGAAACAAGGGAAATATGAATGCTACGAAGTGGTATTAGGTATCCTAAGGTGAAAAGTTTATCTTGCTCATCCCCCTGTGCGACCGATTCGAAAATGTTGAGAATTGGAAAAAGGACAAGTTCACCCCTACCCAAAGAAATCCCTTTCTTTAATCAAAACAAGCAAAAATCCTGAACAAAGAAAAATTAAAAACAAAACAAACAAGTGATTATCATCACTACATAAATCCCTTGCTCAAAAGAAAAACAAAAATTCAAAATAAATAGTGATTTTCATCACTAAATCATGAGCAAGTATCCCAAATAAATATGAATAAAAGAAGGGAGTATGAACTTGAATCCTTGGAATTCTCAGCATAAATGAGCCGTAAGGTATCCTTACGCACGATGATATGTCTATCACATTAGCATCTCGCTTTTGAATAGACCAATATTTGCATGTGGAAGAGCTAGCCTTAGGTGTCCTGTATTGCCTAGTGGTCTAATCCAACTGAGTCCATCTTAGGATCAGGATAAACATTTGAGGATCCCCAATACAACAATGGGCTGAATGAATCCCGCCTTGCACTAGGGTATGCTTATGTTCTATCTAATATATTCATTTGCACACATAGGGATAATGAGTATCTAGGTCTGCATAACAAAGCTTTATCCTTCAGAAGCTCTATATGGTCAGTATACAACTTTTTGATAGAGTAACTAGGGTGTTTGAGTCTCATGGAAAACCTCAAAAATCCCCTCACAACAACAAATCATGCCATCAACAAATCATCATCAACTTTCTTTATGAGGTTTTGTTCATTAAAGGGTGTTCATGAAATAGGATAGATACCGGATGAATGTCAGCAATGACATTTAGATGACCACTGACTATTTTGGGGATATATTTTAATTTATAGAAGCTTACAAAGAAAGTACATACATATCACATCATATCATCTAACATTGGAAGGTGTAAATGATTAATTCTTATTATAAGAGTTATTATTTATTCATGATTGATTTACATTATGTGGTGTCACCCATTAGATTGTTAAAACTCATATCACTTGCATACCTTATGTTTTAAGTGATTAAAGCATACAAGTTCATTCCATTAGATCATCAGTATAACATAAAATATTCCATTTTCCATACCATAACAACATAAGGTTAGATGCATACAATCACATCAAAAAAACATGCATGTAACAATAAGCATTACATCCATATATGCATCCATCATCATCATCTAGATCATGCTAGCTAAGCATCCACACATCATAAAACATAAGTCATAAGATCCACATAGCATTAAATCATAAAATAATCATCTACACATACACATCATAACATCTAAAGCATCACATCACATCATATCACATAAAATCATATACTGCATCCATAAACATGAAAACATAATAATAATAGATACACACATGGTGAGTCTCAAAGTCTAGATATCATATAAAAGTGTATCCAAATAAGTACATGTAGGTACAAAAAGTGCCAATGAGGCTACAACTATGTAGGTCGGCTGACCTTACACCCAAAAAGAGGTACAAAGTATCTGAGAAGCCATAGTGCTCAGGAGTGGCCTGCACCACTAGTATCACCTCTATCCTCACCTCCCCCTATGGGAGGTGGCATAGAGCTAGCACCCCTAGTCCGCTCTATCCTAGACCTGGTCCTGTGGCTCGACCGAGTCGATGACTATCGTGAGGTGCTCCGATCGGTCCTCTAGGACCCTCCTGCTCTAGGCCTCTCTGGTAGATGGCCTCCCCAAAGCCTGACCTCATGCTCCAATGCTAGGATATAGGTAGTGTAGCACCCTAAAATTGGCGCAGTAAACCTTAGCAAATAATTAAAATTACCTTAGTAATAATTCAAAATTCAAATTTTAACCCCGAACCACCCGTTAACCGCCTGTTAAACCGCTTTCCTCATTTTTTGTGCCATTTTTAGGATTTGTTGTGACCGTTGGACGATATCGTCGCCGATCAGACGATATCGCCTCAGATCGAACGAATTCGTCTAGAGCAGAACGTCCAGACGATTTCGTCCCAAAACTGATTTTTCATAATTAGCTTCTGTTTCAACGGCGTCTCTAACCTGGGCAAAAGCGTGTCTGCGTGGTTAGAGACTTCCCCCGTTGGAGATCTCCCAAATTGGGATGATCTCCAACCTCCCAACCTCCTTCCTATGCCTATTTAATCTTAGGCCCTCCCCTTGACATTCCCCTGGCTGAATTTTCCTGTAACACGAGTTCTATTTGCATTAGACCATCTTAAATCACCATTTGCCTTCGTATTTTTCCAAGTTTGTTTGCAGGAACTTCATTGTTTTTCAGTCGAAGCAAGCTCAGATCGTCGCAGATGATCCTGTACGATCTCGGACGATCACGCCCCAATTCGAGACGATTTCGTACTCTATAGACGATTTCGACTGCAGTCAACATTGGGGGCAATTAGTGCCTAGAGTTTGCACTTTTCTCTTCTCGTCTGTTGTTTCATTCTGCATTTAGATCAGTTTATTGTTATTTTCTGCTATTCTACATTTTGGAGTTCACCCATATAGCTTAAGTGCATGATAAGATCATAATTTGTCATTAGAATACTATAATTTACTTGAATTTCTATTCGTAATTATCATTTTAGTATCTATATTGTCATTTTACACCATTTTCCTCTGTTAGTATTGCTGCATTTTCTGTGTTCTGTGTCTATTTCTCTGATTGTAGGTCTCTGACGAATTTTTCTGACGAATTCGTCAGATCTCAGATGATCTTGTCTGATTTCAGACGATCTTGTCAGATCAGAGGCGATCTTGACTGCTTCAAAAATCAGAACCTCCATCAGACATCCGAAATCAGGTATGACTTTTCTCATCTAGCTTATTCTCTGTGTTTTCTATTCAAATCTACTTTCTGTATTCATTTAAATCTGCATTTCATATAGAACAGTTTAGATTCATTTGGCCAAACCTAGGATTTGAATGATTAAAGATAAAATTGAACACATCAAACACATTCCCAACCTAGGCGTGGAGACTGCCACTAAAAGTTTCCTGGTGAACCCCACCATCCATCGAAAAATCACCTTAATACCCCTCCCCCGAGAGGCGGGACCTTCAAAGGGCCTCTCAGTCCGAGGTATTGTCCCATCCTTCTCGCATCCCCCTTCCAGGTGCGGATCCTTTAGCCTGAAGGTAAGGGTGCGGAAAATTTGGAACGATACATTTTGGTGAACCCGACGTGAAACTAAAACCTTTTGAAAACAAAAACAAAAACAAAAAAACATAGATTCATTTAAAATCATTAGAAAACTACTAAGTTGCATATCATGTTTAGATGGTAGTTCCTAAGAAAAGACTAGCAGTCACTATAAATGTTGAAAACCAATTAGCAGCCATAGAAATTAATTATGTGCTTAGTGTGCCTGAAACAGATAGAAACCAACTTTTGTGGGACGAACTTGATAGGAGACTAGGTATCATTTCATCTAGGTCAACAGAGCTTAAACAAATCAAGAGGTTTGTCCTAGATAGAATCCTGGATCCTCATCAACTCATTTTTTATCATGAACTTCAGAGAGCTTGCCATAGGTGGTTAGCAGATAGAAGAGCCCTTGTGTCTTCTGAGTTGTATACCTTTGAGGAATTCCTCGAGAATGCAGCCATAGTGCATCAATTTCTAGCTCGTATAGAGGACCAAGAAGTTGATCTTGCAGATAGAAAAATATGGAATAGAGTTCCTAGAGTTGTGTTATATCGAGAGTATTGCCACGAGCTTTACTTCTACAAAACAGAATCTGAGACAGATAATATCACCATAGCACACTTTGTTGACTTCTTGAAAAAAAATTTCCAATTTGAAGAAGAACATTTCATGACTCTTGAAGAACTTGAGCCCATTAATGATATTTATAAATTGTTTATAGAAAACTAGATCATTGCTTTCATTATTATTATTTCTTGCGTTTTGTGTGTTGTTTGTTATCTTTATAATATTGTTATAAAAAAACAAGAAAAAACAAAAACATAACAAAACCAAAACATTTTATTTTAAATACTATAGTAGGTATATAATTAAAATATATACCTCTTAAGCTTGTTGCATATATATATATATATATATATATATTTTTTATATATATATTTGCTGAAATCTAAGTTTAAGCACAATGACTAGACTTAGGAATGGTAAACAAACTGAAGAAGAAGAAGAAGAAGATTGGTTAGGAAAGAAAACAAAAAAATCAAATGCCCTTCCTGAGGATCCAATTCCAGAAGGAGAAACTCTAGAACAACCAGAAGATGAGCTGGCTGAAGAAAATGAACAACAAGAAAATGTTAGAGAGGAAGGATCCTCATCCCCTAGAATGGCTCCAGACGGAACTGTTACTTTTGATAACATAGATCATTTCTGGAAATTCTTCAATAATAATATTGGTGCTCTTAATATGGCAGTTCGTCTTGATAGGGGACAAATTAGTGAAACTCAAGCAATCCTAGAAGAAGGATTTAACATGCACACTAATCCCTTGTCCTTCGTTGATCAAGAAAGTGATAAAGTTGGACCATCCAATATGGATATGGCCACTATAATTCAGAACATGCAAAAACAACAGGTTACCCAACCTCCTAAGGAACCCGTTATTGAGCCTAAAATCATTCCCACACAAAAGAGACCTTCATTCACTGCTTTATTTCGCCAAACTATTGATCAATATGCTTCAAATCGACAAAAACCTAAAATGAAGCCAAACACCAATTTTCAACAATCTGGGATACAACATAATACAACTTCAAAACTTCTTCATAACACCCTTCCTACC
The DNA here is from genome assembly GCA_028583015.1 of Wollemia nobilis. Classification (NCBI taxonomy): domain Eukaryota; kingdom Viridiplantae; phylum Streptophyta; class Pinopsida; order Araucariales; family Araucariaceae; genus Wollemia; species Wollemia nobilis. The sequence goes on along the minus strand of JAQPPZ010016829.1, from coordinate 896,621 downwards.
AACAATTTACACAATAGCAATATAGCATCTAATCTTCATGTCCCTCCATCATATGCTCACCAATCCCATATTAATACCCTACCGAACCAATATGGTGGGCAAACCAGTAATCTGGAAGCCATGGTGAAACAGTTAGCTTCCCGCATGGACCGGATGGATCCCTACCGTCCCTCGTACAATTATCGAGAGATGTGTAGTCAGCCTTTGGATCCCATAGTTGTAGCACAACCATATCCTAAACACTTTCCCATGCCGGTCCTGCCTATATATAAAGGAACCGAAGATCCCATAGAGCATCTTCGCATGTTTAGGATAGCATGTCATGATATATCACATGATGACTTGTTATTACTAAAAATGTTCCCAAAAAGTTTAGGAGGAATGGCATTAGAGTGGTACTATCAATTGCCCACTCATTCTTTGAGAAATTTTGAAGAGACCGCTGAATCTTTTGTGCATCAATTTAGTGCCTATATCGAAAGGCATGTAACCATTAAAGATTTGTACAACTTAAAACAAGACAAAGATGAATGTTTTGCTGATTTCTTAGCTAGATGGAGGCAGTTGACAGGAAAACTGCACTTTGTGCTACCTTATAGGGAAATGTTGGACATTTTTATTAATAATTTGCAAGAACAAATATCTTATGAGTTATCAATCGCTACCTTAACCACCTTCGATCAGGCTATAGACTTAGCTCGAAGAGTAGAAGATGCTCTCATTAGGAGAGGCCAGCTTAGGAAGAAAGATGATGAGAAAACATCCAAAAATCAATATAAAAACAAACAAGTTGTAGGTGACGGAGTCACTGATAGCAGAAATGTTGCTAATATCAATACAACGAAGACAACAAAAAAATTTATATTGAAACCTCCTGATAAACCTCCTCGAGAGTTTACTAGATTGAATCAACCATTATCAACTATTCTACCCCAATTACTCGAAAGAGGTTTGATTCAATTACCTAATATCCGGGAACCTGATCCAACCATACCCGGATACAGAGCCGATTTACACTATGATTTCCATAGAGGGCCTGGACACTCTACCAACTCTTGTAAAAGGTTAAAACATAAAATACAAGATCTGATTGATAATAATGAGATGGAGGTGCAAGCCTTCCAACCTAAACAAAATGCTCCTAATAATGCTCAAAAGAACATTCCCCAAAATCAAAATCAAAATGCTAATCAATCATTAGATATATTTCAACATCCTTTACCAAAACATGGTAAAGAGGTGGCCAATCAAATTGAGCATCATAATGTCCCTCCTCCTACCCGATATGTAGGAACTATTAGCGGACATTTACCTAATCATGATTTACAAAAATTTGACACAACTTTATCCATGGTCACGACCAGGCCCCTACATAATATTCAAACACCGGATCTCAGTGATGTAGAATCGGATACTGAAAGTGAAATAGACATCACCTCAAATCAATCGAATAGTTCTGAAAATGAATCAGATCCTATTCAACCTATCACAGATTCTATGGTTTCGAAAGAACCATTTCCTAGAAGAGTTACTACTCGACCCTCTTCTAATCAGTTCCTTCCTAATGAACAAGCTATAAATGCTAGACCAAGACCTATTCATCATCCTCAAAATAACATTGTAGGTACCATCGGAGTCGTTACCAGACAACAAGCTCAAAATTCTCAACAAGATCAAACTCAAAACGATGGATCAACTCCATTTGTTTTGAAAAATCCCAATAAAGGGAATCATGCTCCTAATGTTCAATCTAAACCTCCTTATAATATTAATGAGCAATTATCCAATACTACAGCCAAAATTTCCCTTTTGGATTTGTTAAGATCTTCTCCTACCCATAGGGATGAATTAATGCTTACATTAAGCCAAATGATGGTACCACAAAACATTCAACCTGAAGCCATGGCCAATACTATAATAACTAGAGAAGTTGATTGTATTGACTTTCGAGATAAAGATATACCACAACATAGTTTACATAAGGATAACCCCTTATATATTACTGCCCTAATAGGAGATGTAGCAATCAAAAGGGTCTTGATTGATAATGGTTCATCTCTAAATATTTGCACTTTTGACTTCTACCAAAGATTTGGGTTTAGAAGTGATGAAATGAAGAAAACTGACATGATCATAAAAGCTTTCAATGACGAAACACAAGAAACGTGTGGAGTTATCACCATCCCATTGCAAGTTGGTCCGAGAACCTTAGATACGACCGTGTTTATTGTACATTGCCCCGCATCATACAATATACTCTTGGGTCATCCTTGGATCAATGCAATGCGGGCTGTCCCATCAACTTTACACCAATGTGTTAAATTCGAATTTAAAAATCAGTTGGTCACTATCCATGGTGATCCTAGACCCTTTGATATGTGTGCTTTGGCAGAACCTGTTGGAGTTCAATTTTGCCCTCGCTCTATCATCCACACATCCTAATTCTTATTTTTCATCTAAACCTGTGAAACACACACCCATAACTTCATCTATTTCTCCTCCATTAATTTCACCCTCATATATAGCTCAACAATCTTCTAAACAAACCACACTAGAACCTCAAAAAGATCTTAAATCCACAACCAATCCTTCATGTTCCATCCCTATAATTTCAAAACCTATAGACCCATTTATTAACACCTCCACATTATCTACATCTATCATACCTTCCACATCTAAAGATATAGGGAATGATCCTTCTACATCTTATGCTCTTTCCGATGAACTCTTACCCGATTTATCTAAAATTCTTATATCAGAAAAAACAAATGCTTCTATGCAAAATTCCATTATCTTAAGTAATTTGCCGCCATCTCCTCGTACTTTGGGCCTCCCACAACCTATGGGAAGTACTTACCAAGTCGGGAGTTGTGCCTTCATTTATAAGGGATATGACTGGGGAAGAATACCCAGGAACATCAAAACTCATCATGAGGGATATGCTCGATGTTATTTTACTAATGAGTATATTAAAGCTAAACCTATAATGCTTAAAATGGGATATAAAGGGAAAGGCTTGGGACCTCTCCAAGATGGTATGAAAGAACCCTTTGAGGTAGAACCATGGCCCGCCCGATGTGGTGTGGGCCTATTTCCTAGTAAGGGTCAACCCTTCCCTTTTGAAGATGATGATCAACTCATATGTTATCAAGATTATTTGGATGGGCGTGATGATTTGCCTCTAAAAAATCAGCCATTTACATGCAATATGCTATCCATAGCTTATCCTGAAATGATTGCTGAATCCGATGATGAGTTGGAAGGAGATATTTTCCATGATGTCTCCGTTGAAGAGGTGTTACACAATGGTTTTTATTTTGATGGTTCTATACCTACTATAGCCCAACTTGAGGCCACGACTCCTCAAGATGAATTATCCAAGTTAACCTTAAAATAATTACAAGAATTGGGCGTTTCACCCGCCCCACCTAATTTTGAAAGAGATCTACACATGGAAGTAGAAAACGTCATTAAAGTTAACATTGGAACCGAGGATAATCCCCACATAATCAATATTGGATCAGAATTAAGTCAAGAAAAACAAGAGCAATACATTGCATTCCTTAAAGAATATGAAGATGTCTTCGCTTGGACATATGAAGATATGCCGGGTTTAGACCCTTCTGTAGTCATGCATCACCTAGTAGTCCATCCGGATGCTAAACCTGTTAAACAAAAACTTAGAAAAATGCATCCCAAAGTGGCCTTGCTAGTCAAAGGGGAGTTAGAAAAACTCCTGAATGTTGTTTTTATACAAGCTATTGATTATGCTGAATGGATCTCGAATGTAGTTCCAGTCACCAAGAAAGAAGCTACCAAAGTTAGGGTTTGCACAGACTTTAGAGATATTAACGTTGCATGCCCTAAAGATGATTTTCCTCTTCCAAACATGGATCAAATCATTGATTTTACTGCTGGGAGTGGAATGATGTCCCTAATGGATGGATTTTTTGGTTATAATCAGATCAGGATAGCTCCTGAAGATCAGGCTAAAACAGCCTTTATTACCCCTTGGGGTACCTTTTGTTGGAAAGTGATGCCATTTGGCTTAAAGAACGCAGGTGCAACCTATCAACGAGCTATGACTTATATTTTTCACGACATGATGCATGATATCCTACATGATTACGTAGATGATATCATAGCTCGTTCCATCAAAGAAGATGATCATTTAAATGACTTAAGGACAGTGTTTGATCGGTTAAGGGAATATCTTATCCGACTAAATCTAGCTAAATGCATATTCAAAGTTAAGTCCGGTAAACTATTAGGGGTTATAGTTTCTTTACGTGGCATCGAAATCGACCCTCTCAAGATTGTGGCTATCACTGATATGCCCGCACCTACCAATATATCTGAGTTACGAAGTTTACAAGGTAAGCTTCAAGCTATCCGTCGCTTCATCGATAAGTTGGCGGACAAAACCGGTCCCTTTCTTAAGCTTCTTAAGAAGGATGTCCCTTTTAATTGGGACGACGAATGTAAGGAAGCTTTTGAACTTCTCAAACAATACCTCCTCAACCCACCTGTGCTTTCACCACCTAGACCTGATCGCCCATTTATCCCGTATATTTCAGCTTCGATTTTGCTTTAGGAGCTATGTTAGCTCAACTTGATGATGAGAAAAGAGAACGTGCTAATTATTATATTAGCCAAACTTTAATTAGTTATGAAACCCGCTACACAACATTAGAAAAACTATGTCTAGCAGTCGTATTTTCTATGCAAAAATTACGCCATTATATGCTCAGTCAAAAAACATATGTCATTGCTAAATATGATCCCTTGTGGTATCTCATGAGTCGACCTTATTTATCGGGTCGCACAACAAAGTGGGTTCTTGCTCTAAGCGAGTTTGAACTCACGTTTATAGGACAGAAGTCCGTTAAGGGTCAAATCATAGCAGATCAATTAGCTGCTGCACCCTTCAGAGTCTACCCATCCCCTCATCATTGAGTTTCCCGATGAATGCCTTCAATTAGAGGCGGACCATGTTGAACAATGGTCCTTATACTTTGATGGAGCCCGATGCATGAGTGGGGCTGGTGCAGGTATTATTTTAATATCTCCACAAAAACACATTATACCTTTGTCCTTTAAATTAACATTTGCTTGCACCAATAATACTGTTGAATATGAAGCTCTAATCCTTGGATTACGAGCTACCTTGGCGCTAAAAATTAAACATCTGCTAGTTTTTGGTGATTCTCAACTTGTTATAAACCAAATTAATGAAGTTTATCAGACTAGAGATGATAAATTGTGCCCATATAAAGCATATGTTTTACAATTAATATCTCTATTTGATCAAGTTACCTTGGAAGCTATTCCTCGAACTAGCAACCATGCGGTTGACGCTATGGCCATAGCTGCATCTCTTCTGCCCTTGGAGTTAGATGATGAATATGCCACCATCATTATTCATCGACTCCAGGAACCCTCTTCAAATAAGTCATGCTTAGAACCTTTGGATGTGTTTCTAATCAATGAAACTACTCCTGAAACTTGGTATACGGGTATATTTGATTTTCTTCACAATGGGACTTTCCCTGCCAGTTCTAATAGAAACTAGCATTGGTTATTACATAGATGATGCAGGAGCATCCAAAAGCACCTGATGTAGAGGCATTTGAAAAATTGCCTAAGGAAGAAAAACATCACAATTTTGTGATGTGTCACAAAATCGTGACAAAAAAAGGAGAAGAGGGTGAGGAGGAAAATCTATCATGATATTGCAACAGAAAAAGTGTCGTGATATCGTGATGCGGTGAGGAGAGAGAAGGTGCGAGCCAAGAATGTCATGAAATCGTGACAAGAAGCGGGTGAGGGGAGAAGACAGTTGGAGAGATGCGCGATTTCACGACGTGTCGCGAAATCGTGACTGTCGCAAAATTGCGACATAGGAGCACCAGCCAAGAGGAAGCAGTGGAAATGTCACAATTTCATGACATGTCACAAAATCGTGACAAATAAGGGCAGGTGAGAGGAGGTTGTTGGGAATTTCGCGATTTTTTGACATGTCACGAAATCGCGACGGTCGTGAAATCATGACTTGAAATCAGGAAAGGCAGCGATGGAGGTAAAGGCCGTGATATCATGACATGTCGCGATATCACGACCTGAAGGCAAAGAAGGCAACGATGAATACGTTTTGATATCGTGACATGTCGTGATATCATGACTTGAAGGCAAGAAGGGCCGAAATGAAGAGAAATGTCGTGATATCGCGACATGTCGCGATGTCGCAATATCGTGACCAAAAAGGAGAAGGAAGGGCAGGATAAAGGAGATGTCGTGAAATAGCGACATGTCATGATTTTGTGACTTACTATATTTTCAAGGGCCACGACAGAAGTGACAGAGGTTAGGCGGTGGTTGCAGAGCAGGGACGACACGTGGCACCAAGGTGGAGTAAAGACGAACGAGAACCAAGAAGCACAAGAAACAAAAAGGATGGGTGCGCAGAGTTTTTTGACAGAATTCGTGAAGACAAAGGCCGTGCGGAGTGGGGTATTAAATCGGGTTGGTGTCCTAATTTTTGCGTAGGAGGTTTTCAAAGGATCGGGGCCTCTATAAAAACCTAGTTCAATGTATTAGAAGGGTGGTGGATCAGAGATCAGAGGTAGAGGATAGGAGTGAGAAAACCAAGTCGTAGCTACTGGTTAATGTAAGCCTGTGGGCTGTGTTGTAGCTGGAAGTGTTTTTCCAAATTTTAATGAAGAAAAATTCGAGTTGAGAATGTGTCGAGTTTTGGTCCCCCCATCAGTGGTATTAGAGCTAGTGATTCTGAGTGCACAGTAGATTTGCCAAACATGAGGCAGTTGCGCCAGGATCTGTGGTAGGGTTCTGAGAGAGAGAGAGAGTTAAGATCCTAGAGCATGTTAGCAGATCGCCGATAGTGAGGCAGCTACACCAGGATCGGTCAAAGCTTTGTAAGAAAAGCAAGGAAAGATGCCTCCATGAAGAAGCTATGGCGGGGAGGAAGATATGGTGCCGAAGGAAGAGTTCTTGGCATTGCAATGGTAATTTAAAGCCTTGCAAGAGGAGTGGCTTAGCATAAGATTGTGGGAGCAAGAAGAGCGACGCAGAAGGCATGAAGAAAGATAGAAAAAGAAAGATGCTGGAGTGCATCAGAAGCTAAAGCTGAAGAAGGCTGCATGCAAAGAAGAGTGCAGCAGTGCCAGGATCTGCCTGGAAGAAGGTAGAAATCTAACTGGCCAAGAAGAGGAGTGCAAGCAGGCTGCAGAAGAAGTATGCAACAGTGGGAGAATCTATTTGGAGGAAGACAGAAGTTATGTGGACCAGGAGAAAGGGTTGGAGCAGGCTGCTGAGGCAGAGAAATGTCTGGAAGTGCTGCAGGAGGCAGTAACCAGACAGTGTAGAAGTGAAGATCACTTCTCCACCAACCCCAGGTGTCTGATGTAGGAGCATCTAGCAGCACCTGATGTAGAGGCATTTGAAAAATTGCTTAAGGAAGAAAAACATCGCGATTTCATGACGTGTCATGAAATCACGACAAAAAAAGAAGAAGAGGGCGAGGAGGAAAATCTGTCATGATATCACGATAGAAAAAGTGTCGTGATATCGCGACACAGTGAGGAGAGAGAAGGTGCAAGCCAGGAATGTCATGAAATGTCACAAAATCGTGACAAGAAGTGGGCGAGGGTAGAAGACAGTTGGAGAGAGGCACGATTTCGTGATGTATCATGAAATCATGACTGTCACGAAATCATGACATAGGAGCACCAACCAAGAGGAAGTAGTGGAAATGTCACGATTTCGCGACATGTCACAAAATCGTGACTATTGTGAAATTGTGACAAAGAAGGGCAGGCGAGAGGAGGCCATTAGGAAGGTCATGATTTCGTGACATGTCGTGAAATCGTGACGGTCACAAAATCATGACTTGAAATCAGGAAAGGCAGTGGTGGAGGTAAAGGCCATGATATTGCGACATGTCACGATATCGCAACCTGAAGGCAAAGAAGGCAGCGATGCAGAGAATATGTCGTGATATCGCAACATGTCGTGATATCGTAACTTGAAGGCAAGAAGGGACAAAATGAAGAGAAATGTCACGATATCGCGACATGTCACGATATCGTGACCAAAAAGGAGAAGGAAGGGCAAGATAAAGGAGATGTCACAAAATCGTGACATGTCACGATTTTGTGACTTACTGTATTTTCAAGGGCCACAACAGAAGTGGCAAAGGTCAGGTGACGGTTGTAGAGCAGGGATGACACATGGCACCAAGGTGCAGTAAAGATGAACGAGAACCAAGAAGCACAGGAAACAAAAAGGATGGGTGCACAGAGTTTTCTGACGGAATCGACGATGACAGAGGTCGTGCGAAGTGGGGTATTAAATCGGGTTGGTGTCCCAATTTTTGCGTAGGAGGTTTTCAGAGGATCGGGGCCTCTATAAAAACCCAGTTCAATGTATTAGAAGGGTGGTGGATCAAAGATCGGAGGCAGAGGATAGGAGTGAGAAAACTAAGCCGTAGCTGTTGGTTAATGTAATCCTGCGGGCTGTGTCGTAGTTGGAAGTGTTTTTCTAGATTTTAATGAAGAAAAATTCAAGTTGAGAATGTGTCGAGTTTTGGTCCCCCCATCAGTAGATGAGCAAGTCAATTTGTAATAATTGGCAATACTTTATATAGGAGATATTTTGAAGGTATCCTATTGAGATGTTTGAATTTAGAAGAATCCAGATCAGCTTTGAGTGAATCCCACGATGGATCTTGTGGAGGACACTTCAGTGGTAGTGTCATTGCTAAAAATCTCCTTAGGATAGGATACTTTTGGCCTACCATGGAGAATGATGCACATGATTATGTGCGCCATTACGACAAGTGCCAGAAACACGTTGACCTTGTCCATGCCCCTGCACAAGAACTACAGGCTATTTCATCTCCTTGGCCCTTTTCAAAATGGGGCTTAAACATTATTGGCAAAATTAATCTTGTGTCATCTGATGGACACAAATTCATCATAACCACCACTGAGTATTTTACGAAGTGGGTTGAAGCTATGCCTTTAGCTTCCTACACTGGAACACAAGTCTCTAAATTTATTTTTAATCAAATCATTTGTAGATTCAGAATTCCTACAAATCTCATCTCAAACAATGGAACTTGTTTCAAAAATAAATATGTTAAGAAATTATGCCAAAAATATAAGATTCAACATCGCTGGTCCACTCCCTATTATCCTCAGGGTAATGGCCAAGAAGAAGCTTCTAACAAAACCTTAATCAAAATTCTCAAAAAATTGGTCAATAAATCTGGTCGTGACTGGCACATTCAATTATATCCAGCTTTGTGGGCATATCGCACTAGCGTTCGTACTCCCACAGGCACTTCACCTTTTGTTTTGGTTTATGGAGCTGAAGCTATTTTTCCCTTTGAATTAGAAGTTCCTTCTTTGGCTCTACTACTTCAAGATACCGAAGTAGGAGATGAATATCGAGCTTGCAGACTCAGTCAGCTGGAACTCCTAGATGAAAAGTGCATCAATGCTTTGGAGCATCTTCGTGCCTACCAAAACAAGCTTAAAAGATCATATGCTAAGAAAGTTTGTCATCGATCCTTTGAGGTCGATGACCTTGTTTTAAAAGAAAATCAAAAAAATACTAATGCAACTAAAGACCTTAAAGGTAAATTTGAACCCAACTGGCTTGGACCATATATTATCACTGCTAAATTTGAATCGGGAGCATACAAATTATCTACCTTAGATGGTAAAGAACTTAAAGAACCCATGAACATTTTGCATCTTAAACGTTACTATGCATAAAAAATTGGTTATTTCATCATTGTATATATTTGTTTAAAATATTTCAAAAAACCACTATCTTGTATTTCTTTCAATTTATAAACTTAAAAATATAAAAACACCAAAAACATTCAAAATCATCAAAATATTCAAAACCATCTTTTATCTTTGTACCTCTCAATTTGTGAAGTATTGCAGTTATATTTTCAAATTATTTTGGATAAATTAGCATTTATTTGGAATCCCGCACTTTCACATTCACATGAATAAATATCTTGATTTATTTGGTATGATTACTAATCTCTCTTATATCAAAGTCCACAAAATTCAATTAAATAAAGTTTGAGCACAGAGAATTGATCTTGTTATTTACTTAAACCAAGCATATCCTTTCACAATAAAATGATTATATTTGTAATGTCCATGCTATGCTACATAGTAGAAGTGGTTTCTTGAGCGAAAAGTTTCCCCTGCTATCCTATCATGCACATGGTCTAGAATCTTTGAGAATTGACAAAAGGACAAGCTCACCCCTACCCAGAATAAAAATCCCTTGCTCTACATCTAATCCGAGCAAGTATCCCTAGAATAGGAAGAAAAGAAAAAGAAAAATCAAGCAAAATCATGAGAAAAAGAAGCATTATTTCAAAATCATTTTGTACTCCACAATATTTCAGCATTATCTCAAATATCAAAGCAAAAGATACAAAAAAAAAAAAGAGAAAAGAAAGAAAAAAGCAAAGAAAGCAAAACAAGCAAAAGCAAAAGCAATAAAATCCCTTTCCCTACCCATTGAAAAGAAAAGAAGGGTTGATGAGCTTGAATCCTTGGAATTCTCAATTATTCAAAAACTGTGAGGTAAGCCCCATAACAGGTGGTTTGTGCCCAACCCGCTTGGCCTTGGGTAACTCCTAGCGTGGTGATATGTCTGTCACATTAGCGACCTTCTTTTGTACAGACCTATGTCTGCTTATGGATTAGCTAGCTCTTGATAACCCGACTTACATAGTAGTCCGGTACGGTTATATGCATCTAAATCATGGTTAATGAACACTTATTTGGTTAATTCAAATCACTTGTATCAAATTATCTTGCTCAAAACTGGTAAATGCACAAAGCAATTGCACACACATTTGTATTTGAGAGATTTTGTGTATCATTATGATAAATCAAGATCGAAAATGAACTCACATACGCACATGGGATTCCTTATAAATCTAACTTTTGTCTTTAAGATACTTTGAAATATTTTTGCAAATTGTCTGGAATAATTTCATTTTCTTCTCTGAGAACAGTTGTTTAGTATAAAGACAACTACATGCATTACCAAAAAAAAAATCAAAATCATTTTTAAAAAACATGCAATAAAGTTACATTTATATATAACTTTTGACTTTCGTGACGATGGTATAGTTCCAAAACCAAAATTGGAATTTTATGCCTAGCACAAGTCCTCATCTTCATATTTTCTGTTTATTTTCAAAAATTAAAAATCAACCATGCAATAAAACTATTATTTTCTTCTTTGGATTTCGCGATGATGGTATAAGTTTATATCTATAATTCTATGCCTAGCGCAAACCATCGAACTAATTTTATTTCCCATTTATTTCAAATCATAAAAAACATATGACTTAAATCATTATGTTACACAATTATGCTTTAAAAGAACGCACATTGTTACTATTTCATGTCATTATGTTCAAATTCAATTTTGCAACCATGGTATAAATTCTAAGGAATTGTTCAAAATTTTATCACACTTAGGAATTTATGCCTAGCAAAAATCATTTTAAAATATTTCATGCATACTATTTTTATGAAAATCTGAAAACAAATCATCAAACCATCATTATCTCCATCATTACAACACAAAGTCTTAAGACAGTCTCTTAAGCACTCTTTTACTTTTAACAATATTTCTATACTAGGATTAGCTTGACGACCTAGCGAGCGGCGACTCCATGAAATGGTCTATAATAGCGACAATGTCCTTTGAAATTATTGTTAGAAGTCCCTTTTATTTTTATCAAATTATCCCACAAACAACCAATTTGTTTACATCAGATTATTTCATTTAAATTTTAAAAGCATGACATTCAAACCATAATATTTCCAAATGACATAATTACATGAATCATCAAATCAATCACACCAAAACATTAAAGCATCATACAAACACATAAGACAAGTCATATGATCAAAAATATCTCATCTATATATATATCAACAATATATACATCATCTCAAAACTGGATCGGTATGCCACAATCTGTACCTCGGCATACTCAATCCTCTATCAAAAATAATAAACACTATGTATCAATCTATGTAGTGCAGTCTATAGCAGCTAGCCTCGAGAACCCCTCGAGCTCTCAGCCTCATCTCCTCCCCCGCCCTGAGGTGGACGAGGTGGCCCCATCGCAGTACATGTGGTGCTATGAGTCCTGGACTCTGATCGTGATGATGTCCTCGATGACCTCATCATGACAGGCTCTACAATGGGGGCCGACAATGGTAACCTCTACTCCTCTGGCACCATATGGTAGTATAGCATCTGATAGAATGTGATCTGGGCAATAGCCCATGCTAGGTCCCGAGTGCTCGCCCCTCCGCTCTATGCTCTGAGGCGTGTGACCTCATCTCTGAGCTATGTGGCCTCCTCTCGGTGTCGTGCAGCCTCATCCTACAAGGACTGCACCTGAGCCTGGAGACGAACAGTCTCCACCCGGAGAGTAGCCATCTCACTACTCTCTCCTACCTCGACACCCTTGCCCTTATCGGGCGATGGTGGCCTCTCTCTCCATGGAGAAGGGGGTCTCTCCTCCCTCCTCTCCCATTGTCGTGGCCTCTACTGAGCCTATGGCCTCCTCTGCTCTCTCCCACCATGACCCTGTGCCGCCTCAATGGCCGCCTAGCGCCGCCTCCCCATCCGACGCACAACTACATGAATCGGACCCTAAGCCCTCGTCATCCGAGGAGGGTGGATGCCTACGTACCAAGCATCATAGCCGTCAGCAACCCCAATGTCGTCACCATCCACTGGCTGGATGGGGGCATCGTCCGCATCCTCACTCTAGAAGCACTGCATATCTGGAGCCCCGTTGACTGTAGTGTTATCCCGGATGGTCCGAGAAAACTCGTAGTCCCTGAGAGATGGGATCCCCTACTGTAGACCAAACTACCTCAAAACTTGGTCATAGCGATGGAGCTCCACCTCTCTCCTCTCCATCCTCAGCCAGCAGGTTCACCTAACATGAGCCAGCTCTTGTCCATCCTCGGCCCACCCTGGATGATCTCTCCAAGGCCTCCAGGTGATCTAGTCGGAGACAAGGTCATCAAGTAGTCTCCAGGACATTGGCAGATCTATCCGCCGCTGTGACCCTCTTCGGAGCCACCAGTAGAAAACTCGGGGCCTCTCCCCGTCAATCCCTATTAGTGGGAGCCCTACCGGCCTCCGCACCATGATGTGCTCCTAGCACCAAACCTACAGCAGTGATGTCAAAACCAGACATCGACCTCCCTTGTATACGACCCCATACAAGATCCTATACAATCGACATAGTACAAAGCTCCCCCAAGAAAACCTGTACCCATGGTCTCTCATGTCGTAGACCACATCTATCAGTAGCCATGGTAGTCTACATCCACTCTGATGGCATAGCAGCAGACCACCTACCACCCCAGCCAAAACCTGTGTCAGTCTAGATGCCCCAGGCATCTGGCATAGCGACTCGATGTTCACTCCACCCTTCTCTAGGGTGAAGCTCGGATCTTCGCATAGTCACATCATCACGTGGCCCTGATTGGCCATGGGAGTTATTAGCCGTCCTTGTATGGGGATCCTCAAAATCCTCCATACATCCTCCAATGTGGGAGTCATCTCCCCTATCGGTAACCGAAAACAAGAAGAACCCGGATACCACCTCTCTGCTAGGGTTGTCAATAGCCCCATATCTGTAGAAACCTGTGGCATATCTGCCACATGTTGCAAGCCGACTTGAGCCAACTGATCTCGCTCTGCCTGAGATAGAGCGGCCAAGTCATCCTTTAGCCCACCGTATTTCCATTCTCGGCTCTTTAATAATCCTCTCTGCAACATAAACAACAAAACAATAAAAATCATTAATAAAACAGTGATTAAAAATGCAAGTAAAATAAGTTCACTTTCATACAAATGATGATATCGTCCACTATTGGACGATATCGTCCAAAATTTGAGCAAATTCGTCTCCGATTTTGCAAGAGGGAATCGTCCCTTATTGGACGAAATCGTCCCCATATCGTCGATTTCGCCCTTGGATGAAATCGGCGATATCGAGATGATTTCGACGAAATTGAGACGATTTCGTCCCAACGACGTCGACGGCCCAAAAATGGCCGCGATGCTCAACAATCATTCAAAATTAATCTAAAAAGCATGAAATTCAAAATTAAAGCATTCTAAATTAAGTTTGGACCCTTACCCGTAGCCCGCATCGGACCTCTGTCGATCTGTGCGCTGTCTCGACCATCTTGTCTACAGAGCTCTAGAAACCAGGAAAATGAACAGTAATAATGAATTAGGGTTTTACCCTATTTTTCTTAATTTTATTCAAAAACACTTAACAACATTTTAATATTTTGCTTTTCCGCGTTTTTACCTCAAACGTTCGATTTGGGTAAAAACACGGAGGGGGCACCATAGTAAGCTGTCGTACGATTCGACCTAGAATCGTCGCCTAAAAATGGGAATAATTTTTGCTTTCTCGTAGATCGAGAAGAACTCATCTTTAACGCATTTTCTTTGAAAAATTCGCTAAAGAGGGGGCAAAATGTAGCACCCTAAAATTGGCACAGTAAACCTTAGCAAATAATTAAAATTACCTTAGTAATAATTCAAAATTCAAATTTTAACTCCGAACCACCCGTTAACCGCCTGTTAAACCGCTTTCCTCATTTTCCATGCCATTTTTAGGATTTGTTGTGACCGTTGGATGATATCATCGCCGATCAGATGATATCGCCTCAGATCGGATGAATTCGTCTGGAGCAGAACGTCCAGACGATTTCGTCCCAAAACTAATTTTTCATAATTAGCTTATGTTTCAACGACGTCTCTAACCTGGGCAAAAGCGTGTCTGCACGGTTAGAGACTTCCCCCATTGGAGATCTCCCAAATTGGGATGATCTCCAACCTCCCAACCTCCTTCCTATGCCTATTTAATCTTAGGCCCTCCCCTTGACATTCCCCTGGCTGAATTTTCTTGTAACACGAGTTCTATTTGCATTAGACCATCTTAAATCACCATTTGCCTTCGTATTTTTCCAAGTTTGTTTGCAGGAACTTCATTGTTTTTCAGTCGAAGCAAGCTCAGATCGTCGTAGATGATCCTGTACGATCTCGGATGATCACGCCCCAATTCGAGATGATTTCGTACTCTACAGATGATTTCGACTGCAGTCAACATTGGGGGCAATTAGTGCCCAGAGTTTGCACTTTTCTCTTCTCGTCTGCTATTTCATTCTACATTTAGATCAGTTTATTGTTATTTTTTGCTATTCTGCATTTTGGAGTTCACCCATATAGCTTAAGTGCATGATAAGATCATAATTTGTCATTAGAATACTATAATTTACTTGAATTTCTATTCGTAATTATCATTTTAGTATCTATATTGTCATTTTACACCGTTTTCCTCTGTTAGTATTGTTGCATTTTCTGTGTTCTATGTCTATTTCTCTGATTGCAGGTCTGATGAATTTTTCTGATGAATTCGTCAGATCTCAGACGATCCTGTCTGATTTCAGACGATCCTGTCAGATCAGAGGCGATCTTGACTGCTTCAAAAATCAGAACCTCCATCAGACATCCGAAATCAGGTATGACTTTTCTCATCTAGCTTATTCTCTATGTTTTCTATTCAAATCTATTTTTTGTATTCATTTAAATCTGCATTTCATATAGAATAGTTTAGATTCATTTGGCCAAACCTAGGATTTGAATGATTAAAGATAAAATTGAACACATCAAACACATTCCCAACCTAGGCATGGAGACTGCCACTAAACATTTCCTGGTGAACCCCACCATCCATCGAAAAATCACCTTAATACCCCTCCCCCGAGAGGTGGGACCTTCAAAGGGCCTCTCAGTCCGAGGTATTGTCCCATCCTTCTCACATCCCCCTTCCGGGCGCGGATCCTTTAGCCTGAAGGTAAGGGTGCAAAAAATTTGGAACGATATAGGTAGCATCTCAGGTGTTCTCCACCAAATCATCTACCATTAATCTATGCAAGTGCCAAATCTTTGCACTTGGATCTAGAACACCAAGTCATTGTGGCATTATAGGAGGTGGTGCAATCTGGTTCTGAACATCATCGCATTTAGCATTAACCTAGGCAAGCTATCTCTGAAGCTCTACAATAGTGGCATCCCACTACAAAACCTGAATCTAGGAGGTCTGAAGCTTAGCATTGACCTGATGCAACTAAGCCCAGAGAGGAGAATATTGCTCCTTAGGATATAACTCCTCATCCTCCCTAGGGGCAACCTGCTCCTCTACAACTTGCTCTACTACTACCTGCTCCTGCTACCCTACCTAACCCCACTCATCTACCCAAGCCCATACTCGATGCCCATCAGGATCCTCTACCTTAGCCTCCTCTAAAGACCACCCCAGGTGGCCATCTTCATGCCATAGTTGCATACCCCACTAGAGGGTGTACACCTCTGTCAATCCAGCATCAAACACACCAAGATCAACTATGGGAGGGTCATCCTCCTCAAGCACTATGGTAACTTGGGGTGGTAGTAGGTTCTTCTCAATGGCAATTCGGTGATAGACAACCAACTTGAGCGGAACATCTTGTTGGATCCCATACTAGTGGAGCACCCTAGAATAATAAAATAACTCCATGATGCTGACCTTGCGGACAATCACCCATTGATCGTGGTAAGTCCTCGTTGTAAAACTGCTAGGATCATCCCAAGCAGTAACTCATGATATGGTCTCCATATGATATCAACAACTTGTAAACCTATTAGAGATGCCCTGTAGTGGGCAATATCCCCTACATGATGATGGATCTTATGCTCCTCGAGCACCCTAGACCACCTAGTGCTGTAATACTACACATCCCTGTCCAAATCAATAATCACCACTAGAAGTCCTTCGAGGTAGTCAATCTTGATGTGCTCCCATACCAAGACCTGAAGGAGTAGGCTACATGCAATACTAGCCCATATGCAACACTGAATATGGTATAGCTCATCATATCACTGTTCCAGCAATGCACTCCTCCAGACATAAATAATGGGTTGCTCACTGTCCATCAGGTCTTGTACCATTGCTAAGAGGTTCCATGGGAACCTCAATCTAGAGTAGTCAGGTATAAGGCTATTGTAGATAACCATCAGCAACACAATGTGCAGTAGGGAAAATACATTTGCCTCATACCAACGAGAAATGGAAATCCCTCCTAAGTGAGTATCCTTGGAGGTAGCAGTAGCATGCTACCCAAAGACCATTGAAAATACAAAACCCCATGTAGTATTAGGGGAAGAAACAATGGGTACTCCATCGAAAGGCACCCTGAGAATCCTGTAGACGTCCTCCGATGTGATCATCATCTCGTCAGTAGGAATATGGAAGGTGTTGGTCCTAGGATCCCACTAGTGGGCCAGGGCCATCAAGTAGAGGTCTGATATAACATGATCATGGGTAGGCTAGTGATGAACTAGAGCACATGAGCCTTGAGCCAGACCCACTCCATGTTAGGCATCTCGTACAAGATATCATAAAGCAGAGTTGGATCTCAATCCTAAGAAAAACAAATCTAAAAGTGCAAAATAAAGCTTAAATCAACAAACTACAACTATATCAATGCAATAAAATGGGTCGAACAGTGCAAATATGATCAAAATACACTAAGACTACATGAGAAATAAATAAATGCACCTAATCATGCAAATATTTTCATAAAGCAACTCAAAAATTTCAAACAAAAAAACTCAATTAACTAGCCTAAAAAAATTAAATAAAGGCTAAAGTGTCTTGGTTACTCGCACCAGGAGCGACCATGATCCAACCGCTGAAGCTGGCAATGGCCTGATCTCAACGGTCAAAAATTCAACCATTAGGGTTTTAAACTGGCCATTGACAGTAGTAGTGGCCAACCACAATACAAGCTAGCTGCTCTGGGCGACAACGACCAACGGATGACATGCCAACGACATTCCTCCTGGGCCCAAAAGCAACAATTTTTTTTGCAAAAATACAAAATTGAAGGGAACCCACTTTCCTGAAACACAAATGAAACCTAAATACAGGTGAATTTCATTACTGACATGGTTAGTGAGGTTCATTTACCAAGAAAATTAATGAGGTTCATTTTACCAAGAATAATAAAGTATGTTAAGGTTTGAAAGGTACTCGTTAAGCTTTAGCTCCTCTGCTTGTCGAAGCCTCACCCTACTCAGCCATGTTGTACAATTGGCAATGTTCTAGTCATAGTAGTCTCATCCACCTCAGAGCTCCAAAAGCAAATTGACAACTAGCAAAAATGACAGCATAAAACCCTAATTTTCTTTTATTTTTCCAAATCTCACCTTGGCCGCTTCCAGTGTCAGTGACCTAAAATATTTATCCGCTAGACCTAATAATAGCCACACATGGTAATTGGGAGTCGCTATTCCTAATAACGGCCAAAAAATGAAGAATATTTATACCAAATTGTCACTATAAAGCACTTCGAAATAGGCCATAAAAAACACTTATTAGTTCAGAGCATATAAAATATAAAGCAAATACCCAAAAATGTCTGAAAACATCATAAAAATTAAAACTAAAAATCAAACAATCAATAGAAAACCAAATGAGCCTTGTACTTAGTTATTTGTTCTATACACTTGGCGATTATGACTAGCACTCCATGCAACTCGACGAGGTGGGCAAATTGCCATAAGGCCACTTGGGGTAAAAAAATTAAGGTAGAATTTAGATGTCTCCCTTCAAACCTGAATAAGGCCATAACAACCAGACCACCCCATGAGAGTGAGGATGCATCTCAATTTCCCTATAAGCAAAATAGTGAGTCAACATAAGATAAATCAGAAGTGCTATCACTTTGATTCCCTAAGAAGTCCATTATGACTGGATCACCCCATGGGATAAAGGTGTGAAATTACCAAATAGAGTTGAAGTCACACATGGATGAGAACTACTCTATAGCAACATAACAACCCTCTAAAGAGGTCCAAATATTTCATTTTGTCAAGTGACTCGACGCTTGAGGGGATAGTTAAAATTTTCAAAAATCATAATCAAAGTCAGCAAAAGATCATCTCGATCATGTCAGAGTTGCGTTCATCTTATGAATCATTTCAAACAACTATCATAAGCTTACTCTTTACTTGGGCAAAAAGCAAATATGATAGTTAATTTTGTAGCTCCCCTCCCTTTGGATCTATAGTAATACTGAATCTACCCGATTGCTTGATGAGCGAGTGCAAACTCATATACATTTAAGCCTTCCATTTTTTTGGAAGTAATTATTCTCGAATTCACACCCTCCTGCATGACTGGGGAATCCTATGTTGATCAGATCAATGATCATCATCCAACCTACAATATGGTCCTAGGCAGTCTACTTTTTTGCTCTGCGTTATGTTTTGCTCACATTGCATTCCTAAAAAGGGTATTTGTAGACACCTAAAAAATGTCATGTTTAGGAGACTACCCATATAGGAACATCCACAAAACCTTATGAACCCTCTTGGATATCTCCAAGAGCAAGCAGTGGTCCTAGCCACTTAAACAGGGTAGTTCTGCCCCATCTAGGCTTAGCCGCTCTTAAGAAGAGCGAACAGAACACCTGGCCACTGAAGACTACAATGGCTACACCTAGCCACTGAAGATTTTAAACATGTTTTATATTGCATTAAATCCTAATTTAAGCATGAAATAGAAGATTAAAACCTATCTCTAAACGTGGATCTTAAATGATGAAAGGATTCCTTTTATGTTGCTTCAAACATGAAAAGAGAATAATCTTGGATAACTAACTTTGTAGCTATAGTAGCCTTTGATTTGCCTTATAAATAATCCTATTTAATGAAATTGATTTCCATAAAGAGGATTTAATTTATTGCTTTAAAATAATGGCATTTTGATATAATAAATAAATTGGCCCTCTTTAATAAAATTAGTTTTCATAAAGAGATGTCAATTTATTACTTTAAAATAATGGCCTTTTGAAATGCCATATAAATCACTCCCCTTTAATGAAATTTCATTTTCATTCACAAGCAATAAATTAACTTTCCTTAAGTAATAAACCGAGGAGGATTGACGTAAAACATGCCAAATCCAAAGAATTAGGGTTTTCTTAGAGAAAATCCTAAAATATGAAATTATGCCCCATCAAGGTTGACCACAATTTTATCTATGCAAAATTGTGCCCTGTCAAGAGTGAGCGTGATTTCGCATAGAGGGGAAAAAAGATAAAAGATGGGGTGAGAAGCCTAAACCTTGCCCTAGGCACATCTAAGGTGTCTCCAAAAGGGATCAAGGAATATTTCCCACTAAAGTGGGTCAATTTTCTGTGTCTACATTTTTCCCCCTCTTTGACGTATTTATGGCCTAATAAATATGTCAAATAAAATATGTAAAAAATAACAAACAAAATATGACAATCAAAAATGGGGTGGTTGGTTTAGAAGAAAAGGGTGGTGCAAAAATGGTGTTATACAAAATACTTTCTTATTTTGCATGCAAATCAAGGTATTAGGGACATTAATACCTCTAAGACTAGGGTGCCCTCTCAAGTTTTATGAGGGATAAATTCCTCAAAAAATAAAAAAGGTAGACACAAAAGAATAATAAAAGAGGTAAAAATATGCAAAAAAAAGGAAGCAAGTAAAAAAATAGGGATAAATGTGAAAAAGGGGTAAACCCTAATTCATTTTTACTGCATGAAATAGGAGAAAGGAGCTTTAGATAAAAACTAGAGATGGCACTCCTGGTGCACCGTTAGGTGATCACGAGGGGTGAGGCCTATACAGAGGTGGAGCGGGAAGAGGTAGGATCAAAAACCATCTTAGAATTTTCAAAATTTTCCATGATTTTGGGTGGTTTTCCACCAAAATCAACATTTTTGCCATGTATGACCTGGGCACAATTTTATGGCTTGAGCATGATTTTACCCTAGGTAGTAGTAGTGAAATCACACTTGGTGATAAGGACCAGGTGTGATTTCATGAAATCACACCTCATGAAATATGGGGTGCAACTTCACCTAAGTGAAATTACGATATTGGAAAACCAAGCACGATTTCACTAAAGGGAAAGAAGAAAGCAAAAAAAAAGAAGAAAAGAAATAAGAAAAGAAAAAAAGAAAGAAGGGAGAGGGACAGGAAGCAAGTAAACTACATCATGAAAATGATATTTATAGAAAATTTAATTAATGATATTGATAGAAAATTTGTTATTTTTTTTATGGATGTAGCTGAGAGTACTCAAGAGCTACGAGAATTGAGAAGGATCCTTGGAGGTGGAGCTAGAGGAACTTGGGTAGGTAGAGAGAGATACTAAGGAAGTGGTGGGACTAGACCACTTGGTGAGGATTCCTTGAGTAGATGCACATAGGGCACTACTGACAGCTCTGGAGAAGAGATGGTACCTAGAGATGTCCACATTTTAGTTACCCATGGAAGAGATGATCATCACACTGGAGGATGTGTGGTGCATATTGTACATCCATATTAAAGGGATGGCCATTTATAGAGTGTGAGGGTAGACATTGACCTTGCAATGATTCTCAAGAGGCGAGACCCACCAGATGTGATAGATCACCATAGTCATGGATGACTTGGTGGGATGATATGGTATGGATCCATTGACAACTATTCTTTGCAATGTGGTGTTAGGATTATTGATGTGCCATACAAGTAGGTGACATCTATCATAGATGATAGTAGGTGTAGTAGTATACATGCAACACCAAAGAGTGTGGTTCACATGGGATCCATATATGTTGGCCTACTTATATAGGATGTTCTATAACATTGTGTATAAGTGGCATACATGTATAGTGTGCACAACTTTACTCTAGGTATGGACCTGGGAGCACATATTGGTGCAGATATTGGATGCACTTCCAGGACCATTGTTCAATTTGAAGTAGCTAGCAGCATACAAATGGTCTAGATCCCTAAAGCAGGTCATGAGGACCTACATTGGGAACTTGCCACTACCAAGGTGGGTAATAGATGAGTTGAGGGAGTCCAATATTATATGATGAGCCTGGAATCTATACTTAGGATGGGATGAGGATAGGATAGAGCTAGATAGGGTTATGAGGATCACATGGTTGACCACAAAGAGAGGGTAGTCATAGGTATTCTGATTTGACTAAGTCTTGAGGTAGTTTATGATCTTATAGGGAATACCATACCTAGAGAATTACTGGTACTAAATATTCTACCAAGACTCAATAGGTATCAGGAATGAGCTAGACTTGGCTAGGTGGATAGAGGAGGAATTGTATGATCCTCCTTACATGGATCCCAAGGTTGATAACACATGAGTGGACTTCAACTATAGGTGGTGGTACAAAGGATTTTTACCTTAGAGTATCTCCTTTCTAGTATTGATACATAGGCACTAGGTTATGGACCTAGACATACAATGAGCATCTTGAGAGGTAGATCACAGGGTCATATAGAAGGCACAATAATACTAGGTTACTCCAAGATAGAGATATGCACGAGTCTGGATTGAGCTGGTGATAGAGGACACCAGTGCTATAGGTACCATGTAGGTAGGGGCATCTATAGTTAACCCCATATAGGTTTGGGTACCACCATGTACAAGATCAAGAGAGGCCTCCATATCAGTGGTAGTTGGCCAAGGTCAGACCTCAAGACAAGGTGACATGAGGGGGAAGTTAGAGGAACTACAAGTACAAGTGGTGACTTTGCAGAGATAGGTGGACCCACTCTAGGAGGATAGGTCCAAGAGGATCAAGGTATTGTAGAGCTTTTTGATTACCATAGAGATAGAGAGGAATGAAGCTCAAGCAAAGGTTGATCATATTTGAGGGGAGGTGAGACATATAGACATAGAGAATTAGAGGGATTGGGTAGAGGGGATGGCTATCATTGGGAACAACTAGGCTAATGATGGGATCCACCTTCTATAGGTGGTGCTACAGAGGGTATGGGAGAGGTTAGAGATTTCCATTCAAATAATACCTTCTATGAGACCATGTACTACTAGAAGGTACCGAAGCGGTAGAGAGCAGTACTCCCTCCATCCCTATAGTCGACTAGCAAGTCATAATCTCGGTCACGGATAGTCTTAGCTAGGGTTATGCATAGTGGCAAATATTCATAAATTGGAAAAATATTAGGATTTCCCAAATTGAAAATTGGTGAATATGAGGACCCTCAATGTCGGCTCATTTGCTAAAATTTTTTAGGACTAGTGTTTTTTTAGGGTAAATTTGCCACAATATATATCTAAACATAGGCATATTGTACTCGTTGGAAATATATTTTTGAGCCTGATATAATGGTGGTGTTTTTATGAAGTTATAAGATGATTTAATAGGTCAAAATTTACCCCAAATATGACCTTACTTTTTAGAGCTTCAAATACCCCCAAATTTTGGTATGAAGATGATTGATTTGATTTGCTTAGGATTTGCCTTGATTTTGATTAGGATTCACCATTTTTTTACAAGTACATTTTAGGTCCAACCCCTTATGCATAATCCTAGTATTAGCTTTACCTTCCATGGGTATGCAACTACCTAAACTAGATCCTCCCCCAAGTGAAGTAGAGGAGATGAGCTCTCAAAGCTAGGGCTAGGGATTGGGGTGACATACCAATACTGATTGTGGTATACATCCCTAGGGATTGGTTGAGTGTACCAGGACTAGATTGTGGTACACCAACCAAACACTAATGTATCCGTATCTTTTTCATCGAGTAATACATAGTTGCTTCCTTATATTTTATGTGAATGTGTGTGCATGTGATATGATTTAATTAAGTGTTCTTTATTTTTTATATTTTATGCATGAAAACTACCTTAATTAAAAACTATATGAAATGCATGGATGAAATGGATGGAAGGAATAAAGAAGAAACATGAGACAAAATAAAACGAGAAAGAAAAAAAAGGAAAGAATAAGGAATGATAGAAGAAGAAGAAGATCCAAAGGTCAACCATATGAAATAGAGAAGGATAAGTGAAATATAGTATTTAAACTAGCGTAGGTTGCAATTAACCAATGTGATTAAAAATTATGAATCATACCAGAAATAGGAAGCTAAACATGCTATGGGTATAGTACTCACTGTAGAGGATGAAAAGTTAGAGTCTAACCTGCTATGGGTGGTTGCTCACTAATTGATTATTGTGGAATAATTACCTTCTAGGATGTATGTTGAGGACTACTAAAAATGGCCAAGGAGCTTATCCTATAATGGGGTGTTGATCCTATTGAGTCAAAAGGGAGTATAACCTGATAGAAGATCATATTTGATAAGATACACACTAGGATGTATAATTATCCCATGTGCGGTGCAATATAAGGAGAAAAATTATTAAGCAAGTGTTATCTCCAATAGGTTTTTTAAGGATGAAAACACATGGTGAGTGTGTACAAATGTGTAGAAGAAGATAATTTTGAAAAAGACAAAGGAAGGAATAAATATATATATTTTATTGTCAAAGAAAAAAGACAACAATGAAGAAAATTTTGGAAACAACAGATAAGTGACGAGGAAAAAACTATCATCCTTGACCCAAGAAATATGATAAATCAATATGTATAAGATCAAGAAAAAAATAGAACTAAAGACACAAAGAGAAATAAAAAACAATATTAAAGAGGAATCCCTAGGTTGGGATCTTGTTAGGCATAAAAACCCTAGTGAAAGTGCAATGCATGTGAGCCATGACCTAAATAGGTATCATCACATGCCATTGTCACAAGATTCCCAAAAATCTATATGATCAAGTAGTCATGAACAAGCAATTATGCAAAATATGACATTCAAATATGGAGGTTGGTTAAATGTCAGACAAGCAATGCAAAATATGATAAGCAACAATGCAGTATAACAAGTAAACAAATGCAATATAGAATGCAAATGCATAGATAAATGATGTTTAATTGATTTAATGTGATTATTATTATATTTATTTATGCATTTATTATTATTATATTTATTTTTATTTTAAATCAAACAAGAGAATAGTCGACACAAAATCTAAGTGTGTCGCCTTTCTTGGTATAATAAACAAGTGTACCATGAACTGTTTTATCAAAGGAATATCTAAAAAGCAAATCATATCGATAATTAAAATCACAAAGAAGCTCCTTTATAAATATTTCTTTGACAACGATGGCATGATATTCATTATATTTTCAAACAAGACCATTCTTTTTAACACAAAGATCATTATAAGACAACACAGTAGGATCTTCTTTTAAAACAAAAAACTTAATTTTGGAACATACAAAGCGAATCATATTATAAAACAATACCTTAGAATAATAAGGGGGACCATCATCCTCATCATCCACCCCTGACTTTTGATAATCCATATACTCAGCATAAGTCATAAGATGATCATCATTATCAAATTGTTAAGGTTGATATTTACTAGGTATAAAACCTATGTCACATCTCCTAGGCCAAATATCGACATCCAAAGGCTCTTGAATTCCCTTCTATTGTGGCTCCAAACCTTTACCTACATATCCCATACTCGATAGGATATTATTAGGAAGTGGGTAATCATTGGAAAGGTAACATTGATCCAAAGAATACTTAATGGGAGAGGGGTTGCTACCACGTATATTTTCTTCAATGGTAGTTCCTGTGAAGATAAAGGTACACATGCCAATGTGTACAATATCATATTTCTTATGGGGTAAACCCATGGTTCTTGGTGATGATGGTAGATTGGTGAGATCCATAAGAGGTTCTTGAAGAAACTAATTATCATGATCTTGAGATGATAAATTTAAGATATATGCCTCACTCATTTTTAAATTGTTTAGATATCTGAGATGAGGAACATGGATAAATCATTGAAAAAATAGAACACAAGTTAAACTCATATTGAGCTCACTCTAAATTTTAGAAAAACTCAAATGGTCGAGGGTCACCCAAAATGGTGATAACTTGATTCTTAAATTCAAACTTTAAGCATTGGTGAAGAGTAGAAGGGATGTCTTTCATTGCATGAATCCAAGGACGTCCAACAAGAATATTAAAAGATGCAAGATAGTTTTCCACATAAAAAAGTATCAAATATTTTAGGCCCAACCTTGAGGGAAAGAGATATGACACCATAGGCCTCTTTGGACTCATTGTTGAAAGCTTTTATAATTATATCAGATTTTTTTAAATATTCCTCTTTTAATCCAATTTTTTGAAAGAATTGATATGTACAAAAATTGAGGTAAGAACCATTATCAATAAAGATTCACTTAATAAAGGCATCCCCAATAAGTGTAGTGATGTAAAGTGAAGAATCTTCATGTAAGTTTGAGGAAGGTTTATCATCATCTAATAATGAGAGGTGATGTATCCCAAATGAACCTACGACATCAACTATAGTATTAGGATAAATATATGAGGTAACTGATTTTTGCTTTGGTAATTCCATCAAATCATATCTATGGTTGGGAGAAGTTTGTAAAATCTCTAAAACTGATATATTTTTTGAAGTATTAGCTAACTTCTTTTGGGGATCAAATGAAACCTTGGATTGTGGTTTCAATACTAAATGTGGAGTCCCTGTGTCTGCAACTTTTCTTTGATTATTCTTCAAAATCGAACAGGGCTGTAATACAGGATTTTGTCCTTACTGATGTTGAGTCTAAGGTTACCTTCTTGTAGTTATCCCAACCATGCCAACCATATTACCATAAGTAGGAGGCTCATTCTGATGAGCCACCTAATTTTCTACTTATTGATTATGTTTTGGCAATGGATCTTTGAATATTTCCATTTCTTGATTGGTAGTTGAAGTTTACTGAATAGGAACTTGATTATTTACTGATTGAGAGTTTCCTAAATCAATACGTCCTGCATAAATCAAATATTGAACCACATATTTTAAATATTTACAAGAATTGGTCCAATGTTCTTCCACTCTATGATATACATAATGTTGTCTTGCTTTATACCAATGAGATATAGTATCTGGTTGTATTATAGGAGGTAACCCAATTGCATTGTCTTCTAAAAGTTATTTTAAAAATACTTCCATAGACATGTTAAGTTTGTAAAATTTATTTGTGGAGGTTTCTAAAGCACTATATTTTATAAGTTATTAGTAAAATTTTTAACAAGCCTACTATCCATTCCACTATCACCTCCTGCATGTTTATTCTTATGTTGAGACTTAACAGGTTTCTCTTATTTGATTTTGAGTTAGTCTCTTCTGATAAGGGTTTGTTCCACCTTTATTGTTAAATCAATCACTTGATCAAAAGATGTGATAGTAGTATTTTCTAATTCATAAGATATCTGCTCTTGTAAATTACCAATAAATATCTCAAGCATATCTTTTGGAGGTAAAGTATATCTTAAAAATCCAACTAAACTTCTCCAAAAAGCCAAGAAATCTGAAAAAATTTCCTCTTTACTTTGTTTTAAATTATAAACATCTTTCATTGTTACTTCCTTTTCAATATATGCACCAAACTATTGAACACACAATTCTATTTTTTCTTCTAAATTATTCAAAGAATAATTAGGTAACCGATAATATACCATTCTAATGCCATGCCACAAAGACTCCTAGGGAATATTTTTAGTAACAACATATCATAATAAATGAGATCATGGGAAGCCATTCTAAATATTTTTAAATGCTCTATTGGATCTTATGTCCCTTTATATATAGGTAAAATAGGCATAGGAAAATGCTTAGGATAAGGTCTAGCAGCAATAACAGGATACGATGGTTGATTACAAATTTCTTTATAATTGTAAGTAAAACTTGAAGGCTAAATCATATCTAATTTTAAAACCAACTACTTTACCATATTTTTCATATTCTACACCTTTGGATTATTATTATGTATTGTTCCCAAATTCCCTAAAGAGGAATATATGTGTGCTGAGGAACCAATGCTTGACTCAAGTTGGATGCATGGATACTATTGTTATATGTGGTGCCTTGTGAAAATGGACAACTAAAATTGGGTGAAATAGAAGCAAAAGTGTTGACATTAGAAGATTGAGTATGAAATTGTCAACAATTTTGAGTGACACTACTAATTGGAGGGACTTGGAGATTCCTTCCAATGTTGGTGGTTGTATTAGTAGTATCAATCTTCTAGTTTCTTAAATTATGAGGATGCATTGATTTAGGCAAGGGTTTACTTTGGTAAAGCATAGGGGAGCTTATTGGAGGAGGAGGTGGAGGAGTTTCACCTCTTTCAAGACAAGCTTCTCACTCCATACTCTTAAATATCTTATCCCTATTAGCTTTCATAAAGCCCCAAATGTGTTAAAATGATGAAAAGACAAACCCACCATTAGGTCCTTCATAAGGATCAAAAATATTTTTTTTTTCCATGTTATCTTGTTCTTTGAGATCTATGTTAGGACTCTCTATCAATATGATCATGTTTTTAAGGAATATAATCAGATTCAATACGCTTTCACTGATTTCTAAGGAGAGCTACTATTAGAAGATGTGAAAGCATAGAAAATAATACTAACAAACACACAGGAAAATATTTTTAAAGATGTTATTAAGGATTTCTCAACCACACAAATAGAATTAGTGATCTTGCTTAAGATGTTAAAAATAAAGGAGGTGTTCACATTGGGTTCACCAAATATGTAGAGGGGGAAAACTGCCCTACCACGTACAATTCTCAAGGTTATATCTACAAAGAGAGAAAGCCTTGAGGTGAACCACGGAGGTATGTTGTTCTCTACACTCAGTGCTAAAAGGGGGAAGGGTTCACCAAGAATGAATTTAAGGACTCACTCCAAGTCCATGAGAATTTTAGGAATGTTTGATGTATTCATTTTAATATAATCACCTATGTTTGGCCTTTCTAGATCTATGCTATAAAATATAAAGGACAATATAGGAATACATAATGTGAAAGTACATGAGCTAACCCTAGAATGATTCTTTCTTTGAATGTTTTTCTAACCTTAGGGTTTTAAGATAGAAAACCTTTAACCAAGGGTTAAAAAGGATATGCATAAAAAAAATTAACCCTAAGTGCACACTATATGTTTTTTATCTTTCAAATACCTAGAAATAAATTAAATATATTTCTTTTAAATCATATCTAGAGTTTATAACAAAAATATAAATCACTCAACAAATAGCCCAAATATTTATTCTTATCTGATGATTTATTATTGCTTTTATCCTTTTGTCCATTGATATCAACAGTTCTTGTTCCTACAATATAACTAGGCAAACACTTGGAAAATATAATCATCATTAGGGAGCCTGCTTAGGCCACTGTACAGTATTGTTTGGAGGTGCAGTAGTCAAGCCCCCTAGGTCCTTTTAGCTGAAATTTGATAAATAGAAGAAAAAAATAACCTTTGGAAGAAATCAAGCATATCAAGATGTAGCAGAATAAAATGACAAGAACATAGAATAGGATATGACTCCATGCTCTATATGTAGCCTAGTGTATCACCCAAATTTTTTGCACCCTTAACTTTAGGCTAAAGGATCCATTCCCGGAAGGGGGATGCGAGAAGGATGGGACAATACCTCGGATGGAGAGGCCCTTTGAAGGTCATGCCTCTCGAGGGAGGGGTATAAGGGTGAATTTTTGACGGATGGTGGGGTTCACCAAGAAACTTTGAGTGGCAGTTTCCATGCCTAGTTTGAGAATGGATTTGATGTGTTCATTTTATGTTCAATCATTCAGATTCCTAGGTTGGCAAAAATGAATCTAAGCTATTCTATATAAAATTTTTGGTTTATATGAAGACAACAAACATAAATGAATCCTTGTTGAGTGGTGTTTTCACCCAATTGTGAAATCACACTCTCCGGTAGGATCTGAGTCCCAAAATACTTTGCTTGCAAAGAAATTATAATAAAATAATTTCCCCAAGGTTCCTGTTATGCTGGCTCTTTGTTTACCAATGATGCAGTTCAATTTAAATGCTGGGAATACCTTAGGGTTGCAAGTGGATGTTAACAAGGGGCACAATGGTTTACTTTAATTTGAATTTACAATGGACTCAAAGTGAATAAATCTAAGAATTAAATCTATTTCGATCTTGAGCTTTGATGGATTTTCAGTTATTTATTTGAATGAAAATAATTAAAATGCAAAAAATAAAATAAGGGATTGAAAATAAAAGAAATGCAAATGAAAATGAAACTAAACTACATCCAGAGTGCGACCATCCTGATTGACAAAACCGAAGATAATGAGGTTTTTGCATGCAACCTAACCTATTGAACCTGCAAATTTGCACAATCCAGATAACCTAGGTGCAGGTTTCTGGGGTTTTTACTATAATTTCAGATTTAGGAATTCGCATGGAGCAACCAAGAACACTTGCATTAAACTTCACCTAAAAGCCTAGAAATCTGAAATGGAAAGATAAAACATTAAATCATGCATGCAAAAATGAATCCTTTCTCATCAATGAGATGCCAACTCTATGTATTTCTGTATTAAAATGATATATCAATTACAATGATAGAATGTTCCAGGTTTAACAAATCCAGAACAAATGAAGGAAATTGCTCCAAGTGTAGGCCCAGAATGGCTTTCAGCCCTTGTATCTGCAACACTGCTAGCAGCAATTTCCAACCCTTTGTTCAATCTACACTTCTGATTTTATACTGTATGGTGCGGCTCTCAATTTCTCCCTACGTCACTTCGTTTCATCTCCTAGAATGCATCGTTTCGCATTCCCACCTTTTCATTACTTTCAATTCATGCTCGATGCTGAAACATTCAAAATTTTTTGTTACATGTAACGCTTCCACAACTCTGACACCTGGATGCCATGTGTTTCGTGCTTTCTGCACATTTTGTAACGGCCCCATGTAAATCATGATGTTTTTATGCATGCAGCTTGTTCCTCTGCCAGCACAGCGAAAATGAGACAGGTCGCGATATCGCGATGTTTTTCGACCAATAGCCTTCTTGCCTTCTTGCCCAACGAAAACACGACATGTCGAAAATCGTGACATGTCACAAAATCATGACATTTTTCTATTCTGTACACTCTCGGCCGCAACCTGTCACGAAATCGCTACGCCCCTTCATTTATTTCACTCTGGCAGCTTTTTGTTGCAAAATCGTGACACTTTTCTATTTCGTACCATTTGCCCACTTTTTGTCGCAAAATCGTGACACTTTTCACTTTCGGGATGCTTTTGCTGTATTTGGCCATGAAAACGCAACATGTCACGATATCACGATGTTTTTCTGCTTCATGCTCCTTTCGATGCTTTCTGTCATGATTTCGTGACATTTTTTCGTCTAGAACGTTTCCTCCAAAAGTTGCACGAAATCGCTATGCCTTTCACCACTTAGGCCTTTTAGTCCACTCATGTCATGTCACAATTTCATGACACCTTTAAACTTATGTGCTTTGTGCTTGTTCTTGTCATGATTTCACTACACTGTTGGGCCTTATCACCTTTGGCTCGGTTTTGTCGCGATATCGCGACCATTTTACATTTCATGCCTTCTACCCACTTGCAAGCCGTGAAAATCAAACACGTCACGATTTTGTGATGGTTCTGACCACCTGCTGCCACTGACTACATTGACCATGATTTTGTGACGTGTCACGATTTTGCTACGCTTTTTTGCTTCGTGCCCCGTTTGCCGTTTCCTGTCGCGATTTCATGACGTTTTTTCTGCTTTGCCCTATTTGACTGGTTTGACCCGTGATTTTGTGACATGTCATGATTTCGCTATGCCTTTCCATTTTGCCTTTCTCTCTCCTCTCTGGGCCGCGATGGAGCAACATGTCATGATTTTGCGACACTTTTCATTTTCGACGGTGACCACGCAACACGTCACGATTTTGCGACACCTTTTCATTTTCGACCGACGGAGCAACATGTCGTGATTTTGCTATGCTTTTCATTTTTTCTTTCTATCTCCTCTTTCGGCAGCGATGGCACGATATGTCATGATTTCGTGACACTTTTTTGTTTTCAGCAGCAATGGCGAGACATGTCGCGATTTCGTGACACTTTCTATCCTTGTGCAATTTTGCCCCTTTTTCTTGATTTTTAGCATCTGGGTCACTGAGATTCCTTTTGAAAGCATGCAAAAAAGGTGGGTCCCCAATTTTTGGGTGTGTTGTGGATCAGCCACAACAAATGATGACTCTGCTATCAAATGCTCTTGAGCATTTTAGTGAGAACCCAACCTGAAAGATATACAAACTCAAAAACATGTGTTAACACATAAGCAATATAAAAAAATGCCCAAAGATCAGAAGTACATGAATCATCAGAATCGTCAAGTATTAGCTCAGTGTGTGCAATGAATTTCATTCCCTATCGTTTGAAATTGATCAACATTCCATTGTCAGTTTTGCATGAATGCATATGTGAGATTGTGAATGATTTGTGTAACCTAATGAATATGCTAGGAGATTTTGCTTTTATAAAAGGCATAGTATTTCTTCTAGTATCATGTACAACATTCAAGATTGCCAAACCCTCTTAGGATCCACTAATTAATTACTTTATTATATCCCAAAGTTGGTTATGAGTCCCTACTATCTTGAACCCATGTGCAAGTGAATGTGAAATCAAAACTTTGGGGAATCAGACTCCCAACCTAACCTAGATGGGAGTTTAACCCTATCCTTACTATTCTGATTTAGAGTTCATTACCTCACTTTGAGCAAAATAATTTAACCAATTATGGAAGAAATGGTCATGCTAGTCTAACCCTTTGGACAATCAGCGGTCTTGTTTTTTAGACAAGACATGTTGCCATGCATGGGCATACTTAACCCCACAATCCAAAACTTATATTCATTTCTTTGGACCTTGGGGATGACTACCCATCCTTTGCAGAGGACAAGTAGTACGATCCTTCCAATCCAAAATAAATATGATATGGGAAAAATTAATTTTTTACTTCTTGGACCTTGGGGATGACTACCCATCCTTGCTAGGGACATGTAGTACGATCCTTCCAATCCAAGATTTGGAAAAAAAATGGAAAATATTAATTTATTGCTTAGACCTTGGGGATGACTACCCATCCTTTGCAGAGGACAAGTAGTACGATCCTTCCAATCCAAGACTTATTATGAAATGAGACATAAGAGCTTTGGGGAATCAGATTCTCAACCTAAGCAAGATGAGAATTTATGCCCTATCCTTACTACTCCATGTAGGTCAAATCAAAGCTTTGGGGAGTTGGATCCTCAACCTAAGTTCGATGAGGATTTAACCCTATCCTTATTACTCTTATTTTAGTCTTTAAGCTTTATGGAAGTGGTCAAAACCATTGTTTTAAGGATCATGTTGCATAATAGGATAGACATGAAAAACCTCTTTCGCCCAACCTTTTCTTCCAAGTTAGGTTTTAATCATTTTGCTCAAGATCCTTTTTAATGTCTATAAGATGTGCTTGGTTCTAGACATCTCAAGACTCAGTTTCCAACCTTAGGATTTTTTATATTTATGTTATAACACAACCCTAAGAGGATTTGACACACCTTAATGATTTGTACCTAAGATGCATATGCAACTAAGATGGAATGTATATGTAAAGTGAGATGTAACATGAATGCATTGTCTCTTGAATTGCGAATGAAATATTTGCCATACAAAACTGACTACTTCATGCATCACAAGTTTTAAACAATATAACTTAAAATGCTTGTGTTATTTGTGGAGCTTTTACAAGATAATTTCAATATTTCATATTCTCCTAGTCTTAAGCATAAGTTGACATCTCAATTTTATTCCTTTTTTTTTTTTTTTTTAATAAAAATAAACAAAACATGTCAATTGAAATCAAACCTACAACCTAAATCCTAACTAGACTAACAATCTTAAGCTATGAAAACAAAATATGAAAAAATCCACAAAAACCGAAAAGAATAACATCAAAATATCACAACCTAAGGGCTAAAATAATGCTTTAAAATCTGCCCATTAACCGGTAGCATAAAATATTTCCCTTCTAAAGTTTTTAGCCTGAAGGTATTTTTTTTGAGAATTTCTGAAATCTGATAGGGGCCTAACCAAAGACAATCAAACTTTTGATGATTCCCTTTTTCCTCATGTCTTTTGTCCCATAGTAATACCAAATCTGAAATTCGAAGGACTTAATTTTGGCCCTTCTGTCAAACCATCTCTTGATAACTTCCCGGTGTTTATTCATGTGATTCATGGCTTCTTCTCTCTTTTCATCAAGGTGCAAAAAATGACTTAACCTGGCTTCAACTTGATCATCTGTCCCCAAGTACTCTTGTATGCAATGCAAGGTCTGCAACTTCAAATTTGCAGGAAATATCGGGTCTTGCCCATAGACCAAATGATAGGGAGTATTCCCTATAGATTCTTTTACTCTGGTCCTATCTACCCAAAGGGTAAACTTCAATTGGCTGTTCCAATCCTGAGGGTTCTTTTCCAGCAATTTCTTAATGATGTTCAACAAATTTTTATTTGAAGATTCGGCCAAACCATTTCCTTGAGGGTAATAATTAGATGCAAACTTTAAGCTCACTTTGTTGTCATATACCCAATCTACAAATTGTGTGGAAATAAAAGCTTTACCATTGTCACTGACAATAGAATTGGGCATTCCAAATCTTGTTATAATATGGTCCTCAAGGAATTTTATTACAATGTCTGTGGTGGCATGTTTAGTAGGAATCGCTTTTGTCCACCTTGTACAATAGTCTGTAGCTGTCAATATGAATTTATGAGAATCAAAAGAATTTGGGTTAATAACCCCAATGAAATCTAGTCCCCATTGTGCAAATGGTCTCATTTCAACTACAGGTTGTAATGACATGGCTGCATTTCTTTCTCTATTGGCAGCCACTTGACAGATATGACAAGATCGTACATGGGCATGTGCATCTTTGAAAATTTTGGGCCAGTAGTATCCTGCTCTCAGGATTTGATGCGCTATAGCATTTGCCGCACCATGACCAGTTCCATGTTTCTCGTGAAATTCTTGCAACACCCTGGCGGCCTTCTTCTTTGTTCACGCACTTGGGTAGATCCCTTCATGATTCTTCCCGTAAAGAACACCAGACTTCATCAGATAATTGATAGACTTAAGCCTTAAAGCTCTTCTCTGGGTTGAATTCAGATTAGAAGGACACTTACCATTCAATAAAAATTGCACAATATCAACATACCAGTCATCCTTAGCAATGTATTCTATATTCAAGTATTGGCATGTTATTTGCGGATTATTTTCAGCGATCGCCTTCACCAGTCCCTGTCCTCGAACTAGTTTCATAGGTTGGATTTCGAGATTGAATTCTTGGATGGTGGAAATCCATTTCCCTCTTTTCTCACCTAGTTCATTTTGTAAAAACATGGTCTTAATAGTAGAGTTAGGCATGATGGCAATCTGCTGTGCACAATGTAATGTCTAAATTTTTTTACCGTTTTAAAAAGTGCATACATTTTATTATCAAGGATGGAATACCTTAATTGAGCATCTTTTAGAGGGACACTTAAAAACGCTATGGGGTTTTCAGCACTATCCTCACCTTTCTAGGTTAAGACACTCGCGAAAGAGTGTTTTGATGCGAAAGCATAAATATAGAAAGGCTTAGAATAGTCTGGACTTATGAGGACAGGGGCTCTGTAAATGGCATATTTGATGTTCTGAAAGGCCACCCTACTTTCCTCGTTCCACTTGACCTCTACATCTTTCTTGAGCATCTTGTTCAGAGGTTTGGCTATCTTAGCATAGCTCGAGATAAACTTCCTCACAAAATTAACCTGCCCAAAGAAAGATCTCAGTTCTTTGTTACTACCTAGGAGAGGTAAATTTTGGATAGCTTGTATCCTTTCTGGATCAATGGATATGCCCTCTTTTGAAATGATGTGACCAAGCAATTTTCCTTCTGTTACTCCGAAAATGCACTTTTTGGGATTTAAAGAAATTCCATGTTCTCTGCATCTTTGGAGCACTTTCTTCAAATCTTTGACATGACCTTCTCTCTTCTTTGAGAATACTGGAATATCATCCACATACACGATGATACATTTGCCTATAAGTCCCTTAAATGCATAGTCCATGGCGCGTTGAAATGTTGCACCAGCATTTAACAGTCCAAATGGCATTCTCTTATATGCAAATGTCCCCCACTTGGTGGTGAAGGTTGTTTTCATCTTGTCATTTGGATGTATAAGAATTTGGTTGTATCTAGAATACCCATCAAGAAAGGACATCATTTCAGATCCATTTACCGTTTGTAGAATTTCATCAATTGAAGGCAAGGGATAATTATCCTTTTGAGAGGCTTTATTAAGATTTCAAAAATCTATGCACAGCCTAATATCTCCACTCTTTTTTCTTACTGGAACGAGGTTAGCAACCCAGGTTGAGTGCCTAACATGAAATATGATCTTCGCTTCCAATAATCTTTTGACCTCCTTTTTGATCAAAGGCTCCAATAGCGGGTTAACAACTCACTGTCTTTGCCTAAAATGCTTGGAGTCTGGCTTCAGAGGAATGGTATGTGTGATGATGTCTTGGTTGTATGTTTTCAGCTCATTGTAATTCCAAGCAATGCAATCTATGTAATGCTTCAATGCCTGTATTATGTTGCTCCTTTCTTCATCTCGTACATGCCTTGGCAATGTACACCTCCTTTGGATTGTCTGCACTCCCTAGATTAATCGAATCACATGCATCTTTGGGGAGTGGGACCCTTTTTCCTTTTTGGGTCTTGTATCCCACGTCGAACATTTTCTCCAATGAAACCACGTCTTTAGGTATTTTTTTGGATTGACATGCGGTTTCACTCTCGTTTTCTGTTTCATCTTGCCACCTTTGCTCCTCATCAATCACCTAATTTTCAAAAATACCCGAGTTCATGACAAATTTGAAGATGTGTCTGTCATTTTCAAAAACCTGGAAATTCTTGACATTATCGGGTATTGATGGACAAGGAACCAATTCAATGGAGAACTTTTTACACCTTTTTATATCAACCGGGTTCAACATGCCCACGACGACTGCAAGAGAGTCTGCTATTTGATTTCCTTTTCTAGAAGTAAGGGCTATATTGAATGCGTCGAATTCCTCAATGAGTTCCATAACCCTAGTTCTATAAAGGCTTAGTCTCCTGTCATGGCATGTATACTGTCCTTTGATCTGCTTGACTACCAGCTCAGAATCTCCCAAAACCTTCAAGCATTTAACTTGCTTGCTCAATGCTAGACGTAAACCAAAGATCAATGCTTCGTATTCTGCCACATTGTTTGTGCAAGGAAATTATAGTATGTAAGCAGCCAATAATGGTTTACCTCCTAGACCAGTGAGCTCGAATCCAACTCCTGCTCCTTGTCTAGATTTTGATCCATCAAACCTGAGCAACCATGTGCAATCATTCTCCTTAGAAGAGCCACCATGATAAGATTCCTCTTTAGGCTCTTCAGTAGCTTCCTCAACATCAAGTGCATACACCCCCAGTTCTGGCTCAAAAAACTGAACTTCATTCGGCTTGTTAAATTCTGTTATGATTTCTTTAAGCCTCGGTTCATTTTCCACTCGATTTGATTTGCAATTCCTTTCCAGGGTAGCCACATATGTGAGCAGTCTGTTGAAAAATAGCCATTCAGATTTTTCATTCAATCCCTCGCAAGTAGCATTCCATATCTACTTGGGATATTAACAACCAGAATGTCGACAACCTACTGGACCCTAGGTTGAGAATTTAATTGAATTTTGACATCATATAGGGTCCCTACCACATTTACCTCTAATCGGTCCAATTGCAGGACCTTGCATTTGGATGAAATAGGTTGTAGACCTAGCATTTGACATATCTCCGAAGGCATGAGGTTGCTCGTGGCACCCGTGTCCACCAAACAGTTATGCAAATTCTTACCCGTAATTCTCAGAGTCAATAAGAATGGCGGGACATCCCGTCTCTCCTTTTGTAAAATCAGATGGGACTCAACTCCTTTTCCCTTACACATTTTATCAGGTGAGTTCAGAGCCTTTATCAACACCTCCTTTTGGCCAGGCAATCTAGCCACGTCCAAGAACGAAAGGCTAGATTTGGACTTCTTTAGATCCTCCACTATGTCATAGTTTGGTTTTTCAAATTTGACTGTCTTTTGCACATCATTAGACCTTTCTCTTCTGAGTTGAGGAGGAGGATTATTATCTGCCTTAGTATCCAGAGGAAGAATAGAGTTGTTTGGAGGTGTTGATGAGGTTTTAGGGGCTTTACATTTACTTCTCAAATGGTATCCATGATTCCCCTTTATAAAATCTCGAAATGCTTGCACCTCCTGTTCCAAAATTTCATCTTCTTCTTCCTCACTCTCACCTTCTTTATGATATATAGTTTCCATCACCATAATGTTATCATATTGATGTTGCGATGGACCCTCATTTGACACCAGTTCCAAATCATCAAATTGTGCCTGAAGACAATGAGTGTATCTAGCAATTTCAGGACAATTCCTCTCATTGTGTTCTTTTGTGTTGTGCAACCTACACCCCATTTCCCATGCCAAATCTGAAAGATTCAAAAGGGAATTGGATTGGCTAGGTCCTGCAGAAGTATCTAGTTGATTAGTAATGGGAGTGGGTACTCCTCCATTGTTTGGATTTGTGTTCCAATGCCTCCCTCTATTGTTAAAATTTTGATTTGAGTGAGGGGCATGGGATTCATACTTCTGCTTTTGAACCATGTCATTGCTCAGCTTATGAACTATTTTCTTGAGCTCTTCGACCTCTGAATAAATCTCCTTTGGTGGAATCACATTGTTGTTAACCCCCATTGGATTTGCATAATTGGTGGGGTCTTGATTCAACATTTGGGTCAGGTTTTGAGGAATTTGATTCCCGTATGGATTGACACTTTGAATCGGAGTTGGATTTGGGAAAGGAACTATAGCCTGAGAATTAACTTGGCTAGTTCCTTGCATAGTCGATTGACTATTCTGCAAAAATGCGGGAACAGGTGGAATGGATGTAATTGGTTGGATTGGAATGGGTGCATACGCAGGTGCTGGTGGATACGGTTGCTGATATGGGAAGGCATTCATGCTTGGCATTTGTGATGCCATGATATGATTTTCTAAGGGAGCTTGACAATATGGAGCATATTGTCCCATCATGGGCATCTAGGGAAATCCATAGCCCTATGGTGTCATTTGCTGCTCGATGGTCATGGCTTCATTATAGGCCAGAACTAGCGTGGTGACTTGAGGATTTCATCTTGCAAACATGGCTGTCATGGGGTCCAATGCCCATAAATGTATCTGCAAAGCCACTACGGGATCGATGGAAAAGTGTCGAACTGCTCTATTATAGAACTTTTGGAATTTTTGATTAAATTTTTTGATAGGTTCACCCTGGCCCCTTTTGCATGTAATGAATTGATTATAAATGGTTGTGGGATCCAAAGGTGACTTGAACTGATTAAAAAAGGTGTTCTCCATTTGCATCCATGAAGTGATTGAACCAGTTGGTAAGCATATATACCATTCATATGCTATTGGATCTAATCTCATGGGGAAAAGTCTGCAAGCCACATCCTCATGTTGGACTTGCAGCCTAATTAAAACATCCCTATAGGCTTGGATATGTTCTTTCACTGTTCTTAGGCCATCTGGTTTGTATTTAGGCAAAAATATTTCTATGTTCTTGGGGATTTCATGGATATCCCTAGCAATGTTCAAAGGAATATTGTTAGATCCATACCAAGGAGCTGCCGGAGGTTGAGCCATTTGACTCAAAATCGATGAGGACAAACCTAAAAGAGCAAAGAGAAATATTACTGACAATAGGCACACTAGTGGCAACTGATGTCACTAGTGTAGGTCCACTCGATGTTCCTGGAGAAAAAAGGTCTTTTGTGACTGGTAAGCTTACGACCTGCTTGGTTTTATTCTTGGGAGTACCAGTGAGCGTAAGGTCATGAAAAATGGTTTCCCCAATTTTTTGGGACCTAGTCGCAATACAATGCGGTGGGTCCAGCCTGCCTGATGTAACCCTCGGTTATTTCCTACAATAGAAACAAAAACAAATGTTGTAGTTAGCCGTTTGTGAGATTTAAGATACAATTTCAAAATTGAAACAAAAAGATATTACTTATGCATGAAAATCAAAATAAAGCAAACCAATCAGGCCCTCCTTCTAGCGCCAATCTGTTGAGTGGTGTTTTCACCCAATTGTGAAAGCACACTCTCCGGTAGGATCTGAGTCCCAAAATCCTTCGCTTGCAAAGAAATTATAACAAAATAATTTCTCCAAGGTTCTTGTTATGCTGGCTCTTTGTTTACCAATGATGCAGTTCAATTTAAATGCTGGGAATACCTTAGGGTTGCAAGTGGATGTTAACAAGGGGCACTATGGTTTACTTTAATTTGAATTTACAATGGACTCAAAGTGAATAAATCTAAGAATTGAATCTATTTCGATCTTGAGATTTGATGGATTTTCAGTTATTTATTTGAATGACAGTAATTACAATGCAGAAAATAAAATAAGGGATTGAAAATAAAAGAAATGCAAATGAAAATGAAACTAAACTACATCCAGAGTGCGACCATCCCGATTGACAAAATCGAAGATAATGAGGTTTCTGCATGCAACCTAACCTATTGAACCTACAAATTCACACAATCCAGATAAGCTAGGTGCGGGTTTCTAGGGTTTTTACTGTAATTTCAGATTTAGGCATTCACATGAAGCAACCAGGAACACTTGCATTAAACTTCACCTAAAAGCATAGAAATCTAAAATGGAAAGATAAAACATTAAATCATGCATGCAAAAATGACTCCTTCTTTCTCATAAATGAGATGCCAACTCTCTGTATTTTTGTATTAAAATGATATATCAATTATAGTGACAGAATGTTCCAGGTTTAACAAATCCAGAAAAAATGAAGGAAATTGCTCCAAGTGCAGGCCCAGAATGAAAAGCAGCCTGACATGTTGCATTTTCGCAGCCAAATACAGCAAAAGCAGCCTGAAAGTGAAAAGTATCACGATTTCACGACGAAAAGCAGGCAAATGGTACGAAATAGAAAAGTGTCATGATTTCATGACAGAAAGCTGCCAGAGTGAAAGAAATGAAGGGGCGTAGCAATTTCACGACAGGTTGCAGCCGAGAGTGTACGAAACAGAAAAACATTGTGATTTCATGACATGTCACGATTTCACAACATGTCACGTTTTCGCTGGGCAAGAAGGCAAGAAGGCTGTTGGCCGAAAAATGTCGCGATATCGTGACCTATCTCATTTTCAATGTGTTGACAGAGGAACAAGCTACATGCATAAAAACATCATGATTTACATGGGGCCATTACAAAATGTACAAAAAAAATTTAACGTTTCAGCATCGAGCATGAATTGAAAGTAATGAAAAGGCGGGAATGTGAAATGATGCATTCTAAGAGATGAAATGAAGTGACGTAGGGAGAAACTGAGAGCCGTGCCAGACAGTATAAAATCAGAAGCACATATTGAACAAAGGGTTGGAAATTGCTGCTAGCAGTGTTGTAGAGACAAGGGCTGCAAGCCATTCTGGGCCTGCACTTGGAGCAATTTCCTTCATTTTTTCTGGATTTGTTAAACCTGGAACATTCTGTGACATGATATTTTTCCACTTCATGCTCCTTTCGCTGCTTTCTGTCGTGATTTTGCGACATTTTTTCGTCTGGAACGTTTCCTCCAAAAGTTGCACGAAATCACTACGCCTTTCACCACTTAGGCATTTTAGTCCACTCGCGCTGCGAAAACGTGACGCGTTGCGATTTCGTGACACCTTTCAACTTATGCACTTTGTGCCTGTTCTTGTCGTGATTTCGCTACACTGTTGGGCCTTATCGCCTTTGGATCAGTTTTGTCGCGATATCATGACCATTTTACATTTCATGCCTTCTACCCGCTTGCAAGCTACGAAAATCAAACACATTGCGATTTCGCGATGGTTATGACCACCTGCTGTCGCTGACTGCGTTGACCACAATTTTGTGATGCATCACGATTTTGCTATGCCTTTCTGCTTTGTGCCCCGTTTGTCGCTTCCTATCGCAATTTTGTGACATTTTTTTTGCTTTGCCCTGTTTGACTGGTTTGACCTACGATTTTGTGACATGTCATGATTTCGCTATGCCTTTCCATTTTGCCTTTCTCTCTCCTCTCTGGGCCGCGATGGAGTAACATGTTGCGATTTCGTGACAATTTTCATTTTCGGCAGCAACCGTGCAACATGTCACGATTTCGCGACACCTTTTCATTTTCGGCCGCGACGGAGCAACATGTCGCGATTTCACTACACTTTTCATTTTGTCTTTCTCTCTCCTCTTTTGGCAGCGATGGTGCGACATGTCATGATTTCGTGACACTTTTTGTTTTCGACAGTGATGGCGCGACATGTCGCGATTTCGTGACACTTTCTATCCTTGTGCAATTTTGCCCCTTTTTCTTGATTTTTAGCATTTGGGTCACTGAGATTCCTTTTGAAAGCATGCAAAAAAGGTGGGTCCCCAATTTTGGGGTGTGTTGTGGATCAGCCACAACAATCCTAAATATAGAAAATATTTAAAATGGAGAAGAGTGCACCTGATTTCTGATGTCTGATGAAGATTCTGAAGCTTGTAGGAGTCCAGATCATCCCAGATATGACATGATTGTCTATAATTGTACATAATCATCCAGATCATAGGAGATCGTCTGAGATTAGCCAAGATCATCAGCGACCTAACGAATTCATCAAAAACCTGCAATCATGAAAACAAACACCAAAAACCAAAAATACAATTGCAAGAATGATACAAAATGATAGAAATAAGAATATAAATGCTTAAATGATAAATCTAGATATCAAATAAAATGGGATGCAATGTTTTAATAATTTATTTTGAATTTTATCATGCAAATATGCTAAATGAGGTGAACTCCAAGATGTAGAACAAAAGTGAATTAATCTAATGCACAATTAAATAAGAAAAAGAGATAGAAAATGCAAACTCAGGGCTCTAATTGCCCCCAATCTGAATTGTAGTCAAAATTGTCTGCAATCGTACGAGATTGTCTTCGATCTTGACAGGATCGTTTGAAATTATGGTTTAATCACCTGCGACTATCCGAGCTTCCTCTGGCTAAAATATAGTGATATCCTGCAATAAAACTTGAAAACACAAGTGCAAATGATGGGGGATAGGATGTTCTAACACAACAAAAACTAAAGTTGCAGGGAAATGATCAACTAGGGGGATAAACTGGGA
Source organism: Wollemia nobilis (assembly GCA_028583015.1). Lineage (NCBI taxonomy): Eukaryota > Viridiplantae > Streptophyta > Pinopsida > Araucariales > Araucariaceae > Wollemia > Wollemia nobilis. The sequence goes on along the minus strand of JAQPPZ010016829.1, from coordinate 853,393 downwards.
AAATCCCAAGTTTATATAGGATTAGTGGGAGGTTAGGAGGTTGGGGATCATCCCAATCTGGGAGATCTACAACGTAGGAATCTCCAACTGCGTAGACACGCTTCTGCCCGACTTGGAGAGGTTGTTGAAACGGAAGCTAATTATGAAAATTTGGTTTTGGGATGAAAACGTCTAGACGTTCTGTTCCAGATGAATTCGTCCAATTTGGGATGATATCATCAGATCGGCGACGATATCATCCAACGGTCAAAACAATTTCTAAAAATGGTGCAAAAAATGAGGTGAGCGGTTAACGGGCGGTTTTGAGGTTAAAATTCAATTTTTTAATTTTTTACTGATGGTTTAATTGGACCAATTTTAGGGTGCTTTAGTTTGCCCCCTCTTTAGCATATTTTTTAAATAAAATGCATTAAAGACGATTTCTTCACGCCTTATAAGGAAGAAAAAAATTATTCCATTTTTAGATGATGATTCTAGGTCGAATCGTACAACTATTTGCTATGGTGCCCCCTCCTATTTTTGAGCCAAATCGAAAATTTGATGTAAAAGCGCGAAAAAGAAAAAATTAAAAAAAAATTGTTTTTAAATAAAAATAAGAAAAATAGGGTAAAACCCTAATTCATTTTTACTGTTCACTTTCACTGTTTCAGAGCTCTGTAGTCGAAATGGTGGAAACGACACATAGATCGACAGAGGTCCGATGCGGGTTGTGGGTAAGGATCTAAACCTAGTGTACTATATTTTTAGCTTGATTTGTTTAATTTTTTACTTGAATTTTAATTGTTTTTGGGCATCACGACCGTTTTTAGGCCGTCTACGACATTGGGATGAAATCATCCCAATTTCGTCGAAATCGTCCCTATATCGCCAATCAAAGAAATAGGGGTGATCCCATCCAATAAGGGGCGATCCCCAAATTGAAGAATCGGAGATGATTTCATCCTATTAAGGATGATTTAACTAAATTTGGTACGATATCGTCCAATAATGGGCAATATCATTTTTTTATGAGATGAAATTGATTTTAATTGATTTTAATGATTATGTATTAATGATTTTTGTTGTTTTATTGTTTATTTTATAGAGGGGATTGCTAAAGAGTCGAGAGTGGAAATATGGAGGTCTCAAGGATGACTTAGCCATGATCGATCAAGCCGAGAAAAACAGACTAGCAGAGGTTGGACTGTAGCATGTGGCAGAGATGCCACAAATTCCTACAAACATGGGGCTACTAACAGCCCTAGCAGAGAGATGGTATCCGAAGTCATCTTGCTTTCAGCTACTAACAGGAGAGATGACTCCCACTCTAGAGGATGTATGGAGGATCTTGAGGATCCCCATACATGGGCGGTTCATGACTCCTTCGACCAATCAGGGCCATTCCATGATGAGATTGTGCAGTGACCCAAGCTTCACCCTAGAGAAGGGCAGAGTGAACATTGAGGCTTTGAGGCAGATGCCTAGGGCATCTCAATTGACTCGATTTTTGGTAGGTGTGGTGGGTGGCCTTCTTCTATTCCACCAGAGTGGATGCAGGTTACCATGGCTCCTCTTAGATGTGGTCTGCAACATGAGATACCATGAATATAGGTTTGCTTGGGGTAGCTTTGTATTATATCGCTTGTATAGGATCCTTTACGGGGTCGTATACAAGGGAGATCGATATTTGGTTCTGAAATCACTGCTACAGGTTTGGTGCTGGGAGCACATTGCGATGCGGAGGCCGGTAGGGCTTTCACTGATAGGAGTTGACCGAGAAAGACCCCAAGTTTTCTATTGGTGGCTCCAAAGAAGGTCACAATGGTGGATAGATTTGTCGATGTCCCGAAGGTTGCTAGATGACCTCACCCTAGATCAGATCACCTGGAGACCATGGAGAGAGCATCCAGGGTGGGTAGCGGATGGAAAGGAGTTGGCTCACATCAGGAGAGTCATCTGGTTGAGGACAGAGTAGGGAGAGGTAGAGCTCCACCACTATGATCAAGTTTTGAGGTAGTTTGGTCTACAACAGGGGATCCCTTCTCTTAGGGATTATGAGTACTCCCAAACTATGTGGGATAATACCACATTGAGTAGGGCTCTAGACATACAACAGTTTTGGATTCAGGATGCTAATTATGCCCCCATTCATCCAATGGATGGGGACGATGCAGGGGTAGTAGATGGGTATGATTCCTGGTATGCAAGCATCTACCCTCCTCGGATGACGAGGGCATAGGGTCCAATGCAGGCTGTAGTGCAATGTATGGAGAGGTGATGCCAAGCTGCCATCGGTGCAGTAAGGGGTCACGAAGGGAGGGATCAGTGACGGCCTCCTCAGGAGAGATGTTAGAGAGTACCACAGGCTTCGAAGAGATAGCAACAGCCAGAGAGGAGGGAGAGACTCCCTTCTTAGTAGATGGATAGGCCACCATCACCCAATAAGGGAAAGGGTGTAGAGGTGAGGGAGAGCAGCGAGATGGCAGCTCTCTGGGTAGAGAATGCCCACCTACAAGCTTAGGTGCAGACTCTTTAGGATGAGGCGACATGACTTAGGACTCGAAGCGAAGGGGTGACATTTTGGAGCTAGCGCTGGATGTTGCATAGACCACATTATACCAGGGGTTGTACTATCATGTGGTTCTAGAGGAGAAAAGGATACTATTGCTAGCCAGCATTATGAAGCCAATCAAGATGGGGTCATCGAGGACATCATCACGATCGGCGTCGAGGACCCGCGATACAGCATGGACTTCGATGGGACCACCTCCTCCACCTCAGGGTGGGAGAGGAGATGATGCTGAGAGCTCAAGGGCTTATCGATACTAACTACTTATTTGTACATAGACCATATATTTGTGAGAGGATTGAGTATGCCAGGGTATAGATTCTGGCATACCAATCCATTTTGATATGATGTATAGACTTCTTGATATATATATATATATATATATATATATATATATATATATATATATATATATATATATATATATATATATATATATATGTTCTTTTTGTGATATGACTTGTGCATATGTTTTATGATGTTTTAATATTTTAATGGTTGATTGATTATTCATGTAATTATGTCGTTGAAAATATTATAATTTTATGTCATACTATAAAATTTAAATGAAATAATCTGATGTAAAAAAATTGGTTGTTGTGGTATGATTTAATGAAAAATAAAGTGACTTCTAACAATAATTCCAAAGGATATTGTCGTTGTTACATGACCATTTCATGGAATCGTCGCTCGCTAGGTCATCAAGCTAATCTCGGTATGAGAGAAATATTGCTAAAAGTAAAAGGGTGCTTAAGAGACTTTCTTAAGACTTTGTGTTGTGATGATGAAAATTATGATGGTGATGATTTGTTTTCAGATTTCCACGAAAAATATTATGCATGAAATATTAAAAATATGATTTTTGCTAGGCATAAAATTCCTAAGTGTGATAGAAATTTGAGCAATTGCCTAGGAATTATACCATCGTCACAAAAATGAATGTTGACATAATGAAATTAAATAGAAAATTTTTCATTCTTTTTAAAGCACAATTGTGTAACATAATGATTTAAGCCATATGCTTTTATTGATTAAATAAATGAGAAATAAAATTAGAACGATGGCTTGCACTAGGCATAGAATTTTAAGTATAGACTTATACAATCATCGTGAAATCCAAAGAAGAAATTGATGTAATAGTTTTATTGCATAGTTGATTTTTGATTTTGAGATAAAAATATAAAAAAGAGGACTTGCACTAGGCATAAATTCCAATTTAGGTTTAGGAACTATACCATCGTTGCAAAAGTCGAAAATATATAAATGTGACTTTATTGCTAGATTTTTGAACATGTTTTGAAAGAAATTTTGGATTTTTGAAAAAAAGTATTTAATTGTTTTTATGCTAAGCCAATATTCTCAAGCAAGAAAATCAAATTATTCCTTAAGATTTGCATAAATATTTTAAATTATCTCAAAGACAAAATTTAGATTTATAAGGAACCCCATGTGCATATGTGAGTTCATTACCGATCTTGATATATCATAATGATACAAAATCTCTCAAACACAAATGTGTGTGCAATTGTATTGTTCATTTACCAATTTTGAGCAAGATAATTTGATACAAGTAATTTGAATTAACCAAATGAGTGTTCATTGACCATGATTTATATGCATGTAACCATACCAGACTACTATGTAAGTCACGTCATCAAGAGCTAGCCGATCCATGAGTGGACATAGGTCTATACAAAATAAGGTCGCTAATGTGACAGACATATCACCATGCTAGGAGTTACCCAAGGCCAAGCAGGTTGGGCACAAACCACCTGTTATGGGGCTTACCTCATGATTTTTGAATAATTGAGAATTCCAGGGATTCAAGCTCATTCACCCTTATTTTCTTTCAAAAGGGGGGGAAGGGATTTATTGCTTTTCGCTTTTTCTTTTCTTGTCTCTTTTTTTTTTTTGTATTTTTTCTTGACACTGAGATAATGCTGAAATATTGTTGAGGTGGTACAAAATGATACTGAAATAATGCTTCTTTTTATCATGATTTTTTTTTTTTATACTAGGGATACTTGCTCGGATTGGTTGTAGAGCAAGGGATTTTTATTCTGGGTAGGGGTGAGCTTGTCCTTTTGTAAATTCTCAAAGATTCTAGACCATGTGCATGATAGGATAGCAGGGAAAACTTTTCACTCAAGAGACCACTTCTACTTTGTAGCATTGCTTTGAATTTGCAATGAAATCATTTTAATGTGAAAAGGTGTACTTGGTTCAAGTAAATAACAAGATCAGTTCTCTGTGCTCAAAACTTTATTTAATTCAACTGTGGACTTCAATATAGGAGAGATTAATAATCATACCAAATAAGATCAAGATATTTATTCATGTGAGTGTGAAAGTGAGGTATTCCAAATAAATGCTAATTTATCCAAAATAACTGAAAATATAACTGCAATACTTCAAGAATTGATAGGTGCAAAAATAGAAGATGTTTTTGAGTATTTTGATGATTTTGATTTTTTTATATTTTGATTTTAATTTATGAATTAATATAATACATAATATTACTGTTTTTGAAATTTTTATATGAATTACTAAAATAAGACAATATGTATAATATATACAATGACAAAATTACCAGATTTATGCATAATAGCGCTTAAGATGCATAATGTTCATAGGTTCTTTAAGATCTTTACCATCTAAGGTAGCTAATATGTATGCTCCCGATCCAAATTTAGTAGTGATAATATATGGCCCAATCCAGTTAGGCTCAAATTTGCCTTTAAGGTCTTTAGTTGCATTAGTATTTTTTTTATTTTCTTTTAAGACGAGGTCACCAATCTCAAATGATCGGTGATGACATTTCTTAAAATATGCTCGTTTGAGATTGTTCTGGTAGGCACAAGATCCAAAGCATTAATGCGCTTCTCATCTAGGAGTTCCAGCTGACTAAATCTACCAAAGACGATATTCATCTCCTACTTCAGTATCTTGAAGTAGTAGAGCCAAAGAAGGAACTTCTAATTCAAAGGGAAAAATAGCTTCAATGCCATAAACCAAAACAAAAGGTGAAGTGCCCGTGGGAGTACGAATGCTAGTTTGATAAGCCCACAAAGCAGGATATAATTGAATGTGCCAATCATGGCTAGATTTATTGATCAGTATTTTGAGGATTTGAATTAATGTTTTATTAGATCCTTTTGCTTGGCCATTACCCTGAGGATAATAGGGAGTGGACCAACGATGTTGAATTTTATATTTTTGACATAGTTTCTTTACATATTTATTTTTTAAACAAGTTCCATTATCCGAGATGAGATTTGCAAGAATTTTGAACCTACAAATAATTTGATTAAAAATAAATTTGGAAACTTGAGTTCTAGTGCAAGAAGCTAAGGGCATAGCTTCAACCCACTTCGTAAAATACTCGGTGGTGGTTATGATGAATTTGTGTCCATCAGATGACACAAGATTGATTTTTTTGATGATGTCTAAGCCCCATTTTGAAAAGGGCCAAGGAGATGAAATAGCCTATAGTTCTTGTGCAGACGCATGGACAAGGTCAGCATGTTTCTGGAACTTGTCGTAATGGTGCACGTAATCATGTGCATCATTCTCCATGGTAGGCCAAAAATATCCTATCCTAAGGAGCTTCTTAGCAATGGCACTACCACTAAAGTGTCCCCCACAAGATCCATCGTGGGCTTCACTCAAAGCTGATCTAGACTCTTCTAAATTCAAACATCTCAATAGGATACCTTCAAAATATCTATATAAGGTATTGCCAATTATGATGAAGCGACTTGCTCGTCTACGTAATAACCGGTGCTAGTTTCTATTAAAACCTTCAGGGAAGGTCCCATTTTGAAGAAAATTGAGGATATCATTGTACCAAATTTTAGGAGTAGTTTCGTTGATTAGAAACATGTCCAAATGTTTCAAGCATGATTTAATTGAAGTATGTTCCTAGAGTCAACAAATAATGATGGTAGCATATTCGTCATCTAAATCCAAGGGTAAAAGAGATGCAGTTGCAGCCATGGCGTCATCTGCATGATTGCTAGTTCTAGGAATAGCTTCCAAGGTAATTTTATCAAATAAAAATATTAATTGTAATACATATGCTTTATATGGGCACAATTTATCATCTCTGGTCTGATAAACATCATTAATTTGATTTATAACAAGTTGAGAATCATCGAAAACTAATAGATTTTTAATTTTCAATGCCAAGGCTGCTCGTAATCCAAGGATGAGAGCCTCATATTCAACAGTGTTATTAGTACAGGAAAATGTTAATTTAAAGGATAGAGGTATGAGATGTTTCTATGGAGATATCAAAATAATACTTACACCATCCAAACTCATGCATCGGGCTCCGTCAAAGTATAAGGACCATTTCTCTAAATAATCTACCTCTAGTTTAAGGCATTTGTCAGGAAACTCAACGACGAGGGGATGGGTGGATTCTAAGGGTGCAACAGCTAATTGATCTGCTATGATTTGACCCTTAACAGACTTATGTCCTATAAACGTGAGTTCAAACTCGCTTAGCGTAAGAAACCACTTTGCTGTGTGACCAGATAAATAAGGTCGACTCATGAGATACTGCAAGGGATCGGATTTAGAAATAACGTATGTTTTCTGACTGAGAATATAATGACATAGTTTCTATGTAGAAAATATGGCTGCTAGACATAACTTCTCTAATGTTGTGTAGAGGGTTTCATAACTAACTAATGTTTTGCTAATGTAATAATTAGCACGCTCTCTTTTCTCATCATCAAGTTGAGCTAACATAGCTCCTAAAGCAAAATTTGAAGCATAAATATACAAGATAAATGGGTGATCAAGTTTAGGTGGTGAAAGTACAGGTGGGTTAAGAAGATATTGTTTGAGGAGTTCAAATGCTTCCTAAAATTTTTTGTCTCAATGGAAAGAGTCATCCTTCTTAAGAAGCTTAAGAAAGGGTCCAGTTTTATCCACCAGCTTATCGATGAAGCGATGGATATCTTGAAGCTTACCTTGTAGACTCCGTAATTTAGATATATTTGTAGATGCAGGCATATCAGTGATAGCCGTAATCGTGAGAGGGTCAATTTCAATGCCACTTAAAGAAACTATAACCCCCAATAATTTACCTAAATTAACTTTGAATATACATTTGGCTAGATTCAATCGGATAAGATATTCCCTTAACCGATCAAATATTTTTCTCAAGTCATCTAAATGGTCATCTTCTTCAGTAGCACGAGCTATAATGTCATCTACATAATCATGTAGTATATCATGCATCATATCATGAAATATATAAGTCATGGATTATTGATAGGTTGCATCTGCATTCTTCAACCCGAATGGCATCACTTTCCAACATAAAGTCTCCCAAGGAGTAATAAAGGCTATTTTAGCCTAATCTTCAGGAGCTATCCTGATTTGATTATAACCAAAAAATCCATCCATTAAGGATATCATTCCACTCCCAGCAATAAAATCAATGATATGATCCATATTAGGAAGGGGAAAATCATCTTTAAGGCATGCAACATTAATATCTCTAAAGTATGTACAAACCCTAACCTTAGTAGCTTCTTTCTTAGTTACTCGGAACTACATTCGAGATCCATTCAGCATAATCAATGGCTTGTATAAAAATAACATTCAGGAGTTTTTCTAACTCCCCTTTGACTAGTAAGGCCACTTTAGGATGCATTTTTCTAAGTTTTTGTTTAACAGGTTTAGCATCCGGATGCACTACTAGGTGATGCATAACTACAAAAGGGTCTAAACCTAGCATATCTTCATATGTCCAAGCAAAAACATCTTCATATTCTTTAAGAAATGTAATGTATTTATCCTATTTTTCTTGACTCAATTCTGATTCAATGTTGATTATGTGAGGGTTATCGTTGGTTCCAATGTTAATTTTTATGACATTCTCTACTTCCATGTGTAGATCTCTCTCAAAATTAGGTGGGGCAGGTGAAACATCCAATTCTTGTAATTCTTCCAAGGTTAGCTTGGATAATTCATCTTGAGGAGTCATGGCCTCAAGCTGGGCTATACTAGGTATAGAGCCATCAAAATAAAATCCATTATGTAATAATTCCTCAACGGAGACATCATGAAAGATCTCTCTCTCCAACTCATCATCGAATTCAGCGATCATCTCAGGATAAGTTATAGATAGCATATTACATGTGAATGTCTTATTTATTAAACGCAAGGCATCACGTGCATCTAAATAATATTGGTAACATATAATATGGTCATCATCCTCAAATGGGAATGGCTGACCCTTACTAGGAAATAGGCCCACACCACATCGGGAGGGCCACGCTTCTACCTCAAAAGGTTCTTTCATACCATTCTGTAAAGGTCCCAAACCTTTCCCTTTATATCCCAATTTAAGCATTATAGGTTTGGCTTTAATATATTCATTAGTACAATAACATTGATCATATCCATCATAATGAGTTCTGATGTTTCTAGGTATTCTACCCTAGTCATATCCCTTATAAATAAAGGCATAGCTCTCGACTTGGTAAATACTTCCCATAGGCTATGGGAGGCCCAAGGTATGAGGAGATGGTGGCAAATTATTTAAAATAAGGGAATATTGCATAGAAGCATTCATTTCTTTTGATATAAGGATTTTAGATAGATCGGGTAAGAGTTCATCAGTAAAAGCATAAGAGGTAGAAGGAACATTCACTACATCTTCTGATGCATAAAATATGACTTTTGTGGATGTAGACGGTGTAGAGGTGTCGATAGATGGGTCTATTATAGGTATGGAAGTTATAGGAGTAGAACAAGAGACATTGGTTATGGGATTAGGATCTTTCTTAGGTCCTAATGCGGTTTGTTTAGAAGATGGTTGAGCTATATGTGGTGGTGCAACTGATGGAGAAGAAGTAGATGACTTTGTGGGTGTAAGTTTCACATGTTTAGATGGATAATGATAATTTGGATGTGTGGATGACATATTAGGGCAAAATTGAACTTCAATAGGTTCTACCAAAGCACACATATCAAAGGGTCTTGGATCACCATGAATGGTAACCAACTGATTCTTAAATTCGAACTTAACACATTGATGTAAGGTTGAGGGAACAGCTCGCATTGCATTGATCCAAGGATGACCCAAGAGTATATTGTATGATGCAGGGCAATGTACAATAAACACGATCGTATCCAAGGTTCTCGGACCAACCTACAATGGAATGGTAATAACTCCACATGTTTCTTGTGTTTCATCATTGAAAGCTTTTATGATCATATCAGTTCTTTTCATTTCCTCACTTCTAAACCCAAATATTTGGTAGAAGTCAAAAGTGTAGATATTTAAAGATGAACCATTATCAATCAAAACTTGTTTGACTGCTACATCTCCAATTAAAGTAGTAATATACAAGGGGTTATCTTTATGTATACTATGTTGAGGTATGTCTCTATCCCAGAAGTCAATACAATCAACTTCACGAGTTATTATAGTATTGGCCATGGCTTCAGGTTGAATGTCTTGTGGTACCATCATCTGGTTTAATGTAAGCATTAATTCATCTCTATGTGTAGGAGAAGATCTTAAAAGGTCCAAGAAGGAAATTCTAGCTGTAATATTTGATAATTGTTCATTAATATTATAAAGAGGTTTAGGTTGAACATTAGGTGCATGATTCCATTTATTAGGAACCTTCAAAACAAATTGAGTTGATCTGCCATTCTAAATTTGATCTTGTTGATAATTTTGAGCCTGTTACCTAGTAACAGCTCCGATGGTACCCATAATATTATTCTACAGATGATGAATGGGTCTTGGTCTAGAGTTTATAGGTAGATCATTAGAAAGTAATATGTGAGATGATGGACTAGTAGTGAATCTTCTTGGAAATGGTTCTTCTGGAACCATATAACTTGTGATAGGATGAATAGTATCTTATTCATATTTAGAACTATTTGATTGATTTGATGTGATTTCCATATCACTCTTAGTCTCGTATTCTGTATCACTAAGATCAGGTATCTAAATATTATATAGAGGTCTGGTTGTAACCATGGATAAAGTTGTGTCAAATATTTCCATATCATGAGTAGGTAAATGCCCACTAATAGTTCCTACATATCATGCAGGAGGAGGGACATTATGATGTTCAATTTGATTAGCCACCTCCTTACCATGTTTTGGTAAGGGATGTTGAAATATGTCTAATGACTGATTGGCGTTCTGATTCTAGTTTTGTGGGGTGTTATTTTGAACATTATTAGGAGGATTTTTCTTAGGTTGAAATTCTTGCACCTCCATCTCATTGTTATCAATCAAGTCCTGTATTTTATGTTTTAATCTTTTACAAGAGTTGGTAGTGTGTCCAGGTCCTCTATGGAAGTCACGGTGTAAATCTGCTCTGTATTTGGGTATAGTTGGATTAGGTTCTCGGATATTTGGTAATTGAATCAAACCTCATTCTAATAATTGTGGTAGAATAGTTAATAAAGGTTGATTTAACCTAGTAAATTCTTGAGGAGGTCTATCAGGAGGTTTCAGTACAAACTTCTCCCCTGTCTTTGCAGCATTAACATTAGCAATATTTTTGCTATCGGTGACTCCATCACCCACAACTTGTTTATTCTTATATTGATTTTTGGATGTTTTCTCATCGTCTTTCTTTTTAAGCTAGCCTCTCCTAATGAGAGCATCTTCCACTCTTCGAGGCTAAGTCTATAGCCTGGATCGAAGGTGGTCAAGGTAGCAGTTGATAATTCGTAAGATAGTTTCTCTTGAAAATTATTAATAAAGATGTCCAACATCTCCCTATAAGGTAACACAAAGTGCAATTTTCCTATCAACTGTCTCCACCTAGCTAGGAAATCAGCAAAGCATTCATATTTGTCCTGTTTTAAGTTATACAAATTTTTAATGGTCACATGTCTTTCGATGTAGGCACTAAATTTATGAACAAAAGACTCGACAGTTTCTTCGAAATTCCTCAAAGAATTAGTGGGTAATTAATAATACCACTCTAATGCCATTTCTCCCAAGATTTTCGAGAACATTTTTAGTAGTAACAAGTCATCATGTGATATATCATGACATGCTATCCTAAACATACGAAGATGCTCTATGGGATCTTCGGTTCCTTTATATATGGGAAGAACAGGCATAGGAAAATGTTTAGGATACGGCTGTGCTACGACTATAGGATCTAAAGGCTAACTACACATCTCTCGATAATTGTACGAAGGACAGTAGGGATCTATCTGGTCCATACGGGAAACTAACTATTTCACCATGGCTTCCATATTGCTAGTTTGTCCATCATATTGGTTTGGTGGCACATAGGTATGGGATCTATGAGCGTATGATGGTGTGACACAAGGATTAGATGTTATATTGCTATTATGCAAAGTGTTGGTAGGAAGAGTATTATGAAGGGGATTTGTAATAGTATTATGTTGTACCTTAGGTTGTTGGTAATTGGTGTTCGGTTTTGTTTTGGGTTTTTGTTGATTTGAGGTATATTGATCAAGATATTGGCGAAATATAGTAGTAAATGATGGTTTCTTTTGTGTGGGAATGACCCTAGGCTTGTTAACAGGCACTTTAGGTGGTTGGGTAACCTGTTGTTGTTGCATGTTTTGGATCGCAGCTACTATATCCAAATTGGATGGTCCAGCTTGATCACTCTCTTATTCAATAAAGGACAAGGGATTAGTGTGTGTTTGAAATACTTATTCTAGAGTTTCTTGAGTGTCACTAATTTGATCCTTGTCCATATGGGCTGCTCTATTAAAAACACCAATATTAGTGTTAATGAACTTTCAGAATTGTTCCATGTTTTCAAAAGTGATAGCTCCTCCCGAAGACATTTTAGGGGATGAGGATCCTTCCTCTCTAACAATTTATTCTTGTTCATTTCCTACAAAAAGCTCTTCTTCTTGCTGGTCTAGGGTTGCTTCTTCCGGAACATGGTCCTCAGGAGGGACATTATGGTTAGTTAATGGTCTTCCTAACCAATCTTCATCTTCTTTGGTTTGTTTTCCATTCCTAAGTCTAGGCATTGTGCTAAACTTAGGTTTTATCAAATATATATATATATATATATATATATATATATATATATATATATATATATATATATATATATATATATATATATATATATATATATGCGGTAGGGTTGAGAGGTATATATTTTAACTATATACCTACTATAATACTTTAAAAGGAAAATGTTTTTTTTTTGTTTTTTTTTTGTTTTGTGTGATTATATTATTATTTTGCGAGAATAAAAATAACAAATAGCATGCTAGTTGCAAGAAATAACAATAGTAAAAATAATGACTTAGTTTTCTATGAATAGTTTATGGATATCATTGATAGGGTCAAGTTCATCAGGAGTCATGAAATGCTCCTCTTCAAATTGGAAGTTATTTTTCAAGAAATTGACAAAGTGTGCTATGATAATATGATCTATTTTAGACCTTGACATGTAAAAATAAAGTTCATGGCAATAATCTCGATACAACACGGCTCTAGGAACTCTATTCCATCTCTTTCTATTCATAAGAACGACTTCTTGATCCTCTATATGAGATAGAAATTTATGCACTGCAACTACGTTCTCAAGGTATTCCTCAAAGGTGTATAATTCAAAAGACAAAAGTGCTCTTTTATCTGCTAACCACCTATGGCAAGCTCTTTGAAGTTCATGATACAAAGTCATCTGATCAGGATCCAGGATTTTATCTAGGACAAACCTCTTAATTTACCTAATTTCTATAGATCTAGATTCAATAATATCCAATCTCCTATCATGTTCATCCCACAAATATTGGGCTCTATATTTTTGAGGTACTCTAAGCACAGAAGTAATATCTATGGACGTTAATTGATTTTCAACATTTATGGAGACTGCTCGTCTTCTATTATAGTCTACCATCTAAGTATGATATGAAAATTTAATAATTTTCTAATGGTTCTAGATGTTCTTAATAATGTGTGTTTTTTTTTTTGGATTGTTTTCAAAAGATGTTTTAGTTTCACGTCGAGTTCACCAAAATGTATCGCCCAAATTTTTTGCACCCTTACTTTTAGGATAAACGATCCATGCCCGAAATGGGGATGCGAGAAGTATGGGACAATACCTCGGATGGAGATGCCCTTTGAAGGTTGTGCCTCTTGGGGGAGGGGTATAAGGGTGAATTTTTGATGGATGGTGGGGTTCACCAGGAAAATTTGAGTGGTAGTTTCCACGCCTAGGTTGAGAATGGGTTTGATGTGTTCATTTTATGTTCAATCATTCAGATTCCTAGGTTGGCCAAAATGAATCTAAGCTATTCTATATGAAATTTTTGGTTTATATGAAGACAACAAACATAAATGAATCCTAAATACATAAAATATTTAAAATGGAGAAGAATGCACCTAATTTCTTATGTCTGATGAAGATTTTGAAGCTTGTAGGAGTCTAGATCATCTCGGATATGACAGGATCATCTATAATTGTACATAATAATCCAGATCATAGGATATCATCTGAGATCATCCAAAATCGTCAACGACCTGACGAATTCGTGAGATGAATTCATCAAAAACCTGCAATCATGAAAATAGACACCAAAAACCAAAAATACAATTGCAAGAATGATACAAAATGATAGAAATAAGAATATAAATGCTTAAATGATAAATCCAGATATCAAATAAAATGGGATGCAATGTTTTAATAATTTATTTTGAATTTTATCATGCAAATATGCTAAATGAGGTGAACTCCAAGATGTAGAATAGAAGTGAATTAATATAATGCACAATTAAATAATAAAAAGAGATAGAGAATGCAAAATCAGGGCTCTGATTGCCCCCAATATGAACTACAGTCAAAATTATTTGCAATCGTACGAGATTGTCGCCAATATCGACAGGATCGTCTGAAATTATGGTTGAATCGCCTACGATGATTCGAGCTTCCTCCGGCTGAAACACAGTGAGATCCTACAATAAAACTTGAAAACACAAGTGCAAATGATGGGGGATAGGATGCTCTAACACAAAAAAAACTAAAGTTGCAGGGAAATGATCATATAGGGGGATAAACTGGGAAAATCCCAAGTTTATATAGGATTAGGGGGAGGTTAGGAGGTTGGGGATCATCCCAATCTAGGAGATATCCAACGTGGGAATCTCCAAACATGAAGACATGCTTCTGCCAGAGTTGGAGAGGTTGTTGAAACATAAGCTAATTATGAAAATTTGGTTTTGGGATGAAATCGTCTGGACGTTCTGTTCCAGATGAATTCATTTGATTTGGGACGATATCGTCAGATCGATGACGATATCGTACAATGGTCAAAACAACTTCCTAAAATGGCATGAAAAATGAGGTGAGCGGGTAATGGGTAGTTTCAAGGTTAAAATTCAATTTTTTTTATCTTTTACTGATGGTTTAACTACACCAATTTTAGGGTGCTACACCTAGAATACAAGTATGAAGTCTAGAACAACATATTGCCCCCAGGTATAGCTCAAGTGAAACCACACCTCGTAATAGGCAATCACGATAACACACTGATGAAATCATGCCCCATAGAGACCTAGGAATAATTTCATATAATTGAGGTGAAATATCTCATATCAATGCAAAATAATAAATATCAGATATAGAAAACTAAAATATGCATGTAATAGAGTGAATTCACCTAGTAGAGTGCGAGGAAGAAAGTAGAAGACTTGTGACCTCCCAAATTAGTTGATCTCTCCTTAGGGATTCAACATAAATCCACCAAAGTGAGCAATAGAAATCAACAATCCAATGCAATAGAGAATAAATTAAACTTCACACTTCAAAGTTAACTTGCTTATAGGAGAAGAAGAAGAAGAAGAATGTAGATCAAGTAGCAAATAAAAATACTTTGCAATAATAATTGTGATATGTCGTGATAATTAATTATCATTGTGCTTAAGAAATGAATTCAAATCCTCCTTATATAGCAGATTTGAAGGTTATATGGGCAAGAAAATTGAGGGTCGACGTAAAACATTCTAACTCTAAAGAATTAGTATTTTCTTAGAGAAACATGCTAAAAGGTGAAATCGCGCCCCATCAAGACTGATCATGATTTTGCCAATGCAAAATTATGACCCATCAAGAGTGAGTATGATTTCGCATAGAGAGGGGAAAAAGGCAAAAGAGGGGGTGGGAAATCTAACCCTCATCCTAGGTAAGTTTAAGGAGTATCCAAGAGGCATCAAGGAAGATTTCCCACTAAAGTGGGTTAATTTTCTATGTCTACAAGTCATGACTGATCATTTCCATGAAACCTTACTAATATGGAATATTGTTGGCATGATTAACTTGATGTGGTTGAATTGTAGAACTTAAAGCTGCATTATTGGATTGTTATACCCAATTTGTGGTAATGGAGCTTGATGATTTCTAATATTTTTGTGAGTGGGGGCTAAAGGGTGTTCAATGATAATGGTCCCTTGGTCATTCATATCTTGTACACGGTTTTGGAATGATTGACAATGATTGATGTCATGACCACGTTGGTGATGGAAGAAATAAAATGACTTGGTGTTATGCCCTAGAGATGTGCGTTAATGTGGATCATGTAGGCCTATGGCGAGTAAGGATAGTTCCTATTGCTTGAGAAGTTTCCAAAATATGGATGACAATGGCCACAAGAGAGGTGTGAAGTAACACATGTGCCACAAAATAATGTGTGTGGGATGCAAAATGGGTTGGTTGTGCTACTTTGGAGGTGGTTGAGGTAGCTATGGTTGTTGCGGGTGATATGAATGTTGTTGTGGAGGTGGTGGAGGTTGTTGTGGTTGGTATGGTTAGTGTGAAGGGGGGTATGAATGAGATGGATGAGGTTGGGAATATGGGTAATATTGGTTTGAAGTGGTGGGAGGCACTTGGGAGACTTGGGGTGGGGCTTGATGTTTTTCATAAGATGTGATAGATGTGTTGGTATGGGTTTGGGATGGTTGGTAAGTTGGTTTGTGATGAGATATAGGGGGTAGTTTTGGTTGGTATTACGAGGTGGGTGGTTGAGATGGATTGGGTGGTGATTGATGATATGTAGGGGGTGTTTGAGAATACGAGTGAGATTGGTATGAATTGGTGGAAGGTGTTTGGGAGACTTGGGTGGGTTGGTAAGGTTGGTGATAAGTGTTAGTTGGCCTTGTGGGTGGTTGGTAATTGGAGGGTTGATGATATGCAAGAGGTGGTTCATAGTGATTGGGCGAAGGCTAATAGTGCATGGGAGGTGGTTGATGATGATAAGAAAATTGAGGTTACGGATATGGGTGAAGAGGCTGGTGGTATTGGGATAATGAGCCATGGATGTGAAAATTATGGGCATTTGGGATGGAGGTGAAAGGACAAGGATTGGCAAGTTTTTTTTTCAAAAACAAGTCACTACCTAATTAAAGTCGATGAATGCAAAAAAATAAACAATCAATGTTTGGTTTGGGGTTTTGTGTTTTTATTTCTCTTTTTTGGGGGGTTGAATGTTTTGAATTTTTTTTTGAAGTTTTGAAAATTTTTTAGAATATTTTGGGAAGTTATGAAAAGTTTTGAGAAGATTTCAAGAAGTTTTGGAATGTTTTGAGGCAGTTTTAGAAAATTGTTGGCCAAAAGGTGGAAAATGGTTTTGAAGGTGGTTTTGTTGTTTTTTGATGTTTTGTTGAATGATTCTTTTTTTAAGGTTTTGGTTTTTGTGTATTTTATGTTCCTATAGATAGGGACTACAAAATATGGATGGTGGAGTGGAATCTAAAGGATATATTCATACCCACCCCTCCTTTCGAGGGATGACCCACGAATGATTGATACAACTTCATAGGATGGAGGATAGGTGATAAGTATCCTAAGAGGATAAAAGGTACCTTTAAAAGAGGTTGTGCTATCTGAGTCCTACTACCAATCTACCCAGAATTTCACTTCACCTTCAGGTGGGCTTGAACAAAAATGATAGTTGTGCTCCACTAATTATTAAACCCTATGGTTAAAGTGCGACTAACCTTAATATTACCCCGAGCTAGTACCAAAGGTAACTAGTTTTTAGATGAAGTATGAGAAACTAGGTGTACTAGATATGGAAATATACTAAGGGCTCGACCAATGGTTGGGGATGAATTCAGCTCAATGGGAGTTTTTATCCACACTATATATATCTCTGTGAGGAATAGTAGAGTGCAAAAGTGTTTCTATCCAAAAAATATTTGAGTGTTCGATTTTGTTTTGGTTTATTTTTTTTAAATGCCTAATACAAATTAGAGTAATTCAAGGCAACATACAAAATTTGGATATGCTAAAATACTTTTTTTTTTTGCTTTTGTTTTTTATTTTAATAAAATTTGTGATTTTTTTGAGAATTGTGTTTTTTATTTGAGTGGTTTGATGTTTTTTTTATTTTTTATTTTTATGTTTAATGATTGGTTTTGAAAATTCATAATGCAAAATGTAAAATGCAAAAGTTAAAGATCCTAAAATGCTTTTTGTTTTTATTTTTAAGTAAAAATTAAAACAAATGCTCCACTCCCCATTTTTTGTTGAGAAAGGTGTTGCAAGAGTTTTGTCATTGTTGTCAACTCAGGCAGTTAGATCTAATAATGCAGTGGATAGGCAGTTCAGAAGTCATTCAATGAAGGCTGACAAATTTTAGGGTTTGCATTGACCACATTTAGGGTTTGCAGCCGACCATGTTTAGGGTTTGCAGTCGACCAATATTAGGGTTTGCATTTGCATAATCAGCCGACTACTATTAGGGTTTTCATCTCAAAATCTCAAGTATATAAGCGGGGCTATTTGGAGATTTAGGCATCCATCGGGTGAATGTTGAAGTGCGAGATGCGGCCGTAAAAGTGTAGATAGCATAGAATCGGTGAGATGATAGCGAAGTGCATAATTTGAATGCACACAGAGAGTAGAGTGTGGAACGACATAGAGTGTGCAAAGCGTTTGAGCAGAGAAAGTAGAATGTGCAGAGAGCGCAAAGGGCAAAGTTGATTGCAAAGTTTGGTTGTAGCAGTGCAGCAGATTATGTGAAGAGATTACGCAAGAAAGATCAGAGTGTGCAGAGATTGCAAAGGTGAAGTAGATCAGTTAGAGTCTTGCAATAACAAAGGTATTTGTCAAACATTTTTATTCAAAATTGAAGTCCAGTTGGTGCTTGGCAAATTAGGGGTTGGTGCTCCTTTCCGTTGGTGCGGATAAATAAGGGGTTGGTGCTCCTTCCAATTGGTGCTGGTAAACAAATTGTAAAGTTGGTGCTTTGCAAGAGACTGGATTTGGATGGTAGTCCAAGCAGTCGTTCTTTTTTAGGAGTAGCCATTTTGGTGAACCTCGTTAAAAATCTATGTTGTGTGATGTTCTCTTGTTGTACTTATTATATTTGTTTATAAGTTTTAATTACTATGGTTTTTAGAGTCGTTAATTCATGTTTTGGAATGCCACACTGATTCACCCCCTCTTAGTGCCATACTAAGTACAACAAGTTGGTATCGAGCCAAGTTCCCTTTAAAGGCTAAATCAGCTAGGGTTGATCTTGGATTAATACTCTAATGGCAAATAAAGGCAAGAATGGAACCATGAGACACAAGAAGAAAAGATCACACAGGGTCATAAAAGAAAATAAAGATAAATTCATTATTGCTGTAGATTCAAGAGATGAATCAAACAATGGAGAAAAGGCCAAGAGTCAACTCGGTCATAATGTAGGTTCTCAAGGTTCAAAATGTTTTGATCAACTTCGGCATAATGAACGTCAGTGTTATGGGTTTAGTAGCAGTGAAGATGAAGAAGAAATAGAATCAGAACAGGAATGTAATAAAGAAGAAATGAATGCAGAAGCAAATTGGAATTAAGATCAAATTATAGCTCTAAGTAAGAATAATAGAACCTCCTTCAAAAGGACATCTCATCCAGTTTCAGTTTCTGTGGTAGAGGAAATTGAACCAGAAAATGCAGAAGGGGTGAACACTGAAGCAGATAATAAAAACCTCAATGCTGAAGTAGACTGGGAAGGTGAGTTGATCTCTGCTCTTGAAGATTTTAGTATAGAAAAGAAAAAGAACAAAAGACTATCCAAGAAATTGGAAGAATATGGGGATGAGATTGAAAATCTGTTCTTACAATTCCAACAGGCCAAGAAAATAGAAGAAGACTTGAAGTCACAGCTGAATGATAAAGTCAATGTGTGTAACAAATATGAAGAGGATTCTAACAAAGTAGTTAGTAATCTAAAGTTGCAAGTAGAAGAGTCTAAAAGGATTGAGGAAACTCTCAAGTCGCAGATCAATGAGAAAGAGATTATTTGCCGCAAACAAGAAGAAGAGATTGTTTCATTGAAGAAACAACTAGAAGAGGCCAATACAAATCTTAAATTTGAGAAGAGCACATAATTGCTAGATAAAATGATAAGTCATCAGAGAAGCTCCACGATTAAGCATGGTCTTGGATATGAAGTTGAACAAACTGTATCTTCCAATTCTGTAGAGAAGAAGAAGTTCATTGTTGAAGGGTTCGAGCAAGAAAAGGTTAAAGCTGTATCTTCAAAAGAAAGAAAATATCAAAGGAGATTTACAGCAAAGAAGCCACAACAAAAGAGGTTCTACCACTCTCACTTTTTTCATACTAAAACTTTTAATGGCTATTGTTTCAGATGTAACCAGTATGGTCACAAGGCAACTTATTGTGGATTAAATAATAAATCAAATAGTTATGCTGGTCGAAATACATCTGCATATCTGAGTGAACACTTTGTACAATGTTTTCAATGCAATGGTCATGGGCACATAGCAAGGTTTTGTCCAAGCGCTTATGTATCAAATCTAAGGCAAAACAGTAGATTTCATAAGACGCAAAGAACACAACACAAACAGGAAATAAATCAAGTTCATAGAAGAAAGGAAAATAATCATTCATCATGGATGCATAAGAGACAACCACACCAGAGAGATATTCAAGTTCATGCAATGATGCAAAATAGGGACGCAGGTGAAAAATCCAATCCCGAGGTCAAGAACGTCTAGAGAAAAAAAGAAGAGAGGAAATCGTGTCTCCTTGAACTAAAGGATACTGCTCTTCTATTGCACCAAGCAACTCCAGGTAACACATCCTCAGGGGGAGCATTTTGAAAAAGGTTTTATTTTAATGCTTCTATATATTTGTCTGGGTATCTGAGGATGAAAGACCAGCAGTTGGGCTTTTGTGGTATAATTGTCAAGTGTGTTGGCTGTTCATTTAGTTGTGTGTGGAAGTGCCATGAAGGGTAGTGTTTGCATTGAGAATCTTCACCATTGGTAGTATTGCTTATGTCATTGTTGTTTTGTTGATGGTTCTTACTGCCACTGATTATAGCTATGGATTATAATAGTTCAGATTGTTTTTGTTTATTGAAATAATGCTTGCCCCAGCTGCGTATTTGTGTTTCGATAATAGCAGCGTGTTTTTATTCGATGCTTGATGTGAATATTGTCAGATCTTTCATTACACCTTGGTGAATATATTTAATTCACAGACAGTTTTGTTTTAACTTTTAATATAATGCCAATTCAAGGATAAGAAGTTTGAGGTTGAGTAAGGTGCACTACGGTTGGCCATAAAGTGTTTGAAAAAATGTCTTCTTTCGACATGCACAGTTGAAAGTAAGAATTGGCAGTAAAATTGTAGTGCTAGACAAAAATTGGTACAGATGTGAGTCACTTGTCAATTCTGTTGATAGAAGTGAAATCAGCATGTTGAATGGGAATATTGAAGAAAAAGTTTATAATGTGCAGCCAGATGATTTCCAGCCTGGTGATGAATTTTTGAGGTGCTTTTATAAAGAATTGAGGTAGTCTGCTGGATTCTCACTGCAGAAAAAGACAAACAGCTGTCAGTAGGTTCAAGTCTGTTGAGAATATTCAAGATGTATATGCAGATGCTATTTGCATTATAGAGCAAAAAGTTGGATAGTTAAATGATCAGTGTATGCTTTCACTAAAATTAGTGGACAATTTTGAGATTGCAGAGAAACAGAGGGTTGAGGTTCAGAAGATAGCGTGAATTGAAGTGGCCACATATTCCCAAGAATAGTCTAAAATTTGACTAGCCATTGGGATCAAATTCTCAAGGGGGGCATTTGTGCATTTGTTCATCTTATTGATCATATCCATGATTTTTGCTAACTATTTCAATGTGGTTCTAAGAATGGTGTGTATGGACTCAGGGGGAGTTTGCAGCAGCCCTTTGGTATTATTGACAAAGGGGGAGAAGAGTTACAGGAATGTACATAGGTGTTGCCAACAATTCCAAAGGGTGAGATTGTTGAGAAAGGTGTTGCAAGAGTTTTGTCATTATTTTCAATTTAGGAAGTTAGATCTAATAATGCAGTGGACAGGCAGTTCAGAAGTCATTCAATGCAGTCTGACATATTTTGAATCGAGGTCAATGATTTTTAGGGTTTGAAGCCGACATTGTCAAGGGTTTTATAGTGGACATCGTTAGGGTTTTAAAGCCGACATTTGCTAGGGTTTTACAGCGGACATCCTTAAGGTTTTAAAGTCGACATTTGCTAGGGTTTTACAGCAAACGTCTTTAGGGTTTCAAACCCAACATTTGCTAGGGTTTTACAGTGGACATATTTAGGGTTTCAAAGCTGACATTTGCTAGGGTTTTACGATGGGCGTTTTTAGGGTTTGTAGCCGACAATCACAAAGTTTAAGCAGCCAAAAAAATTCTAGGGTTTGATGTTGACATCATTAGGGTTTGCAGCCGATGTCTTTGATTTACAGCCGAATATGTTTGATGTTGAATTCTCTTCTATAAAAAGGGGGCTGTTGCGAGGTTAAATAAAGTGAGAAGTGTGAAATGTGCGAAACAAGTTTGCATCAAGCAGAGAGCAAGTCGTTTCGATCCAGAGAGTGAGCAAAGTGATAGTTCTTTGGATTTGCAGTAAAGAGAGCGTAGCAATGAGATAATGTGCGAGTGCGAGAAGTGTGATTCCATGAAGTTAGGTCAAGAAGAATGCAAAGTCGTAACTCAAATTTGTAGATCATGATTGCATGAAGTTTAGTCGAGTAGTGTGCAAAGTCGTAGTTCGGATCTGCAGATCGTGAATGCATGGATGACAGTGCGAAGAGTTTTATGCAGAAGCAAAATGCAGAAAAATAGCAGACTGTAAGGAATAAAGTTTTATTGTATCATTTTTATTATCTTTATTATTCTCCAAGTTGCAGCTTGGTATAAGGGGTTGGTGCCTCTTTCCAGTAGGTGCTGGAAAAATAGGAGTTGGTGCTCCATTCTGTTGAAGCAGATAAAGCTAAGGGGTTGGTGCTCCTTCCAGTTGGTGCTGGTAAAGGATTATGTAAAGTTGTAGCTTTGAATTGATTGGATTTGGATGGTAGTCCAAGGAGTCGTTTTGAGGAGTAGCCACATTGGTGAACCTCGTTAAAATTGTTGTGTTATGTGTGATGCTTTCTTGATGCGTTTAGTATCTCTTTTATTTGCTTTAAACTACTGCTGGATTTAAAATCATATGTTTTAGAAATTTTAAAGAACACACTGATTCACCCCCCCTCTCAGTTTCATTGTGATTACAACAATTAAAACAAATTCTCCACTCCCCCTTCTTAAAAAAAAAACAAAAATTAAAATTAAAAGACGACGTTCTTCTTCTCTTTTTTTTTGAAAAGCAAAATTTAAAAATAAAAAGAACAAGCTATATATATAATTTTTTTTTGAAATGTCAATATTAAAATAAGGGTTTTTTTCTAAGTTTTTTTTATGAGGGAGGGAAAGCACATGAGTCCTGATGTGGGCATATACAGGCTAGTGTGACAGGATTGGCATAGGTCTACACTTGACAGGACTATTGCAGGCCTATATTTGTAAGGTTGTAGATATAACAGGGAGAGAAGACCTAGGAGGTAGGGTCAGTGATGGGGTGAGGGGAAAAAGGATTGGGGGGTAGGTTCAAGGGGAAAAGGGGCCAAGAGACAGGGCAGTGCAGTGTTGAGGCTACACAAGGGATGAGGGATGGGGAGGTGAAAATATTGGGCTATGCGATGAAGGAAGTAGGTTGGAAAGCCCACTTATGGTAGCGCAAGTGGGAGGGCTACGCACATGCAAGCCTACTAAGGGTAGTTCATATCCAATGGGATGAGGAGAGTTTGGTTGTGAGGTAGTAAAAAGGAGGAAAGGGAAGGTTACGAGAGGTGAAGCATAGGGGAGATGGAGAGGGAGGTTTCATAGCAGCTTGAGGGAGGAATAGGGAAG
This sequence comes from Wollemia nobilis, assembly GCA_028583015.1. Taxonomy (NCBI): domain Eukaryota; kingdom Viridiplantae; phylum Streptophyta; class Pinopsida; order Araucariales; family Araucariaceae; genus Wollemia; species Wollemia nobilis. Next base: position 829,621 of record JAQPPZ010016829.1, on the reverse strand, counting down.
TGAACAAGGAACCCAGGAGGATGGGGAATGGGTTGAACAACCCACTTAGGATGGGGTAAGTAGGATAGGGTCCTGCTAAGGGTGAGTCATAACTAGGGCATGGTAACTGAGCTATTGAAAGGAGGAGATATGGAGCGGATTGAGTGGCCTACTTAGGGCAAAGTCATGGGAGAGAGGTTTTGCTAAGGGTAGGTCACGACAAGGGGATGACCATGAGTCATGGAGAAGGGTAGAGGAGAGCCATAGAGGAGTAGTGCAGGGGTATAAGGGCTAAGGGTAAGACTCATGGATAATAGAAGATGCTATCGGGTCATGTTGTAGCTATGAATATGATGGGCTAGGGCCAAAGAGGTAGGGAGGCCACAGAGCGATCGAGAGTCTAGCAAGGAGTGCATAGTGGAGAAAGGGGTTTTGGCATAGTAAGGGGCTCATAGTGGTGTAGGGAGTTAGGTGTTTGGGTGGTGGAATGTAGAGAGGAGGATACACTAGCAGCCCATAGGGGCCAGAAGAGAAGGGAGGGGGTTGTAGGCCACCTGTTAAAATTTGTTTTTTTTTTTATAAATAACATAAAAAAGGATGCAAAAATGATTAAAAGTTTATATATATATATATATTATAATAATAAAAAACCAAAAATTGAAATGAAAAGAGATTTTTTTTTTAATTAAAATGCGAATAAAAAGAGACAGAAATAAAATGCAATTTTTTTTATATATGATAATAACAAAAATAAAAAGAAAAATTAATTTTTTTAATGAAAATAAAACAGAGAAAGACATAGAATGAAGATTTTTTTCTCTAACTTAGATAAAAATAAAATTTTAAAAGCATATTGTTTTAACAAGGTTGAAGTTGATTTAGAAGTTGTGTGAGTCAGAAAGGTTAAGTTTTACAGGATAAACCTGCAACCATAAAAAATAAAAATAAAAAAGCCATGATCATCAATTTGTATAAATAAAAAATACACCATTTGCAATGAAAATTGAAATATTGTATTAAGTTAAGAAATTTCATTTTTGAGTACAACTTAACCCTTTTGTAGGGTGCTTCTACAACATAGAAATATGCCAATAATGGAGGTGATACCTTTCATAGGATAACTATGGTGTCTTCATTATCCATGTGCTACAAGAAATTGAATTGTGGGTTTTGTTGGTTGCTTAGACCACCAATTGAGTTGAGCCTTTGAGTGTTAAGTTCCTACACATATGTAAACATGAAAATAGTTAGTAGCACCTATTTAAAAGCATATAAAGAAAAGTAAAGCAAATGTAAATTGGCATACGAACTAAAATTGAAATTGAGATGTGCAAACTTGAGATGTAGATGTGCAAATGTCTAAGATGATTTTGGCAACATTTTGTTATGTCCCTTCATGTGTTCTTGCAAATGAGAGAAATGGGGTGGTATTTATAGAACTTTGAGCAAGGTGAGGGGGGTGACTTGGAAATGACTAGGAATGAGGTGGAAATGATGTGGAATGTGGGGAAAACCAAGAAAATTTAGGGCATTCCTCTTAGAAGGTTGTGCACCATAAATTTGCATGGGGGAATGAGAGCCTAGAGAGATGTGAGATACTTTTAAACTCCAAAAAGGGCACATGGGGGGATGTGGCTGATTTAAAAAGTGGTAGAAAGTGCAAGGGAGAATGGATAATTAATGTGGGATTGCATGGGGGCTTTGAACTTGGAATTTGGAGGAATATAAAATGCATTAAAACTTGGAGGGAAAATGTAGGGGGATTTGGGCATTAATGGGAAGAATTCCAATGAAATTTAGGTGGGGATTTGGAGAGGATTTGAGGACACCTAGGGATTTGCTTAGGATTTTTAAATTAGAGTGCAAATATCCTAGGGATTTGGATGAGGGTTGCCTTGGATTTTGTGGATTTGATTGGTGTTATAAAATTCTTTTTGTATTTTCCTTAGGATTGGATCATGGATCAGAAGGGTGATTAGAGCCTAATGGAGGGCTTAATGGAAGGTTAGGTGGAAAGGGAAGGGTTATGAGAACTTTGATGGGAGAGGGAGGAATAAATGAGGAGTATTAGGTGGAAATTAGGATATTAGAGAGGTTAATATGGAATTAGAAGAATTAAACAAAGTAAGGAGAAATTAGAAGTATTAAAAGATATTAGGGAGAATTTAAAAGAATTTTAGAAATTAGCAGGAAAAGGGAAATTAGAGGAAAACAAAAGACCTAGGTAGACCTTAGAAAAACTAAAATAAATAGATGAAATTGAGATAGAATTAGACAATGTTAGGATCCCATATCCTACCATTTCATTATTATTAATAATAGTATAATTAATTTAATTATTATGAACCACCATTTTGTAATATGAATCGACATAGGGTTAGGGTTATGATAGTTATAAATATGTGTAATATGAGTGAAAGCAAGAATATCATCAAGAATAATAATTTTTTTTTATATAAAATTATTAGGAAGCCCCCTCGAAGAGATCTACAATTCTTGTCATTCATTCAAGCTACCTGTGGGCAAATTTGAAGGAAAAATTGTCACTCCAAAATTAGTTAGATTGAGAGGTAGCGTGAAGACAAGGCACTTTGATCTGACTAAGAGGTTAGCAAGATTTTCATTTCTCCAGGAAAAAAAAGAGTTAGTTACTACTTTTTGATACTACACTCAAAAATATAAAATCATGCAAATCAGAGCTATAACAAAGAAGTGGTATGAAACTATGGATGGATGAAAAATAGATAGATTTTGGTGTCTACAGATGTCCCTTTTTGTATCGCATTGCCTGAAACACAATGCAATGCAAAAATAAAAGAAACATTTTTTGGCCTGATGTAGAAGCAACTTTTTTTTGAGATGCAAACATGAGCTTGGAGATAAAAAATGAATTACGTAGCTTACCCCCTCAATTAGCAAATGATTTTGCGAATGAATCTCATGAGAAAATTGAAAAATGAGTGCAAATGATTGTATGAATGAATGGTGTGATTGTGGATGATATGAATGATGTAAATGTGATACTATTTTTGCCCCAACAGTGAAAGGATAATGGTGGAAGATGCAAGTGATTGATTCTATTTTTGCCATAACATATAGAGGGATTTTTGCCAAGTTTAAATTCCATGATCATGTAAAAGTGGTAGGAAACTATGGATGGATGACAAGGGGCTAGATTTTGGTGTCTAAAGATACCCCTTTTTGTATCGTGTTTCCTAAAACACAATGCGGTGCAAAAATACAAGAAACATGTTTTGGCCTGATGTAGAAGCAACTTTTTCTTGAGATTCGGATATGAGATTGGAGATAAAAAAAATTGATTACATAGCTTACCCCCTCAATTGGCAAATGATTTTGTGAATGAATCTCATGAGCCAATTGAAAAATGAGTGCAAATGATTGTATGAATGAATGGTGTGATTGTGGATGATATGAATGATGTAAATGTGATACCATTTTTGCCCCAACGATGAAATGAGATTGGTGGAAGATGCAAGTGATTGATTCTATTTTTGCCCTAACATATAGAGGGATTTTTGGCAAGTGTAAATGCCATGATCATGTAATATGTATCCCATTATGGGAAAATTAATATCAAATGTGGTTAACCCAAGTTTGGGTTGATTCCATGTTGTTGAAGAATGTACCTTCTGGCATCATTGATATACAAAGATGAAAATACAAAAAATAAAAAAGATTCAACTTCAGAGGGATAGCTAGTGACTATCAAGTAATTCCTATGATCAGAACCAATCACCCTAGCTAAGGCTAATCGCCATGATGACTATCAAGGAAATGGGAAATGATGAAATGTGATTTTTGTCCATGTTTTAAGCCCCACGAACTAGGCCATCAATGACAACTATGAAGCAAATTGGTCTTGGCATAGTTTCACTCAAAATGTGAAGTACCAAAATGATTTTTGTTTTGATAAATGAGATATTGGATGATGAAAAATGGCCAAGTATCCTTATGGTAGTTTATTCATCTTATCGAATTACATTGATGCAAATCACTGCAATTTCCAAGGAGATAGAATAAACCACTAGATACAAGGTTCACTTGAAATTTATGAACTTGGAAAATGTGATAATGTAATAATTGAATATGATGTTTGCAGCGACCCCGAGAATGCATGCACTGGTCCCTTTTCTAGAAAACCCTACTTGCAATGCTTATTTAAAATACCAAAGATAAAATGGAAAGACGAGGTAAAATAAAGCATATAACACAAAATAACAAAAGACAGATCTCTTTATTGAAATTGAAGCTCGATTACATGTCAGTCCCTCGTAGGGATACTCATTTTGATACTATAAATTACAAGTGGGCAAGGTGTGCCCCTTGTGTGAAGAGGTGGTGTGCTTAAAAAAAAGCTTCCCGATTTCGCACACGAAAATAGATGAGGGATTACAGATACCTCCTTCTTCAAGTCTGTTTCTTAGATGGATCCCTTTTGCTCTCGTATGTTGTAACCTTCGTTTAATGTACCTATGTCCCTGCAAGCAATGAAAAAACAACACACTTTTAGGTGTCCAAGATTGCCTCCCCGGATGAGGTTGTTAGTAATAAAATAATGTAACAAAAATATGATAATACCATGGAATCAAGTAAATCTATGCTAATGATATAATAAAACAAGATAAAAGATGTTATGTCTATCTAAGCCAAGCCTACGGGCCATTGTCCAAGATAGCGGCCGCTAAATAAAACCTTGCTCTCCTTGCCCCAAAGCTATGGGTCAAAGACTATGATTTGATGTTGAATAAAGTAGGTGTTATGCCCTTTGATTTGTCAAAGATCCGTCGCACATGTGATCCCAAAGATAACTCTCTCTCTCTGAAATTATCTCTTGTGATCTCTAGATATGATAAGGCTCTCTATATGTCATATATGGAACCTTTGGTGCTCTTAGGCTTACACCTTTTATAGTGTGAAACCTTAGGTCTATGTCCAAGCCCTAGAAATGAATTTCTCATGCATAGTGCAAGTTAGCATGAGAAGCCCCTATCTATTGTCTATATTTGAAGGCCAGTTAACTGAAATCTAACTGCCCACTTGAGTCTTTTACGCGAACTGTTCGTTAGCATGAGAAGATTTTGTCCTTTTTTTATGCTTGGAGGTCAGTTAACTTAAGTATAAATGCAAACTCAAGTCTCCTATATGAATTGGTCATGAAAAGGAATGCAAAGTCACTCCCGCTCAACTTTATTGCATGCAAACTACCACTTTTTCTTGATATTGGGCTTGTTTGTCGATAAACTACTTCTTATGGCTTAGTCGATGTCATCTATAGTGGCTATGATCTGGCCATTGTCATCTATAGTAGCTAAGTTCTAGCTACACTAGTCTTGAGCGGTTAGAATCTGGTTGCTCTTGGCTTGATCGACCAAGCTTCGATGGCTTGAAAAGGCCCCAAATGAGTTGTGAGAACCACTGTTGGTGCTTAGAAAGTCCAATATTATGTCTTATAATATTATGAGTGTGTCTATGTAAGTAGCTCCCCTAAACATGACACAATTTAGGTGTCTACAATGTTTTAATAAGTGTGATGATGGAATTGATGATGAAAATAGTCGTTCTATGTTTGGACTATTTTGGAGCATTTTGTAACTTGTAATGTGATTTTGTGACTTTTGGGTTGCAAACAAAAATTATGCATCCAAATTAGTTGTAACCTTTACAAAACATGTTATTATAATGAAATTGATGCATGGATGCAATTTGGGGTGATTTGGTGGAGGTAAGCTACCATTTTTGATTGATTTTGGTCTTTTGTCAGTTTTGGCACCAAACGCCAGTGGGCACTTATTGCTTGTGCAAATGCCCACTAGAGTTTGGAATGTTTCCAAACATGGATATTTTAGTGCACCTGAAACAACTATATAAGGCCTATAGAGGGAAAACCAGGCTCATTTATGCATCCGTAAATTTAGGAAGTTGTGTTTGAGGGAGTGGAATGGAGTGAGTTGTGGAAGCTATGGTAGTAGAGGGAACAAAGGGGGGTCATAGTTGGAGTACGGTATGCCAAAGTAAGGCCTCTTAACTTTCTTGTTGGAAATATTGAGCATATTAAGTTATCATTGATGTCAAATGATTGATGTCAAGAGTTTTCATTGATGTCAAAGGTGAAATGGTTGAGAATTATCTTCAAGGCTGAAATAATAAGGTGCAAGGCAAATATCATCAAAGGGTATATAAGGTAAAAATATAATGATGTCCAAGGTGAAAGCAAAAATATTCTCCATTTTTTTATAGCAAGCAATAAAAAATTAAGGCAAAAAGATGGTCAAAAGTACAAGGTAAAAGGAGTTCAATATTTAAATGTTAAAATTAAATATTATGAAGAGGGTAGAAAAGTTTTAAAAGAAAGATAGAAATTTTGGAGGCATCGGACAAAGATTTTAAAAAGCAAATCATGTGACAAAGGTTTAAAAGAAATATATTATAATATTTAAAACCTAATTCTTAAATATTATAATAAAAATAAATTTGAATTTAAAAGGTGCCAATTTAAATTAAAATGGTAGAAATAAAATAAAGCATCGACGTCTTCATAAAAATTCAAATTGCATATTTAAGGAGGAAAAATAAATCATTAGCCATGGTGATGAACGAGGCAATATTTGCTCCATTTATTTTTTGTTCGTTGAGGGCAGAGAGAAGAAAATATATCACATAGTTCACAGCAGGGGCAAATACCTAAAAAGGAGGTAGTGCACAAGTTATCCCAACTGGGCAGCTAGCCCATGTAGTAGGCAAACCCTATGCAAGGCATTGGTAGATGAGAGGTTGCAGGTTCAAGGTACGATGAGTTCATTTTGCTTGAAGTTTTGATGAAGAAAGAAATATTTGTAGAATAAGACGTCAAGTAGGAGGTTCTACATTGTGGTTTTGTGTGGGTAGCTAGCCCACATGGTAGCCTAGCTTATGCTAGGGTGCTGGTGAGCAAGAGGTGAAAGATTCAAGTCATGGTGGTTGCGTTGGTAAGGGAAATTTTTTTATTAAAATATTTTATAAGGTATAAGATATGAGCAATGCTTGTTTGCATTAGGGAGACATAAGGTTTATTTGTATTGGTTGAATTTTTGTATGATTTATTGAAATCAAAGGTACTGTGTGAGTGATTATATTTCATATTCTGTATGTGTGGCTTGATAAGGTTGAAAATAACTTTTGAAAAGTAGGAGGTATAAGGTGTATAAAGTTGAATTAATATTGTAATTTGCACATTGGGTTATTGAGTGATATAAGGTACATTGTGGTGTATTGAAAATTATTTGTTTGTGAAAGTAGGAGTTATAAGGTGTTATTGTGGTTTAATTATTGTTTGTATTTTTGCATGGTGAAATAAAACTTGAAGGGTTTGGTTCTATTGGGCATTGAATTGCATCAAGTTTTACTCAATAATACGGTTGTCTATCTTTCTAATTTTTGTCCAGGCTTACACCTGATAGCTATAGCTCAACATTTAAAATTGGATGGACCAAAACAGGAGTTTCAGATCCAACCTCCAAAGTAGGTAGGTTCCTTTTCAACTTAAACAGGGTGTTGACACAATTATTCTCACTTAGGGTTTTAGATATTAGGATAAGAAAAGGTTAGGGTTATAAAATGTGAACAACAGTGGATGGATAGGCTAACAGAATTGTACTACAACAAAAATCTCCATAAAACTAATTTGAAGACACATTACTTAGATCAACATTATCTCAAATTAAAAGTACTTTCATTCATTAAAGAACAACGGAGAAATATTGCAGATAGTAATTTCAATATCTAAAAAATGATAATCTAAATAGCAAAATTCACCAATATCTTGATTTTATATAAATGCACTCCCTAGCAACAAATATCTAATTTAGAAGTAGATTTCAATTACCTTGGAAGTAAGTAATCCATTAATTTGGCATAAACTAACTATTCAAGTATTCATAGAAATGCAACTAAAGAATTCAAACCTCTTATAACGAATTATGAAGACAAAAAAATTGAGGTGAAGATCAATGTAATGCTACTTTCATTAGCCCTTGGGAATATTTACAGTAGCACAGGCAAACACACTAGAGACGACCCTTTAAAAATAAGGGTTCGACCTCTATTTATAGTTTTACAAAATTAAAATAGTAAGGAATATTACAAAGATCAAATTTTAACAACTCAGCAAAGAGTTCTTGTTGGAATTCTCTTACTGGTTAAACCTCTAGGAAATCCACTTCAAGTGGACTACCATGGTAGATTGAAACCTCTACAACTTGCTAGTTGTTTGATGCTTTCTAGAGTTCTGGTTGTTGGAGACTGCATATGCATCATTGATCAATCTTAAAAACCTTATGTTGTCATTGATATACAACCATATCTAGTTATTGTTTTATTGAAACCCTTGACACTCCAGCTTCCTCCTCCAACTTATTATTTCAACTCTGATGAGACATTGCTCTTATATGCTTTAGAATTCTTAGCAAAGTCTCGATCGTCAATATTCCCCATCATATGGCTACAATTTAATCTAACATAAGCTTGATATAATGGCAAGGGAGAACACAATGCCATTCCACTTTTAAAAATTGATGACATCACCTTTCATGCTTCAGAACTTGCAAAACATCAATCCGACACTAAAATACCTTAAAAGTGAAGCGGGATGAAATCCACTCCCTATCCTTCATTTTTCTTCTTTGGTGATGAAGAATTCACCAATCTGCACAAAAAAAGTTGATGACATTATATCTCCTTCAAAACTTTATGGATTCCATTTTGGAACCAAGCAAGTGCATTGGCTTGTGAACAACATTCCAAATCTGATGCAATGTAAAGGGTCTCTTCCTCCATTCTATGTTGGATTTAGATTAAATGTTGCTTGTCAAAAATACCTTTGTCACGAATCTACATCGCTTGTACGTAGCACTCCACCTTTTGTCACCATTTTGGGTAAAAATATTCTATGCACTCTCCAAAATTGGACTCTCCAACACTTAGCCGCTCAAAATATATCAAATAATATGAAGAGGTCTTCAATCCACACTTATTTTATGCTAATGTCATCCTTCTTCAAAAACATTTGCGGATTTAGGGAACGTCGCCAGTCTGGAACCAAAGATATAAGAAATTATGTGGAATTGCACCAAGTGTGAATATTCATCAAGTTTTTGGCAGATTTTTGGCCTTTGTTGCGGATCCACTCCAAAATACACTGCAAAGTGTGCGGAATGAGATCTTCATGTTTTAGGCAAAATTTTCAAAATTTTCCTAAGTATGTGGCCATTTTGGGCCTACATGTTCTTTGTTAAAAAGTTTTTTTTTTTTTTAAATCAAAAGGAGCTATAAAAGCATTATCTTCAAGATTTTTTAGTACATCTTTTGAGAAAGGATTTAGAGATCTACTAATAATTTTTAAGTGGCACATTATTTTTGAGATAGAATTTGAGGGCACATATTCTTCAAGGTAGAATTTAGAGGTATGGTTTTTTAATTTCTTAAGATGAATTGTTTGAAAGGAATATATTAAGGTGGAGTTATAAGGATTAATTTCATGTACATTATTGGAAATATATGAGTTAGGGTTTGAGATCAAGTTGTGCTTTATATTTGAAATCAATGGGGAACACTTGTGCTAGGGTTTGAGAACAATTGTGCATATTTGTTGAATGAATTTGTGAAGCATTTGGGAATTGGTTTGAGTGACATTGGAAGTGAATGTGCAAGTGTTAGAAATTAGATTTTTTAAGAAAGTGTGTGCATTGGTTCTAATTTTTGGAAATGCATAAGAAGGTCAACTACTAAGTGTGATATTAGAAATATATTGTGAATTCAAATGAATGTGAGAAAAACATATTGATTGGGTTTAAATAATATCATTCTCTATATGTTTATGAAGAAATTGTTTTAGGGTAGAATATGTCTAACTTGCATAATTGAATAAAGCATTTCTAAAAGATATAAAACCATGGTTTTGAGCATCATTTGTGTGCAAGTTTTTGGAAAAAAATTTTGAATAAAGAAATATATGTGGAAGAAATACATCAAGTAGGATGTTACACATTGTGGTTTTGTGTGGTAAGCTAGCCCATGTGGTAGCCTAGCTTGTACTAGGGCACTGGTGAGCAAGAGGTGACAGGTTCGAGTCACGACGGTTGCATTGGTAAGGACAAATTTTTTATTAAAATGTTTTATAAGGTATAAGATATGAGCAATGCTTGTTTGCATTAGGGAGACATAAGGTTTATTTGGATTGGTTGAATTTTTGCATGATTTATTGAAATCAAAGGTACTGTGTGAGTGATTATATTTCAGATTTTGTATGTGTGACTTAATAAAGTTAAAAATAACTTTATAAAATTAGGAGGTATAAGGTTTATAAATTTGAATTAATATTGTAATTTACACATTGGTTTATTGAGTGATATAAGGTACATTGTGGTGTATTGAAAATTATTTGTTTATGAAAGTAGGATTTATAAGGTGTTATTGTGGTTTAATTATTATTTGTATTTTTGCATGGTGAAAGAAAATTTAAAGGGTTTGATTCTTTGTTAAAAATCTTTTTTTGGAAATAAAAATGAGCTATAAAAGCATTATCTTCAAGGTTTTTGAGCTTATTTTGATAAAGGATTTAGAGATCTACTAATCACTTTTGAAGTGGCATATTATTTTTTAGATAGGATTTGAGGGCACATCTTCTTCAAGGTAGAATTTTGAGGTATGGTGTTTTAACTCCTTCTCAAGATGAAATGTTTGAAATAAATATATAAAGGTGGAGTTATAAGGATTAATTTCATGTGCATTGTTGTAAATATATGAGTTAGAGTTTGAGATCAAGTTGTGCTTTATCTTTGAAAGAAATTAGGAATGCTTGTGCTAGGGTTTGAGAATAATTATGCATCTTTGTTGAATGAATTTGTGAAGTATTTAGGTATTGGTTTGAGTGAAATTAGAAGTTAATGTGCAAGTATTAGAAATCAAATTTTGGAAGCAAGTGTGTGCATTGGTTCTAATTTTGGAAAATGAATAATAAGGTCAAACACTAAGTACGATACTAGAAATATCTTGTGAATGCAAATTAATGTGAGAAAAACATAATGATTAGGTTTAAAGCATATCATTCTCTATATATTTATGAAGAAAAATAATTCTGCATAGAATATGTTTGAATTACCTAATTGAAGAAAGTATTTTTAAAAGATATATAACCATTGTTTTGAGCATCATTTACATGCAAATTTTGGGAAAGTTTTGAGCATGTGTGAGTTGTATTGGAGTAGAGTTGTGAGCAAGCATTTTGAGAAGGCTTGTGAGCAAAGTAGAGTAGGGTTTCGAACAAATTTGAGCAAGCTGTGTAAGTAGGCTTAGAGCAAATTTGAGCAAGCCTTATGAGCAGGATTTGAGCAGGTTGAGTAGATTTGACCAAGCCTTGTATGTAGACTTGGAGTAGATCAGAGTAGAGACTAGGGCAGGTTTTGGTGAGCAAATTTAAGCAAGTCTTATATGTAGAATTGGAGCATATCAAAGCAAATATTAGAGCAGGTTTTGGTGAGTAGATTTGAGAAAGTCTTATGTGTAGACTTGGAGCATATCAGAGTAGATATTAGAGAATATTTTGGTAAGTAGAATTGAGCAAGCCTTATGTTTAGGCTTGGAGTAGATCTGAGTAGAGTTGAGAGTAGGCTTTAGATCAAGCCTTGTGTAAAGGCTTGAAGAGAACTTAAGCAGAGGATATTGGTGTATCCTATGGATAGAGGTCCACAAACTTAAGTAGAGGGGATTGGTGTCTCCTATGGATAGAGTTCATAAACTTGAGTAGAGGGTATTGGTGTCTCCTCTAGATAGAGGTCCATGAACTTGAGTAGAGGGGATTGGTGTCTCCTATGGATAGATATCCATGAAATTGAATATAGGGGATTGGTGTCTCTTATGGATAAAGGTACACAAACTTGAGAAGATGGCATTGGTGTCTTCTGTGGATATAGTTCCTCAAACTTGAGCATAGGGGATTGGTATCTCCTTTGGGTTGGTGCCCATAAACATTGTAATAGGGAAATGGTTCCCAAGATATTGGTTGAGAAAATTTTATATGAAAGATTTTCTTCATGGATGTAGCCCACATTGGGTGAACCATGTTAAATATTTGTCTCTCATGTGTGTGATGATTTGTGCATTGTTTCATTTACTGCATTGATATTATTGTTGTTATCATTTTGAAATAAAAGTAAAATTTTAATATTATATTGTTCACCCCCACTTAATATTGTATTATTCAATTGATATCATAGCGGGTTCCTTTAGGGAAGCCTAACAACTTGAAGGAAGATCTCACAGGAACACATATGCCCCATCAAGAAGAATTTTCAATACATAGAGCTCCATTGTTTAATGGGACTAACTATGCTTATTTAAGTGTGAAGATGAAAATATTTTTTATGGAACAATGAATTGATACATGGCAATCAGTTGAGAATGGGTACACAATACCTACAACTCTTCCTATAGATATAAGTGGTAAGAAACTATATGAAAATAATGCCAAGGAAATGAATGCAATTTTAAGTGGTTTACAATAAATAGAATTTGTGAAGTTTATTCACTATGAATCAGCAAATGAAATGTGGGATAAATTACAAAATACATATGAAGGAGATGACAAGGTTAAGAAGGAAAAAATTCAAACTCATAGGAGGAAGTTTGAGGAATTGAAGATGAAACATGAGGAATATATTGCTAGGTATCTACTTCGTGTTGATAAATTTGTTAACACCATTCATGGACTTGGAGAAAATATTGAGGACTCTACTATTGTTTAAAATTTTTTAAGGTAACTTCGCATGAGATATGATGCAAAGGTTTTAGCAATAGAAGAGATGAAGGATCTAGAAAATTTAAGGATATATGAACTACATGGAATTCTCATAGCTTATGATATGAGGATAGAAAAAGAGCAAACATTAAAAAAGGAGGCAACTTTCAAAGCTTCAAAGAAGGTAAAGAATAAGAACCAGAATCAAGTGACGATTCAAGTAGTGATGAAGAGACCAACTTTGTGAAATAAATAAGAAGGGTTCAAGGAAACCAAAGAATATGAAAAATATGAAATGTTTTAGTTGTGGTAATATTGGTCACTATGCAACATATTGTCCAAAAAATGGGTATAGTAGCAATGAGGATAAATAGGATTACAAGAAGAAGAAAGAAAGAAAATTTAGGCATGAAAATAAAAATAGGCATGGTCAAGGTAAGCATGAGAAGAAGATTTTTCAAAGGCACAAAAAAAGTTTCTATGTTGAAGAAGCAAGCAGAGCTTCAAGTGACAGTGATGGAAGTTCTTCAGATAGTGAAAAATAAGAGATTCTATTTTTGGCAATAGAAGAGGAAGAGGATACTTCCATTAAAGACTGAGTAGAAGAGAAATAATATACTCCTATATTTGAAGACTTAGAGAAAGAAAAAATTTAGAAAAGGATAAAGGAACCATAGTTAATATGGAAGAGAAATTTACTACAGCTCTTGAAGAATTGGAAAGGGTGAAAAGAGAGAACTTAAGATTAAAGGCTCAAGTTCAATAGCAAGAGAAAACAAAGGCAAAACTTCTACAAGATCTCACTTATTTAAGATTTAAGGTTGAAGAGGTAAGAAGAGTTAAAGTATGGCTAAAAAATTAGAGGCAAAAGGGTTAGAGTGTGAAAAGCTAGAAGATTAAGTTATCTCTCTAAAGAAGAGACTTGGAAAATATCTTGATAAGCTAACTAGGTTTAAGGAAATCTCAAGAACCTTGGATGACATTCTCAAGATACAAATATCTCCATTTATCAAGGAAGGACTAGGTTATGAATAAGGACAAGAGATACAAAAAGGGGAGTCAAGCTCAAAAGAAAAATAAGTTTCAAAGGAAGTGATTGAAGAAGAACCTAAGACCTATGATGATGAGTAGAGAAGTGGAAGTATCAAAGAGGAAGAAAACAATGCACAAACAAGGAACATGGATCATCACAAAAAAGGCAAGGAAAGAAATATGAGGCTATACTCTCCAAGACAAGACAAATACTTCTTCCAAGGACATTGTTACTCATGTAATCATTTTTTTCATAGAGCTATACATTGCAGGGTTCATAGCAGGAACAATTTTTGGTTCATCAAGAAGAACTTCAATTCAGTTACACCTTTCAACATCAGATGTTACAATTGCAATAATTTTGGGCATAAAGCAAAGTGATGTAGAACGTAATTTCCATAACTTCCAAAGATAAGCAAGAACAGGGATGCTTAGAAGCATAGTCAAAATGTTCAAAGAAGTATGGCTTCAAAGGTTTGTAAAAATATTGAAAATGAAGAAGAGGATTGTATGTTGGGAGTAGCTTTACTCCCATACTAAAATTGATCACCTCAAGAAAGGAGGTGGTGAGGGAGCTATGCTAAATATATTATATTTAGCCCCAAGAATCCCTTTGCCATTGATGTCAAAAGAGGAGAGAATTTAGTAAGGGGGAGTAGCATGTCAGCAGGAGAAATTTGGGAATCTAATTGTTGTAAAAGGAATATTTTTTATAAGGGTTACCATCAATGACAAAGGGGGAGATTGTTGGAAATATTGAGCATAGTAAGTTATCGTTGATGTTGAACGCTTGATGTCAAGAGTTGTCATTGATGACAAAGGTAAAATGGTTGAGAATTATCTTCAAGGCTGAAATAATAGGGTGTAAGGCAAATATCATCAAAGGGTATATAAGGCATACATATAATGATGTCAAAGGTGAAAGCAAAAATATTTTCCATTTTTATAGCAAGCAATAAAAAACCAAGGCAAAAATATGGTCAAAAGTACAAAAATAAGTTCAATATTTAAATGTTGAATTTAAATATTATGAAGAGAGTCAAAAGGTTTAAAAGAAAGATAGAAATTTTGGAGGCATTGGACAAAGATTTTAAAAAGCAAATCATGTGACAAAGGTTTACAAGAAATATATTATAATATTTAAAACCTAAGATTTAAATATTATAATAAAAATAAATTTGAATTTAAAAGGTAAATTCAAATGGTGGAAATAAATAAAGCACCAACATTGTTGGATATTTTGAGTAATTTTGTTGTCATTGATGTCAAGAGATTTTTGTTTCAGTTTCATCATCATTAATGTCATCAGGTGGTTTTTCGAAAGGCAAGAAAGGTTTTAAAAGGAATAGGATATAATATTTATTTTTAAATATTATATGCCTAAAAGGCTTAAAAGGTTGAAGACCCATGGAAGGAGAAGCAGGTTTAAATTAAAATAATAATATAATATTTAATATTATAATATTTTTGAGCAAAATGATAAGGTGAAGAAAATGAGGTCCAAGGATTTATTAAAAATAATCTATCCTTGAAAAGACCCATTATGCAGCCCGCAAAAGATTTAATTTAATTTATTTAAATTAAAATATTTTAAACTATGGTTAAAATTTTAATTTAAATAAATATTGGGTTTCAAATATTTTAAATTAATATTTAATATTAAATTTGAATATTGATTCGACGGGTAAGGATGAAAAACAAACATATTTATAGGGAAAATAATATTCATTATTTTTCTCCCCCCAAAATATAATTTTTGAATACTATACTATGCTTTGAGAAGGACTTTGTGCGCTGCCTTGCTATGATAGAAGGAATATTTTGCATTTAAGATTAAAGGAAAAGATAAAAGGTTTATGTGCAAGCATGTGGGGAAGAAGTTCCACCACCATCAATAGCGTAGGTGGCAATTGAGGCCAAGCTAGAGTGTTGTGAGGGCAAGGACGTGGGTTTGATTCACGTCATTGTGCTTTGCAAGGGAAATCATTTTTTATTGTGTGCTAAAGGACAAAGGAGATAAGGATAAAAGGAAACTCGTGCACTCTTGATTTTTGTGTGGGCACATATCTCAATCGGTGTCCTAGCGTTGGGCTAGGGTTTTTAGGAGGTAAGGTTGTGAGTCCAAATTTTCCTAGAAACATTTTTGGGCAGAGTTAAATTAAAAGGTATGCAATTTATGATTTAATTTTTCAAACATTTTGATATACGGAAATTTGCATTAAAGGGTTGTGTGAAATTTGAAAGGATAGCTTGTGAGTTTGTTAAGGGAGATATAAGGTGTCCAAAAAATAAAATATTTTATTTTAATTTTGGTGTTTAGAATTTATTCTATAAGAATAGCTTGTGATTTTGTTAGGGGAGATATAACATGTAAGAAAATTAAAATATTTTATTTTAATTTTGGTGGTTAGAATTTATTCTATAAAATAGGAGTGATAAGGTATGCAAGGGAAATTATATTTTACATTTTGAGATAAAGGTATATTGTGTATATTATTTTGATAGGAGAAATAAGGTGCATAAAGGAGATTATTGTGTTTGTTTTCCTTAGTAAAATTGTTGACTTATATTTTGAAAGTTTAGAGATTATAAGGTGTATTTGAGACTTGTTATTTTTGTATGGAAAAATAATTAATGGGAAAATATTTACAAGGAGATTTTGAGAAAGATTGTTGTTACCTAACCTTAAAATTGGCAAAGAAGATTTGATTGTGGTTAAGACAGGTTTTGAAGATATATCTCCATCAAAACAAAAGGTATGGGTACATATTCCTTATGAGTGAAATATTGTTGTATTGAATGTTGTGAAATGCAAGGTTGGAGTGAAAATGATTGTTTGATAAGCATTGTTGGAAATATTTGAGTGAGTGTTCATGTGCATGATTAGGGTTTGTGAAAGAACATGAGTATCATTGTTATGTGAGATTGTTTGATAAGCATTGTTGGAAAGAATTGAGTGAGCCTTCATGTGCATGACTAGGGTTTGTGAAAGATCATGAGTATCATTGTTATGTGAAGTTGAGAACTATCTTGAACTAGGGTTTGTGAAAGAACATGAGTATCCTTGTTATATGAAAATTGGAATCATCTTGAGTCAAGGTTTATAGTGTGAGTTATTGGAAGTATAGTGAAACACTTGGTTAGGGTTTCTACATAAGTTGTGTTTCATTGAGTGGTTGGTTGAGTGAAGTTGATTGATCATTATTGATTGAGAGCATTGGAGTGATAGTTCAAGATTTGTGAAACAAATCATTCTTTATTTTTGAATTGATTTGATAATGAGTTTGAAAGTGATAGAGTGATTTATAAGTGTGAAACATATTGAGTCTCTTACCATTCTCTATATGTTCCTATGGTTAAAAAATATTCTTAGTGAAACATTTTTGTGTGATTGAAGATGTTTTCTGAAAGGATTAAGTTGAGTTGTGTATACAAATTTTACAATTGATTTGATTAATATTTTGTGAAATCTATTGGACCATTTTGAGTAAGTCCTAGTGGGGACTTAAGGACAGAATTAAGAAAGCTTTTGTGAGAGCTTGTGTGCAGATTTGAGTAAGTCCTAGAGGGGACTTAAGTACATATTTATGTGAGATTTTATGGAAGCTTACAAGAATATTTGAGGTAAGTATTGGTGAAGACTTGTTGAGAAGATTAGACAAGTTCTAGAGAGGACTTGTTAGACATATTTGAGATAAAGATTGAGCAGATTTGTGCTATCAAAGGATTGTGTTTAGTGCATATTTGAGACAGATATTGAGAAAATTTATGCTAGATCAAAGGATTGTGTTTAGTGTAGATTTGAGATAGATATTTAGTAGATTTGTACTAGACCGAAGGACTATGTTTAGTGTAGATTTGAGATAGATATTGAGTAGATTTGTGCTAGACCGAAGTACTATGTTTAGTGTAGATTTGAGACAGATATTGAGCAAATTTGTGCTAGACCAAAGGACTATGTTTAGTGCATATTTTAGAATAGAGATTGAGCAAATTTATTGTTAGCGTACTTTGTCTATTTCATTATTTAGATGACTGTTACAACTTCGTAACAGTTCTGGTTGAGCCGTTCAGCAGGTGTGCTATTCACGACATTGTAAAATGTATTTAAACATTGCTCAATAATACATTTTCTATAGTTCGCATTTCTATCATGGCATCAGAGCCAGTTCTATAAGTTTGCTGGGCAGACAATTTTTTTTTTTTGCAGGCGTGGTTTTTGTGTCACAGAGCCACACAGCAGAGCGAATAAAAAAAATTAATTAATTTTTTTTTTCGTGTCATGCGCAGACGTGCGACAGCCATCGCGCATCCACACGCGATTGAGTGCAGCCTGCGTAGATGTCCCAGCCTACACAGACATTGCTGGAGCCTACACAAATGCCGTTGGAATGCATCCAGCCTACAGACGCGTCCGCAGCCTACGCACAGAACCTACAGACGCAGACGCTGCTTAGAGCGCCCGTAGCCTGTGCACGGACGCTGGCTGGAAGGAGGGTGACGACACCTCCCCCGAGATTGGCGTGCTGCATCACTGGAACACAGTGCACGTGCTACGTAGGAGGAGGGGGACGTACACCCCCCCCATTGAGGGGGCTCCACACGGACTGTGCAGATCTACGTGCACAGACGCATGGGCTCAGACGTCTGCACAGACATGACGTCTCGCGTCCAGGAGGGAGCGAGGGACCCCCCCCCGGTGGGGTTGAAAAAAAAATAAAAATAAAAATAAAATTTGCCCCCCCCCCATTGAACGCGTTGTAATCAGCCCCCCCGCCCCGTTTCGCGAGGCTGGAACGCGGGAAGTTTACAAAAAAAAAAAAAAAAACCAGAGACGGAGGGCAGAGGAAGCTGCAGCGGTGATTTGCAGAGGAGGAGGAACCAGGTGTTCAAAAAGGAGGGCTCCAGTGATCCTTTCGGATCAGCCCGCTAGCTCACTTGGCAGTGAGCTATGCGGTAAGGCTCAGGGAGCCTGCAGGTCGGGGGTTCAAATCCCGTCGACTCCCCCCAAGGTATAAATTTATTTTTCAAAGTTATTTTTTAATTATTATTTTTTTAATTAAAATTTTTAATTTTAATTTTTTTTATAGTTTTTTAACTTTATAAATTAAAATTTTAATTTTAATTTATTTTTTTATAAGTTTTAAAACTATATAAATTAAAATTATTTATTTTAATTTTAAATATATAATAATTATTAAAATGCTTTGTTAAAGAGATTTTTTTAAGGGGGGATATTTTTTCAAAAAATCAAAGGGGGAATGTGAGTAATTTTCTGAAAAGGCAATTTGGCGAATTGTAAAAGGTGCATTTTCGACTGTGACCGACACCTTGTGGGTTATTCTTGTGGGCAATTTTTCTTGTTGTATGTTGCATATTTCATTTTTGCACTATAAAATTAAAAATTAAAATCAAAACACTCCCTAAGTCCCCGGAATAATTAAAACCCATCCGTGCAATTTATTGCACTGCAGCGTTCGGTATTTGTGATACCTCTGGCCAGCACTTACAAGTAAAGTTGTCGTGATTTGGCTACTGTATCCGCTGCCTAATATAGCTGCTACAATGACGTCTGAGCTTGTTCTCTATAAATCGTCGGGGAGAGATAAGTTAGCCATTTTTTGCATTTTTTTACTCCATCCACTACCATTTATCGCACTTGTGTTTAGGCGTAAATCCTGATGAAGTATTCTTCATAGTGTTTAGGAGAAGTTACGCCCCACGCATGATAATAATCTTCTATGGTAGGTGCCATCAACAAGGTGATTCGCTTTCAGTACCGCTTATGTTCCACGTATAGTATGATCTCTAAAACTCACCTATAGTCTCCCTCATGTAAGGGCGGGTGATTTTTTTTTATCTTTCTAAATACCTATAGTTTCCCTCACGTAAGGGCGAGTA
Source organism: Wollemia nobilis (assembly GCA_028583015.1). Classification (NCBI taxonomy): domain Eukaryota; kingdom Viridiplantae; phylum Streptophyta; class Pinopsida; order Araucariales; family Araucariaceae; genus Wollemia; species Wollemia nobilis. The sequence continues at coordinate 809,919 of JAQPPZ010016829.1, read as the reverse complement.
TTTTGTATGGTATAACGGCCTAGCAAAAGGTATATCGAAAGGGGGACCAATTGGTGTTATAAGGAACCTTCACTATGGCCGCCGTTGCAAAGTTGATGACTGATCCGCATCAGTTATTGAAAGGTCCAAATTATACACCATGGAAACATAAGATGAAGGCAATTATCCAAATGGAAGATTTGTGGGATATTGTTACTGGAGTAGCAACTAGGCCTTCACCAACAGCAGGATCCATAGGTCCTTCCGCAGATCAGATAGCTTTTGACAAGAAAGACAGTCGAGCAAAGGTGCTCATTTTGTTTGTTGTTTCAGATGAAGTGCAACCTCATATAGCTAACAAAGCAAGTGGTAAAGAGGCATGGGATGCCTTTAGAACAATTTATGAGGGAAAGAATGATTCAACCATTCTTCATCTTCAACAACAACTTCATAACCTGAGTTTGAGACATGGTGAAACAGTTGAACTCTTTCTGTGCAGAGTGTCTGAATTGAAAGAGAAATTGAATTCTTTGGGAGATATTGTGGACGAAAAGCTTCTCATTTCACTTGTGATGAGAGCTTTACCTTCTTCATTTGATATGTTGATAACCTCCATCCAGGTGTCTCAACGACAAATTACCTACATCGAGTTGGTCAATCTACTTCAACAACAAGAGGCACGCCAACTTCACAAGGATGATTCTTCCAATACAGCCCTATACACCAACAGGAAGGGTTCTAGGAAGAAAGGTAATGGGCAAAAAGGAGGAAAATTTTAGAAAGGAGGAAATTCTCAATAGGATACGAAAGGAAAAGGCAAACAACCTCAACAGAAGAAGAGGTGGTGCAAGATCTATGAGAAAGACAACCATGACACCAACAGGTGTTGGCATAAGAACAAGCAGAAAGGCCAAAACAAACCACAAAATAAAAACAAGCAACCCCAGATGAATGTTGTTGTTGAAGAATCTGACTCAGATTCTAAATGGGCACATAAGGTGCTCATGACTACCACAGATTCCACACAGAGGGATCCTATTTGGTATGTCGATTCTGGAGCTAGCAAACATATGACTGGCGACAGATCATGGTTTGAATAATTTGTGGCCAAAGAGGGCAAACCTGTCACCATTGCTGATGATAAAACCTATAGGGTTCAGGGAGAGGGTACAATTTCAGTCACTCTTCCTGATGGCAAGTGTCAAATTGACAAAGTCCTCTATGTTTTGGGATTGGCCAACAATTTGTTGTCAGTGACACAAATCCTGGATAGAAATATGGTTATCAAATTTCATGTTGAGAATGGAAAGAAGTGTTGTACTATTACCAGGAAGGGTAAACAGATTGCAACAGCTTCATATAAGCACGGATTATTTGCACTAGATGCTATCTCTACTCCACATGTTGCCATGACTGTCTCTACCAAGGAGGCAACTTCCCTATGGCATAAGAGATATGGGCATATTAGTTCTGGCTACTTACTTGAGCTTAGTAAGTATGAGATGGTAAAGGGTCTTCCTTCCCTTTCTACCACATTGCCAGTGTGCTCTGACTGCTTGGAGAAAGCAAGATAGAGTACCATTTGAGAAGAGCTCAACAAGAGCACGAAAACCTTTGGAGTTAATTCACACCGATCTGTGTGGTCCTTTCACACCCAATAGTTGTGGAGGGAAGATGTACTTTTAGTTATTTTTAGATGACTACTCACGAAAGATGTGGGTTTTCTTTCTCCAACTAAAATTTGAAGCTTTCGCATTCTTCTAGCAGTTCAAGAAATCTGTTGAGAAGGAGTCGGAAGCTTCTATTAAAACCCTCCGCTCAGATCGAGGGGGAGAGTTTACCTCTAATGAATTTTTTGCATTCCTAGATAAGCATGGAATCAAGAGACAGTTAACAACTGCCTATACTCCTTAGCAAAATGGAGTTGCTGAGAGAAGGAACCGTTCTATCATGGAAATGGTTCGTTGTATGCTCAAAGGAGCTACTCTTGGGCAACAATATTGGGCAGAATCTGTCACCACTGTAGTATATCTGTTGAATAGGGCACCCACAAAGGCCCTAAAAGGAATGACTCCATAGGAAGCATGGAGTGGTCGAAAACCCTCCATATCTCATCTTTGTATTTTCGGATGTCACGCTTTCATGCACATACCGAAAGAGAAAAGGAAGAATCTAGATGAGAAAACACTGAGATGTATTTTTCTTGGGTATGATGAGAACTCTAAAGGATATCGTTTGATAGATCCTTTGACCAAGAAAATTCATATCAGCAGAGATGTTGTCTTTGATGAAGCTTTCACATCACAGAGCACATCTAAAGTACACCAAGATATTGTGGAATCTAAGGAAGAGAAGATTCCTTCATCAACATAGACAGGAGGTCCTTCTACATCTTCTTCAACTCCACCGAAGAAGAATCCTAAATGGTGTACAACTACAATCAGAGATGCAAATTTATCCACTCCTCCCAATTTGAATTTGGATAGACCTCGTACATGCAGTATGGCTCAAAAGGAAAGAGAAGCCAAAGAAACTGGTGAGGTTGATGATCTTTGTCAATCTTTTGAGGAACTTTCTGTAACTCCAAGTACATAAGTAGAGGATATGGATATTGATGATGACAGGGCGTTCATGTCTACCATAGATGATCTTGAACCTGCATCAGTGCAAGATGCTCTCAGTGAGCCTCAGTGGAAGGCCACTATGGATAAATAGTATGAGTCTTTGATGAAGAATAAAACTTGGAAGCTTGTTGATCTGCCACATGGAAAGAAACCTATTGGCTACAAATGGGTATATAAAGTCAAGTACAATGCAGATGGAACAATTGATAAGCATAAGGCCCGTCTTGTTGCAAAGGGCTATGCTCAAAAAGAAGGCATTGACTACGAGGAAACTTTTGCACCTACTGCTCGGATGACCACAATTCGGGTTATGTGTGCTATGGCAGCACAATATGGGTGGAAATTTCACTAGATGGATGTCAAAAGTGCCTTTCTAAATGGTGATCTCCAAGAAGAAGTCTACATGACTCAGCCAGAAGGATTTGAAGTGGAAGGCCAAAAGTAGAAGGTTTGCAAATTGGTCAAATCCTTATATGGTCTGAAACAAGCTCCTCGAGCTTGGTATATAAAAATGGACAATCACCTTATGCAGCATGGATTTAAGATATTTCTATCAGATGCAAACCTCTATTTCAAGAAACAGGGTTCTAAGATAGTGTTGCTTGTACTCTATGTGGATGATCTGCTCATTACAGGGAGTTCAGAAACTATGATCTCTACTCAGAAACTATGATCTCTACTGTCAAAAGAAACTTGTGCAAATATTTTGAGATGACAGATCTCGGACTTCTCCATTACTTTCTTGGTCTGGAATTCAGCCAGAAGGAGCACTCCATCAAAGTGTCTCAGAAAAAATATGCCAAGACATTGCTGGAAAAATATCGCATGACTGATTGCAAGCCAATGGCAACTCCAATGGAGAATGGACTTCAGTTATCGCGATATGATGATTCACCTCAGGTAGATGGTACTCTCTATCGATAGTTGATTGGGAGTCTCATATATCTGACCAATACTAGGCCAGATCTCGTATTTGCCGTCAACTATCTTTCGAGGTTCATGCAGGAGCCTAAGACCACTCATTGGAAAGCAGAGAAACATGTTCTTCACTATGTCCGTGGTACTATGGAATATGGCCTAGAATACAAGAGGAACAACAAATTCTTCTTGCAAGGATACACGGACTCCGACTATGCCGGATCATTTGATGATCGCAAGTCAACTTCTGGATACATTTTTCATCTAGGATCCGGTCCTATCTCTTGGCACAGCAAGAAGCAACAGGTGGTTGCTATTTCATCAATAGAGGTAGAGTATCGCACTGCACATGAAGCTGTGTGCGAAGTGATATGGTTACGTCGCATTATGACAAGTATGGGCCATCCATAAAAATCTCCAATACACTTGTTTTGCGATAATCAGGGTGTTCTGAACCTCGTCAAGAATCCAGTCCATCATGAAAGAACAAATCACATTGACACACAATGTCATTTCATTCGAGATGAAGTTCCAAAGCACCAAATTTAGCTTCAACACATTCCCATCGATGCTCAAGTTGCAGACATTTTCATTAAGGCACTTGGACGTGTCAAATTTGAATTGTTTCGTAGCTCACTTTGTATTGCAAAATAATGTAAGGGGATGTTAGTAGTCTAGTATAGCTATTAGTTATTACATTACCCAAATAATGTAATAAAGGGGGATGTTAGCGTACTTTGTCTATTTCATTATTTAGATGACTGTTACAACTTCGTAACAGTTCTGGTTGAGCCGTTCAGCAGGTGTGCTATTCACGGCATTGTAAAATGTATTTAAACATTGCTCAATAATACATTTTCTAGTTCGCATTTCTATCATTTATGCTAGACCAAAGGATAGTGTTTAGTGTAGATTTGAGATAAATATTGAGAAAATTTTTGTTAGATCGAAGGACAGTGTTTAATGCAGATTTAAGATAGAGATTGAGCAAATTTGTGTTATACCAAAGGACTATTTTTAGTGTATATTTGAGATAAAAATTGAGCATATTTGTGCTAGAAATAAAAACAATTTTTAGTGCAAATTTGAGACAGAGATTGAGCAGAGTTGAGAGTAAGCTTTAGAGGTGACAGAGCATAGTCTTTAGTGTACAGAGATCCATTAGCCATGATAGTAAGGATAAAGGTATTTTGAGTGAGGACAAATGTATTTAGTGGAGATATATCCACAAGCCAGTTTAGTGGAGGTGGTAGTCTTCTAAGAGATCACCATCCAGATTAGAGGATAAGTATTTCTCCTATGGAAAGAGATCCACAAACTAGAAGAGGGCAAAGATTTCTCCTATGGATAGAGATCCATGAACTTGATTAGGGTATTGGTATCTCATTTGGATAGAGGTCCATAAATATTATAATAGAGAAGGATTTCCAAGAGATTTTTTGAGAAAATTTTAGTGAAAAATTTTATTTGTGGACGTAGCCCACATTGGGTGACTACGTTAAATTGGTGTCTCTATTGTGTGTGATGACTTGTGCATTGCTTTTATTACTACTGTTGATATTGTCATTGATATATTGGATAATATTATTTGGGAAAGAAAAGTAAAAAGTGGTCTTATACTGGTCACCCCCCTCTTAGTGTAAGCTTGTGTTCTTCAATTGGTATTAGAGTGGGTTCCTTCGAAATATTTTAATAGCTTGAAGAAAAATCTTACAGGAACACAGATGAATTCTCAGAGTGAATCTTTAGGGAATAAGGCACCATTGTTTGATGGTAACAATTATGTATTTTTGTGTATAAAAATGAATATCTACCTAATAGCACAAGGAAATGATATATGGCAAGCAATTAAGGATGGGTACACACCACCAGCTACTCCACCTACAAATAAATATGGTAAGCTCCTAAAACTAAATAATTCAAAGGCAATAAATGGAATCTTAAGTGGTTTATCTAAATCAGAGTTTGTAAAAGTTATGCATTGCACATTAGCAAAAGATATTTGGGAAAAGTTGTATAAAACATATGAGGGAGACAAAAAGATCAATATGGCAAAATTGTAAAATCACAAGAAAATATTTGAAGACCTAAAAATGAAGGATGAGGAAAACATTGCTACATACCTTCTTTCTATGGATGAGTTTGTTAACTCCATCAAAGGACTTGGGTTTAAAGTGGAAGAATCAAATGTTGTTGGAATATGTAATGCAACATTGTGTAAATTATTCTTAGACTAAAATATAAAGTCTAAAGAATAAAATATTTGAATTAGAAAATAATTATATTTTATGTAAAAATATTCCCACCCAATTAATAAATAAAATAAGGGTGCTAGGAACATTTAATTTGTGGAAAAAGTTATTTCCCCTCTTCTAGCCAATATTAGAAAGTAACTAATCACTTTCTAATATTTTATAGATGCCACTTATCACACATCTCAAAGATTAGATTGTGATAAGATTATAAAGTAACTAAGCACTTTCTAATATTTTATAGATGCCACTTGTCACACATCTCAATATTAGATTGTGATAAGATTTAGGGTTGTAGTAGAAAAGCTTCTCATTAAATAGGGGTGTTGTCTACTACATCTGAACATATCTTTTCATATTTACTTGTGTTGTCATATAATGTTGATGCATATTGTTGCATAACATTGAAGCATTCTTGTACTGCTAAATCATTGAGTAATATAGTGAGCTTCATAATGGATGTTTCCATTATTTATTTGAAGAAGGGTTTTACCACTTAATATTGGTGTTGTGGGTTTTCCTCTTTTATGTGTGATTTATATTGTAGAGCATTCTTTGATCTTAGGGAGACTTTGCTTATCTCACATTTGGTATCAGAGTAGTTTGGATATCCATCAAGTGTCTTCAATCCTTTGAGGTGAAAAACCCATTAAGAATGGTTGATCATGGAATCTACTTCACACCTAAGCACATCCTTGATGGATCAAATTTTAGAATATGGAAACCAAGGATGAGGGCTGAATTTCAAGCAAGAAAGTTATGGCCCATTGTGAATGGAGATGAAGCAATCCCAACCCAAGCAAGGGCACTTGAGACATACAACAACAAGAGTCACCTTGCACTTTCCATGATTATCAATAGTGTGAGTGATGAGATATTTCTCACTATAAGCCATTGTTATCATTCTAAAGATGCATGGAATTTGCTAAAAAAAGTCCATCTAGGGTCCAAAGACATCAAGGAAATTCACTTTATTATCCAAAATTCTTAGCACTATGCAAGGTGAAGAAGAAAGTGCCTTGATCTTCCTCTCAAAGATGAAAGACATGAGAACTCAACTATTGGCTTGTAATTGTGATTGGATAAGTGAGAAGATCTTAAGATTTATCATTTTGAGGAACTTGTCAAGCAATTTCAAGAATTTTATCACCATTATTGAGACTAGGCTAGAGCAAGAAGAGGATGTCATTCCTCTCAACACTCTTTCACAATTATTGATTCAACATGAAGAGTCTCTTAATAGAGACAAAGTGAATGGTCAAGTTATCAAGGAGAAGAATGTTTCCTTGAGTGCCACTAAGGCTTCCTTAAAGAAGAAATACAAGGGAAGGAAAAATCAAAATTTCCAACCCAACAAGCCTAGAGTTGATTTCACTTGCAACTTTTGTGGCAAGAAAGGCCACAAGGAACAAAATTATTTCAAGAAGAAGAATATTGTAGAAAAGGAAGAGCAAGAAAAGGCTAAGGGACAAGGACCTAAGAAATGGTTTGGCAAGGGAAAGAAAAATAACAACAATGTAAAGCAAAATTCTAATAAAAATGCCTTTGTTTGTGCCATCTACTCCATTGACTCATCTACTTCTAATGAATGGGTGTTAGATTCTGGATGCACTAACCATATGTGTTTTCAAGCACTCTTCAGATTCAGTTTTCATTGGTGATAATACTAGACTTCAAGTAGAAGGTTTTGGCAATGTTGTAATTGACGAAAAAATACTTGATAATGTCCTATATGTGCCTAACCTTAGGAGAAATTTAATTTTAGTTTTGTAAATTGCTAGAAGTGGTCACACTATTGAGTTCAATGCAACTTCATGGAGCATTAGGAAAGGCATGCTACCAATCATTACAAGTTATGTGAAGAATAATATTTATGTGTTAGGTGATGCTCCTCCTAAAGTGTGTTTAGCAACTAATGTTTCTCCTAGTAGCAAGCTTTGGAACTTAAGGTTAGGCCATACAAACTATCAAAATATTCAAATGATGAAGTCCAAAAATTTGGTTGAAGGCTTGCCTAAAATTTCACCTATTCATGGTTTGTGTGAAACATGCATCTTAGGCAAGATGATCAAACAAAAGTTTGCAAAGGACAAGTCAACAAGGGCAACACAAATTCTTCAATTCATTCATACAGATATTATGGTTCCATTACATGTTAGATCACTTGGTGGTGCATCCTATATTCTCACATTTATAGATGATTATTTAAAAATGATCTTTGGGTATCTACTTAAGAATAAATAAGATTGTTTTGAGACATTCAAGGAGTTCAAAGCTTTGGTAGAAAATAAAAAGGGAGCAAAGATCAAAATTATTAGAAGTGACAATGGAGGGGAGTACAATAGCAATGATTTCAATGAGTTTTGTTCTTATCATGGGATCAAAAGGCAGTTTACTTGTCCATACACTCCTCAAAAAAATGGTGTTGTAGAGAGGAAAAATAGGACAATCATGGAGATGGTAAGATGCATTCTTGGTGACCACTTACCTCAATTTATTTTTGGTGAAGCAGCCAGTACAAAAATCTACATTCTTAATAGGTGTCCTTCAAAATTAGTTGAGGGGAAGACTCCTTATGAGGTTTAGAATGGTAATAATATGAATTTGTCACACTTAAGAGTGTTTGGATGTGATGCATTTTCATATATTTCATCAGAAAAGAGGAATAAATTGGACAAAAAGTCTCAAAAATACATTTTTGTTGGCTATGATGTAGAACATAGGGGCTACAGGTTATACTCACCTTCTTCACGCATTGTATTTGTTTCAAGAGATGTCAAATTACATGAAGACCTTCTTAAGTTAGAAAATGGTGGGCCTTGTGTCAAAAGGACCAAGTGGGTTGGATCATTCTAGGGGTCCAAACGAGTAGAATTTAGTTATCTAAAGGATAACTAAAAGTATGACCCTTAACATGTCTCTTCTAGCTAAGATAGAGAATGATCATGAGCCTACTTCTTACCAAGAAACGTCACAACACTCTTATTGGGTTGATGCCATGAAGGTTGAGATGGATTCTCTTCTAAATAATAAAACTTGGGATGTAGTGCTTTATCCTAATAAGATAAATGTTATTGGGAACAACTGGTTCTATAGAATCAAATACAATTCTAATGGAGATATAGAAAAGTATATGGCTAGATTGGTTGCTAAGGGTTATGCTCAAAAAAATGGCATTTACTACAATGAAACCTTTGCACCAATTGCCAAAATGCCCACCATTCAGTTTCTCATTACTATTGTTGCTGCTCAAGGTTGGCAGATTTTTTATCTTGATCTGAAAAGTGCCTTTCTAAATGGTGATTTGGATGTGGATATCTACATGAGTCAACCACAAGGATTTGTTGTACAAGGTAAGAAACACTTGTGTGTAAACTAAAGAAAACCTTGTACAGTCTGAAGCAAGCACCGAGAGCATGGTACATGAAGATTTTAGGTTACTTTTTGTCTCTTGGTTTTGATAAATGCTATTCAGATATAAATCTTTATGTGCTTAGGAAGGATAACATGGTCATTTTAATTGCTCTATTTGTTGATGACCTTGTTGTGACTGGAAATGAGAATGAGGCCATTTTTTATTTCATCTCCAAATTAAAGTCAGAGTATGAAATGACTGACCTTGGTCTTCTACACTACTACCTTGGCATGCAAGTTTATCAGCATGAGGATTGTACCTTTTGTATTCAATCCAAGTATATTGGATATCTTCTTAAGATGTTTGATTTGGAGGATGGCAATCCTACTTCCATTCATATTTCTACAGGGGTTAAGTTGGAAGTAAGTACATAATCTTAGTTGGCTGATGCTACATTTTATAGGCATCTCATTGGTAGTCTTCTTTATGTTGCCATCACAAGGCCAAGCATTGCTTTTGCAGTTGGTATGATGGCCAAGTTCATGCAGAAACCTTATATTGAGCACTTACAAGCTACCAATAATATTTTGAAGTACCTTTCAGGTACTAGATATTTGGCACTCAAGTATTCTAGGCTTCCTTCCTTTGCTCTTTTTGGCTATGCTAATTCTGATTTTAGAGGGGATAAAATAGACATAATGTCTACCACAACATATGTTTTTAGTATTGGGTCTATAGATATCTCTTGGTCTTCCAAGAAGCAAGATACAATTGCTATTTATACAATGGAAGTGGAGTATAAGGCTATGAAATTAGTTGCATAGGAAGAGGTTTGGCTTCATACCCTCATGAAGGAAATTGACTTTGAGCAATTTGGTCCTTCACATTTGCTCTCCGATAAACAATCAGATATTGCCTTGGCTAAAAATCCTGTAATGCATCAAAGGACAAAGCATGTTGAAATCCAAGCCCACTTTATCAGATAGAAGGTATTGGATGGGACTATTCGTTGGCATATTTTCCATCATCTTTTAATTCTACCTATTTGTTCACCAAACCTCTTCCCAAGGAGCAGTTTTGTAAATTGAGGGACTCACTTGGTTTGGTGAAGTTGTCCTCAAGGGGGAATGAAGTGTAGTTACACTTGTGTGATGACAACTTCATCCTTATGAGGTATTTTATGCTATATATATGAGTTGATCTTTGGTGGTATAATTTCTTTTTGCATCTCTTTTGAACATGGTACTTTCTTGTTTGCCTTGTGCAACTTTTGTACATGTTACTTTGTAGATGGCATTGTGCAATTATGGTATATGATGCAATTGCTTTATGCGACTCTTTTACATGGTACTTTCTTGTTGCCTTGTGCAACTTTGTACATGTTTTTATGTAGTTGGAATTATAAAATTGGTTTATCATGGTAATTTCTTGTTAGCATTTATGCTACTTTTGTACATGATATTTTATGGTTGGCTTTATGCAACCGGTGTGCACACTTTATTATTTTCATATACCTTATGCAACTCTTGTACATGGTACTTTTTATTTAGAATGGTGCTACTTTTGTACATGGTACTTTAGAGTTTGCATTATCATGGTACTCCTTGTTTGCTTTATGCAAATTTGTACATGATATTTTTTTATCAACTATATAGCACATGACTATAAGTATGGCTTGGCATCTTTTTGTGATGACTTATAGTTCACTATTTGATAGATCAATTATGTTATCATATTTGGATATTCATATATGTTGTGGTGAATATATTTATTATGATGTATCTAACTGATCTTATGTTGAGCTGCTTGTAGCTTGCAGGTACTTCCGTTTGGGGTTTTGCAGGCTTACTGAAGACACCCTTGTGATGTTTTCTTCTTGTCATTTGCAACCACTTCTAGTTGATGGATGGCTTTGTAAGCTACTTGTATCTGAAGCTACTCCGTTGGGGGCTTGTAGCCTCATTTTGGCCTATTTTGTATTGGTGCCTTATTATAGACCATTCTTGGTCATAGAAGCTCATTGTAACTATATTACTCATTTGATTCTCATCCCCTTTTGTATCTTTAGGGGGAGAATGTTTCTTTGTTTCATAATTCCTTTCCCCTATATTGCATTAAGGGCAAGTGTCGGAATATGTAATGCAATATTGTGTAAATTATTCTTAGACTAAAATATAAAGTCTAAAGAATAATATTTGAATTAGAAAATAATTCTATATTATGTAAAAATATTTCCATCCAATTAATAAATAAAATAAGGGTGCTAGGAATATTTAATTTGTGGAAAATGTTATTTTCATTTTTCTAGAAAATATTAGAAAGTAACTAATCACTTTCTAATATTTAATAGATGCCACTTATCACACATCTCAAAGATTAGATTGTGATAATATTAGAAAGTAACTAAGCACTTTCTAATATTTGATAGATGCCACTTGTCACACATCTCAAGATTATATTGTGATAATATTAGATTGTGATAATATTAGATTGTGATAATATTTAGGGTTGTAGTAGAAAAGCTTCTATTTAAATAGGGGTGTTGTCTACTACATCTGAACATATCTTGTCATATTGACTTGTGTTGTCATATCATGTTGATGCATATTGTTGCATAACATTGAAGCATTCTTGTATTGTTGAATCATTGAGTAACATAATGAGCTTCATAGTGGATGTTTCCCTTCTTCATTTGAAGTAGGGTTTTACCACTTAATATTGGTGTTGTGGATTTTCATATTTTGTGTGTGATTGATCTTGTGGAGCATTCTTCGATCTTGGGGAGACTTTACTTGTCTCAAAAATGTATGTCAAAAGGTTTTAAGATCACTTCCTAAGAGATTTAGTGAAAATATTTCAGCCATAGAAGAAACAAGATATATAGAAACTTTGACAAGGGATGAGTTACATGGAACTCTCACAACTTTTGAGATGAGAATAAAAGAGGAATCTATTCCTCAAAAAGAAGCAACCTTCAAAATTACAAAGAAGACAAAGGGTAAAAATTCAGATTCAAGTAATGAGTCATCTAGTGATGAAGAAGAAAACAATGGCAGAAGGAACTGTTGACAATTTTGTCACATTGCATAGAGGGGCAAAAAAATAAAATTTTTTGTAAAGTATTTCTTTCAATTTCATGAATTTGTTCCCTTGTTTTTTTTTTAGAAACAACATTTTCAAGCATTGCAGCAATTTTGGTTTTCCCTACCACCCCCTTGTACATAAAATGAAGAAGAAGCAACTTCACTGCCGAACAAGCTAAGGAAGATAGCTTCACCAAAGTAATCGCTAAGGATGAAAAATACTTTGGGTCCAAAGTCCCTCAAACAACTACTTCAGGAAAAAACCTTACGAAGTGGTGTTGCCAAAGAAGGAATTCAAAGAAGGAGTAAAAAGAGCTTCACACCCAAAGCATTTCCAGCAGCTACTTTAGGGAAAAATTTTGCAAAGCGGCGTTCAAGTGGCATTTCAAAAGAATAGCTTCATCGAAGGAAAATCATGGTCTGAATTGGCTAAGGAAAGATAACTACTTCGGGCCCAAAGACCCTCAAATAGTTACTTCGGGCAAAATTTTTGTGAAGCAGTTTTGCCGAAGAAAAATGCAAAGGAAGAAGAATGAAAAATACTTCGGGATCAAAGCATTTTAAAAGGCTACTTTGGGCAAGAAACTTGCGAAGCAGGATTCAAAGGAGCACAATGATGAAAACACTTCGCCGAAAACCTGTCAAAGCACCCATCTCAGGCCTCCTCTCCAGTGAACCATTTCTACTTCATCGAAAGTTGTTACGAAGCATTTGCTTCAGAAAAATTTCATGTGAAGTACTTTCATTCGAAGTAGAAGTAGAAAAATGGATTTTGAAGGCAAGAATGCACTTCGGCCGAAATACCCTCAAACCATAGTTTTGAAGGAGGATCGCGATGAAGCATTTCAAAGATTCATCAGTGAAGTATCTACTTCGGGCGAAGGACCTCGTCGAAGTAGTTTTGGCATAGTGAAGCAGCGAGAAGTGAAGACCCCATTTTGAGGAAGAAATCTACTTTGGCCCTCCTCACCCCCGAAGTTGTTTTGTGAAGCTCCACTATGCGAAGTGCAAATTGAGGAGGATCTGCTTCGGCTTGAATCTATTGTGAAGCAAAGTGTGAATGAAAATTTAGTGAAGCGCTTCAAAAGGCATGCACTCCAAGCCAAGTATTTTCCCGAGGCGATCAAGTGCCACATAAATGCATTTTTTTGTGCCTAGTAAGCCCGCTGTTCATTTTTAGCAATTGGAAATGAAGTATCAGTCCATGATGAAGAGCCCGACAAGCATGGTGGCCACTCGAGTATTGCAACCAAAAGCCAAGGATGCTTAGGCGGCTCATTAATGCAAGTTTCCATGGCTGACCCGATTGCCATTTCCAGTTTTGGTAATAGATTTGAGAGCTCAGTCACGAGGGCCGTGAGGAGTCGAATTCTCAGGTTTCGAGGGCGTACTTCTCCATTTTGTGCAATTATAGCTCAAAGGGTCGGGTCCTCTATAAAAACCCAAGCATTGTAATGTAAAAGGGGGGGAAATTTTTGTTAGAAAGCTGCTGTAACTTGCATTCTTACGACTAATAATAAAGACCTTTGGACTCTATTTATCTCTTGTATGTTGCATTCTACGTTTATTTCTTTCATATTTCTTCATTTGTATACTGTAATTCTGAATCCTGGATTTAGGTATGCGATTGAGGATTGAACCCTAAAATTTTCTCGAAGGATACATAGGGGAGGAAAACACTATAAAGGCTTTCTTTTATGCTACCTATGGAGAGTGTTTCTATAATATTCACTTTTCTTAATCGCCATTACTCTGAACTCTGAATTTCAGCAAAAGGGAAAGGGGAATCCTGGAACTCATCCAGAGGATACATAGGAGGGCTAATATCATGTTCATTTCATTTATTCTTGGTTTTCTTTACTGTTGTTTCAAGTTATTGGTTAGTAATCGTGCTTCTGGTTCTTTCCCACCACTAAGCTACTAAATCTCCTTCCCTTCTTCTTTTATTTATTTCCTGCACCCTTACTCTATTTATCTCTTTCCTGCACCCTTATCTTAAAACATCAAATTAGTGTAGTATAGAATCTGACCTTTCTCCAGATATTGGCACGAGGAGCATCTCTTCTCTTCGACCTTTCAATGTTGGTCCAGGTCTAGGGCACATTCATTTACCTAAATCCTTTCATGGGTATATTTGATGACCAATAGGAAAAAGGACACACAAAAGCACAAAGGTATGAAATAATTTGTGTTTCAAATATGGTAAATATGGTCACTATGCATATGATTTTCCAAAAGCTAGAAATAACAATGGTGATGAGAAACGGTGTCATAAGAACATGGAAACAAAAAAACATAGGTATCAAAAGAAAATTTGGGATGGACAAGGCAAGTAAGGAAAGAAGTTTTTCCAAATGCATAAGAAGCATTTTTAAGCAGATAAGGCAAGAAATATTTCAAGTGATAGTTATGACGGGTCCTCAGATAATGAAGAAAAATAAATTCTATTTTTGACAGTAGAAAAAGAAGATGTTAGAAAAATCACACCAATAATTCTCAAGTGTTTTAGGTGTGGAAACTTTGGTCATATTGAAGATCAGTGCACAAGGAATAGATTCAGTTTCAGTGAAGATGAATATGAAGATGCTCTTGAAGGACCAAAAGAAGAAAGTCTTCTTATGGCAATAGAAGAAGAAGTGCTTCTAGTGGAAATAAATCAAAAAAGAATGAAGATGATCTTGATGATAAAAGGGTAGAGGAAGAATAAAAAAATGAATAGGAAGGAGAAGTTGATCTTGAGGGTGAGCTTATTTCTACTCTTAATGCATTAAAGAAGGTAATAAATTAGAACTCAAAACTTAAGCTTCAATTTCAAGAATGTGATGAAGAGAAAGGAAAGCTTATAGAATATCTAACCAACTCAATAGCTAAGACAAGAAGATTTAAAGAGAAGTTAGAGGTAAAGGTTTTAGAATGTGAAAGGTTAGAGCATGAAGTAGCTTCTCTAAGGAAGGAAGTAAAAGATTCTAAATACAAGCTACACAGGTTTGGGAGAAACTCAAAGAACTTGGATAAGATTACCAAGGTACAAAGACCTTCATAAAACAAGACATAACTTGGCTTTGAAGAACATAGAGGACAAGGAGAGGAGTCAATATCAAGATCCAAAGAAGAAGAAGCTTCAAAAGAAGAAAGTGTATGGGAGAGTGAGACTTCTAAGGATAAGTTGGAAAATAGAAAGTTCAACAAGGAAAGGAACAATGCACAAATGAAGAACAGATGGAATAGGAAACATCACAGGGAATAAGAGACTAAGAGACCAATGGGATCAATGAAATATTTCTTCAATGGACATTGCTTCTTATGTCATAGGTTTGCACACAAGGCTATGCAGTACAGGACACATGAAATAGGGACATGGTTTCACCAATAGAAATTTCAGAAGTGGGCATCTCTTTCAAGGGTGTTTTCACTCTTGTAATCAGTTTGGTCATAATGCAGTTAATTGCAGGGTTCATGATAGGAATTGATATGGCTTCACTAGGAGGAACTAAAAGATATTTGCACCTTCAAGGAACCACAAAATTAAGTGTCATAAGTGCAATAATATTGAGCATATGGTTAAGTGGTGTAGAGAAAAATTTCCAGAGAAAAGCAGGAACAAGAACATTTAAAAAAATCAGAAGGATCAGTTGAGAAATACGGTGGAAAAAAGGTAAAGAGCAGTGTATTCTGGGAGTAGAGATACTCCCACCCCAAAATTAACCACCTCAAGAGAGGAGGTGGGGGAGGGGCTGAGCTAAGAGTCTTATATTTAGCCCCAATACCCCTAGGTGGCCCTTTGCCATTGATGCCAAAGGGGGGGAGATTTGAGTTAGGGGGAGAGCATTCAGTCAAGGAGAAGAGTTTCTTGGGGGGAGTAGCTTTTGGAAAAGGAAAAGTGAATGGTAAAAAAAAAGGGGTTGCTATAAATGACAAAGGGGGAGATTGTTGGAAATTTTGAGTAGTTTTGTTGTCATTGATGGAAAGAGATTTTTGTTTCAGTTTTATCATCATTAATGTCATCATGTGGTTTTTTCAAAGGTAAGAAAGGTTTTAAAAGGAATAGGATATAATATTTATTTTTAAATATTATATGCCTAAAGGGCCTAAAAGGTTGAAGACCCAAGAAATAAGAAGCATGTTTAAATTAAAATAATAATATTATAATATTTAATATTATAATATTTTCAAGAAAAATGATAAGGTGAAGAAAACGAGGTCCAAGGATTTATTAAAAATAATATATCCTTGAAAAGACCCATTATGCAACCCGCAAAAGATTTAATTTAATTTATTTAAATTAAAATACATTAGCCTATGGTTAAAAATTTAATTTAAATAAATATTGGGTTTCAAAGTTTTTAAATTAATATTTAATATTAAATTCGAATATTGAGTCGATGTGTAATGACAAAAATAAAACATATTTATAGGGGAATAACTTCATTATTTTCCTCCCTTGACAATATAATTTTTTAATTCTATGCTATGCTTTGAGAAAGACTTCATGCGTTTCCTTGATATGATAGAAGAAATATTTTGCATTTAAGATTGAAGGAAAAGATAAAAGTTTTATGTGCAAGCATGCAGGGAATAAGTTCCACTGCTGTCGATAGCGCAAGTGGTAGTTGAGGCCAAGCTAGAGGGTTGTGAGGGCAAGGACGTGGGTTCAATTCACGTCGTTGTTCTTTGTAAGGAAAATCATTTTTTATTGTGTGCTAAAGGAAAGAAGAGATAAGGATAAAACAAAACTCATGCACTCTTGATTTTTGTGTTGGCGCATAGCCCAACCAGTGGCCTAACATTGGGCTAGGGTGTTTAGGAGGCAATGTTGTGAGTTCAAATTTTGCTGGAAATATTTTTGGGTAGAGTTAAATTAAAAGGTATGCAATTTTATGATTTGATTTTTCAAAGGTTTTGATATACGAAAATATGTATTAAAGGATTGTGTGAAATTTGAAAGGATAGCTCGTGAGTTTGTTAAAGGAGATATAAGGTGTAAGAAAATTTAAATATTTTATTTTAATTTTGGTGGTTAGAATTTATTCTATAAGGATAGCTTGTGAGTTTGCTGGGGGAGATATAAGGTGTAAGAAAATTAAGATATTTTATTTTAATTTTGGTGGTTAGAATTTATTCTATAAAATATGAGTGATAAGGTATGCAAGGGAAATTATATTTTACATTTTGAGATAAGCTATATTGTGTAAATCATTTTGAGAGGAGAAATAAGGTGCATAAAGGATATTATTGTGTTTGTTTTCCTTAGTAAAATTGTTGACTTATAGTTTGAAAATTTGGAGGATAAAGTGTATTTGAGACTTGTTATTTTGTATGGTAAAATAATTATTGGAAAAATATTTGCAAGAAAATTTTGAGAAATATTGTTGTTACCTAACCTTAAAATTGGCAAAGAAGATTTGATTGTGGTTAAGACAGGTTTTGAAGAAATATCTCCATAAAAACAAAAGGTATGGGCACATCTTCCTTATGAGTGAAATATTGTTGGATGTAATAGGTTGGAGTGAAAAGGATTATTTGATAAGCATTGTTGGAAATATTTGAGTGAGTGTTCATGTGCATGGTTAGGGTATGTGAAAGAACATGAATATGATTGTTATGTGATATTATTTGATAAGCATTGTTGAAAATAATTGAGTGAGCCTTCATGTGCATGACTAGGGTTTGTGAAATATCATGAATATAATTGTTATGTGAAGTTGAAAACTATCTTGAACTAGGGTTTGTAAAAGAACATGAGTATCATTGTTATGCAAAAACTGAAATCATCTTGACTCAAGGTTTATAGTGTGATTTGTTGGAAGAATAGTGAAACACTTGGTTAGGATTTGTATGTAAGTTGTGTTTCATTGAGTGGTTGGTTGAGTGAAGTTGATTTATCATTATTGATTGAGAGCATTGGAGTGATAGTTCAATATTTGTGAAAAAAAATATTCTTTATTTTTGAATTTATTTGAAAGTGAGTTTGAAAGTGATAGAGTGATTTATGAGTGTGAAACATATTGAGTCTCTTACCATTCTCTATATGTTCCTATGGTTAAACAAGATTCTGAGTGAAACATTTTTGTGTGATTGAAGAGGTTTTTTGAAAGGATTAAGTTGAGTTGTGTATGCAAGTTTTGTAATTGAATTAGAATAAGTTTTTGTGAAAGCTAGTGGACTATTTTGAGTAAGTCCTAGAGGAGACTTAAGGATAGAATTAATAAAGCTTTTGTGAGAGCTTATTTGCAGATTTGAGTAAGTCCTAGCGGGGAATTAAGGACATATTTGTGTGAGATTTTGTGTAAGCTTACAAGCAGATTTGAGGTAAGTCTTGGTGAAGACTTGTTGATCATATTGGACAAGTTCTAACGAGGACTTGTTGGATAGTTTTGAGATAGATATTGAGCAAATTTGTGCTAGACCAAAGGACTATGTTTAGTGCAGATTTGAGATAGAGATTGAGTAGATTTTTTCTAGACCAAAGGACTATTTTTAGTGAAGATTTGAGACAGATATTGAGAAGATTTTTACTAGACCGAAGGACTATGTTTAGTGCATATTTGAGATAGAGATTGAGCAGATTTGTGCTAGACTAAAGGACTGTGTTTAGTATATATTTGAGACAAATATTGAGCATATTTGTGCTAGAATGAAGGACTGTGTTTAGTACATATTTGAGAATAGATATTGATTAGATTTGTTCTAGATTGAAGGATAGTTTTTAGTGCATATTTGAAACAGATATTGAGCAAATTTGTGCTAGATTGAAGGATAGTGTTTAGTTCAGATTTAAGACAGAGTTTGAGCAGATTTGTGCTAAATTGAAGGAATGTGTTTAGTGTAAATTTGAGATAGATATTGAGCAAATTTGTGCTATACCAAAGGACAGTGTTTAGTGAATATTTGAGACAAATATTGAGCAAAGTTGAGAGTAATATTTGGAGGTGACAGAGTAAAGGATAGTAGTCTCTAGTGGATAGAGATCCATTAGCCATTGCAGTGAGGATAAAGGTCTTCTGAGTGAGGATAGAGTTCTTCAGTGGAGAGATATCCACAAGATAGTATAGTGGATGTGGTAGTCTTCTAAGAGATCACCAATCAGAGTAGAGGAGTTCTCCTATTGATAGATATCCACAAACCAGTATAAGGGAAAGAGTTTGGCTATGGATAAATATCCATGAAATTGATTAGGGTATTGGTATATCTTTTGGATAGAGGTCCATAAACATTGTAATAGGGAAGGATTCCCAAGATATTTGTTGAGAAAATTTTAGTGAAAGATTTTCTCTATGGACATAGCCCACATTGGGTGAACCATGTTAAATTGGTGTCTCTATTGTGTGTGATGATTTGTGCATTGCTTTAGTTACTACTGTTGATATTGCCATTGATGTATTGGATAATATTGTTTGGGAAAGAAAAGTAAAAAATGGTCTTATATTGTTCACCCCCCCCTCTTAGTATAACCTTGTGTTCTTTAGACATATTCATAAAAATTCAAATTGCATATTTAAGGAGGAAAAATAAATCATTAGCCATGGTGATGAAAGATGCACAATTTGCTCCATTCAATTTTCGTTCATTGAGGGTAGAGAGAATACAATATAGCGCACATAGTTCAAAGTAGGGGAAAATATGTAAAAATGAGGTAGCACATGAGTTATCCCAACTACACGGGTACCCTAGGCTGCAAGTGGACCCGGTGCAAGTTGTTGGCAGATGAGAGGTTATAGATTCAAGGCATGACAAATTTATTTTGCTTGATTTTTTGTTGAAGAAATAAATATCTATGAAATAAGACATCAAGTAGGAGGTTGCACATTGTATTTTTGTGTGGGTATCTAGGCCAAATGGTAGCCTAGCTTGCACTAGGGAATTGGTGAGCAAGAGGTGATAGGTTCGAGTCATGATGGTTGCATTGGTAAGGGAAATTTTGTTATTAAAATTTTTGGCAATTTTGGGTACTTTGGGTACATTGCCTTTGCTCAAGTGTATAAGTTGTCATTGATGTCAAGAAGCTCTTGAAGGAATTTGATTTGATGTCAAATAATTTGTTTTGATGAAGGTTACGACATGACAGTTTCAAAGGTATTTTGTAAACCCCAAGTTGGCAGGTTTAAAGATTACAGGTGGATGCATTAGTTTAATGCATTTGGATCCAGGAGGAAGTATTTATTTAAATAATTAAAAACCTTGTTAAGGTTTCCTTTAATTATTTTTAAATAAATATTAAATTATTGTTTGCAATGGGTTATCCTAACCCATGGCGCTATGTTTTAAGATTGTGGGTGCTAGCCAAGACCTCCGTTGATGTGTTAAAATCCTCGTCGATGTCAAGAGCTTATGGTAAAAATGCATATAAATCTCCCTCGATGAAAATAAAGAATCATCCAATCCGCATTTTGAAAAGGGTTGCTTGCTGTGAATTCGTGATCTGTTGTTCGATTTCTTCCTCATTGTGATTTCATGATCTGCTATTCGGATTTCTTCTTCGACTGTATCTTCACCATTTTTGTGAATCCACTGTTCATTGTTTATACTTGTTGTTTTTCGTAAATACATCGTAAAGTTTTTTGTCTTCGTGTTTGTGTCAGAAGAAATGGAGGCACTATTGTTTTATTTCATCCATGGCACAGAAGGAACAAGGCTAACAACATGAGGTTTAAACCTCATTGGGCACCTTTGGCACATCGACAGCGGCTAGGCTCTTGGCACGCTACCTGAACAGGAGGTTTCACATTCAAATAACGTGAAAGGGTTTTTCATCATGAAGTGGACGCAGCGGGTGGTGTTAGAATTCATGCACAATTTCTCCATAGCGTGATTTTTGATGTTGGCCAAGTTTTTTTTTCTTGGTGAGCTTGCTGAGTTTTGGACAGGTTCGGTGGGGACTTGTGAGCAAGTTTTGGACAAGTTTCGGTGGGGACTTGTGAGAAAGTTTTGGATAGGTTCTGGTGGGGACTTGTGAGCATATTTGAACAGGTCCTAGCAGAGGACTTGTGAGCTGAGTTTGATAGTTCTATCAGAGAACTTGAGGATAGAGGTGCACTGGTTCTTTGAGAAGAACCTAAGGAAAGATTTGGCAAGTCCTTGAGAAGGCTTGAGTGTAGAGGATTGATTTGTTCAAGCTTAAGCGTTGGATAAATCTAACAGATAGAGGAAGACTTGTACTAGACCGACTGACTGTGTTTGGTACAGGTTGTTGAGTTGCTGTGGACGTGATCATAGAAGGCAGAGGTCTCTTAGGCTAAGCATTGAGGACATGAGGTCTTTGGTGGAAAGGAGTTCCATGTGCTAGCAAGAGGTAGAGACAGTTGATCTTTTGAGGGATCATTTCCAGAGCAGAGGGGAAGGTATCTCCTTTGAGCAAAGGTTCATAAATTTTGATTAGGGGAAGGTATCTCCTTTGGGTCGAGGCTCATAAATATTGTAATTGGGAAGGATTCCCGAACTTTGAGGAAATTTATAGAGAAAAGTTTTGTGGACGTAGCCCAGCCATTTTGGGTGAACCATGTTAAAAATGGGTTTTCAATGTGTGATGCTTTCTGTCTTGATTAATGTTGTGTTGATGCCACTGCTATCTAAAGTTAAAATTATTAATTGGTTAAGTCTTATACTGTTCACCCCCCCTTCTCAATATAAGTCCATGTTCTTCAATTGGTATCAAAGCGGGTCTCTCTAGAAAGATCCTAACAACTTGGAGAAGGATCTATCAGAGGAACATACAAATTCAGAAAGAGATGAAGAGGTTGAGTTTGATCTCAAAGGTGAATTCTTCTTGGATTTAAGAAAGCTTGAGAAATTCAGGGAAGAGAATTTTGTTCTCAAGCATCAATGTCAGGAAGAAGAGATAGCAAGATCAGAATTGTCTCAAAGTGTTATAGACTTCAAAATTCTAGTTGAAGAAGGGAAGAAGGTTGAACAGGTTTTGACAGAGGTTCTCAAAGGAAAGGAAGCTGATTGCGAGAAACTAGAAGAAGAGGTTATGTCTCTTAGAGTGAAGTTGGAACAGTTGGATCTCAGACAAAATACTCCGTGTGAAAAGCAAAATAAGGATAGTATCACCATTCAAGAAATAGGGGCTTCGAGCAAGATTAATATTCATCTTGAAGAGCGGTGGATTCTAGTTGGTCACAAGAAGAACAATCATCCAAGGCATCAAAACAGGTTACATAATACTTTCCATGGCTATTGTTTTTCTTGTGAGAAATTTGGTCACAAAGCTATGCATTGCAATAAGTCTATGAATAGCCATAGTAAGGAAAATGTTAACTCTTTTGCACCTCTTATGAATAAATATGTCATGTGTTACAAGTGCAATAATTTTGGGCATATAGCAAGGATGTGCACTTTGGATAGATCTAGCCTTGAGTTCACTAAAAAGAGAAATGAGATCAAATCTAAGTCAATGATAGTTCAAACTGCTTTTCATGCTCAAAACAAAGTAGAGAAATGGTATCTTGATAGTGGTTGTTCAAAACATATGACTGGTGAAAAGGAAAAGTTTTTGGTTTTAAAAGAAACAAACAGAGGAACAGATCGCTTTGGAGATAACAGTCACTAAAATCTGTTGTAAAGGGACTCTTAGTTTGGATGGGAAATCCAAAACAAAAAATGTGCTTTATGTAGAAGGCCTAAGACATAATCTTCTAAGTGTGAGTCAACTTTGTGATCAAGGGCACATAGTATCTTTCTTTTCAGATAGATGTGAGATAAGTAAAGAAAAAAATGGAAAACTCATTGCTAGTGTTATAAGGAATCCAAACAATCTTTACATGCTAAGTGAGATAAAAAAGAAAAAGTGTTTTCTAACTCAAGAAGATGAGAGTTGGTTATGGCATAAAATATTGGGGCATTTGATCTTTGATAATCTTGTCAATATTAGTAACAAGGAAGCAGTTAGAGACTTGCCCAAAATAAAAAGGCCCCATAACATCGTTTGTGGTCCTTGTCAACATGGAAAATAGACCAGAACCAGTTTCAAATCAAAAGGGTATACTTATTCAAAACCATTGGATCTTATTCATACTGATTTATGTGGCCCTACCAAAACTCAGAGCATTTAGGGAGAAAGCTACTTCATGCTATTTATAGATGATTATTCTAGAATGACTTGGGTTACTTTTCTCAAAGAAAAATTTGAAGCTTTAGAAAAATTTAAAGCTTTCAAAGAAATGATTGAAAATGAGACTGACAAGAGAATAAAATGCTTAAGATCAGATAGAGGAGGAGAGTTCACTTCAAATGAATTTGTGGAATACTGTGAGCAACAAGGAATCAAAAGAGAATATTTAGCAGCAAGAACTCCTCAAAAAAATGGAGTAGTTGAAAGGAAAAATAGAACTATTGAAAATATGGCTAGAGCTATGTTAAATGAGTCAAAAATTTCAGATGGATTTTGGAAAGATGCAGTCAATACAACATTCTACATTATCACCAGGGCCCAAATTAGAGTCAATCATCATAAAACTCCTTATGAGTTGTGGAAAGGAAGACCAGCTATAGTAAATTACTTCAAAGTGTTTGGGATTAAGTGCTTCATCAGAAGGGAAGATCAAAATTTGGGTAAATTTGATCTTAGATGTGATAACAGAATATTTATTGGGTATTCCAGCAGAAGCAAGGCCTAAAGATGCTTCAACAAAAGAACTCATACAGTTGTAGAGAGCATAAATGTAACAGTTGATGAAAAGACAGGGATAAGAGAACCAGTCCAGGAACTCAATGATGAAATTTGTCAAGAAGAATTTAGAGAGGTTTCAGATGAAGAAGAGGAAAGACAACAACTGCTTCCCAAAACTCCTTCACGATATGTTCAAAAACATCATCCCAAATATTTGATCATTGGTGATCCAAATAGCAGGAAAACAAGAAGAAGAGTCATTCCCTCACATGATTCTACAAATGTTTCATTATTATCTCAGATTGAGCCAAAAGATTTCAGTGAAGCATGTGTAGATAAGTTTTGGGTAAAAGTAATGGATGAAGAGCTAAATCAAATAGAGAAAAGTGAAACTTGGTAATTGGTTCCAAGACCTAATGACAAGAATGTCATTGGCACAAAATGGATATTCAGAAATAAACTTAATGAGGATGAAAAGATTGTCAGAAAAACAAAGCAAGGTTAGTCTGCAAAAGTTATTCTCAAGTAGAAGGTGTTGATTTTGAGGAGACGTTTGCTCCTATTGCTCGTCTTGAAGCTATCTGAATGTTTTTGGACCTTTCAAGCTTAAAATCATTCAAGGTATATCAAATGGATGTAAAGTCAACTTTTCTAAATGGGGTGTTGGTAGAAGAAGTCTACATAGAACATCTAGAAGGAGTGTCTCTCTCAAAATAGTCAGACTATGTGTGTAAAATGAAAAAAGCCTTGTATGGGTTAAAGCAAGCACCTAGGGCTTGGTACTCAAGACTTGATAGGTATCTTCATGAGCAAGGCTTCAAGAAAGGTGTGGCAGATAGCAATTTGTATATTAAGAATGAAGGTGATGATATGTTGATTATGGTTGTCTATGTTGATGATATTATTTTTGGGGGAACTAATACTCAGATGTGCAAATATTTTGCTAACACCATGCATAAGGAATTTGAGATGTCTATGATTGGAGAGCTATCATTATTTTTAGGTCTTCAGATTGCTCAATCAAAAGATGGTATATTTCTCTCTCAAGGAAAGTATATCAAAGAAATGTTGAAGAAATTTGGAATGATGGACAGCAAACCAGTGTGTACTCCAATGATTACAGGGTGCAATATGAGTAAATATGATGAATCTCTAGTGGAATATCAGAGGTTGTACAGATCAATTATTGAAAGTTTATTATATGTTACAGCTACTGCGACCAGATATCATGCAGGAAGTTGGGTTAGTAGCAAGATTTTAGACAGCTCCTAAAGATTCTCATGTTATGGCAGTTAAGAGGAGATTCAGATATCTGAAGGGCACTATGGAATTTGGGCTTTGGTATCCCAAAGGTGATGATTTCACTCTCATAGCTTATATAGATGCAGATTGGGCAGGCAACATTGATGACAGGAAAAGCGCTAGTGGTGGAGCATTCTTTATGGGAAAGAGTTTGGTTTTGTGGCTAAGTAAGAAACAACCTTCAGTTTCCTTATCTACATCAGAAGCTGAATACATAGCAGCAGTGGCTGGGTGTACACAGATTTTATGGATGAAAATCACCTTGGAAGATTTCAAAGTCAAGCATGAACAACCCATCTCCATACTTTGTGATAATACAAGTGCCATAAGTATTTCCAAAAATCTTGTAATGCACTCAAGGACAAAGCATATTTCCATCAAGTATCACTTTCTAAGGGAGAAAGTGCAAGACAAGCACGTCAAGGTAGAGTATGTGTCTACTAAAGAGCAGATTGCAGATATCTTCACCAAACCTCTTCCAAGAGATATGTTTGAGTATCTAAGGGAGAAATTGGGAGTTGTACTCCCACCCCAAAATTAATCACCTCATCAGGAGGTGGGGGAGGGACTAATCTAAGATGCTCATTCTTAGTCCCGAGCCCCAAAGGTGACCCTTTGCCATTGATGAAAAAGGGGGA
Organism: Wollemia nobilis; assembly: GCA_028583015.1. Lineage (NCBI taxonomy): Eukaryota > Viridiplantae > Streptophyta > Pinopsida > Araucariales > Araucariaceae > Wollemia > Wollemia nobilis. Next base: position 784,160 of record JAQPPZ010016829.1, on the reverse strand, counting down.
GAGATATGAGTAAGGGGGAGAGCTTCAAAGTGAAGAGGAGAGCTTCAAGTCAGGGGGAGCAAAACTTCAAAGGAAGATTCTCGATTGTGGGCACAGATTGGTCAGTTGTTAGCACAGTTGGTTTTAGTTTTGGCTCTTGAGAAGTGTTTTCAGTAAAGGTTTGCCATTAATGACAAAGGGGGAGATTGTTGGAAATTTTGGGTACTTTGGATACATTGCCTTTGCTCAAGTGTATAAGTTGTCATTGATGTCAAGAAGCTCTTGAAGGAATTTGATTTGATGTAAAATAATTTGTTTTGATGAAGGTTACGACATGACAATTTCAAAGGTCTTTTGTAAACCCCAAGTCGGCAGGTTTAAAGATTACATGTGGATGCATTAGTTTAATGCATTTGGGTCCAGAGGAAGTATTTATTTAAATAATTAAAAACCTTGTTAAGGTTCCCTTTAATTATTTTTAAATAAATATTAAATTATTGTTTGCAATGGGTTATCCTAACCCATGGCGCTATGTTTTAAGATTGTGGGTGCTAGCCAAGACCTCCGTCGACATGTTAAACTCCTTGTCGATGTCAAGAGCTTATGGTAAAAATGCATATAAATCTCCCTCGACGAAAATCAAGAATCATCCAATCTACATTTTGAAAAGGGTTGCTCGTTGTGAATTCGTGATTTGCTGTTCAATTTCTTCCTCGCTATGATTTCATGATCCGCTATTCAGATTTCTTCTCCGACTGTGTCTTTGCCATTTTTGTGAATCTGTTGTTCATTTTTTATACTCGCCATTTGTCATAAATCTACCGTAAAGTTTTTCGTCTTCATGTTTGCGTTAGAAGAAAGGGAGGCACTATTTTTTTATTTAATACCTGGCATAGAAGGAACAAGGATAATAACGTGAGGTTTAAACCTCTCCGGGCACCTTTGGTGCATCAGTAGCAGCTAGGCTGTTGGTGCGCTACCTAAATAGGAGGTTTCGCATTCAAATAACGTGAAAGGGTTTTTCATCGTGAAGTGGACGCAGCGGGTGGTGTTAGAATTCGTGCGCAATTTCTCCATAGCATGATTTTTGATGTTGGCCAAGTTTTTTTTTCTTGGTGAGCTTGCTGAGTTTTGGATAGGTTTCGATGGGGACTTGTGAGCAGTTTTGGACAGGTTTCGGTGGGGACTTGTGAGCAAGTTTTGGACAAGTTCTAGTGTGGACTTGTGAGCAGATTTGGACAGGTCCTAGCAGAGGACTTGTGAGCTGAGTTTGATAGTTCTATCAGAGAACTTGAGGACAGAGGTGCACTGGTTCCTTGAGAAGAACCTGAGGACAGATTTGGCAAGTCTTTGAGAAGGCTTGTGTGTAGAACATTGATTTGTTCAAGCTTAAGCATTGGATAGATCTGACAGATAGAGGAAGACTTATACTAGACCAACTAACTGTGTTTGGTACAGGTTGCTGAGCTACTGTGGATGTGATCATAGAAGGTAGAGGTCTCTTAGGCTAAGCATTGAGGATAGGAGGTCTTCGATGGAAAGGAGTTCCATGTGCTGGCAAGAGGTAGAGGCAGTTGATCTTCTAAGGGATCATTTCCAGAGTAGAGAGGAAGGTGTAGCACCCTAAAATTGGCGCAGTAAAACCTTAATAATTACAATTACTCTAGTAAATATTCAAATTCAAATTTCAACCTCCAAAATCGCTCCCAAACCGTCGTTTAACCCGTTTCCTCCTTTCCCATGCCATTTTTAGAGTTTGTTTTGTCCGTTTGACGATATCGTCTCCGATAAGACGATATCGCCTCAGATCGAATGATTTCTTCTAGCGTAGGACGTCCAGACGATCTCGTCCCAAATTGATTTGTGCATAGTTGGACTCTATTCCAATGGCATCTCTAATCCAGGCAGAAGTGTGTCTGCACCGTTAGAGACCTCCCCCATTGGAGATCTCCCAAATTGGGATGATCTCCAACCTCCCAACCTCTATCCTAAGCCTATTTAATCCTAGGCCCTCCCCTTAGCATCCCCCTGGCTGAAATTCCCTGTAACTCGAATTCTACACGCACTAGACCATCTTAAATCACTGTTTGCATTTGCAATTTTTCCAAGTTTGTTTGCAGGAACTTCATTGTTTTTCAGCCGGAGCAAGCTCAGTTCGTCTCAGACGATCTCGTACAATCTCGGACGATCTCGACCCAATTCGAGATGATTTCGATTGCAGTCCACATTGGGGGCAATCAGTGCCCAGAGTTTGCATTTCTTCATCCTTTTTTCATTGCATTATTCTGCATTTAGTTAATTCTATGGTTATTCTTTATTATCCTGCATCTTGGAGTTCACCCATGTAGCTTTAATGCATAATAAAAGCATAAATTGTCATTAGATCGTTATAATGCATTCGTGTCTTAGTTTGATATTATCATTTTAATGTTCTTACTGCCATTTTACATCATTACCCTCTGTTATCATAGTTGCATTCTCTGTATTTTGCATCTGTTTCTCTGTTTGCAGGTCTCTGACGAATTCGTTAGATCTCAGACGATCCTGTCAGATAGGAGATGATCCTGTCAAATTCCAGACGATCTTGATTGCTTCAAAAATTAGAATCTCCATCAGACATTCGGATCAGGTATGGGTCTTTAATCCAGCTTTTTCTCTCTATTTTTTGTCTAATTTTGTTCTCTGTATTCATTTAGTCTGCACTTTCATAATAGAACAACTTAGATTCATTTTGGCCAAACCTAGGACTTGGATGATTAAAGATAAAACTGAACACATCAAACACATTCCCAACCTAGGCATGGAAACTACCATTCAAACGTTTCCTGGTGAACCCACCATCCGTCAAAAAATCACCATAATACACCTCCCCCGAGAGGCGGGACCTTCGCAAGGCCTCTCAGTCCGAGGTACCGCGCCATCCTTTTCCCATCCTCCTTCCGGGCACGGATCCTATAGCCTGAAGGTAAGGGTGTGAAAAATTTGGAGCGATACATTTTGGTGAACCCGACGTGAATAACATAGGCATATTTTTGATTCAAAAATATAAAAAAAAACAAAAAAATATATATATGTATACAAGAAAAACAAAAACAAAATCATCATTTCAAGTTTGTATGTTTTAGATTCAATTCTAAATAATAGATACTAAATATTACTTTTAGAAGTACTAAAGAAACCATGAGTTTTTACTCAAATCAATATGAGCCCATTAGTAATGTTGGAAGAATTCAGCCAAATACATTTGTTGATTATGACCAACCTCATCCCTATTCAACACCACCTCCATCACACTTTTCTCATTTTTCATCCTTACACCCAACAGGACAATCCCTTTGCCAATCCTCTTCATAATGATATTATCTATTCTCCCATATATCCATATTATGTCTATCAATCCACATACAATCCTCCTCCACCCTTTCAATATTCTTCTTTCAATACAACACATCCATTTCAACAAGAAAATACTTATTCTTCCAATTCTACCATGCACTCACCTCATACTTCGCAATCTTCCTGTCATCATTCTACCCATAATAAAGAAAGTAGAGGTGAGAAACCATTAGGCCCTTTTATGACTGAATTCCTAAGGCACGTATCAAAAACCTCTCGAAAACCTTCATCACGTAAATTTACTAAGCTCAATCAACCAATGGATATAATTCTCAAGTATTTACTTGACACAAATAGGATTGAACTCCCTTCCATAAGACAACTTGATACCACAGCAGATTGGTTTAAACCCGAGCTACATTGTGAATATCATAGAGTAGATGGACATATGACACAAAATTGTAAAGATTTAAGATGTTCAATTCAAGATTTGATTGATGAGGGTCTTTTTAATATAAAGGAATTACAATCTACAACTGATTATAAATCTCCAGTAAACAATCAAACTCCTACACAACAAATACCAATAATCAATCAAGACATGGGGATCTCCCAAGAACCCCTATTCAATTATCAACAACAAGAAACCAATCAAATATTGCATGTTAATGTGTCCCATCATGATGATATTACTAATATTGTAACAGAAACTACAAATGAGCAACCTCAAGTTCAATCAACTCAATCTGATATTCAAGAGATGGATTCCTCATTTGACCAACCTTCAAAACTATCTTTGGCTCTAGAGAATGATCCAAAATGGAATGTAAGCATAGAAAGCTCATATTTAGAATCAAAATCTCAATCTGAAATCCACTTTGATAGCCAACAACAAGTGATTAATCCTCAAGCAAAGATATCCCTTTTAGAAGTATTACAAAGTTCTCATAAGGAAACTTTGTTCAAGATACCTAGCCAACAATTTGTTCCTCATCATATTTTCTCTAAGAACATAATTAATGGTGTAAACCCTCTTGAGGTTAACCATATTTCATTCTATGATGAGGATATTCCTTCCTCTACTCCACAAGAAGACTCATCTCTTTACATTACAGGATCTAGTAAAGAAACACTTGTTAAAACTATCATGGTAGATAATGGCTCCTCTCTTAATTTATGCACTTATCAATTATTCCAAAAACTCAAATTAAAGGAAGAAGATCTTAATGAATCAAATGTTATTATAAAATATTTTAATAATGAAATTCAAGAAACATCAAGTTCTATACATTCTCCATTGTCACAATTATCTTCTATCCATCACTTTTCTTCATCCATATATGATCATCCTTGTTTACCAAATAACACTCATGCATATCTTTCACATATACTTTCTCCATCTTATCAAGACTTGGAATATAGTAATAAGAATGAAGAACTTTCTTATCCTTCTGATATTTTATTTTGTAACATGATCAATTTCACACATATAAAAGTCAAATCTTTTGCTACATTATTCTACATTATAACAAAGCTTTTGTTATCACTACCTTTTATTCATCACCTTTTGTTCTTACCTTCAACACAACCAAATTATCCTTCAAAACCTCCTTTGATTTTGAAGCAACCTTAGACATGCTATACTCAAATAACCTTGTATAGTGTATATAGATCATCTTGTATATACCACCAATTCCATCATCTAAAAATTCATATAAAAATATAAAAATTTCAAAAAAACAATCATTTTATTTCTTTCAATTCATAAATTAAAATCAAAAAAAAAAAAACATCCAAATCATCAAAATCTTCAAAAATATTTGTTGTATATATTTCTTCTTCAAGTATTGCAGTTATATTTTCAAGTTATTTTGGATAAATTAGCATTTATTTGGAATCCCTCACTTTCACAAACACAAAAAATAAATATCTTGATTTTATCTGGCATGATTACTAATCTCTCTTATATCAAAGTCCACAAAATTCAATTAAATAAAGTTTGAGCATAGAGAATTGATCTTGTTATTTACTTAAACCAAGCATATCCTTTCACAATAAAATGATTACATTTGTAATGTCCATGCTATGCTACATAGTAGAAGTGGTTTCTTGAGCGAAAAGTTTCCCCTGCTATCCTATCATGCACATGGTCTAGAATCTTTGAGAATTGGCAAAAGGACAAGCTCACCCCTACCCGAAATAAAAATCCCTTGCTCTAAAGCTAATCCGAGCAAGTATCCCTAGCATAGGAAGAAAAGAAAAAGTTCAAGAAAAAGAGAAAAAGAAAAAAGTTATTTCAGCATTATCTCAAATATCAAGCAAAAATACAAAAGTACAAAAAAAAAAAAGAGCAAAAGAGAAAAGCAAAAGCAAAAGCAATAAAATCCCTTTCCCTACCCTTTGAAAAGAAAAGAAGGGTTGATGAGCTTGAATCCCTAGAATTCTCAATTATTCGAAAACTATGAGGTAAGCCCCATAACAGGTGGTTTGTGCCCAACCTGCTTGGCCTTGGGTAACTCCTAGCATGGCGATATGTCTGTCACATTAGCGACCTTCTTTTGTACAGACCTATGTCTGCTTATGGATTAGCTAGCTCTTGATAATCCGACTTACATAGTAGTCTAGTATGGTTATATGCATCTACATCATGGTTAATGAACACTTATTTGGTTCATTCAAATCACTTGTATCATATTATCTTGCTCAAAACTGGTAAATGAACATAGCAATTGCACACACATTTGTATTTGAGAGATTTTGTGTATCATTATGATAAATCAAGATTGGAAATGAACTCACATATGCACATGGGATTCCTTATAAATCTAACTTTTGTCTTTAAGATACTTTGAAATATTTTTTTGCAAATTGTTTGGAATAATTCATTTTCTTCTTTAAAGTACAGTTGTTTAGTATAAAGACAACTACATACATAATAGAAAAAATCAAAATTTCTTTCAAAACCATACAATCAAAACACACATATATATATATTGTCGACTTTCGTGACGATGGTATAGTTCCAAAACCAAAATTGGAATTTTATGCCTAGCGCAAGTCCTCATCTTCATATTTTCAAAAATTAAAAATCAACCATGCAATAAAACTATCTATTTTTTCTTCTTTGGATTTCGCGATGATGGTATAAGTCTATACCTACATATTCTATGCCTAGCGCAAACCATTGTACCAATTTTTATTCCCCATTTATTTGAAAATCATGAAAACCATATGACTTAAATCATTCTGTTATACAATTATGTTTTTTGACAAAAAGCATGCACATTATCACTATTTCATGTCATTATGTCAACCTTCAATTTTGCAATGATGGTATAATTCCTAGGGAATTATCCAAAAAATTTATCACACTTAGGAATTTATGCCTAGCAAAAATCATTTTAACATTATTTCATGCATACTATTTTTATGAAACTCTGAAAACAAACCATCATCATCATCATTTGCACCATTGCACCAAAGTCTTAAGACAGTCTCTTAAGCACTCTTTTACTTTTTAACAATATTTCTATACTGGGATTAGCTTGACGACCGAGTGAGCGGCGACTCCATGAAATGGTCTATAATAGCGACAATGTCCTTTGAAATTATTGTTAAAAGTCCCTTTTATTTTTTTTTTATCAAATCATCACATCACAAACAACCAATTTGTTCTATCAGATTATTTCATTTAAATTTTTCAAGCATGACATTTCAACCATAATATTTCCAACAACGTAATTACATGAATCATCAAATCAATCAATCAAAACATTAAAAGCATCATAAAAATACATAAGACACAAGTCATATGATCAAAAATATCTCATCTATATCTGTATCAACCATAATATACATCATATCAAAATCGAATCGGTATGCCACAATCTGTACCTCGGCATACTCAATCCTCTATCAAAAATAATAAATACTATATATCAATCTGTGCAGTGCAATCTGTAGTAGCTAGCCTCGAGAACCCCTCGAGCTCTCAGCCTCATCTCCTCCCCCGCCCTGAGGTGGACGAGGTGGCCCCATCGTAGTATGTGTGGTACTGCGAGTCCTAGTCATGGATCGAGATGAAGTCCTTGATGACCCAATCCTGATCGAGTCCGCGATGCCAGCCGGAAGCTATACCCTCTACTCCTCTGGCACCATCTGGAAGTAGAGTACCCTGGTAGAATGTGATTTGGGCAATAGACCGTGCCAGCTCCTGAGTGCTCGCTCCTCCACCTCATGCTCTGAGGCGTGCAATCTCATCTCTGAGTTGTGTCACCTCAGCTCGGTGGCGTGCAGCCTCATCCTGTAATGTCTGCACCTATGCCTAGAGACGGACTATCTCTGCTCGGAGAGTCACTGTCTCGCTGCTCTCCCTAGTGTCAACACCCTTGCCCTTATCGGGTGATGGTGGCCTCTCTCTCTGTGGAGAAGGGGGTCTCTCCTCCCTCCTCTCCCACTGCCATGGCCTCTACTGCGCCTGTGGTCTCCTCTGCTCTCTCCCACCATGACCCTGGGCCGCCTCAATGGCCACCTGGTGCCACCTCCCCATCCGATGCACAACTGCATGAATCGGACCCTGAGCCCTCGTCATCCGAGGAGGGTGGATGCCTGTGTACCAGGCATCATAGCCGTCGACTACCCTAGCGTCGTCCCCATCCACTAGCTGAATGGGGGCATCATCTGCATCTTGACTCTAGAAGCGCTACATATCTGGAGCCTCGCTAACTATAGTGTTATCCCGAATAGTCCGAGAAAACTCGTAATCCCTAAGAGATGGGATCCCCTACTGTAGACCGAACTATCTCAAAACTCGGTCGTAGCGGTGGAGCTCCACCTCTCCCCTCTCCATCCTCAGCCAGAGGACTCGCCTGATGCGAGCCAGCTCCTGTCCATCCTTGGCCCACCCTGGATGATCTCTCCAAGGCCTCCAGGTGATCTGGTCGGAGACAAGGTCATCAAGTAGTCTCCGGGACATCGATAGATCTATCCACCATTGTGACCCTCTTCGGAGCCACCAGTAGAAAGCTCGGGGCCTCTCCCCATCAATCCCTATCAGTGGGAGCCCTACCGGCCTTCGCACCGCAATGTGCTCCCAGCACCAAACCTGTAGAAGCGATGTCATAACCAGACATCGGCCGCCCTTGTACACGACCCCATGCAGGATCCTATACAATCGACATAGAACAAAGCTGCCCCAAGCAAACCTATAGCCATGGTCTCTCATGTCATAGACCACATCTGCAAGTACCCATGGTACCCTGCATCCGCTCTGGTGGCACAACAAAAGTCCACCTACCACCCCAGCCAAAACCCGTGTGAGTCTCGATGCCCCAGGCATCTGACGTAGCGACTCGATGTTCACTCCGCCCTTCTCCAGGGTGAAGCTCGGATCGCCACATAGTCGCATCATCGCGTGGCCCTGATTGGCCGTGGGAGTGATCAGTCGTCCTTGTATGGGGATCCTCAAAATCCTCCATACATCCTCTAGTGTGGGAGTCATCTCCCCTGTCGGTAACCAAAAATAGGAAGAACCCGGATACCACCTCTCTGCTAGGGTTGTCAATAGCCCCATATCTGTAGAAACTTGTGGCATCTCTGCCACATGCTACAAGCCGACCTGTGCCAGCTGATCTCGCTCTGCCTAAGATAGAGCGGCCAAGTCATCCCTCAACCCACCATATTTCCATTCTCTACTCTTTAGTAATCCTCTCTACAACATAAAAAAAATCAACACAATAAAAATCATTAATAAAAATCATTAATTAAAAATGCAAGTAAAATTAGTTCAATTTTATATAAATGATGATATCGTCCACTATTGGACGATATCGTCCCAAATTTGAGCAAATCGTCTCCGATTTCGCAAGCCGAAATCGTCCCTAATTTGATGAAATCGTCCCCCTTTCGTCGATTTCGCCCTTAGACGAAATCGGCGAACTTGAGACGATTTCGTCGAAATCGGGACGATTTCGTCCCGACGATGTCGACGGCCCAAAAACGGCCGTGATGCTCAAAAATTGCTCAAAATTCACCTAAAAAGCATGTAAATTCAACTTAAAGCATTCTAAACTAAGTTTAGACTCTTACCCGTAGCCCGTGCCGGACCTCTGTCGATCTGTGCGCTGTCTCGACCATTTTGCTTGCGTAGCTCTAAAAACCAAAAAAATGAACAGTAACAATGAATTAGGGTTTTACCCTATTTTTCTTAATTTTATTCAAAACACAATTAAAAACATTTTAAAATTTTTGCTTTTTTGCGTTTTTACCTCAAACGTTCGATTTGGGTAAAAACACGGAGGGGGCACCATAGTAAGCTGTCGTACGATTCGACCAAGAATCGTCGCCTAAAAATGGGAATAATTTTTGCTTTCTCGTAGATCGAGAAGAACTCATATTTAACGCATTTTCTTCGGAAAATTCGCTAAAGAGGGGGCAAAATGTAGCACCCTAAAATTGGCACAGTAAAACCTTAATAATTACAATTACTCTAGTAAATATTCAAATTCAAATTTCAACCTCCAAAACCGCTCCCAAACCGTCGTTTAACCCGTTTCCTCCTTTCTCATGCCATTTTTAGAGTTTGTTTTGTCCGTTTGACGATATCGTCTCCGATAAGACGATATCGCCTCAGATCGGACGATTTCATCTAGCGTAGGACGTCCAGACGATCTCGTCCCAAACTAATTTGTGCATAGTTGGACTCTGTTCCAACGGTGTCTCTAATCTAGGCAAAAGCGTGTCTACACCGTTAGAGACCTCCCCCGTTGGAGATCTCCCAAATTGGGATGATCTCCAACCTCCCAACCTCTATCCTAAGCCTATTTAATCCTAGGCCCTCCCCTTAGCATCCCCCTGGCTGAAATTCCCTGTAACTCGAATTCTACACGCACTAGACCATCTTAAATCACTGTTTGCATTCGCATTTTTTCAAGTTTGTTTGCAGGAACTTCATTGTTTTTCAGCCGGAGCAAGCTCAGTTCGTCTCAGACGATCTCGTACAATCTCGGACGATCTCGACCCAATTCGAGATGATTTCGATTGTAGTCCACATTGGGGGCAATCAGTGCCCAGAGTTTGCATTTTTTCCACTCTTTTTGTTGCATTATTCTGCATTTAGTTAATTCTATGGTTATTCTTTATTATTCTGCATCTTGGAGTTCACCCATGTAGCTTTAATGCATAATAAAAGCATAAATTGTCATTAGATCATTATAATGCATTCGTGTCTTAGTTTGATATTATCATTTTAATGTTCTTACTACCATTTTACATCATTACCCTCTGTTATCATAGTTGCATTCTCTGTATTTTGCATCTATTTCTCTGTTTGTAGGTCTCTGACGAATTCGTCTGACGAATTCGTCAGATCTCAGACGATCTTGTTAGATAGGAGATGATCCTATCAAATTCCAGACGATCTTGACTGCTTCAAAAATTAGAATCTCCATCAGACATCCGGATCAGGTATGGCTCTTTAATCCATCTTGTTCTTTCTATTTTTCTGTCTAATTTTGTTCTCTGTATTCATTTAGATCCGAGCTTTCATAATAGAACAACTTAGATTCATTTTGGCCAAACCTAGGACTTGGATGATTAAAGCTAAAACTAAACACATCAAACACATTCCCAACCTAGGCGTGGAAACTGCCATTCAAACGTTTCCTGGTGAACCCACCATCCATCAAAAAATCACCATAATACACCTCCCCCAAGAGGCGGGACCTTCGCAAGGCCTCTCAGTCCGAGGTACCGCGCCATCCTTTTCCCATCCTCCTTCCGGGCACGGATCCTATAGCCTGAAGGTAAGGGTGTGAAAAATTTGGAGCGATACAGAAGGTATCTCCTTTGAGTAGAGGCTCATAAATTTTGATTAGGGTAAGGTATCTTCTTTGGGCCGAGGCTCATAAATATTGTAATTGGGAAGGATTCCCAAAGAATTTTGAGGAAATTTTTAGAGAAAAGTTTTGTGGACGTAGCCCAGCCATTTTGGGTGAACCATGTTAAAAATGGGTCTTCAATGTGTGATGCTTTTTGTCTTGATTAATTTTGTGTTGATGCCACTGCTATCTAATGTTAAAATTATTAATTGGTTAAGTCTTATACTGTTCACCCCCCTTCTCAGTATAATTCTATGTTCTTCAATTGGTATCATAGCGGGTCTCTCTAGAAAGAGCCTAACAGCTTGGAGAAGGATCTATCAAAGGAACATACAAATTCAGAAAGAGATGAAGAGGTTGAGTTTGATCTCAAAGGTGAATTCTTCTTGGCTTTAAGAAAGCTTGAGAAATTCAAGGAAGAGAATTTTGTTCTCAAGCATCAATGTCAGGAAGAAGAGATAGCAAGATCAGAATTGTCTCAAAGTGTTATAGACTTCAAAATTCTAGTTGAAGAAGGGAAGAAGGTTGAACAGGTTTTGACAGAGGTTCTCAAAGGAAAGGAAGCTGATTGCGAGAAACTAGAAGAAGAGGTTATGTCTCTTAGAGTGAAGTTGGAATAGTTGGCTCTCAGACAGAATACTCCATGTGAAAAGCAAAAGAAGGATAGTATCACCATTCAAGAAACAGGGGCTTCGAGCAAGATCAATATTAATCCTGAAGAGTGGTGGATTCCAGTTGGTCAAAAGAAGAACAATCATCCAAGGCATCAAAACAGGTTACATAATACTTTCTATGGCTATTATTTTTCCTGTAAGAAATTTGGTCACAAAGCTATGCATTGCAATAAGTTTGTGAATAGCCATAGTAAGGAAAATGTTAACTCTTTTGCACCTCTTATGAATAAATATGTCATGTGTTACAAGTGCAATAATTTTGGGCATATAGCAAGGATGTGCAGTTTGGATAGATCTAGCCTTGAGTTCACTAAAAATATAAATGAGATCAAATCTAAGTCAATGATAGTTCAAACTGCTTTTCATGCTCAAGACAAAGTAGAGAAATGGTATCTTGATAGTGGTTGTTCAAAACATATGACTGGTGAAAAGAAAAATTTTTTGGTCTTAAAAGAAATAAACAGAGGAACAACCAGTTTTGGAGATAATAGGTCAGCTAAAATCTGTTGTAAAGGGACTCTTAGTTTGGATGGGAAATCCAAAACAAAAAATGTGCTTTATGTAGAAGGCCTACGACATAATATTTTAAGTGTGAGTCAACTTTGTGATCAAGGGCACATAGTATCTTTCTTTTCAGATAGATGTGAGATAAGTAAAGAAAAAAATGGAAAACTCATTGCTAGTGCTACAAGGACTCCAAACAATCTTTACATGCTAAGTGAGATTAAAAAGGAAAAGTGTTTTCTAACTCAAGAATATGAGAGTTGGTTATGGCATAAAATATTGGGGCATTTGAGCTTTGATAATCTTGTCAATATTAGTAACAAGGAAGCAGTTAGAGACTTGCCCAAAATAAAAAGGCCCCATAACATTGTTTGCGGTCCTTGTCAACATAGAAAACAGACCAGAACCAGTTTCAAATCAAAAGGGTATACTTCTTCAAAACCATTGGATCTTATTCATACTGATTTATGTGGCCCTACCAGAACTTAGAGCATTTAGGGAGAAATCTACTTCATGTTATTTATAGATGATTATTCTAGAATGACTTGGGTTACTTTTCTCAAAGAAAAATTTGAAGCTTTTGAAAAATTTAAAACTTTCATAGAAATGATTGAAAATGAGACTGACAAGAGAATCAAATGCTTAAGATCAGATATAGGAGGAGAGTTCACTTCAAATGAATTTGTGGAATACTGTGAGCAACAAGGAATCAAAAGAGAATATTCAGCAACAAGAACTCCTCAACAAAATGGAGTAGTTGAAAGGAAAAACATAACTATTGAAAATATGGCTAGAGCTATGTTAAATGAGTCAAAACTTTTAGATGGCTTTTGGAAAGAGGCAGTTAGTACAGCAGTCTACATTATCACCAGGGCCCAACTTAGATTCAATCATCATAAAACTCCTTATGAGTTGTGGAAAGGAAGACCAGCTACAGTAAAATACTTCAAAGTGTTTGGGAGTAAGTGCTTCATCAGAACGAAAGATCAAAATTTGGGTAAGTTTGATGCTAGATGTGATGAGGGAATCTTTCTTGGGTATTCCAGCAGAATCAAGGCCTACATATGCTTCAACAAAAGAACTCATATAGTTGTAGAGAGCATAAATGTAACAGTTGATGAAAAGACAGGGATAAGAGAACCAGTCTAGGAACTCAATGATGAAATTTGTCAAGAAGAATTCAGAGAGGTTTCAGATGAAGAAGAGGAAAGACAACAATTGCTTCCCAAAACTCCTGCATGATATGTTCAGAAACATCATCCCAAATATTTGATCATTGGTGATCCAAATAGCAGGAAAACAAGAAGAAGAGTCATTCCCTCACATGATTCTACAAATGTTTCATTATTATCTCAGATTGAGCCAAAATATTTCAATGAAGCATGTGTAGATAAGTTTTGGTTAAAAGCAATGGATGAAGAGCTAAATCAAATAGAGAAAAGTGAAACTTGGGAATTGGTTCCAAGACCTAAGGACAAGAATGTCATTGGCAAAAAATGGATATTCAAAAATAAACTCAATGAGGATGGAAAGATTGTCAGAAACAAAGCAAGATTAGTCTACAAAGGTTATTCTCTAGTAGAAGGTGTTGATTTCAAAGAGACGTTTGCTCATGTTGCTCGTCTTGAAGCTATTTGAATGTAGAAAAGGAAAGAGTCTGAAATGAGAACTATCATGATTTTACAACATGTAGAAAAGGAAAGAGTCTGAAATGAGAACTATCATGATTTTGTGACGGATTGCAAAGAAGACGTATGAAAGCTGAAAGCGTCGTGATTTCATGATAGGCTACAAAGAAAATGTACGGAAGCTGAAAGCATCATGATTTCATGACAGGTTGCAAAGAAAGCATACAGAAAGTTGATAGTGTTGTGATTTCATGACAGGTTGAAGAGAAAGCAAACAGATGTAGAAAGTGTCATGATTTCGCAATAGATTGAGATGGCATCGTTCGGTTGGAGAAAGTGTCACGATTTCATGACAAAAATAAAGAGGAAGGATATGAAGACAGAAGTGTCATGATATTATGATAGAAGTGAAGATGAATTCTGCAGAGGCAGGAGTGTCGTGATTTTATGACAAAAGCAGAAAGGAGGTCGACGAAGGGAGAAGTGTCGCAATATCACAACAAAAGCAAAGTTGATGCTGACAAAGACATAAGTGTCACGATATCGTGACAAGAGCTTAGTTGAAGTCGACAAAGGCTAAAGTGTCACGATATCATGACAAAAGCCAAAAGGAAGTGTACGGTTGCAAAGGTGTCACGATATCGTGACATGTTGTAGTTTCACGATAAAAGCTACAGAAGAGTTATAGAGGTAGTTGAAGCTGACAAAGTTAAATGTGAGCGAACGAAGATTAGGGTTTGCAGCTGACGAAGTTTAGGGTTGTGAAACCGACTAAAATTTAGGGTTACAGCCGACTAAGATTAAGGTTTTGATCTCGAAAGTATTATTATAAAATGCAGGCTATTTTGAAGAGTTGTTGTAATTGCAAGTTGTGACATTCACAGATTGAGCACAGAGTGAGAAGTTCGATCATCAAGAGAAGAGTGCAAAATTCGATCGAAGTGTGCAGAGTGAGCGAAGAGTCATGGTGAATTTTTCTAAGTGCCACTATGATTGCACAGAGAGAGCAGAGGGCGTAGAGAGCACAAAAGGCAAAGATGAACATGGAGTGCTACTGTATGAGGACAGAGGTGCACTAGTTCTTTGAGAAGAACCTGAGAACAAATTTGGCTAGTCTTTGAGAAGGCTTATGTGCAGAGGATTGATTTGTTCAAGTATTGGACAAATCTGACAGACATAGGAAGACTTGTACTAGACCGACTGACTGTGTTTGGTATAGGTTGTTGAGCTATTATGGATGTGATCATAGAAGGTAGAGGTCTCTTAGGCTAAGCATTGAGGATAGGAGGTCTTCAGTGGAAAGGAGTTCCATGTGCTGGCAAGAGGTAGAGGCAGTTGATCTTCTGAGGGATCATTTCTAGAGAAGAGGGGAAGGTATCTCCTTTGAGCAAAGGCTCATAAATTTAAAATGGGGTAAGGTATATCCTTTGGGCCGAGGCTCATAAACATTGTAATTGGGAAGGATTCCCAAAGAACTTTGAGATAAATTTTAGAGAAAAGTTTTGTGGACGTAGCCCAAACTTTCTGGGTGAACCACGTTAAAATTGGTGTCACTTTGTGGATGATTTTGTGCATTGTTTTGATATTGCTTTGGGTATATTGCTTTATTTCTTTGAAGTATAATTGAAAAAATAAAAAGAGGTCTTATACTGTTCACCCCCCCCTCTCAGTATAAGCTTGTGTTCTTCAATTGCTATTAGAGCAGGTGCCTTCGAAAAGTTTAACAGCTTGAAGAAAAAGCTAGTAAAGAACACAATGGATTATTCAAGTGGCAATGCAGCACCTATTCTTGATGGGTCATATTTTGGTCTTTGGAGTGCAAGGGTGAAGGTTCATCTAATGGCACTTGGTAATGAGGTATGGGAAGTAATTGAAGATGAGTACACTATTCCTGTACATGGTCCAAATACTAAAGAAGAAAGACTCCTACATCATAGCAATTCAAAAGTAATGAATGCAATCCTGAAAGGATTATAGAAAGCAGATCTCACCAAGGTGATTCACTGCAAGACAACTATTGAAATGTGGAAACAGTTGCAGGTGGTTCATACAGGTGATACAAATGTCAGAAAGGCCAAGTTGAGACACTTCAAAGGTATTTTTGAACAAATCAAGATGAATGATGATGAAAATATTAGTGACTACATGCTTCGTATGGATGAGGTTGTTAACTCCATGAAAGACTTAGGTCTTGAGCTTGCTAAAAATGATGTTTGTGATAAAATTTTAAGATCTCTTCCTAATAGATTTAGTGAAAATATTTCTACTATTGAGGAAGCTAAAGATTTGGATAAGTTGAAAAAGGATGAGATCCATAGTATACTTGCAACATTTGAGTTGAGAACTCAAGTGAAGGTTGATGTCAAGAAAGAGGCAGCTTTCAAGGCTACCAAAAAATCCAAGGGTAAACAGCTTCAAGAGAGTGATGAGTCTTCTAGTGATGAAGAGGCATATTACAACAAGAAATACAAGTTCTCTAGAAAGCACAAAAGTGTGAAAAATATAAGATGTTTCAATTGTGGAAAGTTTGGTCATTATGCTACTAACTGTACTATTCCCAAGAATGAAAGTGATGAAGATAAATAGGATTCTAAGAGCAAGGATTCTGAAAAGCACAAGCATCACAGGAAGAAAAAATATGAGCATAGCAATCAAGGAAAGAGGTATTCTCACAAGCACAAGAAGATTTTATACCTAGACAAAGCAAGTAAGTGTTCTAGTAGTGATAGTGAAAGTTCTTCAAGTGATGATGAAAATGAGATGTTGTTCATATCAGAAAAAGAGGAAAAACCAAAACATAGATTCATTATCATGAAATGTTTTAGATATGGAAATTTTGGTCACCTTAAGGATGATTGCACAAATAATGATTTGGTTTATAGTATGTATGAGGATGCTTCATAAAACTATAAGGAAGATGCATGTATGGTTTTTGAAAAAGGTAACACCTCTAGTGATAAGAAATCTGAAAAAGGCTTTGATGATTCAGAAAGCAAACAAATAAAGGATCTTGAAAGTGAACTTATTAGTGCTCTTAGTGCTTTGAAAAAGGAAAGAAAGAAGAATGCTAGACTCAAGTATAAGTTATATGAATGTTGTATGGAGAGAGATGATCTTATAGAAAATATTTATTTCTCTATAGCTAAGACACAAGAACTCAAGGATGAGTTAGAGTCTAAGGTTCTTGAGTATAGTGAGTTAGAACAGAAAATGGATTCTTTGAAAGAGGAAACTAAAGAGTACAAGGATAAGATTTATAGGTTTCAAGATAGCTCCAAAAAGGTTAAGTCACTCATCAAAGGTCAAAGAAAGACAACAGATAAAACAGGTCTTGGTTTTGTTAAGCCACACAAGGAACAAGTTAGAGAGTCTAGTAAGAAACTCCAAAAGGAAGAGAGTTCTAATGAGGAAAGTATTTTAGATCATGAGTCCTTGAATGATAGATGCGTAGAAATAGAAAATAGAATTCAGAATGAGAAGAAGTTTTCAGGACCTAAGAGGTCAAATAAAGGAAAATTTCACGGTAGATGTTTTGCGTGTCACAGGTTTGGTCACATGGATTCACATTGCTTGGCTCAAGTGAAGAAAGTAAATGACAGTTTCAAAAGTGCTAGTTACTTTCAAGGGTATTGCTACTCTTGTCAACAGTTTGGTCACAAGGTAGTTTATTGCAAGGCAAATATCAGGAATAGTTTTGGTCAGAACAGGTTTGGCCAGAATAGATTTGGTCAGAATAGGTTTGATCAGAATAGGTTTGGCCAGAACAGGTTTGGTCATAATAGGTTTGGTCAGAACTGGAAGATTCAAAGATCAGGTTTATCTCAGAGAAACAACATCATCAAGTGTTTCAAGTGCAACAATGAAGGTCACACAATCAGACAGTGTAGAACTAAAATTCTAGAATACAAGAATAGGAACAGTGGCACGATCAGGTCCAAGGATCAAGGCATGGACAAGAACAGGGATGAGAACAAGAACAAGAATAGTGACAAGAACAGGAATATGGACAAAGAGTTCAAGAGAAGGCCCGGCAAGGAAGTTATAGATGCTAATGATGATCAGTGCCTAATGGGAGTTTCACTCCCACTCCAAAATTAATCACCTCATCAGGAGGTGGGGGAGGGACTAAGCTAAGAGGCTCATTCTTAGTCCCGAGCCCCAAAGGTGGCCCTTTACCATTGATGACAAAGGGGGAGAGATATGAGTAAGGAGGAGAGCTTCAAGTGAAGAGGAAAGTTTCAAGTCAGGGAGAGCAAAACTTTAAAGAAATATTCTCAGTTGTGGGCATAGTTTCTTAGTTGTTAGCATAGTTGGTTTTAGTTTTGGCTCTTGAGATGTGTTTTCAGTAAAGGTTTGCCATCAATGACAAAGGGGGAGATTGTTTGCAATTTTGGGTACTTTGGGTACATTGCCTTTTCTCAAGTGTATAATTTGTCATTGATGTCAAGAAGCTTAAAGGAATTTGATTTGATGTCAAATAATTTATTTTTATGAAGGTTACGGCATGACAGTCTCAAAGGTCTTTTGCAAACCCTATGTTGACAGAGAAAAAAGCAAGTGGAAAAACTATCGCAATTTCGCAACATGTTGACAGACAAAAAGGCAAGTGAAAAACTATCATGATTTCGCAACATGTCGCATTTTTGCAACTTGAAAAGTCTAGGAAGGCAAAGAAGGAAAAGTGTTGTGATTTCGTGACATATTGCAAAGAAGTTTGTACGGACGAAAAAGTGTCATGATTTTGTGACATATTGCAAGGAAGGTTGTATGGAAGAAAAAGTGTCATGATTTCGTGACATGGTGCAGAAGAGAGATTCCGAGAGAAAAAGTGTCACGATTTCACGACATAATGTAGGAGAGAGAGTTTGATAGAAAAAGTGTCACGATATCACGACATGTCGAGTTTTTGTGACCCAAAGAAAAGAAAAGCACGAAGGATAAAAAGTGTCACGATTTCGTGACAAGTCAAAAGACAAAGTGGAAGCAAGATAAACTATCACGAT
This sequence comes from Wollemia nobilis, assembly GCA_028583015.1. Taxonomy (NCBI): domain Eukaryota; kingdom Viridiplantae; phylum Streptophyta; class Pinopsida; order Araucariales; family Araucariaceae; genus Wollemia; species Wollemia nobilis. The sequence goes on along the minus strand of JAQPPZ010016829.1, from coordinate 765,159 downwards.
TTCACGACATGTTGCAGAACTTGAAGTGAGAACTGTTGTGATTTCGTGACATACAACAAAGGGAAGATTCTAAAATGAGAATTGTTGTGATTTCATGACAGATTGCAAAGAAGACATATGAAAGCTGAAAGCGTCATGATTTCGTGATAGGCTACAAAGAAAACGTACGAAAGCTGAAAGCGTCACAATTTTGCAATAGGTTGCAAACAAAGCGTATGAAAAGTTGATAGCATTGCAATTTCGTGACAGGTTGAAGAGAAAGCAAACAGATGCAGAAAGTGTCATGATTTCATGATAGATTGAGATGGTAGCGTTCGGTTGGAGAAATTTTCATGATTTTGCGACAAAAACAAAGAGGAAGGCTATGAAGACAAAAGTGTCATGATATCACGATAGAAGTGAATACGAAGTCCACAGAGGCAGAAGTGTCACGATTTCATGACAAAAGCAGAAAGGAGGTCGACGAAGGGAGAAATGTCATGATATCATGACAAAAGCAAGGTTGATGCTGACAAAGACAGAAGTGTCGCGATATCACGACAAGAGCTTAGTTGAATTTGACAAAGGCTAAAGTGTCACAATATTGTAACAAAAGCCAAAAAAAAGTGTACGATTGCAAAGGTGTCACGATATTGTGACATGTTGTAGTTTCACGACAAAAGCTACAGAAGAGTTACAGAGGCAGTTGAAGCTGACAAAGTTAAATGTGAGCCGACGAAGATTAGAGTTTGTAGCCGATGAAGTTTAGGGTTGTGTAGCAAACTAAATATCAGGGTTATAGTTGACTAAGATTAAGGTTTTGATCTTGAAAGTATTATTATAAAAGGCAAGCTATTTTGAAGAGTTGTTGTAATTGCAAGTTGCGACGTTCATAGATAGAGCACAGAGTGAGAAGTTCGATCGTTGAAAAAAGGATAAACTAAAAATGCAATGTAAATGAAACTAAAATAATGCTTAAATCCTATTTTATTGAAAAATGCATAAAAAGAAATAACATGAACACAAGATATTAAATCAATACAAAAATCGGCCCTTTTATTGATATGCTTTTCAAATTTGTGTTACAATGCGTCTCCTTCCTTTTTAGGGGATAGGAGCGTTAAATGTTGGTCTTTTACAACTTGTTTCAGAATTCCTTCTTTTGCATGCCCACATGTAAGATGGGTGAACCAAAATGTTGTCACCGCTTGCATTGATAAATGTCGATTCCTCGTTGCTCCTCCAATGCTGCAAATCTACGTTCAAAGAAACAAACAAAGAATCAGTAGCACCTGTGTATGAAAAATAAAAGATGAATCTAACAATGGTTAAAATGAGTCTAAATAAAATGAAAACTTGATAAAAGCATAAACATGAAACTAGCTAAATACTACAAAAGAAATAGTCACCAAAAACAATAAAGCGGGGGGTGCTCGAAGGCAAACCACCCGCGGATGAAACTTTGCTTCGACACCAATCCACTTAGGATGGGTCCGAAACCTGATGTGATGTGTTGTCGGCAAATTGGTAGGATATTGTGGTCAGAAAAATCAAGGTTGGTTCTTGATTCGTGCCTTCAAAAGTCACACAATAACCTCTCTTTCGATTAAGAGATTATGGATGTTGAAAACACAAATCGCAAGTAAATGAATTAGCAACACTTTGTCGCTCAAAATGCTCCTTCTCTGTATATCTTTTTGGTGAGGAAACTCACCATTTTGAATTAACATGCAAAAGTGTTTCTTTGCATGAATGTTTTTTTGTGAAGAGAAGACTTCTTCTTGATTAAGGGCTTCTTAACTGCCTCTGTGCATGTCTTTGTATGTTTAGAAAAACTCACTCGCACTCCCATGCAATGAAGGGATAGCTAAGTGGAAAATCTGAGTTGTCTTAAAAAGCTCACTCCCATTCCCATGTAGTGAAGGGAGAGTCAATTGGCAGATATGAGTTGTCAAAAGAACTCACTCGCACTCCTATGCCATGCAAGAAAAGCTAAGTGGCAGTTTTGAGTTGTCATGCACCGAGGTCTGGCTTTTTGCTGGTCAAACCTGGTGTTCATCCCACCCCGAAGCGAGCACTGGTAATCATCTTTGGGTGAGACGAGTATCAATCTGCACTCGTCCCTGGGTAGGACAAGTACAAACCCGCACTCGTCCTTGGGTGGGACGAATAAGCAATAAAGTGTCTAAAAGGTGCCAAATTGATTTCTAACTTGCAAAACTATTGTGTGAGTGGTTAGAACCACTATTTTAACCTCTGGGGCTGCCCTGGGGGTTGTGTGTGTTAGTGCGATCAATGTTTGTAGTCACATAATCGGATGGTGCCGTTTTGGTGTCTACAAATGCCCCTTTTTGGGAAGCATTACACATGGTGCAGTGCTGAGCAAAAATAGATAACCAAAGCACTAATGATTAGGGTTTCTTAGTAACCTAACCAACTTTTGATACCCCAAGCATGGAACGGGTATGCATTCTTGAATCCTTGCTTCTGACGAGCTAAGGAATTTGATTTCAAGTATTAACCTATTTTGGTGAGGTGTGACTTGAGCTTGGACATTGATCAGTCATGAATAGGCAAAGGGCGCAACCTTTTGTCCACGGGGGAACCTTGTGTTCATGCTTCGAGAATGCCAAGTGTATGATTAGTTTGTGATAATTGCTTGTTTGCTGCCCCAAGTAGGGGCGTGATTGTCTTTGTCAATGATTCTTTGAATACATGCCATTGCCTTGATTGGGTGTGTGTTTTTTGATTGGTGACTTAAGTGTGACTACCCCCTCAAACGACGAATCGATGAAGGAATGATTGCCATAAGAAAAGCGACGAGTTGCTTGACCCAAGATGACTTAAGTGAGGGTGCCTTCAGATGTTATTCTATGAATGCTCGAGCAGTTTCTTGATTGTTTTGACCTAGTTTTGGTGGGTGTGAACCCATTTTGGGATCCCATTTGGGGGTAACATTGGTGAAAATTTGTCTTCCCGTGGAGCGGTCCAGCTATGGTAGCCTTCTTGGGGAGTAGGATAGTGACAAGGGAGACCCCGACATCATTTTTTTTTTTTTTCCAAGAGGTTAAGTGCAAGAGCACTTGGTCCAGCAATTTTTAGTGGTTTTGTTGGTATTTGTCATTTTTATATTTTGGTTGTTTTGTTGTGTTTGTTTTTTTTTATGGATGTTTTTATGTATGTGTTTGATGTATGTAGAGGCGATTATGAATGTGATGTTTCTAATTTGTATGATGTATGGATATGAAATGAATGAGATGAGTTGTTTATGATGTGTCGATGCACCATAGACTGTACAAGATTTGACTGACTTGCGATACTAATGGGATGACTTTGCATGTGAAAACTTTGTTTTTATATTTTGCATAGATTTTGATGGTGATGTATGGAATAAAATGTGATAGTTGTTTTTAAAATGTAGTTAAGCTTTTCTGAGATTCAGATATTTTAACTAACTAGCCAAGACTGTACATTTATCTCGCAAGACTTTTGAACAAGGTATAAATCCGACTTGAATTTAACCAAGTTATTTCACATCCCTATGTGTGCAATTGAGTTCGTTTATGTGGTATTTGTCAGGATACCGCCTATGCCAGATGGGCTTTCAACCGAACCTGTACTGAGGATCATCTAATTAGCGCCACTAACTCCTTTATTGTATTTAGTCAGATTTGTCTGCGATGCTTTCTAGGATACCATAAGCTAGCTCATCCACATGCAAACATTGATTTGTACACAAGTTAATGTGACAGATATATCATCATGTGAGAGGTTTATCGCCAGTGACCGATAGGCTATCAACCAAACTAGTACTAAAGCTTGCCTCATGACCTATCAAAATGCTGAGAGTTCCAGGGATTCAAGTTTGACTCCCTTCTTTTCTTCAATTGTATTGGGATACTTGCTCTTTATAGTGATAAAATCACTGTTTATTTTTGTTTGATTTGTTTTTTTTTTTTTTTTTGAGCAAGGGATTTGAATATGGAGTGACGAGAATCACTATTGTTTGTGCCTTTTGATGTGTGCACTGTAGGATGTCAAATTGTAATGTTTTGATGTTTTGCAAATTTTTGATGTTTTTGCAACTTTTGAGAACCTGGGATTCTTGGGGAATTGGGTAGGGAGGATGCTTGTCCTTTTGCCAACTCTCAGCATTCCTAGGGTCATTCACACAGGGGGATGAGCAAGATAGTTGTTTCGCTTATGGTGACCTGGATTACTTTGCAGGTTTCATCTTTCGTTCACACAACTTAGGAATTATTATATGTGTGTTAATTGGTGTTGGGATGTTACGTAACAAGGCGTGATCCAAGTAAAACTTTCTCGTGTAAAATCTGCTTAATTATGTACAATTTTTGGCCAAAAATTTAAAAATAGCTAAATGACGAAAACCCTATATACATTAGGAGACAACTGACAATGCGAAAAATGGCTATGGTGCTATTCTAGATGTAGGCGTTTATGAAAATGGATCTGAGGTGGAAAAGGATGGAATTTCCAAATAATGACTGTCTGTGGTGCTTTTGACTTGTATGACCTAGCAAATGTATAATGTATGGATGCGATGCCTAATGCAACCTATATTTTTGTATTTTGATTTTTATGAGAATGCATGGAATGGAAATGCAAATGTTGTTGTGATTTTGATTTTTTTATGAGTATGCATGGAATGGAAATGCAAATGTTTTGGTGATTTTGATTTTTGTGTTGTTTTTGTTGATTTTTGAATATGTATTTTGACCAAGCAGTTATGGTAATGCTTGGAGCATTTGGTGTTGAAAAAAGGATTTATAAATACCTTTGGGGCATTTAGGGCTGAACAAGCAATTATGAGAATCCTTGGAGCTATTGGGGTTGACCAAGAGATTGTGATAATCCTTGGAGCTTTTTGGGATGACCAAGCAATTATGATAATCCTTGGAGCTTTTGGGGTTGACCAAGAGATTGCGATAATCCTTGGAGATTTTTGGGATGACCAAGCGATTGCGATAATCCATGGAGCTTTTGGGGTTGACCAAGAGATTGCGTTAATCCTTGGAGCCTTTTGGGATGACCAAGTGATTGCGATAATCCTTGGAGATTTTTGGGATGACCAAGAGATTGCGATAATCCTTGGAGCTTTTTGGGATGACCAAGCGATTGCGATAATCCTTGTAGCTTTTTGGGATGACCAAGCAATTGCGATAATCCTTGGAGATTTTGGGATGACCAAGCGATTACGATAATCCTTGGAGCTTTTGGTTTGACCAAAGGGTTTATGGACACCTTTGGAGTGTTTGGTGTAACCCACTGGCTCTTCAGGGAATAGAGGTACCCCCAGCTTGATGATCTGTGTGCACCGGATCTGGCTCTGTAGGAATTGGCACGAATGGATCGGCCTTATGCACGGATAGGAGGACAGGGTTTGCCTTCGACACTGATGGTGCTATGATATCTCTGGGTGGAAGTTGCTCATGATCTTCCCAAAGGAGTGGGATCAACATGTGATGCCAGTGGGTCGGGTCTATGCACCACTCATGCCCTAGTCTTATGCCTAATTGTGCCATCAGTTCTTCATGGGTTACAGGATGATTGTGTTGTCATGCATGATTGAGATATGCCATCTCAGTTTTGTCTTCGTAATCATTGTCAGAGAGCCAAAGGCCTTCGTTGGCCTCGATAGCTATCTGCGACATGCTAGGCTCTTCTTGTTCGAGCAGATTGATGTGGTCCTCATGGGGTTGTTCCGCTCGTTGTGGGGGGACCTAATTTTCCTGCAATGGCATAGGCTCGATGGGAGCCTCCAAAGGGAATAAGGTTAAGAGACTTTGGTGATGATCACCCATGGGGACCACCTGTGAATTAGTGCTATCAAACATGAACGGGTCCCATGGTGCTATTGCATATGCTGACTCATCTTTGGCGAGAGAGTCAGGCTCATTAGAATCTAGTGATTCTGAGATATGGAAGACCTCATCATCAGGTAGCTTTACAACCAGGGGTTGATCCTCTTTGAGAGGAGTTTCACGTAAGTTAGGCTTTTGGGGCCCCAAAATCTTGGTCTCTATCGACGCTAAGTTCTCTGGCAGTGCATTGCTTGTATCGAGGTATTTGAGTTCCTCCTCTTTGATTTGTTCCCGTTGTAGGTTGTGGGGAACTTGGGGCCTATGGAGGGGTGGCAGGATAGCACCCCCCATGCCTTGGTAGGGCATTTCATCCCACTCTTCTTCATGCTTAGGTTCCTCAGAGGCTTTTGGAAGAATTTTTGAGGGTGGCCTTGGAACTTGGGTGGGTTCCTGAAGAAGGCACCCGTCATTGGTCTTAGGATTGGCCTCCCGCTCAAGTCTAGGAGTCATCGAGGGCAACGTTTGATAAGGTCGTAGAGACCTATCTTGCACCCAGTTGTGTTTCTCATAATGTTTTGTCTTATGTGTGTGAGGGTTTGGAGTCTTCACTTGCATAGTGTGTTGTAACAACTCATCCTCCTTGCGCTGAAGGCACTATTGATTTAAAAGATATTTTTGCTCTAACTATTGTTGTTCTAGCTCAAGTAGCATGAGTTGCATCCGACGTGCAATATGCTTGGCAGATTCTAAGATAGTTGGTCCTACCATCTCATGTCTAGAAGGCCTAGATGCCTCTCCTAGATATCTATCCTGGTCATGGTGATCTAAGATCTCTATAGGCTACCTCCCTTTGTTGGGGGTAGCAACATTCCCCCGAGGCTTTGGCCTCAGTAGGTGATCCTAATAGCTAGCAGTTGCAAAGGCATATTGCTCTTGCGATGTATATTGTTCTTGAGGAAGGTAAGGGTTTTCCTCGTGCTCTCTTTTGTAAGTGAAAAAGGAACAGGCGGAGTTGGCTCGCCCCACCTGAGGAGCCTTGTGCTCTGGATTTGTCCTTGTAGTCTTGACAACTAGAGGGGGTGAAGGAGGGATAGTGTAATCATGTGGTTCCTCCTGTCGAACCTTATGTTGACCTAGCACTTCATCGCATGATGACCACTCATAGCGAGAATCTAAGGGAGCTCTCCTACGGATGTACCCCTCATGGGAGGGTGAGTGCTGGGTGCTATGCTGAACAGGAGTGCCCCTAGAAGAGGTTTCCCTATAGTCCCTTTTTGTTAAGGTGTGTAGGGGACTACCTTGTGTGTTAGGTCTCCAAGGTGGTATGACCAAATCCTAGGGACTATAACGGATGCGACTCGTGCCTCCTTGGACATTCTCCACAGCGTTTGCCCGTGAGTGGGCTTGACTGTGGGTGAGCACCGTGATGATGTCTCTCTAAAAACCCTAAAATTTAAATGAGTCAAATGGGGCCCAAAATTGGGGTGCGCATCCCTCTTACCATAGATAAGCCATAAATAGAGTTTCAAGTCCTAACTCTAAATACATTAGGAGATATTGACCTCCGAATAGCTCAAAAAGCGTAAAAAATTAGGTTATCAATTTTAAAACCTAATTTTGGGGCACTAGATGATGGAATTTGGCCCCGAAAACTGACTTTTCTAGGAAAATATGACTCTAGGGAAAAATTTCGCGTCAATCGGAGCTACGGTTGAGAAGTTATGGCCCCGACAAGATGCACTAAAATTTAGGGAAAAATATAAAATTTCCCATATTTTGTTGGATGCTCCTGCATCACTTATGGGCACCTTCAGGGTGCTTTTGGGTTGACCAAAGGGTTCATGGACACCTTTGGGTCATTTTGGAGTGACCAAGCGATTGCGGAAATCCTTGGAGCTTTTTGGAGCGAGTGACAAAATGCGTATATTTTTATCTTTTTGTTTATGATTTTTTTTTTGTTACACTAAGCATAAATGAACACACACATACACAAACGGTGATTATATCTTTTAAAGATTAATGGTGTGTCCTAAACTGGTTTTAGTGCATTTTGATGATTTTTTTTTGTTTTTGCAAGTTTTGAAGAATGTTTAAATGCAGAATGTTGGCTCATATGACTCCCATAAATGGTCGCCCCTTCAATATACCATTGCCGGACCGATATACCAACCTATCTATATACTTGCCCTTACGTGAGGGAGACTATAGGTACGTGAGAGCAGATGATATGTGGAACATAGGCGTTACGGAAGGGGAATCGCTCTATTTATGACACCTACCCTAGAAGACTTATCTTCATGCGCTAGGAATCACCCTAGCTACACTCGGTCAGCTTTCGTCAGGATTTACGTCTAGCAACAGTCACGATCGAGGTAATGGATGCAATATCTCAAGCCAAAGTGATAATGGAATCCACCTTTGGTCTTGCTCAAGGGTTGGGGTTTTATGACCAACGCCTTGTGTTTAAAATACCACGTGGTGTGTGGGGTTTATTTTAATGTGCAAAATTTGAAACAGGCAAATGAAAAAGAAATCTTTCCCTAAGCCATACAAAACTGAAAACCAAAAAACAAAAAAATAGAAATTTGACAGAAGCTTTAAAAAAATCCCTACCTCTTCTCTGCCTAACAGGATGTTTCGGATTTGCTCTGAAAAAAATGCATAAAACTATACTCATCCCTGGGTGAGGCGAATATCAGAACAATAATCATTCTAGGGTGAGACGAATAGTTTATTCATCTCGGGGTGAAACGAATACCAATTCTGTAATCATCACTTACAGAAGAAAATAACAGTCTGATGTTGAAAAATAGGTACTTGTAAAAAAACAAGCAATTTCAGATCAGTAATTTAACCTAAAAAAATAGAGGACAGAGGTCCCACCGTGATCGCCATTGAAAGCACGAGATTTCAGAAAAAAAAAGGATAAACAAAAAATGCAATGTAAATGAAACTAAAATAACGCTTAAATCCTATGTTATTGAAAAATGCGTAAAAAGAAAGAACATGAACACAAGATATTAAAGCAATATAAAAATCGGCCCTTTTATTGATATGCTTTTCAAATTTGTGTTACAATGCATCTCCTTCCTTTTTAGGGGATAGGAGCATTAAATGTTGGTCTTTTACAACTTGCTTTAGAATTCCTTCTTTCACGTGCCCACATGTACGATGGGCGAACCAAAACGTTTTCGTCGCTTGCGTTGATAAAGGTTGATTCCTCGCTGCTCCTCCAATGCTGCAAATCTGCGTTCAAAGAAACAAACAAAGAATCAGTAGCACCTGTGTATGAAAAATAAAATATGAATCTAATGATGGTTAAAATGAGTCTAAATAAAATGAAAACTTGACAAAAGCATAAACATGAAACTAGTTAAATACTACAAAAGAAATAGTCACCAAAAACAATAAAGCGGGGGGTGCCCGAAGGCAAACCACCCACGGGTGAAACTTTGCTTCGACACCAATCCGCTTAGGATGGGTCCAAAACCTGATGTGATGTGTTGTTGGAAAATTGGTAGGATATTGTGGTCAAAAAAATCAGGGTTGGTTCTTGATTCGTGCCTTCAAAAGTCACCCAATAACCTCTCTTTCGATTAAGAGATTATGGATGTTGAAAACACAAATCGCAAGTAAATGAATTAGCAAGCACTTCGTCGCTCAAAATGCTCCTTCTCTGTATATCTTTTGGGTGAGGAAACTCACCATTTTATAGACCCAAGGGGTCTCTTTGAATTAACATGCAAAAGTGTTTCTCTGCATGAATGCTTTTTTGTGAAGAGAAGACTTCTTATTGATTAAGGGCTTCTTAACTGCCTCTGTGCATGTCTTTGTATGTTTAGAAAAACTCACTCGCACTCCCATGCAATGAAGGGATAGCTAAGTGGCAAATCTGAGTTGTCTTAAAAAGCTCACTCCCATTCCCATGTAGTGAAGGGAGAGTCAATTGGCAGATATGAGTTGTCAAAAGAACTCACTCGCACTCCTATGCCATGCAAGAAAAGCTAAGTGGCAGTTCTGAGTTGTCATGCGCCGAGGTCTGGCTTTTTGTTGGTCAAACCTAGCATTCGTCCCACCCCGAAGCGAGCGCTGGTAATCCTCTCTGGGTGAGATGAGTATCAGTCCGCACTCGTCCCTGGGTAGGACGAGTACAAACCTGCACTCGTCCCTGGGTGGGATGAATAAGCAATAAAGTGTCTAAAAGGTGCCAAATTGATTTCTGACTTGCAAAACTACTGTGTGAGGGGTTAGAACCACTGTTTTAACCTCTGGGGCTGCCCTGGGGCTGTGTGTGTTAGTGCAATCAGTGTTTGTAGTCACATAATCGGATGGTGCTATTTTGGTGTCTACACACGACAAAAGCTACAGAAGAGTTACAGAGGCAGTTGAAGCTGACAAAGTTAAATGTGAGCCGAAGAAGATTAGGGTTATAGTCGACTAAAAATCAGGGTTACAGTCGACTAAGATTAAGGTTTTGATCTTGAAAGTATTATTATAAAAGGTAGGCTATTTTGAAGAGTTGTTGTAATTGCAAGTTGCGACGTTCATAGATAGAGCACAAAGTGAGAAGTTCGATCGTTGAGAGCAGAGTGTGAAATTCGATCAAAGTGTGCAGAGTGAGCGAAGAGTCATGGTGAATTTTTCTAAGTGCCATTGTGATTGCGCAGAGAGAGTAGAGGGCATAGAGAGCACAAAGGGCAAAGATGAACATGGAGTTCTATTGTATGAGGACAGAGGTGCACTAGTTCTTTGAGAAGAACCTGAGAATAGATTTGGCTAGTCTTTGAGAAGGCTTGTGTGTAGAGGATTGATTTGTTCAAGTATTGGACAGATCTGACAGACAGAGGAAGACTTGTACTAAACTTACTGACTATGTTTGGTACAGGTTGCTGAGCTACTATGGATGTGGTCATAGAAGGCAGAGGTCTCTTAGGCTAAGCATTGAGGACAGGAGGTCTTCGGTGGAAAGGAGTTCCATGTGTTGTCAAGAGGTAGAGGTAGTTGATATTCTAAGGGATCATTTCCAGAGCAGAGGGGAAGGTATCTCCTTTGAGCAGAGGCTCATAAATTCAGATTGGGGGAAGGTATCTCCTTTGGGCCGAGGCTCATAAACATTGTAATTGGGAAAGATTCCCAAAGAACTTTGAGATAACTTTTAGAGAAAAGTTTTGTGGACGTAGCCCAGCCTTTCTGGGTGAACCACATTAAAATTGGTGTCACTTTGTGGATGATATTGTGAATTGTTTTGATATTGCTTTGGGTATATTGCTTTACTGTTTTGAAGTATAATTGAAAAAATAAAAAGAGGTCTTATACTGTTCACCCCCCCCTCTCGGTATAAGCTTGTGTTCTTCAATATATGATTTTGTGTTTGAGATCAAGTTGTGCTTTATATTTGAAAGAAATTGGGAAAACTTATGCTAGGGTTTGAGAACAATTGTGCATATTTGTTGAATGAATTAGTGAATCATTTGGGCATTGGTTTGAGTGATATTGGAAGTGAATGTGCAAGTATTAGAAATTATATTTTTGAAGCAAGTGTGTGCATTGTTTCTAATTTTGGGAAATGCATAAGAAGGTCAACCACTAAGTGTGATACTAAAAATATCTTGTGAATGCAAATGAATGTGAGAAAAACATAATGGTTGGGTTTAAAGCATATCATTATCTATATGTTAATGAAGAAAAATAATTCTACATAGAGTATGTCCGAATTGCCTAATTGAAGAAAGTATTTCTGAAAGAGATATAACCATTATTTTGAGCATCATTTGTGTGCAACTTTTAGGAAAATTTTGAGCAGGTATGAGCTATATTGTGAGCTATATTGGAGCAGAGTTGCGAGCAGGCCTTTTGAGAAGGCTTGTGAATAGAGTAGAGCAGTTTTTAGAGTAGATTTGAGCAATCCTTGTGAGTAGGCTTGGAGAATATTTGACCAATCCTTATGAGCAGGCTTTGAGTAGATTGAGAAGATTTTGGTGAGTAGATTTGAGCAAGTCTTGTGTGTAGACTTGGATCAGATCTGAGCAAATATTAGAGTAGGTTTTTGTGAGCAAATTTGAGCAAGTCTTATGTCTAGACTTGGAGCATATTAGGGTAGATATTAGAGTAGGTTTTGGTGAGTACATTTTAGAAAGTCTTATGTGTAGAATTGGAGCATATCATAGTAGATATTAGAGTAGGTTCTGGTAAGCAGACTTGAGCAAGCCTTATATTTAGTCTTGGAGTAGATTTGAAAGTAGGATTTAGAGCAAGCCTTGTGAAAAGGCTTGAAGAGAATGTGAGAAGAGGGAATTGGTATCTTCTATGGATAGAGGTACTGTTGAGCAAAGTTTAGCAAACAGTATTGTCTTTGTTGTCAACACAGTCAGACTAATTTATTGATGCAATGGATAAGAGTTTATTGAACAACAAGGTGCAGCCAAAGTACAATGGATAGGAGTTCAGTGTTGAGCAAGGTGTTGCAGGAGGATTGTCATTGTTGTTAATACAGTCAGTTAGATCTAATGATGCAATGGATAGGCAGTTTAGAAGTCACTCAGATGCAGAGGATAAAGTTCAAAATTTAGTCAGATCATGAGTCCTTAAATGATAGATGTACAGAAATAGAAAACATAATTCAGAATGAGAAGAAGAAGTCTTCAGAACCTGAGATGTCAAGAAGCGAAAAGGTTTTTTTTTGAAAACCAAGGCAGTCAAAATAAAAAGTTTTATTTAAAATCATGGATAACATATTTGAAATGGGTTTTTCTTAAAACCCAAGTTGGCTCTTCGTTTCATTGAAAAATATGCCCCGGTGATGAAGATATTTAATTTTAAATATTGAGTTTAAATTTTAAAGGTTTTTTGTGAAAACCAAGGTAGTCAAAATAAAAGGTTTATTTAAAACCATGGATAACAGACTTGAAATGGGTTTTTCTTAAAACCCAATTTGGCTCTTCGTTTCGTTGAAAAAGATGCCCCGATGATGAAGATATTTAATTTTAAATATTTAGTTTAAATTTTATTTTATTTAAAATTTAAATTAGAATATTTAATTAAATTAAAAGGGCCGACGTGTCACTATTTCATGGCAATAAGCTACAGGAAGGTGACAAAGGTGGAGAAGAGTTTGAGGCCGACAAAGTTAAATCTGGGCCGACGGATTTTAGGGTTTGGCAGTCGACAATTTCTAGGGTTTTGTAGCCGACATTCTTACGGTTACAGTCGATAGATTTTAGGGTTTGGCAATCGAAAAATTCTAGGGTTTCTCAGTCAACGTTCTTCTAGGGTTTGCCTCTAAAATTTCTTCTATAAAAGTAAGGTTTCTTTGAGTTTGAAGAATGGGGTGTTAAGATAAAGTGGGAATGCGAGCATAGTGTTTGTGAAAGTGAAGTTCGTGTTGAGCAGAGAGCAGAATGTGAAACAACACAGAGTGTGCGAAGTGTGTGCGTAGAGAAAGCAGAGTGTGCAGAGAAGCGTGAAGGGCAAAGTTGATTGCAAAGTCTGGCTGTAGCAGTGTAGTAGACTGTGTGAAGTGATTACGCAAGAGAGAGCAGAGTGCATAGAGATTGCAAAGGTGATGTAGACCAGTTAGAGTCTTGCAATAACAAAGGTATATGTCAAACATTTTTATTCAATATTGAAGTCCAGTTGGTGCTGGCAAATTAAGGGGTTGGTGCCTCTTTCCAGTTGGTGCTGGTAAACAAATTGTCCAGTTGGTGCTGGAAAATTAAGGGGTTGGTGCCTCTTTCCAGTAGGTGCTTGGTAAAATAGGAGTTGGTGCTCCATTCTGTTGAAGTAGATAAAGTTAAGGGGTTGGTGCTCCTTCCAGTTGGTGCTGGTAAACAAATTGTCCAGTTGGTGCTGGCAAATTAAGGGGTTGGTGCCTCTTTCCAGTAGGTGCTGGTAAAATAGGAGTTGGTGCTCCATTCTGTTGAAGCAGATAAAGTTAAGGGGTTGGTGCTCCTTCCAGTTGGTGTTGGTAAACAAATTGTAAAGTTGGTGCTTTGCAAGAGGTTGGATTTGGATGGGAGTCCAAGCAGCCATTCTTTTTGAGGAGTAGCCATTTTGGTGAACCTCGTTAAAAATATGTGTTGTGTGATGTTCTCTTGCGGTACTTATTATATTTTTTTATAAGTTTTATCTGCTGCAAATTTTTTTGAGCTGTCTATTCATGTTTTGGAATGCTACACTGATTCACCCCCCCTCTCAGTGTCATTGTGATTACAACAGGTACATGAACATGAGTAGAGGGTATTGGTGTCTCCTTTGGATAGAGATCCATGAACTTGAGTAGATGGGATTGGTGTCTCCTATGGATAGAGGTCCATGAACTTGAGTAGAGGGGATTGGTGTCTCCTATAGATAGAGATCCACAAACTTGATTATAGGGGATTGGTGTCTCTTGTGGATAGAGGTCCACAAAATTGATCAGAGGGGATTGGTCTCCTTTGGATAGAGGTCCACAAACTTGAGCATAGGGAATTGGTGTCTCCATTGGGTTGGTGCCCATAAACATTGTAATAGTAAATTGGTTCCCAATATATCAGTTGAGGAAAATTTATAAGAAATATTTTCTTTGTGGACATAACCCACATTGGATGAACTACATTAAATATGTGTCTCTCATGTGTGATGATTTGTTCATTGTTTAATTTATTGCATTGATATTATTGTTGTTATAATTTGGAAAGAAAAGTAAAAGTTTGATCTTATAATGTTCACCCCCATCTCAATATAAGCTTATGTTCTTGAATTGGTATCAGATATGATTCCTTCAAGAAATCCTAACGACTTGAAGGAAGATATTACAGGAACACATATGGCCCATCATGAAGTTTTTTTAACACATAGAGCTCCATTTTTTAATGGGACTAACTATGCTTTTTGGAGTGTTAGTATGAAGAAAAATTTTATGGCACAAGAAATTAATACATGGCAATCAGTTAAGAATGGGTACACAACACCTACAACTCCTCCCATAGATATAAGTGGTAAGAAACTATATGAAAATAATGCCAAGGCAATGAATGCAATTTTAAGTGGTTTACAAGAAATATAATTTGTGAAGTTTATGCACTACAAATCAGCAAAATAAATATGGGATAAATTATAGAATACATATGAAGGAGATGACAAGGTTAAGAAGGAAAAACTTCAAACTCACAAGAGGAAGTTTGAGGAATTGAAGATGAAATATAAAGAAGATATTGCTAGGTATCTAATTCATATTGATGAAGTTGTTAACACCATCCGTGGAATTGGAGAAAATATTGAGGACTCTACTATTGTTCAATTTTTTTTAAGTTAACTTTCCATGAGATATGATGCAAAGGTTTAAGCAATAGAAGAGATGAAGGATATAGCAACTTTAAGGATAGATCAACTACATGGAATTCTCATAGCTTATGATATGAGGACAAAAAAAAAGCAAATATTCAAAAATAAGACAGCATTCAAAGCTTCAAATAAGGTAAAGAATAAAGAACCAGATTCAAGTGATGATTCAAGTAGTGATAAAGAGGCTAAATTTGTGAAAATAAATAAGAAGGGTTCAAGAAAACCATAGAATATGCAAAATATAAAATATTTTAGTTGTGGTAATGTAGGTCACTATGTAGCATATTGTCCAAAAATAGGTATAGTAGCAGTGAGGATGAATAGGATTACAAGAAGAAGAAAGAAAAAAAATGCAGGCATGAAAAGAAAAATAGGCATAGTCAAGGTAAGCATGAGAATAAGATTTTTCAAAGGCACAAGAAAATTTTCTATTTTGAAGAAGCTTGTCGTGCTTCAAGTGATAGTGATGAAAGTTCTTCAGATAGTGAAAAAGAAGAGATTATATTTTTGGAAATAGAAGAGGAAGAGGATACTTTCATTAAAAACCGAGTAAAAGAGAAATAAGATACTCCTATATTTGAATACTTAGAGAAAGAAAAAAAATTATAAAAGGATAAAGGAACCACAATTAATATGCTAGAGTAATTTACTACATCTCTTGAAGAATTGGAAAGAGTGAAAAGAAAGAACTTAATATTAAAGGGTCAAATTCAAGAGGAAGAGAAAACAAAGGCAAAGCTTCTACAATATCTCACTAATTTAATATTTAAGGTTGAAGAGGCAAGAAGAGTTGAAGAAAGTATGGCTAAAAAATTAGAGGCAAAAGGGTTAGAGTGTGAAATATAGAAGATAAATTTATCTCTCTAAAGAAGGGCCTTGGAAAATATCTTGATAATCTAACTAGGTTTAAGGAAATATCAAGAACCTTGGATGACATTCTCAAGATACAAAGATATCCATTTATCAATGTAGGACTAGGTTATGAAGAAGGCCAAGAGATACAAAAAGGGGAGTCAAGCTCAAAAGAAAAAAAAGTTTCAAAGGAAGTGATTGAAGAAGAACCTAAGACCTATGAGAAGTGGAAGCATCAAAGAGAAAGAAAACAATGCACAAACAAGGAACATGGATCATCACAAAAAAGTCAAGGAAATAACTATGAGGCCATACTCTCCAATACAAGACAAATACTTCTTCCAAGGACATTTTTACTCATGTAATCATTTTTGTCATAGAGCTATACATTGCAAGGTTCATAGCAGGAATGATTTTGGGTTCATCAAGAAGAACTTCAATTCAGTTACACCTTTCAACATCAGATGTTAGAATCACAATAATTTTGGGCATAAAGCAAAGTGATGTAGAACGTAATTTCCATAACTTCCAAAGATAAGCAAGAACAGGGATGCTTAGAAGCATAGTCAAAATTTTCAAAGAAGTATGGCTTCAAAGGTTTGTAAAAATATTGAAAATGAAGAAAAGCATTGTATGTTAGGAGTAGGTTTACTCCCATACTGAAATTGATCACCTCAAGAAAAGAGGTGGTGAGGGAGCTATGCTAAATATATTATATTTAGCCCCAAAAAGCCCTTTGCAATTGATGTCAAAAGAGGAGAGAATTTAGTAAGGGGGAGTAGCATGTCAGGGGGAGAAATTTGAGAATCTAATTGCTGTAAAAGGAATATTTTTTATAAGGGTTGCCATCAATGACAAAGGGGGAGATTTTTGGAAATATTGAGCATATTAAGTTGCCATTGATGTCAAGAGTTGTCATTGATGACAAAGGTAAAATGGTTGAGAATTATCTTCAAGGCTAAAAGAATAGGGTGTAATGCAAATATCATCAAAGGCTATATAAGGCATAAATATAAGGCATAAATATAATGATGTCAAAGGTGAAAGCAAAAATATTTTCTATTTTTATAGCAACTAATAAAAAATCAAGGCAAAAATATGGTCAAAAGTACAAAAAGGAGTTCAATATTTAAATGTTAAATTTAAATATTATGAAGAGGGTCAAAAAGGTTTAAAAGAAAGACAAAAATTTTGGAGGCATTGGACAAATATTTTAAAAAGCAAATCATGTGACAAAGGTTTACAAGCAATATATTATAATATTTAAAACCTAAGGTTTAAATATTATAATAAAAATAAATTTGAATTTAAAAGGTAAATTCAAATGGTGGAAATAAATAAAGCACCGACATTGTTGGATATTTTGAGTAATTTTGTTGTCATTGATGTCAAGAGATTTTTGTTTCAGTTTCATCATTAATGTCATCAGGTGGTTTTTCCAAAGGCAAGAAAGGTTTTTAAAGGAATAGGATATAATATTTATTTTTAAATATTTTATGCCTAAAAGGCTTAAAACGTTGAAGACCCATGGAAGGAGAAGTAGGTTTAAATTAAAATAATAATATAATATTTAATATTATAATATTTTCGGGAAAAATGATAAGGTGAAGAAAACGAGGTCGAAGGATTTATTAACAATAAACTATCCTTGTAAAGACCCATTATGCAGCCCGAAAAATATTTAATTTAATTTATTTAAATTAAAATATTTTAACCTATGGTTAACATTTTAATTTAAATAAATATTGGGTTTCAAAGGTTTTAAATTAATATTTAATATTAAATTTGAATATTGATTCGACTTGTAAGGATGAAATCAAACATATTTATAGGGAAAATAATCTTCATTATTTTCTCCTCGAAAAATATAATTTTTGAATACTATACTATGCTTTGAGAAGGACTTTGTGTGCTACCTTGCTATGATAGAAGGAAGATTTTGCATTTACGATTGAAGGAAAAGATAAAAGGTTTTTCTGCAAGCATGTGGGGAAGAAGTTCCACCGTCGTCAATAGCATAGGTGGTAGTTGAGGCCAAGCTAGAGTGTTGTGAGGGCAAGGACGTGGATTTGATTCACATCGTTGTGCTTTGCAAGGGAAAACATTTTTTATTATGTGCTAAAGGACAGAGGAGATAAGGATAAAAGGAAACTTGTGCACTCTTGAATTTTGTGTGGGTGCATATCCCAATCGGTGTCCTAGCATTGGGATAGGGTGTTTAGGAGGTAAGGTTGTGAGTCCAAATTTTTCTAGAAACATTTTTGGGTAGATTTAAATTAAAAGGTATGCAATTTATAATTTGATTTTTCAAAGGTTTTGATATATGAATTTTTTTTTTGATGAAAAGCTAAATTATATTAATAATAAAGTTTAACATGAAAAAATTTACGGGTGGCAATGATTACACCCCTGGAAGAAACAAACCAACCCTAACCACGGGTTGGGAAACCACAAACCAGAGCTCACTACAAACTAGGCAACATCAATCAAACAGGTAGTGAAACTTGCATGCAATCAAAAATTTTGTGGCTGCACGTCTACGTTGGAGTCCCATGGAATGGCCAAGGTATGCGGTAATCCATCTGTGTGTCCCTGATCCTCATGAAAATTTGAATCTCCCCAGCCCTATCCTCGAGATCTATCAAGCTGGCGATTATGTGCACTTATATCCCCTGCATTCTAGGCACGATCCTGTGTGCCACCATTAACTTCCACCAGCTCATCCCAGGCACCTCTGGGTGGAGAACATGATGGTGATTGAATTGGATGTGCATTCCATCCATCATTGTAGGTAAAATTGTCATGTCCCCAACCTCCCTATGCATGCACCAGACGTGGTAGTTGATGAGACCTCGAGCGGGAATAGGACGTCTGTTGTGCATTGTTTGGAGAAACCCTGCTAACTGAGCATGGTGCATTTTTCCAGTCATCCAAAAGTGCCTTCATGTGCGCCTGCTCAATGTCAAGTTTAACCTACTGATTGCAAATCTGGAACCATGTATCTTGAAACACCTCTAGTCTATCAGCTAGAGAAAATTCATCAGAAGGATTTTGATGCTAAAAAACTATCTTGTTTCTAGATTTCCACATGTGAAAAAGAAGACTAATTCGAAAGATGTGCCACACTTTGGACAAGGGAAGAACAAATTTAATCTTATCCCCTAACAGAGCTTGCTGCCATGTAAGGGATTCATCCTGGAATTGGGAAAAAAAATACCATCCCCATTCCCTAGCACTCCTTGCTCTTGTGCAGAACCAGAAAATATGAGGAGAAGATTCATCCTCATTACAGAATGCACACTTAGGGTTTGCAACTCCCAAGTGCCTGAGTCTGTCTCCTAAGGGTAAACTTTGAAATAGAAGGCTCCAAGAAAAAAATGATTGTTTTGGCTCAATAAAAGAAGACCAAGCTATCTGAAATCAAGCCTTCCAACTAGAAACCACCACTGGATCTCCCCATTTATCATTAAGTCTAGGGACTATTGGCAACATTGGGGAGAGCCACTTGTAACCCAATTTAGCTGAGTAATTCA
Organism: Wollemia nobilis; assembly: GCA_028583015.1. NCBI lineage: Eukaryota > Viridiplantae > Streptophyta > Pinopsida > Araucariales > Araucariaceae > Wollemia > Wollemia nobilis. The sequence continues at coordinate 745,649 of JAQPPZ010016829.1, read as the reverse complement.
ACAATGGTATATCCGAAAACCAGGACCAATATTTCCACCATGGCCTCTGAGAGTGCTGCCCACACTTGTGCCACATGGAAAAGGGGATAATGTCAATTACTAAGTCATAAGTGAGCTTGTCACCAGTGCTCAACTAAAATTGTTGTTTAAAAAGTGGCCAAGGGATCCAATCCCTCGAGGTTTGAGAATAAAAATCAAAAACTGTAGATATACCTTTTTAAAAAAACTTTTGGGCATGAATCCATGGGACCTGAGCAAGAGGAGTTCCCTGAATGTTAATCACCGAAGACCACCAGATGTTTAAAGAATTGATGGACAGTCCTTTATGGCCTCTATTCCATTTCCACTTAAGCCAAGGAATGAATTGCTGCCATGATTTCCAAATACTTTTAATCACAAAAGAACTAGAGATTTTCACAAATACTGGTATTACAATCAGGGAAGGGAGGTCAATTCCTCTCCAGGATTGAAAAATTGCATTAAAGGGTTGTTTGAAATTTGAAAGGATAGCTTGTGAGTTTTTTAAGGGAGATATAAGGTGTAAGAAAATTTAAATATTTTATTTTAATTTTGGTGGTTAGAATTTATTCTATAAGGATAGCTTGTGACTTTGTTAGGGGAGATATAACATGTAAGTTAAAATTTATTCTATAAAATAGGAGTGATAAGGTATGCAAGGGAAATTATATTTTACATTTTGAGATAAAGGTATATTGTGTATATTATTTTGATAGGAGAAATAAGGTGCATAAAGGAGATTATTGTGTTTGTTTTCCTTAGTAAAATTGTTGACTTATATTTTGAAAGTTTAGAGATTATAAGGTGTATTTGAGACTTGTTATTTTTGTATGCAAAAATAATTAATGGGAAAATATTTATAAGGAGATTTTGAGAAATATTGTTGTTAACTAACCTTAAAATTGGCAAAGAAGATTTTATTGCGGTTAAGACAGGTTTAGAAGATATATCTCCATCAAAACAAAAGGTATGGGCACATCTTCGTTATGAGTGAAATATTGTTGTATTGAATGTTGTGAAATGCAAGGTTGGAGTGAAAATGATTGTTTGATAAGCATTGTTGGAAATATTTGAGTGAGTGTTCATGTGCATGATTAGGGTTTGTGAAAGAACATGAGTATCATTGTTATGTGATATTGTTTGATAAGCATTGTTGGAAAGAATTGAGTGAGCCTTCATGTGCATGACTAGGGTTTGTGAAAGATCATGAGTATCATTGTTATGTGAAGTTGAGAACTATCTTGAAATAGGGTTTGTGAAAGAACATGAGTATCATTGTTATATGAAAATTGGAATCATCTTGAGTCAAGGTTTATAGTGTGAGTTATTGGAAGTATAGTGAAACACTTGGTTAGGGTTTCTATGTAAGTTGTGTTTCATTGAGTGGTTGGTTTAGTGAAGTTTATTGATCATTATTGATTGAGAGCATTGGAGTGATAGTTCAAGATTTGTGAAATAAATTATTCTTTATTTTTGAATTGTTTTGATAATGAGTTTGAAAGTGATAGAGTGATTTATGAGTGTGAAACATATTGAGTCTATTACCATTCTCTATATGTCCCTATGGTTAAATAATATTTTGAGTGAAACATTTTTGTGTGATTGAAGATGTTTTATTAAAGGATTAAGTTGAGTTGTGTATGCAAGTTTTACAATTGATTTGAGTAATCTTCTGTGAAATCTATTGGACTATTTTGAGTAAGTCCTAGAGGGGACTTAAGGACAAAATTAAGCAATCTTTTGTGAGAGCTTGTGTGCAGATTTGAGTAAGTCCTAGAGGGGACTTAAGGATAGATTTATGTGAGGTTTTATGGAATCTTACAAGAATATTTGAGGTAAGTATTGGTGAATACTTGTTGAGAAGATTGGACAAGTTCTAGAGAGGACTTGTTATATAGATTTGAGATAAAGATTGAGCAGATTTGTGTTATATCGAAGGATCGTATTTAGTGCATATTTGAGACATATATTGAGAAAATTTATGCTAGATAAAAGGATTGTGTTTAGTGTAGATTTGAGATAGATATTGAGTAGATTTGTGCTAGACTGAAGGACTATGTTTAGTGCAGATTTGAGATAGAGATTGAGTAGATTTGTGCTAGACCGAAGGAATGTATTTAGTGTTTATTTGAGACAGAGATTGAGAAAATTTGTGTTAGACCAAAGGACTATGTTTAGTGCATATTTGAGAACAGAGATTGAGCAAATTTATGCTAGACCAAAGGATAGTGTTTAGTGTAGATTTGAGATATAGATTGAGAAAATTTGTTCTAGATCGAAGGACAGTGTTTAATGTAGATTTAAGATAGAGATTGAGCAGATTTGTGCTAGACCAAAGGACTATGTTTAGTGTAGATTTGAGACAAAAATTGAGCATATTTGTGCTAGGCTGAAAGATAATTTTTAGTTCAAATAGAGATTAAGCAGAGTTGAGAGTAAGCTTTAGAGGTGACGGAGCATAGTCTTCAGTGTATAAAGGTATTCTGAGTGAGGAAAAAGGTATTTAGTGGAGATATATCCACAAGCCAGTGTAGTGGAGGCGATAGTCTTCTAAGAGATGACCATCCAGATTAGAGGATAAGGATTTCTCCTATGGATAGAGATCCACGAACTAGCAGAGGGGAAAGAGTTCTCCTATGGATAGAGATCCATGAACTTTATTAGTAGATTGGTATCTCCTTTGGACAGAGTTCCGTAAATATTATAATAGGGAAGTATTTCCAAGAGAATTTTTGAGAAAATTTTAGTGAAATATTTTATTTCTAGACGTAGCCCACATTGGGTGAACTACATTAAATTTGTGTCTCTATTGTGTGTGATTACTTGTGCATTACTTTTATTATTGCTATTGATATTGCCATTGATATATTGGATAATATTATTTGGGAAAGAAAAGTGAAAAGTGGTCTTATACTGGTCACCCCCCCTCTCAGTATAATCTTGTGTTCTTCAATTGGTATCAAAGTGGGTTCCTTCAAAAGAGTTTAATAGCTTAAAGGAAAAGCTTATAGAAACACAGATGGATTCTCAAAGTGGATATTTAGGGAATAAGGCACCATTTTTCTATGGGAAAAATTATGTATTTTGGTGTATAAGAATGAATATATACCTAATGGCACAAGGAAACGATATATGGCAAGCAATTAAGGATGGGTACACACCACCAACTACTCTACCTACAAATAAATATGGTAAGATACTAAAACTAAATAATTCAAAGGTAATAAATGGAATCTCAAGTGGTTTATGTAAATCAGAGTTTATAAAAGATATGCATTGCACATTAGCAAAAGATATTTGGGAAATGTTGTATAAAAAATATGAGGGAGACAAAAAGGTCAATATGGAAAAATTGTAAAATCACAAGAAAACATTTGAAGACCTAAAAATGAAGGATGAGGAAAACATTGCTACATACCTACTTTTTGTGGATGATTTTGTTAACTCCATGAAAGGACTTGGGTTTAAAGTGGAAGAATCAGATGTTGTTGGAATATGTAATGCAACATTATGTAAATTATTCTTAGACTAAAATATAAAGTCTAAAGAATAATATTTGATTTAGAAAATAATTTTATTTATGTAAAAATATTCCCACCCAATTAATAAATAAAATAAGGGTGCTAGGAATATTTAATTTGTGGAAAAAGTTATTTTCCCTCTTCTAGCAAATATTAGAAAGTAACTAATCACTTTCTAATATTTGATAGAAGCCACTTATCACACATCTCAAAGATTATATTGTGATAAGATTAGAAAGTAACTAAGCACTTTCTAATATTTGATAGATGCCACTTGTCACACATCTTAATATTAGATTGTGATAAGATTATATTGTGATAATATTTAGGGTTGTAGTAGAAAAAATTCTCTTTGAATAGGGGTATTGTCTACTACATCTGAACATATCTTGTCACATTGACTTGTGTTGTCATATCATGTTGATGCATATTGTTGCATAACATTGAAGCATTCTTGTATTGTTAAATCATTGAGTAATATAGTGAGCTTCATAGTGGATTTTTCCCTTCTTCATTTAAATTAGGGTTTTACCACTTAATATTGGTGTTGTGGGTTTTTCTCTTTTCTATGTGATTGATATTTTGGAGCATTATTTGATCTTAGGGAGACTTTGCTTGTCTCACATTTGGTATCAGAGCGGTTAGGATATCCATCAAGTGTCTTCAATACTTTGAGGTGAAAAACTATTAAGAATGGTTGATCATGGAATCTCCTTCACACCTAAGCACATCCTTGATGGATCAAATTTTGGAATATGGGAACCAAGGATGAGGGCTGAATTTCAAGTAAGAAAGTTATGGCCCATTATGAATGGAGATGAAGCAATCCCAACCCAAGCAAGGGCACTTGAGACATACAACAACAAGAGTCACCTTGCACTTTCCATGATTATCAATAGTGTGAGTGATGAGATATTTCTCACTATAAGACATTATGAGCATGCTAAAAATGCATGGGATTTGCTAAAACAAGGCCATCTAGGGTCCAACACATAAAGGAAATTCACTTTATTGTCCAAAATTTTTAGCACTATGCAAGGTGAAGAAGAAAGTGCCTTGATCTTCCTCTCAAATATGAAAGACATGAGAACTCAACTATTGGATTGTAATTGTGATTGGATAAGTGAGAAGCTCTTAAGATTTATAATTTTGAGGAACTTGTCAAGCAAGTTCAAGAATTTTGTCACCATTATTGAGACTAGGCAAGAGCAAGAAGAGGATGGCATTCCTCTCAACACTCTTTCACAATTATTGATTCAACATGAAGAGTCTCTTAATAGAGACAAAGTGAATGGTCAAGCTATCAAGGATAATAATGTTGCCTTGAGTGCCACTAAGGCTTCCTTCAAGAAGAAATACAAGGGAAGGAAAAATCAAAATTTCCAACCCAACAAGCCTAGAGTTGATTTCACTTGCAAATTTTATGGCAAGAAAGGCCACAAGGAATAAAATTGTTTCAAGAAGAAGAAAATTGCAGAAAAGGAAGAGCAAGAAAATGCTAAGGGACAAAGACCTAAGAAATGGTTTGACAAGGGAAAGAAAAAGAACAACAATGCCTTTGTTTGTACCATATAATCTATTGACTCATCTACTTCTAATGAATGGGTGTTAGATTATGGATGCACTAACCATATGTGTTTTGAAAATGATAAGTTTGTGGACTTTCATAAGCACTCTTCAAATTTAGTTATCATTGGTGATAATACTAGAATTCAAGTAGAAGGTGTTGGCAATGTTGTAATTGAAGGGAAATTACTTGATAATGTCCTATATGTGCCTAACCTTAGGAGAAATTTAATTTCAGTTTTGCAAGTTGCTAGAAGTGGTCACACTATTGAGTTCAATGCAACTTCATGGAACATTAGGAAAGGTATGCTACAAATAATTACATGTTATGTGAAGAATAATATTTATGTGTTAGGTGATGCTCCTCCTAAAGTGTGTTTAGAAACTAATCTTTCTCCTAGTATAAAGCTTTGGCACTTAAGGTTAGGCCATACAAACTATCAAATTATTCAAATGAAGTCCAAAAATTTGGATGAAGGCTTGCCTAACATTTCACCTATTCATGGTTTGTGTGAAACATGCATCTTAGGCAAGATGATCAAACAAAATTTTGCAAAGGACAAGTCAACAAGGGCCACACAAATTCTTCAACTCATTCATATATATATTATGGTTCCATTACATGTTAGATCACTTGGTGGTGCATACTATATTCTCACCTTTATAGATGATTTTTCAAGAATGATCTTTGGGTATCTACTTAAGAATAAATCAGATTGTTTTGAGACATTCAAGGAGTTCAAAGCTGTGGTATAAAATCAAAAGGGAGCAAAGATCAAAATGATTATAAATGACAATGGATGGGATTACAATAGCAATGATTTCAATGAGTTTTGCTCTTCTCATGGGATAAAAATTCAGTTTACTTTTCCATACACTCCTCAACAAAATGGTGTTGTAGAGAGGAAAAATAGGACAATAATGGAGATGGTAAGATGCATGCTTGGTGACCACTTACATCAATTTATTTGGGGTGAATCAGCCAGTACAACAATCTACATTCTTAACAGGTGTCCTTCAAAATCAGTTGAGGGGAATACTCCTTATGAGGTTTAGAATGGTAAGAATCTGAATTTGTCACTCTTAAGAGTGTTTGGATGTGATGCATTTTCATATATTCCTTAAAAAAGGAGGAATAAATTGGACAAAAATTCTCAAAAATGCATCTTTGTTGGCTATGATGTAGAACATAGGGGCTACAGGTTATACTCAACTTCTTCATGCATTGTATTTGTTTCAAGAGATGTCAAATTCAATGAAGACCTTCTTGAGTTAGAAAAGGGTGGGCCTTGTGTCAAAAGGACCAAGTGGTTGGATCATTCTAGGGGTCCTAAAAAGCAAAATTTAGTTAGCCAAAGAATAACTAAAAGTATGACCCTTAACATGTCTCTTCGAGCTAAGATAGAGAATTATCATGAGCCTACTTCTTACCACGAATCTTCACAACACTCTTTTTGGGTTGATGCCATGAAGGTTGAGATGTATTCTCTTCTAAATAATAAAACTTGGGATCTAGTGCTTTATCCTAACATGAGAAATATTATTGGTAACAAGTGGGTCTATAGAATCAAGTACAATTCTAATGGAGATATAGAAAAGTATAAGGCTAGATTGGTTGATAAGGGTTATGCTCAAAAACATGGCATTGACTATGATGAAACCTTTGCACCAGTTGCCAAAATGCCCACCATTCGACTTCTCATTGCTATTGCTGCTACTCAAGGTTGGCAGATTTTTTAGCTTGATGTGAAAAGTGTCTTTCTAAATGGTGATTTGGATGTGGATATCTACATGATTCAACCACAAGGATTTGTTGTACAAGGTATGAAACACTTGTGTGTAAACTAAAGAAAACCTTGTACGGTCTGAAGCAAGAACCTAGAGCATGGTACATGAAGATTTTAGGTTACTTCTTGTCTCTTGGTTTTGATAAATGCTATTCAGATATAGATCGCTATGTGCTTAGGAAGGATAACTTGGTCATTTTAATTGCTCTATTTGTTGATGATCTTGTTGTGACTTGAAATGAGAATGAGGCCATTTTTTATTTCATCTCCAAATTAAAGTCAGAGTATGAAATGACTGACCTTGGTATTCTACACTACTATCTTGGCATGCAAGTTTATCAGCATGAGGATTGTACCTTTTGGAGTCAATCCAAGTATATTGGATATCTTCTTAAGAAGTTTGATTTTGAGGATGGCAATCCTACTTCCATTCATATTTCTATAGGGGTTAAGTTGGAAGTAAGTACATAATCTTAGTTGGCTAATGCTACATTGTATAGACAGCTCATTGGTAGTCTTCTTTATGTTACCATGACAAGGCCAAATATTGTTTTTGTAGTTGGTATGATGGCTAGGTTCATGCAGAAACCTTATATTGAGCACTTACAAGCTACCAAGAATATTCTGAAGTACCTTTCAAGTACTACAAATTTGGCACTCAAGTATTCTAGGCTTCCTTCCTTTGCTCTTTCTGGCTATGCTGATTCTGATTTTGGAGGGGATAGAATAGACAAAGTCTACCACAACATATGTTTTTAGTATTGGTTCTGCAGCTATCTCTTGGTCTTCCAAGAATCAAGATACAATTGCTATTTCTACAATGGAAGCAGAGTATAAGGCTATGAAAGCAGCTACACAAGAATTGGTTTGGCTTTGTACCCTCATGAAGGAAATTATCTTTGAGCAATTTGGTCCTTCACGTTTGCTCTTCGATAAACAATCAGATATTGCCTTGGATAAAAATCCTATAATGCATCAAAGGACAAAGCATGTTGAAATCCAAGCCCACTTTATCAGAGAGAAGGTATTATATGGGACTATTCAGTTGGAGTATTTCCCATCATCTTTTAATCTTGCTGATTTGTTCACCAAACCTCTTCCTAAGGAGCAGTTTTGTAAGCTGAAGGACTCACTTGGTTTGGTGAACTTGTCCTCAAGGGGGAAAGAAGTGTAGTTATACTTGTGTGATGAAAAATTAATCCTTATGAGGTGTTTTGTGCTATATATATGAGTTTATCCTTGGTGGTATAATTGCTTTTTGCATCTCTTTTAAACATGGTACTTTCTTGTTTGCCTTGTGCAACTTTTTTACATGTTACTTTGTAGATGGCATTGTGCAATTATGGTATATGATGCAATTGCTTTATGCAACTCTTTTAAATGGTAATTTATTGTTGCCTTGTGCAACTTTGTACATGTTTTTATGTAGTTGGCATTATGATATTGGTTTATCATGGTACTTTCTTGTTAGCATTTATGCTACTTTTGTACATCATATTTTATGGTTGGCTTTATGCAACTCTTGTACATGGTACTTTTTTGTTAGCCTTGTGCTACTTTTGTACATGGTACTTTATATTTTGCATTATCATGGTACTCCTTATTTTTATTATGTAAATTTGTACATGATATTTTTTGATCAACTATATAGCACGTGACTATAAGTATGGCTTGGCATATTTTTGTGATGACTTATAGTTCACTATTTGTTAGATCAGTTATGTTATCATCTTTGGATATTCATATATGTTGTGGTGAATATATTTATGATGATGTATCTAACTGGTCTTATGTTGAGCTGCTTGTAGCTCATAGGTACTTCCGTTTAGGGTTTTGTAGGCTTACTGAAGACACCCTTGTGATGTTTTCTTCTTGTCATTTGCAACCACTTGTGGTTGATGGATGGCTTTGTAAGCTACTTGTATCTGATGCTACTCCGTTGGGGGCTTGCAGTCTCATTTTGGACTATTAAGGTGTAATAAAATTTAGATATTTTATTTTAATTTTGGTGGTTAGAATTTATTCTATGAAATAGGAGTGATAAGGTATGCAAGGGAAATTATATTTTACATTTTTTTTTTTTAAGCGAAAAACCCCTTGCGGGGCCGCCTTGTTCTAAGAGACCACGAACAGGGGGTTCTACACTGTCAAATTCACCTAGGGGTCGCACCCAGCCCTGCCCACACCAACATTATCAATTGGATTTTGGGTACCCAATTCAGCTTTTTGGTAGGTGGAGATTCGAACCTAGGACCTCCCTTGGAGGATTGCCCTCTCCTCTCCAAATCACCTACAACACCTGGGTTAAACTAATCTATAGTGGAAAACACCCCTTTCGAGGTGCCACTTTCAACAGGTTGGGCATAGGAGGAATGGAGCCTTGTTGGTCTCTACCAGCACATAGGACATTCCTGACTATACCATATATCTGTAGGGTGGAGACAAGGGGAATGGAACCTGGGTCGGCCTTTACCAGCACCCAGGGTATTTACCACTACACCACAACAAGCAGATAATTATATTTTACATTTTGATATAAGCTATATTGTGTAAATTATTTTGGGAGGATAAATAAGGTGCATAAAGGAGATTATTGTGTTTTTTTTCCTTAGTAAAATTGTTGACTTATAGTTTGAAAATTTGGAGAATAAGGTGTATTTGAGACTTGTTATTTTTGTATGGTAAAATAATTATTGGGAAAATATTTGCAAGGAAATTTTGAGAAATATTGTTGTTACCTAACCTTAAAATTGGCAAAGAAGATTTGATTGTGGTTAAGACAGGTTTTGAAGACATATCTCCATCAAAACAAAAGGTATGGGCACATATTCCTTATGAGTGAAATATTGTTGGATTGAATGTTGTGAAATGCAAGGTTGGAGTGAAAAGGATTGTTTGATAAGCATTGTTGGAAATATTTGAGTGAGTGTTCATGTGCATGATTAGGGTTTGTGAAAGAACATGAGTATCATTGTTATGTGAGATTATTTGATAAGCATTGTTGAAAAGAATTGAGTGAACCTTCATGTGCATGACTAAGGTTTGTGAAATATCATGAGTATAATTGTTATGTGAAGTTGAGAACTATTTTGAACTAGGGTTTGTAAAATAACATGAGTATCATTGTTATGTGAAAATTGAAATCATCTTGAGTCAAGGTTTATACTGTGAGTTGTTGGAAGAATAGTGAAACACTTGGTTAGCATTTGTATGTAAGTTGTTTTTTATTGAGTGGTTGGTTGAGTGAAGTTGATTTATCATTATTGATTGAGAGCATTGGAGTGATAGTTCAATATTTGTGAAACAAAATATTATTTATTTTTGAATTTATTTGAAAGTGAGTTTGAAAATGATAGAGTGATTTATGAGTGTGAAACATATTGAGTCTCTTACCATTCTCTATATGTTCCTATGGTTAAACAATATTCTGAGTGAAATGTTTTTGTGTGATTGAAGAGGTTTTCTGAAAGGATTAAGTTGAGTAGTGTATGCAAGTTTTGCAATTGAATTAGAATAAGCTTTTGTGAAAGCTAGTGGACTATTTTGAGTAAGTCCTAGAGGAGACTTAAGGATAGAATTAATAAAGCTTTTTTGAGAGCTTGTGTGCAAATTTGAGTAAGTCCTAGCAGGGACTTAAGGATATATTTGTGTGAGCTTTTGTGGAAGCTTACAAGCATATTTGAGGTAAGTCTTGGCGAAGACTTGTTGATCATATTGGACAAGTTCTAACGAGGTCTTGTTGGATAGCTTTGAGATAGATATTGAGCAAATTTGTGCTAGACCAAAGGACTACGTTTAGTGCAGATTTGAGATAGATATTGAGTAGATTTGTGCTAGACCAAAGGACAGTGTTTAGTGCAGATTTGAGACAAATATTTAGTAGATTTTTGCTAGACCAAAGGATTATGTTTAGTGCAGATTTGAGACAGAGATTGTGCAGATTTGTGCTAGACCAAAGGACTGTGTTTAGTATATATTTGAGACAAATATTGAGCATATTTGAGCTAGAACTAAGGATTGTGTTTAGTGCATATTTGAGAACAAATATTGAGTAGATTTGTTCTAGATCGAAGGATAGTGTTTAGTGCATATTTGAGACAAATATTGAGCAAATTTGTGCTAGATTGAAGGACAATGTTTATTGCAGATTTAAGACAGATATTGAGCATATTTGTGCTATATTTAAGGAATGTGTTTAGTGCAAATTTGAGATAGATATTGAGCAGATTTGTGCTAGACCAAAGGACAGTGTTTAGTGCATATTTGAGATAGATATTGAGCAAAGTTGAGAGTAATATTTGGAGGTGACAGATTAAAGGATAGTAGTCTCTAGTGGATAGAGATCCATTAGCCATTGCAGTGAGGATAGAGGTCTTCCGAGTGAGGATCAAGTTCTTCAATGGAGAGATATCCACAAGATAGTGTAGTGGATGTGGTAGTCTTCTAAGATATCACCAATCGGAGTAGAGGAGAAGGAGTTCTCCTATGGATAGAGATCTAGAAACCAGTATAAGGGAAAGAGTTTGGCTATGGATAAATATCCATGAACTTGATTAGGGGATTGGTATATCCTTTGGATAGAGGTCCATAAACATTGTAATAGGGAATGATTCCCAAGATATTTGTTGAGAAAATTTTAGTGAAATATTTTCTCTATGGACATAGCCCACATTGGGTGAACCATGTTAAATTGGTGTCTCTATTGTGTGTGATGATTTATGCATTGCTTTGGTTACTACTGTTGATATTGTCATTGATATATTGGATAATATTGTTTGGGAAATAAAAGTAAAAAGTGGTCTTATATTGTTCACCCCTCCTTCTTATTATAAGCTTGTGTTCTTCAAACATCTTCATAAAAATTCGAATTGCATATTTAAGGAGGAAAAATAAATCATTAGCCATGGTGATGAAAGATGCACAATTTGCTCCATTCAATTTTTGTTCATTGAGGGTAGAGATAATAAAATATAGTGCACACAATTCAAATAAGGGGAAAAGACCTAAAAAGAAAGTAGTGCATGAGTTATCCCAACTACACTGGTAGCCTAGGTTACAAGTGACCTGGTGCAAGTTGTTGGCAGATGAGAGGTTGCGGATTCAAGGCATGACAAATTCGTTTTTCTTGAATTTTTGTTGAAGAAATAAATATCCATGAAATAATACATCAAGTAGGAGGTTGCACATTGCATTTTTGTGTGGGTAGCTATACCAAATGGTAGCCTAGCTTGCACTAGGGCACTGGTAAGCAAGAGGTGACAGGTTCGAGTCACGATGGTTGCATTGGTAAGGGAAATTTTGTTATTAAAATATTTTATAAGGTATAAGATATGAGAAACACTTGTTTGCATTAGGGAGACATAATATTTATTTATACTGGTTGAATTTTTGCATGATTTATTGAAATCAAAGGTACTATGTGAGTGATTATATTTCATATTTTGCATATATGGCTTGATAAGGTTGAAAATAACTTTTGAAAAGTAGGAGGTATAAGGTGTATAAAGTTGAATTAATATTGTAATTTGCACATTGAGTTATAGAGTGATATAAGGTACATTATGTTGCATTGAAAATTATTTTCCTATGAAAGTAGGAGTTATAAGGTGTTATTGTGGTTTAATTATTGTTTGTATTTTTGCATGGTGAAAGAAAATTTGAAAGGTTTGGTTCTTTGTTAAAAAACATTTTTTTTTGGAAATCAAAAGGAGCTGTAAAAGCATTATCTTCAAAAAAATTGAGCACATATTTTGAGAAATGATTTAGAGATCTACTAATAATTTTTGAAGTGGTACTATTTTTTGAGATAGGATTTGAGGGCACATCTTGTTCAAGGCAAAATTTAGAGGTATGGTGTTTTAACTCCTTCTTAAGATGAATTGTTTGAAAGGAATATATTAAGGTGGAGTTATATGGATTAATTTCATGTGTATTATTGGAAATATATGAGTTTGTGTTTGAGTTCAAGTTGTTCTTTATCTTTGAAAGAAATTGGGAACACTTATGCTAGGGTTTAAGAACAATTGTGTATATTTGTTAAATGAATTAGTGAAGCATTTGAGCATTGGTTTGAGTGATGTTGGAATGAATGTGCAAGTGTTAGAAATTATATTTTTGAAGCAAGTGTGTGCATTGGTTCTAATTTTTGGAAATGCATAAGAAGGTCAACTACTAAGTGCGATACTAAAAATATCTTGCGAATGCAAATGAATGTGAGAAAAACATAATGGTTGGGTTTAAAGCATATCATTATCTATATGTTAATGAAGAAAAATAATTCTACATAAAGTATGTCCGAATTGCCTAATTGAAGAAAGTATTTTTGAAAGAGATATAACCATTGTTTTGAGCATCATTTGTGTGCAATTTTTGGAAAATTTTGAGCAGGTATGAGCTGTATTATGAGCTATATTGGAGCAGTGTTGTGAGTAGGCCTTTTGAGAAGGCTTGTGAATAGAGTAGAGCAAGTTTTAGAGTAGGCTTGGAGCAGATTTGACCAAGCCTTATGAGCAGGCTTTGAGTAGGTTGAGAAGATTTTGGTGAGTATATTTGAGCAAGTCTTGTGTGTAGACTTGGATCAGATATGAGCAAATATTAGAGCAGGTTTTGGTGAGCAAATTTGAGCAAGTCTTATGTCTAGAATTGGAGAATATCAGAGTAGATATTAGAGTAGGTTTTGGTGAGTAGATTTGAGAAAGTCTTATGTGTAGAATTGGAGCATATCAGAGCAGATAGTAGAGCAGGTTTTGGTAAGCAGACTTGAGCAAGCCTTATATTTAGGCTTGGAGCAGATCTGAGAAGATTTGAGAGTAGGATTTAGAGCAAGCCTTGTGAAAAGGCTTTAAGAGAATGTGAGCAGAGGGGATTGGTATCTTCTATGGATAGAGGTCCATGAAATTGAGTAGAGGGGATTGGTGTCTCCTTTGGATAGAGATCCATGAACTTGAGCAGATGGGATTGGTGTCTCCTATGGATAGAGATCCATGAGCTTGAGCAGAGGGGATTGGTATCTCCTATAGATACAGATCCACAAAATTTAGTAGAGAGGATTGGTGTCTTCTGTTGATATATGTCCACAAGCTTGATCAAATGGGATTGGTCTCTTTTGAATAGAGGTCCACAAACTTGAGCATAGGGAATTGGTGTCTCCTTTGGGTTGGTGCCTATAAACATTGTAATAGGAAATTGGTTCTCAGTATTTTGATTGAGGAAAATTTATAAGAAATATTTTCTTTGTGGACATAACCCACATTGGATGAACTACATTAAATATGTGTCTCTCATGTGTGTGATGATTTGTGTATTGTTTAATTTATTGCATTGATATTATTGTTGTTATAATTTGGAAAGAAAAGTAAAATTTTGATCTTATACTGTTCACCCCCTTCTTATTATAAGCTTATGTTCTTAAATTGGTATCAGATCGGGTTCCTTCAAGAAAGCCTAACAACTTGAAGGAAGATATTACAGGAACACATATGGCCCATCAGGAAGGTTTTTCAACACACAGAGCTCCATTGTTTATTGGGACTAACTATGCTTTTTGGAGTGTTAATATGAAGACAATTTTGATGGCACAAGAAATTAATACATGGCAATCAGTTAAGAATGGGTACACAACACCTACAACTCCTCCCATAGATATAAGTGGTAAGAAACTATATGAAAATAATGCTAAGGCAATGAATGCAATTTTAAGTGGTTTACAAGAAATATAATTTGTGAAGGTTATGCACTACAAATTAGCAAAATAAGTATGGGATAATTATAGAATACATATGAAGGAGATGACAAGGTTAAGAAGGAAAAACTTCAAACTCACAGCAGGAAGTTTGAGGAATTGAAGATGAAATATAAGGAAGATATTTCTAGGTATCTACTTCATATTGATGAAGTTGTTAACACCATCCGTGGAATTGGAGAAAATATTGAGGACTCTACTATTGTTCAAATAATTTTAAGGTAACTTCCCATGATATATGATGCAAAGGTTTAAGCAATAGAAGAGATGAAGGATCTAGAAACTTTAAGGATAGATGAACTTCAAGGAATTCTCATAGCTTATGAGATGATGATAGAAAAATAGCAAATATTCAAAAATAAGGCAGCATTCAAAGCTTCAAATAAGGTAAAGAATAAAGAACCAGAATAAAGTGATGATTCAAGTAGTGATGAAAAGGCTAACTTTGTGAAAATAAATAATAAGGGTTCAAGAAAACCATAGAATATGCAAAATATGAAATATTTTAGCTGTGGTAATGTAGGTCACTATGTAGCATATTGTCCCAAAAATGGGTATAGTAGCAGTGAAGATGAATAGGATTACAAGAAGAAGAAAGAAAAAAAATTTAGGCTTGAAAAGAAAAATAGGCATGGTCAAGGTAAGCATGAGAATAAGATTTTTCAAAGGCACAAGAAAAGTTTCTATGTTGAAGAAGCTTGTCGTGCTTCAAGTGACAGTGATGAAATTTCTTCAGATATTGAAAAATAAGAGATTCTATTTTTGGAAATAGAAGAGGAAGATGATACTTTCATTAAAAACCGAGTAAAAGAGAAATAAGATACTCCTATATTTGAATACTTAGAGAAAGAAAAAAATTAGAAAAGGATAAAGGAACCACAATTAATGTGATAGAGGAATTTACTACATCTCTTGAAGAATTGGAAAGGGTGAAAATAGAGAACTTAATATTAAAGGCTCAAGTTCAAGAGGAAGAGAAAACAAAGGCAAAACTTAATATCTCACTAATTTAATATTTAAGGTTGAAGAGGCAAGAAGAGTTGAAGAAAGTATGGCTGAAAAATTGGAGGCAAAAGGGTTAGAGTGTGAAAATATAGAAGATAAAGTTATCTCTCTAAAGAAGGTCCTTGTAAAATATCTTGATAAGCTAACTAGGTTTAAAGAAATATCAAGAACCTTGGATGACATTCTCAAGATACAAAGATATCCATTTATCAAGGTAGGGCCAACTTATGAAGAAGGCCAATAGATACAAAAAGGGGAGTCAAGATCAAAAGAAAAATAATTTTCAAAGGAAGTGATTGAAGAAGAACCTTAAGACCTATGAGAAGTGGAAGCATCAAAGAGGAAGAAAACAATGCACAAACAAGGAGCATGGATCATCACAAAAAATCCAAGGAAAGAACTATGAGGCCACACTCTCCAACACAAGACAAATACTTCTTCCAAGGACATTGTTACTCATGTAATCATTTTGTTCATAGAGCTATACATTGCAGGGTTCATAATAGGAATGATTTTAATTTCATCAAGAATAACTTCAATTTAGTTAGACCTTTCAACATCATATATTACAATTGTAATAATTTTACGCATAAAATAAAGCGGTGTGGAACAAAATTTTTGGAACTTTCAAAGATAAGCAAGAACAAGGATGCTATGAAGCATAGTAAAAATAGTCAAAGAAGTATGGCTTCAAAGGTTTGGAAAAATATTGAAAAAGAAGAAGAGCATTGTAATTTAGGAGTAGCTTTACTCCCATCCCAAAATTGATCACCTCAAGAAAGGAGGTGGTGAGCGGGCTATGCTAAATGTCTTATCTTTAGCCCCTAGAAGCCCTTTGCCATTGATGTCAAAGGGGGAGAGAATTTAGTAAGGGGGGTAGCATGTCAGGGGGAGAAATTTGGGAATCCAATTGCTATAAAAGGAATATTTTTTATAAGGGTTTCCATCAATGACAAAGGGGGATATTATTGGAAATATTGAGCATATTAAGTTGTAATTGGTGTCAAAGTATTGACGTCAAGAGTTGTCATTTATGTCAAAAGTGAAATGGTTGAGAATTATCTTCAAGGCTGAAATAATAAGGTGCAAGGCAAATATATTCAAGCGTATATAAGGCAGAAATATAATGATGTCAAAGTTGAAAGCAAAACTATTCTCCATTTTTTTATAGCAAGCAATAAAAAATCAAGGCAAAAATATGGTCAAAAGTACTGTTGGGCACTGAATTGCACCAATTTTTCACTCAGTACTTTAGCTGTTTATCTTCCTACTTTTTGTCCAGGCTTGCACCTGATAGCTACAGCTCAACACTCCACATTGGATGGACCAAAATAGGGGTTTTCGATCCAACCTCCATAGTAGGCTGGTTCCTTGTCAACTTAGCAAGTTGTTGACACAATTATGCTCACTTAGGGTTTGGAGTTTAGGGTAAGAGAAGTTTAGGGTTAGACAGATATAAATAACTATGGACGGATAGATTAACAACATTGCACTACCATAAAAAGCTCCCAAAAAACCATACTAAGGACATACATTCAGATCAACCTTTATCTTCTAAAAATACCATTTCATATATTAAGCATAGTAGAGAAATGTTGTAGTAAGCAATTTCAATATCTAGGGAATGATAATCCAAATAATAGAATTCACCAAACAATTAGATTTTATAGAAATATACTTCCTAACCACATAGAACGAATTCAAAAATAGATTTCAATTACTTATAACAACTAGTAATCCAAAATAGGCACAGCCTAACCATCTAAGTATTTACAAAAATGCAACTATGAAATTTGAACCTCTGACATCAAGCATGATAATGTGAACTTGAGGTGAATATAAATGTATTACTTCTTTCATTCAGCTCTTCAGGAATATTTACAATGGTATAGGAAAACATGCTAGAGCCGACCCTTCAAAACGAGGGTTTGACGTCTACTTATAGTTTTCGTATTACAATAATCAAGAAAAAATACACAATCTTGTTACAACAATACAAAACATATTTTAGCTGGCATCAGCTCATTGGTCCATCCTCCGAGAAATTCGTTGAAAGAAATTCTGCCATGACATCTTGGGGTCTTTGCAACTTTTTGATCGCTTAGTGGAACTGAAGCTCAGGCCATTAAAGATCATGCTTTTTCATCGATCCTTATTGGGAGTGAATTACCATCATCGATCTATAACTACCTCTGGTTTGATATTCTTGGAAACCCTTGATGCTTCATCTCCCAACCGACTGTTACAATTCTTATACAACAATATCTTTAAAACAACCAATATTTGGTAGCTTAACCTCAACCATTGATCTTCTTCATCACATGATTCAGATTCAATCTAGCACAAGCTAAATGTCATTCCACTTTAAAAATGATGACATCATATTTCTTATTAGAAACAATAAAATCTCCAATCCGGACCTCTAAAAATCGAATCTGCTACGAAATATTAATCTTTAGCATTATATTCTTCAATTCGGGTTCGGAGCTAGTCACATACTTCTTCCATCATGAATCCACACTTTTGTTATTCTGCCACCCATATTATATTCATTCCAAAAAGGGAAGACTTGTTCATTACTGGAATCGTATTTCTACACTTTTTTGCCACTGGCATCATCATCTCTTAGGAACTTTTGTGGATTTAAGATTTTTCTTCATTCTGAAGCTGGAGTTACGTCACGCAAAATCGCTCCAAACATGAAAACTTCATTAACTACTAAGTGAATTCATATCTTCTGAATCGGTCCTAGATAAAATCATACTACAAGGTTCATAGAATGATGATTTTATCACTTAGTCAAATTTATACAAAATTTTACTAAGTATGTGGCCATTTTGGGCCTACATTTGGTGCCTCTTGGGTGGATTTGCTTGCAAAGACAATCGAATCCAGAGTCTTATCCATTAGGCCTTAGGAGTCAAAACAAGACTTATCTTTAAAGATATGTTTTAAGAAATAATTTCCATACAAAAACTACCCTCTAAAAGCTCAAATTCTACCTAGAGGGTAAAGGTTCATATCGAAACCATGCAAAAAACATCATAGAACTCACTTGTTCAACTAGAGATTGTATCCATAATATCAGTATTACTACTACTTTAAAAACTATACATAATTCGACCTCCTTTATAAGGCTTCACTTCAAAAATGCCTTCGCAAAAATGATGCGCTGTAGACTTCATACCTTTATTACTTATTTTTTATAATTGTCATAGTAAAAATGGAAATACAAAACTGATGTATTAGAAACACAAAAACTATGCATATGTACAAACAAAAATGAAATGATTTAAGTATGAGCTCCTCTTGGTACTGTAGCTACTCAATCCTATTTTTATTCTTCTATAGCCTCTTCATCATCACCTTCTATAGCCTTTTCCTCATCATCTTATCCCGAAGCCTGTAGTCTCTGATTATCTTCATCGAAGGTGTCCCCAAATACTTGGACCATTGATTCCAAAGACCGAAGAGCCTATTTCCAATATTTCTTAGAGGGATTTGATGTCTCTTTAAGCTGCTTATAAACATATTGTAGTTCCCCAACATCCTCATAATTAGCAACATTCCCTCTAGTCACTAGATCTTCCATGAGATCTTTTAAGCGGGTGTAACCCATAATTAATTTGGTAGCTTGTTCTTGGGATAATAACTCTTCCAATGAATCAATTTCAGCTTCATACTATAGGTTCTCCTTGATGATTTTTTGGGATTCTTCTATAGATAACAAGATGTGATCCTCCTTCTAGAGTCCTTTGAAACCAACATGAACCATTTCCTCATTTATTTAAATAATATATTTAATGCCTCTTTCCATACTATCAAATAAAATCCAGGTTCTCTAAACTACCCTATGCTTTTTCACCACTATTTTTGAGGCTACCTCGGCTATATTTCATTCTCTATTATAAATTGTTTTAGCAGCATCACTGAGCCCACTACCAACCAACCTATACATTTGTTCCACTAGAATCACCATAGGCTGTAAATATCCAATGATTTGATCTAAATCCTTCTGAATGGTAGATAGAAATTGGCTGGCATCCTTCAGGTAGTCGATTATGAGTTGAAGACCTGAATATTTTTCTTGTACTTTAGAAAAAAACTCCTGCTTTATCCTTTTCAAACTATCTTTGAAAAAACCCGAGGACTTGGCTTTCTCTATCTGAAGCTGATGTTTCAAAATTTGAATTTATTTTGCTTGATCCTCATTCAGCCTCTTTTGTTCTTCTAACTGATCTTTCAACTCATTAGCCTTTTGAAATCTTTCCTACCAACTTTTAGCCTCTTTCCTCAGAGCTTTCTCTACTTCCTTTTGATCATTGAGGCTCTTCTTAAGTTTTTTAACTTGTTGCTCTAGATTATCTACCTTATCTTTTGCTATGTCAGTATTCACATAAAAAGTCTCTAAGTGAGCCTTGGCCATCTCTAACTCATCTTCAACAGGAAGCTTATCAATATCTTCTATGATTTCCTCCACTTTATAATCCTGAGTAGTCATTTCATTTTCAGGTTTACTTACCTACAGAATCAAAGACCTTGAAACCTTTTGCCTAGTGATAGGGTTAACATACATACTTTTCCTTGTCACGACCATCCTACTGGAAGGCCTGGTAAGCTTATCTGCCCAATAGTCATTTATGCACTAAGTGTTTGCCTATTCTTTTGATACAACAATAGACCTTGAAACATTAGCAGCCAAAGGAGATAACGACATCAAAAATATAAAGGTGAACTGACTTGTTGTTGATGGGGGTGGAGATACATTGATAGTAGCCTCTGTTACAATGGTATATTTTGTGATTACCATTGTTTTTCACATAGGTAAATTCATAGAAATAGGGATAGAATTGATAGTATAAGGGATGGATGAACTTGGAACGTAGTGTCCCATGGATGGTGGTAATGAAAGATATGAGGATGCAACAATGGTGGATATTGAAGTGGATATCTCAAAAGTGGAAGGTGGGTTTGGATGAGGTTGTGACACAACAAAAATGACTGGTACCTCCATAGCTACTTATGGGATGAGGGAAGAACTCTGAGGTGGAGGTAATTTTGCAACATTCTCTTGACTAGAAAGGGAGGGAAATATTTTTGGATATTCATGGAGATGAGAAGGAGAAGAGGGATTAGAAACCATACCTTCACCTACAGATGTAGGGTGTTCTTGTTCAGCTTCTATCTCAAGCTATTGTTCTTGTTCAACTAACCCTTCTGTATTAAAAGCAGCTACCTCTTCAGTAATCTCCTCCATACTCATCTTCTACATTTTGGAAACCTCTCTCTCCTCTATTTCTAGGGTTCTCTTAGTCCTTTTAAAAACTAATCAAAAAACATCCATCTCATCTTTAGAATATTATTCTGATAAATCTCCTTGCACTTCCCCAGGAAGTAATAATTTTTTAGTAATGGATTGCGGCTTAGATGATTCTACAGGAGAAAAATAAAGTGGCCTGAACCTAAAAATCGTATCCTTATTATTACAACTAATATATTTGTCTTAAGGCTGCCCCCTAGAGATAAATTTCTAGGCCTAGATCTTGTTTCAATAATATGAGTATTGATAGCCTTTTATTTAGAGTACTTCATTTTGCTCATCATCCTATCCCCTTAAGGGAATTTCTCCACCTACTCAGAAGTAGGACTGAAGGTTCTCAATACTCTAGTGGTTGTCAATGAAGACTTTTGATCTATAGAAGGTTGGAGATATTTGAAATCACCCTGGGGATTTTCAACCATTAATACAATGTACCTCACATCCTTTAGCCTCCAAGTATCAATATTTTCATCATATATTTTTGAAAACTCTATCAAATTTTATTCCAAATTTAGATTCATCTTTCCCAATTTCAACTCTCATACACCACCAATCCATAATCTTGGCATCCTCCCATGGTCCCTTAAAATCCTCCTCTTCTACTTCTATAAATTCCTTTTTATACGGTATTTTTTTTTTCTTTATCGAATTTGACTTGGAGGAGGGCCTGCTTTTCTTTGTAGTTTCTGCTTTAATCTTGTTGATCATATCCTTGGTAATCTGATGACCAGGCTTGTGGTCAGGATCAAAATCTTCAATCTGCTCATAAAAATCCAACCATGGAGGTAACTGATCCATATTGGAGACATTCCACTCTAAAAGAGTAGTATCATCATTGTTTCTTCCCTGTTCAAAATTAGCCCTAGACATTTTCTCAAATTTTTAGGCCTTATCTCCGTTCAAGGTTTTATTTTCTGAAGTGAAAATATCATCAAGATCATAACTCCACTTCTAAGGAATATAAAATAGACCTAACCTATCCAGGTATTGGTCAATTTTCTGACTCTACCCCTTCTTAGTAATGGTGATATCACTCAAGGTGTTGTGGGAAAGCAAAGACTTCCTTTTTCTCCCCGAACCATATTTCTAGGCAATGTACTCTGCTTGCCTTAAATATTCCAAGGTGAAGAGTCTCTTTATGACAAAGTGGGGCAAAATAAAAGGTTTACCCATGAAACCATATAATCTGATTATTGTGCCTTCAATTAATAAATACCCATTCGCTTACTCTGCATCTTTAGTCCTCAGAATATCTTTTGCCAAGGGTGGCAATCTAGGGAAATTACCACAAATTATATTAAGGGCCGGTCCAAGAAATTCCAAATTGAACCTATAGTGAGACTCACTGCTTCTTAAATGGTTTTTCCAATAGTAAACTGGCATAGGTTCTCCTTTATCAATCTTATATTTGACTAGAATCCACTGAATTCTATATTTAACAGTGGCATAAAACATCCATACCAAGTTTGAGTAATGCCTAAAGCTAGGATCATCAGTGACCTTCTTCAAGCTTACGAGTTGTTCATGTATTATTTCGGCGAGAAATGTTGGCCAGTTGAAATAAATCACCCTTATCCCTTTCTTTGTTGCCTCCTTTTCATACATCCTTTCGTTAGATATATAGTATGTAGTGGAAATTTTCCAACCATGAACCTCTTCATCAGAGTCCAAAACCTCCATGCAGGCCAACATAGAGAATAGAACGAGGGTTACAATTTTTTTATAGAAATACAGACTTCAAGCAAATATTCCTGGGGTTTGGTATTCAGCTGCTTATAAACCCAACTCCTAAATGACTTGTCGTCATTTTCCCACTTCTTTGTGGAATAAAACCTAGTTTGTTCAATAATTTTAAATGGTTTTGGTGGTACTAAAAGGTCAAAACCTAAGGCAAAAATCTCATGATAGAAAGATGCAGTGATGCTAAAAAGGGTCTTGCCCTCACAGGTTTTTAATGCCTTGGTCGGTGGGTCGTAGAATTTAACTATTGCAGCTATCAACTCAGGACATGGGTGAACAAAATAATAAATGTAAAAGGATAGATAAGAAAGGATGGATCATCTACCTTCCACCAATAGAGGAGCATTATTTTTGTATTTTTCACTCACACTATTTCTTAACCTCGTCATTTTAGTGATGGTCAATGCCATATCCGCTACAACCTTGGCTTTATCAAGGTAAGGCATCGACGTTCTGTCATCCAGAGTTTCAAATTCCAGAACATCTTTTACGACCTTTGTGGGTGATTTTTTAGGAGCCATCTTGCAGTAGTAGGACTTCATGCACTATAATAAGCAAGGAGAAATTCAAAATGTTGCTATGCTTCTATACCGCCTCATGGTCACTAAACGAACATTGCACAAGACTTTATCATTTTTATCTACTAGAATATGCATATCATCCGCCATAAATGTAGCTATTGCACGATATCTTCATTGGAACATTTCACCATCCTTCCATTATTTATTTGAAGGATAAAAGGTGATGTCCTATCTTATTATTGGTCAGATTTTGAAATTGTGCTACCATCTCATCACAACCCTTCGGTTACTCTTTTTTCATGCACGAGTTCATTAGAATTGAAACAGGAGTAGTTTTTAGCCTCCATGTGTTATATTGAAACTTGTTGTTTGGCTTTGGCCTAATTCCGCTGTAGCATCTTAGGAACCTTCCAAGTCCACTTTGGTACTTGAATCTTGCATGCATGGCACTCTACCTATATTCTACTTCAGCTATCTCCAGCCTTGAAAGGTTCTCAAATTAGCGTCATTCTTTGTCCTTCTTTATGCATGATAGAAATTGATAGACCACCCCGCGGAAGTCTGGATTTAACCGTGCGAACTTAAGAGTGGAATGCATTTCCATAGAGTACACAAAACCATGTGCAGAATGGAACATTACCATGCATTTTTGCCAAAACTTAGTCATTTCTTGCAAAATTTCTTCTCTCTTTCTCTTTTTTTTAGCATTTCTTTGAAAATAACTAATTACAAAGTGTAGAAAAGAAATCAAATACAAAGTGCAGAAAGGAAGGGGAAATATTTGTACAATGTATATACATATGTTACAATGAGTTCTCTTCTTGCATATAGTAGAGCTTTAGGTGGAAACCATTCACCGGAATTGGTTGTATGTTTTCCTCTATATATTTCAACTAAAAAATACATTAGACTCTTTAGTTTCCACTATTTCGAAAGGAACATCCCAAAAGGAATCAAACTTTTCATGCTTGCCTGGTTTTGCCCTGTCAATATTCCATATGAGAACTAAGTCTCCAACTTGAAGTTTTCTAAACCTAGCATTTTTATCAAACCATGCTTTAATGTCTGATGAATGCTTTTGAAAATGATCATACGCTTCAGTTCTTCTCTCTTCCAATCGTAGCAAGTGTGTCAATATGGTTTTAACTGGATCATCCTCTAATTCTTCTTCTATACTGACAAGCTTAAGCATTGGGATATCTAAGTGAATCAGCAATACCGTATCTTTTCTGTATACCAGTGCATAAGGAGAAGTTTTGATGGACCTTTTAATAGTAATCATGTCTGCCCATAGAGCATGGTTGAGCAATAGGTGCCAACTCCTTTTGTTACCTTCCAAAGATTTTCTCAAAATCCTTAATAGGTTTTTATTGGTAGATTCTACAAGTCCATTACCTTGTGGATAATAATTTGAAGTATTTTTAAGACTGATGCCATACTTACTGGTAAACTCAATGTACTTGGATCCTATGAAAGCAGGGCCATTATCACTCACCAAAGCTTTCAAGACTCCAAATTTGGAAATCAGATTCTCCATAAAGTTGATCACAACTTCTTGGTCTGCCTTCTTTATAGGAATGGCCTCTACCTATCTGGTAAGATAATCTATAGTTTTCAAGATAAAATTGTGCTCCACTGAAGAATTACGATTTATAACTCCTATAAAATCTAATCCCCATTATTGGAAAGGCTCCTCAACTTGAATAGGCTTTAGGGGAGATGCATCATTTTTAGTTCTTCCAACGTACCTCTGACACTTATCACAAGATTTTGTAGCTTTAAAAGCATCACTAAATATAGAAGGCCAATAATATCCTACTCTTATTATCTTCAAAGCTGTAACTCTTCCTGAGCAATGACCACCTGCTACCCCTCCATGAAATTCTACTATGACTCTTTTTTGTTGGTCCTCCTTCAAACATTTCAGGAGAATACCATCCAAGTTTCTTTTGAACAACCCTTCAGGTAGTAATACATATTTTAGAACATGAAGTCTATGCCTCCTTTTTTGATAAGAATTCAGATCAGGTGGGTAGATCCCATTTTGGAAATACTTTGTCATTTGCTCAATCTAATCAAAATATGGAGTGTGTAAAATCTCTATTTGATCTTCTTTTGTTATTTGAAAAGCGATCATTTTTGCCAATGTTGAAGCATCTGTCAATTATTGGCACAAGCCTCTACCTCTTACCAGCTTAGTGGGACGTATTTCTATATCATATTCTTGGATCTTAGTAATCCAACAAACCTTTTTATCTCCCAAGTCACCTTGTAAAATAAAATTTCTTACATCTGGATGAACCACATATACCAGGGTTTTGCTCTGTACCAGATATTGTCTAAACTTCTTTAGCGACTTCATTACAGTGAACACTTTTCTTTCAATAAAGTTATATTTTACCTAATAATCATGTAAAGTCTGACTCCAAAAGAACACAAGGTGTTCATCCCCTTTATTATCTTTTTGGGTGAGTACCGAGGCATAACTTTCTTTAGCTCCATAAGCATAGAGAATAAAATCTTTAGTGAAATCAAGATTTATCAAGACTAGGGCTATTGCAATGGATTGCTTGATGACCTCAAAAGCTTGCTTCCTAACCTCATTCCACTTGAACTCTACCTTTTTCTTGAGTAGTTTAGATATAGGCCTCACTTTTTGTGCAAAATCAAAAATGAATTTCCTGATGAAATTAATTTGACCTAAGAAAGACTGTAAGGTCTTATAATTAGTAGGCAAAGGAATAGCTAGAATTGCTCCAATTATTTCCAAATCTATGGCCATACCTTCCTTTGAGACCACATGGCCTAATATTTTTCCCTCATGTACTACAAAGAATGACTTATTAGGATTAAGTGAGATACCAAATTCTCTGCACTTTTGAAAAATCTATTCCAAATGAGATAAATGATCATTTTTATCATGAGAAAAGACCCTCATCTCATCCAGGTAAATCAGAATAACTTTATTTATAAGTGTACCAAAGGCATAGCCCATGGCCCTCTGAAATGTAGCTTAGAATTAGATAACCCAAAGGGCATTCTCTGATGAGAAAATATACCCCATTTTGTGGTGAATATTGTTTTGTATTGGTCTTCGTATTTTACCCAAATTTGGTTATATCTAGAGTAACCATCCTATGGTGATAATATTTCTACTCTAGCTACCATTTGTAAGATCTAGTCGATCTGAGGGAGGGGGTAGTGATCATTGAGGGATGATTGATTTAGATTTCTAAAATCTACACATAGGCGTATATCGCCATTCTTCTTTCTTACGGGTACCAAATTGGCTACCTAAGTGGAATGTTTTATTGGATATATTATCCTAGACTTTAGTAGATTTAAGAGTTCCTCTCTCATAATGGCTTCTATCCTTGGATTGACAGGCCTCTATTTTTTTTGAAATGGTTTAGCATCGGGTTCTAACTCAATAGTATGCTGGATAATATTTTTGTCATACACCTTAAGGTCTTCATATGACCAAGCCACATTGTCTTGGTATTTTAAGCATAATTTTTTAATCTCCTTTGCTTCCTCAAGTGAACATTGGATCCCAACATTGAGCTTATTTCCTATTCCGAACTCCACTTCTTTATAGATCTTTTTATCGACCTTCATAGCTCCAACCTTCTTTCTATCTTCATTATCAAATAGAATTTCAAGGGTGACCAATCCCATTGGAATATGATTATTTCTTAGTTGGATGAAGTCTTGCTGATCTATTCCTCTAAGTCTTCCTCTTGGAAAGTTGTGAAGTATGCTTCTCTTATCATAAAATCCAAAAAATTTTCATCACTTTCAAAAACCTACCAAAATATCTACTTGTCTGGCACTGCAGGTCTAAAAACCATTTTAATTCCCTTGGTATTCTTAGTTCCAAAATCTATAGGAGTATTGAAATTAGATCCCTTCATTGCCAATGAATCTGCCAGGTGATTCTCTTCTCTAGGAACAAAACTTAGATTTAGGGCATCAAATGAATCCATTAGGTCCCATACCCTATTTTTGTAAGCTTTCAATTAATGGTGCTTACTGCTAAACTTATTCCTTACCTTACGGACTATCAACTCAGAATCACCATATATGTTCAAAATCTTGATGCCCATGCTTTTTGCTTGCATAAATCTGAGGCACAAAACCTCATATTCTGTAGCATTGTTGGTACATGACCATGTCATTCTATAAGCAAAATTCTTTTTACCTTTAGAGTGTGATTGTAGAACCACACTATTGAGTGTATATTTTTCCCAATTGAAAAATACCACCACATGTAGAGTATTGAATAGAAAAATCTCTCTTGAAAAGAAACCAAATGATGAACATCCAACTTCTCCAAGGTTCTGGTAAAATATCTAAAATATTACAATAGTGCCAAAAATAATTCAATAATGCATGTGACCATAAACAAGGGGCTTTTACTGGTTCTAAACAATGCTTAGTGATTTGAAAGATCTAACTAAAAATAAAAGCAGTTCTTTTTAGGGTTTTTTTAAATTGGTTCTACCCTGACTCCCTATTAGTAGAGTATTTTATCTTCATTTAAAAGGTTTCAAATGACAAACTGTCAAATTATCCACCTCATTTTAATGCTTGTGTCTTTAATATGAAGTAAATTTTAGATATTTGGGTTCATTTTATCTTCCTTATGTTGATTTAACTACCCTAATAGCGGTTAGTAGAAGTTAGCATGTTAGCAATGTTAGCAAAGTTAGCAAAGTTAGATTTTATTTCTTATCTTAGTTTAATGTGAAATAGTAGGTTAGTATCCCTCCTAAACCATGTATTTTATCTAAAAGCTTTAGATGAATGAAACTTGGAGGTGCAAAAATTTTGGAAAATGACCAGAATGGAAATAACTTGAAAGCTTAACAATTCTGGAAATGGACCAGAAAAAATGAAACTAACAGGAAATTAGCAAAATTTTTGGAAAAGGACCATAATGGAAATGAAAGAAACTAAAATTTTGGATGGACCAGAATGGAATTCTTGAATGTTTGAAATAAAACTTTTTGAATAGTAAATGAAATAAACATGTAAATTTGGTTAGCTGAAAAAATCAAATTATGAATTAGTTGAGCATGGTCCTCCCTACAAAATCCCAAGTTATGAGGTAATCATAAAACAACCTGAATCAATGGACCTAAAACATAAGCACAATACCATTAAATCAAGTGCGAGACTCAAAGGAAACATAAAGAAATTGTAATATCTTGATCTTTGCCTATTGCAACCCATTTCATGGCATAAGACAATGGCTAGAAGTCACTAAAATGCAAAAATGATAAGACACTAAAAATGTTAGTTTTATGATAAAAACCCTCCTTTTGATTTTGCTCACAAAATTTTTCTACCCTCTCAAAATCTAAAAAATGCTCTTTCTTTATTGCTTTCTCCAAATGTTACATCATTTCCAGTCCCCCTTGAAAAAGGTAGGATAGCAAGGTATAAATAATGCTTAGAAGTCCTTTCACTTCATATTATCTCAACCAAAATAATGAATGGATATAAGAAAATAATCCATCATAATTTTTTGTGATTTAATAAACATAACACTTCTAAATGTTATTTATTTTTAAAAAAACTAACAAAAACATAACCCTGCATGACTCCTTATATCTCCCCTTTCTCTTATAAGCATTCTACCCAAGAATACCCCTTTACATCCATCAAAAAAATGATAAAAGCATTAACTATACCTTATAACCCCTACGATTTTAGACCTCCTTTAAAACATTGAACGTGATCAAACCACATTCACATTAACTAAAATAATACAGGACAATCTTATTTAGCGAAACTTTCATTGTCACTTTTTGAGGTCGAGACCCGATGGTATTTCTCCTAATCCATACCAATATGCCCAAGGACTGGGATGGCATTCCCCCATCCTGGGTACTTTGGTTTCCATGTAACCAAACGAAACCATCACACTACCTATGCAGCCATGGCACTGTCCAACTTACGTAGCTATAGCGCTGCCAACGATGTAGCCATGGCACTGCCAAGGCTACACAGCCATAGCATTGCCATTGTTTCCATGGCGCTAACCAACCTACACAACCATGGTGCTACCAAGACTACACAGCCATAACACTACCATCGACGTCGTGGCACTGCCAAACATATATAGCCATGGTGCTGCCAAGACTACATAGCCATAGCACTGCCATCATCATCGTGGTGTTGCCAAACCTACGTAGCCATCGATGCTACCATCGATGTCATGGTGTTGCCAAACCTACGCAGCTATCAATGCTACCATCAACGTCACCATGCTGCAAAATCTATGTAGCCATCGATGCTACCATCGACATTGTGGTGTTGCCAAAACTATGTAGCCATGGTACTGTTCAACTACCTACTATCACACTCATGCTGCCATAGCGTAATGAAATAGATGCAACACTAAAACCTTCCATGCTCTTTGAGGTTGGCCTTTAACTCCATCAATTGGCATCACAGGTTTCCCTAATAACACTTATTACTTCCTTGTTCGATGGGATGCCTCTACCTCTCAATCGTTTCACTAACAACTCCAACACCTTTCATGTTGTTATTATGAAACCCTAACACCATCTTCAACCGCCTCTTCTTTGCCGATGTTGCTCCATGAAGCTTCGTTGTCATAGCACTGAACGTTATTGGACTAGCCACTAATGTCTTCAAATTTTTTGAATAGCCACCATCACCTTAGCTGCAATCAAATGAAATGACGTTAAAATTTACCTTATCATAAATATTATTATCACATATTTTATAAAGTACTTTATAATAATATTATTATATACAAAATAATAATATTATTATAATAATAACATTTTAGAAGAATATAATCATAAAAATATTACTATAATAATAACATTATAATATAATCATAATAATATTATTATAATGATAACATTTTAGAACCTTATAACATAATCTTAAAAATATTACTATTATGTACATAATATAGTTAATGCAATTATATTAGGTAGATAATAGCATATTGGATTCTATCTCAATTTCTTTGTACCTTTTGTATCCTCTTTTTATTTTAGGTCAGACCTTGCTTTGTTAAACACATTCCATCACCTTAGATAGTATGAAGAACATTAAACTCTTATTCATCAAAATGGATTTTAATTAATCTAAGTGTTAATGCCTAGATTAGTTAATCATTAAATATCAAATAACCAAAGCAATTAAAATCATTAAAACAAAATGGTCAAACATCCCTATTCTTACAACCAAATAAAAATAAAAACCTTTCATATCAAAATATGACAAGTGGGTCCCCAAGAATTTTGAGGTGGTTGTGGAAACTCCACAAAAAATGGCGACTCTATTGGGAAATGCTCCTGAGCATTTCAATGAGAACCCAAAAAGAAAATCTAAAAACACACTCCAAACCAGAAAGCAGCAAGCATCAACAAATGCATGAATAATGTCAATAGACTTATAAGAATAGTAAAATATTAGAATCATGCAATATTAGCTCTGGGTGTGTGTAGCACTCCACACCTTATTTTTTTTGTAACTTTTTTGCATTGCATCATCAATTTTACCTGACTAGAATTATAGCATGAGCAACACATTCTATGGTGGCTTGAGAAAACACCTCAAAAATGTCTAACCATCTTAGGATCAATTGTGTGTGCGATGAATTCATTGACTAGATCTAGGGCTTGGTTATGAGTCGTCATCATCAAGGACCAGTGTGTGCAAGTATACCTTAGAGCTTTGGGGAATCAGATTCTCAACCAAGGTGTGATGATAATATAGCCATATCCTTTACTTCTCTAATATTTGACCAAAATAATTAAACCGGTTATGGATGAGGTCATCGCTTCTATTTCATGGCATCATAATTACCTTCGTCTTCACCATGTGGTTCTCTCCTAGCGTCTCCCCTGTGGTTCTCCTGTCCTGTTTTGCTCTTCTTTTGTCTTGGGTGCTACCGTTGTGGCTGCTCCACAACGTACCCCAAAATTGGGGACCCACCTTTTTTGCATGTTTTCCAAGAAGACCGAAGTGGCCCATATGCTAAAGATCAAAGAAAAAGCAAAACACCACAAGGAGAAAAAGTGTCGCGATATCGCGACATGTTGCATTTTCACGGTCCAAAGCAAAGGGAGAGAGCAAGGAGGAAAAAGTGTCACGATATCGCGACATGTTGCATCATCGCAGCCAAAAGAGAAAAAGTGTCGCGATATCACGACATGTTGCATCGTCACGGCCAAAAGAGAAAAAGTGTCACGATATCGTGACATGTTGCATTGTCACGGCCAAAGAAGAAAAAGTGTCGCGATATCGCGACATGTTGCATCGTCATGGCCAAAAGAGAAAAAGTGTCATGATATCGCGACATGTTGCATCTTCACGGCCAAAAGAGAAAAAGTGTCGCGATATCGCGACATGTTGCATCTTCGTGGCCAAAAGAGAAAAAGTGTCGCGATATCGCGACATGTTGCATCGTCACGGCCAAAAGAGAAAAAGTGTCGCGATATCGTGACATGTTGCATCTTCGTGGCCAAAAGAGAAAAAGTGTCGCGATATCGCGACATGTTGCATTGTCACGGCCAAAAGAGAAAAAGTGTCGCGATATCGCGACATGTTGCATTGTCGCGGCCAAAAGAGAAAAAGTGTCGCGATATCGCGACATGTTGCATTTTCATGACCAAAAGAGAAAAAAAAAGTGTCGTGATATCGCGACATGTTGCATTTTCGTGGCCAAAACAAGAGAAAGAAAAAGTGTCGCGATATCGCAACATGTTGCATTTTCGTGATTCAAAAGGGAAGGAAAGTAGAGAAACAAGAAGTGTCACGATATCACGACATGTCCGATTTTTGCCAAGGTAACGGACTTGCATAGTGACGTGGACATAAGGACAAAATCCAATGAATAAGACAAAACGTTACATAAGGAATCTTTAATGATTTGAAATCATTTAAGATGGTCGTTACACATGGAAGGAAACGGACGCAAGCCCATGTGGAGAAAATGAAACGAAGGGCCACAAAATAGAAACGAAAAGTTTTTTGGAAACCAAAACACATGCATGCACAAGGGAAGGTGAAACGAATAGCCATTGGAAAATGAAACGAAAAGCTTCTAAAAGTTTTAAATACGCCATTCAAGGATGTTTTGAGGGGTTGGAAATTGCTGCGAGCAGAGTTGCAGATTTGAAGGCAAGAGGGCCATTCTGGACCTGTTTGAGTCATTTTTCTTCCATGGACTGGTTTGGGAAAACCAAAAATTTTGCTATTGTAAAATGACACATTTTTAATGCAGAAGTTTTCAGAAA
This sequence comes from Wollemia nobilis, assembly GCA_028583015.1. NCBI lineage: Eukaryota > Viridiplantae > Streptophyta > Pinopsida > Araucariales > Araucariaceae > Wollemia > Wollemia nobilis. The sequence goes on along the minus strand of JAQPPZ010016829.1, from coordinate 713,143 downwards.
TTTGCATCTTGTGGGCAAGAAAGAAGGAGATTCTCTTTGCATGCTATGGATTTAATGTCTATTTCTTTTCTCTTTTTCAGATTTCGAGTTTGTAGATGGAGTTAATGCAAGTTTGCTTGGTTGCTTCATGTGAATGCTTGAACCTGAAATTTATTTTAAACCCTAGGAACCAGCACTTAGTCTATGGGGATTGTGCTTGTTTTGCAAGTCCAATAGGTTAGGTTGCATGCATGGAGACCTCACATCTTCGGTTTTGTCGAAATAGGATAGCATCATACTGAATGCATTTTATTTTCAGTTTTTCGCATTTCATTTTCATTTTTCTGCATTTTATTTTTTCCAGAAATTTTAACTTATTTTAAATTTTCAGGCATTAAAATAAACATTTAAAAATTTTCAAAATCCAAAAAACAATGAACAATCACTAAAGTTTCATGGTGAAATAAACCAACATTGCCCCTTGTTTCTAGTTACTTGCAATCACTAAGGTGTTCCAAGCATTTAAATTGAATATCTTTATTTGAGATTACTAATACACATATGCAAATGCTAATACAACGGAGACCTTGGAGAAGTTGTTTATTTAACTTCTTTGCAAGAGGGGATTTGGAACCCAAATCCTAAAGGAGAGTGTACTTTCACAATTGGGTGAAAATACCACTCAACAGATTGGCGCTAGAAGGAGGGCCTGAATTGTTTTATTTCAGAGTGATTTAAATGCTATAGGGATTTAAATTTTGAATATTTCATGCCCTATTGATTATTATCTTTAGCTCTCTTTTAACAACACAACCTTGTAGTGTTAAAAGGAGGACATGAATCGCTATGCATTGTTCTAACGCTTTTGATTGTTCATACAAGAATAATGTGTTTTGATTTGATTTTGAAAAATTTTGGTCTTGACTAACGAGGTTGTCTCCATGCAATTACTTTCATTTGATTTTAATGGATACATCTCTTGGTTGATGCTAACATGATTATTAATACGTTACATGTTTGATATTTTCTAGTCAATTTCATGCTTATTTGTAAGGAATTATTTTTTGTCTAAAATGTATTTGTTGTCGGTATTATGCTCTTCACTTGCGTGTAATGCGATCTTGTGAATCAGAAAGCCTACAACACTAGGAGTATGCTCTTCACTTGCGCATATGCGATCTGGTGAATCAAAAACTTACATTTTTAGAATACTGCTTTGTCATGGTTCCTTCTTTCATTCATGACTAACAAATTGATTTTGAAGTTATTCTTTGAATTTCATTAATTGCAGGATTTTCTTTGTGTCGTAGGTTTTCTTTGAGGTATTGAGAGTTTTGTCAGGTTTTGTAGGGTAGTTTCATTTACAATCTGGACCCACCGCATCGCATCGCAACTAGGTCCAAAACAACCGAGGAAACCATATTCCAAAGCCTCTCACTCACTCATAGGAATCCAAGGAATAAAACCGAGCAAATTGTGGTCCCACCAGATATTCTTGTTACAGAAGATCCTTCTGTTTCAGGTGCATCTAGCGGACTTGCATCGGTGGTGTCATTTGCCACTAGTGTACCAATTATCAGTACCATTTCCATGGTTCTTGTAGGGTTATCATCATCGATTTTGAATCAAATGGCCCAACCTCCACCACCTCCTTGGTACGGAGCCCATAACATTCCTTTGAATATTGCAGGGGATATTCACGAGATCCCTAAGAATATAGAGAGATTTTTGCCCAAATACAAACCGGATGGCCCAAGGACCGTAGAAGAACATATTCAGGCCTATAGGGATGTTTTGATAAGATTGCAAGTTCAACATGAAGATGTGGCTTGTAGACTCTTCCCCATGAGCCTAGACCAAGTGGCTTACGAATGGTATATTTGCTTACCTACTGGTTCCATTACGTCATGGACGCAAATGGAGGATGCTTTTGTCAACCAATTCAGGTCACCATTAGATCCCACAATCATCTATAATCAGTTCATTACATGCAAAAGAGGCCAGGGTGAGCCAATCCAAACTTTTAATCAGAGATTTTAGAAGTGCTATAATAGAGCAATTCGACATTTTGCCATTGATCCCGTAGTAGCTTTGCAAATATATTTTGGGGCATTGGATCCTATGACGACAATGTTTGCAAGGCAAAATCCTCAAGTTACCATGCTTGCTCTAGCCTACAATGAAGCTATGACCATTGAACAACAAATGACACCACAGGGTTATGGGTTTTCCCAGGATGCCTATGGTAGGACAATATGGTCCATATGGTCAAGCTCCTATGATGAATCAGATCATGGCACCACAAATATCAGGCATAAATGCTTTGCCTTATCAACAACCATATTCATCAACACCCGCTTACGCACCCATTCCAATTCAACCAATCACATCCATTCCCCCCATTCCTTCATTTTTGCAAAATAGTCAACAGACTATGCAAGGAGCTAGTCCGGTTAATTCTCGAGGCTATAGTTCCTTTCCCCAATCCAATTCCGATTCAAAGTGTGAATCCCTACGCAAATCAAGTGGCTCAAAATCCAACTCAAATGTTAAGTCAAGATCTCACCAATTACGCAAACCCTACTGGAACTAGCAATAACATAGCTCAACCAAAAGAGATTTATTCAGAGGTTGAAGAACTCAAAAAGATAGTTCACAAATTGAGTAATGATTTGGTTCAAAAATAGAAGTATGAATCCCATGCCCCTCACCCAAATCAAAACTTCAACAATAGAGGGAGACAGTGGAATACGAAGCCAAACAATGGGGGTGTGCCTTCCCCTATTGCTAATCAGATAGATACTTCTGCAGGACCAAGTCACTCTAGTTCCATTCTTAATATTTCTGATTTTGCATGGGAAAAGGGGTGTAGATTGCATAATACAAAGGAGCATAATGAAAGGAATTGTCCCAAAATTGCTAGGTATACCCATTGTCTCCAAGCTCAAGTGGATGATTTGGAACTTGTGCCAAATAAGGGTCCACCCCAACATCAACAAGGAGAGGACAACATTTTGGTGGTGGAAACTCTATATCGTCAAGAGAGTGAGAATGAGGAAGGTGAAGATGAATGGGGTGAGAAACATGTTGATGAATCAAAAGATGAAGAAGAAGTACTTGAGCATCACAACTTGAACTTGGAGGATGATTACTATGATTCATGGAAGAAATGGGAAGAATATTATCAATCTAAATCTTCTAATAAACTTGTTGTGTCAATTAATATGCAGGATAACTCAATTGCTTCCTCACATGAGGATACTATAAATCCTGTACAATTTGAGAAAGTTTTGGAAGAGGAATTCGAATCTCATCAAATTTTGGAACATGATAAGGATTCTACAACCATGAATCAAGAAAGAGAGTCATTTGCTTTAGATTCCTTTGGAGGAAAAGAAATTGAAAATCTTGATCCACTTACTTGTGCTACAATGATTATGCCATTTCAAAATGAGAAAATTACAAAACCTAAATCATTTGGGTTTGATATCATTGATGATCCAATTGAAAATCTCACGTTACCCAAAACAACCCAAGTGATTGATCATGGAAATGTGTTAGTTAACCCACCCCTAGATAGACAAGACTTATGGTTTGAAAGGGATGGACATATTTTCAATTGGGTACCTAAGTTTGGTGCCTTTGATAAACAAGTCATGGAGAAAGAACAAGTGCTACATGATGATGAATGTCATGAGAGAAAAGAGGAATTTTCAAATCCTCTTCAAGTAAGGTCAAATGAAAACATGCCAAAGGTAAAATCTCACCTTTTTGGTTTCACCATGCAAAATTCGAATGAAGGTTTGCCTAATGAATGGTTTGATTCAAATATTATTAATGTTATGGCTTTATTGAATGAAAATGAAAGCTTATTTCTACACCATGAATCAAAGTGTGGAATGGACATCTTAAAGAATAGACATAAAGGAATTGAATATCAATCATTGTCTAATCAATTTGAAAACTTGAAACTCCACCATAGGATTATTAATGAAACTAAATCAAATTGGTATGGTGAGAGGGGCAAGTGGAAGTTTGTTTCTTTGTTTGGTTTGATCTTGTTTTTGTTGGATTCCTACAAAACTTGGTATGCGTATCACGTCATACGTCTTTTAAAGAATTCCAATCAGGTTTGGGATCCGGGAAAATGATAATCCAAACTTTTGCACCATCTTGCATTATATTGTACATTTGTATATACTTTTGGTTTTCGTGTTTTGGTTTTGGATTGGATCTCACTTTGGTTTTAAGTTTTGTGTGTTGGTCCTTTGGACACTTTTGGTTTGTCTTGAAAAAAAAAAGAAAAAAAAGCAAGATGTCAACTTATGTCCTTATGAATGTTGACTAAGACTAGGAGAATATGAAACATCGGAATTGTATTGCAGAAAGCTCCACGAATATCGCAAACACATTAAAGAATATCGTTTGGAACTTGTGATGCATGAAGTTGTCAGTTTTATAAATTATGGCAAAGTAGGTGGTATACTCCATCCATATTTCAAAAGGAGCAATGCATTCATATCTCATGTTACATTCCACATTGCATATACATTTCATCTCAGTTGCATCTTCATTTCATATACAATCATTGAAAAGGTGTCGAATCCTCTTAGGGTTATTACATAACATATATTAAAAGGATCCTAAGGTTGGGAACTGATGCCCGAACTATCTTGAACCAAGCACGTTCTACACATATTAAAGAGGATCTTGAGCAAAATGGTCAAAACCATACTTGGAAGAAAAGGTGAGGCGAAAGGAGTATTTCGTGTCTGTCCTATTATGCAACATAATCCTTAAAATAGTGGTTTTTACCACTCCCATAGTGCTTAAAGCCTAAAATCATAGTAGTAAGGATAGGGTTAAATCCCCATCGAACTTAGGTTGAGGATCCAATTCCCCAAAGCTCTGATTTGACCTTCATGGAGTAGTAAGGATAGGGTCTAATTCTCATCTCGCTTAGGTTGAGAATCCGATTCCCCAAAGCTTCTATTTTGCCCACTCAAGAACTTGAAATTCCAAAGAAAATATTTTTCATTCTATTTTTCATTTCTTTATTAATATTGGATTGGAAGGATCGTACTACATGTCCCTTGCAAGGATGGGTAGTCATCCCCAAGGTCCAAGAAATCAAAAGTAGAGCCAAATCATGGATTATGGGGTTAATCTCCACCGGGGCTATAGACGCCTAATTGGCAGTGGAGTATGCTCATGCGTGGCAACATGTCTTGTCTAAAAGCAAGACCACTGACTACTCAAACGGACAGGCTAGCTTGACAGTTTCATCCATAACAGGTTAAATCATTTTGTTCAAGATGAGGTAATGAACTCCGGATCAGAGTAGTAAGGATAGGGTTAAATTCCCATCTCGCTTAGGTTGGGAATCCTATTCCCCAAAGCTCTGATTTCACTTACACTTGCACATGGGTTCAAGATGGTAGTGGCACATAACCAACTTTGGGATCTAGTAAATTAATTCAGTATACATATATTTGGTCCTAAGAGGGTTTGACAGTTTTAATATGTTTGTTCATGATACTAGAAAGTTTGAGCCTTTGCAAAGCGAGGTTGTTATATCTCTAACATAGTTGTCATACATCAAATCCTGCACAAATCATTCATAGCCTTGCATACGAATCATAAGTGAAACTGACAATGGAAAGTTGAACGAGTTTCAAATGATAGGGAATGAAGCACATTGCACACACCGAGCTGATGCTTAATAATTCTAATGCTTCATGTATTTCTCGTCTAGTTTCATTCTTGGGATATTTTTTGACGCTTGTATTTGAGTCTGTGTGTTTTCAGGTTGAGTTCTCACCGAAATGCTCAGGAGCATTTCCCAACAGAGTCACCATTTGTTGTGGCTGCTCCACAACGTACCCCAAAATTGGGGACCCACCTTTTTTGCATGTTTTCCAAGAAGACCGAAGTGGCCCATATGCTAAAGATCAAAGAAAAAGCAAAACACCACAAGGAGAAAAAGTGTCGCGATATCGCGACATGTTGCATTTTCATGGTCCAAAGCAAAGGGAGAGAGCAAGGAGGAAAAAGTGTCACGATATCGCGACATGTTGCATCATCGCGGCCAAAAGAGAAAAAGTGTCACGATATCGCGACATGTTGCATCGTCACGGCCAAAAGAGAAAAAGTGTCACGATATCGCGACATGTTGCATTGTCATGACAAAAGAGAAAAAGTGTCGCGATATCGCGACATGTTGCATTGTCGCGGCAAAAGAGAAAAAGTGTCGCGATATCGCGACATGTTGCATTTTCGCGGCCAAAAGAGAAAAAGTGTCACGATATCGTGACATGTTGCATCGTCATGGCCAAAAGAGAAAAGTGTCGCGATATCGTGACATGTTGCATTTTCGTGGCCAAAAGAGAAAAAGTGTCGCGATATCGTGACATGTTGCATCGTCGCGGCCAAAAGAGAAAAAGTGTCGCGATATCGTGACATGTTGCATTGTCATGGCCAAAAGAGAAAAAGTGTCACGATATCATGACATGTTGCATTGTCATGGCCAAAAGAGAAAAAGTGTCGCGATATCGCGACATGTTGCATTTTCGCGGCCAAAAGAAAAGTGTCGCGATATCGTGACATGTTGCATTTTCGTGGCCAAAAGAGAAGAAAAAGTGTCGCGATATCGTGACATGTTGCATTTTGTGGCTAAAAAAGAGAGAAAGAGTGTCGTGATATCGCGACATGTTGCATTTTCGTGATTCAAAAGGGACAAGCAGAGAAATAAGAAGTGTCACGATTTCGTGACATGTTCAATTTTTGCCAAGGTAACGGACCTGCATAGTGACGTGGACATAAGGACAAAATCCAATGAATAAGACAAAACGTTACATAAGGAATATTTAATGATTTGAAATCATTTAAGATGGTCGTTACACATGGAAGGAAACGGATGCAAGCCCATGTGGAGAAAATGAAATGAAGGGCCACAAAATAGAAACGAAAAGTTTTTTGGAAACCAAAACACATGCATGCACAAGGGAAGGTGAAACGAACAACCATTGGAAAATGAAACGAAAAGCTTCTTAAAAGTTTTAAATACGCCAGGCAAGGATGTTTTGAGGGGTTGGAAATTTCTATGAGCAGAGTTGCAGATTTGAAGGCAAGAGGGCCATTCTGGACCTGTTTGAGTCATTTTTCTTCCATGGACTGGTTTGGGAAAACCAGAAATTTTGCTATTGTAAAATGACACATTTTTAATGCAGAAGTTTTCAGAAATTTGCATCTTGTGGGCAAGAAAGAAGGAGATTCTCTTTGCATGCTATGGATTTAATGTCTATTTCTTTTCTCTTTTTCAGATTTCGAGTTTGTAGATGGAGTTAATGCAAGTTTGCTTGGTTGCTTCATGTGAATGCTTGAACCTGAAATTTATTTTAAACCCTAGGAACCAGCACTTAGTCTATGGGGATTGTGCTTGTTTTGCAAGTCCAATAGGTTAGGTTGCATGCATGGAGACCTCACATCTTCGGTTTTGTCGAAATAGGATAGCATCATATTGAATGCATTTTATTTTCAGTTTTCTGCATTTCATTTTCATTTTTCTGCATTTTATTTTTTCCAGAAATTTTAACTTATTTTAAATTTTCAGGCATTAAAATAAACATTTAAAAATTTTCAAAATCCAAAAAACAATGAACAATCACTAAAGTTTCATGGTGAAATAAACCAACATTGCCCCTTGTTTACAGTTACTTGCAATCACTAAGGTGTTCCAAGCATTTAAATTGAATATCTTTATTTGAGATTACTAATACACATATGCAAATGCTAATACAACGGAGACCTTGGAGAAGTTGTTTATTTAACTTCTTTGCAAGAGGGGATTTGGAACCCAAATCCTAAAGGAGAGTGTACTTTCACAATTGGGTGAAAATACCACTCAACACTACCCATCCTTCTAAGGGACACGTAGTACAATCCTTACAACCCAATAGTCAATGGTGTGATGGAAACAGAGTGGTGAACATTTTTCTTTGAATTTCTTGAATCTTGGGATGACTAACCATCCTTCTGAGGGACACATAGTACTATCCTTACAACCCAATGATCCATGGTGTGATGGAGGCAAAATCAAATCTTTGGGGAATCGTATTCTCAACCTAAGCATGATGATAATTTGACCCTATCCTTACTACTCTGATTTTGGGCTTTCAAGTATTGTGAAAGTGGTAAAAACCACTGTTTTATGGACTATGTGCAGGGTGGGATAGACCAGAATTATCTTTTCGCCTCACATCCCCATCCAAGTATGGTTTCATATTATTTTACCCAAGATGTTGGACATGGACAAAAATGTGATAGACCTACGACAACTTCGACAACAACTTCCAAACCTAAGATCTTCTTAGTGTTCTTTGTGCCTTTGATCCCAAGATAATTGGACATCACTTTCAGTGTTTTGGTTTAGTATATGATGTTTATGTATTAAGAATATACCTTTGAGACATGGGTGGATGATATCCAAGATCAATGACTTCATGCTTCATGAGTTACAAATAATATTTCACATGTTCAAGCCTTTTGCCATATGATTCCAATTTTTCACATCCTTTTAGTCTTGGTTGACATTCGTATACACATAGGCTGACCTCTTACTCCTACAATCAAATCCAAAACTGGACCACTTTGACATACTAAAGACTTTTGAAATCAAAGAAACAAGATCAAATAAACAGGAAATAAAACTAATAAGACAAACAATTAAGCAAGTTGATTAGTGTACATATAATACAATGACTCTACCCTTAGGCCTCAAAATAATTCTTTAAATGAAGGCCATTGATGGGTAAGGCCAAATATTTTCCATCCAAGGTTTTTAATCTGAAACTATTTTCACCTAGGACTTCGGATATTAGATAGGGTCCCAGCCACAAGCAATCAAACTTTTCATGTTCTCCTTTTTTTTCATGCCTTTTATCCCACAACAAAACTAAATATGAAACTTTAAAGACCTTAATTTTGGATCGTTTATCAAACCACCTTTTGATTATGTCTTGATGTTTTCTGAAATGAAGCATGGCTTCCTCCCTTTTCTCATCAAGATGCATTAATTGGGTTAATATGGTTTCAAGTTTATCATCAGTCCCAACATAGTATTTTATAAAATGTAAAGTTTGCAATTTCATATTAGTAGGAAAAATAGGGTCTTGCCCCTATTTTTCCCATAGACTAAGTGATAAGGAGATGTCCCAATTGACTCCTTGCTTCTAGTCCTATCTTCCCAAAGGGTAAATTTTAACTTACTATGCCAATCTCTAGGGTTCTTTTCAAGTAATTTTTTGATTATGCATAATAAATTTGTATTTGATGATTCTGCCAAACCATTGCCTTGGGGGTAATAATTGGAAGAGAATTTTAGACTCACCTTATTGTCGTATGCCCAATTTGCAAATTCTAAAGAGGAAAAGGCAGAACCATTGTCACTTACTATGGAGTTAGGCATTCCAAAATGAGTGACTATATTTTCCTCTAGAAATCTAATCACAACCTCGGAGGTGGCATTCTTAGTAGGTATAGCCTTTGTCCACCTTGTGCAGTAATCAGTAGTGGTGAGGATGAACTTATGGGAATCAAACGAGTTAGGATTTATCACCCCAACAAAGTCTAATCCCCATTGTGAAAATGGTCTCGTCTCTACCACTGACTACAATGACATTGCTACATTCCGCTCTCTATTGGTTGCCACTTGGAATATGTGACATGTTCTTACATGTGCATGTGCATCTTTAAAAAAGTGGGGCCAATAATACCCAACTCTAAGAATTTGGTGTGTTGTCACATTTGTTGACCCATGTCCAGTTCCATACTTACCATGGAAGTCTTTGAGTACTTGGGTTGCTTCCTCTTGAGTAATGCAACGAAGGAAAATTCCTTCATGATTCTTCTTGTACAACACACCAGATTTAATCATAAATCTAGCTGATTTTAAACATAGTGCCTTATGCTAAGTGGAATTCAAATGAGAAGGGCACTTACCATGCAACAAAAAATATACAATATCTACGTACCATTCCTCTGTAGTGATATCATTAACCTCGTAGTTTTGGCACGTTATTAAAGGGTCAATTTTTGCGATAGCCTTGATCAAACCTTGTCCACGCACTATCTTCATGGGCTTTATCTCTAAGTCAAATTCTTGAAGGGTGCAAAGCCATTTCCCCCTTCTTTCACCTAGCTCACTCTATAAGAACATGGACTTTACTGTCGGGTTAGGAACTATAGCAAAAACTTTACTATGCACAATGTAATGCCTAAATTTTTTTACAGTTTTAAACAAGGCATACATTTTCTTGTCTAGGATAGAATACCTCAGTTTCACGTCCTTCAAAGGAGAACTCATAAAGGCTATAGGATTTTCAATGTTGTCTTCACTTTTTTGAGTTAACACACTTGCAAAATAATGATCTGAAGCAAATGTGTAAATATAAAATGGTTTAGCATAGTCTAGACTAATGAGAATAGGGGATTTGGAAATAGCATCCTTGATGCTTGTGAAGGCATCCCTATTCTCACTGGTCCACTTTATCTGAACATATTTTTTTAGCATGTCATTTAGGGGCTTGGCGATTTCAGAAAAACCTGAAATGAATTTTCTCACAAAGTTAATCTTATTGAAAAAGGACCTAAGCTCCTTTTTGCTATTGGGATGAGGAATATCCCAGATAGTGGCTATCCGCTTTGGGTCTATAGAAATCCCATATTTTGAAATGACATGTCCTAACAACTTACCCTCCATTACCCCAAAGATGCACTTTTTTGGATTTAGGAAAATTCCATGTTCCCTGCACCTTTGGAGCACTTTCCTCAAGTCTCTAACATGATCTTCCCTCTTCTTGGAGAAGACAAGAATATCATCCACATAGAAAATAATGCACTTACCATTGAGCCCCTTGAATGCAAAATCCATGGCTCTTTGGAAAGTGGCTCCAACATTCAACAAACCAAACGGCATCCTACGGTAGGCAAATGTTCCCCACTTCGTGGTGAAGGTCATCTTCATCCTATCATTTGGATGTATGATAATTTGATTATATCATGAGTATCCATCCAATAATGACATAATTTCATACCCATTTACCTTTTGGAGTATCTCATCAATGGTGGGTAATGGGTAATTGTCTTTTTGGTAAGCTTTGTTTAGATTTCTAAAATCTATGCACAACCGAATCTCTCCACTCTTCTTCCTAATAGGGACAATATTAGCCACCCATGTGGAATGCCTAACAAGGAAGATGATTTTGGCTTCCAAAAACCTCTTCACTTCCTTCTCTATCAGGGGCTCTAGGATTGGGTTAACCATTCTTTGCCTCTGTCTAAAAGGCTTGGAATCAGGCTTCAGAGCAATAGTATGCATGATTACATTCGGGTCATAAGTTTTTAGCTCTTCATAGCTCTAAGATATGCAATCAATGTATTCTCCTAAAACCTGAGCTATTGATTCCTTCTCTCGTTGTGTGCATGTCTTTGCAATGAACACTTCACGTGGATCTACTGCACTCCCCAAATTGACTGAATTGCATGATTCCTTGGGGGATGGTATTTTTCTTTCTTTTTTATTTTGATATCCCATATCAAACAAATTTTCTAGAGAGGCCCTATCACTTGGAATTTCGTTCCATACTCCGGTTCTTCCTACTTCTACTTGCCTCCTCTTTTCTTCGTCTATAACCTGATTTTCAAATATACCAGAATTAGTGACAAAACTAAAAATGTGTCTATCACTATCAAAGACCTGTAAGTTCGTGATATTTTCTAGTATGGAGGGGAAAGGCACTAACTCAATGGAAAATTATTTACATTTTTTATGGTTAACAGGTGAAAGCATGTTGGCCGCTACGGCTAACGAATCAGCCATTTTATTATTTTTTCTTGAGATGAGGGAAATATTGAAAGCATCAAACTCATTAATTAATTCCCTCACTCTAGTTTTATAGAGGTTCAACCTCTTGTCTCTACAAGTATATTGCTCCTTGACATATTTGACTACTAATTCTAAGTCTCTCGATGCCTTAAGGCATTTTACCTTTTCTCTTAGGGCCAACTGAAGTCCAAAAATTAGGGCTTCATACTCTACCACATTATTGGTGGTCGGGAACTATAATCTGTAGGTAGCAAGCAAAGGCTTACTACTAATACATGTGAGCTCTACCCCATATCCTGCACCTTTATTTTAGTTGGACCCATCAAAATTTAGGGTCCACACCCTCTTGTTTTCTTCCAAAGTACAATGGTAAAGATTATCGTTTTGGGACCCTTCGACTATGTCCTCTATGTCAAAATTGTAAACCCCTAATTCTATTTTAGTAAATTGAATCTCATTGGGTTTATTATATTCTGTAATCATTTCCCTAATTCTGGGCTCTCTGTCTACCCAGATTTGGTTTGCAACTCCTCTCCATGGCAACCACATATGGGAGGAATCAATCACCACATAACCATTGAGATTTTTGCTTCAATCCCTACCCAACACCATGCCATACTTGGCAACAATATTTAGCACAAGAATATCCATGTAATGTTGGACCCTAGGCTCTGAGTTGATATGAACTAGGACATATTTTACAACACCTATTACATCCACCATAGATCTGTCTAATTGGACCACTTTTTTATTCGAATGAATAGGCTTAAGTCCTAGATTTTGGCTTATCTCAAGAGGCATGATGTTGGCCGAGGCACCAAAATCAATCAAACAGTTATGTAAATTCTTGCTTGTGATCCTAACAGTTATGAGTAAAGGAGGTACCTCTGGTTTCTCTTTCATCATAGCAAGTTGGGGTTCTACAAATTTAACCTCATGAATTTGACTCGGGGAATTTAATCTCTTCCCCACGATTTTATCCTTCCCCAACAATAGAGATACCTCATACATTGAGATATTGGCCTTGGTCCTTTCAATATATTCTTCCAAGTCATAAGTGGATGTTCCAGGATTTGACACTTTTGGCATTGTCCTAGGTGCTTCCAAAAATGGAGGTGGTGGATTCACATCATCTTTTGTATCAGGAGGAACTAAAAGGTTGTTTGGGGGAGTAGAGGAGGTTTTGGGATCCTTAGAACTCTTGGTAAAATACTTGTGATTAGCTTTCCCAAAATGTTTAGCGGCCTAGGCTTCCAAAGCTTCATCCTCTTCCTCTCCTAAAACATTCATATCTTCCTCCATCTCATCGTTTTCTAAATAATGAATGACTTTAGAAACCAAATATTCTAAATTTCTATGGCAAAAGTGATGCATTTTATCATCACATGACTTTGACTCATCATAATCTCCTAACACATTAGCCTGATTGGCTACGAGATTGGATACGTGCCCATTATTAGGCTATGTATTGTACGATCTTGTTCTCCTATGGTCATGGTTTCTATTGGGCATGTGATTTTGGGAAACTTGTTTCTGTAACCGAATGATGTCATTGCCCTATTTGATGGTCATTCTCTTGAGCTCTTCCAGCTTGTAATTGGGTCCTTGTGGCTGGGGCATGATAGCCCCAGATCCACTGACATTTTTGATATTAGAAACCTCTGGATTAGGCACTAAGGTTTGACTCTAGGTGTTTTGGGTCCACCATGGACCCTTGGCCTAAAGAGGCATAACCATGGGATAGGCATTTGAGGCTTGAGTACTACTCGCCTCAAATCTTGGTAAGGTTATCTGATTAGCAGCCATCATTTTTAGAGTGGGTGGAATGGCATCACTAGGGTATGTCAAAAAATATGGAAGCATGGGAGTGAATGGGTATGACTGATGATATGGCAAAGCATTCATCATGGGCATATGAGGTGTCATAGCTTTATTCATCATGGCAAATTGATTGTAAGGGCCATATTACCCTAACATGGGAAATTGAGGCATAGTGCCACCTTGCAATGTCATTTGTTGCTCAATAGTCATGGCTTTAGCATAGGCTAAGGCCAGTGTTGTAACTTGAGGATTTCTCTTGGTAAACATGGTTTTTATTAGATCTAAGGTTGTGAGGTATAATTGCAACACCATAGCAATTTCTATTGTAAAGTGATGAGTCATGTTTGTGTAAAGATTTTGGAATCTGGCATTAAATGTTTTGATAGGTTCATTAGGATACCTCTTGCATGACATGAATTGGTTATACATGATGGTAGGATCTAGCAATGACCTAAATTGATTAACAAAAGTAGCTTCCAACTGGACCCAATATAATAGACCCTAAAAGAAGATTCATGTACCATTCATGAGCCATTTGGTCAAAGCTATTAGGGAAGAGTCGACAAGTGACGTCTTCATGACTCACTCCCTGCCTAATCATATGGTCCTTGTAAATTTGAACGTGCTCTTCAGTTGAAATGGGACCATCATGGACAAACTTAGGGATAGACCTCTCAAGGTTCCTAGGTATGTCATGGACATCCCCAGGTATACTTAATGGAGAACTTTGGGTACCAAACCAGGGAACTAGTTGTTGTTGTTGCTATTTTTGGGCCATATTAACCAAAGGTAATGACCCTACTAAAGCAGTTGATACACTCGGGATGATGGAGATGGGCACAATTGATGTAGCTCTTGCAGTGGAACTAATGGGTGCACATCCACTTAAGGTATTTATATTCAGAGGTCTCAAAGCTAGCCTTTCCAAATCTTGGCAAAGCATCTCTAAACCTAAAGTATCAAAAAGATCGGACGGGATTTTAATCTCCTAGATTTTGTACCTCAGTTTCCTATTTTTGGGAGAAATATTTTGAAAAATGGTTTCCTTAGTGGTTTTAGACCTAGTAGCAATGCATCTAGGTGGGTCCAGCTTGGGAAAACTCAAATCTATTCTATTAAGGCTTCTCACAAACTAGTCAAGAGTAAAATGTTGCACCTGCAAACACAATACTTGTTGAACCAAAACTGACCACGTTAGCATTAGAAAAAAACTAAATCACAAAGCATAAAAGAAGGCCCTCCTTCTAGCACCAAATATGTTGAGTGTATATTTTTCCCAATTGCAAAATACCACCACATGCATAGTATTGAATAGAAAACTCTCTCTTGAAAAGAAACCAAATGACAAACATTCAACTTCTCCAAGGTTCTGGATAAATATCTAAAAGATTACAATAGTGCCAAAAATAATTCAATAATTCATGTGACCATAAACAAGGGGCCTTTATTGGTTCTAAACAATGCTTAGTGATTTGAAAGATCTAACTAAAAATAAAAGCAATTATTTTTAGGTTTTTTTTAAATTGGTGCTACCTTGAATCCTTGTTAGTAGAGTATTTTATCTTCATTTAAAATGTTTCAAATGACAAAATATGGAATTATCCACCTCATTTTAATGCCCGTGCCTTTAAGATGAAGTAAATTTTAGACAGTTGGGTTCATTTTATCTTCTTTATGTTGATGTCACTACCCTAATAGTGGTTAGTAGAAGTTAGCATGTTAGCAATGTTAGCAAAGTCAGCAAAGTTAGCTTTCATTTATTATCTTAGTTTAATGTGAAATAGTAGGTTAGTATCCCTCCTAAACCATGTGTTTTATCTGAAAGCTTTAATGAAACTTGGAGGTGCAAAAATTTTGGAAAATGACCAGAATGGAAATAACTTGAAAGCTTAACAATTCTAGAAATGGACCAGAAAAAATGAAACTAACAGGAAATTAGTAGAAATTATGGAAAAGGACCAGAATGGAAATGAAAGAAACTAAAATTTTGGATGGACCAGAATGGAATGCTTGAATGCTTGAAATAAAACTTTGAGAATAGTAAATGAAATAAACATGTAAATTTGGTTAGCTAAAAAATTCAAATTCTGAATTAGTTTAGCAAGCTCCTCCCTACAAAATCCCAAGTTATGAGGTAATCATAAAACAACCTAAATCAATGGACCTGCAACATAAGCACAATACCATTAAATCAAGTGTGAGACTCAAAGGAAACATAAAGAAACTGCATAATCTTGACCTTCACCTATTGAAACCCATTTCATGGCATAAGACAATGGCTAGAAGTCACTAAAATGTAGAAATGATAAGACACTAAAAATATTATTTTTATGATAAAAACCCTCCTTTTGATTTTGCTCACAGAAGTTTGCTACCCTCTCAAAATCTGAAAAATGCTCTTTCTTTATTGTTTTCTCATAATGTTACATCATTTCCAACCCCCCTTCAAAAAGGTAGGATAGCAAGGTATAAATAATCCTTAGAAGTCATTTCACTTCATATTATCTCACAACCAAATTAATGAATGGATATAAGAAAATAATTCATCATCAATTTTTGTGATTTAATAAACATAACACTTCTAAACGTTATTTATTTTTTAAAAACTAACAACAAAAACATAACCCTGCATGACTCCTTATATCTCCCCTTTCTATTATAAGCATTATACCCAAGAATACCCCTTTACATACATCAAAAAAATGATAAAAGCATTAACTATACCTTATAACCCCTAAAATTTTAGACCTCTTTTAAAACATTGAACGTGATCAAATCACATTCACATTAACTAAAATAATACAGGATAATCTTATTCAACGAAAATTTTGTTGTCACTTTTTGAGGTCGAGACCCGATGGTATTTCTCCTATGCCATACCAATGTGCCCAAGGACTGGGATGGCATTCCCCCATCCTGGGAACTTTGGTTTCTACGTAACCAAATGAAACCATCACACTACCTACATAGCCATGGCACTGTCCAACTTATGCAGCCATAGCACTGCTAATGATGTAGCCATGGTGTTTCCAAGGCTATGCAGCCATAGCATTGCCATCGTCGTTGTGGCACTACCCAACCTACACAACCATGCTGCTACCAAGACTACATAGCCATAGCACTACCATCGACATCATGGCATTTCCAAACCTACATAGCCATGGTGCTACCAAGACTACACAGCCATAGTTTTGCCATCATCGTCATGGCACTACCAAACCTATGTAGCCATTGACACTACCATCGATGTCATGGTGTTGTCAAACCTATGCAGCCATTGATGCTGCCATTGACATTATGGTGTTGCAAAACCTACGTAGCCATCGATGCTACCATCAACATCATGGTGCTACCAAACCTATGCAGCCATGGCACTGTTCAACTCCCTACTCTCACACTCACACTACCATAGCGTAATGAAACATATGCAACACTAAAACATTCCATGCTATTTGATACCAGCCTTTAACTCTATCAATTGGCATCACAGGTTGCCCTAATAATGCTTCTTCCTTCCTTTTTTGATGGCATACATCTGTCTCTTGGTTGTTTCACTGACAACTTCGGTGCCTTTCATGTTGTTCTTCTGAAACCCTAACACCATCTTGGACCACCTCTTCATGTTGTTCTTCTAAAACACTCACACTACCACAACATTGAACGTTCTTGGACTAGCCACTCATGTCTTCGAATGTTTTCGAATAGCCACCATCGCCTTATCTACAATCAAACGAAATGATGTTAAACTTTACCTTATCGTAAATATTATTATCATGTCTTTTATAAAGTACATTATAATAATATTATTATATACAATATAATAATATTATTATAATAATAACATTATAATATAATCATAATAATATTATTATAATGATAACATTTTATAACCTTATAACATAATCTTAAAAATATTACTATTATTTACATAATATAGTTAATGCAATTATATTAGGTAGATAATAGCATATGGGCTTCTATCTCAATTTCTTTGTACCTTTTGTATCCTCTTTTTGTTTTAGGTCAGGCCTTGCTTTGTTAAACATATTCCATCACCTTAGATAGTATGAAGAACATTAAACTCTTATTCATCAAAATGGATTTAAATTAATCTAAGCATTAATGCCTAGATTAAGTAATCATTAAATATCAAATAACCAAAGCAATTAAAATCATTAAAACAAAACAGTCAAACATCCTTATTCTTACAAACCAAAGAAAATAAAAAATCTTTCATATCAAAATATGACAAGTGGGTCCCCAAGAATTTTGGGGTGGTTGTGGAAACTCCACAACACACACCAGCCCCTACGCCATTTCTACATTTAGCACCATCAAAATGCATAACCCATGTTTCTTAGGGATTGATTAGAAATAGCAGGGAGTTTCTTTTCCAATTTAGTTGTGATGTTGTATGTACCCGTACCAGTTCCAAATTGACTATAGTCTTCTTTGAAAGGCAACTCATCTTCAATGTCTAGCTCTTCAATGTTTTCCACTAGCTCAAGTTCCTCCACAGGATTAAGATTGCACAGGTCCTCTTCAATATTTTCAATATGATAAGCAACTAGTTTCTCAAGTTTTATCCTTATCCTTTTTCCTTTGAAAGGGATTACCATGCTATAATAATCCATGTACATACATCCTCCTAGTTTTGCAATAAATTCTCTTGAGAGGCATAACCCAAAATAGGGTTCCAAGTCCACCACCACTATTTCCTACACCATTATTACCTTGGGAGCTCTGTGCAACCTCATCAGTACATCTTTAATAACCCTAACTATCTTGAAAGGTGTCCCATATAATTGCAACACTCTAGGACAAGACAGGGTATATTCCATACCCATTTCTTCACATAATGCTTAGGCATAACTGTGGTTGATGCTCCTGAATCAATCATACAATTTCGGACTACCCATCCTTCCATTCTTAAGGATATGTAGAAAGGGGGAGGTTTTTTTTTTAGAACAGTAGGTGTCATTTCTTTCCTTTCTAGTGGTATACTAAGGATGGTGGTGGTTGGTTTGTTTTGGGGATTTTTGCTGAGGGAAGCTTTAAGCAAGTCAATATAGCCCAAAATGAAGAGTATCATATAGGCTATCTTTTGATAGAATAATTTTCATCTCCTCAATGATGTTGTACTTAGAATTGGTCAGGGATAGTCTTTCTAGTCCTCTGTATGGCTCACCATATTTCTTTTTGTACTATTGTGTTGCCTCTAATATTTTTATTTTGGTAACAGAGGGGAACTTGAGCCTTTCTTAATCCTCACCCTTGGATCTCATTATGTCTCCTTCTATTTCTATTTTAAGATTTTTAGGGAGAATATCTGTCTTCTCCTTCCCTCTATCTTGAGGAATAGGAAAAGTGTCACTACTTTGAGGGGGGAAGTCAAATTTCTTTTGATAAGGGACCTATAATTTTCCCATCTTCTAGAAGTATACTTGTAAATATTTCTTTCCAGATATTGTCATAACAACAATTGGGATTTCTTCCTCTAACTCTTTTTTGGCCATAATCTGATCTAGGTGCCATAACATATTAACCCTCCCCTTCTGAATTCTTTCAGTTTTATCCATAGCTTGTTGAACATGGTTTTGATACATCACATAATATTGTGAGTCATGGGGGTTATTGCATACCAAACACCAAACATTTACAAGAGTGGTATCTACAGAACACTTTGGCTCCTCATATCTTGCATTCACCCTAACCCCAGTACTATTACTAGGACCAAGCCTTTGATATTTTTTCACATATGGGAATATCCTCTGTTGTGACCTTTCTTGATCTCTCTTTTCCATTGAATTCATTTTGTTACTCAAATTTTTCATGGTATTTTGTATATCTAGAATAGTAGACAATTCTTGAGAAGGTTGGGAAGGAAGGGGAGGAAAAGAAGGCATAGAGGATACAAGTTTAGACCAAGGAATAAAATTCATATGTGAATATGGAGATGGTAAATAAATGGGGTCCATGTAGGAGGGCTTTGTGGATTGCTCATGGCCACTATTGGTTTCTGAATTATAGGGAAACACGATTTTGGGGGGAATTCTTCCCACATTGATTAGGATATTTTCAACATGAACGGTTGCATTATAAAGTTGGGGGAAGGTTTCTACTCCAGATTATTGTGTTTGCAAACCTAGCTCTGATCCTAGGGCCTGAATATAATACATATAATCCAAACATACCATTGGTATAGCAGTGGGGGGAATTATCTTCCATGTTCAGCTAAATCTCAAATTAAAATCTAAGACGGTTTCTTGTTGGGTTTTTTTCATGGCTGTAAATTGATTCAGTAGAGAAAAAGGATCAACATATTTATTAATTCTTCTATGAATATCTCATCCAATGATTTCCATGAAGTAATAGAATTATCTTCCAGAGTTCTAAACCAATGCAATATATTTCCATGAAAGGATAGGGCTAGAATTTTGACAATAATATTTTCTTCTTTTATGTTGTGGATTGCTGCCAGATTCAGGATATCTTGGTAGTGCTCGTAAGATATTTTACCAAATACATCATACATGGGGGTTGCCTTAGATACATCCTAGGTAATGGCATCCATTTGGGCTAATCTAAGGGGCTCAGTTGAATCCTAGTTAGGGCACTTCTAAAGTGGCTAATTAGGAGCCACATTATGTGCCATATTTTTGGCTACAAGTCTTCTTAGGGGAACTATTGGGTTTTCTTCCAAAAGATCTTCTTATTCAATAAAATCTTGATCCAAAATTCTGATAACAGCAACCCCTCTCTAAGGTAACTCACAATGAAAGAAAGAATCAGGGTTTTTCCTCTTGAAATACCTAGTATACATGAAATGGTATTGGTCTACAATACTTTTTCAAGATCCTCTGACCAGGGAGTTGCCAAGTGAACTTTCTTTTCTCCACTAACAAGGTCAAGAAAATTCACCCAATCTTGATTCCTTCAGGTTGAGATAACAATAACTCTTTAGATGGGTTGCGTGTTCCTTGTGAACTTGTCCCACCGAGCATGCCAAAAATTGTTGGGAACTAAATTGCACCAAGTTTTCACTTAGTACTATGGTTGCCTATCTTCCTACTTTCTATCCAGGATTGCACCCGATAGCTACAACTCAGCACTCAACATTGGATGGACCAAAATAGGGATTTTTGATCCAACCTCCAGAGTAGGCTGGTTCCTTGTCATTGTCAACTTAGCAAGTTGTTGACACAATCATGCTCACTTAGGGTTTGGATTTTAGGGTAATATAAGGTTAGGGTTAGAGAGATGTAGATAACAGTGGACAGATAGGTTAACATCATTGCACTACCATAAAAAGATCCCAAAAAACCATACTAAGGACATACATTCATATCAACCTTTATCTCAGAATAGATCGTTTCATATACTAAGCACAATAGATAAATGTTGTAGTTAGCAATTTCAATATATATGTAATGATAATCCAAATAACAAAATTCACCAAACACTTAGATTTTATGGAAATATACTTCCTAACCACATAGAAGGAATTCAAAAGCATATTTCAGTTACTTATAACAACTAGTAATCCAAAATAGGCACAAACTAACCATATAAATATTTACATAAATGCAACTATGAAATCTGAACCTCTAACATCAAGCATGAGAACTTAAACTTGAGGTGAAGATCAATGTATTGCTTCTTTCATTCAAATCTTCAAGAATATTTATAATGGTACAGGCAAACATGCTAGAGCCGACCCTTCAAAATGAGGGTTCAACCTCTACTTATAGTTTTCTTATTACAATAATCAAGAAACAATACACATAATATTGTTACAATAGTACAACAAATATTTTAGCTGGCATCAACTCATTGGTCTGTCCTTTGGGAAATCAGCTGAAAGAAAGTCTGCCATGATAGCTCGAGGTCTCTACAAGTTGCTGATTACTCAGTGGAACTGAAGCTTAGGCTGTGAAAGGTCATGCTTTTTTGTCGATCCTTCTTGGGATTGAATTACCATCGTCGATCTATAATTGCCTCTAGTTTGATCTTCTTGGAAATCCTTGACACTTCATCTTTTGGTTGACTATTACAATTATGATACAATAATATCTTTTAAATAGCCAATATTTGGTAGATTAACCTAAATCATTGATATTCTTCATCACATGATTTAGATTCAATTTGGCACAAGCTAAATGCCATTCCACTTTAAAAATGATGATATTGTCTTTCTTATAAGAAACAACAGAATCTCCAATTCGGACCTCTGAACCTCAAATCCGCTTCAGAATATTAATCTTCAGCATTATATTATTTAATCTAAGTTCGGAGCTAATCACATACTTCTTCTATCGTGAATCCACACTTTTGTTATTTTGTTGCCCCATCTTATCTTCATTCCAGAAAGGGAAGACTTGTTCATTCCTAGAATCACCATTCCACACTTTTCTATCACTGATGTCATCATATATTAGGAACTTTTACATATTTGATATTTTTCTTCATTTTAGAGTCAGAGTAAAGTCACCCGAAATCTCTCCAAACATGAAAAATTCACTAACTACTGAGCAGATTCATATCTTCTAACTCGGTCCCGGACAAAAGCATACTGCAAGGTTCACGGAATGATGATTTTATCACTTATTAAAATTTATACAAAATTTTACTAAGTATGTGGCCATTTTGGTCCTACAAGTACAAGGTAAAATAAGGAGTTCAATATTTAAATGTTAAATTTAAATATTATGAAGAGGTTCAAAAAGGTTTAAAAGAAAGACAAATTTTGGAGGCATTGGACAAAGATTTTAAAAAGAAAATCATGTGACAAAGGTTTACAAGCAATATATTATAATATTTAAAACCTAAGGTTTAAATATTATAATAAAAATAAATTTGAATTTAAAAGGCACCGATTCAAATTCAAATGGTGGAAATAAAATAAAGCATCAATGTCTTCATAAAAATTCGAATTGCATATTTAAGGAGGAAAAATAAATCATTTTCCATGGTGATGAATGATGCACGATTCGCTCCATTTGATTTTCATTCGTTGAGGGTAGAGAGAAGAAAATATATCACACATTGTTCAAATTAGGGGCAAAGACCTAAAAATGAAGTAGTGCATGATTTATCCCAACTGGACGCCTAGCCCAGGTGGCATTCAGACCCTACGGAAGGCATTAGCAGACAAGAGGTTACGGGTTCAAGGTACAGTGGGTTTGTTTGGCTTGAAGTTTTGTTGAAGAAAGAAATATATATGAAAGAAGATGTCAAGTAGAAGATTGTTCATTATGGTTTGTATGGGCAGCTATCCCATGCAGTAGCCTATCTTGCGCTAGGGCACTAGTGAACAAGAGGTGACAGGTTTGAGTCATGGTGGCTACGTTGGTAAGGAAAAAATTTTTATTAAATTTTTTTATAAGGTATAAGATATGAGCAACGCTTGTTTGCATTAGGGAGACATAAGGTTTATTTGGATTGGTTGAATTTTTGCATGATTGATTGAAATCAAAGGTATTGTGTGAGTGATTATATTTCATATTTTGTATGTGTGACTTGATAAGGTTGAAAATGAATTTTGAAAAGTAGGAGCTATAAGGTGTATAAAGTTGAATTAATATTGTAATTTGCACATAGGGTTATTGAGTGATATAAGGTACATTGTGGTGTATTGAAAATTATTTGTTTGTGAAAGGAGTTATAAGGTGTTATTGGGGTTTAATTATTGTTTGTATTTTTGCATGGTGAAATAAAATTTGAAGGGTTTGGTTCTTTGTTAAAAATATTTTTTTTTGGGAAATCAAAAGGAGCTATAAAAGCATTATCTTCAATATTTTTGAGCACATATTTTGAGAAAGGATTTAGAGATCTACTAATCATTTTTGAAGTGGCACATTATTTTTGAGATAGGATTTGAGGGCACATCTTCTTCAAGACAGAATTTAAAGGTATGATTTTTTAACTCTTCAAGATGAATTGTTTGAAAGGAATATATTAAGGTGGAGTTATAAGGATTAATTTTATGTGCATTGTTGGAAATATATGAGTTAGGTTTGAGATCAAGTTGTGCTTTATATTTAAAATAAATTGGGAACACTTATGCTAGGGTTTGAGAACAATTATGCATATTTGTTGAATGAATTTGTGAAGCATTTGGGCATTGGTTTGAGTGACATTGGAAGTGAATGTGCAACTTTAAGAAGTCAGATTTGTGAAGAAAGTGTGTTCATTGGTTCTGATTTTAGAAAATGCATAAGAAGGTCAACTACTAAGTGTGATACTAAAAATATATTGTGAATGCAAATGAATGTGAGAAAAACATATTGATTGGGTTTAAAGCATAGCATTCTCTATATGTTTATGAAGAAAAAGAATTTTGGATAGAATATGTCTGAATTGCCTAATTGAAGAATGTATTTCTTAAAGAGATATAACCATTATTTTGAGCATCATTTGTGTGCAAGTTTTGGGAACGTTTTGAGCGGGTGTGAGCTTTATCGTGAGTTGTATTGGAGCAGAGTTGTGAGTAGGCCTTTGGAGAAGGCTTATGAGAAGATTAGAGTAGGTTCTGGAGCAGATTTGAGCAAGACTTGTGAGTAGGCTTGGAGTAGATTTGAGCAAGCCTTATGAGTAGGATTTGAGCAGGTTGAGCAGATTTGAGCAAGTCTTGTGTGTATAATTGGAGCAAATATGAGAAAATATTAGAGCAGGTTTTGGTGAGCAGATTTGAGCAAGTCTTATGTGTAGACTTGGAGTAGATCAGAGCAGATATTAGAGTAGGTTTTTATGAGAATATTTGAGCAAGTCTTATGTGTATACTTTGAGTAGATCAGAGAAGACATTAGAGTATATTTTGGTAAGCATACTTGAGCAAGCCTTATGTTTAGGCTTGGAGCAGATCTAAGCAAATTTAAGAGTAGTATTTAGAGCAAGCCTTGTGAAAAGTCCTGAAGATAACTTGAGCAGAGGGGATTTGTGTCTCCTTTGAATAGAGGTCCATGAACTTGAACAGATGGGATTGGTGTCTCCTTTGGATAGAGATCCATGAACTTGAGCAGATGGGATTGGTGTCTCGTATGGATAGATATCCAAGAATTTGAGCAAAGGGGATTGGTCTCTCCTATGGATAGTGAAAGCATGAGATTTCGGAATAAAGAAAACAGTGTTCAGATGTAATAAAAATAGAACCAGATTTATACGTGAAATGACACGGATATAATCAAATTAAAATAACAGGAGCACAACCCCTTTTATTAATAATATTTCAGCTCGGTTACAATAAATCTCTTTAATGCAATATTCTCAGTTACAACGGATGAACGGTGATCTCTTTCCGCATGCCCACATGTAAAATGGGCGATCTGTAGTGTTGCCGCCGCTTGATGTTTAATGAGTCTCTGCTTACTGCTGTTCTTGCTGCAAAAGAAACAGTAAACTGTTAATAGCACCTGCAACAAGAAGACAGAACGTTTGACTGTAGAGAGCAGTGAGAAATGCACGTACAAGACTGATTAGCTGCTTTGAATGAAACAATTCTAAATAAACCTGCAACTGTTACAGAGAATAGCATGCATATTCGAAAACATATGTTATAGAGCATGAACTATTTTAATCATATTTGACGACAACAAGTATTCGAACATGATAAAACATAAACTATTGCTTCAATACGTTTGAAAACAGCATATACAAAACGTAAACGGCTTTAATCCATTCGAAACAGCATAAATTGAATTAGCACTACGAACATATGTGGGATGCCCAAGCGGGCCGCCCTGTAAAAATCCGACTTCGACGCCAATCCACTAGGAATTGGCTCAAAGTCCCGGATAACGTGTTGTCGGAAAATTAATGGATTATTGTAATCCTATGGTCGGATCTGAAAGTCAGAAGAATGTAATGAAGAAAGACTGTAAACGAGTCTCTGGTTTCGCAGCACTTCGCTATGCTTCAGAAAAATGCTTCGTAACCCCCTTATTACGTATCGAGCCGGTTTTTTATAGAGGGTTCGGCCTCTGAGAACATTAATGTTCAAAACCCTAAATTCGTAGGTGCCGCTCGAATTTGATCCTTATCGGGCCATTATGGGACCTGGCTCGCACTGACAGATCGTAGTTATGAGGCGTGGCCTCGGATCGGATATTCTGCTAACACCGCTCGTCTAATTAATGTCCGCTGTAAAATCCGCCGTTTTACAGAGCCATGGGGTCTCTTCGAGAAGGGACACGTAGAGGTGCCACGTGGCGGTCGTTCCTTGGATGGTTGAATGCATGCTTTTGACTTTGGTGACGTGTCGGCTTGAGGCCCAAAGTGTCGCGATATCGCGACGCTTTGGGCCGGCTTTGTGTCGGGGCCCAAAGTGTCGCGATATCACGACGCTTTGGGGGCCCGCTTGAGTCGGGGCCCAAAGTGTCGCGATATCGCGACGCTTTGGGCCGGCTTGGGTCGGGGCCCAAAGTGTCACGATATCGCGACGCTTTGGGCCCGCTTTGGTCGGGGCCCAAAGTGTCGCGATATCGCGACACTTTGGGCCCGCTTTGGGTCGGGGCCCAAAGTGTCGCGATATCGCGACACTTTGGCCAGGGCTTGGTTTTTGACAAAAGGCTTGGCTTGAAGAAGGCTAAGAAGAAGGCTAAGAAGGCTTTGAAGTTTGTTAAAGGCTCTAGAACGACCGACTTTGCTCTGCTCATTTTTCGATCTTCCGAACTGCTGTGCGAGTGGTCAAGACCACTATTTGACCTCTAAGGGCTGCCCTAAAAGCTGTGTATGTCAATGTGATCAATGTTTGTAGTCACTTAATCGAAATGGTGCTGTTTTGGTGTCTACAGATGCCCCTTTTTGGGAAGCGCTGCGGGTGACGCGATGCTTGAGCAAAAATATACGACCAAAGCACTAATGATTAGGGTTTATTGGTAACCTAACCAACTTTTAATGCCCCAAGTATGGAAAGGGCATGCATTCTTGAATCCTTGCTTCTGACGAGCTAAGGAATTTGATTTCAAGTGTTAACCTGTTTTGGTGAGGTGTGACTTGAGCTTGGACATTGATCAGTCATGATTAGGCAAAGGGCGCAACCTTTTATCCACAGGGGAACCTTGTGTTCATGCTTCGGGAATGCCAAGTGTTTAATCAGTTTGTGATAATTGCTTGTTTGCTGCCCCAAGCAGGAGCGTGATTGTCTTTGTCAATGATTCTTTGAATGCATGTCATTGCCTTGATTGGGTGTGTGCTTGTTGATTGGTGACTAAGTGTGACTACCCCCTCAAGCGACGAATCGATGAGGGAATGACCTTCGTGAGAAAAGCGACGAGTCGCTTGACCCAAGATGACTTAGGTTAGGGTGGCTTTAGATGTTTTTCCATTTGAGCACGTGCAATTTCCCGACATTTGGACCTATTTTTGGTGGGTGTTAACCCTTTTGGTGATGCCATAATGGGGTGAAATCATCAAAAACCCGTCTTCCCGTGGAGCGGTCCAGCTATGATAGCCTTCTTAGGGAAGTAGGAGAATGAGAATTTGAGCCCCGACATCGATTTTCTATGCCAAGAGGTTGAGTGCAAGAGCACTCGTGTCCGGCAATGCTTATTGCTTCTTTTTGTGTTGCATTTTTGTGATGTTTTTGTTGTTTTGATTTTCTTTCTTTACGTATATGTCATGATTTTATGCACAATGATTGATGTTGATGGGTGCATGCTACTTGATATGGATGGATGCATATGGTATGATAATTACCAATGTTGTATGTTGATTTAGTTTGATGGATGCATGATGAATGCAAATGCATGTGATATGCAGAAATGAAATGGATGTATGGACTTGGTGATATTTGGTTATGGCACCATAGACTGTTTTAGAACTCCATTACTTTGCTATGTACAAATGTGGTGTTTCTTCTTTTTGTATTTTTTGATGGTATTGCAAGGATGAAAAGTAGCGCAATTGGTTTAGAAATGTAGCTAAGGTTTTCTGAGACTCAGACGGTTTTAACTCACTAGCCATGATTGTACTTTATCTTACAAGACTTTTGAACAAGGTATGAATCGGACTTGTTTTTGACCAAGTTATTTCACATCCCTGTGTGTGCAATTGAGTTCATTTATGTGGTATTTGTCGGGATACCGCCGAGTGCCAGATGGGCTTTCAACCGAACTCGTAACTGAGGATCACCTAATTAGCTCCACTAACTCCTTTGTTGTATGTAGTTAGATTAATCTGCGGTGTTCTCCAGGATACCATAAGCTAGCTCATCCACATGCAAATATTGATCTATACACAAGTTAATGTGATAGATATATCGTCATGCGAGAAGTTTACCGCCAGTGACCGATAGGCTATCAACCAAACCGATACTGAGGCTTGCCTCATGACTTGTCAGAATGCTGAGAGTTCCAGGGATTCAAGGTCAACTCCCTTCTTTTCTTCAATTGTATTGGGATACTTGCTCGTTATAGTGATAATAATCACTGTTTATTTTGATTTGTTTTTCTTTTCTCTTGAGCAAGGGATTATATGGAGTGACGATAATCACTATTCTTTGTGCTTTTTGAGATGTGCACTGTAGGGTGTCAAATTTTGAAGTTTTGACATTTTGCAAATTTTTGACGTTTTGCAACTTTGGGATTCTTAGGGAATTGGGTAGGGAGGATGCTTGTCCTTTTGCCAACTCTCAGCATTCTTGGGGTCATTCGCACAGGGGGATGAGCAAGATAACCGTTTCGCTTATGGTAACCTGGATTACTGTGCAGGTTTCATCCTTCGTTCACACAACTCGAGAATTTTTATGTGTTTTAATTTGTGTTGGGATGTTACGTAACAAGGTGTATTGCAAGTGCAACTCTACCTTCGTAAAATCTGTTTGACTTGATACATTTCATTGCTAAAGAGCAAAATGATGACTGGATCACGAAAAACTCTTGATACATTAAAAGACCACTGACTCTAGTGTGGTAAAATGAATGGTGTTTTTGCTGTTTTTGTAAAATGGAACAGTGTGGAACAAGATGGACTAGTAGAACCATGATAGCCTATGGTGCCGTTGACCTGTACGACCATGAATATGCAATGTATGGATGCAATGCTTGGATGCAGCTATGTATTTTTGTATTTTTGATGGATTGATTTTGGTGAATATGAAGATGAATTGCGAGAAGAATTCTCTATTTGATGAATTTGAATATGCCTAGAAATGAGATGCAAATTTTTGTTGTTTTTGGTGATTTTTGTTGTTTTTGAATTTTCATGATTTTTGACCAAGTGATTGTGGAAATCCTTGGAGCGTTTTGGGATTGACCAAGCGATTGCAAGAATCCTTGGAGCCTTTGGGATTGACCAAGCGATTGTGATAATCCTTGGAGCATTTTGGTTTGACCAAGCGATTGCGATAATCCTTGGAGCTTTTGGGGTGACCAAGCGATTGCGATAATCCTTGGAGCATTTTGGGGATTGACCAAGCGATTGTGATAATCCTTGGAGCATTTTGGTTTGACCAAGCGATTGTGATAATCCTTGGAGCTTTTGGGGTGACCAAGCGATTGTGATAATCCTTGGAGCTTTTGGGGTGACCAAGAGATTGTGATAATCCTTGGAGCTTTTGGGGTGACAGAGGATTGGATAATCCTTGGAGCTTTTGGGGTGACCAAGCGAGATTGCGATAATCCTTGGAGCATTTTGGGGTGACCAAGAGATTGCGATAATCCTTGGAGCTTTTGGGGTTGACCAAGCGATTGTGATAATCCTTGGAGCCTTTGGGGTTGACCAAGCGATTGTGATAATCCTTGGAGCATTTTGGGGTGACCAAGCGATTGCGATAATCCTTGGAGCTTTTGGGGTGACCAAGCGATTGCGATAATCCTTGGAGCTTTTGGGGTGACCAAGCGATTGCGATAATCCTTGGAGCCTTTGGGGATGACCAAGAGATTGTGATAATCCTTGGAGCTTTTTGGGGTGACCAAGCGATTGCGATAATCCTTGGAGCTTTTGGGGTGACCAAGAGATTGCGATAATCCTTGGAGCTTTTGGGGTGACCAAGAGATTGCGATAATCCTTGGAGCTTTTGGGGTGACCAAGAGATTGCGATAATCCTTGGAGCTTTTGGGCTTGACCAAAGGGTTTATGAACACCTTTGGAGCATTTGGTGTAATCCACTTGCTCTTCGGGGAATAGAGGTACCCCCAGCTTGACAATCTTTGTGCACCGGATCTGGCTCTGTAGGAATTGGCACGAATGGATCGGCCTTATGCACGGATAGGAAGACAGGGTCTGCCTTCGACACTGATGGTGCTATGATATCTCTGGGTGGAAGTTGCTCGTGACCTTCCCCAAGGAGTGGGATCGACATGTGATGCTGGTAGGCTGGGTCTATGCGCCACTCATGCCCTAGTATTATGTTTATCATTTGACATGCTTCATCGATATTTATGGGATGTCGATGTTGTCGTATGTGATTGCTTTGAGCTATCTCTATTTCATCCTCACCTTCGGACAATGTGTATAGCTCATTAGAATCTGGAGATTCTGAGATATGGAGGACTGCATCATCAGGTAGCCCTACAACCAGGGGTTGATCCTCTTCGAAAAGAGCCTCATGTAAGTTGGGCCTTGGGAGCTCTAAAATCTTGGTCTCTACCGACTCTGAGTGTTCTAACACTTTGTATGTATCGGGAGATTTGAGCTCCTCCTCTTTGATTGGTTCGTGTTGAGAAACTAGGGACCTATGGAGGGGTAGCTGAATAGCACCCCCCATGTCTTGGTAGGGCAGTTCATCCAGCTCTTCTCTTTGCTCTGATTCCTCAGAGGCTTCTTGGTGACTTTCTAAGGGTGGCCCATAAACCTGAGTGGGTTCTCGAGGAAGGCACTCGTCATTGTTTATAGGAGTAGCCTCCTGCTCATGTCTGGGAGGCGTTGGGGGCGATGCTTGATAAGGTCGCGAAGACTCGTCTCGCACCCGGGGGTTGTGCTCCTCATACTGTTGTGCTCTTTGGATGCAAGGGGTTGGCGCCTTCTCAGGTAGTTTATAGCGCAACTTATCCGCTTTGCGCTGCATGTATAAGTTTTCTAACTCCTGGCGACCTTGTTCAACCTGCGTTATTTGAGCTTGGCGGATGACTTTTCTGGCAACTGCCGGGTCGATGTGGTCTACCCTATTTTGCTCAAGAGGTTCGGATTTGTGCCTCTCATAATGTTTTGTCTTATGTGTGTGAGGGGTTGGAGTCCGTTCTTGCATAGTGTGTTGGAACAACTCATCTTTCTGGCGTTGAAGGCGCTCTTCGTTAATATGGTACAGTTTCGCTAATGATAGTCGGTCTCGCTCACGTTGCGTGAGTTGCACCCGACGTGCGAAATGCTTGACAGGCTCTAAGATAGTTGGTCTTGTCGCCTCATGTGTAGAAGGCCTAGATGCCTCTCTGACATATCTATCTTGGTCGTAGTGATCCAAGATCTCTAGAGGCCATCTCTCTCTGATGGGGGTAGCGGCATTTATCTGAGGCACTGGCCTCAGAGTGTGACCATGATATCTAGCAGGTGCGAAGGCGTATTGCTCCCGTGATGTGTATTGTTTTTGAGGAAGGTAGGAATCTTCCTCATGCTCTCTTTCATAAGTGAGCACGATTTGGCGGACGAAGTTGGCTTGGCCTGCCTGAGGAGCCTTGTGCTCTGAATTTGTCCTCGTAGTCCTGACAACTGGAGGGGTTGAAGGAGGGATAGTGTAACCATGTGGTTCCTCTCGTCGAACCCTAGGTTGACTCAGCGCTTCATCGCGCGGTGACCGCTCATAACGAGCATCTAAGGTAGCTCTCCTATGGATGTACCCCTCATGGGAGGATGTGTGTTGAGTGCTATGCTGAATAGGAGTGCTCCTAGAAGGGGTACCCCCATAGTCCTTATCTGTTAAGGTGTGGAGGGGACCGCCTTGTGTGTCAGGCCGCCAAGGTGGTATGACCAAATCCTTGGGGTTAAAGCGAAGGCGACTGGCGCCCTCCCTCTGTGCACCTTCTGCAGCGTCCGCCCTTGATTGGGCTTGGCTACGGGTGTACACCATTGTGTTGCTTCTCTACTATCTAAGCAGATTTTATCTCGTTTATGATGATTTGTCTTTTTGTGCTACACTAAGCAGAAATGAACACACACATACACAAAACCGTGATTATCTCTTTTAAGGATTGAATAGTGTGTCCTAAACTGGTTTAGTGCATTTTGATGTTTCGTTTTGTTTTTGCAATTTTGGAAGAACGTTTAAATGCATAATGTTGGCTCATATGACTCCCATAAATGGTCGCCCCTTCAATATACCATTTGCCGGACCGATATACCAACCTCTCTATATACCCGCCCTTACGTGAGGGAGACTATAGGTACGTGAGAGCGGATGGTACGTGGAACATAGGCGGTACGGAAGGGGAATCGCTCTGTTTATGACACCTACCATAGAAGACTTATCCTCGCGTGCATGGGAATCACCCCAGCAACACTCGGTCAGCTTTCATCAGGATTTACGTCTAGCAACAGTCGCGATCGAGGTAATGGATGCAATATCTCAAGCCAAAGTGATAATGGAATCCACCTTTGGTCTTGCTCAAGGGTTGGGGTTTTACGACCAACGCCTTGGTTTAAAGTACCACGTGGTGTGTGGGATTCATTTTACTTTGCAAATTTGAAACAAGCAACTGAAAAAGAAATCTTTCCCTATGCCAGACAGATAATACTAACTGAAAACAGCAAGTAAAAATTGCAAAGAAATTTTCTACCTTTCTTTAAATTTTTTTTTTTTTTAGATGAATAATTACGTGAGATAACTACATAATTAAATAAAGCAAGAAAAATCTTTAAGAAAAATTTCTCTACCTTATTTTAATAATTAAAAAGATTTAATTATTAAATGAATAATTACGTAGATAACTACATAATTAAATAAAGCAAGAAAATTTTTTAAGAAAAATTTCTCTACCTTACTTTAATAATTAAAAAAAATTAAAATGTCGAGTAAATGAAATAACCCGAAACTTCGCAATGAGAAAATGATATGGACGGCTAGAATCGTTACCTCCTTTCTACCCGAAATTGTTGTTTCTGACCTCCGGCTAAAAAGAAGTACCTGTTAAGCACAAGACACAACAAGTTTAATTAACTTCTGTGATTTTTAAAAATATGGGAACCGGTCCCACCGTGATCGCCACTGAAAGCATGAGATTTCGGAATAAAGAAAACAGTGTTCAGATGTAATAAAAATAGAACTAGTTTAATGCATGAAATAACACGGATATAATCATATTAAAAGAACAGGAGCACAGCCCTTTTTATTAATAAGATTCCAGCTCGGTTACAATAAATCTCTTTAATGCAATATTCTCAGTTACACCGGATGAACGGTAATCTCTTTCCGCATGCCCACATGTAAAATGGGTGGGCTGTAGTGTTGCCGCCGCTTGATGTTTAATGAGTCTCTGCTTACTGTTGTTCTTCCTGCAAAAGAAACAGTAAACTGTTAATAGCACCTACAACAAGAAGACAGAACGTTTGACTGTAGAGAGCAGTGAGAAATGCACGTACAAGATTGATTAGCTACTTTGAATGAAACAATTCTAAATAAACCTGCAACTGTTACAGAGAATAGCATGCATATTCGAAAACATATGTTATAGAGCATGAACTATTTTAATCATATTTGAAGACAGCAAGTATTCGAACATGATAAAACATAAACTATTGCTTCAATACGTTTGAAAATAGCATATACAAAACGTAAACGACTTTAATCCATTCGAAACAGCATAAATTGAATTAGCACTACGAACATATGTGGGATGCCCAAGCGGGCCGCCCTGTAAAAATCCGACTTCGACGCCAATCCACTAGGAATTGGCTCAAAGTCCCGGATAACGTGTTGTCGGCAAATTAATGGATTATTGTAATCCTATGGTCGGATCTGAAAGTCAGAAGAATGTAATGAAGAAAGACTATAAACGAGTCTCTGGTTTCGCAGCACTTCGCTATGCTTCAGAAAAATGCTTCGCAATCCCCTTATTACGTATCGAGCCGGTTTTTTATAGAGGGTTCGGCCTCTGAGAACATTAATGTTCAAAACCCTAAATTCGCAGGTGCCGCTCAAATTTGATCCTTATCGGGCCATTATGGGACCTGGCTCGCACTGACAGATCGTAGTTATGAGGCGTGGCCTCGGATCGGATATTCTGCTAACACCGCTCGTCTAATTAATGTCCGCTGTAAAATCTGCCGTTTTACAGAGCCATGGGGTCTCTTCGAGAAGGGACACGTAGAGGTGCCACGTGGCGGTCGTTCCTTGGATGGTTGAATGCATGCTTTTGACTTTGGTGACGTGTCGGCTTGAGGCCCAAAGTGTCGCGATATCGCGACGCTTTGGGCCGGCTTTGGCTCGGGGCCCAAAGTGTCGCGATATCGCGACGCTTTGGGCCGGCTTTGGCTCGGGGCCCAAAGTGTCGCGATATCGCGACGCTTTGGGCCCGCTTTGGGTCGGGGCCCAAAGTGTCGCGATATCGCGACGCTTTGGGCCCGCTTTGGGTCGGGGCCCAAAGTGTCGCGATATCGCGACACTTTGGGTCAGGGCTTGGTTTTTGACAAAAGGCTTGGCTTGAAGAAGGCTTTGAAGAAGGCTAAGAAGGCTTTGAAGTTTGTTAAAGGCTCTAGAACGACCGACTTTGCTCTGCTCATTTTTCGATCTTCCGAACTGCTGTGCGAGTGGTTAAGACCACTATTTGACCTCTAAGGGCTGCCCTAAAAGTCTGTGATATCAATGTGATCAATGTTTGTAATCACTTAATCGAATGGTGCTATTTTGGTGTCTACAGATAGAGATCCACAAACTTGAGTAGAGAGGATTGGTGTCTCCTGTGGATAGAGGTCCGTAAAATTGAGGAGAGGGGATTGGTGTCTCCTATGGATAGAGGTCCATGAACTTGAGCATAGGGGATTGGTGTCTCTTTTGGGTTGGTTCCCATAAACATTGTAATAGGAAATTGGTTCCCAAGATATTGGTTGTAGAAATTTTATAAATATTTTCTTCGTTGATGTAGCCCACATTGGGTGAACACCTTAAATCTATGTCTCTCATGTGTGTGATGATTTATGAATTATTTCATTTACTGCATTGATATTATTTTTATAATAATTTAGAAAGAAAATTAAAAGTTTGATATTATACTGTGCACCCCCCGCTCTCAGTATAAGCTTGTGTTCTTCATTTCTTTTATTTCATTTTGTGCAAAAAATTTCCTTTATTTTTTTTAGTACATGTATTAACATTAATGCTTTTGTGTTGTGTTGCAACTAAATATTTTAGAGGCTCAACATCGATTTTTACCTCTCATACCGAGGTTAAGGAAGGGGGTGAGGGAGGATGAGTGGGATTGGATGGAGGTAGTGGGGCTGGCAGAGGCAACCCGGATAGATGTGATGAGGGTTGATGAGGGGTACCTCTTAGCCTTGGTAGAGAGGTGGGATCTAGATAGGGGGACGTTTAAGCTCCCTACTAGAGAAATCACTGACACTTGAGGATGTATACCACATTCTCAAGTTATCTATGGATGGGTTGCGTGTTGAGGTTGGACACAATAAGAAGACTGATATGAGATGCATGTTCAGGGATGGATGAGAGGCTATGGAGGTGATGGGTGGAGGTATTACTTACTTGTCCATGTATTTGGATAAGAATTTGGATGCCATCCCCACTTTGGTGATGTTTGTGTTGGCCAACATAGTGGCTCTAAACAATACTAGATGTAGGTTCCCATGGAACCTTATCGGGTTGGTGTGTGATATGATTGTGACACCACAGGTGTATGCATGGGCTCCTACCTTATTGGTGTAGGTGTACCAGGAGATGTATGAGGTGAGGTAGTGGAAATGCTAAGGATTGG
The DNA here is from genome assembly GCA_028583015.1 of Wollemia nobilis. Lineage (NCBI taxonomy): Eukaryota > Viridiplantae > Streptophyta > Pinopsida > Araucariales > Araucariaceae > Wollemia > Wollemia nobilis. The sequence continues at coordinate 677,605 of JAQPPZ010016829.1, read as the reverse complement.
GTTTTAGTGTGCTACTACAATGCTAGGATTGGGAGCACTTCAACGTGGCTCATCCTGTAGGCTTACCGATGGTGGATGGGATAGGAAGCAACCCTATGTGATGAGGTGGCTAATGGTAGAGGAGGTACAACTGAGTTTTACAGTTGATACAAGTTAGTGGTACAAGGATATATGGACCAAAATTATGGTGGATCAGGTGGTATGAATAACATGGTGAGGTGCCATGTTGATAGGTTATGGGGAGCACTTACATAGGAGCAACAGGTCATTTGAGTGGTTGCAAGGCATACAAAGGAGGTGGAGCTAATCTAGTTCTCATGGGTGTGGCGGTAGTTTGGCTTGAGTCAAGGGATTCTTGAGGAGCCAATGTTTTATAGGCAACATCAAGATAAGATAGGGTTACCATGTGTCGAGGCATGGAGAGCCACACTCAAGGATAATGAGGAGATTGATCTCCCTGATTTGTATGATGTAGGGACTACGAAGAGGTATGATGTATGGTTTGCAGCTCAAACCTCATGGGTATCAAGTCTGGGGATGGTTATAAGGATGATATCAAGGATGCCCATGAGGCTCCTAAGCATCAAAGGTGCCTCTGAGCTAGCAGTCGAAGGAGGTAGACTAGGAGGACAGTGGAGTAGGTTCTGAACATTGGAGGAGATGGAGGGGATATGGAGGATAGGGAGGATATTTTAGATGGGACTCTTAGTCAGAGTAAGGATAATCAAGTGAAAGCAACAAAAAAATGGTGTATCGATATGATGCAAATAAAAATGGATATAGATGCTAAGTCCTACGAATGCGATGAGCAATGCATGAAGGAAATGACGCAAAAATGAGATGTGAGCAAACAAAGCAGGGCCTCCTTTATTGATATTGATTTTAATATGATTACAATACGTCCCCCCTATAGGTATTAGAACATTTGATATAATTTGTTACATTAATGGACGCCTGAAAGAAGCCGTGCTTCGAAGATCATACGGTACACTTCCAGCTTCTTCTGCGTGCCCACACTCGAAGTGGGCAGGCTAAAATTTGCCACCATTTGTGTCCATGTGTTAATTATTCCTTTTTGCCCCTCTAGTATTCTTAGCAGTGATATACTACGCATAGAAAAACAACAAATCGTTAATAGCATATGTGTATCTAGAAAACATGCAATCCCCAAGGCCTCTAGCGGGTGCTTGTGGGATATCAATGATGCGACTAATAAATCAATTACAGAATGATATGGGAATGTAAAGGAAAACATATAGAATTGTTATCACCTAATTTTGCATCAAAGGATCATCGAACGGCCCCGTTATGCTTGTTTGCCCGTCGGGGGCCTCTCCAAAGTGAGCGCTCTAATGTCTCACCTATGCTTATCCAAATCACTTGAAACTCATTGGTTAGGCATTATATGTAATTCTAAGACTACCTAGATGCTATGAATTTGCATATCCTACCTAAATTCTCCTGTATGTGACAAAGGTGCCCTACGATCTAGTTAATACATAAAGTAATAAAATGATCGTCAAATCATGTTAGAATGAGTTCAAAATTTAATAGAGGCATTAGGATATCATTTGGTACATATTGCAAAAGGAACAATAATAAAATCATGCACATATTTCTAATCGCTCTGGGGTGGGATGTTGGGGACTGTCGTAAAACCTTCAAAAAGTGACCTTGCAAATGTCCTGCCCAAATGCCTCTAAAACTCTTGCAAACTTGTGGTTAGACTAAAAATAACATTTTGAGATGACCCAGAAGGTCATATTTTGCAGATTCTACCTAGGCTATCTTGTATTCGAAGGTGCTCCCTGTAGGTTAGTAGACACATAAAATGACAAAAACTAGGTCCAATCATGTCAGAAAGCAATGAAATTTGGACAACATCATAAGTACATTAGATATAAAAGAATGAAAAAATAATAGTAACAAAAACATGCATAGATTTATAATCACTCTGGGGTTGGGCGATTAGGACTGCAGCAGTTTGGGGAGCGCTCGGGGGTGGGACGCCCATCATTTAGGGCCTATTTTTGACACCAATCCAAGTGGGATGGGTCCAAAAATTCCTAGGGGGTTGAGTCAATGATTTTGGGGTGGTATTGTGGCCAATTGCTTAGGTCTTTGGATCTGGATTGCGTTCCTAGTGTTCACCCTATAACCTCTCTTCTAGAAGAGAGAGATTAGGGATGTATGAAGCACAAAGAGGAATGGGGGTATAGTTTGGTAGCACTTCATTGCTCCAAATACTCCAGCTCTCTTCCTTATTTGGGTGAGGAGGCTCACCTTTTTATATACCTAAGGGTATCCTTTGAATGCGCATGCAAGGGCACCACTTGGCTCATTATGCATTTTTTGGGGAGAGAAGATTCCTCCCTGATTAGGGCCTCCTTGATTGAGGCCTCCATGATCAGGGCAAGCTTGATTGAAGCCTCTTTGATTTGAAACCTTCCCTCGCAATCCCATGCCTTGAAGGCAGAGTTAGGTTGTGGATTTGGGCTGCCATTTTTCAAGATTTTACTTTTTTCCAATCAAACCTGCTAATCGTTCCACCTTGGAGCAATTGTTGCTAATTGTCCTAGGGTGGGACAAATAGGATTCTAATCGTCCTAGGGTGGGATGAATAGGGATAAAAGTTCTTAAAAGGTGCAAAACTGACCTCTGACCTTCAAAAACTTATTTGGGAGTGGTTAGGACCACTGTTTAACCTCTGGAGGCTGCCCTAGGGGGTATGTATGCCAATTTGATCAATGCTTGTAGTCACATAATCGGATTGGTGCTATTTTGGTGTCTACAGATGCCCCTTTTTGGGATGCATTGTGTGTGGCATAGTGTTGAGAAAAAATAGATGACCAAAGCACTTAATTATTAGGGTTTCTCAATAACCTAACCAAATTTTGATGCCCCAAGTATGGAAAGGGCATGCATTCTTGAATTGTTGCTTCTGACGAGCTAAGGAGCTTAACTCAAGTGTAACCTTTTTCAATGAGGTGTACTTGATCTTGGACATTGTTCAAACATGAATAGGCAAAGGGCACAACCTTTTTTTTGAGGAACCTTTTCTTCATGCTTCCAGATTGCCAAGTGTTTGTTTAGTCTGTGATTATTGCTTGTTTGGTGCCCCAAGTAGGAGCGTGATTGTCTTTGTCAATGATTCTTTGAATGCATGTCATTTCTTTGATTGGGTGTGTATTTGTTGATTGGTGACTAAGTGTGACTACCCCCTAAAGCGACGAATCGATGAGGGAATGACCAAAAATGAGAAAAGCAATGAGTCACTTGACCCGATGATGTTTTTAAGGGTGCCTTCAATTGTTTTTGTTGAATGCTTATTGCAGTTTTCCAACCATCGGACCTGTTGTTGGTGGGTTTTGACCCTTTTTTTTACGCCTATTAGGGTAGAAATTATCAAAAATCCTCCTTCCTGTAGAGCGGTCCAACTATGCTATCCTTCTTAAGGATTAGGATAGTGAGTATTTGTGACCTCGACGGTGGTTTTTCATGCCATGAATGTCAGGTACAAAGGCACCTTTGTTTGAAAGATTTATTGTTGTTTTTGGTGAATTTTTTGGATGCAATTTTTGTTGCTTTATTTCTTGCTCTATAATCATCCCAGGGTGGGATGAATACCAATTTTGTAATCATACTAGGGTGGTACGAGTGCTAACTGGAGCATTCATCTTAGGGTGGAAATATTACAAGCCTAACAGCCTATATAAGGACCAAACTAGGTTTTGGGCTCATTTGCAATATTTTTTTCTTGGCAATTTGGAGCAGTGAGGAGGAGTGAGAGTGTGCGTAGTGGAGCACTGCTAAAATTTTGTGGACATCATGAGTGTGAGAACCGGATCTTCGAGTGGAGGAGTCGAGGTGATACTGGTATGATGTTCCTTCTCTCTGCCTGTTATTCGTGTGTGTTTTATATGAAGTTTAAAACTCACATATAAAATGTTTGTTCACTTTATTTTGTTTTTTTTGTTCATATTATGGTTGAAACCCTAATATGTTTTTTTTTGTTTTTTTTTGCCATATTAAGGTTGAAACCCTAATATACTTTTTTTTTGTTTTGTTTTGCGTTCACATTAAATTTGAAACCCTAATATGATTTTTGTTGTTTTTTGTTGATTGTACAATTATTTTCATGTATGTTGTCATTGTTGTACAATTTTATTTTAATGATTTTGTACTTTCATTGTACATTTGTTTTACTATACTTCTTATGTTGTACTTTTGTTGTACAATTGTAAATTGTAGTTTGTACTTCTATTGTACAGTTTTATTTTAATTTTTTTGTTTATATTAAGTATGTACTTAATATATTTTTTTGTTTTATTTTGTTGTTTCAGGTTGTGAAGAGTTGGTACCACCAGTCGACTATTTTATTTGATGCCCGGGATGCCCAAACAGTTGTGGATTATGATTGGCTTGATGCTCTTGGGCTCAAGCACGTGACGCATCTGGAGCCTATGGTGGGGGATCAAGCATATTTGACTACCTTGATCAATCTGTGGGATCCCCGCACCAACACTTGTCATCTCCCAACAAGGGAGATGATTATTACTCTGGAGGATGTGTATCAGATTCTATGAATTTTGATAGATGGAATGCCTATCTGGACAACCCACCATGACCAGCGAATGGTGGTATTGACACGGTGTTTTGGTTCGGTGGTGGATAGGGGGTGGAGAGGGCTATGGAGAGGGTAGAGGCTGACTGCCAAAAAGGTAGTATTCTGGTGCGATGGTGGCTGGAGAAGGGCATATTAGGGGTGAGGCATGCTTTGATCATGACCCTCATCTCCAATATGCTACTTCCTGACTCCTCAGGTGTGAGGTTTTTTTGGAACCTTCTTGAGTTGGATTTCATATTGGTGGGGTGTCCTACATCAGCTCCACTTATTATGATATGGGGTCAGATGTTATTGGTGCAGTTGTATGATGAGTTGTATGAGGTCCACTTCTAGAAGTGAAAGGGGATCAGGTGTAGCTATCTCTTGTAGTGCTGGGGGTGGTAGCACATAGTTGTAGAGTGGCCGTAGGGTTTGCCTGGGACCACCCGATGTGAGATGGTGGATCAAGAAATTGGATATGCCAATTTATGGCAGAGGTCAGAGGAGCATGGACAGATTCGACAATGGGTAGGTAATGTATGTCACTATACTGATGCCTTCTCTCATCTAGTGCTAGGGCAGGTGTTCTGGCAGCAGTATCGGGACTATCCATCCTATCTTGAGGTTAGAGAATGGCTCTGGCATGTGTGTAGGGGTAGATGGTTGATTGGGTGACACGAGATAGAGCAAGAGTACTTCCCATATGTCTGGGTGATGTGGCAGTTTGGGATGCATCAGGGATTGCCTAGTGATCCCTTGATCTATCAGCATCATGGTGATGAGAAGACTCTAGTTTGGTCTACCATTGAGCAAATTGATGAGGGGTCTAATGCAGTTATTGATGTACCCGACATGGACTATATTGGGGTGACTACAGAGTATGACCGATGGTGGATTATGCGATGATGGCGAAGTGAGGGGACTGGAGGAGGCATGGATACTATAGTATTAGGAGGTGGGGGTGCAAAGGCACTGGTGGAGGGTTAGGGGGATCTTCTTGATGATGTTGACATGGTGGATGTTGATGACTTCACTGAAGATGGAGACGATTTGGGGGTTTTGAAGAAGTCAAATGTACAGGATGTCCTAGAGTAGTGGATGCCAGAGCAGCAAGCCATCCCGAAGGTGCCCATGCCTTAGGTTGTCTTAGGGGATGTGGAGGCTAGGCTTTGTGCTGAGATAGCATGATTGGAGGGTCTCCTAAAAATATGGGAGGAGGAGCATAGAGATTCTTTGGTGGAGGTAACGCAAGAGAGGGATCTCCTACGGACTCAGTTGGCATAGCGGGATAGTGCATTGGTTGTGTATCACCAACGAGATATGGAGTGGGGTTGGTACCGGATAGAGTTAGAGACAAAGTTTGTCTACCTCGATGGACGGTTGCCTATGCTTGATGGAGGTGGTTCATCACACCGTATGAGAGGCAGTGAGACTGAGCAGTCTGCATCATCTCATCATAGGTGGCTAGGTGAGGGTAGTGTTGGTGGGCAGGGTGTGAGGGCTGGCAGTAGCTTCCCTGAGAGGTCCCATAGGACCCATACTACTAGGGGTAGTTCCAATCACACCGATCCTATGTGATCATGGTGGCCGACTCCCTAGGATTTGGGGATTTTGAGTTTTTGGTTTTTGTGAGGTTAGAGGACCTTCTTATTGTAGCTTGAGGGCATTTTCTCTTGATATATATATATATATATATGACTCTTTTGGTTTGATTATATACTTGTCATGGTTTATTGTTCTTTATGCACATTTATTTATGTTGATGTATGCATATGCTATTATGACTACGGATGATATTAACTATATGATATAGATTTATGCATATGGAATGGATGGAATGATTTGTTGGTATACAGGCAGTGGCACCATAGACTATACAAGATTTACTAGATTTCTGTACTATGTGATTGCTTTATGGAATAAATTTGCATTTGTAATTTTTTTTTGTATTTTTTGATGGTGATGTAAGTAATGAAATGTACAACAATTGTTTTAGAATGTAGTTAAGCTTTTTTGAGACTCAAATGCTTTAACTAACTAGTCAAGACTATACATTATCTTACAAGACTTTTGAACAAGGTACGAATCAGACTTGAGTTTGACCAAGTTATTTCACATCCTTGTGTGTGCGATTGAGTTTGTTTATATGGTATTCATAAGGATACTGTCAGTGCCAGGTAGGCTGACCACCAAACCTGTACTGAGGATCACCTAATTAGCTCCACTAACTCCTTTTGTTTCATTTAGTAGGATAAATCTACGATGCAATCTAGGGTATCATAAGCTAGCTCATCCACATGCAAACATTGATCTGTACATATGTCCAACAACTAATGCAACAGATATATCATCATGCGGGAGATTTACCACCAGTGACCAATAGGATATCCACCAAATCGGGACTGAGGATCACCTCATGACCTTTTGAATGCTAAGAATTCTAGGGATTCAATAGTTACTCCCTCTCTTTTAATGGGATATTTGCTCAGTAGTGATGATAATCATTGTTTATTTTGTTTGAGCTTGGGATTTCGAGCAGTGGTTAGAATTGCTATTTCTTGTGCTTTTTGATTTGTGCACTTTTGATATTCATGTTTGGAGTTGGAATTCTTTGTAGTGGTAAAAACCAATGTTTATTTTGGGGAATTGAAGGAATTTTTCTTGTCCTTTTGCCAATTATCAGCATTCTTGGGGTCATTCGCATAGGGGGATGAGTGAGATAATGTTTTCATTGTATGGTATCCTGGACCACTTTGCAGGTTTCATCTTTCGTTCACACAACTTGGGAATTTTTATGTGTTTTAAGCTTGTGTTGGGATGTTATGTAACAAGGTGTGATCCAAGTAAAACTCTACCTTGTAAAGATCGGTCTGACTTTGTACAACATTTGGCTAGAAATCTAAAGACAACTGAATGACAAAAACCCTAAAGACATTAGAAGACAACTGACTATGATATGGCAAAAATGTGAATGGCATTATTCTTGATGGATCATTTACAAAATGGACTGAATGTGGAAAATGATGGAATTGCCGAGTAATTACAGTCTATGGTGCGTTTGACATGTATGACCAACAAATATGCAATGTATGTATGCGATGCCTAATGCAATTTTTTTTTTTTTATGTTTTGATTTTTAAGATTATGCATGAAAGTGAGATTTTTTTGTTATTTTTTATTATCTGTTGTTTTTGAATATTCGTTATGGATGGTTTAACCCGAATGGGTGTGGACCAAGTGATTCTTATGGATCCTTGGAGGTTTTGACCAAAGGGATTATAGATACCTTTGGGGCATTTTGGGTGACCAAGTAGTGGTGAGAATCCTTGGAGCTTTTGGTTTGACCAAAGGGATTATAGATACCTTTGGGGCATTTTTGGTTGACCAAGTGATTGTGGGAACCCTTGGAGCTTTTGGTTTGACCAAAGGAATTATAGATACCTTTGGGGTTTTTTTGGTTGACCAAGAAATTGTGGGAACCCTTGGAGATTTTGGTTTGACCAAAGGGATTATGGATACCTTTGGGGCATTTTGGGTGACCAAGCGGTGCGAGAACCCTTGGGGATTTTGGTTTAACCAAAGGGATTATAGATACCTTTGGGGTGTTTTAGTTTGACCAAGCAGATGGCGAGAACCCTTGGGGATTTTGGTTTGACCAAAGGGATTATGGATACCTTTGGGGTGTTTTGGGTGACCAAGTAGTGGTGAGAACCCTTGGGGCTTTTGGTTTGACCAAAGGTATTATGGATACCTTTGGGGCATTTTGGGTGACCAAGCGGTGGCGAGAACCCTTGGGGCTTTTGGTTTGACCAAAGAGATTATGGATACCTTTGGGGCATTTTGGGTGACCAAGCAGTGGTGAGAACCCTTGGGGCTTTTGGTTTGACCAAAGGGATTATGGATACCTTTGGGGCATTTTGGGTGACCAAGCGGTGGCGAGAACCCTTGGGGATTTTGGTTTGACCAAAAGTATTATGGATACCTTTGGGATGTTTTTGGTTGACCAAGATATTGTGGGAACCCTTGGAGCTTTTGGTTTGACCAAAGGGATTATGGATACCTTTGGGGCATTTTGGGTGACCAAGCGGTGGCGAGAACCCTTGGGGCTTTTGGTTTGACCAAAGGGATTATGGATACCTTTGGGGTGTTTTGGGTGACCAAGCGGTGGTGAGAACCCTTGGGGCTTTTGGTTTGACCAAAGGGATTATAGATACCTTTGGGGCATTTTAGGTTGACCAAGTGATTACGAGAATCCTTGGAGCTTTTGGAGTGGGCCATGGCTCTCTAAATGTTGAATGGCCTCAAATGACTGATGTTCAAGGGTTCTAGTTCCTTGATTCCTTCAAGAGAGGCGAGCCTGCATGTTCCAGGTCATATTTTACTATTGATTACATAAGTACTTAACCAATTTGCCACAAACTTGTCCCTTAAATGGGATGGCAAGTTAGAATTTTGTTGGTTCTCTTTTAAGACCAAGTCATCGACCTGAAAGTCCCTTAGGTGAACTTTCATGTTGTATGCTTTCTTAAGTCACTCTTGATAGATACGTAAATGCTCGAGAGCATTGACGCATCGTTCATCGAGTAACATAAGCTAGTCTAACCGAGCTTGTCATGTAGTGTCATCATTGATGAACTCTTGCATTGATATGCATAGAGAGGGTATTTGCAACTCAAGAGGCATGACTGCCTTGGAGCCATAAACTAGCAAAAATGGAGTTGCCCCAATGGGCGTCCGAATGCTAGTGTGATAAGCCCATAGGGAAAGTGGTATTTGGATGTACCAGTCCTTATGACTATCTGTAACCATATTTTTAAGGATGGCAACTAGCATTTTTTTTACGCCTCTGCTTGCCCATTTGCCTGCAGATAATAAGGTGTCAAAAAACTGTGCTAAATTTTGTACTTTGTTGTCAAAGCATGCACATCTTTATTCTTAAATGACGTCCCATTATTCGAGATGATCTTGGATGGAATACCAAAATGACATATGATGTTATGTAAAATTAACTCTACAATGTGGGACCCAATAATAAAGGTAAGAAGAATTGCTTCCACCCACTTAGTGAAGTACTCTATGGTCGTTATGATAAACATGTGACGACCTGACGACGTAGGGGAGATATTTTCGATGAGATCTAAGCCCCACTACAAAAATGGCCAAGCCGATTGGATTGGTTGTAAGGCCTGAGAAGGTATGTGTGTCAAGTTAGCATGGTGTTGACACTTCATGCACTTTCGCACATATGCGCAACAATCTCACTCTAAAGATGGCCAATAATAGCCCATGCAAAGAATGCACTTTACGATGGCCATACCACTGAAGTGGCCACCACATGTACCATCGTGCACTTGGGTGATTGCCCAAGTGGACTCCTACTGGTCCAAGAAATGGAGGAGGATTCCTTCATAGCTTTGACGGTATAAAATGTCTCCTAGAAATACATGTTTTGTCACTTTTTGTTTGAATGATATTTTCATGGAGTGTGACAATCCAAGTGGGAGGCTACCTAACTTGAGATAGTCTCTTATGGGTGTGTACCAATCCTACTGATCAGAAACCTCAATGGTATGAATAGCCGATCCCTCTTGAAGTTCGTCCCTAGAAGAAGCTGAGCGGGAAAGAACTTGTAAAAATAGCGTTGTGTTGCTATTAAGAGGTGTTGGAGAGAACAAAGACCCCCAATTGGCATGATTCAAAATATCATGGATTTGAGAGAACCTATCCTGATATGGTTCAATCTGGATCAGGTGGATTCCTAGCATTATGTTAGAGCTTGCATGCTCCATCGTGGATTGTGATAATTTTTTGACTTGAATGTTTATCATCTCACCAGAAATGTCTTGCAGCATTAATGACCCCAAGGAGGCCATAGTGTTTGAAAAATGATTCAATGATCGAGGGAGTGCCTTGATGTCGTACCATTTAAGCTTTGTCAAGAATTTATCTATAAGGGCTTTGTAGGCCTGCAGAACTAGGCGTTTGCATTGGAATACCCCTTTCACTTGGTTAACAATTAATAGTGAATCACCAAAGATATTCAAGCATTTGATGTTCATGGTGAAGGCTTTCTGAAGACCTATGAGCAAGGCTTCATATTCAACATTGTTATTGGTGCACAAGAAATCTTTTTTGAATTATAAAGGCATTGGAGCCCCTTGCGGTGTGAAAAAACATGATTCCCATGCCACCCCCTTGCTCACATTTAGAACCATCTAAAAATAAGGTTATTTCAGCCTGTGACTTAGGCTCATCATAATCTGGTGATTCTAAGACATGGAAGACCCCATCATCAGGCAGCTTTATGGTCAGAGGTTGATCATCTTTAAGAGGAGCCTCTGCTAGTTTATCGACGATGACTTGACCTTTGATGGACTTTTGTCCAATGAATTTGATGTCAAACTATTTCAACAACATGATCCATTTTGTCGTACGACTACTATGATAAGTATGACTCATCATGTACCACAATGGATTCTCCTTAGACACAACATACATCATATTGCTTAGCATGTACTGGCATAGCTTTTTGGTGGCAAATACCACCACCAAGCATAGCTTCTCAACATATGCATAGTTAAGTTCATAACTAAACAGGGTGCAGCTAAGATAATAATTAGCCTGTTCTTTATGTAATTCATTTTTCTAGGCTAGCATGGCACCCAGTGCCACCTTAGTAGCTAAGATGTATAAATAGAATGACACTCCTAATCTAGGTGGTGCTAATACTGGCAGTGAAGCCAAGTATTATTTGATGTCATCGAAGGCTGACTGGAACTCATCATACCAATGAAACGCTACCTGTAGCACCCTAAAATTGGCATAGTAAAACCTTAATAATTAAAATTACTCTAGTAACTATTCAAATTCAAATTTCAACCTCCAAAACCGCTCCCAAACCATCATTTAACCCATTTTCTCCTTTCTCGTGCCATTTTTAGAGTTTTTTTTGTTCGTTTGACAATATCATCTCCGATAAGATGATATCGCCTCAGATCAGACGATTTCATCTGGCATAGGATGTCCAAACGATCTCATCCCAAATTGATTTGTGCATAGTTGGAATCTATTCCAATGACATCTCTAATCTGGGCAGAAGCGTGTCTGCATCGTTAGAAACCTCCCCTGTTGGAGATCTCCCAAATTGGGATGATCTCCAACCTCCCAACCTCTATCCTAAGCCTATTTAATCCTAGGCCCTCCCCTTAGCATCCCCCTAGCTGAAATTCCTTGTAACTCAAATTCTACACGCACTAGACCATCTTAAATCACTGTTTGCATTTGTATTTTTCCAAGTTTGTTTGCAAGAACTTCATTGTTTTTCAGTCGGAGCAAGCTCAATTCGTCTCAGACGATCTCGTACAATCTCGGATGATCTCGACCCAATTCGAGATGATTTCGACTGTAGTCCACATTGGGGGCAATTAGTGCCTAGAGTTTGCGTTTTCTCCACTCTTTTCCACTGCATTATCCTGCATTTAGTTAATTCTATGGTTATTCTTTATTATCTTGCATCTTGGAGTTCACCCATGTAGCTTTAATGCATAATAAAAGCATAAATTGTCATTAGATCATTATAATGCATTCGTGTCTTAGTTTGATATTATCATTTTAATGTGCTTACTGCAATTTTACATCAATACCCTCTGTTATCATAGTTGCATTCTCTGTATTTTGCATCTGTTTCTCTGTTTACAGGTCTCTGACGAATTTGTCTGATGAATTCGTCAGATCTCAGACGATCCTGTCAGATAGGAGACGATCCTATCAAATTCTAGATGATCTTGACTGCTTCAAAAATCAGAATCTCCATCAGACATCCGGATCAGGTATGGCTCTGTAATTTAGCCTTTTCTCTCTATTTTTTGTCTAATTTTGTTCTTTGTATGCATTTAGTCTGCACTTTCATAATAGAACAACTTAGTTTCATTTGGCCAAACCTAGGACTTGGATGATTAAAGATAAAACTGAACACATCAAACACATTCCCAACCTAGGTGTGGAAATTTCCATTCAAATGTTTCCTGGTGAACCCACCATCCATCGAAAAATCACCATAATACACCTCCCCCGAGATGCGGGACCTTCGCAAGGCCTCTCAGTCTGAGGTATCGCGCCATCCTTTTCCCATCCTCCTTTCGGGCATAGATCTTATAGCCTGAAGGTAGGGATGCAAAAAATTTGGAGCGATACATTTTGGTGAATCCGACGTGAAAACAAAACCTTTTGAAAAAAAAAAAAAAAAAAAAAAAAAAATATATATATATATATATATATATATATATATATATATATATATATAAATTTATATGTATACAAGAAAAATATATATATATAACAAAATCATCATTTCAAGTTTGTATGTTTTATATTCAACTCTAAATAGTAAATATTAAATATTACTTTTAGAAGTACTAAAGAAACCATGAGTTTTTACTCAAATCCATATGAGCCCATTAGTAATGTTGGAAGAATTCAGCCAAATACATTTGTTGATTACGACCAACCTCATCCCTATTCAACATCACCTCCATCACGCTTTTCTCATTTTTCATCCTTAACCCAACAGGGCAATCCCTTTTCAAATCCTCTTCATAATGATATTATCTATTCTCCCATATATCCATATTATGTCTATCAATCCACATAAAATTCTCCTCCACCCTTTCAACATGCTTCTTTCAATACAACACATTCATTTCAACAAGAAAATACTTATTCTTCCAATTCTACCATGCACTCACCTCCTACTTCGCAATCTTCCTGTCATCATTCTACCCATAATAAAGAAAGTAGAGGTGAGAAACCATTAAGACCTTTTATGACTGAATTCCTAAGGCACATATCAAAAACCTCTCGAAAACCTTCATCACATAAATTTACTAAGCTCAATCAACCAATGGATATAATTCTCAAGTATTTACTTGACACAAATAAGATTGAACTCCCTTCCATAAGACAACCTGATACCACAAAATATTGGTTTAAACCTGAGCTACATTGTGAATATCATAGAGTATATGGACATATAACACAGAAATGTAAATATTTAAGATGTGCAATTCAAGATTTGATTGATAAGGGTCTTTTTAATATAAAGGAATTACAATCTACAACTGATTATAAATCTCTATTAAACAATCAAACTCCTACACAACAAATACCAATAATCAATCAAGACATGGGGATCTCCCAAGAACCCCTATACAATTATCAACAACAAGAAACCAATCAAATATTGCATGTTAATGTGTCCCATCATGATGATATTACTAATATTGTAATAGAAACTATAAATGAGCAACCTCAAATTCAATCAACTCAATCCGATATTCAAGATATGGGTTCCTCATTTGACCAACCTTCAAAACTATCTTTGGCTCTAGAGAATGATCCAAAATGGAATGTAAGCATAGAAAGCTCATATTTAGAATCAAAATTTCAATCTAAAATCCACTTTGATAGCCAACAACAAGTGATTAATCCTCAAGCAAAGATATCCCTTTTAGAAGTATTACAAAGTTATCACAAGGAAACTTTGTTCAAGATACCTAGCCAACAATTTGTTCCTCATAATATTTTCTCTAAGAACATAATTAATGGTGTAATCCCTCTTGAGGTTAACCATATTTCATTCTATGATGAGGAGATTCCTTCATCTACTCCACAAGAAGACTACTATATTTACATTACAAGATCTAGTAAAGAAATACCTATTAAAACTATCATGGTAGATAATGGCTCTTCTCTTAATTTATGCACTTATCAATTATTCCAAAAACTCAAATCAAAGGAAGAAGATGTTAATGAATCAAATGTTATTATAAAATCTTTTAACAATGAAATTCAAGAAGCTTACAATATTATAATTTTTCCCCTTAATATTGGATCCAAGATCCTGGATACTCTATTTTATGTAGCATATTGCCCTTCATATTACAACCTACTTCTCAGAAGTCCTTGGATTCATACGATGAAGGTTGTCCCTTCCACTCTTCACCAATATTTGAAGTTTGAAATTGCAAATAAAATTGTTACCATACATGGTGACCCAAAACCATTTGAAGAATATTTAACGGTTGAAACATCAAGTTTTATACATTCTCTATTATCACAATTATCTTCTATCCACCACTTTTCTTCATCCATATATGATCATCCTTGTTTACCAAATAACACCCATGCATATATTTCATATATGCTCCCTCTATCTTATCAAGACCTGGAATATAGTGATAAGAATGAAGAACCTTCTTATCCTTCTGACATTTTATTTTGTAACATGATCAATTTTACACATATCAAAGTAAAATCTTTTGCTACATTAATTTACATTATAACAAATCTTTTGTTACCGCTACCTTTTATTCATCACCTTTTGTTCTTACCTTCAACACAACCAAATTATCCTTCAAAACCTCCTTTGATTTTGAAGCAACCTTAGATATGCTATACTCAAATAACCTTGTATAGTGTATATAGATCATCTTGTATATACCACCAATTCCATCATCTAAAAATTCATATACAAATGAAAATTTTCAAAAATAATCACATTATGTATCTTCTCAATTCATTAATCAAAATCAAAATATAAAAACATCAAAATCATCAAAATATTCAAAAACATCTTTTATTTCATACCTGTCAATTCTTGGAGTTTGCAGTTATATTTTCAATTATTTTGGATAAATTAGCATTTATTTGGAATCCCGCACTTTCACATTCACATGAATAAATATCTTGATTTTATTTGTTATGATTATTAATATTTCTTATATCGAAGTCCACAAAATTCAATTAAATAAAGTTTGAGCATAGAGAATTGATCTTGTTATTTACTTAAACCAAGCACATTCTTTCACAATAAAATGATTATATTTGTAATGTCCATGCTATCCTACATAGTAGAAGTGGTTTCTTGAGCGAAAAGTTTCCCCTACTATCCTATCATGCACATGGTCTAGAATCTTTGCGAATTGGCAAAAGGACAAGCTCACCCCTACCCAGAATAAAAATCCCTTGCTCTACAGCTAATCCGAGCAAGTATCCCTAGCATAGAACAAAAAGAAAAAGCAAAGTTCAAGAAAAAGAGAAAAAGAAAAATGTTATTTTATATCATTATAGCAATGTTCCAAGCATTATCAAGCAAAAATACAAAAGAAAAGAAATGAAAGAAAAAGCAAAAGCAATAAAATCCCTTTCCATACCCTTTGAAAAGAAAAGAAGGGTTGATGAGCTTGAATCCCTAGAATTCTCAATTATTCGAAAACTGTGAAGTAAGCCCCATAACAGGTGGTTTGTGCCCAACCTGCTTGGCCTTGGGTAACTCCTAGCGTGGCGATATGTCCGTCACATTAGCGACCTTCTTTTGTACAGACCTATGTCTGCTTATGGATTAGCTAGCTCTTGATAATCCGACTTACATAGTAGTCTGGTATGGTTATGTGCATCTACATCATGGTTAATAAACACTTATTTGGTTCATTCAAATCACTTGTATCATATTATCTTGCTCAAAACTGGTAAACGAACATAGCAATTGCACACACATTTTATATTTGAGAGATTTTGTGTATCATTATGATAAATCAAGATTGGAAATGAATGCACATATGCACATGGGATTCCTTATAAATATAACTTTTGTCTTTAAGATACTTTGAAATATTTTTTTTGCAAATTGTTTGGAATAATTCATTTTCTTCTTTAAAGTATAGTTGTTTAGTATAAATACAACTACATACATAATAGAAAAACTCAAAATTTCTTTCAAAACCATACAATCAAAAACACACACACACACACACACACAAACACACACACACACACACACACACACACACACACACACACATATATATATATATATATATATATATATATATATATATATATATATATATATATATATATATATATATATATATATATATATTGTCGACTTTCGCAATGATGGTATAGTTCCAAAACCAAAATTGGAATTTTATGCCTAGCGCAAGTCTTCCTCTTCATATTTTCTGTTTATTAAAAATCAACCATGCAATAAAACTATCTCTTTTTTGGATTTCACGATGATGGTATAAGTCTATACCTACATATTCTATGCCTAGCGCAAACCATTGTACCAATTTTTATTCCCCATTTATTTAAAAATCATGAAAACCATATGACTTAAATCATTCTGTTATACAATTATGTTTTTTTTTGACAAAAAGCATGCACATTATCACTATTTCATGTCATTATGTCAACCTTCAATTTTGCAATGATGGTATAATTCTTAGGGAATTATCCAATAATTTTATCACACTTAGGAATTTATGCCTAGCAAAAGTCATTTAAAAATATTTCATGCATACTATTTTTATGAAATTCTGAAAACAAACCATCATCATCATCATTTGCACTATTGCACCAAAGTCTTAAGACAGTCTCTTAAGCACTCTTTTACTTTTTAACAATATTTCTATACTGGGATTAGCTTGACGACCGAGTGAGTGGTGACTCCATGAAATGGTCTATAATAGCGACAATGTCCTTTGAAATTATTGTTAAAAGTCCCTTTTATTTTTTTATCAAATCATCACAAACAACCAATTTGTTCTATCAGATTATTTCATTTAAATTTTTCAAGCATGACATTTCAACCATAATATTTCCAACGACGTAATTACATGAATCATCAAATCAATCAATCAAAACATTAAAAGCATCATAAAAATACATAAGACACAAGTCATATGATCAAAAATACCTCATTTATATTTGTATCAACCATAATATACATCATATCAAAACCGAATCGGTATGCCACAATCTATACCTTGGCATACTCAATCCTCTATCAAAAATAATAAATACTATATATCAATCTGTGCAATGCAATCTATAGTAGCTAGCCTCGAGAACCCCTTGAGCTCTCAGCCTCATCTCCTCCCCTGCCCTAAGGTGAATAAGGTGGCCCCATCGTAGTATGTGTGGTACTGCGACTCCTAGTTGTCGATCGAGATGAAGTCCTCAACGACCCAATCTTGATCGAGTCAGCAATGTCGGCTGGCAACTGTACCCTCTGACCCTCTGACACCATCTAGAAGTAGATGCCCTGGTAGAATGCGGTCTAAGCAATCGACCATTCCAGCTCCTACGTGCTCGCTCATCTGCCCCATGCTCTGAGGCATGTAATCTCATCTCTAAGCTATGTCACCTCAGCTCGATGGTGTGCAGTGTCATCCTACAATGTCTACACCTGTGCCTGGAGACGGACTGTCTTCACTTAGAGAGTCACTGTCTCACTGCTCTCCCCAATGTCAACACCCTTGCCCTTATCGGGCGATGGTGGCCTCTCTCTCTATGGAGAAGGGGGTCTCTCCTCCCTCCTCTCCCACTGCCATGGCCTCTGCTGCACCTGTGGTCTCCTCTGCTCTCTCCCACCCTGACCCTGGGCCGCCTCAATGGCCGCTTGGCGCCACCTCCCCATCCGATGCAGAACTACATGAATCAAACCCTGAGCCCTCATCATTCAAGGAGGGCGGATGCTTACGTACTAGGCATCATAGCCGTCATCTACCCCAGCATCATCCCCATCCACTGGATGCATGGGGGCATCATCTACGTCTTGACTCCAGAAGCACTGCATATTCAAAGCCCTGCTAATTGTAGTGTTATCCCAGATAGTCTAGGAAAACTTGTAATCCCTAAGAGATGGGATCCCCTACTATAGACCAAACTATCACAAAAATCGGTCATAGCGATGGAGCTCCACCTCTCCCCTCTCCATCCTTAGCCAACAAACTCGCCTGATGTGAGCTAGCTCCAGTCTATCCTTGGCCCACCCTGGATGGTCCCTCCAAGGCCTTTAGGTGATCTGGTCGGAGACAAGGTCATCAAGTAGTCTCCGAGACATCGTTAGATCTATCCGTCATTGTGACCATATCCGGAGCCACCAGTAGAAAGCTCGGGGCCTCTCCCCATCAACCCCTATCAAAGGAAGCCCTACCGGCCTCCACACTGCAATGTGCTCCCAACACCAAACCTGTAGAAGCAATGTCATAACCAGACATCGACCGCCCTTGTATACGACCCCATGCAAGATCCTATACAATCGGCATAGAACAAAGCTGCCCCAAGCAAACCTGTAGCCGTGGTCTCTCATGTCACAGACCACATCTGCCAGTACCCATGGTACCCTGCATCTACTCTGGTGGCACAGTAGAAGTCCACCTACCACCCCAGCCAAAACTCGTGTGAGTCTCGATGCCCCAGGCATCTGACATAGTGACTCGATGTTCACCCCGCCATTCTCCAAGGCAAAGCTCAAATCGCCACACAGTCACATCATCACGTGGCCCTGATTAGCTATAGGAGTGATCAGTCGTCCTTGTATGGGGATCCTCAAAATCCTCCATACATCCTCTAGTGTGGGAGTCATCTCCCCTGTCGGTAACCAAAAACAGGAAGAACCCGGATACCACCTCTCTGCTAGGGCTGTCAATAGCCCCATATCTATAGAAACTTGTGGCATCTCTACCACATGCTACAAGCTGACCTGTGCCAGTTGATCTCACTCTACCTGAGACAGGGCGGCCAAGTCATCTCTCAACTCATCGTATTTCCATTCTTTGCTCTTCAGTAATCCTCTCTGCAACAGAAAAACAACAAAACAATAAAAATCATTAATAAAACAGTGATTAAAAATGCAAGTAAAATTAGTTCAATTTTATATAAATGATGATATCGTCCAATATTGGACGATATCGTCCCAAATTTGAGCAAAATTGTCTTCGATTTCGTAAGTCGAAATCGTCCCTAATTTGACAAAATTGTCCCCCTTTTGCCAATTTTGCCCTTAGACGAAATCGACAAACTTGACTCGATGTTGACGGCCCAAAAACGGCCCCGATGCTCAAAAATTGCTCAAAATTCACCTAAAAAGCATGTAAATTCAACTTAAAGCATTCTAAACTAAGTTTAGACTCTTACCCGTAGCCCGTGCCGGACCTCTGTCGATCTGTGCACTGTCTCGACCATTTTTCTTGCAGAGCTCTAAAAATCAAAAAAATGAACAGTAATGATGAATTAGGGTTTTACCCTATTTTTCTTAATTTTATTCAAAACACAATTAAAAACATTTTAAAATTTTGCTTTTCTGCGTTTTTACCTCAAACGTTTGATTTGGGTAAAAACACGGAGGGGGCACCATAGTAAGCTGTCATACGATTCGACCAAGAATTGTCGCCTAAAAATGGGAATAATTTTTGCTTTCTCGTAGATCGAGAAGAACTCATATTTAATGCATTTTCTTTGGAAAATTCGCTAAAGAGGGGGCAAAAACCATAGTAAGCTGTCATACGATTCGACCAAGAATCGTCGCCTAAAAATGGGAATAATTTTTGTTTTTTCGTAGATCAAGAAGAACTCATCTTTAATGCATTTTCTTTGGAAAATTTGCTAAATAGGGGGCAAAATGTAGCACCCTAAAATTGGCTAGTAAAACCTTAATAATTACAATTACTCTAGTAAATATTCAAATTCAAATTTCAACCTCCAAAACTTCTCCCAAACCACCGTTTAACCCGTTTCCTCCTTTCCCACGCCATTTTTAGAGTTTGTTTTGTCCGTTTGACGATATCGTCTCCAATAAGACGATATCGCCTTAGATCGGACAATTTCATTTGGCGTAGGATGTCCAGATGATCTCGTCCCAAACTGATTTGTGCATAGTTGGACTCTATTCCAACGGCGTCTCTAATCCGGGTAGAAGCGTGTCTGTGCCGTTAGAGACCTCCCCTGTTGGAGATCTCCCAAATTGGGATGATCTCCAACCTCCCAACCTCTATCCTAGGCCTATTTAATCCTAGGCCCTCCCCTTAGCATCCCCCTGGCTGAAATTCCCTATAATTCGAATTTTACACGCACTAGACCATCTTAAATCACTGTTTGCATTTGTATTTTTCCAAGTTTGTTTGCAAGAACTTCATTGTTTTTTAGTCGAAGCAAGCTCAATTTGTCTCAGATCTCGTACAATCTTGAACGATCTCGACCCAATTCGAGACGATTTCGACTGTAGTCCACATTGGGGGCAATTAGTGCCCAGATTTTATGTTTTCTCCACTCTTTTCCACTGCATTATCCTGCATCTAGTTAATTCTATGGTTATTCTTTATTATCCTACATCTTGGAGTTCACCCATGTAGCTTTAATGCATAATAAAAGCATAAATTGTCATTATATCGTTATAATGCATTCATGTCTTAGTTTGATATTATCATTTTAATGTTCTTACTACCATTTTACATCATTACCCTATGTTATCATAGTTGCATTCTTTGTATTTTGCATCTGTTTCTCTGTTTGTAGGTCTTTGACGAATTCGTTTGACGAATTCGTCAGATCTCAGACGATCCTGTTAGATAGGAGACGATCCTATCAAATTCCAGACGATCTTGACTGCTTCAAAAATTAGAATCTCCATCAGACATCCGGATCAGGTATGGCTCTGTAATTTAGCCTTTTCTCTCTATTTTTTGTCTAATTTTGTTCTCTATATGCATTTAGTCTGCACTTTCATTATAGAACAACTTAGTTTCATTTGGACAAACCTAGGACTTGGATGATTAAAGATAAAACTGAACACATAAAACACATTCCCAACCTAGGAGTGGAAACTGCCATTCAAACGTTTCCTGGTGAACCCACCATCCGTCAAAAAATCACCATAATACACCTCCCCCAAGAGGTGAGACCTTCGCAAGGCCTCTCAGTCTGAGGTATCGCGCCATCCTTTTCCCATCCTCCTTTCGGGCACGGATCCTATAGCCTAAAGGTAGGGATGCAAAAAATTTGGAGCGATACACTACCCCCTTGTGTAATAATTTATTCATGCATCGACACTTGTCAGATAACTACACTATGAAGTGCTTAATCGACATGACCTTACCCTACAAGCTTCTAAGCTGCCTTATGGTGGTTGGAGGAAGCATTTCAAGGATTGCCTTGAATTTATTTGTATCTACCTTGATGCTTCATTTTGAGACTATGAAACCCAAGAGTTTTCCAGATGTGACACAAAATACGCACTTCTTGGGGTTTAGCCTAACCTTGTGTTCGATGAGGCAATCAAGGATCTTGCATAAGTCATCGAAATGATTTTGGTGTAAAAGAGATTTGGCCAACAAATCATCCATATAATCTTCCAAATTTTTATGCATGTGATCATGGAAGATGTATGTCATAGCACGTTGGTAGGTGGCGCCAACGTTTTTAAGGCCAAAGGGCATGACCTTATAACAAAATTTCCCCCAAGGCGTCATGAAAGCCATTTTTATTTGATCATCAGGATTGATACGAATCTGGTTGTATTCTAAGAAACCATCCATGAGGGAAAGCATTTCATGGCCTGCTATAGCGTCTACCAATGCGTCAATGCTAGGCAAGGGGAAATTGTCCTTGGGACTCATTTTGTTTAAATCTCAAAAATCAGTGCATATGTGAATCCTTCGTCAGGATTTTTGATGGGTACCATGTTGGACAGCCATGGTGGGTAATCTACATAGATGACAAACTGTGCATCCAATAGATTTTGTAGCTCATATTTGACCATTAAGTCCACTATTGGGTTCATCTTACGTAGCTTTTGCTTGACTGGCTTGACTATCGGATCAAGTTTCATATTATGTGTGACTAGCTACGGGTCTAGCCCTGACATGTCTTTGTAGGACCATACAAAAACCTCCATCTATTTGATAAGGGTAATGTAATCAGCTTGCTCTTTGGGGGATAAACTTACCCACAACTTGATGATTTGCAGATTCATTGGATCAGAACCGATGTCTACGTCAATCGTCTCTTCGACTGACATGTGGGATCCATCCTCCAACTGGTGTGGAGCTGGGATCAAGTGGATATAATTTGCTAAATTTAGATCTACGTTGGAAATATCGGGTTCCTCTTTAGCATGGAAGATATTTTGAGTCTGTCCTAGGGTGAAATGAAACATATCACCGCAAGGCCAATACTCTAATGGGAATTGTGGTGAGTCAACGCGATACCAGTCTATGGCATCTAGGTCTAGATACAATGGTCATGTTGGATCGGATGGATTACAGATGGGGGAAGCTAAATCAATGGAGATCATGTTGATGGAATGAATTTTGTCTTCATTGATGCATGGGTGTTGATTCAGACATTCTTGGTGATCCCTGTACCCCAGATCTGGCTCTGTGGGTACTGGCACAAAAGGATCGGCCCTATGTGGGGATAGAAGGACAGGGTTTTCCATTGGCACTGATGGTCCTATAGAGTCTCTAGGTGAGAGGTGCTCCCTATATTCCTAAAGTGGTGGATGAAGCACTTGGTTTAAATGCCACCTATGCCTTGGTCCCATATTTAGATGTTCAAACATATCATCGATGTCTATGGGGTATTCCTATTGCCTCATATGGTTGAGATATGCCATCTCAGTCTCATCCTCATAATCACTATTAGAGATCCATAGGCCTTCATTAGCTCTAACAACTATGTGCCCTTCTGGCTAGTATAGCCTCCCACTAGGTGTTTCTTGATCACTATCCTCACTCTCTACGAAAATCAAAAATCTGGTACGTAGGTAGTCGATGTTGAAGAAAATATTTGGAGCCTCTTCCTTTGGTGGATCACTTGGCCTTATGGTCGGCATGGGAGGCTCATTTTGTTCAAGCAAGTTGATTTGGTCCCTTCTAGATTGTTCCACTTTCTGTAGGAGGGTTGGATTCTCTAGAGGTAGCAATTGCCCGATCGAAACATTAAAGGGGAATATTACCACGAAGTTCTCCTAATAGTCGTCAATGGGTGTCACTTGCGAGTGATTTCTATCAAACTCAAAAGGGTCCCAAGATGCTACCTCATAATCTGAATCATCTTCAAAAGACCCCCATTGATCTTGTTCATATCCCTCTTGGAGGTTACTTCTTGAACTTTCCCCTTCCTTGATCAAAGGGGAGGGGTTGTTGAGGTCAACAAGGTTTGTTGTTAACAATGGGAGATAATCCCCCAATGTGTATGTTGTGTTGGGATTGGCATATGGATCTTGTGCCAACCCATACCTATTGCCTATACCTAGGCCTTGCATGCTTTCTACCAAGATTTCAAGGGCCAAAGGGTGGTTGAACCCTACTCCTGATTTATCATATTGCATCTAGTACCTCGGTTGACAAAGAATGTTCATTCCTTGTTCGTATCTGCCCAATCCACATCCATGCCAATTACATTGGTATAGGTATTTCAAGGTGAAGTCTAGGTTGGACAGATAGTCAAAATTCTCAGCAAATCACTCTTCATACTCTTCCTCTTGTAGGTAGGGTTCAATGTCGTTCTCGAGGCCCCCATATACAAAATTGGTCTGATTTGGCGGGTAGCCTAAAGGGACGATAGTGCCGATGGGGAGGTGAGGTCTCCCCATGTCTTGCATGGATTCAAGCATGGGTGTTGCCACAATGTTTCACACTAGGTACTCCCCCAGGCCCGTATTGGCCATCTCAATGGTAATCATCGGTGGTTGAGGGGGAGGGAATGGGAGTTCTCCCTAAGTCCACTCCATTTTGGGTGAACCAAGTGTCTCGACTTCCATTCGGCTGGGCATCTCTTCGATAGATATGATTGATACTAATGGTGGTACCTCCTCTATGGGCTTCTTCTCATTGTACTTCGATGTGGCCACCATAGGGGGCATCGTTGGTGAAAGAACATACGATGAAGATGGGCCAGGTTGGTGAGTTGAGGGACTCAATAGCGAGGATGTAGGAAGAATCGGACCCTGTGTGGACAGATTCAATTGAAAGTCCAAATGTGTCAATGGGAGGGTCAATTGTGGCATCAGTTGCATCGCATTGCAAAAATTAAAGGGCTCTAAGTTCACTGGGACTACATGTACTTGCCCTTCATATGTGTATTTGAGGCATTGATGGGCTATCGAAGGGACACACTTCATGTCCCTAATCCAAGGCCGGCATAGCAAGATATTGTAGGCCATCTCACCCTCAAGGATGTGACACAATGTAGGAATGGTATTTTGTCCTACTTGGATGGGTAGGACAATTGCATCAATCATTGAGCATAACGCGTCGTTGAATACTCGAAGAGTGTAAGTGGATGCAACAATGTGGGATGTTGGTAGCTTAAGATATTTTAATGCCACTGTCGTGATTATGTTGTTGGACGAGAAAGTTTCCAACAACACCCTCTTGAATGGAATACTGTTGACCCACACAATGACATGCAAGGGTGGATCCACCATATCACCAATCACCAATTTCAGTCTGTCTTCCCTGAAGGTTCTGACTAGTTCTGTGCATTGTCTCACATGTCCCACAAAATTGTTGAAAGATTTGGCTTCATGGGGTTATAGCTCAATGGCTTTGAGTATCTCCATCAGAGCCTCTCGATGGGGCGGCGATTATTGGATGAACTCATAAATGGAGAGCCTAGCCAATGTGGTCCTTAAAATTTGAGTAAGTTTAGTCCAAATCGTGGCCACTGGTCTAGGTGGGGGAGGTTGCGTAGGGTGTTGTGGAGGTTGTGACGTTGATAGGACATATCCTGTAGCTGTAGTGGGTGCAACTGTGTTTGGGTATCTTTTGTTTCATGTCATAATGCTTATCATCCCTATGTATCCTTGCATGGGATAGTTTTGTGTTACCTCATTCACTTGTAAAGTCTTTACCTACGCATCATGGGCAGGCAAGGGGTCTTTGAAGACCTCCATCTGTTGGTTGCTCAGCACTATGGGATTATCTACCATGAGCGTTCTATTTTCTATCAAGTCCTGCACTAAGTATTTGAATTTCCAACAAGTGGATATTTCCTGTCCTTTCTGTTGGTGAAATCTACAATATAAGTCTTCCCTATAGACCTTGTGTTTTTGTGTGTTGGGGTCTATGGGTCAAATTTTTGGCAAGTTTATCAGGTTTGCCACGAACAAGCGGTCAAACAAGGATTCTCTAGACTCTGTGAATTGTGTGAATTGTCGCCTAGGATGATGTTGTTGATTTTGCTCTTGTTTATGATTTTCCTTTTCATAGTTATCAAGAGGAACTGCTTGATAATTAGTCTTTTGGGGCTATGTCGTTTGTGCAAGCTTTGGTATAGTTATGGCAACCTAATTGAACATGGCGGGTTTCGATTACGTGGGCCCAGTTTTAGCATTTTTGGGCCACTCTTTCTTGCACGGCTTGGCAATATTGTCATCTTGTATTTTGATCTCCTCAATTATCCTAGCTTGCGCTAGGGCTTCTTTTAGGGTGGCATATTGTTGTAGCTGCAATAGCATGGAGATCAACCTTAAGCAACTCTTTGAAAACATTTGAGTCATGTCGACCATGGGAGGGAGGTAAGGTAGCTTTGAAAGCAATGTCCTCCACCAATTCCCATAAGCAGCCATGGTCTCATCATCATACTGCTTAAGTCCAGCTAGGTCGCTTAAGGATGCCTTCTTGGTGTTGAAGGCAAAACATTCAAGGAACGCGTCCACTAGCTGGTCTGATTATTGATGCTATGCTTCGACAACTGAGTAAACCAATCCGAGGTAGGGCCTATGAACATGGTCATAAACGTTCTCAGAAGCAATGCATCATTGTCTTGAATTCCAAAGCATTGACTCAGGAACCTTGTTACGTGCTATTAGGCATCCTCATCCCCTCTAAAAAGTGCCAACTGAGGCACTTTGAAGTGGTTGGGGTATGGGGGTGCCGAAACTGAAGGATGCACAGGGTGACTGCGAAGCTGGTGTAAGATGGGCTTTTGGGGACCCAAAGTCTTAGTCTCCATAGACTCTAAGCACTCTAGCAGTGCTTTGTATGCATCAGAGGATTTAATTTCCTCTTCTTTGGTTTGTTCCCATTGTGAATTATGAGGAACTTGAGGCCTATGGAGGGGTAGCCGGATAGCACCCCCTGCCTTGGTAGGGCATTTCAGCCCGCTCTTCTTCTCACTCAAATTCCTCATAGGCCTCTTGAGGAGTTTCTATGCGTGACCTACAAACATGGACGAGTGCCTGAGGAAGGTGCCCATCATTGATTCTAGGAGTGGCCTCCCACTCAGGTCTAGGTCTTGGATGCAATGCTTGATAAGGTCGTGGAGACTTGTCTTGTACTAAGGGGTTGTGCCTCTCATAAATTTTTGTCCTATGCATGCAAGGGGTTGGAATCCTCTCATGCATAGTGTTCTGGAACAACTCATATGTCTGGAACTGAATGCACTCTTTGTTAAGATGATACAGTTGTTCTAACTGCTACTGATCTTGCCTAAGCTGCGTGATTTACGCTTGGCGGGCGACATGTTTGGAAAATGCCAAGTTGATTTGTTTCGTCGTCTTAGGTCTAGGAGGCCTAGATGCCTCCCCTACATATCTATCTTGGTCATGGTGATCCGAGATATCTATGGATCACTTTTCTTTGTCAATGTTAGCAGTATTCACCTAAGGCTCTGGCCTCAATAGGTGATCTTGATAATTAGCAGGTGCGGAGGTGCATTGCCCTCGCGTGATGTATTGCTCTTGAGGAATATACTGGTTTTCCTCATGCTCCATTTCATACATGTGAAAGGGATAGATAGAGTTGGCTCGCCCTATTTGAAGAGCCTTGCACTTTATATTTGGCCTATTAGTTATAACAGTAATGAGGGGTGGAGGGGGAATGATATAATCATGTGGGCCCTCCTTATGAACCCTATGTTGCTCTAGCACTTCATCATGTAGTGGCCACTCATAATGAGTGTCTAAGGGGGCCTTCCCATGTGTGTACTCCTCCTGAGAGGGTCTATGTTGAACGGGAGTGCCCCTCAAAGGGGTGCCTCTATAGTCCTGTTCTATAGTGGTATAGTGTGGACTATGTTGTGGGTTAGGTTGCCAAGGTGGTATAACCAAGTCCTTGGGGCTATAACGGAGGTGACTTGTGCCTCCTTGCATACTTTCCATAGCTTCTACCCATGATTTGGCTTGGCTACGGGTATACACCATGGTTTTTCTAAAAATATATGTACATTTTTATCTCCTTTATAATTTTTATGCTATACCAAACAAAAGGGGACCACACAAACAAATAAATGATTATCTTGTTTATAGATTAAATGTGTGTCCTAGATCTGGTTCGGTGTGTTTGATTTTTGTTATGTAAATCTTGTAAAGAAAACTTTGTTATACATGCATAATGAGGGCTCTAGTATCTCCAAAATGGTCGCCCCTTCAATATACCATTTCCAGGTCATTATACCGAACCTCTCAATAGACCCGCCCTTACGTGAGGGAAACTATTGGTACGTGAGAGCAAAACAATAAGTGGAACATAGGTGGTACGAAAGGGGGATCGCTTTGTTTTTGACACCTACCTTAGAAGACTTATCCTCATGCATGGGGAATCACCCTCACTACACTTGGTCAACTTTCATCAGGATTTACGTCTAGCAACAGTCACGATCAGGGTATATGTATGCAAAATCCAAGCCAAGGTGGTGATGAAACCCACCGTTGGTCTTGATCAAGTGTTGGGGTATTAAGACCAACTCCTTGATGTTAATTTTATTAGGTGGTGTGTGTGGTTCCTTTTAATTGTGTAAAGAAATAAAACATACAGCAAAAGATTATTTTCACTAATGCAATGCTTTAAAGTAAGTTTTATATTTCAGAGACAATTAGTAGCAAAAAGGAAATCACAAAACCTAACTAGAATTAAAACCTATAATGAGGACTTGCCATTTGTGCAAGTATCATGCAAACAAACCAAAGAAAAATGTATTCCTAATCAATTTCCTTCCATTTAATTTACTCTATGTTTATATATATATATATATATATTATTGCAATAAAGGAAAACAAAATACTTAACCTTTCTATGCAAGTGTCTGAAAATAAAGCAAAGAAAATAGAAAATTGCAAAAACAAAAAGTAGAAAAACACAGAGGATGTTCAGAAAGCCTACCTCTTCTCTATTTAAACCAGATGCCTCTGAATTTTTGCTCAAAAAATGCATAGAACTCTAATCGTCCTGGGGTGGTATGAATAGTAGGTTTGCATTCATCATAGGGTGGGACGAATACGTATTCATCCCGGGGTGGCATGAGTAGCAGTCCAGTGCCCGTATGAGTAACACCTGCAAAGAAAAACCATAAAATTTGGATCAAAAACTTGATCCTAAGAGCAAGGGATAGGGTCCCATCATGACCACCACTGAAAGTAGCATAAAAATAGCATACCGATATGATGCAAACAAAAATGGATATAGATGCTAAGTCCTATGAATGTGATGAGCAATGCATGAAGGAAATGACGTAGAAACAAGATGTGAGCAAATAAAGTGAGGCCTCCTTTATTGATATTGCTTTTAATCTAGTTACAATATGTACCCCCTCTAGGGCTCAGAACATTTGACATAATTTGTTACATTAATGGATGCCCAAAAAAAGCCACGCTTCCAAGATCGAAGGGTACGCTTCTAGCATCTTTCGTGTGCCCACACTCAAAGTGGGTAGGCTAAAAGTTGTCATCGCTTGTGTCCATGTGTTCGCCGTTCCTTGCTGCCCATTTAGTATTCCTGGGGTGATATCCTACGCATAGAAATACAACAAATCATTAATAGCATATTAGTATCTAGAAAAAAATGCAATCCCCAAGGCCTCCAGCGGGCGCTTGTGGGATATCAGTGATGCAACTAATAAATCAATTATAGAATGATATGGAAATGTAAAGGACAACATCTATAATTGGTATCACCTAATTTTATATTGAAGCAGCATCGGACGGCCCCGTTATGCTTGTTTGCCCGTCGAGGGCCTCTCCAAAGCGAGCACTCCAATGTCCTGCCTATGCTTATCCAAATCACCTGAAACTCATAGGTTAGGAATTATATGTAATTCTAAGACTACCTAGATGCTCATAATTTGTATATCCTACCTAGATTCTCCTATATGTGACAGGGGCACCCTATGAGCTAGTTAATACATCAAGTAATAAAACGATCGTCAAATCATGTCAGAATGAGTTCAAAATTTAATAGAGGCATTAGGATATCATTTGGGACATATTGTAAAAGTAATAGTAAGGAAATCATGCACAAATTTCTAATCATTCTAGGGTGGGATGCTGGGGACTGTCGTAAAACCTGTAAAAAATGACCTTGCAAATGTCCTGCCCAGAGGCCTTAAAACTCCTGCAAACTTGTGGTTAAACTAAAAACAACATTTTGAGATGACCCAGAAGGTCATATTTGGTATATTCTACCTAGGTTATCTTGTATCTGAAGGCGCTCCCTATAGGTTAGTAGATGCATAAAATGACAGAAACCAGGTCCAATCATGTCAAAAAGCAATGAAAATTGGACAACATCATAAGTACATTAGATATAAAAGAATGCAAAAATAATAGTAAGAAAACCATGCACAAATTTCTAATCACTCTGAGGTGGGACGATTAGGACTGCAGCAGTTTGGGGGGTGCCCGGGGGTGGGACGCCCACCGTTTAGGGCTTAGTTTTGACACCAATCCAAGTGGGATGGGTCCAAAACTTCCTAGGGGGTTGTGTAAATGAGTTTGGGGTGGGATTGTGGTTGATTTCTTGGGTTTTTGTATTTGGATTGTGTTCCTAGTGTTCACCCGATAACCTCTCTTCCAGAAGAGAGAGATTAGGGATGTAGGAAGCACAAAGAGGAATGGGCGTATAGTTTAGCAACACTTCATTGCTCCAAATGCTCTATCTCTCTTCCTTATTAGGGTGAGGAGGCTCACATTTTTATAGACCTAAGGGTCTCATCTGAATGTGCATGCGAGGGCGCCACTTGGATCATTATGCATTTTTGGGGGAGAGAAGATTCCTCCCTGATTAGGGCCTCCTTGATTGAGGCCTCCATGATCAAGGCAGTATTGATTGAAGCCTCTCTGATTTGAAACATTCCCTCGCAATCCCATGCCTTGAAGGTGGAGTTAGGTGGCATATTTGGGCTGCCATTTGTCAAGGTTTGACTTTTTTCCAGTCAAACCTGCTAATCGTTCCACCCTGGAGCAATTGCTGCTAATCATCTCAGGGTGGGACGAATAGGATTCTAATCATCCCAGGGTGGGATGAATAGGGATCAAAGTGCTTAAAAGGTGCAAAAATGACCTCTGACCTTAAAAAACTGATTTTGGAGTGGTTAAAACCACTTTTTAACCTATGGAGGATGCCCTAGCGGGTATGTATTCCAATTCAATCAGTGCTTGTAGTCACATAATCGGATTGGTGTTGTTTTGGTGTCTACATTGAGAAATGCTGGAGTAGCTGGTTGTGGAGTGAGATGCTATGATAGAAGCTTGGGATATAGAGATAGCTCGACTATGGGTTAGGGAGGTGGTTCAGGAGGTGAATATGGCTCAACTATGAATGAAGCTAGAGGCACGACCGATAATAGGTTATGGTGTTGACAAGATCGTGAGGCTCCAGGAAGAGCTACTAGAGGGGCACCATAGGTAGAGACAGGATGTACATCACCTTTGGGCTCAGGTATGATATATTTAGGAATTGGAGGATCAATTTATGGAGCATGATATTGGGCTTCTAGAACCACCCTCCTCATCCATATCTGGGTCAGCTAGGCCTAGTGAGTCTAGGCATAGTTCTAGTTCTAGGGCTCCTTCAATATCATAGGGGTCCTCTCATAGGTGTTAGCCAGTGCTTAGATGCACTTTTTGTATATAGTCCTTGGTGCTCCATTGCATGTAGCCTTTTGGGTATTCATTGTACATGATATATATATATATATATATATATATATATATATATATATATATATATATATATATATATATATATATAGTCTTATGCTTTTGTGTGAATGCTTTTGTGTGGATGCATATGTATATGGATGATTAATGTAAGTAGTAATGTGTTATGGATGATTAATGCAAGGTATGGTATGCGTATGTTCTAATGATAATTCATAGTTTAGAATTTGATTGGACATGTTTTAACATTGTTGTTTAATCAAGGGCACTAGCCTTGGTGGTATGCGGACTTAAAGACTCATGAACTGACATGGATGTTGACATGGAAGAAGATATAGATGTTGATATGGAAAATTGACTATTTTGTAGAGACTCAAACATACTAGTGACATCAAACAAACTCACTAAAACTGCCTAATCCCTTTAGGACCAAATGTGTATGTAGTAAATTCATTTACCGAATCATGAGCATGGTAATGACTCGAGGTAATCAAGAACCAATGTATGTGCAAGTGAGTTCATTAACTCATCTTGAGTAAATTTGGTAAACTTACCAGTGAAGTGTCTATAGCTCTGGTGGAGACTAGCTCCATAGTCCAAGGATTTTTATTTCTCAAGTTTTGGGGATGACTACTTAACCTTCTAACTGGAAATGTAGTATGATGCTTACAACCAATGATGAGTGGTGTGTGATATGTAAAAGAGTTTGAGTTTTTAAGGGATTTTTCCCTACTCTTTATTTTATTTTGAAATTTGTGATAGTGGTGAGAACCACTATTTTTGTGGAATATGTTGTATGATGGGACATGAGAGGATTACCCTTTTAACTTCAAGGTTCAAACCAAGTATGGTGCTATCCCTCTTTGGCACACGATGTTTTTTTTTAATATGTGAAATTGTGTTTGGTTCAAGAATGTTTTGGAGTCAATTTCCATAATTCAATATTGTCTTAGTGAATATGTGTAATGGTCCTAAAAAGAACTTGACATGTATTGGTAGTTTTCTTAAAACACTAGGAGTGGCTGAGTGACCAAAAATACCTAGGAATTATGGATATATGGAGGCAAATGACATTTTGACTTGGTGGAATGATGTGGATGATGTTGTGAAGTTACCCCTAATTAAGGCAACATGACTTTATTAGATCAATTAATACCTTGAACTGAATAAATGATCCCTAATATGAAATTTGAAATGTGTATGGATTATATGAAATGTAATTTGTGAATCAGAGTGTGTGAATGCAATTGTTGTTAGATGAAATATGTGCAAATGAAATGCAATTTTTTTTATGAAATGTGTGCAAATGAAATTCAATAATTTTTGTGTATTAGACATGTATATATACATATATAAATATCAATAAGCATAGAATGCTCTTAAGTGTATAACATTAAGTGGTTAGGTTTTTTCCTCTCCCTCTATATTGGCAAGCCTATAAGTACCTTTAACTACTTTTTGAGTGATAATGTATAGACCTAACCAATTAGTTGCAAACTTATCATGAA
Organism: Wollemia nobilis; assembly: GCA_028583015.1. NCBI lineage: Eukaryota > Viridiplantae > Streptophyta > Pinopsida > Araucariales > Araucariaceae > Wollemia > Wollemia nobilis. The sequence goes on along the minus strand of JAQPPZ010016829.1, from coordinate 644,769 downwards.
GATGTAGCAATGCATTGGTGTTTTGTTGATTCTCTTTGAGGACAAGATCTCCTACTTGGAATTTGCATAGATAAACTTTGGTGTTGTAAGCACATTTAAGGTAGTTTTGATATACTCATAAATACTTTAAAGCATTGACTCACCTCTCATCAAGAAGTGTGAGTTGGTCAAGATATGTTTGTCTAGCAGTGTCATCATCTATGAATTCCTACAAATAAATTCACAAGGAGGGGATATCAAGCTCAAGAGGCATGATTGCTTTAGCTCCATAGACTAATGATAATGGTGTTGCTCCAGTTGGCATGCATATGCTTGTTTTATAAGCCCATAATACCAAGGGAATTTGTGTATGCCAATATCTATGATTTTTGTTAACAAGTTTCTTGAGAATAGAAATTAAGGTCTTGTTGGTAGACTCATCTTATTCATTTGTTTGTGGGTAATAAGGATACATCGAAGGATAATTTTATCATAAACAATTTTATACAACACGTCCTCTAAGAGAACAAAACAAGTTATTTTTTTCTTGAAAGTGCATTTAGCAGTTCGAGACATATTATATGGGAGTGTTCCAAACTTGATAAAGGCTACTATTTGGCTTGACCAAGGGTCACATGATTCCAAATGGATAAATAAAATATCCTTTTCATCCTTGGATTCAACATAGACAATTTAAGGTTTAGAGATCATTGAAATAATAAGGAACTATACCTCTCCTAAGGTATCCTTTAGAATCAATGATCCAAGAGAGGCCATCGCATCTGCAAATCTATTAATCAAACATGGTAAACTATTAATTTCATACCAATCAAACTTAGAGAGAAATTTCATTGCTACATCATGATAAAGGTTAATGTTAGGCTCTTTGCATTGGTATTATTTGGTTACCTATTTTATAAAAGTTGAGAATCACCAAATATCCTAATACACTTAATGTCCATAGATATAGCTACTTGAAGACCTAATATTAAGGCTTCATACTCTACATTTTTGTTTGTGCATTGGAAGTCAAGTTTGAATTATAAGGGGATAGGTACCCCTTGGGGTGTATAAAACACAACTCTAGCACCTTGACCTTTCTCGCACTTAGAACCATCAAATAATAGTGTGATATCAATGTCTTCCTCCAAAATGACATCTTCTTCTTGTTCAATGATAGTGAATACCGAATCATCTGGGAGCTCAATAATCAAGGGATGATCACTAGGTAGTGGAGTTTTTGCAAGTTGATCAGCTATGACCTGACCTTTAATGGATTTTTGGCTAATGAAATCAAGTTCAAATTCCATAAGAAGCATTATCCATTTAGCGATGCGAGTTTTATTGTAAGTGTGAGACATCATATAATGTAGAGGATTTTATCTACCTTGACATATGTTGTGTGACTAAGCATGTAAATTCTAAGTTTTGTAGTGGTAAAAACCACTCCTAAGCATAATTGTTTGACATAAGTGTATCTATTTTCATAGCTTACCAATGTTTAACTAATGTAATTGACAACTTGCTCTCAATTTTCTTCATTATTTTATGCAAGAATTGTCCTTAATGCAAAGTCTATTGCGAAAACATAAAGATAGAAGGGGAACCCCAGATGTGGAGGATCTAAGACTGGTGGAGAAGCTAAATATTGCTTAGTATCATCAATTTTTTTTGGAACTCATCTATCCAATAAAATGGCACTCCCTTTTGTAGTAGGTGATTGAATTTCCTACATTTGTCAAAACTTTATGCAATGAAATGATAGATCGATTGGATATTTTGTTGTAAACTACATAATTCCTTTAAATATGTTGGGGGAGGCATCTCCATGATAGCCTTGATATTTTTTTGGCCCACCTCAATACCTCTTTTGGAGAGTATTAACCCTAGTAGTTTTTTTGAGGTAACACCAAAGACACACTTCTTGGGGTTCAATGTTACCTTATATTCTAAAAGTCAATCAAAAACTTTTTCCAATACAGCAATGTGCTCTTGTTGAGTTTTGGATTTTTCCAAGAGATCATCCACATAATATTCGATAATCTTATGCATATATTCATGGAATATGTATATCATGGCACGTTGATAAGTGGCACCTACATTTTTGAGGCCAAAGGGCATCACCTTGTAAAACAAAGTCTTCCAAGGCGTCATGAATGTTGTTTTATGTTGGTCATCATGATTTATTTGAAATTTGTTGTATCCTAAAAAACCATCCATGAGAGAAAGCATTTTATGGCTAGCGTAGGTGTCAACAAGGGTATCAATATTTGGAAGAGTAAAGCATCCTTAGGACACACTTTTTTAAGATCTAAAAAATTAGTGCACATGTTTATCGCCCTATTAGGCTTACGAATGGGTAACATGTTTGAGAGCCACTCTAAATAGTAAATGGGTACAATGAATCCCACATATAATAGATTTTGAAGCTCTTCATTGACCAAGAGGGCAATGGTAGGATGCATCCTTCTAAGTTTTGTTTAACCAACTTAGCATCAGGGTGCAAGGTGAGATTATGGACAACCAAACTAGGGTCAAGACCAGGCATGTCCTTATAGTCCCATGCAAAAATATCCTTATTCCTCATGAGGAGAGCAATTAATTGCTCTTGTTCATATTGGGATAAGATTTTTCCAAGCTTAAAAATGTGGGGATTGTATTTTTCTGAACTAAGGTTCACATTGATGGTATCTTCAATTGATATGTGAGAACCTTCTTCAAGTTGATGGGGAGTTGGGATCAGATGAATGTTGTCTAAGATGTCATCAAACTCTTCTATTTTATCCTTGTCTATGTCTACCTAAAAATCCTTGAGATTTGAAGATGAAGGTGAAGGTGAAGGTGGAGGGGATGGAGGAATATAGTTGGCTAAAGCCCTTAAAAATTCCTCAGATAGGAAAACCTAGAAAATAATGGTGGTAAGGAAATTTGGTCCATATCAACAAGGCTCATGTAAATTAGAATTGGATCTGCCAAATCGTATGGATTATGGAGTGGGGCAAATACGTCAGTAGGATTCATGTTGACTTAAGGTAAAATGAAGGAGGTGAAATGGATGTGATGGATAAAGCCTAAGAACTGATGCTAGGACCTTGGTCAACCTAGAAAACAACAAGAAACACAAATAAATGCACTTAACTAAATGATATGTACATGAAATGCAGAAAAATAAAATGTTTTTTTTTTGCATTATATACATATGTTACAATGTTGGCTAATGAGATGAATTAATGATATGGAGATGGTGGTTCACCAGTAGGTTCAACTCACTCTTGTGGAAGAAGCAAGCGAAATATGGGATTATGGATGGAGAATATTCTAGGATAAAAATTATGTTGTTTAGTGTGGGGAATGATGGGCTATGATTCCTCATTAGATTCATCATAAGATATCGACATGAGGTCAAAAATTTTGTATATTTCCTCATCAAAGTCATTAGGATGGAGGGCTTCTTTTGAATTCATGTTAAACCTTCAAAAGGCTTATTCAAAATAAGATATGGTGGGAAGTGTGCGATAACCTAGACTTGAAAAATTATGCACTTCTTGATATGGGACATCAATAAGCTAAGGCACTTCCTATTTATATCAGCCTAAGCCATGTATTTTTCAATTATATCTTTGAAAATAGTGGGATAGAAAACCCATCATTTTTTGGATATTGGTAGGTGCTGGTTTTTTGGGTTATTCTAGAGGAGTAGCATTAGACAAAGATTATGTTCCCCCATACACAAAATTTATGCTATTAGGCACTAAAACTATATTGTATACCACTCCTATAGATAAATATGGATCACATGGATGATCAAAATCCTTGGTAGTTAAGATATTGAGCAGTGTGATTGTGATGTCTTGGACAACATATTCACCAATACCAGGATTGGTGATGTGGATCTAAACTTGGGATGATGAGGATGAAGTGGACATGTGAAACTCATGGTTAGCTAATGGCTCAGATGATGGGGAGGATGTGGGCATATCACAATTCAACAATTCAACTTGTGAAATGTTGGCTTATGGAGATAGATTTGGTTGTGAAGGAATTATTGTGACCAATTAAGGGGATGATGATGTGGATGGCATGGATTGGGTTTGACCACATGTACATGTATTCAATTATAATGATAATGAAGGTGTAGAAGTAGATGTTTAGTTGGCATTGGTGATAGGTAGCTCCTCAGGAATGGTATCTTTTGATGAAGAATTGGATGGAGTGAATGATGATGTGGTAGATGATGTGATGAAAATATGGGTAGAAGGAAGCATGGATTCAAAAGTATTTGAGATGAAGTTGCAATACTTAAAAGGCTCAACATTCACTGGCATGCAATTTACATGCCCTTCGTGCACGTATTTCAAACATTGATGTAATATGTAAGGAAAACATCTCATTTCCCTCATACAAGGTCTTCTGAGGAGTACATTGTATGCCATGGATCATTCTAATATGTGGAACAAGGTATGCAACATTTTTACCCCTACTTCATTGGGTAAAACAATAGTATTAACTATAGAGCAAAGAGCATAATTAAATGCTTTCAATGTGAATGTGGAAATGGTTATGTGAGATGGAGGAATATTGAGATGATGGAGGGTAGATGTAGTGATGATGTTAATGGAGGAGTCGGTATCAATTAAGACTCTTTTTACTAGCTTCATGTCAATTTGAGCCATTACATGCAATGGGTGATCCATCAATTCTTATAAGATTGGTTTAATCTCAAATTCATAAAACGTGATGGGAGGCTCCATGCATGTTTGAATACTTCCTAAAAAATTATTAAAGGTATTGGAATATCGATATTGGAGTTTTATGGACTTTATAATATCCATTAATGCCTCATGATGTTGGGGAGATTTTTGAATTAAGTCATAAATATATAGTTTTGATGAAGCCATTTTTAAACTCGTGGTTAACTGGCTACTCAGAGAAATGATTGGCCTTTGGGAGTGATTGATGGGATGAATTTATGGATTATAATGGTTGGGAATGCGGATCGATGGAGAAGGAGTTAGGAAAATTTAGATGGGTGGTGATGAAATAGGTTGAGACTCCCTTGCTTATGAGTTCATGGATTGTTGAACGGTTTGCTGCCATGCATCTTGTTGATTGTTTTATCATTGTTGACATCGAGTTACCACATGAATGGCACCTACAAACCCTCGATACTATTGGACATGGTTAACTTGATTATGAGGGGTCTTAATATTAGACCCTCTCATTGTGGATTACACCTCCTCATGATGAGGAAGTGGTGTTTGAAATATACCAAGATTTTAGTTTTGTTGAGCTAGGGGGTTGTCAAGCTTGATGGCCCCTAAGTCAATGATGTCTTGTACTATATCCTTAAAAATATGGTAGTTGTTTATGTTATGCCCATTATATCTATGATAAGGGTAAAACAATTTTTCCTTGTCATTTTTACCATATTTGGTAGGATCATATGGTTTGACCTCAGGTAAAGCAAGTCTATTGGAGTCATACAACCTTTGGAATATGGAGGCATAAGATTCTGATAGAGGGGTGTATTGATAATTTTGTCGAACAAATTATCAACATTGGTGATTCTCCATAGTTGGAACTTTATTTTGCATAGATTGGGTTATTGAGGGTATTGCATGATAGGTAATTTGTTGTGGATGGTTTTTGTTGAGCCATTACTAGCTAGATCATGACCACTTGATTGATGTGATTAGCTTGATTTGCTGGATTGACCTATGTTGATTTGGTTTGGCCAGAATAATTGCTTTTGTATTGGACCTTGTTTTTCCATTCCTTATTTCTTGGCTTAAGTATGCCTTCTTGGATTTTTATCTCTTCGATACCACTAGCTTGGGTAAGAGATTCCTCAAATGAGCGATATATTTGTAATTAAAGCATCCAAGAAATAGATTTTTGGCAACTCTTAGTGAATAGCTTAATTAGATCTTCCATTGCTTATGATGGCTCTCCAACGGTTTCCAAAATCATAGATAGCCTCATCATCATGTTGTCTTAAACCATAGATATCGGATAATATGATTTTCTTTCTTATATTAAGGGAAAATTGTTTAAAGAACTGGTCAACCAATTGTTTGAAAGTATAAATACTATGATTGGGTAATTGGTTATACCATTATATGACATCTCCCCCTAATTTTTGAGGAAATGTGTAGAGCATGATAGCATTATCATTTTGAATTCTAAAGCATGAGTGCATGAATGTGCTCACGTGCTCTTTAGGGTCCTAAGTCCCTTTGAACTTGTCAAACATTGGTATCATAAATTCTACCGGATATGGTAGTGATGATATCAAAGGGTGAATTGATTGATTTATTAATTGATGTAATTTTAGCTTATGGTTACTATAAATAGGAGTATGTTGTATCAAATTATCAATCTATTGTTGCATAGCTTTGATTCTAGGATCTTCCCCAAGAATATGAAATCCCTGAATCACTTGATGATTCTTTCAAGAGGTGGAAATATGTTGAGTGAAAATATTATGATAAATTGGTAGAGTGGATTGGAATTGATGATGATGAGATTGATTGAGAAATTATGGTGATTGTTGAAAATGGAATAATGCATGAGGACTATGGCTAGGTTGGCCTATGTGAATGGAATGGGTATGGGTATGGTAATGGAATGGGTATGGGATATAGGAATAGAATGGGTATGGGTGGATGGAAGTTTTGGAATAGAAACCACAAAATATTGTGGTACCCAAGATGGACTTTGTATGATTAATGCAGGTTGAGTGGAAATTGGCTGAGGCCTAGGCTTCACTTGAACTTGTTGTTGAGTTGTCTGCCGCTTATTAAGAATTTTTTTCAAATGTTTCCATGATTCATTAATTTCTATATCATCATTGGAAGGTATGGATGAAGATGGAATAGATGATGTGTATGGGGGACAAGTGGCAATGGGAATTGCAACTTGATTGGATGAAATAGGCACTTGTGAAGAAGCATTGACTTGTTCTTCATAAAAAATATTGGTATAGGTGGATACACGAATTTATAGGGGCACATGATGGTTGGGGAATGGATACATGTGATGAAGGTGCAACTGATAGCTGAAAAAGAGGGTTAGTGTACACCTAGGTGAAGCTAGATGGCTAGGAAGAAATTAGTTTCTATTGTAAGGAAGGATCTCGATTCAGGACATTATGGATGGGTTGTAATATATAATTAGCCAATTTGTAGAAATCCTCTACTTAGGCCATGTCTATGTGGGTAATATTATGGTCAATTATGGTTGAAGATGATTTAGTTTGTGAAAGATATGTGGAGGTATATTTGTGTAAGACATCAGTAGCTTGCATAGCGTGTGATGGACCTGTATATAAATCTGTGTAATATATCTAAACCACACTGATGGTATTTACCACATAATTGGTAGGAAATGAATATGAACAATCCATAGATGTATTTTTTGTTATAATAATACATTAGATTAATTATGTAAGGGAATTTATGTAAGGGTGCATCCCTTCATACTACCCACACTCATGTATAAATATTCATAATGATATAATAAAATTAGTGTGCCTCATTTTACAATTTCCAAATCCAATATGGTATTAGAGCACCAAGGTAGGAAACAATAACTTCCTTTTCTCCCATTAGACCTGTGAAGGAGGACTGGAGCATCCAATGCCCAACCATATTTAAACCCAATAAATTATTTTGAATCCCAGTAATTGATGCTACCAAACTGAGAGTCAATCTCCTCAAAAGAAAATACAAATATATATGTTATGACCAGATATGCCTCTACCACTACTGTGATCTTCACTGGCCTGAGTAGTAACCAGTCTTAGTAATGCTGGAAATAGATCCAGCATGAGCCTAGTGCCTAGCAAGAGTTCACCGCCATGATAGAGCCATCCTGCTAAAAATAATATAATAATAATAATAATATATAACCAAACAATCATTGATTTTTGAGCACCTAAAAAAATTTGGATTTATTTGTTCCAAAGAGGCAAACGCTCCTACGACCACAAAACCAAAGACTTCATAATCAGAAGGAGGAAAATTAAAAAATATATATAAATTAAAATTGGTTTCTCCTAAGTTTCTCGAGAGGAAATGGTCACCTATTAGAAACATCTGGTCAAAGAAGTATTTTATTGGGAAGAATGTCAAAGTGCAACAAAAACATAGCAAAATTATAGTTGTTATTGAAATCTGGAACCTCATTGAAATCACCGTGTTGCCTCTACTAGCGAGTAGGCCATCCAAGTTTGGGAAAAGGAATCATAGGGAAGAAAATACGTGTTTGGGGAGGCCCTAGTGAGTGACCGCATTTCCAATTAATTCAATTAATTTAATTCAGAAAACATCTGCAACTGAGAACCACAAGACGTGTGTGACGTGGAGGTTGAGGACCAGTGATGAGCTATTTTCCTTGAGTTTGCTATTATTTGTAATGTTCGATGGCAAAAACAATAATGAACAATTGTTTGCAAGGAGAGCATCCAAGTCCAGCCACATTCACCAAAAAAACTTGTGGTTGAAGATTAGAATACAGGCATTACTATCTGCATCAACGTGGAGAAATATATAGATGACATTGACAATAAACTTCCAGATTTGGCTGATGACTACAATGTGATGCACAACAACATCCTAAAGGATATGACATAATCCTGGTTGAATATCTACACTAGAATATTTCATAAATAAATTTTTAGGCATTTGTAGACACCTAAAATGCATCATGTCGATGGCGACTACTCATATGGGACATGCTACAAGACCATATGGAAGATCTTGGACAGAATCCAAGATAGAGCAGTGGTTTTAACCACTCAATTTGGGCTCCTTGGCCTAATCAGTCTGAACCATAGTTGAGACCTATGGTCTATAGTCTAAACCATAGCTAAGACCTGTGGTCTACAGTCTAGGCCGTAGTTGTCACCTACGGTCTAAACTAAAGTTTAGTTGGCCTTCATTCGAGCCAAATAGGTTTGAACGACCATTTGTTCTAGAAGAAGGTGGTTAAAGGATGGAAGCTTCCAATCCAACTGTCCTAACCACCTCTTCTTGATCTTGGCTTCTCCATGAAGCCACCCCTAGCCCTTGGGTAGTCCTATAAGTACCCTTCAGAATTAGGACAAACAATAGAGAGAGTGCATTGGAGATTAGAGCAACGAAGCCCTATCGAATTGTGGACTCACTTGAGTACATTGAGAGGGAGTTTGGTTGCTATCCACTTGCCAATTCACCAAGCATCATGTCAATTAGTGCCATGGATGCCCTAAGGAGCTAGAACGCCAAGAAATGCTAATTCGGGCAAACGGAGGCCCAATTATGGAATTCAATCGCCAATCCAGTCAGAGGACACCAAGGCGACCCTTGATCATCAATTGGACAAGGAAGATCAAGCCCACAACCCTTGATTTGGAGGGTAAAGCTACTTGATTGCTCATCGTGGCTGACAGTCATGGTGTGCAGTGCAGACCGCTCATATGAGCTATAGTTTGCAACTAGTGATAGATCTCCTTATTGTTTCTTTTACATTGTGCTTAATTAGGCTAGATTAGGCATTTTAGTGGTTTATTTCATGTTTTAGAGACACTGACCGGTTTAATTAGGGTTTTATGTGAGTTCTTTCCATTTAAGCAACTTTGCACTAATCTCTTGTTTCCATGCATCATTTCATGCAATTAGTCTATTAGATAGATAGCAATACTCTTCATTTCTATGTTTCAAGCAATATTTATGAGTTTTGCATAAGTCTAACATGATTTGTTCATTTTCTTGATTTCATTAGTGTTATGGCACTTTCATGTTTATATCCTTTAAAGGGCCTCATCATGAGAGGTTGCCTATGCTATTAATGCTTTTGTGTTGTTTCTTGACCGCAGGAAAGCAGGTTCGAAGGAGATTCAATCATCTAATTCCTTCCTCAACGCGAAGAAGAGGGTCAACTCCACCCTAGAGCAGTTTGTGACTATTTAGAGAGCCTTAGTATTGTGCCTACCCCATTGGGGGCTTTGGAATTGTATCAATTATATCAACATTTGGGTGACCCTAAGAGGGGCATGATTGTAACCGAGATTCGTTTTCAATATTAATAAAAGAAACATCTATTTTATTGTTATATGCAATATTGTTTATCATTTTATGCTTTGATGTTGATTTTGATTGATGTATTAGATAGGTGCATGCTTTTTGGATAGGTCAAAAGGTGATCACGATGGAACTCCACAATTCATGCCCCTAATTTCTAACATTTTTTTGTGTTTCCTTATATCAGGTGCAAACCGCCACTTATAGCTACGGTCTCATTGTTGGCCCACGGCTACAAAACGCGGTCTGCAGTAGCAACCGCACCACAGATCTGCAGTTTACAATAGACATAGTAGACAACAGGAGTTCAAAGCTAGATCAGATGAGGACCTGAGGTAGGCCCTTCTGACACCCTCTGTCTCTGTATTTTGCTTCTATGTTTTTCTAGAATAAAAAAATTGAAACCTAAATAGACTAAGGATAAAAATAACATGAGAATGAATTAGGTCCTTAGGGTTTCCTTTTCTATGTTTTAGCTAGGTGCTTCTAGGAACAATGGACCTCTGATTGCAGTCTGCCCTAGAATCCAATGTGCTAGAGTATTTCATGTGGTGGTTTTGCATGCTTGAGGCCTAATCAAAGGCCATTAGTCATCGTAAACTTGCATTGTCGAAAAGGTCATGTAGGATGTAGCATGCATGTTTTCTGAATATCAAATGTTCTTTTTATGCATATCATGTAGGAAATGATCATGTGAGTGCTATATTATGCATATTTCCTTTTATGCAATTTAAAAAGAACCACACACACCACGTTTCAATTAAACGCTAGTGAGTTGGAAGTGACATCCAACCACTAGTAGGGTTTCAACGACGGTGGAGGTGATTTCCATCCGTTGGCCCAAATCCTATGTACCCTTGGATACTAGACCAATATCGGATCCGAGAACCTTTCGTACCCTGGAAAATTTGCATGTATTCTCTTTGAAGGGTATAACACTGATTGGGGGAAAACAGGTGAGGATCTAGGAGGACCTGTGCTCCCTGACCATGTGTGGGCTTCATTACCACACATTATAGGTTGGATTACGCGACTTGGAGTTCATAGCCAAGTTGTCGAGCTATGAGTATACAGGTGAAAGCTAATTAAACTGATATTATCATCCAATAAGCTTTCAAACACGATAAGAGTTTCTAATACTGATACAACAAATTAAAAACACATCAAACAGTTTAGGGCTCATTTTAAATTGTAAAATAGATAATCACCATTGTATACCTTATTTGCATAATAAAATATAAATCTAGACACTAGGTGCACCATGGTGGAGACACGGGGAGGTCGATAGAGGCTTAATTTTGATGCCAATGACCAAGCCCCACCAAATTCACAACAAAATGTGTCGAACCCTCACCCACATGCGCTTCTCGAACATCGTTCGACGAGCATTAGAGGAGACAATTCGACACGAGGGGACACCATTGAGTGTACCCCCGATAGAGGAGCTTCTATACACTCTTCTAGATGTAGGATAGAGCATGGAGCCTCTCAACATGAGGGTGCTCCACTCAGAAGCCATTATCGATATCGTAGTGCACGTGCATCCACGGGATCGGTCGATGAGTATGTCATACAGGGAGCCAAGTTGGTACCCCTACATACTAAGTCTACAGGAGGTTCCATACCTCCAAATTCAGAGTATAGAAGAGATCGATATCCACCCATTCAGGGGCATGCTGATAGGCCCACTTTCGAGCATAGGTCTGTTCACACTCCCATGCGTAGTGAACCTCACAAGATCACTATCGACATATCCAAGGTGGGAGCCAATGGTACACCATCACATGAGCCATGGTGATCTAGATAGTTGGATGGTTTAGGTGGCATCCTCAAGCAGTTAGGCTACAAGCCTTCAACTCCACCCACTCGTGCTCTGAGTGAGCATAGCGAAAGCATTATTAGGGCTACCAAAGAACATGGAGAGGCTTCCAAGTGCCCTCATGGTTCGCATCCACCATCCACGCATGGTGGCACACAACACAGGACTCAACATGATGCCAATGTCATCTTCATGGACAAAGGCAAAGGCATAGGAAATATGCCAGATGGGTACATAATCCATAAGGTCGCTCACATGGAACACACATACCAGAGGCCTCTTACGATTGATCACATTGATAGATCGCATAGATTGGTATCCGAGCAAAGATGACAACTCCTTCAAGATCAATTGGAGGATGCCCATGCAGAGAGGTAGCGCATTGAAGATGAGAATCTTCAATCACAAAGGCTCATTAGAAAAATATTATATGAGCAGCGTATGCATGAGGAATGCATCCTTACCCAAAAGGAGCATGTAGAACAAGAGGATAGGCTAGCCAGGGCTGGTTTATACACTCACGCTGAGCATGAAGAGCGCGTTCATAGGAGGGATTTTTCACAAGCCGACGTGCATCAGGAGCACAGAGATGCTCACACTCATGTCAGTGCCCAACAAAGAGAATGACCACCACCATTCGAAGATCAGAGGCAAAGAAAATATGAGGAAGAAGAGGGAGATGGAGCCGATCATGGATATCCCAAAATCTCCCATGTTGAGGAGGAGGAAGAGCAATATCCTCCACCTCGACAGAGGAAGAATGTACCTCCAAGACCACCCTCACGTCAGCTTAGGGAGGAGGACTTTCTTTCCTCGTAGGCCTATAAGGCCTTAGCAGAGAAAGTGAAAGCAATCGAGAGGCAAGGCATGACTTTTCAAAATTTGACATTGAGCAAGATTCATAACGAGCCTTTGGACCCCTCGATGCCTACTCCAGCATATCCTGAGCATTTTTTCATGCCCAAGCTAGATAAATTCAAAGGTGACGAAGATGTGCAAGAGCATGTCACAAGATTTTTGGATGTATGCTTCCAGATTGCAAGCAATAATGCCTTACTTTTGCGTACATTCATCACAACCCTCTTAGGCCCAGCCTGGGAGTGGTTTAATCAACTAAAGAAGCACAGTATCACCAATTTTGAGCAACTGGCTGATGCCTTTCTTGAACACTTTTCTTTTGGCGTCAAGAAGCAAGCTAACCTTTTTGATCTGGCTATGCTAGCTCAACGTGATGATGAGCCAGTCCTAGAATATGGAAAGAGGTGGAGGAGATTAATGGCAAAGTTGCCATTCCCCATTCCTACTATAGAACTGACCCGAATGTTCATAAAGAGTTGTGCCAAGCACATCTCGTTATTGTTGCAACTGCAATAGTACCAGACATTCGAGGAAGCTTTGGCGTAAGCCAAAGTAATTGAGGATATCAAGTTGCAAGAGGGCAACTTGAAGCTCAAGAATAGGAAGGAGGGGCATAAGAAGAGCTCCACGAAACATCAAGGCAAGTAGGCCCATGTCAATCAAGTGAGGTTAAACCTCCAAGGAGAGGATAAGGGGCAACAAAAGTAGAATTATCAGGCCCAACCTCCTCCTGCGCAATACGAGCAATGCAAGAATAATTACAAGGGAAAAAATAAGGAGCAACACCCACCTCGCCAGTTCACACCTTTGATGGAATCATTGACATCAATATTCCATCAATTATGCAAGGCTAAGGCAATCAGGTTTCCCAAGATTAAGCTGGTCGATCCTAACCAGCCCAAGTCAAAGGGGTATCAGGATGATCTATTTTGCATCTACCATCGTGTGAAGGGCCATGACATCGAAGTGTGTTGGTCCTTCAAACATATAGTGCAGAATATGATCGATAAAGGTGATCTTATAGTGTCGAATAATCCGTTGGTGCCCGACAACCAAAACATGGGGATTTATAAAAATCCATTGCCAAACCATGAGGCATCGTGCAACAACGTTGGCCACGTCAATCAAGTGTGCATCAAACCACCTACTCAGGGGTTCGTAGGTATGGTTAATTTTGTTACCAGACATGGGAGGTATGAGCAACCAAATCAACCTCGCACTCCCATTAGGATACAAGCTACACCAAATCAGTGGCCAACTTAGAATATTCTAGGTCCACCAACTAGACCGGTGGTGACCATACGAAGTAGGTTGGTTCAAAACCTATAGACAAATCCTACGAAGTTGTCTATTTATGAGCTGATACAGCAGTCCCCTAAGCACAGGGAGACTCTCATGGATATTCTGAGGTCCATCGAGGTGTAGTCCCAGGATGCTCAAGCATTCACCAATTTTGTGGGACACGTACAATAGTGCCAGGAACCTATGATCCAATTCTACGATCATGAAATTAGGACGGTTCCTACAGATACGATTGACCCACCATTACATATCATTACGTGTGTTAATCACATGCCATTCAAGAGGGTCTTGATCGACACTGGTTCATCGATCAATATTATAACGACCAAGGTGTTAAGTCATTTAAAGCTACCCAAGTCACATATTGTGCCCATCACATTCACATTGAGAGTATTTAATGATGCACTATGCTCGACGGTTGGCACAATCGTCCTACCTATTCAGGTGGGCCTAAAGACCATCCCCATGATGTGTCACGTGATCAAAGGCACCATGCAATATAACATCCTTCTTGGAAGGCCTTGGATTCAAGAAATGCATTGTGTTCCCTCCATACTACATCAATGTGTAAAATACATTCATGAGGGATAGGTTCACGTGGTACCGTCAGATGAGGAGCCCTTAAAATTCGTGAACCTAGCTGATTTATTAGGGGGTTTCGATGAGGCCTGGAAATGCCTCAATCATAACATGTTTTGTACACTAAAAATGCCTATAAACTCTTATGTTTTATCTGATATGTTAGTTAAGTTGATTTAATATGTTGTATATTAACCATTTTGCATGATCAATGTATTTGAAATATTATATGTTGATTTTATAGCTTTTTGCATAGTTTTGTGTTATTTTTGCTATGATTTGCTACAATGGGATATGCTTAGAATAATAGCAGCATTTCACTAATCATATTTTGATTTGTTTCAAGCATTTACTTCACCTAAATCTGGCAACAATACAAGCAAACTGTTGCTATGCAGCAAAAACTGGTCTTTCCCATGTAGATTCCAGCCAGTTGTCCATAAATAGCAAGGCATGGAATTCACATGAGGAAAGGGATGAAGACCATTAGAATTTGATCTTAGGAGATAACCCACCTGAGAGATGTAGAAGAAATCAATGGAAAAGCATACATTTGTTCATTTCGAAGTATCTTCGGAATGAACAGATATCTTCGGAATGAAGAAAACACAGCATCTTCGGAATGAGCGGATCTTCGAAATGAAGAATGCAGCGTCTTCGGAATGAGTGGATCTTCGGAATGAAGCATGCAGTATCTTTGGAATGAGCGATCTTCGGAATGAGAATGCAGTATCTTCGGAATGAGCGATCTTCGGAATGAAAACCGCACTGTCTTCGGAATGAAGCCACTTATCTTCGGAATGAAGAACAGAATGTGTTTTTGACCTTTTTGACCGATTTTTGAAGTCGGGAAAAGGGAAATAAAGGTTGGAAAAAGTAAAGAGAAATATCCTCCATATGTCTTTGCCGTCATTGCCGACCAAATCCATCATTAAGGGAAAGATCAGGTTTTAGTCCTCTTCTAGGATAAAACCGAGAATTTGTTGCAGCATTGTAGGATTAGATCTTTTGAGATATTCTTTGTTTGTAATCAGATCATAGGATAGCTATAAATATTGCTCCCATTCAGGTTGAGCCTAGGTAGTAGTAGAAGAAGATAGAAAATAGAGAAAGGAAGCTAGTAGAAAATACAGAGTATAACTAGAAATTAGTTATTACGATCCTGTAATGATTTTTCAGTAGAATTCTTGTAATCATGTCTTTTGATCAATAAAGTGCACGAGTTCTATTTCAAATTACTTGTAAATGAGTGTGATTAAGATTTAGAAAGAGAGAGACTTACACCTTCTTACGGACAAAGAGGTGGCCACTTCCGGACCTAGGAGGAGGACTAACGAGAGCGAGGTTTTATTACGATTTTTCTTTGCAGCGAGAATGAGTTATAGGACTTGTTATGTAAATTGCTTGTGAATAGTTGATAATATTTGCGGTATTAGTTTATTTATGCTAAGATAAATCTTGTGCTTAATGTTTTAGTTGCAATCTTACTTTCAGCCAAGCTTTCACTTTATTTTTAGGTTGTTATTTTTAGAATTTACTATTTTTCAGCAATTTCCTGCATTTTTATGTTTTGCTGTCAAAATCTGAACAGAAGATTGACAACCTTCTGTTACAAAATTTTGATAGTTTTTATTTCCACATTAGATCTAGACTTTCATTACTGCAAAAGTAATTAGATTTCCTTTACGCAATTAGGATCAGACTTTCAATTCCGCAACTGTTAATTCTGCAATATAATTAGGTCTTATTCTGCAATTGTAATTAGGACTTCATTTCTACAGTTAGTGATTAGTTTCCAATTCTGCAACTTAGATTAAGATTTAATTCATGCAATCTAGAGATAGGAATGTTCCAAAACCCCCCACAAATCGGTTCCACCAATAAGACTTGTTGCCCTAGATTGACCTAAGTTATAGCTGTTTCACTTCTTCTCCCGTAGATAGCCTTGTACACTGCCCTGGATTGATAGATTCATTGAGAATTAATGATGGTATAACGACTACGCATCATTTTGGCACCGTTGTCGGGGATATAGTGTTGTCAGAAGAAAACAAATAGTCCAATAGTTGTAATCAGACTAAACTATGAACATTCAGGTTAAAATCTGAATATAACAGTAGAGTAAGATAACAACTATTGACTTAATTTATGTCATTTAGGAGTAAACATGAATGAGTAAGTCTAGGGAGACCCCAAAGGATCCCTGGCTTGTCCCATTAAGGAGATCTTCATGCCTAAGGGGTGAATCACCTGTGTTTGAACTACCTGAAAGACTGATAGAAAAATCACCAATCTCACCATCAGTAGAACATTTTGAGAAAGGAAAATCACCAGTTGTATCAACAGAATATCTTAAGGAAGATAATTCATCAGACTCATCAACAGAGAAGCTTGGACCTCTTGAGAGAACAATTTGGGAAGCTTTAACTTCTCCTAGGAAATAAGAAACTATGGCAGAAGGAGGCAATGCAGATGGCCGGCATGGCTATGTTCATAATGCAGGGGATGATCGGGATATACTCCAACCATCCAGAACATTTGAATATCCTATTCATCTAAATCCAACACAAAACTCTCCCATGAAGACCATTTCACCTTTAGTACTTCCAACCTTTCGAGGTGTTGTATCCGAAGATCTGACCGATTTTTGTTTGAATTCAAGGTAGTGTGTGAGACCTATGATTATATAAATGACAATAAAAAACTTAAGGTTTTTCCCTCAACTCTCAAAGATTCAGCATTACGTTGGTTCATGAGCTTAGACCCAAATTCCATAAGAACCTGGGATCAAATGGAGACTGTCTTTTTAGACAAATATCAGGAATACTGCCGTGTAAGGAATAGAAAAGATGAGTTATTTAGAATCAAGCAGGAAGATGATGAGACCTTGGAAGATTACCTTGATAGGTTCTCCTTTGTTCAAAGGAGATGTGGACTAGTAGAACCAGAATTGTGTAAAACCATCTTTTTGAGAGGATTGCAAGATGAATCCAGAGAAGTCCTGGATTTAATGGGAAAAGGGGATGTAACCACTCTCAGTAATGAGGAAATTATGGATCTCTGCAGGAATTACTCTCGCACTAAGCAGAGAAGAAGAAAAAGCCGCACAAATGGTACTGATGTAAAGGACATGATAGAGGAACTTGCAAATTTCAAAGCTGATATCCTAGTGCATCTAAACACTACTTTAGGGGAAATCTCTGCAAAAGCTAAAAACACAGAACCTTTGGCAATTTATTGCCCAAGATGTAGAAGTAAACATGCTTTCCGGGAATGTCCTTTGAATAAAACAACCATCTCAGCCATTTGTAGTATCTGTTCAAAAAGGCATTCAAGCTGATCAATGCCACTGCTACCACAACTCAAAATTGTGTTAGAAAACCAGATTGAGGAACTCAACTATATTGGACCAAAACAAGGGGGAAATTTCTCTCAATATCAAAATCCCCCTCGTTTTCCTACAAATTGAGGGCATAATCCTGGTACTATGCCTTGGGGACAATGAGAACCACCCCAACGTCCTTGGAATTATCCTCAATGGACAAATTCCCAAGAATGACCACGATCAAATTGGAGTAACCTGACTGGAATCGGAATCAAAACAACCCCTCATGGAATCAAAACAATCCATCTTGGAATCAAAATCAGACTAATCCACATTGGGTGCAAAACCAACCACGGTGGAATCACCAATACTAGTCCTATCCAAGGCAACAAAGGAATCAAGGTCAAACTTAGCATTTGTTACCTGCACCTAATCAAAATTTTCAAGAAAAACAACAACAAACACAACAAGTGAAGCAACCTCAATTGCCAGCTCGGCCCAGTCACTAATCCAAACAGTGTAAGACAGACACCTCCTGTCTATGTGGCTGAAGCTGAAGAAAATATTGAAATTAATGTTCTTGATTGTAGTGATATTCAACTCCGTTCAGGAAAAGTTGTACCTGAACCAGTTTTAATGGAAACCAAAGATAATGAAGAGCAAGAATCATCAGAACCAGAGAGAATCCAACCAACAAAAGAAACAAAAAAATTGGATCCAACAATAGAAAAAGAGACACAAGCAGAACAATTACCAAGGATAGTTCCATATCCTGAAAGACTTAATGCAATACCAGAAATTTCTGAGTCAGAATTGGTCAAAGAACTCAAAAAGTTGACTATCTCATTACCCTTATTGCAAGCCATTAAGGAAATACCAGAAATTAACGATACTTGTCCAAAATTTGTGCATTAAAAGAGCGAGGAAGAAAGAAGAAAGCATTCCCCAAGACTGTGCAGGTTGAAGGGAAGATAGCTGATCTCTTATCTGGAAAACTACTACCTCCAAAGTATAGTGATCCAGGAAGCCCAGTTATCACAGTCACCATAGGTTCAGTGCCAATATCAAATGTTTTAGTGGATCTAGGAGCTGCAATAAATGTCATGACTAAAGATACAATGGAACAATTACAGCTCAAACATCTCAGCCCCACATTTACAGTTTTAGAAATGGCTGATAGGTCAGTTGCAAAACCTGAAGGAATCATTGAAGATGTCCCTATAGAAGTTTCTTCTTGGGAATTCCCTACAGATTTTCTGGTTTTATAGCCAAGAAATTCAGCACATGGATATCCCATTATTTTGGGAAGACCTTGGCTTGCAACTGCAGCTGCCTTCATAGACTGCAGATCTGGAAATATGACCATTTCAAATGGTATTGAGCTGAAACAAATTTCTTTATATCCTCCTGCAAAACCATCTAGCAAATTTTTAGGTCAGTTATGGTTTTCTGACTCAGATGAGGAACCGAGAAGAGGTCATTTCTACACTAGCTACCTTAGTAGTAAGAGAACACACAAGAAGACCTCGGTGACACGGAAAACTTAGAAAATGAAACAATCTCGATGAATGTTCTGCATGAACAAGGTTTAGAAGGGGAAGCAACAAATATCCAACGAGTTGATAAGTAATGAGGAGAATCAAAAATCTGAAGATGAATCATCTGTGCTATCACAAGGAAACTCTGTTTCACTATCACATGGATGGCACCATCATCTGATTTTTCCTTCTCACTGTTCCATACAAGAAATGCTTCCCTCAAATAGCAATGAAATAGAAACTGCTTCGTTTCTCCCATCACAACAATGTCCTCTTAATCCCTTAATCACCAAGTATGAAGGAGTGAATTCAGTCCTTCTAAATACAAAACAAATAGAAGTCCAGCCAGGCAAATTTTTGAATATCTACAACCGACTTACTAGGGAAGAGGAAGAAAAATTGATAGTTGTTTTGCGGAAGCATGTTCATGCTTTTGCTTGGAACTACAAAGATATGTCAGGAGTTCATCCTGATATATGTACCCATAAGATCTATACTGAAGAAGTCAAGCCAGTCAGACAATTTCAAAGAAGATTGAATCCTGCCTTAAGAGATATTGTGAAAGAAGAAATTGAAAAACTCCTGGAAGTAGGATTCATTTACCCAATTTCCGATAGTCAATGGGTTTCTCCATTGGTAATAGTTCCTAAGAAAAATGGAAAAATGAGAGTATGTGTAGACTACAGAGAATTGAATAAGGTGACATACAAAGACCATTTTCCATTACCTTTCATAGATCAACTGTTAGATACTCTTGCTATAAAAAGATACTTTTGTTTTCTTGATGGATTCAGTGGATATAATCAAATTCAGATTGCCCTGAAGATCAAGAAAAGACAACTTTTACATGTCCATGGGGAACATTTGCCTATAGGGTTTTACCTTTTGGTTTGTGTAATGCCCCAGCAACTTTTCAGATGACGAGTCCTAGCAATTTTTGCTGATCCGACCACCAAAAGTGTTGAAATTTACATGGATGATTTCACGGTATGTGGACAAACTTTTGATTTTACATTGGAAAATCTTGACAAAGTCTTAACTCCTTGTGAAACATACCACTTATCCTTAAATCCGGATAAATGCTTCATGATGATGAAGGAAGGGATAGTTCTTGGTCATCACATCTCTCCTGAAGGGATCCAAGTTGATCCAAAGAAAGTTGAAATTATCAAGAACCTCCTTCCTCCTAAAACTCAGACTAATGTCAGAAGTTTCCTAGGACACATTGGTTTTTACCGCAGGTTTATTCCCAACTTTAGTACAATAGCCAGTCCTCTGTTTGCCTTATTGACTAAAGATTCTGAATTCTCCTGGACTGCAAAGTGTCAGGAAGCATTTGAAGCTACGAAAGAGAAATTGATAACTCCACCTGTGCTTAGAGGACCTAATTGGACATTACCATTTCACATTCAGATCGATGCCTCCAATACAACAATTGGAGCAGCATTAGGACAAATTGATAATGGTGAACATTATACCATCTACAACATTAGCAAAAACTTGACAGGGAGCAGAGAAAAATTATACAACAACTAAGAAAGAATTCCTAGCAGTGATTTATGCCATCAACAAATTCAGGCATTATATCACAGGTTATCAAATATTTATTCACACAGATCATACAGCCATTAAGTATTTGATGAATAAACCTATGGTAAGTGCAAGAATTATTCGTTGGTTGTTGTTGCTGCAAGAATTTGATATCACCATAATCAACAAACCAGGAAAAGCTAATGTTGTTGCAGATTTCTTGTCCAGGTTGCAGAACACAGATGAAGGGGAATTAGTTGATGACACTTTTCCTGATGAAAAACTATTTGCTATATCAGTTCAATCACCTTGGTTTGTAGATATAGCCAATTATTTGGTCACAGGGAAAGTTCCTCCACATTTCACCTCAAAACAGAAAAAACAATTGATCAAACAGAGTTCTTCTTTTGAATGGATTAAGGGTATGCTTTTTAAGTGCAGTCCTAACCATGTGTTACGTAGGTGCATCCGAAAGGATGAAGTGTATGATATCCTTAGAGCTTGTCATGATGAACCCTCAGGTGGACACTATTCTGTAAAAAGCACAGTTAGAAAAATCTTGGGGATAGGATATTATTGGCCATCTCTTCACAAGGATGTGAAAAAGTACATCAGGCATTGTGATGCATGCCAAAGAATGGGGAAACCCACTCATACAAATGAGATGCCACTATAGCCTCAAATGGTTTTAGAACCATTTGAGAAGTGGGAAGCTTGATTTTGTAGGACCTATTGATCCACCTTCTCAAGGAAAGGTGCATATTCTAGTATGCAGCGATTACACGACAAAGTGGGTAGAGGTGCATGCTTTCAAACATGCTCGTGAAGAGAAGGTCGTTGATTTCTTGTATACTCAGATTTTTTAGAGATTTGGAGCTCCACGGTCTATCACCACAGACCAAGGACCCCAATTTGCATCCAAAGTCATAAAAGTATTTACAGAATTGTATGAAATCAAACATAGGAAATCATCACCCTATCACCCACAAGCAAATGGCCAGGTTGAAGTAACAAACGAGGGAACTAGAACGCATCTTGACAAAAATAGTAGCTTTTCATAGGAAAAATTGGCTAGACAAATTACACGAAGCGAGTTTGGGCCTACAATACTACTTGGAAGTCCACTACTTGGATTCACACCTTATGAACTAGTCTTTGGTAAAAAGCCTCTCTTACCTATTGAATTTGAGCTACTAACATTGCGCATAGCACTGGAAATTGGAATTGACTTGTCGCAGGCAAGACAGACAGGATTCTGCAGTTGAATGCATTGGATGAACTTAGATTGGATTCTCTGCACCAAAGTGAGGTAATTCGGGAGCGAGAGGAAGGCTGTGGCATGACAGTCACATTCAGGAGAGGAAACTTCAACAAGGAGATTGGGCTTTCTTGTTCGATTCTCAATATGAAGACTTCCCTGGAAAACTAAAAACTAGATGGTTGGGACCTTCTTTGGATTGAAGAGGTATTCAACAATGGAGCGGCTCGTTTATCCCCCATTGATGGGTCACGAAGAAAGTTGGTAGTGAATGGACATCGCCTCAAGGTATACCATACACCTCTGACTAAAGAAGAATTCTTGCAGCAACTTGATAGTTTGGATACACAGCAGGTGGAAGAGAATCCTTCTTCCACTTCAAAACAATCAACATGATCAGTGGATTTCAAGAAAAAAATAGAAAATACAAAAAAAATCGAGAAAAATAGAAAACAAAAAGATGAATAAATTATGAGTATGAATTCCTTCATGGGCATGGTTTCAGGGGAAATCATGAAATTCCTTCATGGGCATAGTCAGGATCAAGAAAAAAAAAAAGAGAAAAAAGAGAGAAAAGGAGAGGTAAAAAAAAAAGGGAAAATCAAGAAAAAAAAAAAGAGAAAAATGAATAACTCAGCAGTGAAAACCTTTTCTTAAGGCACTACTGAGTTGGTGTGCATGAAAACCAGTTTTCTGGCATGCAGAACCTTGAGAAATTTTTGAACCATCATTGTACAAATTCACCTAGTGCACTTGTTTTGAAATGTTGCAGAAAATCTCAGCGAAATATCAACAAAAGCGATCATTCTTCAAAGTGGCATTAACTGTTTTTATCAGGTATATATTTCTTACATTTCTTCATTGTAAAATGATTGGTATATAGTATGTGACAATTAACCATTAGCATAAAAGGTATTCATAAGAGTTGGCATACTTAAAAACATGTTTTAAGAATGACAATATTGATTTCTGCCTAATCTTCGAAACAAGAATGCCAAAAACAATACCTGCTGTATTATCTTCGAAATGAAATTGTCTTCAGAATGACAGCAAAATGAATGTTGCACTTTATCTTCAGAAAGAAACTTTGTCTTTGGAATGACAATTTGTCTTCAGAATGAAACTTGGTCTTCAGAATGACGATTTTTTGCATCATCTTCGGAATGAAGATCTATCTTCGGAATGAGGGTGTCTTGGATGATGATTTACTTTCGCCTGATCTTTGGAATGAGGATTAATCTTCGGAATGAGGATTGATCTTCGGAATGAAGATCTATCTTCGGAATGAAAATTTTGCAAAGAGGATTTGTCTTCGGAATAAAGACCTATCTTCGGAATGAGGTCATAATCTTCGGAATGAGGATTTGTCTTCGGAATGAAGACCTGTCTTCGGAATGAAGTCATAATCTTCGAAATGAAATTTTAATTGCATTTTCGGAAAGAGCATTTCCACGTGGCATTAAAAAAAAAAATAAGGTCCGACAAAATCAAGATTTTTTCTTAATTGCATGCGAAGAAGGGACACGTGTCAATCAGCACATGGTCTGTTTTTGCACTCATTGGAAATACGGAGAATCTGCAACCATATGCCACCAGTTTTTAATGTCAATTAACATGCACATGAGAATCTGCAAAACTAATGAGGTGGATCTGACGGCAAGGACATCCATGCAATTATCAACGAACAGGTGTACAGTGCAGAAGTAGATATGTGTGCCATCCTTCTTTTCGAAGATGTGTTGCGAGGTACAGTGCACAGAATACGGCTCATTTCGAAGAAGAAGAAGAAGAAGAACAGGGCAACGAGGGTTCTAACTTAAAACTCTACAAATTTGCAATAGAAAATAGCCAAAAATTCTACAGTAGAACAGCGAGCCGCAGTGTACAATTTTTAAACAGAGAAAAATAGAGCGAAAGATCGGAACGAGCACTGCGGACACCAATTACCTCCGAGAAAATGCGGCGGTTGTGCGGATTTTTGAAGACGGAGGATTTATGACATTTCTGGATAAATTCAATGGGTCTTCTGAAGATTTAGCTGGCATGTTTGCCCATATGTTCAGAAACAACCGAGCACATGTCAATGGAATGTCTATTGAGGTAAGCCCTAAAATTTTAAGTCAGATTACAGAGCTGCCATTAGAGGGAATTTCAATTACTAGATCTAGCAAGAACACATTGGCAAATGTAGTTAATCAGTTTGTAGAAGAAAATGATAGAGAACCTGAATATTTAACCCATAACAACACATGCAATGGGTTAAAAAGGGCTAGCCTACAGGAACCCTGGGATGAAGTAGCCACCGGGTGATTAAGTTTTTGACTTGTGAAGGGCAGTATGTGCTGTTGTCAGGGCATCATCTACGAATTTTAAACCATCTCAAACATGGTAGACAACAACCAGAAGTTAGGGTAAATCTTCCCCTGTATTTGTATCAAGAACTAAAGAACATGGCAAAAAGATATCAGGAGGGTAAAGGAAGCCTTCGCCATCATGGCCTTATCAAATTAATTTGCCAACATCATTTTAGAGGAAACCCTAGGAGTTTTGACAGGTTTTACTCTAACCTAAATGATGTCATTTTTGGGGATGAAAGTGAGGAAGAAGAAGAGCCAAATACTGTTGATGTTGCTGCAGAAGAGGAAACAACTACTGCAGAAAGTATTGCAGAAGTTGCTGCAGAAAATGTTGCAGAGGATGCTTGAGAAGCTGCAGAAGGTGCCCCTGAAGCTGTTACAGAACTTGCTCCTGAACCATCAACTTCACAGGCTAAGAGACAAAAGAGAAGAGGATCTGGAACTAGCAGCAGAGCAGAAAAATAAAAGAAATTTTGGTTTGCTGAAGTTGCAACTAACTTATCAGAGCAGAGAAGTGAAACAAGGGAAATAGAGGCATCAAAAACTGACCCCATGACCCTTGCTGTCACCAAAAAATAGAGCAAAAAGAAGAAATTTGCATCTGGAACTAGGAGGTTTACAAGAATTCATTTGAAAGAAACTACAGAACAGGTCATGGAGGAAGAAGATAGACCAAGTAGCCCAGATGTCACAGAAATACAACCAGCATCTGATAACTTTCCAGAATTCCCTAAACAGATAGCTGAGGCAGAAACTGAGCAAATTGGTTTGGAGGAGGCTACAGTTCAACAGGCTACAGATATGATAGATACCCTTATATGACAAGGAAGGTCATGATACAAATAGATGTTGGCATAAGAATAAACAACCAAAACATAAAGGCTAGAACAAACCACAAAAGAACAAGCAACAGAAAGTAAATGTTGTTGTTGAAGAATTTGACACAGATTTTGAGCGAGCACACAAAGTGCTCATGACTACCACAATATCCAAGCAGACGGATCCTATATGGTATGTCGATTCTAGCACCAATAAGCACATGACTGGTGATAAATCATGGTTTGAGTCTTTTGAGGCCAAAGAGGGCAAACCTATTACTATTGTCGATAATAAAACCTACAAGGTTCAGGGAGAAGGTACAGTTTCTATTACTCTTCCTGATGGCAAGTTCCAGATTGAAAAGGTTCTCTATGTTCCACGATTGGTAAACAACTTGTTGTCAGTCACACAAATTCTGGACATGGATATGGTTATAAAATTTAGTGTTGAGGGGGGCAAGAAGTGTTGTTCTATTACCATGATGGGTAAGAACATTGCAACTGGTTCATATAAGCATGGCTTATTTTCCCTAGATGCTATCTCTACTCCAGATGTAGCCATGAATGTCTCTACAAAGGAGGGAACTTCCCTATGGCACAAGATATATGGACATATGAGTTCTGGTTACTTACTTGAGTTAAGTAAGTATGATATGGTAAAGGGTATTCCTTCCCTTTCTACCACATTGCTAGTTTGCTATGATTGCTTGGCAGGAAAGCAACATAGAGTACCTTTTGAGAGGAGCTCTACAAGAGCAAAGAAACCTCTGGAGTTGGTTCACATCGATCTGTGCAGTCCTTTAACACCCAAAATTTTTGGGGGTAAGAGGTATTTTCAGTTATTCATGGATGATTACTCATGAAATATGTGGGTATTCTTTCTTCAACTAAAATCTAAAGCATTTGGCTTTTTTCAGCAATTCAAGAAATTTGTTGAAAAGGAGTCAAGGACTTCTATAAAGACCCTCCACTCAGATCGAGGGGGGGAGTTCACCTCTAAATATTTTTTTGCATTCTTTACTAAAAATTATATCACACGATAGTTGACTACTGCTTATACTCCTCAAAAAAAAATATTTGCTAAAAGGAGGAATCGTTCCATCATGGAAATGGTTCATTACATGCTCACATGAGCTAGAATTGGGCAAAAATATTGGGCAGAAGCTATCACCATGACATTATATCTATTGAATAGGGCACCCGATAAAGCCCTACAAGGAATGACTCCACAAGAAGCATGGAGTGGTAGGAAACCCTCCATCTCTCATCTATGCATTTTTGGTTGTAAAGCATTCATGCACATACCAAAATAAAATAGGAAGAAGCTAGATGAGAAAACATTGAAGTGCATTCTTCTTGGGTATGATGAGCACTCTAAGGGTTATCGATTGATTGATCCCTTAACCAAGAATATTCACATCAGTAGAGATGTATTTTTTGATGATGCTTTCACATTAAAAAACACATCATATGTATACCTATACCTTGTGGAATATAAGGTTGAGAAGTCTCCTTCATCAAAGGTTTGAGGTCCTTATTCATCTTCTTCATCACCATAGTAGAAGAATACAAAGAGGTATACAAATACAATCAGAGACTCTAAGCTATCCACTCCACTAGATTTGACTTTGGATAGGTCTCGTACTCACAGCATGGCTCCACAGGAGAAAGCTATAGCAGAGATTACTAGGGTTGATGATCTTTATAAATATTTTGAGGAACTTTTTGTAGATCTAGATAGAGATACAGAAGATATGGATATTGATGATGATAGGTGTTTATGTCTTCAATAGACAAACTTGAACCTAATTCAGTGCAATATGCCCTTAGTGAGCCTCAGTGGAAGGCTGCTATGGATGTAGAGTATAAGTCTCTGATAAAAAAATAAAACTTGGAAGCTTGTCGATATTCCATACGAAAAGAAGCCCATAGGATGTAAATGGGTGTAAAAAGTCAAGTACAAGGCATATGGGACAATATATAAGCATAAGGCCCAAGTTTTTACAAAGGGCTATGCTAAAAAAGAAGGCATTGACTACGAGGAAACTTTTGCACCTACTGCTCGGATGATAACTATTCGAGTTCTTTGTACTATGGCAGCATAGTATGGTTGGAAAGTACACCAAATGGATGTCAAGAGTGTATTTCTAAATGGTGATCTCCAAGAGAAAGTCTACATGACTCAACCAGAAGTATTTGAAGTGGAAGGCCAACAACAAAAAGTTTGCAAATTGGTCAAATCCTTATATGATTTGAAATAGGCCCCTCGGGCTTGGTATATAAAAATGGATAATCACCTACTGCAACATGGATTCAAGAGATGTCCATTGGATGCAAAACTCTATTTTAAGAAGAAATACTCTAAAACAGTGTTGCTTGTACTCTATGTTGATGATCTGCTCATAATAGGGAGTTCAGAAACAATGATCTCTACTGTCGACAAGATTTGAGCAAATATTTTGAAATGACAGATATCGGGCTTCTCCATTACTATCTTGGTATGGAAGTGAACCAGAAGGAGCACTACATCAAAGTGACCTAGAAAAAATATGCCAAGACACTACTAGAAAAATATCACATGACTGATTGTAAGCCGATGGCAACACCAATGGAATTAGGACTTTAGTTATCACAATATGAAAAATCACCTTAGGTAGATGCTACTCTTTATCATCAATTTTTTTGGGAGTCTCATTTATCTGACCAAAACTAGGCCAGATATCGTATTTATTGTCAACTATCTTTCGAGGTTCATGCAAGAACCTAAGACTACACACTAGAAAGCAACAAAGTGAGTTCTTCACTATGTTCGTGGCACAATGGAATATGGCCTAGAATACAAGAAGAACAACAAATTCTTCTTACATGGATACACGAACTCTGACTATGCCGGATCATATGATGATCGTAAATCAACTTTAGGATATTTGTTTCATCTTGGATCTAGTCCCATCTCTTGGCATAGTAAGAAGCAATAGGTGGTTGCTATCTCATCAACAGAGGCATAATATCGTACTACACATGAAGCTATGTGCAAAGTGATATGGTTGTGTCACATCTTGAAAAGTATGGGTCTTCCATCAAAATCTCCAATACACTTATTCTGCGAAAACATGGGTGTTTTGAACCTTGTTAAGAATCCAGTGCATCATGAAAAAACCAAGCACATTGATACACAATGCCACTTTATTCGAGATGAAGTACCAAGGCATCGAATTCAGCTTCAGTACATCTCCACCAATGCTCAAGTTGTAGACATATTCACTAAGGCACTTGCACGTGTCAAATTTAAATTGTTTCACAACTCTCTATGTATTTCAAAATAATGGGGGGATGCTAGTATAGCTAGTAGTTATATGTTTCCTCAAATATTGTAATAAGGGGGGATGTTAGAATATATTTCAATATTTACTCTCTCTAATTAATTCGATCCTAAACAATCTTATATTGTTGGATTTGATTAATTTAGGCTAGTTGTTAGTTGTTGCAACCATGCCTATTTTGGCCTCGGGTGGTTCCACAACCTTTGGACTAATCTTGGCTCGAATGTATTATTTATATTTCATCACATTAATGAAATCTTGTTCCACTTCTCACACTGGTCTATGGCTATGGGGACGGTAGGTGCAGATGACACTAATCGTGTGGCTGAGATTAAAGTACATCTAAGGGTAGATAATAAATCTAGTGTGTGACATGGACTATGGAGAATGGATGGATGATATTAGATTAAATATAATGGTTGTGGTTTATTTATATATAAAAATATATTTATTAAATATATATCAAATATAATATTAAAATATTATTATTTAAATATATATAATATAAATATATATATAAATATATAAATAAATAGGCAAAAATGGCGGGAAAAGCATGGAATGGAAAATTGAATGGCGGGAAAGGGTGATGGTGGACAAGTGGGTGGTAGGATGACCAAGATGAAGTACAAGTGGCTAGGATTTGGTGTCTACAACTTTATTTCATTCCTTCTTATAAAAGGTGAAAACTAGCTTCTTGAAGGGCTTCTTAGATTTCTTCTCACCTTGCTTTGGCTTTTTGCTAGCCACAATATTGACTGCTTATTTTGCATGAGACTATATGGTGAGAGGACAAATATTATGCTATTGTATCTGAGCATGGTGATGAATGTAGTTGAACCCATCATCAAATAAAGGAGGAGTAAAATCTAGGAAGTATAGATGAAGCATATCAAATACAAAAATAAATCTCTCATATGACATAGGTATGTTGTTGAACATAATATTGAGAAGCTCAATATTTTTCTTGCCATCATCATTAGACTCCTTCTAGGAACTTCCTCCAAAAGTGAAAATATCATCATCCAAAATATTGAACCAACTCCTATACTCATCAACAATCTAAAAATAGTCCCATCGTCAATGTAGCAAACTTTTCCAAAAATCTACTAATTTGTATATAATTAATGTAGTCACATAAACCCTAAAATTTTCCAAGTAATACCTTAGAATTCGTAATACTGCTAACATGTTTATCATAGATCTTGTCAACATGGATATCTATCACATCAATCACCTCATCATTTTATCTCTAAACAACCACTTTCTTTCTTTATAATCAATGCTTTGAGATACCTCATTTACATATTTTATCAATCCTTTACTTTGAATCAAAGCTTCAATCATGATTTTACAAGTGGCCTAGTTTAGATTATTCAATAAGGGCACATGTTGATCCATAATTATTTTGCCCAATAACATTTGTATACATGTATTTCTAACGATAAATAATACTATGAATATAAATAATTCAAAAAACCATACAATTTAAAAAACTAGGCTCAAAATACTTTTGTATGTAAACTTTATGTCCTTCAAATCACATAAAATACCTTCAAAATGTTTAAAAATATTCAAAGCCATATGTAGCTATGTGAGTGTTATGGGGATACCAAGTGGGTATTGACTGGAGAAAGAACAAGAAAATGTGTAGTCAGTACATGTTATTCTAGGTAAGGGGAAGTCATTGGGATGTTGATAGTAGGATATCGATGAATAAAATCATGTTGTGTGTCATACTCTAGTCTACTCTATAATCTATAATTTATAGGCAGCAAATCCACCTCCTAGAAGAAGAAGAAGTGATTTGCATGATTTTTACAGTTTTGTGACAATTTGGTCGAGTTTTGTAAACCATACAATGGGGAGAAAATCATACAGTGAAGGGTAAAATCATACAACTAGATTGGAAAATCATACAAGGCATTATAAAATCATACAGGGCACACCGAAATTCACTCAAATGCAAAGGAATTGTAATTTCAAGACATGGATTTGCTAATTAAGGTATTAGACTTAAGAAAAAGCCAAAATAATGTATTCGGCTATACATGGGAAGTTGTGAATAATGGATTGTCTCAAGAACCACTTTGGAATGTCTTGGACAACATTATATAAGGCCCCATTTTCAAATTGATAGGCCTGCCTACTAGTTTACTGGTTATTGGTTGCTAGAATAGAGAGTTAAGTACTTATAGTTGTGATTCCTGAGTTATTGCAATTACATTGAGATAGTTTTTCCACATTGTAATCGAATATACAAATATTAATGAGCATAAATATATTGTGGATGACTGTGTATGATCCTGATAAATGATGGATAATGAATTGTGGATGAATATTGTGTGATTGTGTTTTCTATCTTACTGTATATGTTAGTTTTATGCATTATTGCAACTTGGTTAGGGAAATTGGAACTGGTGAATCATGGAGAATGATTTATAAGAATGAAGGCATTGATAAAGATGTATGATATAGCATTGTATGATTTTTTGGCATAGTCAAGCACATGGAATCTCTCACAATCCCGGTTAGGATATTTTGCCTATGACGAAGATTGCATTGTTTGGACTATTAACCCTTTACAAAACATCCAAGAGAGAGATTGGAGAAGTAGAGCATCTCAAATAATGCCATGTTGTAACATTATTTCATACATATCATACATCGACTTCCATACAAATCGTACAAATCTCTTTTATCCGATTTGGTAAAACAGGCGATTGATAGAAACTTACCTGATTTGGTAGTTTTGGGGAATCAACTTGATCGATTACAAAAATGTGTACGACAGCCTCCAAAATAGCATCTGTCAATTTTTATGAGTACAATATCATACCATATTTGACACTGTATGATTTGAAATCATACAATATAGGTAATTAAGGGTCGTACAAAGTGATTATAGTTCGTACAAGGGTAGTTTGAGTGAGCATGAGATCGTACAATTTGGCAAGTGAGTTTGGTTTAGCCTAATAATCATTCTAACCTCTAGAAAACACCTCCCTACTAGGAATATTCCATAACTATGCTACATTTGGCACCGTTACCTTATAAAATCTGGCATTCTTTTTAAAACAGGTTGAATTTGACTAAAGACTGGAGGTGATTTTTATGATGGATACCAGTACATGCAGTTGTGGGAGATGGGAACCATGATATAACAATACAGTAAGAAGGAGCATGAGGATTTATCAAAGAGGAAACATTAGTAACTCAGATCAGAGTATGTTCAAAACAAAAATAGATCAAGTTTGGACATCCGAAGAAGGAGACCTTGAGGCGTTGACTGATATAGAAGATGAGGATATAGAACCACCAAGCGTAGACGTAAAGGTTGATAAATAAAAAGTGAAATATGATGAAGAGTGGATGGTAAGACCTAATAAAGTGGTAGAAGGGTTGTGTTGTGGTTAATCCACAACACACCCCAAGATTGGGGACCCACCTTGTTGCAGGTTTTCAGAGAAAATCTCACTGACCCAGATGCCAAAAATGAAGAAAAGGGGGAAAAATGTGCAAGTGTAGAAAAGTGTCATGAAATCGCGACATGTCGCGAAATCATGACATGTCGCACCGTCACCGCTGAAAAAAGAAAAGTGTCGCGATATCGCGACATGTCGCTCCGACGCAGAGAAAATGGTCGTGATTTCGTGACGTGTTTTGACGAAGTGTACGGACGATGAAAATGGCAACGAAATCGTGACATGTTGCTCCGTCGCGGCCCAGAGAGGAGAGAGAAAGGTAGAAGGAAAAACTGTAGTGAAATCATGACGTGTCGCAAAATCGTGGTCAACATGGTCAATGGCAGCAGGTGGGAGAAAACATCGCGAAATCGTGACGTGTTTGATTTTCGTGGCTTGAAAGTGGATAGAGGGCATAGGGTAGAAAATGGTCACAAAATCATGACAAAACTAGGATAGAGGTGCATAGCTCAAAGAGGCGTCGTGAAATCGTGACGTGTCGCATTTTTGCGACGCAAGTGGATAGAAAGGGCCGAAGGAGAAAATGGTCGCGATTTCGTGACGTGTTTTGCCAAAGTGTACGACTGATTAAAATGGTCGCGATTTCGTGACGTGTTTTGGCAAAGTGGCCCGACAGGGAAAATGGTCGTGATTTCATGACGTGTTTTGGCAAAGTGTATGGCATAGAGAAGATGTCGTGAAATCATGACAAAAATGAAGACCATGCCCGAAGCAGAGAAACGGTAGCGATATCGCTACAGAAATGAATACCATGCCCGAAGCAGAGAAACGGTAGTGATATCACGACAGAAATGAAGACCATACCCGAAGCAATGAAACAATAGCGAAATCACGATAAATATGAAGACCATGCCCGAAGCAGAGAAATGGTAGCGATATCACGATAGAAATGAAGACCATTCCCGAAGTAGAGAAATGGTAGCGATATCACGACAGAAATGAAGACCATGCCCGAAGTAGAGAAACGGTAGAGAAATCACGACAAAAATGAAGACCATGCCCGAAGTAGAGAAACGGTAGTGATATCACGACAGAAATGAAGACCATGCCCGAAGCAGAGAAAGCGGTAGCGATATCACGACGGGTTGCGGTAAGATGGCCCGATGGGTAAAATGGTCACGATTTCGTGACGGGGTTACAGCCGAAGCGTACGGATAATGAAAGCATCACGATATCGTGACATGTCATGATTTCCAATGGGTAAAATGGTCACGATTTTGTGACGAGGTTACAGCCGAAGCGTACGGATAATGAAAGCGTCATGATATCGCTCGCAATATCGCTACGAAAGCAAAGAAGCAATGCCACGGGCTATTTTTAGTCAAGATTTTTGGGGACAGTTACTGAGCATGCAGAGAGTGCTGAACACGTGGCAAAATGAATGAGGATCATAGTAACACTTCGAATCGACAGTTGTTGGCCGTAGAGAAGATTAAGAGTTGCAAATGCATGCGAAGGGTTAGAACACCAAGAGGCGGGAAACTGAAACGAAGCATCCTAGAAACTGAAACGAAGCATCACAGAGCATCCGAGAGCAGCGACAGAAAGTTTAAATAGCAGAAATGTAAATGGATATGGGGCTAGAGATTGTAACAAAAAGGGACATTATTTGTTGAAATAAAGGGATTATTTGGTAAAAGCGACTTTTGTGTGTAAAATAAAAAGGAGATCGAAGCTAAGACTACTGTTTTCATTGTCAATCTTTCCTTTGCATCATTTTTTCTTGTATCTATTCGTTTATGCCATGAGATGGGTTACGATAGGTGAATGACAGAATGATGCAGTTATGTTCTTTCCTTAGAGTCTTGCATCTGATCTGATTGGATTGTGTGTTAGTACAGGTCCGCTCGGTCGGGTTGTCTTAGAACTTCATCTCTTAACTTGGGGTTTTGTAGGGAGGAGATTGCTAACTACGCATTAACATCCTTCTTTGGTTTTCCAGCTGATTTGTATAAGAACATTTTCTGTTTTAGTTCCTGATACGTTTAATCTCATATTAAAGACTAACGTTAAAATAACATAATGATTAAACAAAGATAAAATGAACCAATTAACATTAGAATAAACCATTAATGTTAGAACATTAGAAGGATTTTTGTTGCATGATTGATTATTTTAACAAATTAGGGTTACAAAGTTGGTTGTGAATCAACAAAGGCCCCTTGTTAACAGTTACTTGCAGGATCTGAGTTATTCTGGGATATATTTGTTTATGTGCATTAAGTTGAAATCGGTTTTATGCATATAGAGATCTGTTCCACAAGAAGCTTGGAGAAATAAAAAAATTAATAACTTATTTCTTTGCAAGAAAGAGTTTCCTGTCATAAACTCTAGTTGTGTGGTCATTTTGTTGTGAGACAAAATATTCACTCAACATTTTGGCGCTAGAAGGAGGGCCTTCTTTATTGCTTTGTAATTTTGATTTGTTCTAACAATTAACGTGGGTAGTTTTGTTTCCACCCATTGTGCTTGCATTAGATGTTTTATTTGGCAAGTGAGTTGAGAGAAATCTTTTAGAGTTCTAGAGTTTCCAAGCTGGCCCAACCTGAGTACATAGCTACAAGGTCTAAAACCACAGGGGAAACTATCTTCCAAAGCCTTTCTCCCACTGCTAGGAGGCCGAAAAACAAAACATTAGAGGTCGAAATACCACCCAGTATACTTGAGTTAGGGATTTCTTTAGACTCAAGTACGTCTAGCGGGCCTGAGCCCTTAATTTCAAGTGCGACAGTAGCACCAGGTGTATCTGTCTCCATAGTTCCAAGCGGTTCCATTGTTCCCACAGGGTTAACACCTTTGAATAACATGGCCCAGCAGCAACAACAACAACAACAACAGCCACCTGCCCTTTGGTATGGTGCTCAAAGTTCCCCCTTAGATATTCCCAGGGCAGTCCACGACTTGCCTAGAAACATTGAAAGGGGATTACCCAAATTCATTCACGATGGTCCCACAACAGCAGAAGATCATGTCCAAATCTACAAAGATTACATGTTTAGGCAAGGGGTTACTCATGAGGACGTTGCTTGCCGAGTTTTCCTTGCTAGTCTAGACCCCACGGCCAATGAATGGTATCGAAATCTGCCAGCAGGGTCCATCACTTCATGGGCCCAATTAGAAACCGCCTTCATAAGCCAATTCAGAATGTTAGTGGATCCCTCCATAATCTATAATTTGTTCGTATCATGCAAAATATTACCCAATGAACCCATACGAACATTCAATCAGAGGTTCCAAAAACTATACACGAATGTGACTCGTCACTTTGCGGTAGATCCTGCGGTCGCCTTGCAATTATATTTCGGAGCCTTAGATCCTTTAACATCTTTGTTGACTAGAAGGAACCCTCAGGTTACGATGCTTCCTTTGGCCTATGCAGAAACAATGACTCTCAAACAACAGATGAACCTGCCAGGGGCAGGATTGTCTCAATTGACTGGGATGGGACAATATGGTCCATACAGTCAATTTGCCATGATGAACCAGTTAATGGCACCACAGGTCCCTATGATGAATAATTTTCAAACACCCGCTCAAGTGGCGCCATTTCAAAGTTATCCGAATGCCTCAGTCCAAACGTAGGGATTAATTCAAAATAGCCCGATGGGTTTGCCTGGGTTCGGCATGGGCAGTAATTTGTTGACCATGTCGGGGTTTGCTCCCATTAGCACGCCAAGCCCAACGACTTATCCAAAAATTACTCCCATTCAAAGTGTGAATCCAGGGTGGAATCCACCTGCCTGCACCCAAGCTATTCAAAATGTGAATCCAGGATGGAATCCACCTACTCAAACCCAAGCCATTGTACCTATTCCAGAGGTGGCTAATGCAGCAAACACAACTGGACCCGGAATTACAGTGCCTCAACCTCAAGGGTCTGAATCCGCCATAGAAAACATGAAGGAAACCTTGGCCAAAGTTTTGGTCATGGTAGGAAATGTCAATAAAAAAGTGGACCAAGCCATGGGTCATAACCGGCCTCATAACCATAGAGGAAAAGGAACATACAACACGCAACCGAATAATGGGCGAGTACCCAATCCCGTAGCCAATCAGGCAGATGTCTCGAAAGATTTTGGAGAATCGGGACCCAGTGATAACGATTGTATGCACTGTGGCCACGGGAAGCATGAGTCTATATTGACTGAGGTTATACATTCCCAAGAAAGTGAAGAAGAGGAGGATGTAGAATTTTTTGGAAGCGAAGATGAAGAAACCTTGGAAGTTCATGCCAACAAACGTTTTGGGAAAGGAAATCACAAATATTACACTAGGAGTTCTAAGGAGCCCAAAACTTCCTCTACACCTCCAAACAATCAATTACTCCCTCCCGATTTTAAAGGAGAGGTCAATCCCCCTCCTCCATCCATGGTGGAAAAGTCTAAGATGGTGCAAGATATGCCAAACTCATAAAAACCCACTTATGACTTAGTGGAAGACATGAAGAAGACTAAGGCCAACGTCTCGATGTATGACATGTCCCGATTATTAGGCCAAGAAGTAAGTTCACCAAAGAGATTAAATCCATCTGCCCAAGTTCATGAAGCCAAAAGTGCTGAGTCCCGAATGGTTTTACAAAAGGAAAAAAGAGATATACCTCCTTTTTTGATAACCATTAGAATTGCAGGTAAAAACTTGCACAATTGTTTAATAGACTCAGGGGCCTCGGCTACCATCATGCCCCTAGAAATCTGTAAAAAATTGGGACTTACACCAAATCCCTCTAGAAGCAGGGTGGTGCAGCTGGATAGATCAACCATGGAGGCAGTGGGAGAATTGGGTGATGTGCTTATTCAAGTCAATTCAGAACCTAGGGTTCAACAACACATAGACATATTGGTGCTCAACATTCCTATCAAATATGGCATGGTTTTGGGAAGAGATTGGAGTAAAAACCTAAACGGTTACATTGTGACAGATTCTTCACATATGTGGTTGCCTTGGAGGGGAGTGGCCAATCAAATTCGGATTGATAGTGAACCCAGGATCAAAGAGATGATCACATATTACAACAAACCGAATGAGATCCAGTACATTGAAGCGGAATTGGGAGCATATTGTTTGGACATAGAAACACCTGAAAATACCCAAGATGAAAGGATTGGGTGCAACGTAACTGAGGGACACCAGGACATTTGGACTTTAAGATTTGATGGATCCAAGTCTAGGCAAGGAGCAGGAGCCGGTATTGAATTATCATGTTCGGACAGAGAGCCTACGTTCGCCGCATACAGACTACGTTCCCTGCCACCAACAATATGGCAGTAATATGAGGCATTGATTCTCGAACTACAATTGGCCCTTCGAAAGAAAATTAAATATATCAAGGTTCTTGGTGATTCGGAACCGGTGGTAAAGCAAGTCAAGGGACAATACGTATGTAAGGATAGGCGGATCAGGCTTTATCGAACTAGGGTTAGAGATTTGATAGACAAGTTTCATGCTTTTAACATATCTCTGATTTCTAGGAAAGGCAATCGCCTGGCAGACTCCCTAGCCGTGGCTGCGAGTATGTTGAAGCCAGTGGACCATAAGAAATGCAAGAAGTTCTCCATAGAGCTGGTCCCTTGTCCCTCGATACCAGATAATGTCACGAATTTCCAAGTGTTTGATAAAGGATGTGCACATATTCCATTTTGTCACCAATTCTGGTATATTTGAAAAGCAGGTTATAGATGAGGACGAAAGGGACCTAGAGGAGGCAGTTTTGGACAAAAAATTTACTGGAAATAAGATGCCAGATGAGATGGCTTCATTAGAAAAAACTTTCGACATTGGATACCAACCCAGAGAGGGTAAAAAGGTTCCACCCCCCAGAGGCCTGTGATTTAGTTAACATTGGAAGTGCAAAAAATCCTTGAGAAGTATTCATAGCAAAAGCATGTACCAAGCAGGAGAAGGATTCCATCGCCAATGCATTAAAAGAATACATAGACTGCATAGCCTGGAGTTATAAGGAGTTGAAAACCTATGATCAGAATGTCATAATGCACACGATTCCATTGAAGCCAGATTTCAAACCCTTCAGGCAAAGGCAAAGGCGAGTTAATCCATTATTAGAACCCTTGATAGAGAAAGAGGTGAAGCGACTGTTAGAAGCTAAGATCATCTTTCCTGTTAGGCATTCCACATGGGTTGCTAACCTGGTCCCCATGAGGAAAAAGAGTGGAGAAATAAGGTTATGTATCGATTTTAGAAATCTTAATAAAGCCTCCCAAAAGGACAACTACCCGTTACCCACTATTGATGAAATACTCCAAAAGGTGAACGGGTCGGAGATGATGTCATTCCTGGATGGCTATTCGAGATATAATCAGGTCCTTATCCATCCTAGTGATAGGATGAAAACTAATTTTACCACAAAGTGGGGCACCTTTGCATATAGGAGAATGCCCTTTGGACTATTGAATGCAGGTGCCACTTTCCAGACGAGCTATGGACTTTGCTTTTAAAGGGCTCATA
The DNA here is from genome assembly GCA_028583015.1 of Wollemia nobilis. Classification (NCBI taxonomy): domain Eukaryota; kingdom Viridiplantae; phylum Streptophyta; class Pinopsida; order Araucariales; family Araucariaceae; genus Wollemia; species Wollemia nobilis. The sequence goes on along the minus strand of JAQPPZ010016829.1, from coordinate 606,075 downwards.
GGTAAGTGCATCATTGTCTATGTCGATGACATTCCTGTCTTTTCTAAGAACAGGGAAAACCACGTCAGGGATCTTAAGAAAGTTTTTCAAAGATGCAGGGAACACGATATTTCTCTCAACCCAAAGAAATGCATTTTTGGGGTAACGGAAGGAAAACTGTTGGGGCATATAATATCTAAGGATGGAATTTCCATTGACCCTGAGAGAATAGAGGCCATACAGTAGATTCCTTGTCCCACTAGCAAGAAGGGGTTGAGATCATTTTTCGGGAAGATCAATTTTGTCAAAAAATTTATTGCAGATTTTGCAGAAATAGCAAAGCCTTTGAATGACATGTTAAAGAAAGAAGTCCATATCAAGTGGACAAATGAAAGTATAGATGCTTTTAAAAATATCAAGGATGCGATTTCTAAAGCCCCATTTTTAGTGAGTCCCGATTATACGAAGCCTTTCTATATCTACACCTTTGCTTCAGATCACTCCTTTGCGAGTGTTTTAACTCATAAGAGTGAAGGCAGCATTGAAAATCCCATTGCCTTCCTGAGTAGTCCTCTCAAAGATGCGAAGCTGAGATACTCTATTTTGGACAAGCAAATGTATGCTCTGGTTAAGACTCGTGAAAAAATTCAGGCATTACATAGTCCACAGTAGGGTCTTTGCTATCGTCCCAGATCCTGCAGTCAAAGCCATGTTCATACATAATGAATTGGGTGAAAGACGTGGTAAGTGGGTTTCAACTTTGTAGGAGTTTGATCTTGAGATTCAGTCGATGAAGATAGTTCGGGGGCAAGGGTTGGTTAAGGCAATAGCAGAGCAGGATCTAGCAATTCCATGTCAACATTATGAAGTCTCAGATATAACCAAAGATGAGTGGTATGCAGATGTGGTGTACTATCTACTAAATGGTGAATGTCCACCGCATTTGAATGCTACTCAACGAAGAGCCTTGCGTTTGAAGTCTGCTAATTTCCTAATTAGATCCGGCACATTATACGTAAAAAACCATGAAGGTATTTACCTTCGTTGCGTTGATCAAAAGGAGGCAAAGGCAAATCCTCGAGGAATTTCATGGTAAACATGGGACAGGGCATGGGTCCGCTAATGCCACAGCCCATCAAATCCTCGGAGCCGGTTATTATTGGCCTCGCCTGTTCAAAGATGCCCATACTCATGTGAGGTCATGCCATACATGTCAAACTACAGCCAATAGAGACAGGAACGCTTCCATGCCTTTACAATCCGTAATTGAGTCTAGACCTTTTGCGCAATGGGGCCTGGATTTTGTTGGGATTATCAGTCCCAATTCATCTGATTCCCACAAATACATTCTGATGGCTACGGATTATTGCACAAGGTGGACCGAAGCTATCCCCACAAAGAATGCTACTTCGGAGGTTGTTATTAAATTTTTAGAGGATAACATTGTCACTCGGTTCGGGATGCCTAACTCCATTGTAAGTGATAATGGTCCAAATTTTTCCTCTCTAGAGTTTTCTAATTGGGCATTTGATAACAACGTGAGTTTAAAATTCTCTTCCAATTATTACCCGCAAGGTAATGGATTGGCCGAATCATCTAACAAGAATCTGTTAAATGTCATAAAAATTTTTTTGGAAAGAAATCCGTGGGACTGGCACAACAAGCTTAAGTTGGCCCTTTGGGCTGATAGAATCAGAGTCAAAGAAGCAATAGGAACATCTCCTTACCATCTGGTTTATGGATAGGATCCCATTTTTCCTACAAATCTCAGATTACAAACACTGCATTTCATGAAAGATTATTTCGGAACTAATGATAAACTTAAGTCTAGACTAATGCAATTAATGCTTCTGGATGAAAAAAGGGATGAAGCTATGCTTCATTTTAGTAAACACCAGGATGTAGTAAAAATATGGTTTGACAAAAAGTCTAGAGCAAAGGCTTTTAAAATATCAGATCTAGTGCTGTTATGGGATAAAAGACATGAGAAGAAAGGGGAGCATGATAAGTTTGATTACCTTTGGTTGGGTCCCTACCAGATTTCAGAAGTCCTAGGGGAAAATAGTTTTAGACTAAGAACCTTGGATGGAAAGGATTTGGCATTACCTATCAATGGGTTGCACTTGAAACACTACTTCCAGGCTTGAGGAAGCTGGGTTTGTATTATATGTAATTATGCCATGCTTTGTTTCTTTTGTGTGCAGATTTGATACTTAAGTGTGTGTTCTTGACATGTTCAGGTCTTTGTATTAATGTTGTGCTTTGTTTTGTGTGTGCAGGTTGGACATTTAGGTGGTGTGTTTATTTGACATTTTTTTCATTGTCTTATATATAAAAAAAAAAAAAAAAAAAAAGGAATAAAAGTTTGAAATGTTAAACACATGCCTAAGATTGGGAGAATATGAAGCATTGGAATTATATTGTAAAAGCTCCACATGTAATACAAATAGTTAATTAATATCGCTTGAGGCTTTGTGATGCATGAAGTAGTCAGTTTTACAAATTATGGTAATACTTTAGTTGCAATTTAAAGAGCATTGCATTCATCTTACATCTCACTTTGCATATACATGCCATATTAGTTGCATATGCATTTCAGATACAAATCATTAAAGTGTGTTAAATACTCTTAAGGTTATACTATAACATAAATAAAGAAAAATCCTAAGGTTGGAAACTGAGCCCCAGGATATCGAGAACCAAGCACAATTTGTACACACTAAAAAATATCTTGGGAAAAATGATCAAAACCTTCCTTGGAAGAAAATGGTCAAGCGAAAGGAATATTTCATGTCTATCCTATTATGCAACATGATCCTTAAAACAATGGTTTTTACCACTTCCATTAAGCTTAAAGCCTAAAATCAGAGTAGTAAGGATAGGGTTTAATCCTCATCAAACTTAGGTTGAGGATCCAACTCCCCAAAGCTTTGATTTGACCCACATGGAGTAGTAAGGATAGGGCATAATTCTCATCTCGCCTAGGTTGAGAATCCGATTCCCCAAAGCTCATATGTCTCATATCAAGATAAAACTTGGATTGGAAGGATCGTACTACTTGTCCTCCTCGCAAGGGATGGGTAGTCATCCCCAAGGTCTAAGTAATAAAATAATATTCTTCATTTTCATCTAAGTCTTGGATTGGAAGGATCGTACTACTTGTCCCCCGGCAAGGATGGGTAGTCATCCCTAAGATCCAAGAAGTAAAATTAACTTTTTCCCATCTCATCTTTATATTGGATTGAAAAGATCTCTGCAAATGATGGGTAGTCATCCCCAAGGTCCAAAGAAATGAAGTTAAGTCATGGATTATGGTGTTAGGTATGCCCATGCACGACAGCATGTCTTGTCTAAAAAACAAGACCACTGACTGTTCATAGGGTTGGACTAGCATGACCATTTCTTCCATAATTGGTTAAATCATTTTGCTCAAAGTGAGGTAATGAATTCCAAATCAGAGTAGTAATAATAGGGTTAAAACCTCATCTAGATTAAATTGGGAGTCTGATTTCCCAAAGCTCTGATTTCACTTTCACTTACACATAGGTTCAAGATAATAGTGACTCATAACCAACTTTGGGATCTAATAAAACAATTCATTATACACATGGTTGATCCTAAGAGGGTTTGACAATCTTGAATATTTGTATATGATGTTAGAAAGTCTATGCATTTGTAGAAGCAAATCTCTAAGCATTTTTCATTAGGTTTCACAAATCATTTACAATCTCACACATGCATGCATGCAAAGCTGACAATGGAAGGTTGATCAAGTCCAAGTGATGGGGAATGAAAACAAATAGCACACACCGAGCTAATACTAATGATTCTGATGTTTCATGTACTTCTGATCTGTTGGTATTGGTTTATCTTTTATGTGCTAACATCTGTATCTAAGCTCATATATTTCAGGTTGGGTTCTCATAAAATTCTCTGGAGCATTTGACAGCAGAGTCGCCATTTGTTGTGGTTAATCCACAACACACCCCAAGATTGGGGACCCACCTTGTTGTAGGTTTTTAGAGAAAATCTCACTGACCTAGATGCAAAAAATGAAGAAAAGGGGGCAAAATGTGCAAGTGTAGAAAAGTGTCACGAAATCGCGACATGTCGCGAAATAGCGACATGTCGCACCGTCGCCGCTGAAAAAATAAAAGTGTCGCGATATCGTGACATGTTGCTCCGACACAGAGAAAATGGTCATGATTTCACGAAGTTTTTTGACAAAGTGCACAGACGATGAAAATGACAACGAAATCGTGACATGTTGCTCCGTCGCGGCCTAGAGAGGAGAGAGAAAGGCAAAAGGAAAAACTGTAGCAAAATCGTGATGTGTCGCAAAATCGCGGTCAACATGGTCAATGACAACAGGTGGGTGAAAACATCGCGAAATTGCGACGTGTTTGATTTTCACAGCTTGAAAGTGGATAGAGGGCACAGGGTAGAAAATGGTCATGAAATCGTGACAAAACTGGGATAGAGGTGCATAGCTCGAAGAGGCGTCGCGAAATCGCAACATGTCACGTTTTCGCGGTGCAAGTGGATATAACTTCATATCTTAACTTGGGGTTTTGCAGGGAGGAGATTTCTAACCAGATTAACATCCTTCTTTGGTTTTCCAGCTAATTTGTATAAGAACATTTTCTGTTTTAGTTCCTAATACGTTTAATCTCATATTAAAGACTAACGTTAAAATAACAGAATGATTAAACAAAGATAAAATGAACCAATTAACATTAGAATAAACCATTAATGTTAGAACATTACAAGGATTTTTGTTGCATGATTGATTATTTTAACAAATTAGGGTTACAAAGTTTGTCGTGAATCAACAAAGGCCCCTTGTTAACAGTTACTTGCAGGATCTGAGTTATTATGGGATATATTTGTTTATGTGCATTAAGTTGAAATCGGTTTTATGCATATAGAGATCTGTTCCACAAGAATCTTGGAGAAATAAAAAAATTAATAACTTATTTATTTGCAAGAAAGAGTTTCCTGTCAGAAACTCTAGTTGTGTGGTCATTTTGTTGTGAGACAAAATATTCACTCAACAAAGTTGCAAGGGGGTGCAGAGGATGGGAGTCAGCACCAGAGCAACAGGACGCGAGGACTCAGGAGGACAGACCAAGACCATCTCCATCACACCAGCGAAGGAGGTCACAAAGTGAAGATACACGAGAATTTGGTCACCGAGTGGTGGGACAAAACAAGATACCTCGAATTGACACTTCTGACGACAATGGGAGTAAGACACCTCCAAGGAGGAATCCGACAGAGATTCCATGAGACACCTCAAGTGAGAGCGATGACTCTCCTAAGATGGCTAATAGAGCAGCCAAAAAAAGATGTCCACCATTCTCAGGTGAGGGTAAGGAAGACCCCACATGACATATAGGGACTTGCATAACCATTTGGAGAGAAAATGGTGTAGACAAATCGTAGGATTGGGTAATCCTATTTCCTGCTACCTTGAGAGGATTGGCAATAGATTGGTACCTGAAGAGAGAAAATAATATTGATTTTTAGACTTGGAATCAGATAAAGGAGAAGTTCATTGAAGAATTTTGACCTTTAAAGGATGATGGAGACATTGTTACCGAGCTTTGCATGACAAAATAGAAAGTTGATGAGGATGTGAAATCCTAAAACCGTCGACTGAAGCAATTAGTCGATAATATGCAGATGCCATTGGTAGATGTTCTAGTAAAATGGTGGTTCGTAGATGGGTTACTACAAAAATATAAGAAAAATATGAAGGTAGTACCATCCAAAACATATGAGGAAGCGCTTAAACATGCAAAGAACTTTGAGAGCGAATCAAAATAGACGTATACGAGAATCTTGTCTCATCCCAAGTCGAAGGATTTGGATAGTGAAGAAGATGACACTATATAGAGGATGGTAGCATCATTCCACAAAGAGTTTGATAAGATGGTAAAAGAACAAAAGATCAAGCTAGATAGGAATGAGCTATGGTGCACAGAATGCAAAATAGAGGGACATACAAATATGAAATGTCTAAAGAATGACTATTGCCATATTTGTAATGTGATGGGGCATGAGGTAATGATCTATCCCTATAATGCAAGAGTACACCCATAGGTACTGTCAATCCAGGAGTAGGAAGAGAAATCGAAGGCCCAAGGAGGTGGGCAACAAGCAACAAGTGGCGGTTACAAAAATAGCAGATGAGGTGGGAGACAAAACCAAGGTAATCGACAAGGAGGACAAAGTCATTTATAGTATGAATCGAAAGGTAGGCCGGTCATACAATGTCGCAATTGCCAAGAGTGGGGGCATTTTGCAAAAAATTATCCTACACCTCCGATGCAAGGGACACCACAAACAAGCACTACACACATGTGTAGATGGTGTGGTCCGGGGAACCACAAAGAAGAGAATTGTCCAAAGTAGGCGAGTTCGAGTAACCCATAGAATGTTAGTTATTTGGACATCGAAGTTCCTCAAGTTAAGGAGGAAACTCAGGAAGTTTTAGCCATGATGAGGAATCAGGCTAAAAAGGATAAGTATCCTAAGCCAACAAAAGAAAAGCAACGCTGGCAAGCAGAAAAGAAAATATTGCAAGAAGAAGCTAAGAAAGCTAAACCAACAGAATCGAGAGCAGGAAAGGAATTAAGAAAACCATCAGATCAGGAGACAGTTGTGCAAAATCTGGCAGCACAAGTTTTGGATACCATAGTGGAACTTAAAGTATCTGACTTGCTAGAAGCTATCCCAGAATTGCAAAAGGCAATTGTGGAAGAATTACAACCACAAAAGGTGATGGAGGTAGAGAGCCAACCAATCCAGGAAGAATAATGAAAAGATCAATTTATGGATCCTACTGTATTAATGATTGATGTGGGAAAGAAACCTGCATTAGTATATATGGAGATCTTAGGGCACAAATTGACACAAGTTATCATGGATGGAGGATCCAGTGTCAATGTGCTACCAGAGAGAACTTGGCTAGAACTAGGCACTCCATCCCTATGGGCACCGAGCTTCCAATTATATGGGGCTGACCAGAATGGTATTGACATAAAGGGAGTCTTAACAACACAACAGGTAATGATAGCTGAACAAGAATTTGTCTTGGATTTCGTTGTGATTACAATGCAGAAACCGGCATATGATGCTCTCTTGGGGAGAGGTTGGCTACGAGTAGCCAAAGTTAATCACAATTGGGGAAAGAATCAGATCACTTTTAAGAAAGGACAACATAAATACATGATTAATCTAGCTAATCAAAGAGTTAGTGAAGATGTAGCTACAACCGATGAATCAAAAAATTCCTCAAGGGATGAAGGGCATGAACCTGATGGAGAGGGAATGTTGTACCTAGATGAATGTAGTGAAGATGAAGCTCGATCTGATAGCGGACTTCTTCATTGGCAAATGGAGGAGTACAAAATATTTCAGCCCAACTGCCTCTGTATTGAGTCAGAGGAGATCAAGGAAAAACAAGACAAACCAAAAGTCAGTAAAGAAACTAAGAAGGAAACAGAAGAGAAGTGGACATTTCCAAAAATATTTGTAGAGTATACAGTAGGAGATGCAGAGATTGATACAAGACCGACACACCCTGAGAATGTAATGAAAGCTATGAGTGAGCCAAAAAATATCAAGTATGAAGGACCTAAGATAGTGGACATCAATCTAGGAATGGAGGAGGAACCTAGGATGGTCCATTGTGGTGATGATTGGAATCCTGTATTGAAGGCAATAGCTTTCAAGATATTCTTGGAGTACAAGGATGTCTTCGCATGGACATATAAGGACCTGAAAGGAATCCCACCAAAATTATGTGTCCATAAGATCACACTAATGCCTGGAGCTCAACCTGTAAGGAGAAGGCCATATAGAATGAACCCAAAGTACGCGACATTAGTAAACACGGAGATAGAAAAGATGTTGGAAGCAGGAATCATATTCAGGGTGACAAATAGTGAATGGGTTTCACCTATAGTGATCACCTTGAAGAAGGAAGTAGATAAGATCAGAATATGCATAGACTTTAGGAGTCTAAACACAGTGACCATTAAGGATCCCTTCCCCATTCCCTTCATAGATTCTATCTTGGAAGAAGTTGTAGGACATGAGATCTATTCATTTTTGGATGGATTCTCAGGATACAATCAAATCAGCATCATCGAGGAGGATAAGCTGAAGACCACATTTATTATGGAGAATGGCATCTACGCATATAATCGAATGCCATTTGGGCTCTGTAATGCCCCAACTACATTTCAATGCATCATACTGTATATATTTGATCAACTGGCAATGGGGAACTTCAAAGCATTTTTGGATGATTGGTCCATCTATGGGAAGATCAAGGAGCATCTTCCTGCCCTTAGTGAATGTATGAGTAGGTGCAAAAATGCACAGATATCATTAAACCCAACAAAATATTTTTTGATGGTACCATATGGGAAATTGTTAGGACACATTGTGTGCAGTGAAGGATTGAAGACAAATCCTGATAAAATTCGTGTGATATTACACATGGAAGAACCCTTTGATGTGAGTTCACTCAAAACCTTCCTTGGTTCGATAGGATATTACCGAATATTTATCAAAAATTATGCCCATGTATCCTACCCATTAGATTCTTTGATAAAAAAGAATATTCCTTTCAGATGGATAGAGGAGCACCAAGGAGCCTTCGAGGAGTTAAAGGCTAAGTTGGTGAGTAGTCCTATTTTGGTGTTTCCTAGTTGGGATAAGGAATTCCATGTCCATGTTGATGCCTCAAATTTTGCAATCGGATGTGCGTTAGCACAAGAAGGATAGTTTAAGCTAGATCAGCCAATTTTCTTTGCTAGTCACCTTTTGTCAAGGCCAGAAAGAAACTATAGTACAATAGAAAGGGAAGCCTTGGGGATGGTATATGTAGTCCAAAAGTTTAGGCATTACCTACTGGAAAACCCCTTTGCATTCTATGTTGATCATCAAGCTTTGTTGTACTTAATAAACAAACCAATAATACAAGGATGAGTTAGTAGGTGGCTCATCACCCTCCAAGAGTTCGTATTCTGAGTAGTGGTGAGACCTGGTAAGAAGCACGTGATTGCAGACTAGTTGTCATGGATATGATCAGGGGAGCCGATAGGAACAAGAGTTCCTGATGAATTTCCAGATGCATAATTATTCGCCATCAACGTTGTTCCATCATGGTACAAGTTGGTTGGCCAATATCTATCCACAGGTGAGTTGCCACAAGAGATGACGACAACCAAAAAGAAGAAAATAATCATGAAGTCAACACCCTTCTAGATAATAGTAGGATTACTATACAATATGGGAAGTGATGGTATCTTGCATAGATGTGTAATGGAGGAAGAAGTCAAGGCGACATTGAAAGAAGCCCACGTAGGCTTAGCAGGGGGACATATGGGACCAGATGCGACTATGCGAAAAATATTGTTAGCAGGTCTATGGTGGCCCACACTGTATAATGATGCAAAGGAACATGTGAAAGCTTGCGATACTTGCCAAAGAGTAGGTAAACCGGTAAAGAGGGACTTTATGCCCTTACACCCATCGCAACCATAGGAGTTGTTCGAACATTGGGGCTTGGACTTTGTAGGACCATTAAAGACATCTCAGAGGTGAAAGTGTAGATATATCATAGTGGCAACATAATACCTAACAAAATGGGTAGAAGCAAGAGCATTACCTGATAATTCAGCCAAAAGTACAATGAGATTTTTGTACGAGCAGGTAATCATAAGATTTGGTATTCCGCTATGAATAATGAGTGACCATGGAGGACACTTTGTTAATGAAATTATCAAAATGTTGATGATAGAGTTTAAGATTTTACACTCATTGTCTAGTCCGTACTACCCTAGAGCAAATGGGCAGGAAGAAGTAACCAATAAAGTCTTAGTATCTACTCTGTATAAAACCTATGGAATAGAGGGAGCAGACTAGGAGGAAAGGTTACCATCCATTTTGTGGGCATACAGAACAACTTTTAAACCAACAACGGAACATACACCTTTCCAATTGATGTATGGTCAAGAAGCAGTGGTGCTAGTCGAGTTCTTGATACCAAGTTTGAGAGTCGTAGTAGAGCATCGCTTGGGGGATCAAGAAAGTTTGGAGGAATGACTGATGACGCTGACCAAGTTAGATGAAAGAAGAGTCATGGCACAATGGGAAATTGAGATAGCTTAGAAAAGATGCAAGGTGTGGCATGACAAGCACTTGAGAAAGTTGGAACTTAGTCCCAGTGACTTAGTTCTAAAGTTTAATGGAAAAAGGGAAATCAAGCCAGGTAAGTTGAAGATGCTATGGCTTGGACCTTATAAAGTTATTGAAGTAATGAGTAATGGAGCAGTCAAGCTGTAGAACTTGGATGGGACAGAGGTACCCAACACTATAAATGGCTCAAAGTTGAAGCCTTATAAAGTACAATGTTTATTCATTGCTTTAGAAGAAATTGAATGATGAAGATGAGTGAAAGCTCAAGAAGAAGCTCATCATGAGCCAGGTCCATCACAAGAAGAACCTGATATGGGACTCGCACACCTATTTGCGAAAGGGGAGGAGACACAATTAATAATCGCGCAACAAGAATTGACACCCCAAACTAGTGAGAGAAGAAGGATACGAGTACATGTCAGAAGAACTGATGGAACCACACAAGAAGAAGAGGGAAGAGTCTCTCTCAAACCAAGAGGCTATCAGGAGGTAGCATTGTTACCTAGAACTAGAAGAAGGATAGGGTTAACAGTACACGATGAGGATGGAGTGGGCACGACCGAAATGGAAATTCTAGAAGATGGCAGGAATGAAGTTGTAGACGAGGAACTAGCCAAACTTTCTCCATTGGCTCAAATTGGGCTATTTCAGTAGAGGATGCGAACACAAATGCAACAATTGCAAGAAGAGTATCAAACATTGTGGAGTCACAATGCGAGGTTGAGGGAACAACTCATCGAGGAGTTGGATGAAACCATACGATGATTGGGTGAGTAGCGAGAAGTTAGCCTACGAGAGGATGAAAGTGAATCCGAAGAAGCAGATGGATTAACTCCAAGAGATGGTGGAGGAAATGAAGGCACCCACTCAAGTCCACTAACCTCACCAAGTGTACAATGAAGTACCAATGGAGGCACAAAAGCTCCTTATTGCAACATAGAGGAGGCTACCACAACACCTCAGTTGCAAGGGAACATATTGGTGGACATGATGAATTCCAGTGAAGAAGGAATGTCATGGTTGGTAAGAGAGCTTAGTACAGATAGTAGCGATGAGGAGGAGCCAGAGAACCCTCATAATCCATAGAGAAATCATGATCCTCCAAATGGCGCATCCAGACAAAGAGAAGCACAGAGAATTTAGGAAGAAAGACCTTGTATTGATAGGTAAGCTTATGCAATAGCCCATCAACAACTGAGAAGACAAAGAAGGGAAGTAAGGAGATTAGAGAGAGTGATGAATTTTCCAACCGATTGGGTAGAACAGAGGGAAGACGACCGAACTGAATCTAGTTTTGAGATGGACTTCTCGGATGCATATAGAGAAGTATTGGCAGCATCACTTCCCTAGAGATCCTTTGAAGCAAGAAGATGGAGGCACCGCTTAGTCCATGCTGATAGAAGAATCAGAACCTTGCAACAACTATCACCTAATCGGAGTCCACTAGCCAATATTGAGTTGGTAGAAATTACTCCTGATAACCAAAGAACAAGAGGAGGAATTGGACGAAGACCTCTAAGACTCCACTATGGACGAGGAGGAGGTAGGCGACCAGAGAATAATCGAGACCATGATGATGTTGCAAATAGAGGAGGTAGAGGACGAGGAAGATTTTGACCCCCTACTCCTAGATGGCCAGGAGATAATCCTCTAGCATACATGAATTGGGTAAGGAATCAATGAGGTGTACCAAGAGTAAGAGGCATGTTACGACAGGCAGGGGGACATCCACCCGTAATTAGGCAAAGACCTCAACAACCATTGGGTAATAGGAAATTACTCCAAGAAAGGGAGGAACCACCAATAGTACAGAGAAGTTTGAGGCCAAGAGGAAATGGAAGGGGTAGATACCCACATGGTAGAAACTTAGCCGAAAGAGGAAGGGTACATTTTGTAGAGGAAAGAAACCTAGGCCATCAACGAGTTCGATCACCAAGTTTGGAGCAAGAATTGATCCAGGGAGATAGGTGAAGAAGTCACTCAAATGATAGTAGAGTGGTGAGGACACCACTACCTCGGGATCAATCACCTGTACAACAAGAGGAAGGACCACCAAGTGAGAAGACTCCAACTTGCCATTGTACAATTCCAAATTGTACACATTGTAGGGGAAGAGCGAAACAGACAACAACATCACAGGCAGAGGTAAGCCAAGCAAGAGAACAAGAGGTACAAGAGGATACCATTAATCAAAATGTTATGGTCGAACCTCCAGGTCAAGATTTATATGGGATCGTACAAGTGAATGTCACTGTACGATTACCTAGAAGGTAAGTATAAATAGACTAGGATGAAAAAAAAAAGAAAAAGAAAAATTGAAAAAAAAGTGTGCCTTAGTTGTGAAAATCCCTCGGGACGCAATTAGGAAGGGCGAGGTTGAAAACCGAAAATGACGGCCTCTCCAGAGAAAAAGAAAGCAAAATTTTTCTAAGTATAAAGATCGTACATAGAAAGAGTACAAGATGAAATCGTACAAATGAGGGATCGTACAAAGCAAGAATGACATGGAAATCGTACAAACTTATATACTGTATGATTTAGATCATACAGTGTATGATTTAGGTGGATGTACGATTTTCCAACCACCTCAATAAATGCGGCATGCATGGGAGAAAGCAACAGTTGGAGGAAAAAGTGGGGGAAAAAGATGAAATTTAAAATTTTGCTGAGTTGTCGATCATCCACGCGTTATGGAGGGAAAACATGCAAAATGGCATGATTTTGAGCGATCAAAATTAGGGTTTTCTTAGGGTTTCGAGCACTTTAAATAAGGAAGCCAGTTACTAATTTTAGCAAACCATACAAGTAAAAATTTGAATTGTTTAGGAGCATGAAGGTGGAAAGCATGCAAACCGATGGGAGATGACCATATGAGCAATAAAATTTCACCAATAGCCTGATTTTTATAGACTCATTTAAAAATTTGCACCAAGGAGTCTTTTCAGCTTCAAATAATTGACCCAAGAGGGAGAAAACTAGGGTTTACTCCATACAAGAAGGAGGAATTCAAAATTTTTAGAGCAATAGCAGCAAATATGGCAAAATACATCATTGTACGGACTGAGGAGCACGAAATTGCTGATTGGAGCCTGAGGAAGTAGATTGGAGTGTTGGAATTACAATGGAATTGGAGATTAGAACCCTAAAATCAGAACAATCTGGCAAAAATCAAGCTATGAAACATGAGGAAAGAAATAGAAGTCCGTACAGCCATACAATACAACCAAAAAATTGGCAAATTGAAGAAAATTATGCCAAGGTTGGAAGAATTGAAGAATTGTTGAAGACAAGCATTGAAAAAGTAGATCGGGGCATTCCGAAAACTGGGTCGATGGAGGATTTGACAAAGGAGGTAGAAACCCCAATTTTTTTATCTTTTAGGGTTGGAGAAGCCGTACTATATGATTTGGGGCAACTTGTACTTTTTCTAGAAAAGATAGAGTAGTTTAGAATCCGTATCATACGAATTGAAAAGGGGAGGGCAGCCAAAAAATAACATCGTACGAAACACTATCATGTTGTACGATTTTAGGTTGGAATTGTATTATTTGGAGAATTTGGGATGATTTGAATACTAACGGAGTGGGAAAAGAATTGCAGAAGAGAGAAGAACATTGTACGATCCAGGAGCAGATGGAGGAGGGTAAAATCGTACAAGGAACATAAAACCATACACTGTACGATTTTACAAGGAGGCTGTATGATTTTTGGTACGCTTCTGATTGCGAAAGAGGAGGTTGAGCTAATCGACGAGATGTTGAAGGAATGATCTCAATGGAGGAATTTGGACGTCGATTAAGGTGGATTGTAGCTCATAGGGTGGAGAGATCACCAGGTCCACTGCATGAGAGGGAGGCATACCCACTGACAGCATCAAGGGCATCAGTTTTAGTCCCACGGGAGGCGTGGTAATCATCCTTGGAGGAGAGGAGGATATAGGCCGTGGAGGGGACAACGACATTGGCAGGCACACCTGGATAGAACACCACCAAGGCATAGAGAGGGAAGAATGGCCCAAGAAAGAACCTCACGGAGGGAATTGAGGAGTGAGGTGCATGTGCCAGAATAGGAAGACCACCTGAGCAACGGATAGGAGGAATGCCAGGTGGAAGTATCAAAAATCACATTTGTACAACACGGAGCAGATGCGTGTAGGAAATGGTGGAATGATGAGAAAAATAGAGATCACCCTTGGAGGAAGACATTCACAGATGCGCATGTGGTGGTCATTGCGTAGATTCCACCATTCCATCGACATTTTTTTAGAACTATCTTTTATAGATAGTTCAGGCATATAATGCAGCAACCCGAGTTGCCTACGTCAATGTGGGCAAGAGGTCCGTCAAGGTGGATATCTCGGTAGAAACCTTTCTAGAAAATATTTGGGTTGCCGGAGGATGGTATGGAGATAGTGAAAAAATTGGTAGACCCAATAGAGGTATACCGTCTTGTCACTGCTATGACCACTGTCAAATCATTGACAGAGGCAAAAATTTTAGGCACAGGGATGCGTGGAATCAAATAGAGCCAGTTGCAAGGAGAACATTGGGCATGTGCAATGAATACAGTCATGGCTCGACTGTCAAGGGACATAAGGGCGACAGAGATGCCAATGTGGATGGCACAATATGCAGAAGGTATCACAAAGGGAATTTAGTATGATTGGGGTACCTATCTGGAAAGAAGAATGCATGAGGCACTGACCAAGAGACCGAAGAATTTTGGGATGGCCTTCCATGCAATTGGATTGCTACTGAATGCAGTCACAGAAGCGGGAATGCAATTCCCAGGGTTGACGCCACCTAGAGAAATCAGGTCGGACCAACCGACGATATTGAAGTGGGTGAAGGTTGTACCAATAGCAAAAGGGACTCCGGAGAAACCACGAACAAGGAGCGAGCGACACCGGAGTGAAGCTCAAGGAGATACATCTCCCGGAGGAGGATGTCGATGTACACCATCGGAGGAAACGTTCTAGATGGCTGGAACCGAAACTAGAACAACAAGTACCGACACAAAGGCAGTAGGAGCAACCTCTCGTTCAGGAAAGGGAGAGAAGTCCCATACAAATAATTACGAGGAGGTAGCAAGAGAAAAGGGCAAGCAAACTAGTTCCGAAAATACAAGAGAAGGAACAATCGGATTCAGAAGCGATGGAACTGGATGAGTTGTATTGGACAGAGGCGAAGAAAATAATGAAATCTTCAAAAATATTTGCACATTTTGAGAAGATGGATGCCTCTGATTTCTTTAAGGGAATTGAGGTAGGGCATGATGGAATAGCCACTACCCAAGACGAAGCGGTAACAAGAATAAGTACCGT
This sequence comes from Wollemia nobilis, assembly GCA_028583015.1. Classification (NCBI taxonomy): domain Eukaryota; kingdom Viridiplantae; phylum Streptophyta; class Pinopsida; order Araucariales; family Araucariaceae; genus Wollemia; species Wollemia nobilis. Next base: position 590,558 of record JAQPPZ010016829.1, on the reverse strand, counting down.
AGAGGAAAAACCCAAGAAAAAGCCTCATTACAAGTTTGTAACAGGAAGTTCAAGTAAGGGAGATGAGCTAGGAAATACAGAGACATCTCAAGAAAAAGAAGAATTTGTTGCTCAATAGGACACACAAAAAATTCAAGAAGAAGAAATAATGGAGGAACAACATACGGGAAATAATGAACAAGAAATAGCCCAAGAAAATATTGAAGAGCAACAGGTGGGCACAGTGGAATCTAAAAAATCCCAAGAGCAAGTTGAGCAGCAGCAATCTCAGGAGGAGATTGTGAACATCATGGATAGTGAGGAGGAGAAAACAGTAAAACAATCTCCACCTCGGGAGAAAATAGACACAGTGAGAGCACTACAGGAGCTCGGGGGGAGCTCTAGCCACCTTATGGAGGAAGAAGATGTGAGGACTCCTACTGAAGAAGAACTACGAGGAATGCAATCCAGTTATCTTCTAGAAATACCATGGTTTCGAAGAATCACAACTGAGGAGGAGGCACGGGGAGTCGAAGATAAGGTGGAACACTTCTTTTCTTAGTTAGGCCATGTGATTAATAGTGCCAAATTGGAATTTTGCATTGGCCATGTGGGAGAACTGAAGTTGTGGGAGGAACAAGTGTCTCTCGAATTAGAGAAGATTACAGAATGGGTGAATAGTGTGGAGCATACAAAGAATATAGTAGATATCCACACACAACATCCATGGAGGTTACCCAGGGAAGAGGTAACAACAATGTTGGGAAGGGAAGACTTGCCAGAAGGGGTGGTCACCAACTACAGGAAATATCCAAGGGTGTACTTGGATAGAATCAGCCATCCAACCTATCCTACAAATATGGTAGAGTTGGAGTATAAGAGAGTTGCAATGGGAGTGGCCATCACCCTCAGGAAGTTGAACTTCCTAACTCATTGGATAGAGTGGTTGAGCATTGGATTAGAATGAATCCATCAGCTCAAGGAGGAGCAGAAGGAAGAGACTACAACCACTCAAAAGGAATTGGCCACAATGGAAGAGGAACTGTAGAAGAGTAAAACTATGGTGGAAGAGAAAATCAAGAAGTCGGAGGAGGATCTGTTAGGCCTCATAATTGAGTCTGAAGCTAGGATTAGCACACTTGAAAAGGAAAAGTGACAGATCTCATAGATGGCAGAGGATAGAATCAAGGAGTTGGAGGTACAACTCAGAGCAAAATATGAGCAGATGATAGCTCAGTTGGCCAAAAAGAATGAGCAAATGACTAACCAGGCCAAGCAGATAGAGGAGCTGACAAGGGACAACAAGAAGTTGAATGAGATGGTCTTAGAGAAGCAAGCTCAGATGAAGCTTAAAGAAGACTAGGTTCGAGCTTTGGAAGCAGATATAAAACACCACTTGGAGACCATTGACAAAAAGAATGAAGAACTCTAGGCGGCTGCCCGAGCAGAAGCTCATTGGAAGGAGAAGTTGAAGAAGAGTACCTCCAAATGGGAAAAGCAAATGATGGACTTCGTGAAAGCTATCGAGGAGAAGGCTAACCTTCATGGAGCCAAAGCCATCGAAATGGGGAGCTATGCAGCCAAGCTGAAGAATGAATGAGAGATGTACAAGTCACAGGTTAAGGACTTAATGACTGTCATAGCAGAATATGAAGTAGCGAGCAAGAAATAGAATGAGTCAGTGAGGACACCAACCAAAGTAAAGGGGAGGGCAGATGTAGGTAGCAAATCCACCTCCCAAGAAGAAGAAGTGATTTGCTCGATTTTGATAGTTTTGTGACAATTTGCTCAAGTTTTGTAAACCGTATAGTGGGGAGAAAATCATATAGTGAAGGGAAAAATCATACAACTGGATTGGAAAATCATACAGGGCACACCGAAATTCACTCAAATGCAAAGGAAATGTAATTTCAAGATGAAATGACGCATGGATTTGCTAATTAAGGTATTAGACTTAGGAAAAAGCCAAAATAATGTATTCAGTTGTACATGGGCAGTTGTGAATAATGTATTGTCTCAAGAACCACTTTGGAATGACCTGGACAATGTTATATAAGGCCCCATTTTCAAATTGATAGGCCTGGCTACTAGTTTACTGGTTACTGGTTGCTAGAATAGAGAGTTAAGTACTTATAGTTGTGATTCCTGAGTTATTGCAATTACATTGAGATAGTTTTTCCACATTGTAATCGAATCTATAGACATTAATGAGCATAAAGACGTTGTGGACGACTGTGTATGATCTTGATAAATTATGGATAATGAATTGTGGATGAATATTGTGTGATTGTGTTTTCTATCTTACTGTATATGTTAGTTTTATGCATTGTTGCAACTTGGTTAGGGAAATTGGCACTGGTGAATCATGGAGAATGATTTAGAAGCATGAAGGCATTGATAAATACGTATTAAAGAGCATTGTATGATTTTTGGGCATAGTCAAGCGCATGGAATCTCTCACCAGCCCGGTTAGGATGTTTTGCCTATGAAGGAGATTGCATTGTTTGGACTATTAAACCTTTACAAAACATCCCGAAGAGAGATTGGAGTAGTAGAGCATCTCAAATAACGCCATGTTGTACCATTAGTTCATACATATCGTACATCGACTTCCGTACAAATCGTACAAAGCACTTTTACCCGATTTGGTAAAACATGCGATTGATAGAAACTTACCCGATTTGGCAGTTTTGGGGAATTGACTTGATCGATTACAAAACTGTGTATGAAAGCCTCCAAAACAACATATGTCAATTTTTATGAGTACAATATCATACCATATTTGACACTGTATGATTTGAGATCGTATAGTGTAGGTAATTAAGGGTCGTACAAGGTGATTACAATTTGTACAAGGGTAGTTTGAGTGAGCATGAGACCGTACGATTTGGCAAGTGAGTTGGGTTTAGCCTAATAATAATTATGACCTCTAGAAAACACCTCCCTACCAGGAATACTCCACCGCTATGCTACACAATCGACCAAGTCTATTATTGACTATGCAATTGCTTGTTTATATGGTTTGACGATTTAAAAAAATGATTAGTTGAACCTATTTTAATACCATGATTTTGATGTCCATCTCATATTGTCTACCATAATAGATACTACCATGTTAGTTTTTTCTATGTCATTTAATGCCATGTTAATTACTACCATACCAATGAATATCACATCATCTAGTTCAGGATCATCTCTATCAAGGGTGATGTCCTTGTTTGTGATATCATCAAGTGCCATGTCACCACCACATTCTTAGGTATGAAATCATTGTATATTATACCACTAGGTACTACACATTACCATCCACATTATTAGCCAGAGGTACATTAACATGTCCATTTACAAATGGGGTGATGTCATCATGTACCACATCATCAACAAGTTCCACATCATTATTGCATTTTACGTCATGATTGGTGATATAATTAAGCATGGGTATAATGTCATAAATTTCAACAAATTTTTAGAGGGAATGATATTTGATCCCTAGACCTCATAGGTCCTAGAATCTTAACTCTCCTTCACTGACCAAGATGCCTTAGGTGCATATGCAAATCAATAATATTAGGTATCTCCTTTGAAGGGGGCCCTTTGACGTTTTAGAGAGCTCTAAAGAGAAATACATGCATGCAAAAAAGTGAGTCCTCCAAATATGCATTAATCATGCATACTCCTACATTTTCCTTGTCACTCCTACAAAATATTTCACTCTTTTGAATTTTAACTTTTTGTTTCTTAAATGGAAAGAGTGAAAATTTCAATGCAATGAAATAGATACCTAGAGATGAAACAATTTTTTTTTTTGAACTAGGACTCCCTAAAATATCACAATGAATATAAATATCTAACAATTAATTTGTATTTGTCATGGTTTTTCCTACACAACCTTTTTTCGAATGCAACCAATTAATTCATCCTCTCATGCCAATGCAACATAAAAGTTTCTAGATAATTTTCACAACTTTATACAGTGACTCGAGGTCTTTGTCATACATAGAAGTATTTCCATGAATTATTTGACAAATGGGGATTGTTTAAAAGTATCATATAGACTGTCCTCTCATATATGTATATCTAGACAAAAAAATCAAAGAAAAATTAAAATATTTTTTTCAATAAAATTTCAAAGACAAATAAGATTTTAAAAGAACCTCAAGAAGCTTAGTACCACAACAAGGGTATCCATCTAATAAAAATAAGAAAATAAGCTTAAAAGAGAAGAGAGGCAAAAATGGCCTTTCATGAATACTTTTACTAGAACAAAAATTGTCAAAAATTAGTGAGATCCTTGCAACCCATGTCCTATGATTTTAATAAAAAAAACTCCCTAAAAGGTTGTCATTGGCACACAAATTTTCTTTTAACTATTTTCAAATAATTTTTCCCTTTTGAAATTGTCATAGAAGTTGAACAAAAGCAATTGAATAATAAAGATTCTTGCTTGATCTAATACCATTGTTGTCTCTTCTACCCCGCTTACATTATCCTTGTTGGTTACAAATCTACCACTGGGAAAGGATTTAGTCTATCTATGCACCCTAGACCCGCCCAACAGATTGAAAGGCTGGAAGGAAGGGATGCCCTTCGTGCCAATCTCTAGATAAGGTCGGCTCCTTTACTACACTACGCTAGTTTTAGATTAGGGAACTGGAAAGAGATTGGGAAAAGTGCTGAAAGAGATAAATAACTGAAAGAAATGGGAAATGTAGATGGTTTCAAGGGGAAGAATAGATAGAACAATTACTAACTCCTATTTAAACCAACAACAATCAATATCATGAAAGTAATAGAAACTAAAACTGACCACACACTGATATGTATCCTTTATCAATTCCAAACTTTGTTCCTAATTCACACACTTAAATCTAGATTGCAGAACTTATTGTATGCAAATGAAGAAACATAATTAATAGAAATAAGCATAGAAGGCATCATACACAAAGAAAGAGTCTAGAATTAGAACCAGGAGTCTTAATATTGAAGCAAGAATTCCAAGTACAATATCTCTTTAGCAAAATGTTCCCCCCTATCACATTACATTGAACTACCATTTATAGAAGAGAATCCCCCTGATTACATTAATACCCAACCCCCAAAACTGTAGGGGCAGCTGAGATTTGACCCATGTCAACTGATAATGTACCTACGATTTGAACCCTATTGGAACTAATTCTTGCATCCATAGGATTTGTTTGTCACGCTGCAAAAATCCGTTTGAAACCAATGAGCTATTACAAGCTTTGGTCAACCTGCCTCTTCGTTCTGATAAACATGACTATTGCTAAAGGAAAAACTACATACTGGGTAAGGAAACCCCAACGGTAATTCTATGATAAAATTTTAATTACATGCTCCAGATTAATGTAACACTATATGAATTAAAATGACCAGGAAATAAAATAACCATTTGTTATGCCTTATGTATATCGATGCTTAGATTCATTAGGCTTTTATAGCAATTTAACAACAATTTTGACATGAACAGAGAGAAGGGGTAAAATAAAATTGGTGCTCTTAGACTTATTCGAATATCATAATAAAAATAAAAGTTGACCAATGAAAGAAATGTATATAATGCATTCAAATAATGTAATCCATTACACAGTGAAACACAGTACCAAGACAAATATATAACAGGAATGAAACTCATAATTGTATTTATTTCATAAAATATTACATGCATAGTGGGCATGATGCCTTTTAACTTTGTTTCTCTCAAAGAAATACATCAATACAATGAAGAAGACTCTGTTCAAATAATGTAGCAGGTCTCTCCTACTCTTCTTTTTCCAATATGGTAACAATAGAGTCTTTGAATCTCAGACTCAATAGGTCACGAGATAATCTCAACTTCTTGAGCACTTTCCTATCAAAATCCTGCACAGTAAATGGAAGAAAGAAGAATGAATGAGAAAAATAGACACAAAGGGGAGATACAACAACACAACTCTAAAGGACACTCAAGTATACCTCTTAGCAAAAATGTTATTCTCTAATTGCTTGATGATGAATCTGAACATGTTTATTTCCTTTTATAGCTACTGGTTCTTGATTATGTTATTTTTTGTTTGGTTCTGGCCTTACACTTGTCAGCATCTGATTAAACCTATTATGTATGTTGTCTAGCTGGTGTGGCTCTGAACTGATCATCATGGTCTACTTTTGGGCTAAAGGGAGCTCTTTCGCTGAATAATTTGGCCATTTTGTTCTCTTGTTGGCCCTAGAAACTAAGGATTCATTATTATATTTTTCATTTTTGTTCTGTTTGGCCTGGTCACTATAGTCTATTGTTAAGGATCAACCAGGTTGCTATCGTGAAATTTAGACGAAGGACAGAGAGGGACCCAACGTGATGGTAAAGACAAGGGATGGCGTGCCAGTGGTAATCGGACAAAAAGACACTGATCATGCGATAGAGTGAAGGGAGAAGGGAGGAAAGGTGATGGCTTCACATGATGGATGGAGGTGAGATGGCGTAATGTTGGGAAAAATGTTAGGATGGTTAAGGAAGAATGCATATAAAGAGGGAGGTAGTGATAAGTAGGAGGAATGCAAGAATGGAAAATGAGATATGGAAGCATCTATAAGCTGCTACCATAAATATATTCCATTGGAGTGCACCCATTGTAACTATATTCCATTGAAGCACGAACTGGATGACTTTTTGCAAGTTGAAACCATGTTTATTATTCACGCAATTTCTTCATCTTGAGTATTTGCAAAATAAAAAACAAATATGTTCATACTCCTTGTACTCCATTGTTTTTCTTATTGATGCCTTTCAGCTCCCTGTTAGTGCCCTTATTTATAAGACAAGAGTTTCGGGCATGAGATTTTGAGTAAGATTATTTTAATATTTCATCCAGTATGTTATCATTTCTAGTGAATCTGTATGGCCTAATTACATGCTTGAGCATCAGGGTTTATCTTTTGCTTAGTCAACATTGCTCTTTTCTGTGGGATTTATTTTTATTGTTCGAATATTTCCTTCCTTGAGTATCATCTGGACTCACATTGTTGGTGGGTACTAATTATTTGGCTTCATATTAATTGTTGATCCTCATATCATCCCTCAGTGTATCTTGTTGTGGATGAGTCATTTCCTTGATTTCTACCTCGGTATAAATTTTAAAATTTTTGTGGGGTGATCACCCTTTTTTTGGGAGCCTAGACTATCAAATTTTATTTTTGGAACATGATTCTACTTTTTTTAGTGGATTATTGTTAGATAAACTATTCAACTAAGTACAAATATTTAGTCAACCATATATACTCCATTTTTCTTGTTTCCTTTTATATAGCCTATATCAATCAGTTGTTGTCGGATCTTATAAAGGACCAATAGAATTCCTTGATCCCCATAGGGCATAACTCATGTTTTGGAAGAACAGTGATTGAATTCAGCCGTTGGGTCAACCTTTGTTCTATTGCTACCTTGGATCTTTCATAACTTGTGGGTTAGATAACCTAAAGAACATGCTTCGAGAATTTCCCTTTGAAGCATGCACCATCATTGGATTATTTCTAGAGACAACACATCCGTTAGAATTGTCATAATATATTCGTTAGATTAACCCTGCTCGTATCTTATCATTTTGATGTTGGCTTGATTGTTGCCATCGAATCCTTTTAATCCCAATGGAGCACTACCGTCAGTTTTACTGGAGGACATTCGCAATATTTTCATTACTTGGAATTTTGACTTATGCACTGCCATCAGATACTGAGGAGGATTAATGTAGTCGTTGATGTCCAAGAACCTGCATGATTGTTAGTCCACTAACTTATATAAACTTGTGCCAGGTTAATCAGATTAATCATGTTTATAAAGTCAAAAACTCCTGATTAGTAATAATTTATTCAATGATACTTAGGCTCAAAGTTTATACAATCGTTTATTTGAATTTAAAATAATGTGATGCATTAGTCCTCATACAATCTGATTTACCATGGTTAATATAGTGATTAAAACCTTAAAAATATTGTATTAAATATAGGCATTGTAAAATCAGTTCACTTCTCCACGCGCTCACCATTAGATCATACAATGATGGGGGCACGATCGTTGGATTCCTCGTATATGAGCAAGGTTTAGCAATAATGGAAGGGGTAAGGTTATCCATGTATCAAACCTCTATAAAACTTGATTAAGTACTTTCCTTAGCCTTGATAATGCATTTAATTAATTATTTGATGAAAAAAATAACTTTTTAAATTAACCTTTGATCAATTTTTAACAACACGCTGTCGTTGGATCTGGGCGGATATGGACGCTACCGTCAGATCTTTGTGTTGTTTCATATATTTGGTTGACTTTGAATTATTTTTCATTGTTAGATCTTGACAAGGGCCTTCACATCTATTTATTCCATTTTTACTTTAAATCTTCGTATGATAAAAGGAAATCACAGAATGGATCGCATCCGTTGATCTTTGATCTTGTTCTAGCATTGTCGTTAGATCTCCTGCAAGCTGCATATTCGATAGCCAAAAGGGATGCATTATTACACTTGATTAATCTTGATTTAATTTAAAAGGGGACAATTATAAACGTATTATATCCTCACTAATGCATAATTAATCTTGGCTTTACCTTCATTTTTACTCGATGTCCTTACTATTTCCTTATTTGGGTTTTTACTTCGACACAGCCATCAGATCTCGATCAATGTTAGTGCGGTCGTTGATATCGATCAAACTACAGGGTTAGTTACCAAGGGGTGCATGATTTTAAACTTTGATTAAGCTAAAAGGGGGAAAATTATCCGATGCATTAGAACCTCGCTAATCTCATTTAATATATTTAATTAATTCTTGTGGTCTTTTACCTTTTTTATGTGCCTTTATGATAGCATCGTTGTCCGATCAGATCTTGATCATGCGCTATCGTTGGATTTGGATTGATGTGTTTGATGTTTATGGGGGCACATGTTCCTTGGATTTATTAATAATTCATTCAAAACATTATATTTTAATTTCTTTGGCCACATTATTTTAAAATATTGATTAATCAAGGTGAGCGCGTCCATTGGATTTTACTCTTATGAAGTGCTACCCTTAGATTCATTTAAAGGTGTTCGATTTTTAACACAACAGGGTGCATACCCTTAAACCTTAATTAAATTCTTTGACATTACTTATGCTTTTTAGGTTTTAGACCAAGGTACTTTATTAAATTTCCCCCTTAATTTTGAATACTTTTGGACTTTAGATTTAAACTTTAAATTAGATCAGAACGTGTTAATTAATATGGGGGACTAACTTTATCTTCTTTAAGGGTCGAGTTTTATTAAAAGAGATTGACCTTTGTAAAAAAATTACCGTGATTTTTATTAAAGGGTGCACACATAGTAGTATATAAGGTTAGACTTCATCAAACAAACCCATAAGAAATTAATTTCTCTTAATTAGATGCAATAAGGACCAACAAAGCTGGCTAACTTGATGCAACCAAAAATTTAAATTTGGGGGTTTCAAAGTTTGAGTCAAATTTGGCTCCAACATAGGCTCTGTCTGGGACAAGGTGTTGAAAACATGAGGTACTTGAGAACCATATAATCTCCTAGTTTTATTGCAATTTGGATACAAATTCACATCATCAAAACTGATAAAAAAAACTTGAAAACAACAAAATATTACAATTTTGAAACTAAAAAACTATACAAATGACAGGACATCAAAGTAAGAGAGTATTGAAAAACTATAATTTCCTTTTATTCACTTTTTTGGAAAAATAGGGCTATAATTTTAGAAACATATGAGCTTTTGAGATATATTGTAATGCTTTTTCTAGCTAAGTTATAAGATATGATTACACAAAATTTGTCAAAAAAAAATTGCTCCATCATGTTTAAACCCATGTGTGTGTTTGTGCATTTATTTTTATTTCTAAGTCTTTCAGAACTTTGCCATATCTGAGCAAAATAGTTAAGCCTAATATGTGATTTCACTCTTTAAAAAATTTCACCATTCTGTGGGGCTCCACTACTATTCAAGCATCTATAGCCCCGGTGGAGTTGCTTCTAATCCCATCTGGTTTTTACCCTACTGCCAGTCAAGCATCTATAGCTCCAATAGATATTTTCCAAGATATCTCAGGCAGTGACTCAATTTACTTTATTTTTTCTTTTTCTTTCTTGTTTGAGAAGTACTTGGATATATAGGCAAAATGTGCAAAGAGTATGCTTGAGTTGAGGATTATTTTTCGGCTAAAGGGATGAGTGTAATAATTTTGGCTTAACCACCCTCTCAAAGATAACTTGGTTCTTTGGACCTTTGAAGTCAACTTAAGTATCGTTTGTAATGTGAGGCTTTTGACATGATGTTTCAATCAGCTTTGTTTTCATTATGTTTTATCTCATATTAGATAACCATTGTATAAACACTCATATCTGAAAAATTGTAAATCTCATCAGAGTCTAAAAAATATATCCTTTTTTTATTATTTTTGGTGGAATCAAAAGTAATGTATACTCATCAAACTAAGAATATCATGTGTACAACAATTCAAAATTATGCTAACAACAAAATAAAAGCTTATATAGTACACAAAATAATAAAATACATCACTCTATTTTTGGGGTTTTTGTTTTTCCACTTTCTTTTTCTCTTTTTTTTTTTCTATATATACCTTTTTTATATATTTTTTCACTTTCAACAAGGATTTTACATTTTTAGGTGTTGGCCATTAATAGGGATAACCATTATTTCTCCCTACAAAGTCTACAACTTATATTTCTTCTGCCCTATAACATGGGCTATCTGGTATGGGCCAATCCATTTAGGTTCAAATTTACCCTTTTCACCATGCTTATCATTTTTAGGATCCCAATATATGACTATATCTCCTTGAGAAAAAGGAGTAACCTTGGCTTTCTTATTAAACAATTTCATGGTTTTATAGGTTTGTTCCATCATTCTATTAAGGGTCTGTAGACACCTAAATCACGTAAATATGATAAGACTACCAGTGCATTACATATGCCCTCTTATCGACAACATATGGCCTTATTAGGCACCCCTCTAGGCTAGAAAAAGGCTTCCAAAACCCTCCAAAATTTAGTTTGGAGGGTTCCTAGTAGTATGGGGAAGTTTTGGGGCCCTACTAGTGACCGTCCCACCTAGGGATGGTCATAGTTGGTGACTATCCCACCCAAGGATGGCCATCAACAACAGTCCCTGGATGGGACGACCCCTAACTGGACCCTTGAAAAAGTTAAAGGATGCACTAAATGGTAATCCAAGACTGCCATTAGCACATCCAATCACCCCAAATTTATTTGGGACCTGCTAATGGACTACAGGGTAGTATATTGGGAGCCCCAAAGGGGTAACCTTCCCCTCCCCAATCAATGACACAATTAGGACAAGTGGCATCACTTGCCTCGCATGGAAAACATGCCATTTGGCCCTAGATGCCCTTTTGGGCTATAAAAGGAGGCCTAAAACCTCATTCCAAAAGAGAAGGAGAATAGAATTTGGAGCAATGAAGTGCTACCAAATTGAATCTTACCCAAACCTTTGCTAAACACATACCTTGCCTTGGCCTTGAAACTTCCTTTGCTTGGAAGGTGATTTCAGGGGCAACTGGGCTCGATCTGTTGAACCAAAACCAACCAAATTGAAGAACCTTTTAACCCCATCTATCAAAAACATCCTCACCCTATTTTGTACCAATTCCTAATTCCATAGGTGATAAAACTTAGGTAATTTTGTAACCATCCCACCTGGGGATGACTAGCAGTCTGCCCATGGCACACCTCGGTATGATCACAAAATATGGTGGAATTTCATAGAAATTCCTCCATAATCCCCTTTATAATGTTTAGAAGAACCTCTAGTACAAATTTGAGGTAGTTTGAAGGAGTTTTGATCCAAGTTTGGTGATCCCCAATGTTGCAGGTCTATATGGCTCACCCCGAAGCGGACAATAGTTTAGCATAGTTTTACATTAAATCTTGATTCCAAATCTAGTTATTATTACTTATATTATATTATAAGATGTTCATGCTTACTGTAGATCAGTTTTTATGCACATATATCACTTTTATATTGTGATATTGACCCCCCTTTCTTCATGTTTCTAAGGCTTTTCTCTATGATATGCAGGTGCTACTGACTCTCTTGAAATCTCATGTGTGTAGGTGCAGGTATTCTCAATAGAGGGAAGGATCTAAGGAGCTAAGGATCTAAGGAAACACTTCAATACAAACCCAATATTGGATTTTGGGCATGGGAAACAAGTTTCACAACTGGTGTTAAAATCACCTTAAAGGCTTCATTCCAAGGGACGTAGATCCATTGTGAAATTGTAAAATTTGAATGTATCACATTTGTAAATCCCTCAAGGGGATGTTTTGTAATATGAATTTGAAGCTATGAATCAATAAATTCAAGGATAAATACACCTTTTTATTATATACTTCACTTCATTTCACATAGATTATTTATTGCAGGCTTCCCTTTGAATGCATGCGTTAAAAGTGACATATACTGAAAGTAAAGGCCCTGAAGGTGATATCATGAAATATGCTTCTTTATTTGTGATCACAGTATCTAATATTTTAAAATCTCCCCCTTTGGATGATGCTAATTTGAACCTCTTCTTCTAGTTTTCTCTATTGCAGGTACATACTACTCTGAGCATAAATGACCTCTCTGCTGCTCCATGGCACTGGGTGATACAGCTAGCTCCATGGAACTGGGTGGTATGGTGATGAGGGCATCAAATTTTTAATGTAAACTAAGGTTAATTCCTTAGTTAGACTAAGTCTTAGTTAGGGCTTGGTCTTATTGTTTTTGGTGAGACTTTGTGCTCACGTAATAAATTGCTAGCCACTCTAGATTAGGCTAGCTGGATGGATTAGTCAACCTCCTTTGGAAGCGTGCCGACATTTCCCATTTGGGAATTTGTTGCTCCTTTGTAGGGGTTTCGTTATGTTTTTGGGCCTATATTAGCCCTTTCTCTTATTAATTTAATCATTCTAGTTTTATTCCATATCATTGGTATCAGAGCAGGGAATTTTTGGAGATTTTGGGTCATTTCTGGTCTCCAAAGAGTGGGTTGGATAGTTTGTCCACCTTCATTCTTGTTTGAAGCTAAGGAGGAATTGTGCAATTTGGCTGCCAAATTTTGCAACAATTGTAATCAATTTCATTTATTATCACAAAAAAAAAAAAAATACAATCTTATTTCTTTTGCAATTGGTTCAGCGCTTCCTCGACACTTTTTGCGAGGAATTTTTACACTGACCAATGCCACCGGATGACAACATCAATTAAGACCTATGTTTCTTGACACCGTCGGCCAATCGTGGTCCTCTGCGACCTGTGCATTCTATGATTTGTGCAGATCATCTGGATGCCAATATCACGACGCGGCTGCCACTGTCAGGGTCCCTATGTCCTCTGACAACTATCAGAGTTGCTGGGAAGAGCTAGCAACGACATCGGGATGGGCAGATTTCCATCGTGAAATAGCCACCGGAGCCGCTTTCAAAACCCTTTTTTTTTTTTTTGGACACTGGGAACGTCGACACTGAGCATGCGGCGGGCAGACGTCGAAATCCTTTGGAAACCAATGACCAGCAATCAAAAAAAAAAATCGTCCAGATCCGTGAGCATACCGACGCTCTGACCGCCTTGGACGAGTTTTGTCCAGTAATGCCAGTCCTGTTCATGCTTGGTAGTTGCAGTGAATCCATTGGCACATCGTGATTTACCAGTGGCAGACGAAAGACAGTTTGCAGGCCAAAATTAATGCTCACGATTTTCGGCGACTGTGAGACATCCTAGCGGCCGTTACAGTGATTTGATGAGATTTCTTTCTCGTCGTGGTAAAGCCCACGTAGTGCACGCATTCAGATCCGAGACACGTGATTTGTCTCTTTGCCTTCTTTCTTTGGTAAAATATTTACCAAATCAAAAAGTAGCTGAGCATTCTATTCATTTTAATTAAAAAAAAAATTTAAAACCTTTTGATTTAAAAAAAAAAATTATTAATTTTTCCTATTTTGTATAAGGGGAGAATTAATTAATTTTCTCATTAATTTTTCCTATTTTGTATAAGGGGAGAATTACTTACAAAGGGAATTAAAATTTTGTAAAGGGGCATTTTATTTTATTGTGCTAAATTATTTTTGCCCTCAAAATATTGTAAAATTGCATTAAAACTATTATAGTTGTTTTGCAATTAATTGGGCAATAGCACTCCTTTTTGTAACCCCTTTAACATATTTTGTAACTCCTCCTTGTAATATCCCTGGCGTATACCAGAAGCCAAATGGCTCAGGATTTGGCATAGCAAATGGCTGACATCACCGCAGCCATTAGTACCTTGGCCGATAAGGTCAATGATATTGCTACTAAATGTGGTCCTAGTGACTCTCGAGTGAAGGCAAAATGTGAATTCAAAATTTATGATGGCTCTCATGATCCTGAGGTTCTAAACAATTGGATCCTTGACATGGACACGTGGTTTTCCTATAGCAAAATACCAGCAGATGAACAAGTGTCTTTTGCCCTTTTGAAACTTTTTGGTATAGCCAAAGTTTTGATTACAGACCGCTTCGTTAATCAGAATCCCATCACCCGTTGGGATGAATTGGTGAAGGCTTTGACGGATACTTTTTATCCATCGAATTATGGAGATGATCTTGAATATCGATGGCTTCGATTGAGGCAGGGATACAACATGAGTGTCCAAAACTACATCGGTCTATTCAACAAATTGAGAATTCTGAATGGTATTCAGGATTCTGCTGCTAAGCTTATCACCAAATTCAAAAGTGGACTACAGGAACCACTTTTTAGGGAGTTGAAATATACTCCTATCACAGATTTGAACACCATGTACAATCAAGCACAACTTGCGGAGGAGAAGCTTGCTGCTCAAGCCGGTGGATCTCGCTCTTCTGACTCCACCAAAAATTCAAAACAAAAGCAACAATCGAAGACTTCTTCTTCTTCTTCTTATTCTTCTCCCTCTTCTAACACTTCTTCTACTCCTTTTGATCCTAAGAAATTCTGTGATCATTGTAAGAAAAGAGGCCATAATGAATCCGAGTGTTTTAGGAAGAAAAAGAATCTTATTGTAGAAGCTTCCCCAGAGGTAAAAGCTTCCCCAGAGGAAAAATAAGAAGGGCCTATTGAGGCTACGGGAGAAAGGCGCACTTATCCAGAGCTTCGAGGGCTTAACAATCATACTTTGTTGACACACAACATGATTGAGAGAGGCCGTGACCATTTGTTTGTCACATGTGCCCATCTCAAACACAACTACTTTGTAGATTGTATCATCGATAATGGCTCTCAAACAAACTTGATTTCTAGAGCCGTTGTCGATCAATTGAAGCTTCCTATACAACCCCATCCTCATCCATACCCACTTGCATGGAAGGATGCGGATACCTCCTCCATGATTATAGAAACATGCACTATGTCTTTTGCATTTGGGCCACGTTATGTGGACAAAGTCACTTGTGATGTGACTCCAATTGATTATTGTGATCTCATTCTTGGAAAGCCCTATCAATTTGACAAACGGGTTCAATATGATGCATATAATAATACCTATACATTGCATCATGAGAACAAGAAGTTTCTCATCTCTTCCACGACACCCACATACAGTTATACAGGTCCACGCCATACAGCCTTGGTCTTTCGCAAACCCACGGACACACCAGCTTCTACAGTACACAAGGATGCTTCTCCTCCTTCTCCTCATGTTGCTTCAGTTGTTCTTCCTCCTGCTGCTACCATGCCATAGGTTCCTGATTTGCAGCAGCTTTTGCAGCCGCCGCCATAGGAGATTCATCCTCAACCTCATCCACAGGCTTTCACTCGAGTTGGACCTCCAGTCCTGACCAGGAGAGGCCCTCCAGCTTCGGTCTCCCTTGGACTTCTCAACCTTATCAGTGCCCCTCCTCATCCGGCAACTGATTTTCTGCTTTCGCTTACTCCGACTTGAGTTTTTCACCCTTTACCCACTACTATTGTACAAGCATTGGAGTCGAATGCTTCCTTTGTGGGGAGGTATGATGAGGGAATCAAATTTTTAATGTAAACTAAGGTTAATTCCTTAGTTAGACTAAGTCTTAGTTAGGGCTTGGTCTTATTGTTTTTGGTGAGACTTTGTGCTCACGTAATAAATTGCTAGCCACTCTAGATTAGGCTAGCTAGATGGATTAGTCAACCTCCTTTGGAAGCGTGCCGACATTTCCCATTTGGGAATTTGTTGCTCCTTCGTAGGGGTTTCGTTATGTTTTTGGGCCTATATTAGCCCTTTCTCTTATTAATTTAATCAATCTGGTTTTATTCCATATCATATGGCCCCCAATATGTTACCATCCTTGCCTAGGAAATCCATAAAACCAAAGGGTTTCTGCAAAAAATTGCAAAAAAAACAAGTTTTAGATTCATTTTTACACCCCTCTACACTGTCAATTTGAACTTTAACTGTTAAAATTTGATAAATTTCAAGTTTTTATTGCTTATTATATGCATAGAAAGGTTAGATTATTCTTTCCAAAATCATGCATTAATTAGCTCAGAGAAAAACAAAAGGAAAATACAGTAGAAGTTGCTACTTTTTTCTGGTTTTCTTGATGGAAACTTGCCAAAAAGGTTAAATTCATATAGGCTTTTAAGTTTTGTGCTTTCCTTTTTATGCTACTAATATTTCTGAAAGAAAAACACACTTTCATGCATTTAGTCAAAAATCATTGAGGGCTTTATTGTTTTCTTTCAAAAAATTTAAAAGGAACACACACACACCATGATCCACTTAAACATCGATGAGTTAGACTTCATTCCCAACCACTGATAGAGTTCAATGACGGTGGGTTTCATCTCCATCCTTTGACTCAAATCCTACGAACCTTGTTTTATTGGCCAATACCGACTCCAAGATATTTCCTAACCATGCAAAATAGCATGCATTCCTCTTCAGAGGGGTGTATCACTACACACATGGTGTTGGGTGAGGATCGGTAGGACCTATGCTCACTGATAGGGTATGGATTTCATATCCATACTTTGGTTGATTCATGTGTCCGGAATTTCACTCCCGGTTGTCGATCTGTGAGTATATAGGTGAAAACCACTTAAACTTTGAGAATATCATTAAAAAATATATCAAACATGAGAAAAGTATTTTCTTTACAAAGCAACACATATTGAAACACAACAAACAGTTTAGGATTCACATCTAAAAAATTTAAAATGAGATAATTACTTTTATGCTTGTGTGTCTCTATTATTTGTTTATTTTAAATTCATATAAATTGTAAAGAAGATAAAAACATAGTGGTTAGAGTATATAGCTATGGTACGTACCAGTAACCAAGCCCATTCAGGGGTAGAAGCTATGGACAATAGAGAAGAGGATATAGAACGTCCTCATGTTGATTCTAGGGATAGGATTATTCCTCCCTATAAATCAGGTACTCTTCCCAGTCGTAGACCGATTGATGAGTGGATGGTTACTCCTAGAGAGTCAACTAGAGGATCTATCTTATCAGGGATCCCTTCATAGGGTACTCCTGTAGGTCATAGTCCTAGTTTATGAAAGTATCTCCCTAATTCATATGCTACAAATGCCTTATTTTGAGAAGAGTCATCGTGCAATGAGGTGCCTCCACATAGAGCAATACCATGCGTTCACATGCTTGCTCGATCCTCTACTCCTGATCATATACAGGAGCAAGAGATCACACCTCGAGTAGGGTTGAATGATCATCTACAGATTTCAAGTCACCCTACTCCAAGATATCAAAATCTTGAGTATGACACTCGTCAAATTAGGTGACCTTATTCCGCCTTACCTTACCTTGTTTACGAGGGAAGACTTGAGGAACATCTAGATTATCCTCATAAAAATGTGTCAATGAAAGCATGTTGTGCCTCTACACCAGTAGTCTTTCAAAAATATTTGTTTAGGAGATAACCTCAAGTCAATGTGACTGTCCTCGATTGAGGAAAGCACATAATTGATCTCACAAAGCCTCCTAAACAAGATAGACAAGGAAATCATGCTAATTTACGTAGAACTAATACAACTGATCAAATTAATAATTTGATCTAGAGATATGTTGACTGCCAAGCTAAGTTTAATCGACTTAGGTCAGATAAACATCGCTTAGGTATCTTAGAGCAACCACAACAAATAGAGAAATAAAATCTTGAATGACAAATTCAAGAAACTTTGCATCATGGAGTTGTCACTCCAAGTACGCGTAGACAAGAGGATAACTTGAGGCAACAAAATTTCCAACAAGATAGGTCTCCTAGACCTAATCCTATGTTGCCTCCTAGACCTCATAGGCATGAAAAAAATGCATATGATAGGCCAAACATAGATCACCTTCAACAGGCGTTAGTTTCTCCTTGTAGGCCCATACTTAAAACACCTTATGGGGCTTACGATGATTTGGAACAATATGAGGACTATGTAGAAGCACCGTATGGAGGCGTGGCTGATGTCAATCAACCACCCCAACCTAGGCTTAATATTCCTTGTCCACCTCTACGAGTTCAAAATAAGGAAGAGGAGATTAAATCCTCGTATGCATATCAAGCTTTGCTTGCACGCTTAGAAACTGTAGAAGGTAGGACAACTGGCAATGGGCTTCAAAAGCCTAATTTGCATCAGCTAAAGAACCAACCATTACACCCATACATTCCTTCCATGATCTATCATGAGCATTTCAAAATGCCCAAATTTGATAGATTCAAGGGTGAAGAAGATGCTCAAGAGAACGTTACTAGATTTCTAAATATATGCTTCAACATACAGGACAATGATGCATTGTTCCTAAGAAATTTGTTGAGTACCCTCGCTGGTCCTACCATCGAGTGGTTCAACCAACTTCCAAAACATACCATCTACACATTTGAACAATTTGCTGATGCATTTTTGGACTGTTTTGCCTTTAACACCAAAAGAAAGGCAACATTAACCTACCTCAGAGGAATGAAAAAAATCTAGGATGAGACGATTACTAACTATGGAAACAGGTGGTGAACGCTTTTGGCTAAGCTACCCTATCTATTTCCAGTGACTGAATTAACTCATTTGTTCTCAAATATTTACTTGAAACCCATCTCTTTGACATTGCAATTACAACAATACCTTACCTTGGAAGAAGCTCTGGCATAGGTTAGAAACATAGAAGAAATAAAAATACAATACAGATAAATAACAACACCACATAAGGAGTGGACAAAAAATCCTAAGAATAGCTCGACACCTGCAAAGCCAACTACGGTCAATCAAGTTTCCATAAATGTCCCTATGCCTCCTCAAGTTACACCTCCCCAAAAGGTGAACTATCAGGCTCAACCTCCTCCTACAAATTATAACAATAATGGTACAGTGAACCAAGGACAAAAATAGCATCGCCCTCAGCGACAATTTACTCCCATCACTGAATCCATGGATTCTCTTTTTGATTGATTATGGGCTGCAAATATGGTTAATTTACCAGATATCAAACCCAACGATCTAGAAATAGGTAAACCCAAGCTTATGGGATGCCGAGAGGATCAGTATTGTAAGTTTCATCGGCAAGGTGGCCATGATTTACAATCACGCTATGGTTTTAAACACATAGTACAAGACATGATCAAAAGGAATGAGCTTAAAATAGATGTTCTAGTAGCTCCTTCCAATCAACAAATGGGTATTTTTAAAGACCCTTTACCAACTCATGAGGTACAGGTAGCACCTACTAAACCAATGAATGAGGTGAACCAAAAACACCCTGTTCAAGGGTATGTTGGAATGGTGAGTATTGTGACTAGGAACAAGAGATATCTAAGTCAATTCACATAGCCTGTGGCTTAAAATTATGTTCCAAATACATTATAAACTACACCACCTGTAGTAGAGGGCCTTCCTTCTAGGCCAACAGTGACAATTAAGAGCAAGCTTACACAAAGCTTGAGGACCACATCAGCACGATTGTCCATCTATGAGTTGATCCAACAATAACCTCCACATCGGGATACTTTGATGAATATTTTAAAATCTATAGAGTTACAACCCTAGGAGTCCAACTCCTTCGAATATTTTGTGGGACATGTGCAACAGTGCAAATAACCAGTCATACAATTTCATGAGCATGAGCTAAAAGAAATAGCCAGTGATGTGGTAGACCCTCCTTTACACATCATTGCATGTATAAATGAGATACCATACAAGAGAGTGCTTATAGAAACTGGGTCCTCAAGTAACATCATAAAAACTAAAGCACTACAACATCTTAAATTTCTAGCATCTCATGTTGTGGTATCAACTTACACTCTTCACGCTTTCAATGAAACAATATGATCTACTATCGGTACCATAGTTTTACCCATTCAAGTGGGATAAAATATTATACCGACATTGTGCCATGTGCTAGAGGGTGAGATGGCCTACAAAATTTTGCTTGGAATACCTTGGATACGGGATATGAAGTGTATCCCTTCCATTGCGCATCAATGTCTTAAATACACTTATGAAGGGCAAGTACATGTAGTATCTTCCGATCTACAGCCCTTCAAATATTGCAACATGTTGCAATAGATACCAGAGTTGATATTACCTTCAACTCATGTAGACTTCCAATTAAATACACCTGGTTAGAGTCTACCCATTCCACCACCTTCATCATCATCTACTCCATCCTCATCATCGCCACCTTCAAAGAAAGATTGAACATCTTCAAACCCTCCATCGAGGAACACATCAAAGAGGCCTATTGATGAGAGCCCACCATTAGTTTCTATCATATCCACGGATGAGGTTCCTTGTATCAAGGAATTACCTCCAGAGGTGAACATTGAATTACCTCAAACCTCCATTCCATCTCATCCAGCTTTGCCATCCCAGGTCACAGTCTAGATGTCTAGCACAGGGATAGGAGAATACTTGGTGATAAATATCATGACAGTTCCATAAGTGGAGACAGTGCAAGACATGGGAAGACCTCGTCTTCCCATAGGTAGCATTTTACCTCTTGGTATACCTCCTAATCAAATGAATTTCATATATAAAGGTATAGAGTATGGAGCTCTGTCCATTCCTCAGATAGAATATGACGATGAACCCTTTTCTGAGGATGTATATTATTTGTCAAATCCTAACTATGCATTGAAATATCTAAACCACTATAATTGGCATGGGTTTAGTCTTAGCCTATATGAGCAAGGTAACCGCGTTCCATGTCAACCTCAATATCAACTTTTGTATGATAGATCTAGGTTGGAAAACAATAAACCAATACCGTTGGATGTCCTCATTGAGAGTCTTGAACACCTATGCCTAAGTCATCAGGATAAGCTCGCCCATGATCCATATGGTATTCTAAATCATGTTCATTCCTTGGGAGATCATTTCTCCATAGACATGACAGATCAGGGGTCTTTCTAGTGATGTTGTCCAACCCCATGAAGTGGGGGAGAGCTCACACACATTACAATATGATAGTGAGGAACAAGAACAAGGTCCTCCTCACGAATGGATGAGTGATGACAAATATGATTATGGCATCGCACCCATTAACTACCAGTGCATGTTCCCTTTGGATGATGAGAATGAATATTTTCTTCGTATGTTATTCCTCGTCAAATAACCCATATGATGCCAGCTGTTACCTCTTGAATAGCAGGCTCACCCTCTTTCGCATAGGCCACTGCTAATTATTCCATTTCCACCTGAGCCACACCTGTGAGTTATGAGACAACATCAGGTCTCTAGACCCACACACCCTAGAGAAGGAAATCATGGATCCATCAACATGATTTCCATATATTTAATGACACCATTGGTAAATCTAAATGACCCATCCAAGTAATTGCATCTTGATTTATAGGCAATTGACTTTGATAGGGGATATTCTTCTCCATCTCCCTCAAAGTATTGGCATTATGAGGAAATTTTACAACCATTTCCTATCTTGATTTAAGAACTACTCAGGATTTTTTTCAAGTTGAGGTTGATCCTAAATTTCCTATGGAAGAAGAAAATCTATCTGATGACATTCACTTAAGTCCCACCCCACATCAGTTGGAGGATGGATCTCACATGTCGATTGAGCCAAAAATTGACAAGGATATCGGTACAGATCCTGATAATCCCCATACCATTAAATTAGGGGAAGGACTCTCCCTAAGTGAACAAGATGATTTTATAGCTACATTAAAAGTAAGGATTAAAGCTTTTGCTTGGTTGTATAAATATATGCCAGGACTAGACCCAAATATAGTCATGCATAATCTTACATTAGACCCCAAGATCAAACCTGTTAAGCAAAATTTATGAAAAATGCACCCAAAAATAGCCTTAATGGTGAAAGATGAATTACAAAAGTTTTTGGATGCTGATATCATCATCTCAGTAGATTATCTACCATGGGTTTCAAACATGGTTCCTATCAAAAAGCCTAATGGGAGGATTTGCATTTGCACCGACTTTCGAGATCTTAACAAAGCGAGTCCTAAGGATGAATTTCCCTTACCTAACATCGATGTGTTGGTAGATGCAATAGTAGGACATGAAATTTTATCCCTAATGGATGGATTTTCTAGATATAATCAGATTCGTATTAATCCAAAAGACCAAATCAAAATGGTGTTCACAATGCCTTGGAGGACATTCTATTACAAGGTCATGCCTTTTAGTCTTAAGAACACTGGTGCTACCTACCAACAAGCCATGACATATATCTTCCATGACTACATGCACAATATTTTGGAATATTACATGGATGATTTATTGGCAAAATATTTATTACACCATGAACATCTTGATGTACTATGTAAGATCCTAGATCGCCTCATAGAGCACAATGTTAGACTTAATCCCAAAAAGTGTGTCTTTTGTATCACATCCGGTAAACTTTTGGGATTCATAGTCTCCAAGAGAGGCATAGAGGTAGATCCCAACAAGGTCAAGGAAATATTAGAAATGCCTCCCCCAACAACCATTAAGCAACTACGTAGTTTGCAAGGAAAGGTCACATCCATAAAATGCTTCATAGTGCAGTTATCGGATAAGTGTCGACCCATGAATAAGTTGCTAGACAAGGGGTCTCATTTCATTAGGATGAGGAATGTTAAAATTCCTTTGAAGAGATAAAATAATACTTGGCTTCACCGCCTGTATTGGATCCACCGCAACCAGGAGTGTTGTTTTATTTATATATCTCAGCTACTGAGTTAGCTTTAGGTACCATGATGTCCCAAAAGAATAAATTTCACAAAGAATATGCTACCTATTACATCATCTGCACACTAGTCAGCTATGAAGTTAGAAACGCATATGTTGAGAAGCTATACTTAGCAGTGGTCTTTATCACCAAAATGCTACGCCATTATATGTTAAATCACACCACATATGTTGTATCTAAAGAAAATCCATTGTGCTACATGATGAGCAGAACATATCATAATAGTTGTATGGTGAAGTGGATAATGTTGTTGATGGAATTTGACCTAGATTTCATTGGACAAAAATCAA
Source organism: Wollemia nobilis (assembly GCA_028583015.1). Taxonomy (NCBI): domain Eukaryota; kingdom Viridiplantae; phylum Streptophyta; class Pinopsida; order Araucariales; family Araucariaceae; genus Wollemia; species Wollemia nobilis. Next base: position 567,073 of record JAQPPZ010016829.1, on the reverse strand, counting down.
TCAAAGGATAGGTCATAGCCAATCAACTAGCAGAGGCTCCTCTATAGGATGATCAACCTCTAAATATAGAAATTCTCTATGATGGAGTATTTCAAATTTTAGAATCACCTGATTCTATAGAGCGTGAGCCACTGGTGGACATAAATCTATTCTTCAATGGTTCCAAGTGCGACCGAGGTGGTGGTACATGTATCATGTTTTTCAGACCGCAAGGAGCTCCCATAATTTTTTTGTTTAAACTCAATTTTCCTTGTACCAAAAAAAATGTCGAGTATGAAGATCTCATCATAGGACTTCAGAAAACAATCGATATGAAAATAAAAAAGTTAAATATTTTTGGTGATTCCTTGCTCATAGTTAATTAGGTATTTCCAGTGTCGATGTCCCGTCTTGCAAGCCTATAAAGCACTAGTGGAAAAACTCCTAGTCAAATTTGAATGGTATGATATAGAGGCACTCCCTTGTTCATATAACCATTTTGCATTTATAATGGCTTCCTTAGGGTCGCTAATCCTGCATGACCCTTAAGATGATATCACAACTATCCAAGTAAAAATATAGCACAAACTGTGACTAAGCATGAAGAGCATAAGGCTATACCAGTTGTTCACATGATTCAGATTGAGCCTTCTCATGCACCAATATTTGAATAATGTTAACTGGGGGACTTTTTTCCCTCATAATACTTTTGATACTAGCACAACGCTATATCTCCAAGTTCGCTCTCAATCAACATTCGCATGATACAACCATCAAAGGGATAGCACGATTCATAATATTGAGGCTTCTTAATAGCAATATTGGGTCATCCAAATTAAATATTATCTTAAAATGGGTAATATTGCACTTGGATTTTTGCACACTGCAAAGCAAGCATTCAAAAAAAATATTGAAAAATTATGTCTTCATAGGAGACATAATGTATCGTCAAAGTTATGAAGGTATCCTCCTTCACTGCTTAGACTCACAGGAGTCAGCTTGGGCCATCACCCAAGCACACGATGGTATATGTGATGGCCACTTTAGTGGCATGGCCATTGTGAAGTGCATTCTTTGCATGGGCTATTATTGGCCAACTTTAGAGCAAGATTTTTGCGCTTATGTTAAGAAGTGCATTAAGTGTCAACACCATGTAAATTTAATACATGTACCTTCATAGGCCTTACAACCGATTCAATTGGTTTGGCCATTTGCACAATGGGGGTTTGATTTAATTAGGAAAATCTCACCTGCCTCATCGGGCCATCACATGTTTATCATAACGACAATCAAATATTTCACAAAATGGGTGGAAGCAATTCCCCTTACCACAACGACTGGACCTCACATTGTGGAGTTCATACTACATAACATTATATGTCATTTTGGTATTCCATCCAAAATCATATCGGATAATGGAAAACCATTTAAAAATAAGGATGTGTGTGTGTTAACAATAAATTATAATATAAATCATAGCTTTTCCATGCCCTATTAGCCATAGGCCAATGGGCAATCAGAGGCATCAAATAAAATAGTAGTAGCCATCTTGAAGAAAACCATTCAGGAAAATCATAAATATTGGCATAATCAATTACCTCTTGCCCTTTGGGCCTATCGCACTAGTATTCGGATGCCCACTAGGGTAACTCCATTTTCACTAGTGTATGGTGTTGAATCCATCATGCCTCTAGAGTTAGATATTTTGTCGTTGCACATTTCCATGTAGGAATTCATTGATAATGATACAACTAGGCAAGCTCGGTTAGATCAGTTAACGTTGCTTGATGAACGATGTGTGAATGCCCTCGAGCATCTACATGTTTATCAAGAGCATCTTAAGAGAGCTTACAACTTGAAAGTACATCATAGAGACTTTCAAGTAGGTGATTTAGTTCTAAAGGAAAACCAACAAAACTCAAATTTTCCCTCCAATTTGCAAGACAAATTTGCAGCAAATTGGCTAGGTCCATTCATCATTACACATCATATTGGACCTGGAACTTATCACCTAGCATCCATAGAAGGAAATGAAGAACCTAAACCCATTAATATAAGTCATTTGCAACAATTTATTGCTTAGAGCACCAACAAAATGCCCCTAGGCAGTCGTAGACACTTTCTAAGTGTCGTTACCTGCCTAGGTCACCCTAAATGCTCCTAGCAGTTTTTGACCCTCTAGGTCACATAAAAAAAGCTCCTAGACTATCTACGATCATCTAGGTCAACCATAAATTCTCCAAAGGCATACATAATCCCTTTGGTCACAACCAAATGCTCTTAGGTAGTCGTAGGCACTTTTTAAGTGTCGTTGCCCACCTAGGTCACCCTAAAGGCTCCTCACGGTTTTTGATAGTCTAGGTCACATAAAAAAGCTCCTAGACTATCTACGATAGTCTAGGTCAACCTTAAATGCTCCAAAGGTATCCATAAGATCTTTGGTCACAACCAAATTCCCTTAGGTAGTCGTAGACACTTTCTAAGTGTCGTTACCCGCCTAGGTCACCCTAAAGGCTCCTAGCGGTTTTTGACCATCTAGGTCACATAAAAAATCTCCTAGACTATCTATGATCATCTAGGTCAACCTTAAATGCTCCAAAGGCATCCATAAGCCCTTTGGTCACCTTCAAATGCTCCTAGGTAGTTTACAACTATCTAGGTCAAACCTAAATGCTCCAAAGGCGTCTATAAGCCCTTTGGTCACCCAAAAAGCTCCAATGGCATTCATTAAGCCCATTGGTCAACTTGTACATATATATATCAAAAATTACAAAAAAAAAATCATGAAACCATCAAAATACAAAAATATTGCATTGTATTGCATTTCTCATCACTTGCATTATAATCATAGTTGCATTAGGCATACTCATCATTGCATTATGCATCATTCCAAATAGATCATATATTTCTAGAACCGGGTTTGTACATTAGGCATCTGATAAAAATTCATTGTTATCATATGTCAGTTATACTACCAGTTTATATTACATATACTATTTACATTATATGTCTCTTTTCTGTCACTTAGCCATTGTTAGTAAAACATAGTTAAATTTTTCGGTCACTCAGCCATATCTAGTTGTCTTCTCAGATTTTGTAGAAATCTAGCATGATTTTTAGAAGGTATAATCCTACTTAGATAATGCTTGGTATACATCAAAATCCCAACACAAATTTCACATTAATAAATCCAAGTCTAGCACAAGGACATATGAAAACTATGAAGTAGTTTAGGTTACTCTCAAGAGAAAAGTTTATCTTGCTCATCCCCCTATGTGAATGGTTCAAATATGTTGAGAATTGACAAAAGGACAAGTTCATCCTTACCTAAAATCCCTTACCCTACATTGGGGTAAGTATCCCAAAGAAATAAAATTAGTAATGATTATTACCCCCTCAGTATTGAAAACATACATTGCCCTACACTGGGGCAAGTATCTCAAAGAAATATTCCAAAGAAAATAGTGATTATTATCACTCCAAAATATGTATAAAGAAACAATGATTATTATCACTAGGAAAAGAAAATAAAAAAATAGTGGTTCTCACCACTATTAAAATACCTTGCTCAACAAATCAAAATGATCAAATTCCCTTGAGAAATTCAAAGAAAGGTAGGGACTCCGAAACTTGAATCCCTAGAATTTTTAGCATCAGAGAACCATACGGTGATCCTCATTACAATTTTGGTGGATAGCCTACGTGTCAATGGTGGTATCCTCCTGCATGATGATATGTCTATCACTTAAGCAACTTGTTTAGGTGTAGACCAATGTTTGAATGTGGATGAGCTAGCTTGTTGTAACCTAGGTTATATAGTGGTCTAAATACAACTAAGTACAAATCTCATGATAATGAGAATTGTAGAATGATCTCTAGTGCCCATGGGCTGAATAAATCCCATTTGCACTAGGGTAATCTTATGTGTTACCATGGCAATGAACTCACATGCACACATAGAGATATTGATTATCTTGGTTATCTTAGTACGTGCATACTTTGTCAAAAGATATTGTATAGTGAGTATATGAATTTTGATTAGGTAACTAGAGTGTTTGAGTCTCTTAAAAACTATCAAATACAATCATATCACATCACATTATCCATTCCATTTTACATCATGTTGTCACATGTTTGTCAAAATTACAATGTCCATCAAATAAAGTGTTATAATAACATGAAAATAATTAAAATAAATTTTGTATAGTCTATGGTGCTAGCATATAATGCATCAAATAGTCATTGTAAATCCATAATATAAAAATTAAATCTAATCAAATCACTACTTTCCATCATACACATTTAAAACTTTTGTTTATTAAGTGATATTCATGATCTAGGATAGATACCGGTTGAATATTAGCAATAATATTTAAACGGCCACTGACTATTTTATGCATACCTTTTAATTTACAAAAACATATAAAAGAAGCATCCACATCTACATATCATCAAATCACATCATCAGATAAATACATGCATCCATGTTATACATCCATCATAACATCATATAGAAAATATAAAAATTGCATTCATATCATAAAGCAATAAAATGACATAATGATCAAAAGCTAAGTCATATATATATATATATATGTCCATATATGAAAAAGCTGAAAGCTACATCATAGTCCATAAACTGCCCATAGGCTATAATAAAAGTGAGTCATCCGACTTCGCAATCCAAAAAACCAAAAGGAACCATTAGATTCCTCTAACCATGGTCACGCAATACCGGTACCTCGAATCTCTCCTCTGCTATCAATATGAGTCTGTCGTGAGCTCCTTGACATGCTCCCCCCATATCTGCTACCTCCAGATACCTCCATCCTCTAAGAAGTACTTAGAGCCCTCATTCGAGCAGACGAGTTTCCTGTCCTGCTTCCCTGGCTACGCTGTGATCAAATAGCTAATGCTCGATCTGGTATGCACCCCTTACAACACACTATCTCATCCTCCATCATATCCATGTAGGCACACTCCTCTTGAAACCTAGTCTGATAGGTCACTACCAAACCCTAGAGATGTGCTATCTCCTCCTGCATCCTGGATAGCTTGCCACTACTAGAATTCCTATGGCTAGGGCCATATCTAACGACATGTGCCTAAAATGTAGCTATCACTAATGCCTGCCTCTCCATATCCTCCTGTACACTCTGCACCTATGCCTGTAGTAAAGACCAATCACTATGTAGATCTGTGATCCTATCATATCATGCTGTTAACTCTACCTGTAGACCCTGATCTCCCAAGTCTCCCTCATCAAAGCCAACTGGATCTTGTACATCTATCAACTCCACCCTATCCACTGACACACACTGATGGAAAAATCGCTCACCTATGTTCACCTCCTCATCATCTGGAGACTCACCAAAATCCTCCTTATATGGAGCACCCCTTGTAGCATCCATTGTCCTCATGGCTACATCCCCTCCTAGTGGTTCCTCCCCTTGCCACTACTGCATGACCCACCATGCATCATAATCCTCTGTAGTGCCCACATCATTTGAGTCTGAGACTGCTACCTCAGAATCTGACTCATCTCCCAAATCCTCTACCATAGGTCATGCTAGAGTCCTTTCATCCCCATGATTATGATAGATCATCAGCTCACCAAGAAATTCTTGGCATAGCCTGAACTATCATAGCACATGATCATAAGATAAGTACTCTCACTCTATGCCATGTTGCCCTATCAGCCACCTACCTCGCCAAACTCGGTGTAGATGTGTTGAAGCCTCATCCCAGGTAGGAAAATCCTTGTAGGGTATCCACTCAATATTCACTACCCTAAGCCATGCAAAAGCCCCTACATAGTGCTCTACCTCCCTAGCCTAGCATCAGGCATGCCCTAACTCGTGCGACCCCATCCATAGCTCTCCATAGCCAATATTCCTATCTGATAGCTCTGCTCAAGTGGTCCACGGTAGTCCCCATGGTCTCTCCACTTCAATATACTACCAAGACCAAGAATATAGTAGAAATTTTTAGTCCAAACCCTTCTTACCATGAGAGCAGATATCATATAGCTCATTGTATAACTGTGCCAATAAAGTAGGACCCCAAGCCATCACTATCGGCTCCTCCTCTGTGCAGTCAACTAGAGTAAAGACCAACTCTATTAGGTTCCATGGGAACCTAGATCCTAAAGAGTTAGGTAGTAGCATGTTGTTGATCAAGGTCATAAAAAAAGTGTGCCTAATGCAAATTCCACCCTCCTAGTACCATCTAGACACTAAAATCCCTCCACTAACCATATCAGTCAGGACATCCTCCCAACATGCATCGAAGTACCTCCGCACTATGACCTCTTGTCACTCTATCAAAGAAGATACTATTTAGTGCCCCTCTATTGGAATATGTAGTATCCTATAGATTTCCTCTAGTGTCACTTTCATCTCCCCCATAGCTAAATGGAAAGTATTAGTACGAGGGTCCCATAGGTCTATCAAAGCAGTCAGATAGGCGTGGTCTCCCACCACAAGATCTAACCACGTAACTTGCTTCAAACTGATGGCATTGAGCCAACACCAATGTATAGCAGTAAAAAAATCTCTAGTGACTTGAAAGAGACTCAGTACCTTGTACCGAATCCTAACTATCTACTCATGCAAAACAGGGTGTCAAACAGGCCCTAAAAATGCAAATTTTTGCTATAAAAACACTAAAACAACACATAAAAAAGGGTCTTTTCTAGCCCAGTTTTTGGCCGTTCCACCCAAGGAAAACCCATAATTTGGTAGTCGACCCACCAAGGTATGGCCACATGTAACCATCCCTCATAGGGACAGTCCCCAAATAGGGGTAAAATAGGGTCAATTTGACCCTTAAAAATGACCTAAAAACCTTAAAAAACACAAAAAAATGATTTTTAACCCTAATTGTTTGCAAATAAAGCATTCCTAAGGTTCAATTTTATGTATTTTAGTACTACTAAGTTTCTTAAATCATGGTTGTGGCTGTAGTCATGAAATTAGAGCAAAAATTGCAAAAAATCAATAAAATAGGGCAGAGGAAGCATGTAATCCATACCCATTTCGTACTAGCTCCACTGTTCAATGTGTCCACTGGTTGGTTCATGCTATGGGTTGAAATTTTATCAGTTCTCCACTTTATAAAAATCTCTCCTACCTCCTATCCTCTCCAACTTCTCCAAGCAAGTTGCACAAATGAGCCAAAATGGCCCTTTTTGGCCTTTTATAGCTCTAAAAGAATTCGACTGCTCCTGGGTGGTATGAGCACAATTTTGGCTGGATTTCCCATCATGGGATGGTCATAAATACTTCCCTTGTCCCACCTGGTATGGTCATAAGAAATTTGCACTTAAAAACATCAAAAATATCAAAAAATGGGCCAAAAACCCACCAAAAACAAGGCAGATTGGTCAAGAAAATGAGAGGGATCTAGACTAAACCTATAATAATTTTGGATGCATAAAAAGACTCTATTTTAGTCATAAAGAAGGTTCCATGGATGTACTGCCTCACGGGAATGAGATATTGGGCCGTTTGCTTTGAAAACTATTCATCAAAACAGTCAAAAATCACCTCTGAATAGGTATACACTACCATGGGTAAAATAAAGAGTTACCCTAATTAAGTCATATGTGTCAAGTGACTCATAGGTTTATAATTTGTCATGCCCTAATTGAATCATCGCTTGAGGGGGTATTCATCATAATGAACTCAAAAATAAAATCAACATTTAAACACTCAGAAGTGTAAAATTCCATGCATTCAAAAGAATCTTGGCTAAAGATAAATTTTCAAGCCCATGCTGGGATAAAGAATCAGCATAAGAAGTAAATTAAATAGGCTTGACCTTATTGAAACCTTAGGAATTGACCCATGTGAAGTTTTACAAGAATACAAGGCACCAATACCTAGTAAGCCCTAAGCCCCATAAGACTATTACTACAACATGACTGAAAGGTATACCTACAATCAATCCTTTAACTATGTCAATAGAAAGGATTCCAAGAATGTATGCTTTTCCACAATGAAGGCATCTAGAGTTGATTAGGTTAATGAACAACCTTAATCATTCAACGATTTAGTGATTTATTTTTCTCAACACTTTGTTTCACATCACGCATCCCAAAAATGGGGCATCTGTACAGACCTAAATCGCATAAATCGGATAATACTATCAGTGCATTACATATGCCCTCTTATAGAAAACATATAGTCTTATTATGCACCCCTATAGGCTATAAAAAGGGTTCCAAAACCCTCCAAAACTTAATTTGGAGGGTTCCTAGTAGTCTGGGGTAGTTTTGGGGCCCCTACTAGTGACCGTCCCACCTAGGGATGGTCATAGTTGGTGACCGTCCCACATAGGGATGACCATCAGCAATCATCCCTAGGTGGGACGACCCCTAACTGGACCCTTTAAAATTTCAAAGGATGTGCTAAATGGCAATCCAAGATTTCCATTAGCACATCTAATCATCCTAGATTTATTGGGGACCTGCTAATGGACTGCAGGGTAGTATATTGGGAGCCCCAAAGGGGCAACCTTCCCCTCCTCAATCAATGACTCAATTAGACAAGTGGCACCACTTGCCTGGAATGGAAAAGATGCCATTTGGCCCTAGATGCCCTTTTGGGCTATAAAATGAGGCCTAAAAACTCATTCCAAAAGAGGAGGAGAATAGCATTTGGAGCAACGAAGTGCTGCCAAATTGAATCTTGCCCAAACCTTTGCTAAACACATACCTTGCCTTGGCCTTGAAACTTCCTTTGCTTGGAAGGCAATTTCAAGGGCAACTGGGCTCGATCCGTTGAACCAAAACTAGCCAAATTGAAGAACCTTTTGGCCCCATCTGTCGACAACACCCTCACCCTATTTTGGACCAATTCCTAAGGCCATAGGTGACAAAAATTAGGCAGTTTTGTAACCGTCCCACCTGGGGATGACTAGTAGTCTGCCCATGGCACATCCATGGATGACCATAAAATAGGGTGTAATTTTAGATAAATTCCTCCATAGTCCCCTTTAGAATGTTTAGAAGGACCTCTGGTCCAAATTTGAGGCAGTTTGGAGGAGTTTTGATCTAGGTTTGGTGATTCCCAATGTTGTAGGTCTACATGGCTCACCCCAGAGTGGCCAGTAGTTTAGCATAGTTTTGTAAATAATGCGAATTAACGTTTGCATTATCAAACAGGGATTAAATAGTACATCAGTAGCCGAGAATAGCCCATCCGGCGTAACTGAACTGTTACGTAGTTGTAACAGCAGTCCAATAATGTAATACAGACGAAACTAATGAACAGAATGAACAGTACGCTAACATCCCCCTTTATTACATTATTTGGGTAATGTAATAACTAATAGCTATACTAACATCCCCTTACATTATTTTGCAATACAAAGTGAGCTGCGAAACAATTCAAATTTGACACGTCCAAGTGCCTTAGTGAAAATGTCTGCAACTTGAGCATCGGTGGGAATGTGTCGAAGCCGAATTCGGTGCTTTGGAACTTCCTCTCGAATGAAATGACATTGTGTGTCAATGTGCTTTGTTTTTTCATGATGGACTGGATTCTTGACGAGGTTCAAAACACCCTGATTGTCGCAAAACAAGTGTATTGGAGATTTTGATGGATGGCCCATACTTGTTAGAATGCGACGTAACCATATCACTTCGCACACGACTTCACGTGCGGCGCGATATTCTCGCCTCTGTTGAAGAAATAGCAACCACCTGTTGCTTCTTGCCGTGCCAAGAGACAGGACCGGATCCCGGATGAAAAATGTATCCGTGAAGTTGACTTGCGATCATCAAATGATCCGGCATAGTCGGAGTCCGTGTATCCTTGCAAGAAGAATTTGTTGTTCCTCTTGTATTCTAGGCCATATTCTATAGTACCACGGACATAGTGAAGAACACGTTTTGTCGCTTTCCAATGAGTAATCTTAGGCTCCCGCATGAACCTCGAAAGATAGTTTACAGAGAAATACGAGATCCGGCCTAGTATTGGTCGGATATATGAGACTCCCAATCAACTGTCGATAGAGAGTGCCATCTACCTGAGGTGAGTCATCATATCGCGATAACTGAAGTCCATTCTCCATTGGAGTTGCCATTGGCTTGCAGTCAGTCATGCGATATTTATCGAGCAATGTCTTGGCATACTTTTTCTGAGACACTTTGATGGAGTGCTCCTTCTGGCTGAATTCCAGACCAAGACAGTAATGGAGAAGTCCGAGATCCGTCATCTCAAAAGATTTGCACAAGTTTCTTTTGACAAGAGAGATCATATCTTCCGAACTCCCCGTAATGAGCAGATCATCCACATAGAGTACAAGCAACACTATCTCGTAACCCTGTTTCTTGAAATAGAGGTTTGCATCTGATGGACATCTCTTAAATCCATGCTGCATTAGGTGATTGTCCATTTTTATATACCAAGCTCGAGGAGCTTGTTTCAGACCATACAAGGATTTGACCAATTTGCAAACTTTCTGCTGTTGGCCTTCCACCTCAAATCCTTCAGCCGAGTCATATAAACTTCTTCTTGGAGATCACCATTAAGAAAGGCACTTTTGACATCCATCTGGTGAACTTTCCACCCATATTGTGCTGCCATAGCACACATAACCCGAATTGTGGTCATCCGAGCAGTAGGTGCAAAAGTTTCTTCATAGTCGATGCCTTCCTTTTGAGCATAGCCCTTTGCAACAAGTCGGGCCTTATGCTTATCAATTGTTCCATCTGCCTTGTACTTGACTTTGTATACCCATTTGCAGCCAATAGGTTTCTTTCCATGCGGCAGATCAACAAGCTTCCAAGTTTTATTCTTCATCAGAGACTCATACTCCGTATCCATAGCGGCCTTCCACCGAGGCTCACCGAGAGCATCTTGCACCGATGCGAGGTTCAAGACTATCTATGGTAGACATGAATGCCCTGTCATCATCAATATCCATATCCTCAACTTCTCTACTTGGAGTCACGGAAAGTTCCTCAAAAGATTGACAAAGATCATCAACCTCACCAGCTTCTCCGGCTTCTCTTTCCTTTTGAGCCATACCGCGTGTACGAGGTCTATCCAAATTCAAATTGGGAGGAGTGGATAAATTTGCATCTCTCGATTGTATTTGTACACCATTTAGGATTCTGCTTTGGTGGTGGTGAAGAAGATGTAGAAGGACCTCCTGTCTGTGTTGACGAAGGAATCTCCTCTTCCTTAGGTTCCACAATATCCTGGTGTACTGTAGATGTGCTCTGTGATGTGAAAGCTTCATCAAAGACAACATCTCCGCTGATATGAATTTTCTTGGTCAAAGGATCTATCAACCGATATCCTTTAGAGTGCTCATAATATCCAAGAAAAATACATCTCAGTGTTTTCTCATCTAGCTTCTTCCTTTTCTCTTTCGGTATGTGCATGAAAGCTTGACACCCGAAAATACGTAGATGAGATATGGAGGGTTTTCGACCACTCCATGCTTCCCGTGGAGTCATTCCTTTTAGGGCCTTTGTGGGTGCCCTATTCAAAAGATACACTGCGAGTGGTGACAGCTTCTCGCCCAATATTGTTGCCCAAGAGTTGCACTCGTGAGCATACAACGAACCATTTCCATGATAGAACGGTTCCTTCTCTCAACAACTCCATTCTGCTGAGGAGTATAGGCAGTTGTTAACTGTCTCTTGATCCCATGCTTATCTAGGAATGCAAAAAATTCATTAGAGGTAAACTCTCCCCCTCGATCTGAGCGGAGGGTTTTGATAGAAGCCCCTGACTCCTTCTCAACGGATTTCTTGAACTGTTGGAAGAATGCAAAAGCTTCGGATTTTAGTTTGAGAAAGAAAACCCACATCTTTCGTGAGTAGTCATCTACGAATAACTGAAAGTACCTCTTCCCTCCAACACTGTTGGGTGTGAAAGGACCGCATAGATCGGTGTGAATTAGCTCCAGAGGTTTTCTTGCTCTTGTAGAGCTCTTCTCAAATGGTACTCTATGCTGCTTTCCTGCCAAGCGATCAGAGCACACTGGCAATGTGGCAGAAAGGGAAGGAAGACCCTTTACCATCTCATACTTGCTGAGCTCAAGTAAGTAGCCGTAACTAAGATGCCCATATCTCTTGTGCCATAGGGAAGTTGCCTCCTTGGTAGAGACAATCATGGCAACATGTGGAGTAGAGATAGCATCTAGTGCAAATAAGCCATGCTTATATGAAGTCGTTGCAACTGCTTACCCTTCCTGGTAATTGTACAACACTTCTTTCCATTCTCAACACGAAAGTTGACAACCATATTTCTGTCCAGGATTTGTGTCACTGACAACAAATTGTTGGCCAATCCCGGAACATAGAGGACCTTGTCAATCTGACACTTGCCATCAGGAAGAGTGACTGAAACTGTACCCTCTCCCTGAACCCTGTAGGTTTTATCATCAACAATGGTGACAGGTTTGCCCTCCTTGGCCACAAATGATTCAAACCACGATCTGTCGCCAGTCATATGTTTACTAGCTCCAGAATCGACATACCAAATAGGATCCCTCTGAGTGGAATCTGTGGTAGTCATGAGCACCTTGTGTGCCCATTCAGAATCTGAGTCAGATTCTTCAACAGCAACATTCACCTGGGGTTGCTTGTTTTTATTTTGTGGTTTGTTTTGGCCTTTTTGCTTGTTCTTATGCCAACACCTATTGGTGTCATGGTTGTCTTTCTCACAGATCTTGCACCACCTCTTCTTCTGTTGAGGTTGCTTGCCTTTTCCTTTCGTATCCTGTTGAGAATTTCCTCCTTTCTGAAAGTTGCCTCCTTTTTGCCCATTACCTTTCTTCCTAGAACCCCGCCTCGTTGGTGTATAGGGTCGTATTGGAAGAATCATCCTTGTGAAGTTGGCGTGCCTCCCGTTGTTGGAGCAGATTGACCAACTCGATGTAGGTAATTTGTCGTTGGGACACCCGGATGGAGGTTATCAACATATCAAATGAAGAAGGTAAAGCTCTCATCACAAGTGAAATGAGAAGCTTTTCGTCCACAGTATCTCCGAGAGAACTCAATTTCTCTTTCAACTCAGACACTCTGCATAGAAAGATTTCAACTGTTTCACCCTGCCTCAAACTCAGGTTATGAAGTTGTTGTTGAAGATGAAGAATGGTGGATTCATTCTTCCCCTCATAGATGGTTCTAAGGGCATCCCATGCCTCTTTACCACTTGCTTTATCAGCTATATGAGGTTGCACTTCATCTGAAACAGCAAACAAAATGAGCACCTTTGCTCTACTGTCTTTCTTGTCAAAAGCAATCTGATCTGCTAAAGGACCTGTGGATCCTGCTGTTGGTGAAGGCCTTGTTGCTACTCCAGTAACAATATCCCACAAATCTTCCATTTGGAGAATAGCCTTCATCTTATGTTTCCATGGTGTATAATTTGGACCTTTCAATAACTGATGCGGATCAGTCATCAATTTTGCAACAACGACCATAGTGAAGGTTCCTTATATCACCAAATTGGTCCCCCTTTCTATATACCTTTTGCTAGGCCAATATACCATACAAAATACCCGCCCTTACGTGAGGGAAACTATAGGTATTTAGAAAGATCAACAAAAATCACCCGCCCTTACGTGAGGGAAACTATAGGTGAAATTTAGAGATCATACGATACGTGGAACATAAGCGGTACTGAAAGGGAATCGCCTTGTTGATGGCACCTACCATAGAAGATTCTTCTCATGCGTGGGGCGTAACTTCCCCTAAACACTATGAAGAATACTTCGTCAGGATTTACGCCTAAACACAAGTGCGATAAAGGGTAGTGGATGGAGTAAAAAATGCAAAAATGGCGTACTTATTCCTCCCCGACGATTTATAGAGAACAAGCTCAGACGTCGTTATAGCAGCTATATTAGGCGGCGGATATAGAGCCAAATCACGACAGCTTTACCTGTAAGTGTTGGCCAGAGGTATCGCAAATACCGAACGCTGCAGTGCAAATAAATTGCACAGATGGGTTTTATATTCCGGGGACTTAGGGAGTGTTTTGATTTTAATTTTTAATGTTATAGTGCAAAAATGAAATATGCAACATACAACAAAAAAAATTGCCCACAAGAATAACCCACAAGGTGTCGGTCACAGCCGAAAATGCACCTTTTACAATGCCAAATTGCTATTTTTCGAAAAATTACTCTCTATCCCCCTTTGATTTTTAAAAAAATACCCCCCCTTAAAAAGCTTTCTTTAACAAAGCATTTTTATAATCATTATTTATTTAAAATTAAAATAAATAATTTCAATTTATATAGTTTTAAAAACTTTAGAAAAAATAAATTAAAATTAAATTTTAATTTATAAAGTTTAAAACTATATTAAAAAATTAAAATTAAAAATTTTAATTAAAATAATAATAATTAAAAAATTACTTTGAAAAAAAAATATACCTGAGGGGAGTCGGCGGGATTTGAACCCCCGACCTGCAGGCTCCCTGAGCCTTACCGCACAGCTCACTGCCAAGTGAGCTTGCGGGCTGATCCGGAAGAAACAATGGAGCTCCTCTCCTTTGTCCCTTCTCGGTCTGCCCGAGCCCTCTGCCACCTCCTCTGCTAGTCGCGGTCCGTCCCGCGTTCTACAGCCTCTTCCGCGTCGCAGTCTGCAACCTTCCCGGACGATGCGCTGCTTCGGCCTCCGGTTTGTTTTTTTTTTTTTTTTTTTTTAAATTCGCCTTCTGCGAAAGAAAAAAAATCCGGAACGCGTCTTCTTCGATTTGAGAGGGGGGAGGGGGAGTCGCGCAAATTGCGTCGGGGGGGGGTTTATACCCCTGTGGCGGGCGGCGGGCGGGAAAAAAAGGATTTAAAAATCCCTGCCCTGCGACCGGAGGGTGGTCCCCCTCCACATCGCGATGGCCAGCGCATCGCGGAGCGCGAGCTAAATTCCCCGCCTGGGGGGGAGGAGCTGCGTCTGCTTGACGCAGGCCCGGAGCTGCGTCTAAAATGACGCAGTAACGGGGGGTTTATACCCCTCCTGCCGCGGCGGGCGGGAAATTTGAATTTCCCCCCGCAGCGTCGGCCAAGGGGGAGGGGGCCTCCCCTCCTGTCGCACGGCCTGCGCGACAGTCTGTCGCACGGGCCTGCTGCGACAGCTCCGGGAGCGCACGGGCCTGCTGCGATAGTCTGTCGCACGGGCCTGCTGCGACAGCTCCTCTGTCGCGCGGGGGAGCGGGCCCCTCCTGGTCGCGCGCACACGCGGGGAGTGGTCTCTCTTTCCCGTCAACCGCGCGCAACGGGGTCCGGGCCCTCCTGCGACGCAGCGCGCCGGCTGCGTCTGCTTCGACGACCGGTGGGGAGTCTGCCTGTTAAACTCAATGTCTCTTTCTATCGCGACTGCGCGACAAAAAAAAATTTAAAATTAACTGCACACCCGCCCAGATTCTCCAACCTCGGCTTCTCGTCACGCCTCCCTGCACATCGCTGGCTCTGATGCCATGTAAATAATGCGAATTAACGTTTGCATTATCAAACAGGGATTAAATAGTACATCAGTAGCCGGGAATAGCCCATCCGGTGTAACTGAACTGTTACGTAGTTGTAACAGCAGTCCAATAATGTAATACAGACGAAACTAATGAACAGAATGAACAGTACGCTAACAAGTTTTATATTAAATCTTGCTTCTAAATCTGGTTATTATTATTTATATTATATTATAAGATGTTCATGCTTACTATAGATCAGTTTTTATGCACATACATGACTTTTATATTGTGATATTGACCCCCATTTCTTCATGTTTCTAAGGCTTTTCTCTATGATATGCAGGTGCTACTGACTCTCTTGAAATCTCATGTGTGTAGGTGCAGGTATTCTCAATAGAGGTAAGGAGCTAAGGAAACACTTAAATAAAAACCCAAGATTGGCTCTTGGGCGTGGGAAACCATTTTCACAACTGGTGTTAAAATCGCCTTAAAGGCTTCATTCCAAGGGACTATATCTATTGTGAAATTGTAAAAGTTGAATGTATCACATTTATAAAGTCCTCAAGGGGATGTTTTGTAATCTGAAATTGAAGCTATGAATCAATAAATGCAAGAAGAAATCCATATTTTTATTATATACTTCACTTCATTTCACATAGATTACTTATTGCACACTTCCCTTTGAATACATGCGTTAAAAGTGGCATATACTACAAGTAAATGCCCTTAAGGCGATATCGTGAAATTTACTTCTTCAGGATCTCTCTTATTTGCTCTTCTAACAAGACAAATTGGTCAAGCCTTCTCTATATGGGATTGGGATTTTCATGGTCTTGCAATAAGAGGAAAAGTTCCAATTTTTCTATTCTTGAAGGTAATAAGGCTTTCTCTCCATATACCATCTCATAGGGGGTTCTTCCTGTGTTTCTTTTAACAGACAACTTGTCAGCCGATGAAGCAAATTTAAGTTCACTGTCCCACCCTAATTTGTTATTTACTAATGACCTTTTTATTCTAGTTATTACATTCTTATTTGATGACTCAACTAGAACATTTCCTTGAGGGTAATAATTGGCAGAATGGGACAACTCAATTCCATATTAAGCACAAAACTCTACCATTTCATATGAAACAAAATACTACGCATTATCTGTAACTAGTTTGTGAGGATCTCCAAACCTATTCAAAATGTTTTCTTCCAAGAATCGGATGACAATGGCAGTAGTGGATATTCTTAGAGGTGCATCTTCCACCCACTTTGTAAAGTAATCTATTGTAATTATGATCCACTTGTATAGGCCAGATGAATTGGGCTTGATCTCTCCAATTAAATCAATGCCCCATTGGGTGAATGGTGCTTCAATAATTACTAGCTTAATGGGCATGGCTGCTAGCTACTTTTTTCCTATAAAAACCTGGAAGTTATGACAATTTCTAACATATTTATATACATATTTAAAAATTGAAGGCCAATAATATCCTGCTCTCATAATTTTAATAGCTATGGCTCTTGGAGCAAAATGTCGTCCATAGAAACCATCATGAAATTCATTAATTATTTTTGGGACTTCACTTTTATACAAAAATACTAATAATACTCCATCAGGGTGTTTCTAATATAGCACACCATCCTGTATATAATAATTTTGGTCTTGAAGCTTGACTTACCTCATTCTGTTTACTAACATATCTTTAGGGAATGAAAGGGTTTATAGGTATGACAAAATTTCTTCATACCATTTGCATTCGGTATTATTGATTCTTATGACATCATATGCCTCATCTATTGTAAGAACATTTTCAAATCCTTCTTCTTCCTTATTGTCCAATAGTTTAGCCAAACCTTGTCCTTTGATAGTTTTAACTATTTTGAATTCAGCATCATACTGTATAAGCTTTACCATTCATCTTTCTGGTCTTCCTCATAGCTCTGATTGAGAAAAATATCTTTTATTGCTATAAAAGAGATGCAACAGTAAACCTTATTTGATCCAAATATACCTTTGAAGTGTTCTAAATATTGGATGACTGCATAAGCATGTTTTTCTAGCAAGGTGTATTTAATATGTGCTCCTTTCAATATTGAACTCATGAAGGCTATTGACCTTTCATTATTTTCATCATATTTTTGTGAAAAAATTGCAGTAATTGAATGTTCAGATGTGTATGAATTGATGTTAAAATATTTAAAATAGTCAGGGCAGCTTAGGGCTGGAGTGGTTGATATGGCTTCTTTGATTTTGTTAAATGCTTTCATATTCTCTACTGTCCATTTTATTTCTCTAGTTTTCTTAACCATATAATTTATGGGTTTTGTCATCTCTATAAAATTTTGAACAAATCTTCTAATAAAATTTATCTTGCGAAAGAATGACCTGACACCTTTCAAATTTTTGGGAGGGGGAATTTTGAAAATGGTTTCAATTCTTTCTGGGTCAATGCTTATTCCTTTTTCTGAAACTATATGACCTAACAAATTTCCTTGTGTAGTCCAAAAAAATGCATTTCTTGGAATTTAAAGAAATTCCAAATTCCTTACACCAAGTAAAAACTACAGTTAAGTGTTCTTGATGTTCTTTTGGATTTTTATAAAATACTATGATATCATCCAGGTAGACAACTACTATTTTGAGCATTAATCCTTTGAAGGTAAAATTCATTGCTCTCTGAAAAGTAGCACCTACATTCATTAGTACAAAAGGCATCCTTAAATATTCAAATGTGCCCCAAGGTGTAGTGAATGTTGTCTTATATCTATCTTTTAGATTTATCTAAATTTGATTGTACCCTAAAAATCCATATAATAAAGACAATCTAGTTGAGTCAACTATTGCTTGCAATAATTGTTCCATGTTGGGTAATGGGTAATTATATTTTAAAGAACTCTTGTTTAAATTTCTAAAATCTACACAGAGTCTAATATCCCCATTCTTTTTTTTTATTGGTACTAAATTGGATATCCAGGAAGAAAATCTTACCTTTCTAATTATTTTGGAATCCAACAATTTTTGTACCTCTTTTTGCATTATTGGGTGCAGATTTGGGTTGTACTTCCTCTGTTTCTATCTAATGGTTTGGAATATTATTTCAGGGGTGTTATGTGTGTCATTACATATGTTTTGAAAGTTTTAATGTCTTCATAAGTCCAAGCAAAATGTTCTTTGTTCTTTTCCAAGAAACTAATATATCCAGATTTTTCTTTAGCAGGTAAGGTCATGTCTACTTTCACTATTCTAAGTTCTTTCATTGAACCAATACTAATGTATTTAGATATTACCTCTCTACTTAAAGGCTTATAAGCTTTGTCAAAATAATCAAATAGACTCTCTAGAGAAACCAATCCTTTGGGTATTCTATTATTTTTCAATTGGATTACTTCTAATGGTTCTATTTGGTCTTTTAGCTTATCTTCATATTTTTCATCACAAATTACATCTACATACTGATTTTGCAAAGTCATAAAATCCTTAATATGTATATCATCTTGAAATACCTATAGATAGACTATGTTATCTAGAACAAAAGGCTTATAGACTAAAATAGTTGGGAATATGTCCATATATTCTGTAGTTTTCTCTAGATGATCTAAACCTGAGGCATTTACAACTAAAATATCTACAACATGATTTTGTTCTCTTGGAATATATGAGATATTAAAATCTAAGAATTTATCAATTTCTTCCAATACTGCATTTTTATATTGTTTAAGCCTAGGGTTCTTGGTCTTATATTTACCTTTGATCTTCTATATAATAAGCTCTGCATCCCCTATTACATTCAAGTAGTTAATGCCTAGTTCTTTCACTTTTCTTAACCCTAATAGTAAGGCTTCATACTTAGCTAAATTGTTTGTGCAAGGGAATTCTAGTCTGTAAGGAATACCAAGGTAATTTCCTTTTATATCATTCAAATTAACACCTACACCTGCTCCATATTATGATTTAGCTCCATCAAAAAACATGGTCCACATTTCTTGGGTTAATACTCTATCTGATTCAGCATCTACTATTTTCATAACTTCTAGATCTATGTTCTTTCTTCTGGAAATTTCACTAGGAATGGGTTGTGCCATATGGAGTAAACTCCCATCCATTTTTCTTCCATGGAGTTTACTAATTTTATCATTGTTTCATTAGTTTGGATTAACTCTACGAAGTGCTTTTTAAATGGTTATCTTCATAATATTATGTTATCCTTATCTAATATGGGGATTGTAGTATAATACCAATCCAATTGAATTAAACCTCCCAATTATTCTACCCAATGTCTATTGAGTAATATTGAGAAGAATAGGTCAACATCAACTACTGCAACATCCTTGAATATGCCCTTTTTGGGGTGTTGATCCAAGAAAAACAACAATCTAGTTATTACCTCTACACAAGGAATTTGTCTGTTGTCCATAATTGAAATAGGGACAAAATCTCTAGTACATATTAATCCCATTTTTTTTTTTTAATTTGTGGAAAACATCCCAAAATGGATGCCACTTTCGGGTAAGACCCAAGGAGGCAGGGGTATCCATTCCACCAAAAACGCCCAGGACTCGGACCTGGCCTACCACCTTTGACATACTCAAGGAGCAAACAAACACACAAAACCAAATTAAAAAAAGTAAATAACAACAAAAATAAAAAACATGCTCCTTGAGTGTGTCAAAACCAAAAGCACAACCAAACATGCACAATAAGATAAAAGAAACCACAACACAAACCACATAGAAAAACACAAGAACCACATAACAAAACACAAACAAGACAAAAACAACAGAACACTACAAAGACATAACCCAAAAAAACATGAAAAATAAACACAACCAAAACCTAAAAATAAAAAATAAAAAAAAAAACAACCAACAACAGACAATAAAAAAAAACAAAAACATAGAAAACACTCACAAATAAAAAAATGAAATAACACAAACAAAGAGAAACCCAAGAACAAGAACGAAAAAAACACAAGAACAATAAAAAAAAACATAAAAAAAAAACAAAACAACAAAAACACAAGAACAACAAAAAACAACACAAAGAACACAAAAACAAAACAAAACAAAAGAACCCACCCACCTTAAAAAACTAAACAAAAAAACAAAGAAGACAAAAGAAAAAAAAAATGAACAAAACAATGACCTATATAGACCAGAAGACTATTAATGCAAGAATCAATAGAGGAAACAAAATAAAGAATAGAATGATCTAGGGAACTAAAAAAACTGAATGAACTAAAGAGAAAAAAAAAAAACAAGAAGAAACTAGGTACCTTCAGAACTGGAGCCATCCAAAGAAATGATAGAAAGAAGAGCTTCCCTAATTTAAGAAGCCCACCATATAGGAGGGTGGCCATAAAAAGTAAGATCACCTTTGTCCAAAGCCCAATTAGCTAAAGCATCAGCACTCTTGTTTTTATCTCTAACCACATGATTGTAATCAACTTTCAAAAATCCCATCTAGATTAACTGAATCTTCTCAATAATTCTTTTTATTCTCCAATCCACCTTATGATTCTTAGAAGGAGTCTTCAAGAGATTAATCATAAGTTGAGAGTCAGACTCAACTAACACCTTTTCCCATACAACCTTAGTAGCCTCTTGAAGGCCTCTAAGGATACCATACCCCTCAAGCAAGGTTATTGGAAAGAATACCCAAATTCTCAGCAAAAGTAAAAACCAGGGAGCCATATGAAAGTCTACCAATTCCTCCCACACTGGCTTTTCTAGGGTTCCCTCTAGAGGCTCCATCAGTATTGACTTTTCCAAAATCCTTAGGAGGAGGTTGCCAATTTCTAGTCCTATCCATCTTACTAATACTCACATTCCCTTTAAGTTGGTTGCCCTTAGAAGGTTTAATCTTCAATATTTGCATCACTTGATCCCAGATTTGGTGGGATTTTTTGGGGTGATTAAGGAGTTGATGGACTAATTCAACTAAGTTGGCTATGGTATTTTTCCAAATATAGTGAATATCCTTCCTATCTTGATTAAAAATTCGGTTGTTCCTTTCATTCCAAATATTCCAAAGAAGAATGGTAGAACCCATCCAAACTAACTACCTAATAAAATGATCAACACCCTCTTGATTAGGCCAATCCCTCCAAAACTATTCAAAAGTGAAAAAATTGGACCATTGTAAGCCAAGTAAAGTTGTCATTCTCCTCCATAGCTCAGAGGCTAAAGTACACTCAATAAAAATATGGTTGATATTTTCTACATTCTCTTCACACATTTCACATCTAAAATGGCCATGAAACCACGCTTCATAAGTTGCTCACCAGTAAGCACCCTACGATGCAATAAAAGCCAATTAAAGAACCTCACCTTAGGCCAGAGCTTTTGAGCCCACAATTGAGAAAATATTTAAGAAGAATGGTTGGGATTATTATGGCATAAGGTCAAATAATCTTGAGCAACTGAATACTCACCCTTAGTAGTGTTGTTCCATCCAAAACAATCTTTTTCATGGGACCAAGAGAGGGATCTCATATGAAGGATGCCTTGGATATCTTGTCTTTGCCTTTCTGGGATTTGAATAGGCCAGTCCTCAATAGGGATCCAATATCTACAAACATTTGAATTACCAGTATGGTATCGACAATAATTAGCCACCTTTATCCAATTATCTCGGTGAAGCTCCTCCATCCAAGGCCTCCAATTGGGAAAATGAGTTATCAAAGGCTTGTGACCATCCCAAGAATCTATCCAAAAATTTGCATGTTGACCATTATGAATGATCCAAAATAATTTTTTTTTTTATCAAATCCTCACCAGTCTTAAGAACTGCTAAAATGGGAGAACCTTTGGTAGGAAGTTGATAGCGAACAAGGTCTTCAGGAATTTTGTTCTCAACATATTTAGCATGGAGATTATTGTCCCAAAGAGCATTGGGGCTATGCAACATCCTCCAATATAATTTAGCAGCTAAAGCTTTGTTGTTATTAATTGAAGATCAAAATCCTAACCCCCCTTCACTCTTAGAAAGATATAAAGTATCCCATTTCACCGAGGCCCATTTTCTTTTCTCCTTAGTACCACTCCAAAGGAAACGATGACTGATTTGATCCAATTCTCGAAGAACAGCCTTTGGGATATTCAAAACAAAAGAAACATAAATAGGAATATCTTGAAGGACTGATTTTACCAAGGTGATTCTACCCCCAAAAGAAAGCCACTTTTTGGTCCACTTTCTAATTTTCTTCTTGACTTTGTCCAACAACCAATTCCAATATTTATTTTTCTACCTTTTAATATTTATGGGAATACCTAAATAAGTGATTGGAAGAGAGGTATTCTTATATCTTAATTTATCCAAGACCATGGATTCCTGTCTAGTAGAGCAGTGAAAGAAAATAACTTTAGATTTTTCTTCATTGATCAATTTCCCGATAGCCTTAGAAAAACAGCTAATGATTTGCTTAATATTAGAAGCTTCCTTAACTGTAGCTTTACCTAAAAGGGTATATTCATCCAAAAATTGAAGATGATAGATAGGTCTAGCTCCATGAGCAATGGTAACTCCCTCAAGGGTTTTGTTTTCCCTATTTTTGGTTATAGTCCTACCCAAACATTCAGCAAGAATGATGAATAAATAAGGGGATAGCGGGTCACCTTGCCTAATACCTCTGGAAGCTGGGAAAGACTGAGAAGGCCTGCCATGGATAAGAACTAAGTATGAAACTGAAGAGATACATCCCATAATCCAATCCATCCAATCGTTAGAGAAACCAAATTGCCTCAAAAATTTGATAAGGAAGTGCCAATCCACTCTATCATAAGCTTTGGATAAGTCTAACCGATGAACATAGAAGGAGAATTTTGCATATCCATGGAATGGATGGCTTCCTAAGTAAGAACTATCTCATCTACTATTTGATGTCCTTCCACATATCCCCCTTTCTCTGGGGAAATAATCTTATGCAAAAGAGGCTTCAACCTTTTTGCCATGATTTTAGTAATAATTTTGAGAAGAACATTACATAAAGCAATAGGTCTAAAAACTGAGATATGATCAACCTCTTGAGCTTTTGGAACAAGAGTAATATAAGTTTTATTGATAACCTTCAAAATTTCTTTGTATTTCCTGGCTTCTTCCACCACCTCTAATAAATCAACATGAAGGATATCCCAGAACTCTTGGTAGAACTCAATAGGAAAACCATCAGGACCTGGGGTTTTCCCTTTTTGCATTTTAAAAAATACTTGTTGAAGCTCATTGATAGTAACAGGAGTAGTCAAAATAGAGTTCTCCTCAGAAGTGATAAGAGAAGGGATTGCTTGAAGAACATTTTGTTGTGAAGTTGAGTCAAGAGGAGTAGCAGCAAAAATATTGGAAAAGTAATCAACAACAATAGAGTTCATGCCATCCCAAGTATAAACAACATCTCCAGAATCTAATTTTAAGGAAGAAATAAAGTTGTGAGATCTTCGAGCTAGAAGATATTTGTGGAAGAAATTTGTGTTTCGATCTCCTTCTTTGAGCCATTGAATTCTATATTTTTGCTTCCATAAGATTTCTTCTCTTTTTTCCCATTCCTCTAACTGAGTTGTGAGTTTAATTTCATCTGCACTTCTCTTCTCTGTGAGGCCATCTAAACGTATTTTCTTATTCCAATTTTCAAGATGAGCAATAAATTCATGTTTTTTTTATGAACATCCCCAAACTCTTTCCAGTTCCAAGTCTTGATTTTGGATTTAATGTATTGCAGTCTTTTGGAAAAACAGAACATCTTAGTCCCATGCCTAGGTTTACCTTCCTTCCACCATTGTTGCACACGAGGTCTAAAGTAAATGTCTCTAAGACACATTAATTGAAAACAAAAAGGAGATAAACTCACATTGGTTTTCCACATTTCCACCATGACTGGCCAATGATCCGAACTAGCATTATTAAGAGTCTTCACTTTAGGAATGTGACCATGGATTAAGAAATTTTTAGAGAGCAAAAACCTATCCAATCTCTCCATTATACAAGCTAAGCTTTGCCTTCTATTAGACCAAGTCATAAGGCCATTATCTATTTGTATATCCACAATATGGAGGTTTGCAATATATTCGCTCATGAGGTCAGTACTTTTGTCCAAAGTTCTATTTCCTCCCATTTTCTTATCTAGAGAGAGGATGGTATTGAAATCTCCTTCGATCAAGATCCAAGCTTTAGGAAAATGAGAGATAATATGATTAATATACTTCCACTGTCTTCTTTTTTCCTCCAAAGAAGTCGGGGCATAAACAGTAATGCAGAGCATAATCTGGTTGGAATGTCTACTTTGAATAGCTATAGCCAACAAACCCCAACTGCCAACAATATGGTGAATAACTACCTCTTTTGGGACCCAAATACAAGCAATGCCACCTAAAGTCCCTTGGGAACTGAGGGAAACCACTTTTCTAGCTAGCCAAATTTTACTGGCAATTAAGTCCATATCATCCATTGACATCTTTGTTTCTTGAAGGAAAACAAGATGTGGATGATTTATCTGAATCATTCTTCTAATTTCATTTTGTTTTGAAAGACTCCCTTTGAGTCCTCTAATATTCCAAGTGATGATCTTCATTAATACCAAGGCTAAAAATGTTGGGAAGGGCATTAATCTTACCTTCCTCTACAAGCTTTTCACCTTCTTTTACCATATGATATAGATTGGTCTTACGACCTACTTTTTGATTAGAATCCATCTTCAATTTTTTTTCCCTGTTTCTTGACTTATTCCAATTGAATCTAAGATGGCTTCTAATCTTGAAGAGTGCTCATACACAGCCAAAATTTTACTATATGGTTTAATGGAGTCTATATTGGGACCTGCATTATTTTAAGTTTTGACATTTGAAATATTGTTTTTCTTGTGTAAATTTTCTCCATTTTTTTTTCTGTTGAAAACCTTTGATTTATTGGTTTTGTCTCTGAGTTCTTTCCTTCATATTTAAATTGTGTTTCTAAGATTTCAAACATATTAATCCCATTTGATCAACTATAAATCTGGGCATAATATTATGTGAGGCTCCACTGTCTAGCATGCAATTATGAATCACATACATTTTTCCTTCATCTAAATTATACCTCAATGATACATAGAAGGGTCTGACAGAGGATAGTGATCTTGCATCATGTTGATTTTGTCTAGCAACATGGCAAGTTGGGTCTTCTTTTTGTTCCACTAATCCAAATGCTATGTGGACTTGTTCTATGTATTATTGAACTTTCATAAGTTCTCCAAATGTGATGTTAAATTTTTGTTTACTGAATTCTGACCTAGCATCAAATTCTATTTTATTTATATCCAATGGTTTATTAATTTCTTCTTTGGAAATATCTTCCTCTAATTTTATTACTTCAGGAGTAATATTTTTGAGGATTCTATCAGTTTTCTCTTTACTGATATTCTTGTTGGTGAAATTATTTTTTCTTGTTTCACTTGTGGAGGCTTTCTCCGTCCGGTCTGGGACAGTCCTGTTTCTTAAATTCAATATGTGGGTAGCCTCTAATTTTTCAACTTCTTGAGTAGTGGGGATTAATTTCCCTTGCTTCATCTTGTCATATCTTGACTCATGTGATTTCTACAAGATTTTAGTTCCTTCAGTTACTAATATTTGAGGATGATTATTTGAAGCACATTTATCCATATCTTCTTCAAACAACCTTTCTCTGGATTCATCTTTAATAGACCAACAAGCATTGATTCTTATATCCTCTTATGATTCGGCATGTAGATCTACATTGCATTAGTCACTTAGGTGAATTCCACATGCATCAGAGTTATGAGGTGCATCACAAGTAGAGCAAAAATAGAGAAATTATTCTACTACATTGGTATATGGTATGGGGTTAGGAACACTATTCTGATCTCTATCAGAATCTCTATTTTTCTCGCTATTGTTACCATTATTCCTACTCCTATTTCCTTCTTTAGAACCATTGTTGTTTCCCCAATTCCTATTGAAGTTCCTTTTAAATGGAGGATGATTATCAATAGGAGGTCGCTTTGTTTGTGATGATTCACCATTATTACCATTGTTTCTTTCAATTCTTGCTATCCTATTTTTCATGCTACTAAGCATCTCAGTCATTTAACTAGTCAATTTCTCCATTGGATCAATTTCAGTTATTCTTTGTATATCAAATGCTAATATTTTAGGTTTTCTATCAGGTAGGTTGACTTACAGATAATAAGGCTTCATATTACCACTTTCAAGCATATTTCTTTCTATATCCATTGTTTTTTCCATATAACCATCAATGGTAGTGGCTTGTTCTTGTCTCAACTCATAGTTAAACTCTCATTGAAAAGCATTTTTGTAAAAACAAAAAGACTGAATATCACTAGGCCTAAGGTTGGTAGGGATTTTATTTTTGGTATTTGAAAATCTTCTGTTAAATTCAATAATAGCCTCATTCTATTTTTTCTTCATGGTGGCTAATTCAGTTAACAGAGATTGTTCATTTTTCCTTTCACCATATTTCTTTAGAAACACAACTTCCATTTTGGTGAAGTTTGGGATATCATTGTCAGGAAGGGAATTGAACCATTCTCTAGCATATTTTTCTAAAGTCTGTAAAAATAGTCTTAAGACTACGTCTTCATGTTCAACTTCTAGACTATCCATCACATACAAGAAACTCTTGATATGATATTTTCCAGTTACTGCACTATTTCCTAAGAATTTTGGAAGGTATTGTGAGCTTTACTGGGCAAGGCATTAAGATTTGCTGGTAAAAAAAATACCTATATCTATTAGTTATCCATAAATAAACATTAGCCTAGGCCATTGTTACTGTAGAATTCAAATTCACAGCAGTAATACCTACAGGATTATGGTTCTAGGTAGCCTGAATGTAATCTAATGGATTATCTACCTGTGAATTACTATTTATTGGACAATGAGAATAAATGCATGTATCTTCTATAGTAGAATTCAAATGTTCATCTACAGTGATATAAACAATAAAAGTACTCCGATCTTTATTTTTCTTTACGTACTTTTTACCACTAGAATTTGATCTAGATTCTTGAGTTCCAAGAATAGATCTTTACCGCTTCTCCTGGTGTTCACCATCACGTTATGCTCTTTCCTTTTTTATTTTATCTTTTGGGTTCATTCAGATAGAGTCACCAGCACCGGGGTGTAGAAAGAATAGCGTATGCTTTTATCAAGAATGCTTAATAGTAACACTCATCCTCACATGATTCGGTTCTTGGGATAATTCAAGAAAATCAAGAAACGTAGAAAATTACTTTAAAAAGCAATTTTAAAACAAGAATCACAGACATAAAAAAATAAAGAACACTAAAAAATTAAAAATTAAAGATGTTGGTTCTTTATTTTGACTATTCGTCCATTGATAAAAATAATCGTTGAAATAAAACTATTAAGAAGATAATTAAATCTTTCTATCAAGTCCTCCCCAGCAACGGTGCCAAAAAACTATTGGAACCGATTCTTAATTGGATACTATTCAATTTTCACACTAAAAAAAACCGTTTGAAACTAGTAAGCTATTACAGGATCTGGTCAACCTGCCTCTTCATTATGATAAACATGGCTATTGCTAAAGGTAAAACTACAGAACGGGTAAGGAAACCCCAACAGTAATTCTATGATAAAACGTTAATTACATGCTCCTGATTAATGTAACACTATATGTATTAAAATGACCAAGAAATAAAATAAACATTTGTTATGCCTTATGTAGACCAGTGCCTAGATTCATTGGGTTGTTATAGCAATTTAACAATAATTTTGACATGAACAAAGAGAAGGGGAAAAGAAAATTAGTTTTCTTAGAATTATTTGAATATCGTAATAAAACTAAAATTTGAACAATGAAATAAATGTATATAATGCATTCAAATAATGTAATCCATTACACAGTGAGAGACAGTACCGAGACAAAGATATAATAGCAATGAAACTCAGAATTGTATTGATTTCATAAAATATTACATGTAGAGTGGGCATGATGCCTTTTAACTCTATTTCTCTCAAAGAAATACATCAATACAATGAATACGACTGTTCAAATAATGTAACAGGTCTCTCCTACTCTTCTTGTTCCAATATGATAACATTAGAGTCTCTAAATCTTAGGATCAATAGGTCAAGAAATAATCTCAACTTCTTGAGCACTTTCCTATCAAAATCCTACACAGTAAAGGGAATAAAGAAGAATGAATGAGAAAAATTGATACAAAATGGAGATACAACAACACAACTCTAAAGGGCACTCAAGTATACCTCTTAGCAAAAATGCTATTCTTTAAATGCTTGATGATGAATCCGAACTTGTTTGCTTCCTTTTATAACTGTTGGTTCTTGATTCTATTATTTTTTATCTGGTTATGGCCTTACATTTGTCAGAATCTAATTGAACCTATTATGTATGTTGTCCATCTAGTGTGGCTCTAAACTAATCATCATGGTCTGCTTTTGGGCTGAAGGGAGCTCTTCCACTAAATAATTTGGTCATTTTTTTCTCTTGTTGGCCCTAGAAACTAAGTATTGATTATTATATTTTTCATTTTTGTTCTGTTTGGCCTGGTCACTATAGTTTTCTATTAAGGATCGACCAGGTTGTTATCATGAAATTTAGATGAAGGATGGAGGGGGACCCGACATGATGATGAAGACAAGGGGTGGCATGCCAATGGCAATCAGATGAAAAGGCATTGATCACACGATAGAGTGAAGGGAGAAGGGAGGAAAGGTGATGGCTTCACACGATGGATGGAGGTGAGATAGTGTAATGTTGGGAAAAATGTCAGGATGGTTAAGGAATAATGCATAGAAATAGAGAGGTAGTGACAAGTAGGAGGAAGGGGGGAATGGAAAACAATATTTGGAAGCATCCATAAGTTGTTACCATAACTACATTTCATCAAAGTGTGCCCATTGTAACTATATTCCATCGAAGCATAGACTAAATGACTTTCTGCAAGTTGAAACCATGTTTATTCTTCACACGCTTTCTTCGTCTTGAGTATTTGTAGAATAGAAAATGAATATGTTCATACTCCTTGTACTCCATTGTTTTTCTTATTGATGCATTTTAGCTCCATGTTAGTGCCCTTATTTATAAGACAAGAGTTTTGGGCATGAGCCTTTGAGTAAGATTATTTTCATCTTTCACGTAGTATGTTATCATTTCCAGTGAATCTGTATGGCCTGATTACATGCTTGAGTGTTAGGGTTTATATTTTTCTCAGTAAAAATTGCTTTTTTATGTATACTGTCTATGGGATTTATTCTGATTGTTCGAATCTTTCCTTCCCTGAGTATCATCTGGATTCACATTGTTGGTGTGTACTAATTATTCGGCTTCATCTTAATTATTGATCCTCATATTGTCCCTCGGTGTACCTTGTTGTGGATGAGTCATTTCCTTACTTTCTACCTCAATATTTATTTTAGGTATTTTTTGGGGTGATCTCCCTTTTTATGGGAGCCTAAACTATCGAATTTTATTTTTGGAACATGATTCTGCTAATTTTCAATGGCTTATTGTTAGATTAGTTGTTCAACTGAGTACATATATTTAGTTGACCATATATACTTTGTTTTTCTTGGTTCCTTTTATATGGCCTAGATCAATCAGTTGTCGTAAAAACTTAAAAAGGACCAATAGCATTCCTTTATTGCCATAGGGTACAACTCATATTTTGGAAGAACTGCGATCGAGCGCAACCATCGGATCAAACTTTATTCTATCATTGCCTTGGATATTTCATAACCTATGGGTTAGATAACCTAAATAACATGCTTCAATAATTTCCCTTTGAAGTGTGCACCGCCATTGGATTATTTTGAGAGAGAGCGCATCCGTTAGATTTGTCAAAATATATTTGTTAGATTAGCCCTAATCATATCCTATCCTTTTGATGTTGGCTCGATTGCTATCATTGGATCCTTTTCATCCCAATAGAGTGCTACCATTGGATTTACTAGAGGATGATCTTTTCATTACTTGGACTTTTGACTTGCGCGCTGCCATCAAATACTGAGGAGGATTAATGTAGTAGTTGATGTCCAAGAACCTACATTATTTTTAGTCCACTAACTTATATAAACCTATGCCAGGTTAATCAGATTAATCATGTTTATAAAGTCAAAAAATATTTATTAGTAATAATTCATTCGATGATACTTAGGCTCAAAGTTTATACAATCGTTTATTTGACTTTATAATAATGTGATGCATTAGTCCTCATACAATTGTGATTTATCATGGTTAATATAGTGATTAAAACCTTAATAATATTGCATTAAATATAGGCATTGTAAAATCAGTTCACTTCTCCACATGCTCACCGTTATATCATACAATTATGGGGACACGATCGTTGGATTCCCCATATATGATCTAGGTTTATCAATAATGGAAGGGGGAAGGTTATCCACATATCAAAACTCTATAAAACTTTATTAAGTATTTTCCTTAGCCTTGATAAGGCATTTAATTAATTATTTGATGAAAAAAAAAACTTTTTAAATTAACCTTCGATCATTTTTAACAATGCACCGCCATTGGATCTAAGCGAAGTGGGCACTGTTGTCAGATCTTTGTGTTGTTTCATCCCTTTGGTTGAATTTGACTTATTCACCACCGTAAGATCTTGATAAGGGCCTTTGCATTCGTTTATTACATTTTTACTTTAAATCTTCGTATGATAAAAGGAAATCGCAGAGTGGATCGTGTTCATTGATATTTGAGCTTGTTCTAGCATTGTCATTAGATCTCCTGCAAGCTGCATACTCGATAGCCAAAAGGGGCACATTATTAAATTTGATTAATCTCAATTTAATTTGAAAGGGGGAAATTAGCAACGTATTATACCCTCACTAATGCATAATTAATCTTGGCTTTACCTTCGTTTTTACCCGATGTCCTTACCATTTCCTTATTTGGGTTTTGACTTCGACGCGACCATTGGATCTCGATCAATGTTGGCACGACCATTATTCTCGATCAACCTGCGGGGTTAGTTACCAAGGGGAACATGATTTTAAACTTTTATTAAGACGAAAGGGGGAAAATTATCCAATGTATTAGACCCTAGCTAATATCATTTAATATATTTAATTAATTCTTGCAATATTTTACCTTTTTTATGCGCCTTTATGATAGCACCATCGTTCGATCAGATCTTGATCGAGCACTATCATCGAATTTGGATTGATGTGTTTGAAATTTATGGGAACACATGTTCCTCGGCTTTATTAATAATTCTTTTGAAACATTAGATTTTAATTTCTTTGGCCACATTATTTTAAAAGGTTGATTAATCAAGGTGAGCACGTCCATCAGATTTTACTGTTATGAAGCGCTACCCTTAGATTCATTTTAAGGTGTTTGATTTTTAACACAACGAGGCGCATACCCTTAAACCTTAATTAAATTCTTTGAAATTACTTATGCTTTTCGGGTTTTAGACCAAGGTAATTTATTAAATTTACTCCTTACTTTTGAATACTTTTGGACGTAATATTTAACCTTTGACTTAGGTCAAAACGTGTTAACTAATCAAAGGGATTAACTTTATCTTCCTTAAGTGTTGGATTTTATTAAGAGATATTGACCTTTGTAAAAACAATAACCACGATTTTTATTAAAGGGTGCACACATAGTAATATCTAAGGTTAGACTTCATCAAAAAAACCCATAAGAAATTAATTTCTCTTAATTAGATGCAATAAGGACCAACAAGGCTGGCTAACTTGATGCAACCAAAAATTTAAATTTGGGGGTTTCAAAGTTTGAGTCAAATTTGGCTCCAACATAGAACCAGGAGTCTTAATATTGAAGTAAGAAGTCTAAGTACAACAACTCTTTATAAAAATGTTCCCCACTATTACATTACATTGAATTGCCTTTTATAGAAGATAATCCCCCTGATTACATTAATGCCCAACCCCCAAATATTTAGGGGTAGATGAGATTTGATCCTTGTCAACTGACAAAGTACCTACGATGTGGCTCACCCATGTTTAGAGCAACTCTGGATGATTTTTACAATTGAGAAAGCATGTCTCATTAATGAAGCTAGTGTAGCTTGCCCTTTAGAGTTTTTTAGGACCTGATAGGGTGTCTTGAAGGGATGGGCTAAGACTTGAATTCGTGCACCATTGATGTGCCTTAAATGCCCACCTACCCCACTTTTTAACTATGGTCTTAAGTTAGAAAACTGACTGAAGGTAGCTGGAGTTGAGCCCAAGGATTGAATATGAAATCCTACCAAGTCTATGAATTTTGAAGATCGCTTGCATCTAGCCCAAGACTAAGTTTCATTGCAGGATGGGAGCGATGCTGAGAATCACTCAAAAATGGAGCGAATGTGGGAGTCACATGAGGATGGGGTAAGGTTGGGTCTCACTAGAGAATTGGTGCATGGCTAGGGATCACTCACAAATAGAGCAAATTTGAGGTCTTTCATTTCCTCATGTTGCACTTCACTCATACAAAAGAACCAGGCTAATGTTTGCTCAACCAAAGGGCAAACCCTAGACCCTCTATACCCTTGAAGCATCCGTAATTGGTCAGCACACATCCCTTTATCGCTCAAGTTGTGATTCACTCAAAAAACATAAATGAAGCTGATATTCATGACTTTTACAGTGAACTAGGGATTCATCCATGAGTTTGTCAATTCTTCTATGTTTCATGCTGCAGTTTGCATGGAGACCAAAGTGAGACCAAGGTTCACTCATTCTTGGAGAAAAATTGAGCTGAGTCATTTCTTAGCAAATCTTTGCCTTCCTAACTACGATTCACTTAATAACTTGAGCAATTCTAGGATTCACTGTATTTTGAAGCGATATTGGGGGCTTCTTACTTAGTCTTTTTCCATTTCATGGCTATAGTTTGCTCTAGGGCCCTAGCGAGGCTGGGGTTAACTAGAGAAGGGAGCGAGTCTGAGAATCACTCAGAAGTGGAGCAAACTTGAGGCAATCCTACCTTAGGATTTTTTAACATCCTTCTGCACCTCGCTCCAAAATGATGTCGAAGTTCGATGCACCTTCTACCTAAAGTTGGGTATTGCTATCAGTTCGAGCGAACCCGAGTTTCGCTACTCTTGGGGGGAAAACCAAAGAAATTTTGTGCCTTAGCTAATTTTTGGGTGAAGCTGGTCTTAGAGAAAAGGAGGAAAGAAGATAGGATTTGAACATGAAAATAGCATAGCAATTTTTTAAAAATTTTACCCCTTAGTCAAAATGTGGCAACAATCTTAGTGGTTTGTGGGGTATTGCCATCGCCTCAATGCAAGAACCCAAAGCCTTTATCCTTTGGGCTCAGAGTCACCTTCTGCTTCCTCTTCCTATTCACTACTACTATCTATGAACTCCTATTTCTCTTCTCCTTCTGTCTCCTCTTCACTATGCTCTTCACCTTCTCCCTCTTCTTCTAGTCCCTGGTCAATCTCCAGAGAAGTGAGGCAGTTATGAATGCACTCATAGGTGGCATTAACATGATTCTAGGCCTCCTCTTGAAATGGATCATGATCATGAAGCTCTTTCAATAGCTACTTTAAGGTCTTGATTTGGAGCATATCAGCCTGGTCAACCCTCTAGCTCAAATCGACTAGGCAAACGTTAATTTGGAAAAACTTGGATAATAATTGGGTCACCTGCATTTCTAGGATAGGGTCTACCCAAATGTCCATTTTATAAGTATCCTCCTTTAAAGTGTCCCATGTTGGCTTTAGTTCACATTTGGGCAGGCAATTTCCCTCATTATCTGTGAAGCTAGGAAAATTGAGCCACATGAGGGTTTGGAAATATGCTAGGAAAATGCTCTTCTCCTTATCAAATGCATGTAGTAATCTCTTGGCCCTTCTGACCTTTTCCAACTTGTCAAAGAAAGTATGTAGAGTAGCCCTTGTAGTGGCCCACTCTCAGGTAGTCTAGGTCATCGGGGGGACTTGGAGGTCATTGTGCTTATAAATTTCAACTTCAATGGCCAGGCTGATACAGTGTTATGCTTCGCGCTCGACCTCCTCTACAACAGACTTACCCTGAGTGAACGCTCATTGGGCTTCCCAAATAAACATGAGGATGGACAAGGACCTTGAGGCTTTGGTTCATAAATTCTTCAATAAAATGGCATGAACCTTCTTTACTCGGTCTTTGGATAAGACTTCTATTTATGCCTCTCTATTCGAGCTATTGTTTTACTTCTTCAACCTATGCTTCCAACCTGCTTATCTTGGCCTATGCTTCTTCACCCTCCTTAAGATGTTGTTTGGTAGCATATTTATGCTTGGCCACTTCCCACTCCAAAGCTACCACTCACTGATTTAGTTGTTTGAATTTATTCTTAGATTCATCTAGCTGGGCCTGGATTTTTGCCAGGGTTTCTTGCATCTTTAGGTTTTCATTTTTTGTTGTAAAATATTGCTCTTTCATGTGTTCGTGGTGCAGGTAGACTATGCTTGCTTTGAGTTGAATGGTCCCACCTCATTATCCACATTAACTATTTTTAAGTCTTTGATTACCCGCTGATAAGTGTAGTCCTCGGGTGCCATGTCCTCCAAGGGTTTCTGAACCTTTGGGATCTTCTTCACCTTGTGCAGCTCCATCCTCTAAGGATCGATCATGGTGCACTTCTCAAACCTTGTAGGCTCTCATGATTTCCTCTTTTTGAGGTCCTTTATCCATCTGTATGAGCTCTATTGTGCCTGAACTAAGCTATCCACCATGGGGCATTCCTTTATCATTTCCAAATCTTACTCTATGAGTTCCATTCTAATTAACATGGGCATGAGTAGAGGCAAATCCTGCTGAGGTATAGATTATGTAGATAGATAAGGGATGGTGGATATGGGGACCTCTATCACTATTGGGGGTGTTGTGGTCTATATGGTAGTGAGAGGATTTGAAAGCATGAGATTTTGGAATAAAGAAAACAGTGTTCAGATGTAATAAAAATAAAACCAGATTTATACGTGAAATGACACGGATACAATCAAATTAAAAGAACAGGAGCACAGCCCCTTTTATTAATAAGATTCCAGCCCGGTTACAATAAATCTCTTTAATGCAATATTCTCAATTACACCGGATGAACGGTGATCTCTTTCCGCATGCCCACATGTAAAATGGGCGGGCTGTAGTGTTGTCGCCGCTTGATGTTTAATGAGTCTCTGCTTACTGCTGTTCTTGCTGCAAAAGAAACAGTAAACCGTTAATAGCACCTGCAACAAGAAGACATAACGTTTGACTGTAGAGAGCAGTGAGAAATGCACGTACAAGACTGATTAGCTGCTTTGAATGAAACAATTCTAAATAAACCTGCAACTGTTACAGAGAATAGCATGCATATTCGAAAACATATGTTATAGAGCATGAACTATTTTAATCATATTTGACGACAACAAGTATTCGAACATGATAAAACATAAACTATTGCTTAAACACGTTTGAAAACAGCATATACAAAACGTAAACGGCTTTAATCCATTCGAAACAACATAAATTGAATTAGCACTACGAACATATGTGGGATGCCCAAGCGGGCCGCCCTGTAAAAATCCGACTTCGACGCCAATCCACTAGGAATTAGCTCAAAGTCCCGGATAACGTGTTGTCGGAAAATTAATGGATTATTGTAATCCTATGTCATATCTGAAGATTCAGATGACTATAATCAGGCGTTTAGTTTAACAACACTTCGTTCTTTTTCCAGAAAATGCTTCGTAACGTTTTACGTATCGAGCCGATTTTTTTATAGAGGGTTCGGCCTCTGGGAACATTAATGTTCGAAACCCTAAATCCGTAAGGGCCGCTCAGATTTGATCCTTATCGGGCCATTATGGGACATGGCTCGCACTGACAGATCGTAGTTATGAGGCGTGGCCTCGGATCGGATATTCTGCTAACACCGCTCGTCTAATTAATGTCCGTTGTAAAAATCTGCCGTTTTATAGGGCCATGGGGTCTCTTCGAGAAGGGACACGTAGAGGTGCCACATGGCGGTCGTTCCTTGGATGGTTGAATGCATGGTTTTGACTTTGGTGACGTGTCAGCTTGAGGCCCAAAGTGTCGCGATATCGCGACGCTTTGGGCCGGCTTTGGCTCGGGGCCCAAAGTGTCGCGATATCGCGACGCTTTGGGCCGGCTTTGGCTCGGGGCCCAAAGTGTCGCGATATCGCGACGCTTTGGGCCGGCTTTGGGTCGGGGCCCAAAGTGTCACGATATCGCGACACTTTGGGCCCGCTTGGGTTGAGGCCCAAAGTGTCGCGATATCGCGACACTTTGGGCCCGCTTGGTCGGGGCCCAAAGTGTCGCGATATCACGACACTTTGGGCCCGCTTGGGGTGGGGGCCCAAAGTGTCGCGATATCGCGCGCTTTGGGGCGTGGTCGGGGCCAGTGTCGCGATATCGCGCCTTTGGGCCCCTGGTGGGGGCCCAAGTTCGGATATCGCGACCTTTGGGCCCGCTTGGTCGGGGCCCAAAGTGTCGCGATATCGCGACACTTTGGGCCCGCTTTGTGTCGGGGCCCAAAGTGTCGCGATATCGCGACACTTTGGGCCCGCTTGAGTGGGGGCCCAAAGTGTCGCGATATCGCGACACTTTGGGCCCGCTTGGGTCGGGGCCCAAAGTGTCGCGATATCGCGACACTTTGGGCCCGCTTGGTTTTTGACAAAAGGCTTGGCACGGATAAAGGCTTTGAAGTTTGTTAAAGGCTCTAGAATGACCGACTTTGCTCTGCTCATTTTTTGATCTTTTAAACTACTGTGCGAGTGGTCAAGACCACTATTTGACCTCTAAGGGCTGCCCTAAAAGCTGTGATATCAATGTGATCAATGTTTGTAATCACTTAATCGAAATGGTGCTGTTTTGGTGTCTACGGATGCCCCTTTTTGGGAAGCGCTGCGGGTGACGCAGTGCTCGAGCAAAAATATACGACCAAAGCACTAATGATTAGGGTTTCTTGGTAACCTAACCAACTTTTAATGCCCCAAGTATGGAAAGGGCATGCATTCTTGAATCCTTGCTTCTGACGAGCTAAGGAATTTGATTTCAAGTGTTAACCTATTTTGGTGAGGTGTGACTTGAGCTTGGACATTGATCAGTCATGATTAGGCAAAGGGCGCAACCTTTTATCCACAAGGGAACCTTGTGTTCATGCTTCGGGAATGCCAAGTGTTTAATCAGTTTGTGATAATTGCTTGTTTGCTGCCCCAAGTAGGAGCGTGATTGTCTTTGTCAATGATTCTTTGAATGCATGTCATTGCCTTGATTGGGTGTGTGCTTGTTGATTGGTGACTAAGTGTGACTACCCCCTCAAGCGACGAATCGATGAGGGAATGACCTTCGTGAGAAAAGCGACGAGTCGCTTGACCCAAGATGACTTAGGTTAGGGTGGCTTTAGATGTTTTTCCATTTGAGCACGTGCAATTTCCCGACATTTGGACCTGTTTTTGGTGGGTGTTAACCCTTTTGGTGATGCCATAATGGGGTGAAATCATCAAAAACCCGTCTTCCCGTGGAGCGGTCCAGCTATGATAGCCTTCTTAGGAAAGTAGGAGAATGAGAATTTGAGCCCCGACATCGATTTTCTATGCCAAGAGGTTGAGTGCAAGAGCACTCGTGTCCGGCAATGCTTATTGCTTCTTTTTGTGTTGCATTTTTGTGATGTTTTTGTTGTTTTGATTTTCTTTCTTTACGTAGATGTCATGATTTTATGCACAATGATTGATGTTGATGGGTGCATGCTACTTGATATGGATGGATGCATATGGTATGATAATTACCAATGTTGTATGTTGATTTAGTTTGATGGATGCATGATGAATGCAAATGCATGTGATATGCAGAAATGAAATGGATGTATGGACTTGGTGAGATTTGGTTATGGCACCATAGACTGTTTAGAACTCCATTATTTTGCTATGTACAAATGTGGTGTTTCTTCTTTTTGTATTTTCTGATGGTATTGCAAGGATGAAAAGTAGTGCAATTGGTTTAGAAATGTAGCTAAGGTTTTCTGAGACTTAGACAGCTTTAACTCACTAGCCATGACTGTACTTTATCTTACAAGACTTTTGAACAAGGTATGAATCGGACTTGTTTTTAACCAAGTTATTTCACATCCCTGTGTGTGCAATTGAGTTCATTTATGTGGTATTTGTCAGGATACCGCCAGTGCCAGATGGGCTTTCAACCGAACTTGTACTGAGGATCACCTAATTAGCTCCACTAACTCCTTTGTTGTATGTAGTTAGATTAATCTGCGGTGTTCTCCAGGATACCATAAGCTAGCTCATCCACATGCAAACATTGATCTGTACACAAGTTAATGTGACAGATATATCGTCATGCGAGAAGTTTACCGCCAGTGACCGATAGGCTATCAACCAAACCGGTACTGAGGCTTGCCTCATGACCTGTCAGAATGCTGAGAGTTCCAGGGATTCAAGGTCAACTCCCTTCTTTTTTTCAATTGTATTGGGATACTTGCTCGTTATAGTGATAATAATCACTGTTTATTTTGATTTGTTTTTCTTTTCTCTTGAGCAAGGGATATGGAGTGACGATAATCACTATTCTTTGTGCTTTTTGAGATGTGCACTGTAGGGTGTCAAATTTTGAAGTTTTGACATTTTGCAAATTTTTGACGTTTTGCAACTTTGGGATTCTTAGGGAATTGGGTAGGGAGGACGCTTGTCCTTTTGCCAACTCTCAGCATTCTTGGGGTCATTCGCACAGGGGGATGAGCAAGATAACCGTTTCGCTTATGGTAACCTGGATTACTGTGCAGGTTTCATCCTTCGTTCACACAACTCGGGAATTTTTATGTGTTTTAATTTGTGTTGGGATGTTACGTAACAAGGTGTATTGCAAGTGCAACTCTACCTTCGTAAAATCTGTTTGACTTGATACATTTCATTGCTAAAGAGCAAAATGATGACTGAATCATGAAAAACTCTTGATACATTAAGAGACCACTGACTCTGGTGTGGTAAAGTGCATGATGTTTTGCTATTTTTGTAAAATGGAACAGTGTGGAACAAGATGGACTAGTAGAACCATGATAGCCTATGGTGCCTTTGACCTATACGACCATGAATATGCAATGTATGGATGCAATGCTTGGATGCAGCTATGTATTTTTGTATTTTTGATGGATTGATTTTGGTGAATATGAAGATGAATTGCGAGAAGAACTGTCTATTTGATGAATTTGAATATGCCTAGAAATGAGATGCAAATTTTTGTTGTTTTTGGTGATTTTTGTTGTTTTTGAATTTTCATGATTTTTGACCAAGTGATTGTGGAAATCCTTGGAGCGTTTTTGGGATTGACCAAGCGATTGCAAGAATCCTTGGAGCCTTTGGGATTGACCAAGCGATTGTGATAATCCTTGGAGCATTTTGGGGATTGACCAAGCGATTTTAAGAATCCTTGGAGCCTTTTGGGATATGGCTCTCTTTAGATATGAAATGGTCGCAAATGACTGATATTCAAGGGTTCTGTTTCCTTGATACCATCAAGAGAAGCTAGCCGGTATGTCCCGGGTCCGATTTTGCTATCAATGACATACGGACCTAACCAATTTGCCGCAAACTTGTCCCTTAGGTGGGATGGCAAACCGGAATTTTGTTGATTTTCCTTCAAAACCAAATCACCAACGCGAAAGTCCCGAAGGTGAACTTTCATGTTGTAAGCTTTCTTAAGTCGCTCTTGATAAATGCGTAAATGCTCGAGAGCATTAACGCGTCGTTCGTCAAGCAACGTAAGCTGGTCTAACCGGGCCTGCCGCGCAGAATCATCATCTATGAACTCATGCATTGATATGCGCAGGGAAGGAATCTCCAACTCTAGAGGCATGACTGCCTCGGAGCCATACACGAGCAAAAATGGAGTGGCCCCAGTGGGCGTCCGAATGCTAGTGCGATAGGCCCATAGGGCAAGTGGGATTTGAATGTGCCAATCCTTATGACTGTCTGCGATGGTCTTTTTAAGGATGGCAACTAGCATTTTGTTTGACGCCTCTGCTTGTCCATTCGCTTGCGGATAATAAGGTGTTGAAAAGTTGTGCTGAATCTTGTACTTTGTGGTCAAAGCACGCACGTCTTTGTTCTTGAAAGGTGTCCCATTATCCGAGACTATTTTGGATGGAATACCAAAATGACATATGATGTTATGCAAAATGAACTCCACAATGCGGGGTCCTGTCGTAGAGGTAAGCGGAATTGCTTCCACCCACTTGGTGAAGTACTCGTGGCCGTTATGATAAACGTGTGACGGCCTGACGACGTAGGGGAGATCTTTCCAATGAGATCAAAGCCCCATTGCAAAAATGGCCAAGCATACTGGACTGTCTGCAAGGCCTGAGAAGGTACGTGCATTAGATTGGCATGATGTTGACACTTCACGCACTTCTTGACATAGGTGCAACAATCTCGCTCTAAAGATGGCCAATAATAGCCCATGCGAAGAATGCGCTTTGCGATGGCCATTCCACTGAAGTGGCCACCACATGTACCATCGTGCGCTTGGGCGACTGCCCAAGTGGACTCTTGCTAGTCCAAGCAACGAAGGAGGATTCCTTCATAGTTGCGACGATACAAGATGTCTCCTATCAAGACATACTTAGCCGCTTTCTGCTTGAGTGCTCGTTTTGCGGCATGAGTCAAATCAAGTGGGAGACTACCTAACTTGAGGTAGTCTCGAATGGGTAAATACCAGTCCTGTTGATCAGAAACCTCGATAGTATGAACAACCAATCCCTCCTGAAGTTCATCCCTAGCAAATGCTGAATGGGATAGAACCTACAAGAATAGTATTGTGTTGCTATTAATGGGAGTAGGGGAGAACAAGGACCCCCAGTTGGCGTGTTTCAGACGATCTCGGATTCGAGAGAACCTATCCGAGGATGGTTCAATTTGTATCATGTGGATTCCTGGCGTCGAGTCTAAGCTTGCACGCTCCATCGCGGATTGCGATAAGGTTTTGACTTGAATGGTTGTCATATCACCAGAAAGGTCCTATGGAATTAATGACCCCAAGGAGGCCATTGTATCCGCAAAATGGTTTGATGATCGAGGGAGTGCCTCGATGTCATACCACTCAAGTTTTACCAGGAATTTGTCCACAAGGGCTTTATAAGCCTTCGAACTCGGGCATTTGCATTGATATACCCCTTTGACTTGATTGACTATTAACAACGAATCACCAAAGATGTTCAGTCTTTTGATGTTCATGGCGATTGTTGTCTGAAGACCTAGGAGCAAGGCTTCATACTCTGCGTTGTTGTTGGTGCACGGGAAGTTTAATTTAAATGACAGGGGCATTGGAGCACCCTGCGGTGTGAAGAATACAATTCCTGCACCACCACCTTGCTCACACTTAGAACCATCGAAGAATAGGGTTATGTCGGCCTATGACTCAGGCTCATCAGAATCTGGCGATTCTGAGACATGAAAGACCCCATCATCGGGTAGTTCTATGACCAGAGGCTGATTGTCTTCAAGAGGAGCCTCCGCTAGTTGATCGGCTATGACTTGTCCTTTGATAGATTTTTGTCCAATAAACTCTATGTCAAATTCCGTCAACAACATGATCCATTTCGCCATGCGACTACTATGATAAGTACGACTCATCATGTATCGCAATGGATTCTCCTTAGACACAACATACGTAGTGTTGCTCAACATGTAGTGGCGTAGCTTTTTGGTAGCAAACACCACTGCCGAGCAAAGTTTCTCAACGTATGCATAGTTAAGTTCGTAATCGACCGCAGTGCGGCTAAGATAGTATGTAGCCTGTTCCTTGTGAAGTTCATTCTTCTGGGCTAGCATGGCGCCCAGTGCCACCTCAGTAGCGGAGATGTATAAGTAGAACGGCACTCCTGGCCTAGGTGGTGCCAATACTGGCGGCGAAGCCAAGTATTGTTTGATCTCGTCAAAGGTCGACTGGCACTCGTCATCCCAATGAAATGTAACCCCCTTGTGCAATAATTTGTTCATGGGTCGACACTTGTCAGATAATTGTGCTATGAAGCGTTTAATCGACGCGACCTTCCCCTGCAGACTCCTGAGCTGCTTGATTGTGGTTGGGGGAACCATTTCAAGGATTGCCTTGACTTTCTTTGGGTCCACCTCGATTCCTCGTTTTGAGACTATGAAACCCAAGAGTTTTCCAGATGTGACGCCAAAGACGCACTTCTTGGGGTTTAGTCTGACTTTATGCTCCATGAGGCGATCGAGGATCTTGCTTAAGTCGGCGATATGATTTGAGCGCAAGAGAGACTTGGCTAATAAATCATCCATGTAATCTTCCAAAGTTTTGTGCATGTAATCATGGAAGATATACGTCATGGCACGTTGGTAGGTGGCACCAACATTTTTAAGGCCAAAAGGCATGACCTTATAACAAAATGTCCCCCAAGGCGTTGTGAATGCCGTTTTGAGTTGATCCTCAGGATTGATACGAATTTGATTGTATCCTGAGAAACCATCCATTAGGGAGAGCATTTCGTGACCTGTTGTAGCGTCTACCAATGCGTCGATGCTAGGCAAGGGGAAATCATCCTTAGGACTCGCTTTGTTTAAGTCTCAAAAATCGGTGCATATGCGAATCCTCCCGTCGGGCTTCTTGACGGGAACCATGTTGGACAACCATGGCGGATAATCCACGCAGATGACAAACTGTGCATCCAACAGCTTTTGCAATTCGTCTTTGACCATCAAGGCCACTGTTGGGTGCATCTTACGTAGTTTTTGCTTTACAGGCTTGATTGTCGGATCAAGCGTTAAATTATGCGTGACTAGCTGCGGGTCTAGTCCTAGCATATCCTTGTACGACCATGCAAAAACTTCCTTCTTCTCTTTGAGAAGGGCAATGTAGTCGGCTTGCTCTTCGGGGGAAAGACTTACCCCCAGCTTGAGAATCTATGGATTCATTGGATCTGTGCCGATGTCTACGTCAGTCGTCTCCTCGACTGACATGTGGGATCCGTCCTCCAACTGATGTGGAGTCGGGATCAAATGGATATCATTAGCTGAATTTAGATCTATGCTTGGAACCTCAGGTTCCTCTTCAGCTTGAAAAATATCCTGAGTTGTCCTTGGGGTAAAATGAGGCATTTCACCGAAAGGCCAGTACTCTGTTGGTGATAGGGGTGAATTGACGCGATCCCAGTCGATGGCATCTATGTCTAGATGCAATGACCATGTTGGATCGGCCGGATTGCGGATGGGTGCGGTCAAATCAATGGAGATCATGTGGATGGAATGAATTTGGTCTCCATTAC
Organism: Wollemia nobilis; assembly: GCA_028583015.1. NCBI lineage: Eukaryota > Viridiplantae > Streptophyta > Pinopsida > Araucariales > Araucariaceae > Wollemia > Wollemia nobilis. Next base: position 523,419 of record JAQPPZ010016829.1, on the reverse strand, counting down.
CGCGGGTATGATAACTTGATTTTTCTAGATATTCCCTATACTCTGGATCTGGCTCTATGGGAACGGGCACGAACGGATCGGCCCTATGTGCCAAATGGAGGACAGGGTCTTCCCTCGGCACTGTTGTTATGATAGGGTCTCGAGGTGGATGGTGCTCATCGCGAATGTGGAGCCATGGATCCAAGATCAGGTCCCACCCTGCTGGGTCGACCCACCATTCATGCCCTAATCGTATGCCCATCTGTCCCATTAGATCTTCATGAGTTAAAGCACGATAATGTCATCGCGCATGTCTGAGATAGTCCATCTCAGTCTCATCTTCTGAGTCACTTTCGGAGATTCAAAAATGTTCATTCTCTTCAGCGACTATTGCTGGCGATGTTGAGGACTCTCCTTGCTCCAATAAGTTAATCTGGTCCCATCGCGGTTGTTCCACTTTTGGTGGAGGGACCTGACTCTCTTGACATTGTGCTCGACTCAACCGGAATCTCTAAGGGGAACAGACTTTGAAAAGATGTCCGGACACCATTGATATTCTTTTTGGGGATGGGTATCCGAACTTTCGCCTCTCTCTGGCAAAGGAGAGGGATTATTGCTGTTACCAAGGGTGTTTGGTGACCATGGGAGGTAATCTCCCAATGTAAATTCTGTTTTTGGGTTGGCATAGAGATCTAGTGCCAATCCCCCCTTGTTGCCTATTTCTAGGTCTTGCATATTTTCAACCAAGATGTCCAAGGGCAGGGGTGGTTGAACCCTACTCCTGACTTGTCATATGGCATCTGATATCTTGGTTGGCAAGGGAGACGCATCCCTTGCTCATATCTGCCTAGCTCGTATCCATGCCAATGGCATTGGCCGAGATATTTGAGGGCAAATTGTGGGTTTGACATATAATTGATGTTTTCAACAAAAGGTTCTTCGTCTGCTTCCTTTTGCTTACATGGTTCAAGACCATGATCAAGGCCCCCATACACAAAATTTGTCTGGTTGGGTGGGTGACCTAGGGGAACAACTGTTCCTATGGGAAGGCGAGGTCTTCCCATATCCTGGACTGACTCTAATGCGGGCGTTGCCACAACATTCTGCACTATGTACTCCCCAGGCCTGTACTAGCCATTTTAACAGTGATTGTTGATGCTTCGGAGGGAGGGAACGGGAGTCCTTCCTGAGTCCATTCCATGTTTGGTAGGTTTGGGGTCTCACCTTCCGTTGTGCTGGATATTTCCTCTGTTGATACCGTTGATATTGTGGGCAACCCCTCTTCTAAGGGCTGAGCCTCTTCCATGATTTGTTTTCCCTTGTCCTTCTGTGTAGCCATGACGGGTGGCGTTGATGATGAAGGAGCAGATGATGAAGTCTCACCTGGCTGGGGTTTTGGTGATTCGGTCATCAGTGGTGCTTGCGGTATTGGACCTTGTTTAGATGGATTTAATTGGAAATCCAAATGCGTTGAAGGGAGGGTCGACTGAGGCATTAGTTGTACCGCATTGCAATACTTGAAGGGTTCCAAGTCCATTGGGACTACGTGTATTTCACCTTCAAAAGCATACTTTAAGCACTGGTGAGTGATGGAAGGGACACATTTCATGTCCCGAATCCAAGGCCGCCCTAGCGAGTATATTGTAGGCCATCTCGCCTTCCAACACATGGCACAATGTTGGTGTTGTCTTTTGTCCTACCTGGACAGGTAGAACAACCGTGCCGACTGTCGAGCATATTGCATCATTGAAGGCTCGCAGTGTGTACGTGGAGGCTGTGATATGAGAGGCTGGCAACTTCAAATGTTTCAGGGCTACAGTGGTAATAATATTACTGGACGAGCCAGTATCTACCAACACTCTCTTATACGGGATCCCGTTGATCCACGCAACAACATGTAGGGGTGGATCAACCGCGTCATTCGATATTGCTTTGACTTCATCCTCTCTGAAGGTGATGACCGGCTCAAGTACATCGTTTTACGTGTCCCACGAAGTTGTTGAAAGAATTTGCTTCTTGGGGCTGTAATTCGATGGTTTTTAAAATGTCCATAAGAGCTTCTCTATGAGGTGTTGATTGTTGAATAAGCTCGTAAATGGACAGCCTAGCCGATGTGGTCCGCAAACTCTGCGTGAGTTTGGACCGTATCGTGATTTCTGGTCTAGGCGGAGGTGACTCGTATAGGGTGTTGTTGAGGCTGTGACGTTGTCGGAACTTCCTTTGTGGCTGCCGCAGGGGCAACTGCTGAGTATTTTTTATTCCGCGTCACTATGCTAATCATTCCCACAAATCCTTGCATGGGAAGATTCTGGCGTACTTCATTAACTTGGAGAGGTTTTGCCTGTGTCTCGTGAGCAGGCAAGGGGTCCTTGAATACCCCCATTTGTTGGTTGTTTGGCGCTATGGGGTTGTCCACGACCAACGTTTTATTTTTGATTAAATCTTGGATTAGACCTTTGAACTTCCAACATCCATTCAAATCGTGTCCCCTTCGCCTATGAAATCTACAGTATAGTTCCTCTCTATATCCCTTAGGTTTAGGAGCGTTAGGGTCTATAGTCAGGATCTCTGGAAGGGTTACTAAATTTTTCACTGACAAGCGGTCAAATAAGGAGTCCCTAGACTCCGTGTAGGGGGTGAATTGTCGCTTAGGGCGACGCTGCTGATTCTGCTCCTATTTCTTGTTATCTTTCTCATAACTAGGAGGCACTGCCTGGTAATTGGCCTTTTGAGGCTGCGTGTCTTGCACTGGCTTGGGAACATTGATTGCAACTTGATTAACCGCTGCGGGTTGTGATTGCGTATTCCCAGTCTTAGTGGTTTTATTCCACTCTTTCTTCTTAGGCTTGGCAATTGCGCCTTCGCCTATTTTAATCTCTTCTATGACTCTGGCTTGCGCCAAGGCTTCTTCTAAGTTGTCGTATTGCTGTAGCAGCAATAGCCCAGAGATTGATTTTAAGCAACTCCGTGCGAACATCTGAGTGAGATCAGACATAGGGGGACGGTATGGTAGCCTGGAAAGCAAAGCCCTCCATCGGTTCCCGTATGCTGCTATTGTTTCCTCCTCATACTGCCTGAGGCTGGCCAAATCACTTAGTGATGCCTTCTTCCTTGTGTTGAAAGCAAAGCGTTCAAGAAATGCATCCACTAGTTGATCTAAGTTGTTGATACTGTGTTTGGGCAATTGTGTAAACCAATCCGAGGTAGGGCCCGCGAATGTGGTTATGAAAGTTCTAAGCAATAATGCATCATTGTCTTGGATGTCGAAGCATTGACTCAGGAACCTCGTGACATGTTCTTGTGCGTCCTCCTCCCCTTTAAAGACTGCCAATTGTGGCAACTTGAAATGTTCAGGGTAAAGAGGTATGGGTACTGAGGGATGCACCGGATGACTGCGGAGTTGACGTAGTGTGGGCTTTTGATGCCCAGAAGCTTTTATCTCCACAGACTCCAAACGCTCTAATAGCGCTTTGTATGCATCGGAAGATTTTATTTCTTCTTCTTTGGTTTGCTCCCGTTGTGGGTCAAGGGAGACTGGAGGCCTATGGGGAGGTGGCCGATTGGCAGCCCTCCCGCCTTGATGGGGCGTGTCGACCCATTCTATTTCTGGTTCATACTCCTCATAAAACTCTTGAGGAGTCTCTGGGCGAGCCCTATGACCTTGATCGAGTCCCCGCTGAGGGTACCCATCATTGTTCCGGGGAGTGGCCTCCCTTTCGGGTCTATAAGGTCTCGGAGGCAAAGCTTGACGAGGTCGCGGAGACCTGTCCTGCCCCAACGGGTTGTGCCTCTCATACTGTTGTGCTCTTTGGATGCGAGGGGTTGGCCCCCTCTCAGGTATTTCATAGCGTAACTCATCCGCTTCGCGTTGCATGCGCTCTCTATCCAAGCGGTGTCGATACTCTATTTCCTGATGACTTTGTTTAAGCCGCATGATCTGGGCTTGACGAGCGGCATGTCTGGCGACTACCGGGTCAACTGGGTCTGCCCTCTTTTGTTGAGGAGGCTTGAATGTTTTGCCCATGTGTTTGCCTCGATCTTGATGGTCGAGAATTTCAATGGGTTGCTTCCCTTTGTCGGGGTAAGCGACATTTGTTTGAGGTTCTGGCCTCGATGTGTGATTATGATATCTGGCAGGTGCAGAAACACAAGGTTCCCGCGCTGTTTTTTGTTCTCGAGGAATGTGATGATCTTCCTCGTACTCCATTTTATGGGTGTGAGAGAGGCGGGCGGAGTTAGCTAGCCCTGTGTAAAGAGCCCTACGCTCTGGATGTTGTTTTTCTATTCTGATGGGAGGTAAATAAGGGACGCCATATCCACGTTGCCCCTCCAAATGGACAGTATGCCTCTCTAGCGCTTCATCGCATTGTGGCCATTCAAACCTAGCCTCAAGAGGCGGTTGTCTACTTATATTGAGATCTGCATGTGAACCATCTTCCCGAAAGGGGGTGTGTTGAACGGGTGTATTCCAATGAGGAGGTTCCCAATAGTTCCTTCTTGAAGTGGCCTGATGTGGACTTTGTTGTAGGCCAGAATGCCAAGATGGTTTGGCTAGGTCCTCAGGGCTAAAGCGAAGGCGACTAGCGCCCTCTCTTTGTGTACCTTCCATAGCGTCCGCCCTTGATTGGGCTTGGCTACGAGTGTACACCATTGTGATGTTTCGCTACTATCTAAGCAGATTTTATCTCGTTTATGATGATTTGTCTTTTTGTGCACACCAAGCGTAAATGAACACACACATACGCAAAACCGTGATTATCTCTTTTAAGGATTGATAGTGTGTCCTAAACTGGTTTAGTGCATTTTGATGTTTTGTTTTGTTTTTGCAATTTTGGAAGAACGTTTAAATGCATAATGTTGGCTCATATGACTCCCATAAATGGTCGCCCCTTCAATATACCATTGTCGGACCGATATACCAACCTCTCTATATACCCGCCCTTACGTGAGGGAGACTATAGGTACGTGAGAGCAGATGGTACGTGGAACATAGGCGGTACGGAAGGGGAATCGCTCTGTTTATGACACCTACCATAGAAGACTTATCCTCACGTGCATGGGAATCACCCCAGCAACACTCGGTCAGCTTTCGTCAGGATTTACGTCTAGCAATAGTCGCGATCGAGGTAATGGATGCAATATCTCAAGCCAAAGTGATAATGGAATCCACCTTTGGTCTTGCTCAAGGGTTGGGGTTTTACGACCAACGCCTTGGTTTAAAGTACCACGTGGTGTGTGGGATTCATTTTACTTTGCAAATTTGAAACAGGCAACTGAAAAAGAAATCTTTCCCTATGCCAGACAGATAATACTAACTGAAAACAACAAGTAAAAATTGCAAAGAAATTTTCTACCTTTCTTTAAATTTTTTTTTTTTATAGATTAATAATTACGTAGATAACTACATAATTAAATAAAGCAAGAAAAATCTTTAAGAAAAATTTCTCTACCTTATTTTAATAATTAAAAATATTTAATTATTAAATGAATAATTACGCAGATAACTACATAATTAAATAAAGCAAGAAAAATTTTTAAGAAAAATTTCTCTACCTTACTGTAATAATTAAAAGAAATTAAAATGTCAGTAAACGAAATGACCCGAAACTTCGCAACAGAAAATGATATGGACGGCTAGAATCGTTACCTCCTTTCTGCCCGAAATTGCTGTTTCTGACCTCCGATTAAAAAGAAGTACCTGTTAAGCACAAGACACAACAAGTTTAATTAGCTTCCGTGATTTTTTTAAAAATATGGGAACCGGTCCCACCGTGATCGCCACTGAAAGCATGAGATTCCGGAATAAAGAAAACAGTGTTCAGATGTAATAAAAATAAAACCAGATTTATACGTGAAATGACACGGATACAATCAAATTAAAAGAACAGGAGCACAACCCCTTTTATTAATAAGATTCCAGCCCGGTTACAATAAATCTCTTTAATGCAATATTCTCAGTTACACCGGATGAACGGTGATCTCTTTCCGCATGCCCACATGTAAAATGGGCGGGCTGTAGTGTTGCCGCCGCTTGATGTTTAATGAGTCTCTGCTTACTGCTGTTCTTGCTGCAAAAGAAACAGTAAACCGTTAATAGCACCTGCAACAAGAAGACAGAACGTTTGACTGTAGAGAGCAGTGAGAAATGCACGTACAAGACTGATTAGCTGCTTTGAATGAAACAATTCTAAATAAACCTGCAACTGTTACAGAGAATAGCATGCATATTCGAAAACATATGTTATAGAGCATGAACTATTTTAATCATATTTGATGACAACAAGTATTCGAACATGATAAAACATAAACTATTGCTTAAACACGTTTGAAAACAGCATATACAAAACGTAAACGGCTTTAATCCATTCGAAACAACATAAATTGAATTAGCACTACGAACATATGTGGGATGCCCAAGCGGGCCGCCCTGTAAAAATCCGACTTCGACGCCAATCCACTAGGAATTGGCTCAAAGTCCCGGATAACGTGTTGTCGGCAAATTAATGGATTATTGTAATCCTATGTCGTATCTGAAGATTCAGATGACTGTAATCAGGCGTTTAGTTTAACAGCACTTCGTTCTTTTTCCAGAAAATGCTTCGTAACGTTTTACGTATCGAGCCGATTTTTTTATAGAGGGTTCGGCCTCTGGGAACATTAATGTTCGAAACCCTAAATCCGTAAGGGCCGCTCAGATTTGATCCTTATCGGGCCATTATGGGACATGGCTCGCACTGACAGATCGCAGTTATGAGGCGTGGCCTCGGATCGGATATTCTGCTAACACCGCTCGTCTAATTAATGTCCGCTGTAAAAATCCGCCGTTTTACAGGGCCATGGGGTCTCTTCGAGAAGGGACACGTAGAGGTGCCACGTGGCGGTCGTTCCTTGGATGGTTGAATGCATGGTTTTGACTTTGGTGACGTGTCGGCTTGAGGCCCAAAGTGTCGCGATATCGCGACGCTTTGGGCCGGCTTTGGCTCGGGGCCCAAAGTGTCGCGATATCGCGACGCTTTGGGCCGGCTTTGGCTCGGGGCCCAAAGTGTCGCGATATCGCGACGCTTTGGGCCCGCTTTGGGTGGGGGCCCAAAGTGTCGCGATATCGCGACACTTTGGGCCCGCTTGGGTCGGGGCCATCGCGACACTTTGGGCCCGCTTGGGGTCGGGGCCCAAAGTGTCGCGATATCGCGACACTTTGGGCCCGCTTGGTTTTTGACAAAAGGCTTGGCGCGGATAAAGGCTTTGAAGTTTGTTAAAGGCTCTAGAACGACCGACTTTGCTCTGCTCATTTTCCGATCTTTTAAACTGCTGTGCGAGTGGTCAAGACCACTATTTGACCTCTAAGGGCTGCCCTAAAAGCTGTGATATCAATGTGATCAATGTTTGTAATCACTTAATCGAAATGGTGCTATTTTGGTGTCTACAGGATTATCAATATTTAAATGCATATTCACTGTTGAAGATGAGGGATTGGGTGGAGGTGCTAAACTTTGACTTGCAGTGCCTAGTTGGAGGGAGACTAAAGTTTCAAATGCATTGGGGGCAGAAGCATATAAGCCAAATGCTTGTTGATAAATATGGGTAGAAGTAAAATGTTAAACTTATTCAATGAAAGGATGAGATACTATGAGTGGGAGGGTGGACACTGGTTCACTACCTAAAGGTAATGTGGATACTAATATTTGGACAGTGGACAGTACTACAGGCAAAGGCTCTAAAGAGGGGAGAGAAAAGAGAGTGCGTACATGCGTTCTTTGTGAGAGATGATGTGGTAAAAATATACCTCATGGGACTTTGGGATGCCCACTCTTCCTCCTCCAATGGAGTGTCTTCTTCCAATTTGACAATTTCTTTCAGAAGAACTTTTGGTGCAACCCCCTTGTGCGGTGCAACCTCCTTTTATTGTATCGCCTTCTCCTACGGTACCACCTCCTTTGGCGGTACCATGGCTGATATAGATGCGCTTGGACCTGGGCTGATAGACTTCTTCAAGGGAGACTTGGCAGATTTAATCATGACCCATAGCTTTTATTCTTAGGAGGTGTTTCTTGTGCTGCTTTAGCTAACCTCTTTAATAGTTTATCCTATTTTTTCGGTGGCTACTACACTTTTTGTCCAACTATCTAGCCCTCCTTCAGTACGCTATTGGATTCCACACTCTACTTGAGTGGCTATTTTGACTTCTTTGGTGGGCTTTGTACCCTTCTCGAGCTTTGGGTGCCTCAAGGAACAAAATTTCTAAATTTTATTGGTTGCCACATGTCGTCATTTTCATCATAGAGCATGGAGAACTGGTTGTCACCCATGAGGATTCTCTCTAATGTTTCCTTTTTTGTATGGGCCCTCATGATCCACCAGTCCAAAATATTTTTTGAGGTCCAACCCAAACCTTTAAATTTTTTTTCCATCCTTCTAAATACCTTGGATTTAGGATCATGAACAAGGTTCTACACCGGGTCATACTCTGCTTCTATGTGATAAAAATCTTGCCATGATGGGAAGAATTGTATTCTCTCTATGTGCCATTCGAGATCATGCCCCAATGGATTGTTGTGCTCTTCCATGATTTTTGGGTGAGGGTATACGTGGAAGATTTTCATCCCAAGGAATTTTTTAGAACATCTAAGGGGTCATATTTCCATCGTTGTGGGAGTTCAATCAAGCCAAATTTTTGGAGTGTTGCTGCAAGGAACTCATTCTACCTAGTGGCGTTGACCTCGATTTTGTCCCACTTGAACAGAAAATCATAGATATGCCCCCACTTCCTTCCCTGGCCATAGGATATATCCATGTAATCAGTCTACCATGTAATTTATAGGATGAATAGGTACTCCGTAGTATAGTAGGATAGCAAAAAGGATTTACCAGTAAACCCAAAGACTCGAATAATGAAGCCTTGTGTGAGCTGAAAAGTGTCATCTAGGTTGCATTGCAACATATTATCTATCATTTCATGGGGGATGCAAGGGTAAGATCTATGAATGAGCTCCAAATTAGGGCCAATGGATTCCTGATTGAACATGTAGTAGGACTCCTTCTTCAACAACACTCGAGTCCATTTATACACTGGCATTGGCCTGCCCTTCTCATCGATGCGACTAATGGGAATAAACTTGAGTTTACTATGCATATGAAAGAGGAAGAGACAGTCTATGAACAAGCAAGGTCTAAAATACTGGGATTTTCCTTGCATTAGGTCTTGCAATCGAGAATGCACATTGTACACTACCCAGTCTTCCCAATCGAAGAATATCGACTTTGTGTTTGGCCCCATGGTGCTAGGAGCATAGAATTCCCCCTATTATATGCATTCTATAAGGGCAACCTAGTAGGGGTATACCACCACATTAATGGCGAGCCCAAACACCCATGTCAACATCATGTAAATATCAGTGCTTTTGAAATGACTAAGAGACATGGGCAGTGTTGGCCACTGGTTGGCTGGTATTGGGTCCCTTAGTTGGGACTTCATGAAACACCGCATCTACAGGGTGTTCTGATATTTGGAATTCTACTCATCGATTTTGATAGCTCTGATGTTGTAATCTATATTTGGTAGCTACCCAAAAGCAAAGGTGACTTGGATAGTGTTAGAAAAGAGTGAAAATAGAACTTTCCATTTCTCTATTCCAAAATTTTCTAGTTAGTGAATTATAATATTTGGTGATAGTAGCCACCAACTTAGGGTAATTGTGCATAGGAGGGTACAAGAACCAATTTAGATTAGAGTACTAGGTTGCAGTCCTTGAGATCATAGAGGAAACCTTATCCTACCTCTCATCGATGGTATGCCACAGTTGCTTAGTGTTTTGGGAGAAGATGCCATCCCTAATTTTTGCCCAATTTTCAATGGGTGGGGAATTACCACTTTTGCTAATCCTGATTCCCCATTTGACCCCTTTGTACCCTCTAGTTTTTGTGTCTACTCTTTCTGTTTGTCCCTCTTCTCTTTCTTTTTATTTTCACCTTTAGCATTTCACTTCTTATGACCCTCTGGCTTTTATGAAGCTCTGATCTTGGGTGTCTTACCTTTCTCCTCAGTTTCATTTCTACCCATGGTGGATTGCAAAGGTATACAGGTACATTGGTAATTACTAGAAAATTACTCTGTTTACTGCTTCTAGTGCTATGAAGGGAAAAATTTGAGTCAATTAGTTGGGAAAATTGGGGTATCACTTCTTTTATGGGGTTGGGTGCAAACTTCACTATTAATGGTGTATGCCTGAAGTAAATACCTAGAGCTAGGAGTTGGTAGAAGCAGTCGTTCTTCGTTGGTGGTCGTGCACTCTTGTTGAGATCAAATGATTCCATGGTGCATAAAATATTTCTCAAAGGTGTAAATCCCTTGATATCCTATCCCGAGGCTCTATCATATTTCTCTAATAAATTTCTTAGGAATGTGTGCGGTCAACCTCATTAACAATGTGTACCTTGGGAGTACAAATTGCTGCCATGATTTTATGTGCCCCAAATATCATCACATCAAGTTGCTAGATAGGGCTGAGGTTCACTTAACATTAGAGCAAACCCTAGCTTCGAGGATGATGATGCCCGAACTTGGGTAGACTTGCACTTCACTCAAGACCTTGAGTGAATCCTAGTGTCACTCCGATATTACCTGAACTTCATCTTGGAGTGGTATGATATTTCTTCGGTAAACTCTGGCTCTCGCTCCAAAATCTTTTCGAAACTTGACTTCACTAAAAATCAGAGTGAACTCTAGCTTAAATTGGTACCTTAGGGGACTTTCAACCTTAGTTTACTTCTTTCCTTTGTGCCTTGCCCTTTCCTCTTTCTTGATGTGAAACACGTTCGATCCTTGTTCTCGCTCAAAGTCAGAGTGAATTTTAGCTTTGGGGATGGAGAAACCCAAATTTGGGCCCTTTGCACTTGTAACTTTTGGAGGCTAAACTTCCTTTTTGCCTGGGATCTACTTTGTACTTCACCAAAATTTAGAGTGATTCTCAGCTTCACTTTTAATGCCACCCAAACCATGCCATGCTTTTTAACTTGCGCTTCGCCCCAACTTCGGGCAATCCCTAGGTTCGCATAAAATGTTACCCGAAACCCATAATCACCATAAGATCATGTAAAATTTGGCATGGTGGGACCTTTGAGAATCAACTCTTGCCTACCTCTCACCTTGAAGGTCACTGGAAATTGAGCTTTAGCTTAAAACTGGGTGAACCATAGCTTAAAGTGATGTTGTGCCTTAACAAAATATTAGCCTTTTCTACATTTTTTATTATCGCACCTTGCCCAGTCTTGTTCTTGCTAAGAAACATGATCCCCTTGCCTTGTTGTCTCAAGGGGCTACCTCTAGGGCCAGAACTTAGGTCACTCATGGCTCACCACATTTTCACTTTGTCCAAGCCTCAAGCGAGTCCCGACTTCACTTTAATCGTTAGGCGATCTTCGTCATGTTTTCAACTCGTGTCTTGCTTAAAATTTGGGCAAACCCTGGGTTCACCACACACTCCACCCAAAACTCATTATTGCCTTAAGGTCAAGTGAATCATAGATTTAGGGCACCTTAGGGAATTTTTAACTTTTGCTTGCAGATGAGTCTCGCTCTAGGGGTCATCCGAACCTCAGCTTCTCCTTAAAATTAGGTGAACCACAATATTTAGGTGATGCCTTAGCAAGATTCTAATTTTTCTTTGGTCCTTTTCACCTTAGGCTTTGCACGCAGCCCATCCTAGCTCTGAGCCTTGCCAAAATCCTATTCTCACCTTAATATCATGCGAATTTTAATATTTTTCTTGAGAATTTATCAGACATGAATTTGCTTTAAAATCATCGAGGACCTCCTTCTCGCCCTTTCGACGCACAAAGATCGTATTCGGGATGAAACCTTGGTGAACCTTGGATTTGGCCACTGATTTAGTACTTCTTTCTATTGGAAAACATAGATCTACTCTACCTAGAATCCAAAGGCATAAAAATGCTCGGCTAAGGAGCGCAAGCACTTGCTCTAAAGTAGGAAAATATATTTACATTCAAAAAATATAAATTAGAATAGCAAAAATAAAACTATATACATGGGAAATTTCTTGATGCTTCTCACTGATGGTAGACCTTCAGGTGAAGGCCATTGAAAGGTATGGGTAAATTATGACCCTCCATGTCCTGCAAGATGAAATAATTCAACTAATTAACTTGGGAAATCTTAAAGGGGCCTTCCTAGAAGGTATCAAATTTGTTATGATTCCCCGGTTTTGCTTTCCACGAATTCTATTTCAGCACTAGATCCTCGACCTGGAAGACACAGGTTGTGGTTATTTTTCAAACCAGTTCGTAGTGCTCTTTGTATGCTTCATGAAATATTCATGAGCTTTCTCTCTATCTTCTTCCAATTGTAGCAACTGGGCTAGTCGAGCATCCATGGGATCAAGATATTTCCTCTCATCATCCAACATCGAGAGTGTTGGCATTTCAACATGCATAGGTAGGACTGCCTATTTCCCATACACCAATGAATACGAGAACATCTTGATAGAATTTTTTATGGAGGTATGGTCTGTCCATAGTGCTTGATCAAGGTGTAGGTGCCAAGTTCACTTATTACTTTCAAGGGTCCTCTTTAGAATTTTTAGCAAGTTGTTGTTAGTGGACTCTGTTAGGAAATTCCCCTATGGGTAGTAGTTGGAAGAGACTTTCAAATAAATTCCATACATTTTGGTGAACTCATTGATACTGGAACCTATAGAAACCTAGGCCATTATCAGTAACGATCACGTCTAAGATCTTAAATTGGGTAATCAATTTTTCCAAGAAGGCAATGACTTCCTCTTGATCGACATGCTTTGTTGGGACTGCCTCAATCCATCGGGTGAAATAATCTATGGCAGTCAGTATGTATTGATACCTTGCTAAATAATTTGGTGAAATGACCCCAGTGAAATCCAAACCCTGTTGCTATAACAATGCTTCGACCTGGATCGGGTGCAGGGGCAATGGAGCATTTTTGTTTTGGCCAACATACTTCTAGCATATGTTGCAATTTTGACTATCTGAGAATGCATCAGTGAAAAGTGTGCACCAATAATAGCCCGCTATGATTATTTTTAAGGTCGTCATCCTTCCAACTAAGTGGCCCCTGATTATTCAAAGTGGAATTCATAAAGGATTTTATCTTTCTCACTCCCCCTAACACATCTTAGGAGGACTTCGTCTATATTCCTAAAAAATAGCCCCTCTAGGAGCAACACATACCTGTAGGCCTGGATCCTGAACCTCATCCTTTGCAAGATATTGAGACAGTATGGGCATCTCCCAGTATTAAAGTGTCATATCAATTCATCCATCCAGTAATCACTATCTACAGATAGGTTGGTAAATTTTCTCTTTGACACTGGGTCTTTTCATTGACAGGCTATAACTTTCGCAACAACACTCTTCATGAGTTCCTGGCATAGCGTCCGATCACGGATCAATATTATGGGTAGGATCTATAATTCAAAATCCTAGATCTTAGTGACCCAACCAACCCTATTATTGTCCATATCGCCTTGAATGATAAAATTTCTTACGTCTGGATGAACAACATATATTATCATCCTGCTCTAGGAGACAAAGTTTCAAAATTTCTTGAGGGACCTCATTACTGCGTGTATTTGTATCTCAATAAAGATGTACCTCTCTTCATGCAGCTGGATCACCTAGATCAAGAATGCAATAGGGCACTCCTCACCATCTTATCCCTTCTACATTAGGACTACAACATAGCTCTCAGGCTCATCGACTACATAAAGGATGAAGTCTTTTGAGTAGTCAGGGTTTATCAACATAGGGGCTTGGGCAATCTTAGCTTTAATTTCTTTAAATGCCTTCTTCCTTTCCTCTATCCAAGTGAACTCGACATCCTTTTTAAAATTTTAGTCATAAAATTGATGACCTGGGAAAAATCAAGCATAAACATCCTCATGAAGTTGATTTGGACGAAGAAAGACTGTAGGTCCTTCTTATTAGCTACGAGTGAGAGTTTGAGGAGAGCATCTACTTTGTCAAGATCTACAACAAGCCCATTTTTAGAGATGAAGTGGCCCAATAATTTCCATTTATTTACCATGAAGATACACTTATTTGAGTTTATAGATATGCTAGACTCCCAAAATCTCTTGAATACTTTCTGTAGGTGCAAGGCATGTTCTTATCTTTTGTGTGAAAACATAGGCATGTCATCCAAGTAGATGATGATAATTTTGTTCAACAATTCACTAAACGCTAGATCCATAGCTCTCTTGTAGGTGGCCCCCACATTTGAGAGGTCAAAGGGCATGCACTGATAGGTGAATGCACCCCACTTGGTGGTGAACACCGTATTATTATGATCTTCATCTCTTACCCAAATCTAGTTATATCCAGAGAAACATTCCAAGAGGGAGAAGTGTTGTGCTCCTACCACCACATGGAGGATATGGTCAATCTACGGGAGCAGGTAGTGATCCTTAAAAGAGTTTTGGTTCAAATTTTGGAAATCAATGCACAAGCAAATGTCTCTATTCTCATTTTTAATCAAAACCAAATTGGAAACCCAGGAAGAGTGCTTTATCAGGTAAATGATTTTTGCTTCCAGCATCTTGAGGAGCTTTGCCTTCATCAACACTTCAATCTGGGGATTAATTGGCCTTTGTTTCTGTCTGTAGGGTCTGACCCCTTCTTACAATTTTATGGTATGTTGGATGACCTCTCGTTCGTACCCCTTCAGGTCCTGATAGGACCATGCAACAATGGCTAGATATGCTCGACACAAAACTTGAATATATTCCAACTCTTCTGGGGTACAGTCCATTCCAACCTTGATGACCTTTCTTAGCTCCAATTCAAGATCTATGTATTGATTTTCATCCACCTTGATCCTATGGGTGATCTCTTGGTCATTCTAGTCAAACAGACTCTCCAAAGTGATTAGTCCTTTTGGGACATGGTTATTTTTCAACTGTATCAACCCCTTGTATTCCTCGTCATTAGGGTTTCCACCTCATATTGTACTTCATGAATTAAAAAAATGATGATTTTTTCATCACTTTTGAACACCTGCCAGTGGGTGTCCCTGTTAGGCATATAAATCCTATAAATGGTTCTTATCACCTTAGGCTTATGCATCATGTCATTAGCCGGGGAGTATCTGGCTCTAATAGATGCGAAGACATATGCATGCTTATTATTTTCCCATGAGATAGCTTGGAAATTTAGTGACTCAAATAATTCTAACAGGTCCCAAACCCTATTGCAGTATGCCTTGAGGTAGTTTTGCTTAGAGACAAACTTGTTGATGATCTGTTTGCAGACTAAATTTGAATCTCAAAAAATCTACAGCTTCTTGATGCCCAACTTCTCAGCCTTCTTCAACCCTAAGCACAGAGCTTCATACTCTACCGTGTTGTTGGTACAACTCCAAGAAAGCCTATAGTAGTAATATTTATGTTCTCTAGAGGGTGAAACCAGAAGGACTCCTACATGGATGCCATTATTGCATCAGACACCATCAAATAAGAGCTTCCATAGCTGATTTGGGGTAGATTATTTACCCCCCTGCACTTTTTCCTTTGGTTTCTTAGGCTTGGTTATGGAATAGCATCCCATCTCCGACTCAATCATGGTGTTAAAATCAATCATGGAAAATTCATCCTTCGCTCGCAACTCCTCTAGGGATTCTTCTACCATGTCCACCTCCTCCAATTCCTTTGTCATTAGGTGGACCACATCATCCTACTACCCCTCTTCAGCTATTTTCTTGATAAGGAATGTGGTGGGTTTCTCATTGTATATCTTCACCTTCCTTCCATTAAATGGGACTTCCATGTGCGAGTAGTCAAGATAAAGATAACCTCCTAGCTTAGCAATGAACTCCCTTGAGAGGCACATGCTAAATATAGCTCCAAGTGAACAGTTACAACCTCTTGTACCACAACAATCTGAGGCACCTTGTGCAGTTGCATAATGATATCCTTAATGATGTCCATTGTCTTCATAGGAGTGCCATCAAGTTGAAGAACATTTGGGTTACTCCTTGTATATTCCATTCCCATTTCATTGCAAATTGCCCTCAACATGATGGTGGTTGCTACACTGGAATCGAACATGCAATTGTGCACGACCCACCCTTAATCCGAAGAGACAAATAGAACGATGATGGTATGTTCTTCCTCGCAGCTGAGGTGGCTAGAGTCTAAGCTAGCACAAACTCCATTGGTTTTCCTCCTTTGGTATATTTTAGTGATTCCTACAATAGTTCAACCTACCCAAGAATTTGTAGAGCATCATAAATACTTATCTTGGTAGGAGTCCTTTTCAGCTCCTCAACGATGTTGTAAGCTGAAGTAGTGGATACTTCTAGTTCTTTTAGGGCTTCATACTTAGTGTGATATTTATATGTGGCTTCAACCCTCTACCACTTTGTCAGTGATGGGTACTTATGCTTCTTCCTAACCTACTCCTTGGTTTCACCTTGAGGTTGCAATACTAGAGCTTTCGTTGGTAAGGGTTTCTCTTTCACTGATGAGGGCAAGGAAACTTTGTTAGGAGCTTTTGCTCGAGGTTTATCCTTATCATGGTGGGTGTATACCTTTAGAGGTTCCATCTAGGCTGCACCCACCTTGATTGGTTTCTTCCCATTTCTGGTAAGAATTGAAACTTGCTCATCCTCGAGGATCATGAGATTACGGTCCGCCTCCCTAATCATGTTAACTTGATCACTAGGGATGCTGCCCGCCAATGTTTGAACATAGTTCTGGTGCACCATACAAGTATCCTCCCCATGTGGGTCATTGCAAGTGGAGCACCAGTGCACATAGTCTGAGGTGCTCAACTCTTCATTGTTTAGAATAGTGGTATTCCTCGTAGGAGGTCTATCGGCTTGATCCACTTGATATCTTATGATCGCCGAAGGGGGATATCTTCTTGGCATAAATTATTGTTGAGCCTACTTATTTTTCATAACTACCATATTATTGGATAGTGTTCTCATAGTAGAGTTAAGATACTGAAGCTCTTGTAAAATCTTGGTTTGAGGGTCAACATTCGAGGGAGCCGACAATGGTAATGGTGTTATAGGTGGAGGAAAAGCCAGATATTGTGTGGGTGGAGGAAGCTATAAAACTGGGGGAGCGAGAAGCTATGGAAATGTGGGTGCTTGAATTAGATTCCATTAGGGAATCAGGTACATGGAAGGTGTGAGAGGAAACTAAGTGGACGTATTGGGGTATTGGTACTGAGGAAAATCTAGGAAGTTTGACATTATCAGTTTTGGTGGGAGTTTACCAATGGCGATCAAGTTGGCCTCAACCTTCTATGCTTGCGTATACAAATTTTGGGAAAGTGTTGATACCAGAATACTATATTTTCATACTGAGGTTTGAGTTGAATGCTTTGAGGAAATAGAACTTCGCTTGCTTAGAGGTTAGTCGAAGGTCATCAGGGACTCTCTGCTAGGTTCAAGCAAATCTGACATTGAAATTAGGGACCTCCTCCTACATATGTCTTTGAATAGTCATGAACTAGTGGAGCAAGGAGTAAGGGTCTACCGATTCATTGAACCCTTGTATCAACCTTTCTACCAACTGATCCCAAGTGGCAATAGTGTTGGGTGGTAAGGATTGGTACTAGTACAAGAGCTTCCCTCTAAGGGACAAGACTAGTAATATCACCATAATGTTTTATTTTGTGATGCCATGAATAGTATCCAAAGTAGTAACATCTTGGACATGTTCGTATGCCATTTTCCCAATACCATCATAGGTAGATATGGCCTTCAACACTGCAGCTGGGATGGCGACCTGTGCTACTAGATTTAATAGCCCTGAATGGTTCCAATCTAGGAATAATCTGGTTGGAGTTAGTTACTAATTTTGCTACTAGTTTTGCTATTTATTTGGTTGTGCCATATTCACATTTAGATTTGGCTAATTATGAAGTGGCAACGACTACTACAACAATAGGTTTGGTTGAACAGGAACACCTAAGGCACCTAACTGTTCATCAGACAAAACTAAAAATTTTATGATACTCTAAAGAGTTAGGAGGATTTGGAAAGTAGCTGGTTGTTGTACTATTCGAAGTTAGATCTTGTTCAGCAATGATAGCTTCTTGTGATGATATATTGTTTAGCGAAATATTCAGCCTGACTAGCCTAGGGCATTCTCCAAAGGTATTGATGTCAAGCTCATAGTACTCGATCTCTTCCTCTACGTTTCTAGCTCTCCATATTTTACACATGAATACGTGATTTTATTTAGATTGGTCTTCGATATTTGGAGGTATCTGTGTTTAGCAGAGTCGCCAGATGTTCAAATTTGATAGTACTGAGACAAACATCACTTCCTCAATAATTCTTATGAGGTGGAACTATTGTGTCTGACGAGGCATGCTAGAAAAATGTTTTAGTTATAGATCTACCACTGGGAAAGGATTTGGTCTATCTACACGCCCTAGACTCACCCGACAGATTGAAAGGCCGAAAGGAAGGGATGCCCTCTGTTCCAATCTCCAGATAAGGCTGGCTCCTTTACCGCACTACATTGGTTTTAGGTTAGGGAACTGGAAAGATATTGAGAAAAGTGTTGAAAGAAATAAATAACTAAAAAAATGGGAAATGTAGATGGTTTCAAGGGGAAGAACATGTAGCACAATTACTAACTCATACTTAAACTAGCAGTAATCAATATCATGAACTTAAAAGAAACTAAAATTGAACACACACTGATATGTATCCTTTAATAATTCTAGAATTCGTTCATAATTCACACACTTCAATCCAGATTGTAGAATTTATTGTATGCAAATGAAGAAATGGAATTAACAAAAATAAACATAGAAGACATCATACATAGAGAAAGAGTCCTAAATTTGAACCAAGAATCTTAATATTGAAGCAATAAGTCCAAGTACAACAACTCTTTAGAAAAATTTTCCCCATTTATTACATTATATTGAACTACCTTTTATAGAAAAGAATCCCCTCAATTACATTAATGCCCAACACCCAAAACTGTAGGGGCAGCTGAGATATGACCCTTGTCAGCTGATAGCGTACCTACGGTGTGACTCACCCATTTTTAGAGCAGCTCCAAATGATTTTTGTAGTTGAGAAAGCATGTATCATTAATGAAGTTGGTGTAGCTTGCCCTTTGGAGTTTTTCTAGGACCTAATAGGGCATCCTAAAGGGATGGGCTGAGACTTGAATTCATGCACCATTGATGCACCTTAAATGCCCACCTACCCTACTTTTTAACCATGGTATGAAGCTAGAAAATTGTTTGGAGGTAGCTAGAGTTGAGCCTAGGGCTTGAATCTAAAATCCTGCCAAGTTTATGAATTTCGAAGATCGCCAATGTCTAGTCCAAGACTAAGGTTAACTGTAGGATGGGAGTGATGCTGAGAATCACTCAAAAATGGAGTGAAGCTGGGAGTCACACGAGGAGGGGGTGAGGCTAGGGCTCACTAGAGAATTGATGCAAGGCCGAGGGTCACTCAAAAATGGAGTAAAGTTGAGGTCTTTCATTTCTTGGTGTTGCACTTTGCTCCTATGAAAGAGCAAGGCCGAGGTTTGCTCATCCAAAGGGTGAACCCTAGACACTCTATGCCCTTAAACCATCTATCTTTGGTTGGTGCCCATCCCTTTATCACTCAAGTTGTGATTCACTCAAAAACCATTAGTGAAGCTGAGGTTCACGACTTTTGGAGTGAACTAGGGATTCATCCATGACTTGGTCAATTATTCTATGTTTCATGCTACAGTTCACATGGAGAATGAAGTGAGACCAAGGTTCGCTCATTCCTGGAGCTAACTCGAGTTGAGTCATTTCTTAGCCCCTCTTCACCTTCCTTGCTATGGTTTGCTTGAGAACTTGAGTGATTCCAAGATTCGATGTGTTTTGAAGTGATATTGGGGGGCTCCTTACTTAGTCTTTTTCCATGTCTTGGGATGCAGTTCACTCTGGGGCCCTGGCGAGGCTAAGGTTTGCTGGTGAAGGGGAGCGAGTCTGAGAATCACTCAGAAGTGGAGCAAACTTGAGGTGACCCTACCTTAGAATTTTTTAACATCCTTTTGCACCTCACTCCAAAATGATGTCAAAGTTTCCTGCGCCTTTTATCTAAAGCTGGGTATCACTGTCAATTAGGATAAACCCAAGGTTCACTACTCCTAGGAGGGTGAACCAAAGAAATTTCATGCCTTAGCTAATTTTTGGGTGCATCTGGTATTGGAGATAAGGAGGAAATAAGAGAGGATTCGAACATGAAAATAGTGCAACAATTTTTCAAAAATTTTACCCCTTAGTCAAAATGTGGCAACAGTCCTAACTTAGTGGTTGAAGGTGATTCAATCAACATCATTAAAAGTTTTACAGGGACTCCTGAGCTTATCCACCAATGTTACCATTTAGTATGTATATAGAGAAGGTAACCAAGATGTTGATTCGTTAGCCAATTTGGGTGTCTCTGAGCCCAACCTTACCATCTGGACTAAGAATTTCCCTCCTGCACTACTCGATGAAATTTTCCTATCTATGTATTTTAAGTGATCTCTCCCCAAAGGTTTGGATGAATGTTGTTTTCCTTTTATAGGGCTTAGATAGTGTTACCATCATCTACATATTTACTACAACATGGAGTTTCCACATTCCTATGGAAGGGTTTAGGGTGCATATCCAACTCTTTGAGGTCATTGGTGTTCATAGAATTCTTCAAACTATGTTTGTTCTTATTCCTAGTTGCATGGGAAATATGTGTATCAATTAAAATTTCATAGGTGTCATATGATACCTAGTTTCGATCCACCATAATTCAACTCTCACAGGTGACAACAGTTGCCATGTATGAAGGACCTATTACAACATGGACTTCAAAGATATTACTTAGTGCCATGTATGGAAGATATTTTTCAGCACTAACGATATTTCTTATTACCTTGGGAGGGCTTCTCTTCTTGCCCTATGAGGCTTTCTCTCTTGCCCCTGCATGGGCTTCTCCTCTTAGTTTTAGTAGTTTATCTTTGATGATCTACAAAGAGTCTATTTCTTTTGCTGTAGATTGATTGGGAGCTCTTCTTTCAATCATCATTTTTTTGTAAAAGGTTACAAGATCCTTTCAAAACCCCTTTTCACCAATTAAAAAAATACCATATTGGATTTCACAATACTTTCTAGAAACAAATAGATCCGCACATTACCCACATAAATATAAATAACTTGTAAAAAAAAAATATTATGTAAATCAATGTTTATAAATACCAAAATATCTTACTAAAGGATATCCAACTAATAACATAATGACTGGTAGAAAATATTTTTACCTAATTACAAAAGATCTTATGATCAAGGTTAAATACCCGACCTTTAAATTAAATAATAAAATAATACAATAAATTCACCTATATAAAATGTACAAAAACCTAAAAAACTTATAAAAAAATAATATAAAAGAATCATAGTCTCAAGTGAAGTCTAACACCACACTACAAAACAAGCAAAAAAAAGTATAAAAACAATTCAAATAGATTGTAAATTAAATAAAATTATTTTAAAAAACATAACATAATATGACATACACATAAAAAAATCCTGCACAATGAAGTGATCATGAGTAGTTCACTTTATAAAATTGTGATATATTTCCTCTCAATACGTTAATTTAAATTCATTAATTTTATTTTACTAATGCTTCTTAAAAACACTTATCTAATTAAAAATATCCTCTATTTTCACTATAAATTATAAATATTCGAGATTTTTATTTATATTATTTACATCTTATATACCATATACCACATTCCATAGATGTTGATTTTATATTTCACCCTTTAAAATAATAAAATATATTATATATATAATCTCATCACCAGTATTTTTTAATATAATAAATTTTTAATATAAATTTAATAAATATATTTAAAATTGATTGATATTCACACAATGACACTGAGAGGGGGGGTGAATCAATGTAACTATTAATATTAATATCTACAGCATTTAAAAATGAAGCAAAGAGAACTTGAAAAACTAGAAAAGCAAATTGAACAATAGAGCACACCACAACACTCAATATACCGAGGTTCACCAATTTGGCTACTCCTCAAAAATGACTGCTTGGACTCCAATCCAAATCCAGTCTTTGCAAAATACCAATTTTACAAACACTTTACCGGCATCTACTGGAAGGAGCACCAACCCCTTAGTTTTTTGCTGCAACAGATAGGAGCACCAACCCCTAGTACCAAGCACCAACTTGGACTGCAATTCTGAGCAATTTAAAATGACATAAACATGTCTTCACTTATTACACGATCCTGACTGGTCTGCAATTAAACAAACTCTGCACACTCTCACGGCTCTGCTAATTTCTCTCTTGGCTCTCTTCTAACCCTCTTTTCATAGCAATTTCCCTCTAATAGCAACAACCCTATTCTCTGCACGACTGTCCTTTTATAACCCCTTTTTCTCATCGAGACTTTTCGTCTTCTATAACTTTTCAATCCTGCATGCAGTCGAATGACATTCTCGAGCTATTCGAATTCTTTTCTCCTCTTCATAAGCGGCTATTCGAATCCTTGCAAATACGGCTGTTCGAATGCTGCAAATACGTCTTTTTGAAAGCTTTTCGATCCTTCATATTTGGCTGTTCGAATTCTGCAAATACGGCTTTTCGAATGCTGCAAATACGTCTTTTTGAAAGCTTTTCCGATCCTTCATATTTGATTCTTCGAATGCTTTTCAATCGTGCATATACAGTTGTTCTAGTGCATGTCTAACACCTGTCAATGTGTAACTGCAGATCTGACATCAGTTACTTTTTACGTAACTGGCTGCATGATTTTCCTGTATGCTTTTTCTGACACGTGTCATCTTGCATGCTCCTTCGGCTTTTACCCGCCCAACTGTTACCTATCGTGAAATCGTGACATTTCTGCCCAGTTGACTTTTTCTAGGTTGTTGACTGCGAAATACTAACTTGTCACGATATCGCGACACATTTTGTAGCCGTACGCCTTCATGCCCTTGCTTTAGCGAAATCATGACCATTTTGGCTTTTGAAAGCTTTTCCTCTGTTCATGTCATGAAATCGTGACACTTTGAACTTTTGCTGAGTCATCCTTAATGTTGTCGTGAAATCGTGACACTTCAAACTTTTGCTGACGTCATCCTTAATGTTGTCATGAAATCGTGACGCTTCCGGCTTCCTGATGCTTCTCTTGCAACTTGTCATGAAATCGTGACACTTTCAGCTTTTGCTGACGTCATCCTCAATGTTGTCATGAAATCGTGATGCTTTCGGCTTCCTGAGGTCTCTTTTGCAACTTGTCACGATATCGCGACACTTTCAGCTTTTGCTGACGTCATCCTCATCTTTGTCATGAAATCATGACGCTTCTGGCTTCCAGCGGCTTTTCTTTCACCCTGTCATGAAATCGTGACACTTTCAATTTTGCTGACGTCATGCTCAGCTTTGTCACGAAATCATGACGTTTCTGGCTTTCGTACAATCCTTGCTTCATGCAGTAGCGAAATTGGAACATGTCACGAAATCGTGACGTTCTTCGCTTCCGTACAACTCTTGCTCCATGCACTAGCGAAAACAAGACATGTAGCGAAATCGCTACAACTTTGTTGCCTTGCATTTTGACTTGTAGCGAAATCGCTACACCTTTGTTTCCATACATTTTGTCATGCAGCGAAATCGCTACACCTTTGTTTCCATGCATTTTGTCATGCAGCGAAATCGCTACACCTTTTTCACCTTGTTGCTTCCACTCCGATCCTGTCACGAAATCGTGACACTTTTCATTGCCTGCGCCTTTACCCGACACATGTCACGAAATCGTGACAATTTTGCTTGCACCTTCTCTCTCCTCGGCCATGTCATGAAATCGTGACAATTTTGCATGCATCTCTCTCTCGGCCATGTCACGAAAATCGTGACAATTTTGCATGCATTTTCTCTCTCCTCGGCCATGTCGCGAAATCGTGACAATTTGGCATGCATTTTCTCTCTCCTCGGCCATGTCGTGAAATCGTGACAATTTGGCATGCATTTTCTCTCTCCTCGGCCATGTCGCGAAATCGCGACAATTTTGCATGCATTTTCTCTCTCCTCGGCCATGTCGCGAAATCGTGACAATTTGGCATGCATTTCTCTCTCCTCGGCAATGTCGCGAAATCGCGACAATTTCTTTCTTGCTTTATTCGGACCTCTCAACTTTCCGTCGCGAGTGATATCGCGAGAAAACATGTCGCGATATCGCGACAGTTTTCTTACTTGTCTTTTTCTGCAAATTTTTGAATCTGGGTCACTTCTGTTTTCTTGCAAATTCACTGTACTTGATCTGACTGACTTCAGAATTCTTGTCCATTGCTTCAACTGCATCAATTTCTGTCTGTGTTGACAACAATGACAATACTTTTGCTGCACCTTGTTCAACAATCTCCCCCTTTGGAATTGTTGGCAACACTTATGCACTCTCCTGTAATTCTTCTCCCCCTTTGACAATAATACCAAAGGGCTGTTGCAGACTCCCCCTGAGTCTATGCACACCACTCGCAGACAAATGTTGTTATAGTTAGCAAAAATCATGAATATAAGCAAAACTATAAGTATAGGCATAAATGCACCCCCTGAGAATGTGATCCCAAATGATAGTCAGTTCTTGGGAATTGTGACCACTCCCAACTTATTTCGAAGGTACTCAAAAACATCCTTGGGCAATGGTTTTGTGAATATATCAGCTACTTGCTCTGTAGTTGGAACAAAATCCAATTTGACCTCTCCTTCTGCAACTTTATCCTTCAAGAAATGATACCGAATTGCAATATGTTTGGTTCTTGAATGCATAACTGGATTCTTGGATATGTTGATAGCACTAGTGTTATCACATTTAATTGAAATTGGCTCTTTGAAATGAATACCAAGATCTTTCAACGTTTGTCTCATCCATAATATCTGTGTACAACATGTTGTTGTTGCAATGTATTCTGCCTCTGCGGTGGATAGAGAGTCGATTCTTGTTTCTTCCTTGTGCCATGCTACCGACTTGTCTCCAAGATAAAATGCTCCTCCACTGGTACTCTTTCTGTCATCAATACATCCTGCCCAATCTGCATCAGAATATGCAATCAAAGTGAAATCTTTACCTTTTGGGTACCACAACCCATAATCCATAGTACCCTTGAGGTACTTGAAGATCCTCTTTACAGCTGTCACATGAGTTTCTTTGGGACTAGCCTGAAATCTTGCAACCATGCATACTGCTTGTAATATATCTGGTCTAGTGGCTGTTAAATACAGTAGGCTTCCAATCATTGACCTGTACATAGTTTGATCTACATCTGGAGATTTATCATCCTTGCTCAACTTGCAGCCTGTTGTCATGGGAGTGCTAATAGGTTTACTATCTTCCATTGTGAACTTTTTCAGCATTTCTTTTACATATTTAACTTGAGAAATAAAAATGCCCTTTTCATTTTGATTGACCTGCAGTCCTAGGAAATAAGAAAGTTCACCAATCATAGACATCTCAAATTCTTTCTTCATTTTAGTTGATATGTCTTTGCAATATTCATCCATGCTCTTGCCAAATATTATATCATCTACATAAACAACAAGAACAATAAGATGCCCCTTCTCTATTTTGACATATAAATTGTTGTCCACCAAACCTTTCTTGAACCCTTGTTTAATAAGATAGTTATCCAACCTTGCATACCATGCTCTGGGTGCTTGTTTCAAACCATATAATGCTTTCTTTAACCTGCAAACAAATTCTGGATTGTCACCAAGTTGGAAGCCATCTGGTTGTTCAATGTAAACCTCTTCTTCCAGTTTTCCATTCAGAAATGCTGATTTTACATCCATTTGATATACTTTGAAATTTTTATGGACTGCTAAAGCCAGAAACATTCTGATTGCCTCTAATCGGCTACCGGTGCAAAGGTTTCCTCAAAATCAATGCCTTCAACTTTGAGCATAGCCTTTACAGACCAATCTTGCCTTATTTCTGACAACCTGTCCATCTTCATTTAACTTATTTCGAAAAATCCATTTAGTGCCAATTATGTTTTTATTTGTCGGCCGTGGTACTAATTCCCAGGTATTGTTTTTCTCAATCTGATCTAGTTCTTCATTAATTGCCTTCATCCAACTTTCATCTGTGCTTGCTTCAGCAACATTTTTAGGTTCAATGCTAGATAACAGAGAATAGTTCCGCACTGCTGCTCTTCTTGTCTGAATACCATCTGTGGGATCCCCAATAATCTGTTCACTGGGATGATTTTTCTGCCAGTTGCCTGTTTTAAATTTCTTGTTTTCTCCTTCTTCTGAGTCAGTTTTTACAACATCTGGATCAATTTTCTGATTCTCATCTGTTTCCTTTTCATCATCACCTTCAATGACTTCTTCATAAATAGGGTAGTTTTCTTGATAAGTAATTTCTTGTTCTCTACCTTCATCAACTTTCACATCAGCACTCTCAACAATTTTCTTTAGCCTCTTGTTGTAACATGTGTAGGCTTTGCTTTTTGTTGAGTAACCAAGAAAGATACCTTCATCAGCTCTATCTTCAAATTTATCGAGATTATCTTCGATCCGTTTGATGTAGCACTTGCTGCCAAATACTTTGAAATGTCTTGTTGTTGCCTTTCTGCCGAACCACAGCTCATAAGGTGTTTTGCTTTCATGTGGTCTTAGCATGCACCTGTTTTGAATGTAAACTACAGTATGTACTGCCTCTTTCCAAAATCTGTCAGCTATTTTGTTCTCAACCGACATTGTCCAGTGCCATTTCCTGCCTTGTCCTATTCTTCCTTTCTACAACACCATTTTTTTGAGGTGTCCTAGCTGCTAAAAGCTGTCTTCTTATCCCATATTTTTGACAGTATTCTACAAATTCTTCTGAAATAAACTCTCCTCCTCTGTCTGATCTTAAGCATTTAATCCTTTTTCCAGTTTGATTTTCAACCTATTTTTTAAAAATCTTAAACATCTCAAAGGCATCTGATTTAAGCTTTAAAAAGAATATCCATGTCATCCTGGAGTAATCATCTATGAACGACATAAAGTATTTGTCACCATTTATGCTTTGTGTTCTCATGGGTCCACACAAATCGGTATGAATTATCTCCAAAGGTTTCTTTGGTGAAGTATTCCTTTGATTTAAAAGTGGATCTGGTTTGCTTCCCTTTTTGACATGAAGCACGAGATGCTATTTACTTGGTTTGCCAATGGTTGGTATATCTCTTCTTGCCCTTTTTGAACTTATTTTTGCCAGATTGTCAAAACTAATATGACCGAGCCTCTTGTGCCACAACCAATTTTCATCTTCCTGTCCAATCAAGCATGTTCCTTCTGTAGTTTCGAGAGAGTATATAGATTACCGAAGTCCTAGATCCAGTAGCTATCAACTTCCCATTGTGTGCTTTTCTCACTTCATGACCCTGCTTCTTAAAAATGACTTCATGACCTCTGTCACTGATTTGACTTACACTCGGCAAGTTATGCTTCGGACCAATCACAAACAAGACTTCTTTTGATTTTATCTTTCCATCACTGATCTTGGTTGATCCCTTTCCAACAATCTTTGCTCCATCATTATTTCCAAATTTCACAGAACCACCTTCATAATTCTGTAAATTCTCAAATTTTTGCTTGTCACCTGTCATGTGATTGGAGCATCCATTGTCAAGTATCCATGGTGCAGATTTGTCTTGTGCTTTAAAAGCAGTCTCGAACAATCAAAGATTCCTTTTCTTTCCATTCTGGTTTGATGACAGATTTGGCTACTTGTTTTGCCTTTGTCCTTTCATTAGCATGTGCCTGTTTTTCAGGCAATTTCTTGTTTTGTTTCAACCCACTTGGTTGAGATTTTCTACTATGATAATTATTTGATGCAAAAGTGCTTCTACAGTTTCTAGCAATATGTCCAAAATTATGACAATTATAACATTCAACTGCATAATTCATTAAAGGAGAAAAAGCATTTATGTTGGTGAAATTCCTTTGAGATACATTATGCCTGCAATCTGAAATCTTATGGCCATAAGCATTGCATTTAAAACAATAACCAGAAAAGGAATGATTAAACCTGGGTGCAGGTCTTTGCCAGTTTGAAGTAGGAGCCATGAATCTTCTCCTTCTTGGATGTGTGACTTTTGTGAATCCATCTTTGTCAGTACTCTTCTTGAATCTGGCATTATTGCTTTCTTTGGCATGATTTGTTTTTTCTAGGTCAACCCTGATCTTTTCTTCTTTCTTTATGGGTTCTACATTCAAGGCCTTTGAACCATTTGATGATTCTCCTTCATCGAAGCCTAAACCAAATTTGATGTCGGAAGGCCTTTGGTTATTTAACATTTTATCCAGCTTTACTAGTACTTTCTTCAAACTTATGAAAACAACTCAATTTTCTATTCATCTCCTCTAGCTGCATTCTTAACTTAACAATGTCTTCCTCTAGCTTGCTTGCATTCAAGCTGTCTTTACTGAGTTAATTGTTCATCAAGAACTTCAGACATTTTCTTGAATTCCTCTCATCCGTATTTTTAAACCTGTTTATTATGTCAGTGGCATCCTCTAGTTTTCTTGAAAACTTTTTGTTCTTTTTCCTTTCTACACTCAACTCTTCAAGTGCAGCAACCAATTCTCCTTCCAGATAAACTTTAGCCTCATCTTTAAAGCTTTCATCACCTTCCTGATTTTCTTCTGTTCTTTCCTCTTCAAGTGCCATGAACAGAGCTTCCCCTATTTCTTCTTTAGAATCTTCACCTGAGCTTTCTTCAGAAGAGCTGACATTCTTGGATATGAAGCTTTTCTTCTTGAAGTTGTTCTTTCTAAAATTTTGTTTCTTCTTCCAATCACCTTTTTCTTGGAGTGACCCTTCACCATTTTTGGTTTTATCATGCATTGGGCATTTGGCTGCAAAATGACCGACTCCTCCATAATTGAAGCACTTGAATGGTAGCTTTCCTCTATATTTTCCTTTTCCCTTTGTGAGTTTTCGAACAAAATTTGCTTCTGTTTCATCCAGTGTCTCTTCATCCTCAGATTCATGTTCAGTTTTTATATTCTTATGTGCTTTAAAAGCAGCTTCTCTTGTCTATAGGCTTAGTTTGTCCTATTCTCATTTCATATGCAGTCAAGGAACCATGCAGCTCATCCATGCTAAAATTGTTTAGATCTTTTGCCTCTTCTATTGCAGAAACTTTGGAGTTAAATCTTTTGTGAAGGGTTCTGAGAACCTTTTTTACAACAACTGCATCATCCATTTCTTCATCGAGTCCTCTGATTGCATTGATGATTCCATTTACTCTCAGCATATAGGCCTCTATGTTCTCATCTTCCTTCATTTGTAATGCTTCGAACTGAGCTCGATGAGTTTGTAGCTTGGCTTCCTTGATCTTGTTGTCTCCTTCATGGATGCTCTTCAGTTTATCCCACATGTCTTTTGCCGATTTGCAGCTCATGACTCTTATCAATTCATTGTCTACAAGTCCACACATTATGGCATTCTTAGCTTTGGAGTTGTTTTCAAATTTTTTCTTCTCAGTAGTATCTGTTGGAGGAGTAGTGGGTGCTGTGTATCCACTATCTACAGAATCCCAAATGTCATATCCCAATGCACTCGGATATGTTTGCATCTCGAGTTTCCAGAAAGTGTAATTAGTTCCATCAAACAAGGGAGCTTTGTTGGATGAGAATCCTTCACCGCTTGCCATTGTTTCTTCCAAGATCACCTTAGCTGATTAAACTTGTTCAAGGAACCTTGCTCTGATACCAATTGATATTCACACAATGACACTTAGAGGGGGGGTGAATCAGTGTAACTATTAATATTAATATCTACAACATTTAAAAATGAAGCAAAGAGAACTTGAAAACCAGAAAAGCAAATTGAACAATAGAGCACACCACAACACTCAATATACCGAGGTTCACCAATTTGGCTACTCCTCAAAAATGACTGCTTGGACTCCAATCCAAATCCAGTCTTTGCAAAATACCAATTTTACAAACACTTTACCAGCATCTACTGGAAGGAGCACCAACCCCTTAGTTTTCTGCTACAAAAGATAGGAGCACCAACCCCTAGTACCAAGCACCAACTTGGACTGCAATTCTGAGCAATTTAAAATGACATAAACATGTCTTCACTTATTACACGATCCTGGTCAGTACTGCAATTAAACAAACTCTGCACACTCTCACGGCTCTGCTAATTTCTCTCTTGGCTCTCTTCTAACCCTCTTTTCACAGCAATTTCCCTCTAACAGCAGCAACCCTATTCTCTGCATGACTGTCCTTTTATAACCCCTTTTTCTCATCGAGACTTTTCGTCTTCTATAACTTTTCAATCCTGCATGCAATCGAATGACATTCTCGAGTTGTTCGAATTCTTTTCTCCTCTTCATAAGCGGCTATTCGAATCCTTGCAAATACGGTTGTTCGAATGCTGCAAATACGTCTTTTTGAAAGCTTTTTCGATCCTTCATATTTGGTTGTTCGAATTCTACAAATACGGCCTTTTTGAATGCTTCAAATACGTCTTTTTGAAAGCTTTTTCGATCCTTCATATTTGATTCTTCGAATGCTTTTCAATCGTGCATATACAGTTGTTCTAGTGCATGTCTAACACCTGTCAATGTGTAACTACAGATCTGACATCAGTTACTTTTTACGTAACTGGCTGCATGATTTTCCTGTATGCTTTTTTGACACGTGTCATCTTGCATGCTCCTTCGGCTTTTACCCGCCCAACTGTTACCTATCACGAAATCATGACATTTCTACCCAGTTGACTTTTTTTGGGTTGTTGACCATGAAATACTAACTTGTCACGATATCGCGACACATTTTGTAGCCGTACGCCTTCATGCCCTTGTTGTCATGAAATCGTGACCATTTTGGCTTTTGAAAGCTTTTCCTCTGTTCATGTCACGAAATCGTGACACTTCAAACTTTTGCTGACGTCATCCTTAATGTTGTCGTGAAATTGTGACACTTCAAACTTTTGATGTCATCCTTAATGTTGTCATGAAATCGTGACGCTTTCGGCTTCCTGATGCTTCTCTTGCAACTTGTCATGAAATCGTGACACTTTCAGCTTTTGCTGACGTCATCCTCAATGTTGTCATGAAATCGCGACGCTTCCGGCTTCCTGAGGTCTCTTTTGCAACTTGTCGCGATATCGCGACACTTTCAGCTTTTGCTGACGTCATCCTCATCTTTGTCGTGAAATCACGACGCTTCTGGCTTCTAGTGGCTTTTCTTTCACCCTGTCATGAAATCGTGACACTTTCAATTTTGCTGACGTCATCCTCAGCTTTGTCGTGAAATCATGACGTTTCTGGCTTCCGTACAATCCTTGCTTCATGCAGTAGCGAAATTGGAACATGTCACGAAATCGTGACGTTCTTCGCTTCCGTACAACTCTTGCTCCATGCACTAGCGAAAACAAGACATGTAGCGAAATCGCTACAACTTTGTTGCCTTGCATTTTGACTTGTAGCGAAATCGCTACACCTTTGTTTCCATACATTTTTTCATGCAGCGAAATCGCTACACCTTTGTTTCCATGCATTTTGTCATGCAACGAAATCGCTACACCTTTTTCACCTTGTTGCTTCCACTCCGATCTTGTCACGAAATCGTGACACTTTTCATTGCCTGCGCCTTTACCCGACACATGTCATGAAATCATGACAATTTTGCTTGCACCTTCTCTCTCCTCGGCCATGTCGCGAAATCGTGACAATTTTGCTTGCATCTTCTCTCTCCTCGACCATGTCGCGAAATCATGACAATTTGGCATGCATTTTCTCTCTCCTCGGCCATGTCGCGAAATCGTGACAATTTGGCATGCATTTTCTCTCTCCTCGGCCATGTCACGAAATCATGACAATTTGGCATGCATTTTCTCTCTCCTCGGCCATGTCGCGAAATCGCGACAATTTGGCATGCATTTTCTCTCTCCTCGGCCATGTCGCGAAATCGTGACAATTTGGCATGCATTTTCTCTCTCCTTGGCCATGTCGCAAATCGCGACATGATTTTTCTTTGCCTGGCGAAATCGCGACATTTTCTTTCTGCCTTCGGACCTCTCAACCTGTCGCGATATCGCGACAGTTTTCTTACTTGTCTTTTTCTGCAAATTTTTGAATCTGGGTCACTTCTATTTTTCTGCAAATTCACTGTACTTGATCTGACTGACTTCAGAATTCTTGTCCATTGCTTCAACTGCATCAATTTATGTCTGTGTTGACAACAATGACAATACTTTTGCTACACCTTGTTCAACACTGATAAAACATTGTATATTTATTGAATAATACTAAGTTGTTTTAGTTTTTTTATTCAGTAGTGTGATAAACCTTTATGACCACCGACACATAGGGTTGAGTAGTCCCTTACAACCATAACCTCTCAAAACATCGAGAGTTACACTTATCAATAGGAAATTAACTTACAATTGCCACACAGGCAATTTAAACCTTAAACTTCTCAAAAAATAACACTAATCATAATTTTTATAAAAAAATATTTTTATTTTTAATACTTATATAAATAAATAAATTATATTTAACAAATATTAATCATATTCCTTTGGTGCCTAAGCTCAATCAATGTTGGGACTTATTTTCTACAAGGACTAGATGGAATTCTAAATTTTAGAATGTTTGGGCTACTTGCGTTGATCCAAAAAAATATTTTTTTGCGTGGATCTTGCTGTTTCAAGGTCTTCCCTTGGGGGAACGTTTGAAGCACCTTGGAATTCCTGATCCAAAATATCCTTTTTTTGGTCTTCTCGAGTCTTGTATTCACCTCTTTTGGAATTATAGAAGACATAGGCAAGCTTGGGAATGGGTTATTTCTTCCCCATTTATAGCTGTAAGAGTTTCTTGGCCCCAAGATCTTCTTGGGGACTCTTTTACTTTGTCTCTCTCGCTTTTTGAAGTGTGACAAGTTTTTAGGATTAGCCTACTCTTTCATATTTGGAAGGCCCGTAACATAATTGTTTTTAAATAGTGTACACCTTCTGTCACATTTACTCATGCTGAAAAATTAGAAGTTTTTAATGACATGTGGCTATAGATATGTACTCAAGACAACAAATTTGCTATGGATTTGGATCATCTACATGTTCTTCTGGTGCATTGGACCAATGCTCCATGTATAGTCAACTGGATCCCCACAAAGCGCTCTTCTTAGGAGTATTTTCAATCCCACTCTCACCGTCGCCTCTGTCATATGCAAGAAGTGCTCTCACAAACAGGCACTGGTCCCAGTCCTCACTAGTTAGGAAGCATCATAATATTGATATTGCTTGTTTGTCCTACCAGGATGGGGTGTGGAATGATGTTCAACCAGTTTCTCTTGGGCCAGTTTTTGGTTGGAGAAATGCGAGTACTGAAGTCCTTAATTGTGATGTAGAAGGGTGGATTCCCATCCCATAATCACTAGTAGTTTCTGCAGGACAACATGCCAGGGCACATTACTCCATATGATATACTTTCTTTGATGTAATGATCATCAATGATCATGATTGGTAAACTTGTATTTTGTTGGTGACTTTATTTACTAACCCTTTTCAATGAGGATTAGTTTGATTTCCTATAGGGTGTGTTAACCCACCCACTTTTTTATTTATTGTAAAGGCTGTTATATTAAATTAATATAAATTTGCTTTTTTCATCAATTAATCTTAATATTTAATATTAACATTTAATCTTAATGGTATTTATAGAGGTGTACTGTGTGAAGTATTATGTGGCAGTATTCGAGGTGGACAGTGCAAAATATTGTGACAGCCATAAAAGATGAACAATGTCCTCGGATCATCATTATGACTACCAATTCCATTATGTAAAATTAAAATAATACAAAATAAAAATATTATATTACTGATAAATAATTTTACATTTTACATCTTATATTTTTTGAGTCTACTATACATGACAAATACATACTATAACCCTTGAGTTCGTTGGGTATGCGTCAGTTTGATGATGGTGGTACCAACCCCAAGCTTTCGGGGATCTCCCTCATTTCGGGTCGTGGTTACCAAGGTAAGATAGAGAGGTTATAGTGGTAGCACCATGATTTGATGCTACAATCGAAGGTAATGCGACTTGACCCTGTGACCAATAAGAAAAAAATAGTTACCAGTTCCTTTATATATAAAATAATAATAATAATAATCTATTAAAGTTAATTAACTTTTAGAACTCATATACATTTTACTTTCTCAGTTCACCATGAATAGGAAAAACATTTATATTGTGCTATATTCCCATAGGGTGTATATACCATGTTAAAAATATAGAGTTGTCATTGATGTCAAAGGTAGAAATATCTTCAAGGATGAAATGTTGATGTCAAAGGCAGAAATATCTTCAAGGATGAAATATTGAGTTATCACTAAGTGCAAGGCAGATATCTTCAAGGATGCTTTAATATTTAAATATTAAGGAAGAGGGTTCATATTTAAATCAAAGGATTTAA
Organism: Wollemia nobilis; assembly: GCA_028583015.1. NCBI lineage: Eukaryota > Viridiplantae > Streptophyta > Pinopsida > Araucariales > Araucariaceae > Wollemia > Wollemia nobilis. The sequence continues at coordinate 488,954 of JAQPPZ010016829.1, read as the reverse complement.
ATATAATTTAATATTCAAAGGTTAAATAATTAAAGTTTGGGCGACCTCATTAAGAACACCAAGCAAAAAGTTTGAAAAATAAAAAATTTAAATATGGTCGACTTCGTTGGGTGTGAAAGGACAAAGCACATAAAATGGTTGAGCTGACTTCATTGGGAGCCAAAGGACAAGCATATAAATATAAGTTTTAAATTAACTTTGCAAAGGGGATGTAATTCGAAGCACATCGATCGAGCGAAGTGGTGGCAAGAAGAAGACAAAGGAGGAAAGTGGAGAATTTTTGACGGTAGCAAAAAACAATTTTAAATATGATATCATGCCCCATTGGTTTTAACCACTGGGGTAGCCTAGCCGGTTACCTAGCTCGCATGGATCGCTGCTAGGTAGGAGGTTGAGGGGTCAAAATCCTTCAACGTTGTTTTGTTGAAGACAAAGCTATGAAGGTAATAAAATCATTTTTGCGTCTTAAGGTTCCATGTGTTACGATAGCACAGTCGGTTAAAGGGCCTATGTTAGGGTGTTGCACCTCTCAAGGTTAAGGGATCGAATCCCATCGACGGTAGTGAGAGGTATTTATATTTTATGTTATTAAATTTGATATATGAGGAGCTATAAGGTATAGTTTTGCAATTTAATCTTGGAAATGATAAAAGGGAGTTATAAGGTATAGTGTGGTGATTAATTTTTGCAAATAATAAATGGGATTTAATTTTTGCAAATGATAAATGTGATTTAATTTTTGCAAAAGGAGAAATAAGGGTTTTTGTTGTTAAATAAAGCTTTATAATGTGAGTTTCAAAAGGGAGATATAAGGATTTTCAAAAGGGAGCTTTATAATATATATTTTTGATAAGGGTTTTTGAGTGGATGATTTGATATTTAATCAAGAAAGGAAAAAGAGAATTGCTAACCAGTTTTTGAAGGCACAAACAAAAGGAAAATTATTTTGTTAAGGCAGGTTTGGAAAGCTCATGTAAAAATCTCATCATCATCATTGAGGTAGATTTAGAGGTATGGTGATTTAATTCCTTTATCAAAATGGCTTAATCAATTTGAGAAAAATATTTTGTCATATAGTGGGAGGTATAAGGAATTATTGGATGTGCATTATTTTTGCTTGAAATTGGAAATAAATGTGCAAGGATTATAGATCAGATTTGAGAATAAATTTGTGCATTGTTCATGATTGATTTTGGGAGTAGATGAAAAGGACAGATCTATGCACTATGATTGGTTTTTAAGTGAAGGTGGAAATCATCAATTACCAGATCAATTATCAAGTGCTAGACTAAAGCTACATTTTAATGTAATAAATGTGAGACATGTGAAAGTGATAAACTTAATGAATGTGAAGAACATATTGGGCATTTTTTAGTGCATATTATTCTCTATATGTTCATGAAGATAAAATAATTATGGGTAGAATATGTCTGAATTGCTTTAGTTGAGGAAAGAACATTAAAGAATAGGTGAAGAACTTGATGACATCATTATGCAAGATTTGGGAATAGATGAGCATTTTTTTGTATGCAAGATTTGGTAATAGATGACCATTGTTTTGTATGCATATATAGGAATAGATGAGCATTTTTTTGTATGAAATAATTGTGAATAAATGAGCATTGTTTTGTATGCAATATTTTGGAATAGATGAGCATTGTTTTGTATGCAATATTTGGGAATAGATGAGCATTTTTTTGTATGCAATATTTGGGAATATATGAGCATTGTTTTGCATGCAATATTTGGGAATAGATGAGCATTGTATGCATGCAATATTTAGGAGTATATGAGCAGTGTTGTAATTAGGTTTTGGATTAAATTGTTGAGCACATTTGTCAGGAGTATTGAGCACTTTTGTGAGCAAATGTTGTGAGCATATTTGAGTAGGTTTTGTGAGTATATTTGAGCAGATGTTATGAGCATATTTGAGAGAAGATTTGAGCAGGTTGTGTGAGCATATTTGAGTAGGTTTTGGAGTAGATGTGAGCAGGATTAATGAGCAGGTTATGGAGCTGATTTGAGTAGAGTTGTGAGTAAGATTTGTGAGAAGGTTATGGAGTTGATTTGAGCAGAGTTGTGAGCAGTATTATGAGCAAATTTTGGAGCTGAGTTGAGCAAGAGTTATGAGTAGTATTGTGATCAAGTTTGGGAGCAAATATGAGCAGTATTTAAAGTAGAAGGGATTAATGTCTCCTATGGATTGGTGTCCATGAACTAGAGTATAGGGGATTGATGTATCTTATGGATTGGTGTCCATGAACTAGTATGGGGGATTGGTGTCTCCTGTAGATAGGTGTCCATGAACTTGAGAGGGTATTGGTGTCTCCTATGGATAGGTGTCCATAAAATTGAGAGGGGATTGATGTCCATGAACTTGAGAGGGGATTGGTGTCTTCTATGTATTGGTATCCACGAACTTAAGAGGGGATTGGTGTCTCCTATGGATTGGTGTCCATGAAATTAAGAGGGGATTGGTGTCTCCTATGTATTAGTGTCCATAAACTTGAGAGGGGATTTATATCTCCTAGGAATTGGTATCCACAAAATTGAGAGGGGATTGGTGTCTCCTATGGATTGGTGTCCATGAACTTGAGAGGGGATTGATGTCTCCTATGAATTGGTCTCCATGAACTTGAGAGGGGATTAGTTTCTCCTATGGATTGGTGTCCACAAACTTGAGAGGGGATTGGTGTCTCCTATGGATTTGTGTCCACAAACATTGTAATAGGGGATTGGTGTCTCTTGTGGGTTGGTGCCCACAAAATTTATTGAGAAATTTATAAGCAATATTTCTTCGTGGATGTAGCTCATATTGGGTGAACCACATTAAATTTATGTATCTTATGTTTGTGGTGATTTGTGTGTTTCATTATTGCAATTGATGATATTTGAAGTTATTTCTTTAGAAAGAAAAGTAAAAGTTTTGGCTTATACTGTTCACCCACCCTTCTTAGTATAAGCTTGTGTTCTTCATACCCTTTTTTTATTTAATTTCAAACTTTGAATTGTTTTGGTCTTATTTTACTATTAATTGTTAAAACCTAATATTATATTAATTAAAAAATGGTATTATAAATTTATTTGATAAACAAATACCTTAAGGTATTATTTAAGATACATTATCTTTTTATGTATTTAAGTATTAACTGTTTATAAGTATTGTAGTGTATTTTCATTACACTCAAAATCGTGTTTTCAGATTTTGAAATATGACTAAGTGGAGATAAAGTAGGTGGGAAGCAAATAATAAAGTGTTCAACAAAGGGCATGCAAAATTTCTTATCAATATTTCTAGAAGTCTGAAGATGGATAAAAGTTTCAACGAACGAGTCTTCTCAAATTATGAAAAGTTTCAATCAAAGGCTAGCGTCACTTTCCAAAAGTTTCGACAAAAAAATGAAAACAAAAGTTTTGATGATTTGCAATATTTGAAGTCTTGAAAGTAATAATATGGAAAAAAATTTGAAAGGCATAAAGAAGAGTAAAATGATCAAAGATTTAAAAATTAAAAAAAGTTCTAAATGAGAAAGAAGAAAATTTTTGACAACTCGTGAAGCGTTTAATAATTTCGAGATCGGATGGTGATAAAATTTTGAGGTTAAAATATGATAGAATTTTTGAGGTCATAGGACTAAGAAAATTTTGAGGGTTAAGCTACCCATTCTCCAATATTTTAGGAGACCAAAATTTACTTTAGGCCCCCGCATGGAGGGTTGTTGGCCCCCATACCCCCCAACTAGGGTTATGACCTGAACCTTACACATTGTGCTGAAGTATACAATTTGTGGAGGTATACATTTATTTTCCTGTAAATAATTCAACACATATTCCATTGATGACAATTGAGCTCATAAATGCAACAATGATAAAAAAGTCTCAAAGTCCACCTACCTACGTTTCTTAAACTTAACAATCTAGATGAGTGGTTGACACATTAAAAGTAGCAACATGGAAGCTACAATGGAGACAACCCCAAATCTACAACATTTATTATAGATATTTTTCATGCTCAAACTTTAGGAATCCTTAGAAAGAGTAAATGGAAATGATGACAACAATTGCAAATCAAAATGCCCAAAAAAATCCAACATTAATGAGCATAGATCCAAATATTATGATGGAACCAATGACTTGAATGAAGACATGACCCAATAAAAAAAACAGCAGTCATTCTTGAAATATTTGCACAATTTTTGGAGGTAAAATATCCCATTTGTAATATATAATCAATAGTTGTTTTAACATTGTAAATGATCGACAAGTTTTATAACTTTTCCTTCATTTTATTCTATGTAGCAATACTTGAACCCTTAGTGGTCTTGTGGGCAAGCTTTTGAGCACCCACTTTGAGCACAATTGTATCGCTCCAAATTTTTTGCATCCTTACCTTTAGGCTATAGGATCCGTGCCCACAATGGGGATGCGAGAAGGATGGGACAATACCTTGGACTAAGAGGCCCTTTGAAGGTCCCGCATCTTGGGGGAGGGGTATAAGGGTGAATTTTCGATGGATGGTGGGTTCACTAGGAAAATTTTGAGTGGCAGTTTCCATGCCTAGGTTGAGAGTAGGTTTGATGTGTTCATTTTATACTTTAATCATTCAATTCCTAGGTTTGGCCAAGATGAATCTAAGCTATTCTATATGCCGATGCTGATTTATATAGATACAAAAAACATGAATAAATACTAAACACAGAGAGTATGCTAAATAGGACAGAATATACCTGATTTCGGATGTCTGATGAAGATTTTGAGGTTTGTAGAAGTCCACATCATCTCAAATCATATGTAATCGTATGGAATTGCACAAAATCATCTCAGATCTTAGTCGGTCATATGAGATCATACGATATTATCATTGATCTGACGAATTCATCAGATGAATTTGTCAAAAACCTATAGTCACAAAAACAGATACCAAAAACCAAAAATACAACTGCAAAAGCAAGGGGAAATGATAGAAATAATAGTAAACTTGACTAAATGATAGATCCAGACAATGATTAAAGGAAAATACATTACTTTAATAATTTATTTTAACTTTAGCATGCATCTATACTAAATTAGGTGAACTCCAAGATGCAGGAATAAAATAAACCAAGCTAATGCATAATAAAATGAAGAGAAAAGATAAGAAAATGCAAACTTCGGGCTCTGATTACCCCCAATATGGACTACAGTCGAGATCACCTCCAATCATATGAGATCATCGTCAATCTATGATAGGATCGTTCGAAATTGTTTGGAATCGCCTTTGACGATCCGAGCTTGCTTCGGCTAAAAAAAAGTAAAATTCCTACAAGAAAACATGAAATACAGAATGCAAACGAAAGTGTGAGGATGCTCTAATGCATAAGGAACTAAATTTGTAGGGAAATCAGTCAGCTAGGGGGTTCAGGGGGATAAACTAAGAAAATCCTAGTTTATATAAGATTAGGGAGAGGTTAGGAGGTTGGAGATCATCCCAATTTGGGAGATCTCCAATGGGGGAGACTCTAACTATGCAGACACACTTTCTGCCCAAGTTAGAGAAGCTATTGAAACAGAAGCTAATTATGAAAATTTGGTTTTGGGAAAAAATCATTTGGACGTTCTATTCCAGACGAATTCATCAGATCTAGGATGGTTTCATTTGATTTTAGATGATTTCATTTGATTTTAGGGGAGCGAGTAACGGGTGGTTTGGGTTAAAATTCAAATTTTTATCTTTTTACTAAGGTGTAACTGTGCCAATTTTAGGGTGCTACATTTTGCCCCCTCTTTAGCAAATTTTTTGAAGAAAATGCGTTAAAGACGAGTTCTTCCCATTTTACGAGAAAGCAAAAATTTACTCAATTTTCTAGACGACGATTCTAGGTCGAATCGTACGACTGCTAACTATGGTGCCCCCTCCGTGTTTTTACCCAAATCGAATGTTTGAGGTAAAAGCACAAAAAAGCAAAATTAAAAAAAAAAGTTGTTGATTTAAAATAAAATTAAGAAAATAGGGTAAAACCCTAATTCATTTTTACTATTCATTTTTACTGTTTTTAGAGCTCTACAGGAAAAAATGGTTGAGACAGCGCACCGATCGATAGAGGTCTGACGTGGGCTACAGGTAAGGATCTAATCCTAATGAATGATGTTTGAATTTGTTTTGTGCAATTTTTTTTTTTTAATTTTGATTTTTTTGGGGCATCATGGCCGTTTTTAAGTCATCGACGACATCGAGACGAAATCGTCCCTATTTTGTCGAAATCGTCCCTAGATCGTTGATTTCATCTAAGGGCGAAATCGACAAACTAGGGGTGATCCCATTCAACAAGGGGTGATTCCCAAGTTGTGAAATAGGAGACGATTTCATCCTACACAGGATGATTTTGCCCAATTTAGGTCGATATCGTCCAATAGTGGACGATATCATCATTTGATGAAATTAAGCTTGTTGGAATTGTATTTAATTGATTTTAATAGTTGGTTTATTAATAAATTTTATTGTTTTATTGTTTGTTTTGTAGATGGGATTACTAAAGAGTCAATAGTGGAAATACGGGGGGCTAAGAGATGACATAGTCATGCTCGACCAGGCGGAGCATGACCGACTAACACAGGTCGATTTGCAGCATGTGGCAGAGACGCCACAAGTATCGACAAACATGGGGCTACTGATAGCCCTAGCAGAAAGATGGTATCTGGGGTTGTCTTGCTTCTGGCTACTGAAAAGGGAGATGGCTCCCACACTAGAGGACGTATGGAGGATCTTGAGGATTCCCATACAGGGATGATTGATGACTCCTGTGGCCAATCAGGTCCAGGCTATGATGAGGCTGAGCGAAGACCCGAGCTTCGCCTTGGAGAAGGGCGGAGTGAACATCCAGTCTCTAAGGTAGATGCCTGGGGCATCTAGGTTGACTCAGGTTTTGGTAGGGGTAGTTGGTGGTGAAAACATGAGATTCCAAAAGATAAAAGGGATGACTAAGATACGATGCAAACGAAACTAACTTGATGCTAAATCTTATGGAATGAGCATGTATGAAAGAAAATGAACATAATTGCATCAAAACCAAATATAAAAGAGAATGTAGAAGCACATCTCCTTTTTTTTATTAATGTGATTGAGAACTCGGTTACAATCCATTTCCTCCCCTTTTGGGGGCTAGGAGTATCAACATTGTTTCATTTACAATCATATATCAATGATCCTTCTTTCGCGTGCCCACATGTAGAATGGGCGGGCCAAAATGTCATCGTCGCTTGTGTTGGTGAATCTTCAATCTCTGTCGCTTCTCCTGTGTTCAAAGAAACAACAAAAAGAGTTTAGTAGCACCTGTGTTAAAATAAAGCATTCGATCCGTAAAACAAACAAAGCATGCATGCAAAAGATGATTAAAACAACATATTGGAGGACTCATAATACTTTACAAACAAAGCATGCATGCAGAAGATGATTAAAATAGCATATTGGAGGACTCAGAATACTTTGAAGCCTGCATGTTAGTTAGAATGAAATAAAATAAAACCTGCATGTTGATGTGCTTGCAATCAAAATCCTAAAATCATAATGCAAAGGAAATAAAAATAGAACACTGAGCTTTGTCGACGAATGGATGGATCCATGGATCCGGATTCACGTTCTCCATAAACACCCAATGACCTCCCTCATAGAAGAGATCATGGATGCGGATGACATGAATCAATGCTAAAACATCTGGCGGTGAACTGGCAGGGCTTCGCTGCTCCAAACAATTTTTTTTTTTTTTTTGTGTGGGAAAAGTCCACCATTTTATAGACCCAGGGGGTCTCTTTGGATAGGCATGCATAAGCGCCATGTGGTGGTCACAGGTGCCATGTGGCGGTCATGTCTTCCCATAAGAGAGGAAAGTCCTCCATGACTTGGGCTTTCATGAATGCCCCTGTGACAGTCCTCTAACGGCCCACGTAATTGACTGACTTCCACTACCAATTGTTTAATGTCCATTTTCGTATTTTTTTTAATGTCTGCTTTCGTTTGTCTAGTGTGCATTTTTAATTGTTTAATGTCCACTTTTAATGGTGACTTTCATTTGTTTAATGTGCACTTTTAATTTTTTAAAGTTTGCTTTCGTTGGTTTAAAGTCTACCTTCCTTGGTTTAAATTCCGCCTTTAATTGGTTTAAAGTTTGCCAGGTGCAAATGCGAGAGTTTGTCACGATATCGCGACGTCGCGATTTTGCAACACCAAGAAGAAGCTAGGGCGCAAAGGCAGAAGGTTGTCGTGATATCGCGACAACCTAAAAAAACCCTGGCACAAGGCGAAAGGTTGTCGCGATATCGCGACGTCGCGATATCATGACGTCACGATTTCGCGACACCCATGTCTTAGGCTTCCTTTTGGTCTTGGCGTGTCGCGATTTCATGACACCCAAGCCTTTGGCTACCTTTTGGCCTTGGCATGTTGCAATTTTGCGATGTCGTGAAATCACAACGTCATAATTTTGCGACGTCATGAAATCGCAACATCGCAATTTTGCGACACCCAAGCCTTTGGCTTCCTTTTGGCCTTAGCGTGTCACGATTTCGCAACACCCAAGCCTTTGGCTTCCTTTTGGCTTTGGCGTGTCACGATTTTGTGACATCACGAAATCGCGATTTCGTGACACCCAAGCCTTAGGCTTCCTTTTGGCTTTGGCATGTCACGATTTCACGACGTCACGATTTTGCGACATCACAAAATCATGACACCCAATCCTTAGGCTTCCTTTTGGCCTTGGCGTGTCGTGATTTTGCAATGTCGCAAAATTGCAATGTTGTGATTTCGTGACACCCAAGCCTTAGGCTTCCTTTTGACTTTGGCGACAAACTTCATAGGAATATTGCCTTTAAAATGACCAACTTCTGTCTAGAAAATACATAAAACAAAAGAAAGGTGTCGAAGGCGGACGACCAAAAGAAAGCAAACGGGACATAACCAAAGCACTGTCACGTAATCAGATTGGTGCTATTTTGGTGTCTACAGGTGGCTTACTACTGTTCCACCAGAGTTGGTGCAGATTACCATGGCTCCTCTCAGATGTGGTCTACGACATGAGAGACCACGGTTATAGGTTTGCATGGGGCAGCTTTGTACTGTGCCACTTGTATAGGATCCTACATGGGGTCGTATACAAGGGAGGCTAATGTACGATCTTGAAATCACTACTGTAGGTTTGGTGTTGGGATCACATCACGATGCAGAGGTCAGTAGGGCTCCCATTGACAGAGGTTGACCGAGAGAGGCCTCGAGTTTACTATTGGTGGCTATAGAGAGGGTCATAATGACGGATATATCTGTCAATGTCATGGAGGTTGCTAGATGACCTCATACCAGACCAAATCACTTAGAGGCCATGGAGAGAGCATCTAGGGTGGGCAGAGGATAGGCAAGAGCTGGCTCGCATCAGGCAAGTCTGTTGGTTGAGGATGGAGCGGGGAGAGGTAGAGCTCCACCGCTATGACCAAGTTTTATGGTAGTTCGATCTTCAATAGGGGATCCCTTCTCTCAGGGATTACGAGTACTCCTAGACTATTCAGGATAGTACTACACTGAGTGGGGCTCCAAACATGCAATGGTTCTAGAGTTAGGACACGGATGATGCCCCCATCCAGCCAGTGGATGGTGATGACACTGGGGTTGCCAATGGATACGATGCCTAGTACACAGGCATCCACCCTCCTCAAATGATGAGGGCACAGGGTCCGATGCACATCATTGTGCAATGTATGGGGAGGTGACATTAGGCTGCTATTGAGGCAGCACAAGGTCATGGCAGGAGAGAGTAGCGATGATCTCCGTAGGAGAGATGCCAAAGGATTATTTTCTATTAATTTTTTCTTTGAGCAAGGATTTGGGATAGTGGTGATAACCACTGTTAGTTGATTTTGTATTTTGAGCAGTGTTAGTTTGGGTTTGTGAATGGCCTTGATCCTTGTGGCTTTGGGGACGACTACCCATCCTTTGTAGGGACGTGTAGTACAAATCCTTATGACTTTGGGAACAAAGTGGGTGATGGAGATTATGAAGTAAGGGCATTGATCTTTTAGGCCTTGGGGACGACTACCCATCCTGGTTAGGGGCGGATAGTACAAATCCTTACAACTTGGAGACCAAAGGTGAATGGAAAGTGTTAGGATGATGATTTGTTTGAATTTTTTTTGTGAATGGCATTGATCCTTTTGGGTCTTTGGGATGACTACCCATCCTTGGCAGGGACGTGTAGTACAAATCCTTACAACTTTGGGAACCAACTATGATTGGGATTTGGTAGTGGTAAAAACCACTATTTATTAAGGTGAATGGACAGGAAAGAGCTCGTTCTTTTGTCAATTCTTAGCATTCTAGAACCATTCACACAGGGGGATGAGCAAGATAACCGTTTCACTTATGGTGACCTGGATTACTGCGCAGGTTTCATCTTTCATTCACACAACTTGGAAATTTTTGTGTTTTAATTTGTGTTGGGATGCTACGTAACAACGCGTATTTCAAGTGTAACTCTACCTTCATAAAATTTGTCTGACTCCGTACATTACATGGCTAAAGAGCAAAATTATGACTAAATTACGAAAAATCTTGATACATTAGAAGACCACTGACTCTAGTGTGGTAAAAATTAGTGAATGGCATTTTTGTTTGCTGTTTTATAAAATGGAACAATGTGGAACCAGATGGACTAGCAGAGCAATTACAGCCTATGGTGCCTTTGACCTGTACAACCACAAATATGCAATGTATGGATGAAATGGTTAATGCAGCTATGTATTTTTGTTTTTTTTGTATTTTTTATGGATTGATTTTTGTGAATATGAATATGAGATGCGAGAAGCGATTTTTATTTATGAATTTGAACATGCCTAGAAATGAGACGTAAAATTTTGTTGTTTTTGATGATTTTATTATTTTTGAATTTTTTTTATTTTTATTTTTGACCAAGTGATTGTGGGGATCCTTGGAGCGTTTTGGGATTGACCAAGTGATTATAGGAATCCTTGGAGCATTTTTGGGGTGACCAAGTGATTGTGATAATCCTTGGAGCTTTTGGGGTGACCAAGTGATTGCGATAATCCTTGGAGCTTTTTGGGTTTTGACCAAGTGATTGCGATAATCCTTGGAGCTTTTTGGGTTTTGACCAAGTGATTGCGATAATCCTTGGAGCTTTTGGGGTGACCAAGAGATTACGATAATCCTTGGAGATTTTGGGGTGACCAAGTGATTGCAATAATCCTTGGAGAATTTTGGGATTGACCAAGCGATTTTAGGAATCCTTGGAGCATTTTGGGATTGACCAAGCGATTTTAGGAATCCTTGGAACATTTTGGGATTGACCAAGCGATTTTAGGGATCCTTGGAACATTTTTGGGATTGACCAAGCGATTTTAGGGATCCTTGGAGCATTTTTGGGGTTGACCAAGCGATTTTAGGAATCCTTGGAGCATTTTGGGATTGACCAAGCGATTTTAGGAATCCTTGGAGCATTTTGGGGTTGACCAAGCGATTTTAGGAATCCTTGGAGCATTTTTGGGGTTGACCAAGCGATTTTAGGAATCCTTGGAGAATTTTGGGATTGACCAAGTGATTTTAGGGAATCTGTTGATAAGCAACACACCCCCACTAAAAAATGAGATTCCATCCTTAGAAAATTCTAAACTTTCATTTTTTGCAGCAGGGACCCTCTTGATCTTTTCAGGTTTTAAATCCAAATTTGCTTGCCTCCTTTTTAAAGTTGTGCTTTTTCTTGCATTCTAGCTGTGTTATCCAAGAATTCACTTTTTTACATGCTAGAATCATTCATGCACAAGCAAAATCTTGCACCGGTATCGAGAAAATCTAGAAAACAGTTGCATAATTCACTGAAAATCAAACTTTCCATTTTTGGTAGTGTCGTGATATCGCGACACTTCCATTTTCGGAAATGTCGCGATATCGCGACAGGTAAGTCAAAATGTAGCTAAGTTCCAGAAAGGTCGCGATTTCGCGACATGTCGCGAAATCGCGACAGTTTTTTGACGAGAGAAGCAAGCTGTACGGAGGGCGCGATTTTACGACATGTCACAAAATCGCGACATGTCGCATTTTCACGGTAGGAGAGAGAAAGTGGGCTGCAGAATAAAAAAATCGGCTAATTCGCAAACATGTTCCAAAATCGCGGTCAACGCATGCAGGTACGAAACTGTCGCGATATCGCGACGTGTTCTAGAATCGCGGCTGAAAATCAGGAAGCGTACGGAGGCCAGGAAGGGTCGCGAAATCGTGACATGTCGCGTTTTCGTGGCCGACGAGGGAGGAAGTTGCCGATGCGCTGGCAGGGTCACGATTTCGCGACATGTCACGAAATCGTGACATGTCGCAGAATCACGGTAGGAGAGAGAAAGTCTTCAGAGGGCCCGAAAGTGCATTCCGACGGGAAATAGAAGTCTTCCTGGGGTAGCGACACGTGTCAAATCGTGAATGGGACAAACAGAAGCCGACATGCAAGCTTATTTTGTGGTTTTTAATATGTTTTTAATGTTTTAAGCTTCTGATTTAATTAAAATGCTAATCTAATGCATCTTTTTGTCTTTCATGCAGAATTCCACCTGACACTTACGGGACAACCGGGAAAGACCATAAAGGCGAAGATAAAGTGCGGATTTAGTCAAGGACCGCCATGCTAGGAGAGAAGCTACCGGTGAGAGCATTCAACAACAAATTTATTGCAGACTTGATAGCATGAAGACCATTTCAACTTCGGGATGGATTTGCGGAGATCGAATTGATGGAGAAGTGGTGACTCATCCGGCTCACCGGCAAAATTAATGAAAGCATTTATTTGCAACTGCGAATGAATGCAAGTTGCATTTTATTTTATCTTCTCCATTTATGGCAGCTGACTGCACAGATTTGCCGAAGGGTTAAGTTCTATTCGGACTTTGATTTTTAAATGGATTTTTATTGTAAAACCCGGGTCCTAGGGTTTAAGTGCGATAAGATTTAGGGTTTGAGCAAGATATTTTGGAAAAGATCAGGGTCTGTCCTGAGTCTATAAATACAAATTCTAAATGTAATCGCGGGAGTCGGAGACTTAGAAATAAAGGCTTATAAGCAATTTCTTGCAAATTTTGTGAAATCCTTTGTTTCTGGACTTGGAGTTGATGTGCTTTAGCTTTTCTGTGATAGCATGGCCAGGAGCCTAATCTTTTGCAGAGTGTGATAAGTGTATTTTCTTTTGTTATCCGTTCCATTTAAAGTTTGTTAGATATATGTTGTAAATCTGCCATTGTCAAGATTAAATATGCTGTTAGGCTTCAGTTGTTCTATTGTCTGCTAGGGAAAATTATAGATTTGAGGTTAAGTTTGTTCTAATTGCTCTATCTTCACTGTGCGAGCTAGGCTATCGGTGAAAGATACCAGTTTTAACCAGCTGCCCTTGGATTTATGATTTTCTGCTAGATCTGTTTCACTCTGCCTTGTGCTCTTAGTTGAAAGTGATCTTAGACTGACTGGACACTTTCTTCTGGGATTTGTTCTGTTGTGAAGCTGATAGCATAGATAAGATTGACAGTTTGGGTTTACAATTGATGTTTGATAAGCTTCTCTTTTCTGCCTTACCCTACCCTCTCTTTGCTTTCCGTGAATGATCCATTTTTATTTTCTTTATTTGCCTTTTATTTAAATCTACTGACCCATGAGAGCTAGATCAAGAATTCAAGTTAAATCTGATTGTCAACAACTTTTGCAACTCATCGAACAAGTTCGGGAACCCCTTGTAAGGTAACAGAGCAGTCCATATTGAAATCTATTCCCGAAGTGGAAAAGAGTGAATTGCCATTCGACCCAACTCTGTAACTCGCACCTTGGATAACCAGCTAGATCCTAAAGATGAGTGGGATCCGTCCCGTGGGTGTCTTCGGAGCTTTCCCTGCTTCATCATTTTCCCGGGGTGTGCATGAAAGCCGGACCAACATCTAATTGGCGCTAGAAGGAGGGCCACAGAACATCTGTTCTTAGTGCACTTGAGTTGAGAAATCCGACTGTATGTGGAACTGTAAAGCTGTATTTTATCCAAAGTCTGGTAGCCAATTTTCACCTCCTCCTCAGCCAACATCTAATTGGCGCTAGAAGGAGGGCGAGAAAATTTGTTCTTAGTGCACTTGAGTTGAGAAATCCGACTGTATGTGGAACTGTAAAGCTGTATTTTATCCAAATTCTGGTAGCCAATTTTCCCCTCCTCCTCAGCCAACATCTAATTGGCGCTAGAAGGATGGCATGAACTTAGTTCAAGTATTGTAAGGGCATAACAACAACATTTGAAGGACCCACAGTGAACTCCGGACAGTTTTATAAATTGTCAGTACAGTTTTATAAATTGTCAGTACAGTGTTTTAAATTTCCAAATGCAGAACCTGTTAAGAACTGTAAAGTTGTATGTACTGTATTTTATCCAGAGTCTGGAATTTTAACATTTAAAAGTGGCTCAGTTTCATAAATTGTCAGTACAGTTTTTAAATTGTCAGTGCAGTTTTTAAAATTGCCAGAGAAGGCCTTAAGTTCAGTGGTTTGTTAAGAACAGTTCTATCATCACTTGTAGTTATCCAATTACAAATCAGAACATCACTGTCAGCCAAGTAATAATGGCAAATTGGTTGGGCCCCACAGCTTTGAATATTCTGGGTATAGCCCATGACTTGCCCAGAAGTCCAGAAAGGTATCTCCCCAGGTACAAACATGATGGGACAAGAACTACAGAAGAACACCTGCTAGCTTTTAAAAATGCTTTAAAATTGTTGAATATATAGCATGAAGATGTTGCCTGCAGATTGTTCCCGTTCACTCTCCAGGAGGGAGCTTATGACTGGTTTTTAAACCTCACTAGCAATTCCATTACTAGCTAGGATGATCTAGAGAAAACTTTTATATCACAGTTCGGTGAAGTGATAGATCCCAGCATTTTATATCAGCAATTTTCCAGCATCAAGAGAGAATCGGGAGAAACTGTCAGGTCTTTCAATATGAGGTTCCAAAGAGCTTACGATAGAATTACTGGCCATTACATCCCAAATGCAAATCTGGCCTTAGAAATCTACAAGAATGCATTGGATTCGGTGACCTCTATTTTTCTCAAGAGAGACATTAATATCACAACCCTGGCAGGGGCTTATAAAGAAGCCTTAATTCTTGAAAGACAGCTAGGGCCTCAAATTTTGAGCAGCCCTTTGATATCCTATGTTACTCGAACATGCCTGTTCCAGAACCCATTCCACATCATGAGTTAGTGCCAACATGTCATGCTCTACCCAAGGAAACTACGTTAACTGTCACATCCACTCAGCATGTGCAAAATACAGAGAAAAGTTCTGACAAATTCAAAGTGCAGGTGCTTGAACTGAACAGTTGTGATCTGGCACCACCCAAATCTGAAGTTTTTCCTGGTGAGTTAAATTTTCCTGGAGATCAAAGAAATATTGATCTTTCTAGTTCACCCAAAAATAGTACAACCAGGGTTTCAGATTCTGTCACTTTTCTCGAAGAGACAGAAAGTCTTGTACAGACTTCTGCGGATGAAATGCAAGATTTTCAGCAGTTCAAAATGGACAGTTATGACTTGAAATGTCAGAGTCCAGAACCTAACTATGATCCTTCCTCATCAGAGGATGATGAAAGTGAGACTCAATCTCACTATGCAGAAGTAACTGAGGAGGATAACATCATTGAGGATATGAGGGAATTTAAAGCTGACATCACCCTTTATGAACTGCCTCAGATTGTTGAACAAAAGGATAACTTGATTGAGGCTTACTCTGGACCACCTGTTGGATTTCAAGAAAAGGAGGAAAAGATAGTAAATATGAATGTGGTCAGCCAACTTGGAATTGATGAGCTGTCTCAACATAAGCCTGCAACTTCTGAACATAATGTCAAAGAGGAGGCTATAAACTGTGTTGATGCAGATATTGGAGTTTATAATTTGGCAACTGAGGAGGTGGGAACAGTTACAGCTCTAATCAATCACAACAATGATGTTTGGACATTGCACATTGATGAGGTTAAATCTAAGCAAGGCTCAGGTGAAAAGGAAAATTGTAAACACTCTGCTAGAGGGATAAAAATCGAAGTCCTGGATATTGAAGCAGTGCAGCAACCACAAAATGTTCAAGTTGTTAAGAACCAGGGCATACAAATAAAACATGATTTCTTTCAGTTGTCACATAATTTTGAAGATGTGGTGGTCTGGGTCTGTCAAGATTTTAAAGTATTTGATCCTGGGGTTTTTTTTACATTCAGTCCTTTTGAAAGAACTCTGCAAACCCTTCAATTAGAAGCATAAACATGTTATCATATGATTTGTTATTAAATGATTTGTTTAATTTGAATGAGTTGCAAATTTGTTTTTCAAATGGGACAGGGAAGACAGTAAACCCAAGTCTTTCCCAGATAGAAAATTTTTGAAGCACAATCTGGAGTGCATTTCGTCAACAGGACCTGAAAGGTAATTTTTTTTTAATTACTTACATGGTCAAAATTTTTTTAAAGCACCATTTCTCTGCTTTCCCAACTTTGCTGCATTTTTTGAGTATGAAGGGAAGTTGTAACATATGTATGCATTGTAAATAAGCTTTGAAGTTTTTCAGTTTTATTTCTTTGTCAGTGCAGTTTTTATTTCAATGTCTGTGCAGTTTTAATCTGTTTTAGTTTAATTTTAATGCTCTGCAGTTTTCTTTAGTTGTTTTTCAGTTTTAGCTTGTGCAGTTTATTTCTTTTGTCAGTGCTTTTTATTTCCTTTCTTTGTCTTTTTATTTTAGCTTGCTTTTATTTTATTCTGTACAGTCTTTTCTTTATTGCATTTCTTTTTCTTTGTTGTCTGTACAGTTGCAGTTTATTTTATTTCAGTTGCAGTTTAGTTTATTTCAGTTGCAGTTTAATTTATTTCAGTTAGTTTAGTTTATTTCAGTGCTGTTGCAATTTAGCTTTGCTGCAGTTCAGCAGTTTTTAGTTGCTTTGCTTCAGTTCTTTTAGTTTGTTTCTTTTATTGTCTGTTCAGTTTTTATTTTCTTCCCTGCATTTCCTTTTCTGTGCTTTAGTCTGTACAGTCTTTTGTTTCAGTTCTTTTCTTTGCTGTCTGTTCAGTTTATTTTATTCCCTTGCCTGTACAGTTCTGTGCTTTAGTCTGTACAGTTTTATTTTGTTTTTGCTTTAAACCTGTGCCTGTCCTTGGAAGTCTGTGCAAAGTCCTTTGGCTTCTGAAATATTCTGTATTTTAACCTCTGCCTGAGCAATCAATGAAAAGTCAGCCTGCTGAAAATTGTTTTATTCCTAGCTGATAAATCCTCAATCCAGTGTTCATGGTCATCATCCAATGCCCATGCTGTTCACCATTCTAATTATGCCCATGCTGTTCACCATTCTAATTGAGATAGTCTGCTTGCACTGAACTGTGGAACTATTTTGTTATCCAGGATGAAGGTAGAGAGATGATTGGATCTTGTGTCTTACTTGCCACAGTTGTTTTAATGATAGAAAAACTGTTATGCTGTTTAGTTGGAGGAACTCCCGGGGAATCCAAGAAAAGCTGGTTATGAGAGGGGACTATGTCATGCAATTATTTGGGTATCACCA
The DNA here is from genome assembly GCA_028583015.1 of Wollemia nobilis. Taxonomy (NCBI): domain Eukaryota; kingdom Viridiplantae; phylum Streptophyta; class Pinopsida; order Araucariales; family Araucariaceae; genus Wollemia; species Wollemia nobilis. The sequence goes on along the minus strand of JAQPPZ010016829.1, from coordinate 471,364 downwards.
GAGGCTATCAATGCCTAGACTGAAACAGTTCCAGATTGATCAAATGATAAAAGAAAATTGTAATTTCTCTAAGGTCTCAGATATTAATATATTTCAGAGGGAAAGAAGAAGAAAAAAGAAAAAAAAGAAAAAAAGAAAAAAAGAGTTATATGATCAAAAGAGGCAGCCAATATTAGATTCTGCCCTACAGTTGTAAATTGGGTCGTGTAAATCTAAAGGGTAACTCTGTCTAGGCTGTAAAAAGCTAAACTAGTAAACAGAGCTCTACTCGGTTTCCCCATTTACAATCTAGAAAAGTTGATTAATCCAAGTTTATCATTCAATTCAGTCATCCTTGAAGAAAGTTCTATACCTTTGTAATTGCACATCAGAAATCTTCCTTGAAGTAATCCAGCCCAGTATGTCCTTGGGAAATTTTAACAGCTGGCAGTTAGTAGTCAATTTATTGTGAAGAATGCCTGTGGCAAGGCATGATGCATGGTCTTTTTGTTTTGAAACCAGAGTCTTGGGTTCTAAAATAGTGCTACTATTTTACCCGTAGATATCGCCATTTGTTGATAAGCAACACACCCCCACTGAAAAATGAGATTACATCCTTAGAAAATTCTGAACTTTCATTTTTTGAAGCAGGGACCCTCTTGATCTTTTCAGGTTTTAAATCCAAATTTGCTTGCCTCCTTTTTAAAGTTGTGTTTTTTCTTGCATTCTAGTTGTGTTATCCAAGAATTCACTTTTTTACATGCTAGAATCATTCATGCACAAGCAAAATCTTGCACCGGTACCGAGAAAATCTAGAAAACAGTTGCATAATTCACTGAAAAATCAAACTTTCCATTTTTGGTAGTGTCGCGATATCGCGACACTTCCATTTTCAGAAATGTCGCGATATCACGACAGGTAAGTCAAAATGCAGCTAAGTGCCAGAAAGGTCGCGATTTCGCGACATGTCGCGAAATCGCGACAGTTTTTTGACGAGAGAAGCAAGCTGTACGGAGGGCGCGATTTTGCGACATGTCGCGAAATCGCGACATGTCGCATTTTCGCGGTAGGAGAGAGAAAGTGGGCTGCAGAATAAAAAAATCGGCTAAGTCGCAAACATGTTCCAAAATCACGGTCAACGCGGTCAACGCATGCAGGTACGGAACTGTCGCGATATCGCGACGTGTTCTAGAATCGCGGTTGAAAATCAGGAAGCGTACGGAGGCCAGGAAGGGTCGCGATTTCGCGACATGTCGCGAAATCGTGACATGTCGCATTTTCGCGGCCGACGAGGGAGGAATTTGCCGATGCGCTAGCAGGTCGCGATTTCACGACATGTCGTGAAATCGCGACATGTCGCGAATCGTGGCAGGAGAGAGAAAGTCTTTAGAGGGCCCGAAAGTGCATTCCGACGGGAAATAGAAGGCTTCCTGGGGTAGCGACACGTGTCAAAGCGTGAATGGGACAAACAGAAGCCGACATGCAAGCTTATTTTGCGATTTTTAATATGTTTTAAATGTTTTAAGCTTCTGATTTAATTAAAATGCTAATCTAATGCATCTTTTTGTCTTTCATGCAGGATTCCACCTGGCACTTACGGAACAACCGGGAAAGACCATAAAGGCGAAGATAAAGTGCGGATTTAGTCAAGGACCGCCATGCTAGGAGAGAAGCTGTCGGTGAGAGCATTCAACAACAAATTTATTGCAGACTTGATAGCATGAAGACCATTTCAACTTCGGGATGGATTTGCGGAGATCGAATTGATGGATAAGTGGTGACTCATCCGGCTCACCAGCAGAATTAATGAAAGCATTTATTTGCAGATGCGAATGAATGCAAGTTGCATTTTATTTTATCTTCTCCATTTATGGTAGCTGACTGCACAGATTTGCCGAAGGGTTAAGTTCTATCCGGACTTTGATTTTTAAATGGATTTTTATTGTAAAACCCGGGTCCTAGGGTTTAAGTGCGATAGGATTTAGGGTTTGAGCAAGATATTTTGGAAAATATCAGGGTCTGTCCTGAGTCTATAAATACAAATTCTAAATGTAATCGCGGGAGGTGGAGACTTAGAAATAAAGGCTTATAAGCAATTTCTTGCAAATTTTGTGAAATCCTTTATTTCTGGACTTGGAGTTGATGTGCTTTAGCTTTTCTGTGATAGCATGGCCAGGAGCCTAATCTTTTGCCGAGTGTGATAAGTGTATTTTCTTTTGTTATCCGTTCCATTTAAAGTTTGTTAGATATATGCAGTAAATCTGCCATTGTCAAGATTAAATATCGTTGTTAGGCTTCGGTTGTTCTATTGTCTCGCTAGGGGAAATTACAGATTTGAGGTTAAGTTTGTTCTAATTGCTCTGTCTTCATCTGTGCGAGCTAGGCTGCCGGGTGAAAGATACCAGTTTTAACCAGCTGCCCTTGGATTTATGATTTTTTGCTAGATCTGTTTCACTCTGCCTTGTGCTCTTAGTTGAAAGTGATCTTAGACTAACTGGACACTTTCTTCTGGGATTTGTTCTGTTGTGAAGCTGATAGCATAGATAATATTGACAGTTTGGGTTTACAATTGATGTTTGATAAGCTTCTCTTTTTTGCCTTACCCTACCCTCTCTTTGCTTTTCGTGAATGATCCATTTTTATTTTCTTTATTTGCCTTTTATTTAAATCTGCTGACCCATGAGAGCTAGATCAAGAATTCAAGTTAAATCTGATTGTCAACAACTTTTGCAACTCATCGAACAAGTTCGGGAACCCCTTGTAAGGTAACGAGAGCAGTCCATATTGAAATCTATTCCAGAAGTGGAAAAGAGTGAATTGCCATTCGACCCAACTCTGTAACTCGCACCTTGGATAACCAGCTAGATCCTAAAGATGAGTGGGATCCGTCCCGTGGGTGTCTCCGGAGCTTTCCCTGCTTCATCCTTTTCCCGGGGTGTGCATGAAAGCCGGACCAACAGAATCGTTGGAGCATTTTTGGGATATGGCTATCTTAGATATGGAATGGTCGCAAATGACTAATATTCAAGGGTTCTGTTTCCTTGATTTCATTAAGAGAGGCTAGCCGATACATCTCGGGTCCTATTTTGCTATCAATGACATATGGACCTAACCAATTTGTCGTGAACTTGTCCCTTAGGTGGGACGGCAAACTAGAGTTCTGTTGGTTTTCCTTCAAAACCAAATCACCAACCCAAAAGTCCCTTAGGTGAACTTTCATGTTGTAAGCTTTCTTAAGTCGCTCTTGATATATACGTAAAATCTCGAGAGCATTAACGTGTCGTTCGTCAAGCAATGTAAGTTGGTCTAACTGGGCCTGTCATGCAGTGTCATCATCGATGAACTCCTGCATTGATATGCGTAGGGAAGGAATTTCCAACTCTAGAGGCATGACTGCCTCGGAGCCATACACGAGTGAAAACGGAGTAGCCCCAGTGGGCATCCGAATGCTAGTGTGATAAGCCCAAAGGGCAAGTGGAATTTTGATGTGCCAATCCTTATGACTATCTATGACCATCTTTTTAAGGATGGTAACTAGCGTTTTGTTTGATGCCTCTACTTGCCCATTTACCTATGGATAATAGGGTGTCAAAAAACTGTGCTAAATTTTGTACTTTGTGGTCAAAGCACGCACGTCTTTGTTCTTGAATGATGGCCCATTATCCGATATTATTTTGGATGGAATACCAAAACAACATATGATGTTATGCAAAATGAACTCCACAATGCGGGGTCTTGTCGTAGAGGTCAACAAAATTGCTTCCACCCACTTGGTAAAATATTCTATGGCCGTTATGATAAACGTGTGATGGCCTGATGACGCAGGGGAGATATTTCCAATTAGATCGAAGCCCCACTGCAAAAATGGCCAAGTAGACTGGACTGTCTGCAAGGCCTGGGAAGGTATGTGCATCAAATTGGCATGATGTTGACACTTCATGCAATTATTGACATATGCGCAACAATCTCGCTCTAAATATGGCCAATAATAGCCCATGCGAAGAATGCGCTTTGTAATGGCCATACCATTGAAGTGGCAACCACATGTACCATCATGCACTTGGGTGACTACCCAAGTGGACTCTTGCTGGTCCAAGCAACGAAGGAGGATCCCTTCATAGCTATGACGATATAAAATGTCTCCTATCAAGACATACTTAGCCGCTTTCTGCTTGAATGTTCGTTTTGTAGCATGCGTCAATCCAAGTGGGAGATTACCTAACTTGAGGTAGTCTTTGATGGGTAAATACCAGTCCTATTGAATAGAAACCTCGATAGTATGAACAGTCAATCCCTCTTAAAGTTCATCCCTAACAAATGCTGAGTGGGATAGAACTTGTAAGAATAGCGTTGTGTTGCTATTGATGGGAGTAGGGGAGAACAAGGACCCCCAGTTGGCATGTTTTAGATGATCGTTTATTTGAGAGAACTTATCCGAGGATGGTTCAATCTGGATCATGTGGATTCCTGACGTCAAGTCAGAGCTTGCACGCTCCATCGTGGATTGCGATAGGGTTTTGACTTGAATGGTTGTCATATCACCAGAAAGGTCTTACGGGATTAGTGACCCCAAGGAGGCCATTGTGTCCGCAAAATGATTTGATGACCGAGGGAGTGCCTCGATGTCGTACCATTCAATTTTTTCCAAGAATTTGTCCACAAGGGCTTTATAAGCCTGCAGAACTGGGCATTTGCATTGGTATACCCCTTTGACTTGATTGATGATTAACAGTGAATCACCAAAGATGTTTAGTCATTTGATGTTCATGGAGATTATTGTCTGAAGACCTATGAGCAAGGCTTCATACTCTGCATTATTATTGGTGCATGGGAAATTTAATTTAAATGACAGGGGCATTGGAGCACCCTGCGGTGTGAAGAATACTATTCTCATGCCACCACCTTGCTCACACTTAGAACCATCAAAAAATAAGGTTATGTCGGCCTGTGACTTAGGCTCATCAGAATCTAGCGATTTTGAGACATGGAAGACCCCATAATTGGGTAGTTCTATGACTAGAGGCTGATCGTCTTCAAGAGGAGCCTCTGCTAGTTGATCGGCTATGACCTGTCCTTTGATAGATTTCTGTCCAATAAACTCTATGTCAAATTCTGTCAACAACATGATCCATTTTGCCATGTGACTACTATGATAAGTATGACTCATCATGTATCACAATGGATTCTCCTTAGACACAACATACGTAGTGTTGCTGAGCATGTAGTTGCGTAGCTTCTTGGTAGCAAACACCACTGCCAAGTAGAGTTTCTCGACGTATGCATAGTTAAGTTCATAACTGACCAGGGTGCGGCTAAGATAGTAAGTAGCCTATTCTTTGTAAAGTTCATTCTTCTGGGCCAGCATGGCACCTAGTGCCACCTTAGTAGCTGAGATGTATAAGTAGAATGACACTCCTGGTCTAGGTGGTGCCAATACTAGCGACGAAGCTAGGTATTGTTTGATGTCATCAAATTTTGACTGGCACTCGTCATCCCAGTGAAATGTAACCCCCTTGTGCAATAATTTGTTCATGGGTCAACACTTGTCAGATAGCTATGCTATGAAGCACTTAATCGACGCGACCTTTCCTTGCAAACTTATGAGCTGCTTAATAGTAGTTGGGGGAGCCATTTCAAGGATTGCCTTTACTTTCTTTGGGTCCACCTCGATGCCTCGCTTTGAGACTATAAAACCCAAAATTTTTCTAGATGTTATGCCAAATACGCACTTCTTGGGATTCAGTATGACCTTATTCTATATGAGGTGATTGAGGATCTTGCTTAAGTCACCGATATGATCTGAGCGCAAAAGAGACTTGGCTAACAAATAATCCATGTAATCTTCCAAAGTTTTATGCATGTAATCATGGAAGATGTACATCATGGCATGTTGGTAGGTGGCGCCAACATTTTTAAGGCCAAAAGGCATGACCTTATAACAAAATGTCCCCCAAGGCATTGTGAATGCCGTTTTGAGTTGATCCTCAAGATTGATACGAATCTGATTGTATCTCGAGAAACCATCCATGAGGGATAGCATTTCATGACCTACTGTAGTGTCTACCAACACGTCGATGCTTGGCAAGGGGAAATCATCCTTAGGACTCGCTTTGTTTAGATCTTGAAAATTAGTGCATATGAGAATCCTCCCGTCGGGATTTTTGATGAGCACCATGTTGGACAACCATGGCGGATAATCCATGTAAATGACAAACTGTGCATCCAATAGCTTTTGCAATTCATCTTTGACCATCAAGGCCACTGTTGGGTGCATCTTACGTAGTTTTTTCTTAACTGGATTGATTGTCGGATCAAGCATTAGATTATGCATGACTAGCTACGGATCTAGCCCTGGCATGTCTCTATATGACCATGCAAAAACCTCCTTCTTCTCTTTGAGAAGGGAAATGTAGTCGGCTTGCTCTTCAGGGGATAAGCTTACCCCCAGCTTGATAATCTATGCATTCATTGGATCTAAGTTGATGTCTATGTCAGTCGTCTCCTCAACTGACATGTGGGATCCATCCTCCAACTGATGTGGAGTCGAGATCAAATGGATATCATTAGCTGAGTTTAAATCTGCGTTTGGAACCTTGGGTCCCTCTTCAGCTTGAAAAATATCTTGAGTTGTCCTTGAGGTAAAATGAGGCATTTCATCGAAATGCCAATACTCTAATGGGGAGAGCGGTGAATTGACGCGATCCCAGTCGATGGCATCTATGTCTAGATGCAATGACCGTGTTGGATTGGTCGGATTGTGAATGGGTGCGGTCAAATCAATGGAGATCATGTGGATGAAATGAATTTGATCTCCATTACTGCGGGTGTGATAACTCGAACATTCTGGATGCTCCCTATGCTCTGGATCTAGCTTTGTAGGGATGGGCATGAATGGATCGGCCCTATGTGTTGATAGGAAGATAGGGTCTTCCCTCGGCACTGATGTCATTATAGGGTCTCGGGGTGGACGGTGCTTGTTGTAAACTTGGAGCCATGGATCCAACACTTGGTCCCACCCTGCTGGGTCTATGTACCATTCATGCCCTAACCTTATGCCTAGTTGTGCCATCAGTTCTTCATGCATTACAGGGTGATTGTGCCGTCACGCATGATTAAGATATTCCATCTCAGTTTCATCTATGTAATCATTGTTGATGATTCAAAGGCCCTCATTGGCCTCGACAGCTGTCTATGCCATATTATGCTCATCTTGTTCAAGCAAATTAATATAATCCCATTGCGGTTGTTCCACACTCAGTGGGGGGACCTGATTCTCTTGACATTGCACTGGTTCAATTGGAACCTCTAAAGGGAACAATTTTGTAAAGATATTTGGACACTGTTTATGTTCTCCTTGGAAGTTAGTGTCCGAAATCTCACCTCTCTCTATCAATAGAGAAGGGTTATTGTTGTTACCAAGGGTGGTTGTTGACCATGGGAGGTAATATCCCAATGTGTACGTTGTGTTTGGGTTGGCATAAGGATCTGATGCCAACCCACCCTTGTTGCCTATTCCTAGGCCTTGCATGTTTTCCACCAAGATGTCTAAGGGCAGGGGGTGGTTGAACCCTACTCCTGACTTATCATAAGACATTTGATATCTTGTATGGGAAAGGACATGCACCCCTTGCTCATACCTACCTAACCCATATCCGTGCCAATTGCATTGGCCGAGATATCTTAGAGTGAAGTTCGGGTTCGACAGATAGTTGACATTTTTGGCAAAAGGCTCTTCGTCCTCGTCCTTTTGCTTGCATGGTTCGATACCATGATCAAGGCCCCCATACACAAAATTTGTCTGGTTTGGTGGGTAACCTAAAGGAACAACTATCCCTATGGGAAGGCGAGGTCTCCCCATGTCTTGTACTGATTCTAGCATGGGCGTTGCTACAACATTCTGCACTAGATATTCTCCCAGGCCCGTACTGGTCATTTCAATAGTAATCGTTGACGATTGAGAGGGAGGAAATGGAAGGCCTTCCTGAGTCCATTCCATGTTGGGTGGATTAGGAGACTCAACTTCCATTGTGCTAGGTATTTCTTCTATTGAGACAGTTGATATCGTTGGCAACACCCCTTCTAGGAGTTGAGCCTCTTCCAAGATCTGTTTTCCTTTGTCCTTCTGTTTAGCCATGACAGGTGGTGATGGTGGTGAAGGAGCAGATGATGAAGATGCACCTGGCTGGGGTTTTGATGGATTAGTCACCAGTGGTGCCCACGGCATCGGACCCTGTCTAGATGGATTTAACTAGAAATCCAAGTGCGTCGACGAGAGGGTTGATTGCGGCATCAATTGCACTGTATTGCAATATTTTAAGGGTTCTAAGTCCATCGGGACTACATGTATTTCTCCTTCAAATGCATACTTCAGACACTGGTGAGCTATCGAAGGGACACACTTCATGTCCCTGATCCATGGTCGCCCTAGCAGTATGTTGTATGCCATCTCGCCTTCCAAAATGTGGCACAATGTGGGTATCGTCTTTTGTCCTACTTGGACGGGTAGAACAATTGTGTCGACTGTCAAGCATATTGCATCATTGAATGCTCGCAGTGTGTATGTGGAAGCCATGATATGAGAGGCTGGCAGCTTCAGATGTTTTAATGCTGCAGTGGTAATGATGTTACTGGACGAGCTAGTATCTACCAACACTCTCTTGTATAGGATCTCATTGACCCACGAGATAACGTGTAGGGGTGGATCTGCCATGTCATTCGATACTATTTTAACTTCATCCTCTCTAAAGGTAATGACTAGCTTTGTACATTGTTTTACATGTCCCACAAAGTTATTGAAGGAATTCACTTCGTGAGGTTGTAACTCGATGGCTTTCAAAATTTCCATGAGATCTTCTCGATGGGGCGCTAACTACTATATAAGCTCATAAATGGAAAGCCTAGCCGATGTGGTCTGCAAACTTGACATGATTTTGGTCCGTATCATGACCTCGGGTCTAGGCGAAGGCAATTGCACAATGTGTTGTTGAGGTTGCGATGTTGAAGGAACTTCTCTTTTAGCTGCCTCTAGGGCAGCTCTTGGGTATTTCTTGTTCCTGGTTACTATGCTGATCATTCCCACATATCCTTGCATGGGGAGATTATGTCGCACCTCATTGACCTGAAGAGGTTTTGCCTATGCCTCGTGGGCAGGCAAAGGGTCCTTGAATTCCCCCATCTACTAATTATTTGACACTATGGGGTTGTCTACTACCAATGTTTTATTATCGATCAAATATTGGATTAATCCCTTGAATTTCCAACATCCGTTCAAGTCATGTCCCCTTCGCCTGTGGAACCTACAATATAAATCCTCCCTGTATCCCTTAGGTTTGGGAGCATTAGGATCTATGGTTGGGATTTTTGGAAGGGTAACTAAATTTGTTGTTGACAAGCGGTCAAATAAGGAGTCCCTAGACTTCGTATAAGGGGTGAATTATCGCCTAGGGTGACGCTACTGATTTTGCTCCTATCTTTTATTTTCTCTTTCATAATTAGGAGGCACTGCCTGATAATTAGCCTTTTGAGGCTATATTTCTTGCACAGGCTTGGGGACATTTATCGCAACTTGATTAACCATAGCAGGTTTTGGTTGCGTAGTCCCTGTCTTCGTATTTTTGTTCCACTCTTTATTTTTGGGCTTGGTGATTTCACCCTCTTGTATTTTGATCTCTTCGATGACTCTGGCTTGCACCAAAGCTTCTTCTAGGTTGGCGTATTGCTGTAGCTGCAATAGCCCAGAGATCGATCTTAGACAACTTCATGAAAACATTTGTGTGAGGTTGGACATAGGGGGAAGGTAAGGTAGCTTAGAAAGTAGAGCCCTCCATCGATTCCTATAAGCTACCATTGTCTCTTCCTCATATTGCCTGAGGCTGGCCAAATCACTCAATGATGCCTTCTTCTTGGTGTTGAAGGCAAAGCGTTCCAGGAACGCATCTACTAATTGATCCAAATTATTTATGTTGTGCTTCGACAACTGTGTGAACCATTCCGAGGCAGGACCTACGAATGTTGTTATGAATGTCCTTAGCAACAACGCGTCATTATCTTGAATGCCAAAGCATTGGCTCAAGAATCTTGTGACATGCTCTTGAGCATCCTCTTCACCTTTAAAAATTGCCAACTGAGGCAACTTGAAATTTTTAGGATAGAGAGGTGTGGGCACTAACGGATGCACCGGATGACTATGGAGTTGTCGTAATGTGGGCTTTTGGTGCCTAGAAGATTTAGTCTCCACAAACTCCAAATGCTCTAATAGCGCTTTGTATGCATCGAAAGATTTTATCTCTTCCTCTTTTGTTTGCTCCCATTGTGAGTTGTGGGAGACTGGAGGCCTATGGGGGGGTGGCCGAATGGCAACCCTCCCACCTTGATAGGGCATTTCGGCCCATTCTTCTTCTGGTTCATACTCCTCATAAACTTCCTGAGGAGTCTTTGGGTGAGACCTATGACCCTGAGTGAGTCCCCGCTGAGGGTACCCATCGTTGTTTCGGGGAGTGGCCTCCCTCTCAGGTCTATGGGGTCTCGGAGGCAAAGCTTGGCGAGGTTGCGAAGACCTATCCTGTCCCAAGGGATTATACCTCTCATATTGTTCTACTTTTTGAGTGCGAGGGGTTGGCACCCTCTCAGGTAGTTTGTAAAGTAGTTTGTCTGCTTCGCGCTGAATGCGCTCTTTGTTAAGGCGGTATAAGCGCTCTAACTACTGATGATCTTGCTCAAGCCACGTGATCTGGGCTTGGCGGGTGACATGTCTGGCGACTGCTAGTTCAATTTGATCTACCATATTTGGCTTAGGGGGTCTGTATGCCTCTCCTATGTATTTTCCTTGGTCATGATGATCCAAGATTTCAATGGGTCGCTTCCCTCTGTCGAGGTTGGTGACATTTACTTGAGGCTCTGGCCTTAATGTGTGATCATGATACCTAGCAGGTGTAGAAGCACAAGGCTCCCACGCTGTATGTTGCTCTCGAGGAATGTGATGATCTTCCTCGTCCTCCCTTTCATGGGTGTGAAAGGGGCGGGCGAAGTTAGCTCGCCCTGTGTGAAGAGCCCTACGCTCTGGGTTTTGTCTTTCAGTTCTAACAATGATGGGAGGCAAAGGAGAGATGCCATAGTCACGTTGTCTCTCCTCATGGACACTATGCCTCTCTAGAGCTTCGTTGCATGGTGGCCACTCATATCTAGCCTCAAAAGGTGGTCTTCTATTTGCATTGAGTGTCACACGTAAAGGTTCTTCCCGAAAGGGGCTGTTCTGAATGGGCGTATCCCCTAGAGGGGTGTCCCTATAATTCCACCTAGACATGGAATGATGTGGATTCTCTTGTGGCCTAGACCGCCAAGGTGGTATGACCAAGTCTTCAGGACTAAAGCAAAGGTGACTTGTGCCCACTTCTTGTGTACCTTCTAGAGCTTCTACCCTTGATTGGGCTTGGCTACGGGTGTACACCATTGTGGTACCTTTCTACTAGCTAAGCAAATTTTTATCTTTTCATTAATGATTTTTTATTTTGATTTTTTGTTTACACTAAGCAGAAATGAACACACACATACACAAATGGTGATTATCTCTTTTAAAGATTAATGGTGTGTCCTAGACTAGTTTTAGTGCGTTTTGATGATTTTGTTTTTATTTTTGAATATTTTTGAAGAATGTTTAAATGCATACTAAAGGCTCATATAACTCCCAAAATGGTCGCCCCTTCAATATACCAACCAGGCCGATATACCAACCTCTCTATATACCCGCCCTTACTAGAGGGAGACTATAGGTACGTGAGAGCAGATGGTATGTGGTACATAGGCGGTACGAAAGGGGGATTGTCCTGTTAATGGCACCTACCATAGAAGACTTATCCTTGCGCACTGGGAATCACCCCAGCAACACTCGGTCAGATTTCATCAGGATTTACGTCTAACAACAGAGATAATCAAGATAATGGATGCAAAATCAAGCCAAGATGGTGATGAAATCCATCGATGGTCTTGATCAAGGGTTGGGGTTTTACGACCAACTCCTTGGTTTAATTTTACCATGTGAAGTGTGTGTGGTTCTTTTTATTTAAAAATGAAACAAGCAGCAACCTCTTTCCCTAAGAAGGAAAACATGATAGAAAACAAAAATATCACAACAAAAAATGATAGGGATAGTTAGAAACCATTACCTCTTTTCTGCCCAAATCGGCTGTCTTTTCCACCCAAATTGGCTGTTTCTGATTCTCGGCCCGGTACCTGCAAGCACAAAAACATAAATTTTGATCAGTTTCTTGATCTCAAAAATGCAGGGGACAGGGTCCCACCGTGATCGCCACTAAAAACATGAGATTCCAGAAGTTAAAAGGGACGACTAAGATACGATGCAAACAAAACTAACTTGATGCTAAATCTTATGGAATGAGCATGTATGAAAGAAAACGAACATAATCGAATCAAAACCAAATATAAAAGAGAATGTAGAAGCACATCCCCTTTTTTTTATTAATGTGATTGAGAACTCGGTTACAATCCATTTCCTCCCCTTTTGGGGGCTAGGAGTATCAACATTGTTTCATTTACAATCATATATCAATGATCCTTCTTCCGCATGCCCACATGTAGAATGGGCGGGCCAAAATGTCGTCGTCGCTTGTGTTGGTGAATATTCAATCTCTACCGCTTCTCCTGCGTTCAAAGAAAAAAAAAAAGAGTTTAGTAGCACTTGTGTTAAAATAAAGCATTCGATCCGTAAAACAAACAAAGCATGCATGCAAAAGATGATTAAAATAGCATATTGGAGGACTCATAATACTTTACAAACAAAGCATGCATGCAGAAGATGATTAAAACAGCAGATTGGAGGACTCAGAATACTTTGAAGCCTGCATGTTAGTTAGAATGAAATAAAATAAAACCTGCATGTTGATGTGCTTGCAATCAAAATCCTGAAATCATAATGCAAAGGAAATAAAAATAGAACACTGAGCTTTGTCGACGAATGGATGGATCCATGGAATTCACGTTCTCCATAAACACCCGATGACCTCCCTCATAGAAGAGATCACGGATGCGGATGACATGAATCAATGCTAAAACATCTGGCGGTGACCTGGCAAGGCTTTGCTGCTCCAAACGTTTCTTTTTTTTTTTTGGGTGGGAAAAGTCCACCATTTTATAGACCCAAGGGGTCTCTTTGGATAGGCATGCATAAGCGCCATGTGGTGGTCACAGGTGCCATGTGGTGGTCATGTCTTCCCATGAGAGAGGAAAGTCCTCCATGACTTGGGCTTTCATGAATGCCCCTATGACAGTCCTCTAACGGCCCACATAATTGACTGACTTCCACTACCAATTGTTTAATGTCCATTTTCATATTTTTTTTTTAATGTCTGCTTTCATTTGTCTAGTGTGCATTTTTAATTGTTTAATTTCCACTTTTAATGGCGACTTTCGTTTGTTTAATGTGCACTTTTAATTGTTTAAAGTCTGATTTCAATGGTTTAAAGTCTGCCTTCGTTGGTTTAAAGTCCACATTTAATTGGTTTAAAGTCTACCAGGCACAAAGGTAGGAGTTTTTCATGATATCATGACACCAAGAAGAAGCCAAGGCACAAAGGTGGAAGGTTGTCCCGATATCGCAACGTCACGATATCGTGACGTCGCGATATCACGACAACCTAACAAAACCCTGGTGCAAGGCAAAAGGTTGTCATGATATTGCAACGTCGCGATATCACGACGTCATGATTTCATGACACCCATGTCTTAGGCTTCCTTTTGGCCTTGGTGTGTCACAATTTTGTGACACCCAAGCCTTGGCTTCCTTTTGGCCTTGGCGTGTCATGATTTCGTGATGTCACAAAATCACGACGTCGCGATTTCATGACACCCAAGCCTTTGGCTTCCTTTTGGCCTTGGCGTGTCGTGATTTCGTGACACCCAAGCCTTTGGCTTCATTTTGGCTTTGGCGTGTCATGATTTTGTGACACCCAAGCCTTAGGCTTCCTTTTGGCTTTGGCGTGTCACAATTTTGCGACATCGTGATTTCGCGACACCCAAGCCTTAGTCTTCCTTTTGGCCTTGGCGTGTCACGATTTTGCGACGTCGCGATTTTGTGACACCCAAGCCTTAGGCTTCCTTTTGACTTTGGCGACAAACTTCATAGGAATATTGCCTTTAAAACGACCAACTTATGTCTAGAAAATACATAAAACAAAAGAAAGGTGTCGAAGGTGGACGACCAGAAGAAAGCAAATGGGACATAACCAAAGAACTATCATGTAATCAGATTGGTGCTATTTTGGTGTCTACAGGTGGCTTACTGCTATGCCACCAGAGTGGGTGTAGATTACCATGGCTCCTCTCAGATGTGGTCTACGACATGAGAGACCACGGTTATAGGTTTGCATGGGGCAGCTTTGTACTATGCCACTTGTATAGGATCTTGCATGGGGTTGTATATAAGGAAGGCTAATGTATGGTCTTGACATCACTACTGTAGGTTTGGTGCTAGGAGCACATCATGATGTAGAGGTCGATAGGGCTCCCACTGACAGGGTTTGATCGAGAGAGGCCTCGGGTTTACTATTGGTGGCTATAGAGAGGGTCACAATGATAGATATATTTGTCGATGTCATGGAGGTTTCTAGACGACCTCATACCAGACCAGATCACCTAGAGGCCATGGAGAGAGCATCTAGGGTGGGCAAAGGATAGGCAGGAGCTGGCTCGCATCAAGAAAGTCTGTTGGCTGAGGATGGAGCGAGGAGAGGTAGAGCTCCATCGCTACGATCGAGTTTTATGGTATTTCGGTCTTCAATAGGGGATCCCTTCTCTCAGGGATTACAAGTACTCCTAGACTGTTCGGGATAGTGCTACATTGATGGGGGCTCTAGACATGCAATGGTTCTGGAGTTAGGACATGGATGATACCCCCATCTAGCCAGTGGATGGTGATGACACTAGGGTTGCCAATGGATATGATGCATAGTACACAAGCATATGCCCTCCTCGAATGATGAGGGCACAGGGTCCGATGCATGTCATTATGCGATGGATGGGGAGGCGATGTCAGGATGCTATTGAGGCAGCACAGGGTCATGGCAGGAGAGAGTAGCGACGATCTTCATAGGAGAGATGCCAAAGGATGGCACGAGCTCCATAGATGCTGCAACAGACATGGAGGAGGGAGGAGAGATTCCATTCTTAGTAAGGGGAGAGGCCACCATCGCTTGATAAGGGCAAGGGTGTCGAGGTGGGGGAGAGCAGCGAGATGGTTGAGAATGCCCGCCTTCGGGCTCAGGTGCAAACAGTACAAGATGAGGCTACATGGCTCAGGGCTCGGAGTGGAGGTGCGATCATGGAGGAGCTAGTGTGGTCTATGATGCATATCGTGTTCTACCAGGGGGTATACTTCCAGCTGGTTCCAGAGGGCCAAAGGGTACAGCTGCCAGTCGACATTATTGAACCAATCAAGATGGGATCGGCGAGCACACCCTCACGATCGACAAGGACTCGAGACACAACATGAACCTATATGGGACCACGTCCTCTGTGCCAGGGTGGGAGAGGAGATGAGGCTAAGAGCTCGAGGGCTTCTCGAGACTAGTTGACTATAGAATGCACAGAGATTGTATATAAATTTTTGAGAGGATTGAGTATGCCAGGGTATAGATTATGGCATACTAATCCAGTTTTGATATGATGTACATAATTTGATATATATATATATATATGGTCTTGTTTTTTATGATATGACTTGTGTAAATGGTGTATGATGCGTAAATTTGGGATTTGTTGATTGATTATTCATGTAATTATGTCGTTTGGAAATAAATTATAATTTTTATGTCATGGCATAAAATTGTAAATGAAATAATTTGATGTGGATAAATTGGTTGTTTTGTTGAGGTGATTTGATGAAAAATAAAAGGGACTTTTAACAATAATTTCAAAGGACATTGTCACTGTTATAGACCATTTCATGGAGTCGTCGCTCGTTAGGTCGTCAAGCTAATCCCAGTATAGAAATATTGTTAAAAGTAAAAGAGTGCTTAAGAGACTATCTTAAGACTTGGTGGGTTGTGATGATGAAAATGATGATTTGTTTTTAGATTTTCATAAAAAATATTATGCATAACATATTAAAGAAATATGATTTTTTTCTAGGCATACATTCCTAAGTGTGATAATTTTTTTTTTAATAAGTCCCTAGGAACTATACCATTGTTGCAAAGCTAAATGTTGACATAATGAAATAGAAAAAAGGTGTTCGTTCTTTTTAAAGCACAATTGTGTAACATAATGATGTAAGCCATAAGTTTTTATGAATTAAAATGGATGGAAAAATAAAATTAGAACAATGGTTTGCGCTAGGCATAGAATTATAGGTATAGACTTATACCATCATCGCAAAATCCAAAAAGGAAATTGATATTTTAGTTTTATTGCATGATTGATTTTTGATTTTGAGATAAACAGAAAATAATAATATATAAACTTGACTTTATTTACTAGATTTTGTAATATGTTGTTTGAAAGAATTTTGGGATTTTTTGAAAACAATGTATGTAATTGTTTTTATACTAAATAGATGTTATGAAATAAGAAGAAAAAATTATTCCAAAAGAGTTGTAGAAATATTTTAAATTATCTCAAAGACAAATGTAGATTAATAAGGAACCCTCATGTGCATATGTGAGTTCATTGTCGATCTTGATTTATCATAATGATACAAAAAACTCTCAAATACAAATGTGTGTGCAATTGTATTGTTCATTTACCAATTTTGAGCAAGATAATTTGATACAAGTAATTTGAATTAACCAAATAAGTTTTCGTTGACATTGATTTATATGAATTTAACTGTACCAGACTACTATGTAAGTCGGGTCATCAAGAGCTAGCTAATCCATAAGCAGACATAGGTCTATACAAAATAAGGTCGCTAATGTGATAGACATATCACCATGCTAGGAGTTACCCAAGGCCAAGCGGGTTGGGCACAAACCACCTGTTATGGGGCTTACCTCATGGTTTTTGAATAATTGAGAATTCCAGGGATTCAAGCTCATTCACCCTTATTTTCTTTTCAAGGGGTAGGGAAAGGGATTTATTGCATTTTGCTTTTTCTTTTCTCTTTCTCTTTTTTTTTTTTTTTGGTATTTTTGCTTGGAACTAAGATAATGCTGAAATATTGCTGCGATGGTGCAAAATGATATTTTTCTTTTTCTCATTTTATTTACCTTTTATTTTTATTCCTATGCTAGGGATACTTTCTCGGATTGGCTGTAGAGCAAGGGTTTTTTATTCTGGGTAGGGGTGAGCTTGTCCTTTTGTCAATTCTCAAAGATTCTAGACCATGTGCATGATAGGATAGCATGGGAAACTTTTCGCTCAAGAAACCACTTCTACTATATAGCATCGTATCGAATTTTCAATGAAATCATTTTAATGTGAAGAGATATACTTGGTTCAAGTAAATAACAAGATCAGTTCTCTATGCTCAAAAAACTTTATTTAATTCAACTGTGGATTTTGATATAAGAGAGATTAATAATCATACCAAATAAAATCAAGATATTTATTCATGTGAGTGTGAAAGTGTGGGATTCCAAATAAATGCTAATTTATCCAAAATAACTGAAAATATAACTGCAATTCTTCAATAATTCAACAGGTACAAAAATAAAATATGTTTTTGAAGATTTTGATAATTTTGAAGTGTTTTTATATTTTGATTTTAATTTATTAATGAAAAGAATAAATAGTATTACTATTTTTTTTTTTTTGAAATTTTTATATGGAGAACGAAAATGAAATAATATGCAAAATAACAATATATACAATGATGAAATGACCAAATTTTATGCATAATAGCATTTGAGATGCATAATGTTCATAGGTTCTTTAAGATCTTTACCATCTAAGGTAGATAATTTGTATGCTCTTGAGCCAAATTTAGCAGTGATGATATACGGTCCAAGCCAGTTGGGATCAAATTTACCTTTAAGGTCTTTAGTTGCATTAGTATGTTTTTGATTTTCTTTTAAGACAAGGTCACCGATCTCAAAGGATCGCTGATGAACTTTCTTGAGGTATGCTCGTTTAAGCTTGTTTTGGTAGGCACAAAGATGTTCCAAAGCATTGATGTGCTTCTCATCTAGGAGTTCCAGCTAACTAAGTTTGCCAACACGATATTCATATCCTACTTTAGTATCTTGAAGTAGCAGAGCCAAAGAAGGAAATTCTAATTCAAAGGGAAAAACTGCTTCAACGCCATAGACCAAAACAAAAGGTGAAGTGCCCGTGGGAGTGCGAACACTAGTTCGATAAGCCCACAAAGCAGGATATAATTGGATGTGCCAATCTCGACCAGATTTATTGACCAGTATTTTGAGGATTTTGATTAATATTTTATTAGATGATTTTGCTTGGCCATTACCCTGAGGATAATAGAGAGTGGACCAACGATGTTGAATTTTATATTTGTGACATAATTTCTTGACATCTTTATTTTTGAAACAAGTTCCATTATCTGATATGAGATTTGCAGGAATTCTAAACCTACAAATAATTTGATTAAAAATAAACTTGGGAACTTGAGTTCCAGTGCAAGAAGCTAAGGGCATAGCTTCAACCCACTTCATGAAATACTCGATGGTGATTATGATAAATTTGTGTCCATCATATGACACAGGGTTGATTTTTCCAATGATGTCTAAGCCCCATTTTGAAAAGAGCTAAGGATATGAAATAGCCTGCAGTTCTTATGCAGGTGCATGGACAAGGTCAACATGTTTTTGGAACTTATCACAATGGCATGCATAATCATGTGCATCATTTTCCATGGTAGACCAAAAATATCCTATCCTAAGGAGTTTCTTAGCAATGGTGCTACCACTAAAATGTCCCCCACAAGATCCATCGTGGGCTTCACTCAAAGCTGATCTAGATTCTTCTAGATTCAAACATCTTAATAGGATGCCTTCAAAATATCTCCTATACAACGTATTGCCAATAATTACGAAGCAACTTGTTTGTCTACATAATAACCGATGCTGGTTGCTATCACAACCTTCAGGGAAGGTCCCATTTTGAAGAAAATTAAATATATCAGTGTACCAAGGTTCAGGAGTAGTTTCATTGATTAGAAACACATCCAAAGGTTCTAAGCATGATTTATTTGAAGTGGGTTCCTAGAGTCGACAAATAATGATGGTAGCATATTCGTATTCTAACTCCAAGGGCAAAAGAGTTGCAGTTGTAGCCATAGCGTCAGTCGCACGGTTGCTAGTTCGAGGAATAGTTTCCAAGGTAACTTGATCAAATAAAGATAATAATTGTAATACATATGCTTTATATGGACATAATTTATCATATCTATTCTGATAAACATCATTAATTTGATTTATGACAAGTTGAGAATCACTGAAAACCAATAGATTTTTAATTTTTAGTGCCAAGGCAGCTCGTAATCCTAGGATTAGAGCCTCATATTCAGCAGTATTATTAGTGCAAGCAAACATTAATTTAAAGGATAGAGGTATAAGATGTTTCTATGGAGATATTAAAATAATACCTGTACTAGCCCCACTCATACATTGGGCTCCGTCAAAGTATAGGGACCATTGCTTTGGATGGTCTGCCTCTAGTTTAAGGCATTCATCAGGAAACTCAATGATGAGGGGATGGGTAGACTCTAAGGGTGCAACAACTAATTGATCTCCTATGATTTGACCTTTAACAGACTTCTTTCCTATAAACGTGAGTTCAAACTTGCTTAGAACAAGAACCCACTTTGCTATGCGACTAGATAAGTACGGTCAACTCATGAGATACCGCAAAGGATCGAATTTAGCAATAACATACATTTTTTGACTGAGCATATAATGACATAGTTTTTGTGTAGAAAATATGACAGTGATACATAACTTCTCTAATACTGTATAGCGAGTTTCATAACTGATTAAGGTTCTGCTAATGTAATAATTAGCACGTTATTTCTTCTCATCATCAAGTTGAGCTAACATAGCTCCTAAGGCAAAATCTAAAGCAAAAATATACAAGATAAATGGACGATCAGATCTAGGTGGTGAAAGCATCGATGGTTTAAGGAGATATTTTTTGAGGAGTTCAAATGCTCCCTGACATTCGTCATCCCAATGAAAAGAGACATCCTTCTTAAGAAGCTTAAGGGTCCATTTTTTTTTGCCAAGTTATCGATGAAGCGGTGAATAGCTTGAAGCTTACCTTGTAGACTCCGTAATTTAGATATATTTGTGGGTGTGGGCATATTAGTGATAGTCATGATCTTGAGAGGGTCAATTTCAATGCCACATAAAGAAACTATAACCCCCAATAATTTACCGGACTTGACTTCGAATATACATTTAGCTGGATTTAGTCGGATAAGATATTCCCTTAACCAATCAAATACTTTTCTCAAGTCATCTAAATGATCATCTTCTTTGATGGAACGAGCTATAATATCATATACATAATCATGTAGAATATCATGCATCATATCGTGAAAGATATAAGTCATGGTTCGTTGATATGTTGCACCTGCATTCTTCAAACCGAATGGCATCACTTTCCAACAAAAGGTTCCCTAAGGGGTAATAAATGTTGTTTTAGCCTGATCTTTAGGAGCTATCTTGATCTGATTATAACCAAAGAATCCATCCATTAGGGATATCATTCCACTCCCAGCAGTAAAATCAATGATCTGATCCATGTTGGGAAGAGGAAAATCATCTTTAGGGCATGCAACATTAATATATTTGAAGTCTGTGCAAACCCTAAATTTGGTAGCTTCTTTCTTAGTTATTGGAACTACATTTGAGATCCATTCAGCATAATCAATGGCTTGTATAAAAATAACCTTCAAGAGCTTTTCTAATTCCCCTTTGACTAGTAAAGCCACTTTAGGATGCATTTTTCTAAGTTTATGTTTAATAGGTTTAGAATTTGGATGGACTACTAGGTGATGCATAACTATAGAAGGGTCTAATCCTAGCATATCCTCATATGTCCAAGCAAAAATGTCTTCATATTATTTAAGGAATGCAATGTATTTATCTTGTTTTTCTTGACTCAGTTCTAATCCAATGTTGATTATGTGAGGGTTATCTTCAGTTCCAATGTTAATTTTTATGACGTTTTCTACTTCCATGTGTAGATCTCTCTCAAAATTATGCGGGGAGGGTGAAACACCCAATTCTTCTAATTCTTCCAAGGTTATCTTGGATAATTTGTCTTGAGGATTTGTGGCCTCAAGCTGGGCTATACTAGGTATAGAGCCATTGAAATAAAATCCATTATATAACAATTCCTCAATAGAGACATCATGGAAGATATCCCCATCCAACTCATCGTCGAATTCATCAATCATCTCAGGGTAAGCTATGGATAGCATATTACATGTAAATGGGTTATTCCTTAAACGCAAAGCATCGCGTTCATCCAAATAATCTTGGTAAGATATGAGATGGTCATCATCCTCAAATGGGAAGGGTTGACCTTTACTAGGAAATAGGCCCACACCACATCGGGAAGGCCATGGTTCTACCTCAAAAGGTTATTTCATACCATTCTAGAAAGGTCCCAAAACTTTCCCTTTATATCCCAATTTAAGCATTATTGTCTTAGCTTTAATATACTCACTAGTAAAATAATAGCGAGCATATCCATCATAATGAGTCGTGATGTTTCTAGGTATTCTTCCCCAGTCATATCCCTTATAAATAAAAGCGCAACTACCGACTTGGTAAATACTTCCCATGGACTATGGGAGGCCCAAGGTATGAGGAGAGGGTGGCAAATTATTTAAAATAAGGGAATTTTGTATAGCAATGTTTGTTTTTTTTTATATAAGAATTTTAGATAAATTGGGTAAGAGCTCATCAGTAAGAGCGTAAGAGGTAGAAGGAACATTTCCTATGTTTTTGAATGCGGAAAATATTCCTTTAGTGGATGTAGATATTGTAGAGATGTCTTTGGATGGATTTATAGGTATGGAAGTTATAGGAGTAAAACAAGAAGCATTGGTTGTGGGTTTAGGATCTTTTTGAGGTCCTAATGTGGTTTGTTCGAAAGACAGTTGAACTATATGTGGAGGTGTAGTTGGTGGAGAAAAATTAGATGATGTTATGAGTGTGTGTTTCACACGTTTAGGCGGATGATTAGAATTAGGATGTGTGGATGATAAAGCAGGGAAAAATTGAACTCCAACAGGTTCTGCCAAAGCACACATATCAAAGGGTCTGGGATCACCATGAATGGTAACCAACTGATTTTTAAATTCAAATTTAACACATTGATGTAAAGTTGAGGGAATAGCTCGCATTGCATTGATCCATGGGCAACCCAAAAGTATATTGTACGATGCAGGGAAATGTACAATAAATACGGTTGTGTCTAAGGTTCTTGGACCAACTTGCAATGGGATAGTGATAACTCCACACATTTCTTGTGTTTCGTCATTGAAGGCTTTTATGATCATATCAATTCTTTTCATTTTGTCACTTCTAAACCCAAATATTTGGTAGAAGTCAAAATTGTAAATGTTTAAAGATGAACCATTGTCAATCAAGACTTGTTTAACTGCTACGTCTCCAATTAGGGAAGTAATATATAAGGGGTTATCCTTATGTAAACTATGTTGTGGTATATCTCTATCCCAAAAGTCAATACAATCGACTTCTCGAGTTATGATAGTATTGGACATGGCTTCAGGTTGAATATTTTGTGATACCATCATCTGGCTTAATGTGAGCATTAATTCATCCCTATGTGTAGGAGAAGATCTTAAAAGGTCCAAAAGGGAAAATCTAGCTATAGTATTTGATAATTGTTCCTTAATATTATAAGGAGGCTTAGGTTGAACATTAGGCACATGATTCCCTTTATTATGAATTTTCAAAACAAATGGAGCTGATCCATCATTCTAAGTTTGATCTTGTTGAGAATTTTGAGCCTGTTGTCGAGTAACAGCTTTGATTGTACCTACAATATTATTTTGCGGATGATGAATGGGCCTTGGTCTAGCGTTTATGGCTTGTTAATTAGAAAGTAATTGGTGATACAATGGTCGTGTAGCGACTCTTCTTGGAAATGGTTCTTCTGGAACCATAGAACTTGTGATAGGTTGAATAGGATTTTATTCATCTTCAGAGCTATTCGATTGATTTGAGGTAATTTCCATGTCACTTTCAGCCTCGTATTCTACATCACTAAGATCAGGTGTCTGAGTTTTATATAGAGGTCTGGTCGTAACCATGGATAAATTTGTGTCAAATACTTCCACATCATGAGTAGGTGAATGCCCACTAATAGTTCCTACATATTGATTAGGAGGGGGAATATTATGGTGCTCAATTTGATTAGCCACTTCTTTACCATGCTTTGGTAAAGGATGTTGAAATATGTCCAGTGATTGATTGGCATTCTGATTCTGATTTTGGGGAATATTCTTTTGAGCATTATTAGGAGGATTTTGTTTAGGTTGAAAGGCTTGCACCTCCATCTCATTGTTATCAATCAGGTCTTGTATTTTATGTTTTAATATTTTACAAGAGTTGGTAGCATGTCCAGGTCCTCTATGGAAATCACAGTGTAAATCAGCTCTATATCCGGGTATATTTGGATCAGGTTCCCAGATATTTGGTAGTTGGATCAAACCTCGTGCTAGTAATTATGGGAGAATGGTTGATAGAGGTTTATTTAACCTAGTAAATTCTCGAGGTGGTTTATTAGGAAGTTTCAGTATAAATTTCTTTGTTGTTTTCATAGCATTAATAGTAGCGATATTTCTACTATCAATGACTCCATCACCCACAACTTGTTTATTTTTATATTTATTTCTAGATGTTTTCTCATCATCTTTCTTTTTAAGTTGACCTCTCCTAAAAAGAGCATCTTCCACTTTTCGAGCTAAATCTATAGCTTGATCGAAGGTGGTCAAGGTAGCAGTTGATAACTCATAGGATAGTTGTTCTTGTAAATTATAAATAAAGATATCCAACATTTCCCAATAAGGTAACACAAAGTGCAATTTTCCTATCAACTGTCTCCACTGAGCTAGGAAATCAACAAAACATTCATAGTTGTCTGGTTTTAAGTTGTATAAATCTTTAATGGTTACATGCCTTTCAATGTAGGCACTAAATTGATGCACAAAAGACTCAGCTGTCTCTTCAAAATTCCTCAAAGAATGAGTGGGTAGTTGATAATACCATTCTAATGCCATTCCTCCTAAACTTTTTGGGAACATCTTTAGTAATAACAAGTCATCATTTGATATGTCATGACATGCTATCCTAAACATATGAAGATGGTCTATGGGATATTTGGATCCTTTGTATATAGGTAGGACAGGCATAGGGAAGTGTTTAGGATATGGTTGTGCTACAACTATAGGATCTAGAAGCTAACTGCACATCTCTCAATAATTGTACGAGGGACGGTAGGGGTATATCTGGTCCATGCAGGAGACTAACTGTTTCACCATGGCTTCCAGATTACCAGTTTGTCCACCATATTAGTTCGATGGTACCTGAGTATGGGATTTATGAGCGTATGATGGCGTGACGTAAGGATTGGATGCTATATTGCTATTATGCAAATGGTTGGTACGAAGAGTGTTATGAAGAAGATTTGTAGTAGCATTATGTTGTATCCCAAATTCTTGGAAATTGGTGTTTGGTTTTGTTTTAGGCTTTTGTTGATTTGAGGTATGTTGATCAATAACTTGGTGGAATAGGGCAGTGAATGACAGTTTATTTTATGTGGGAATAACCCTAGGCTTGGTAACATGCACTCTAGGTGGTTGGGTAACCTGTTGTTGTTGCATGTTCTGGATTATAGTGGCCATATCCAAATTGGATGGTCCAACTTGATCACTTTCTTGATCAACAAAGGACAAGGGATTAGTGCGTGTGTGATATATTTCTTCTAGGGTTGCTTGAGTGTCACTAATTTGATCCTTGTCCATATGGACTGCTCTATTAAGGGCACCAATATTAGTATTGAGGAACTTCCAAAAATGTTCCATATTCTCAAAAGTAACAGCTCCTTTTGGAGACATTTTAGGAGATGAGGATCCTTCCTCTCTAACAGTTTCTCTTTGTTTGTTTTCTTCAGAAAAATCTTCTTCTTGTTGGTCTAGGGTTCCTTCTTCCTGAATTGGGTCTTCGGGAAGGACATCTGGTTTATTTATTGGTTTTCCTAACCAATCTTCTTCTACTTCAATCTGTTTTCCATTCCTAAGTCTAGTCATTATGCTTAAAATTAGATTTTAGCAAATATATATATATATATATATATATATATATATATATATATATATATATATATATGCAACAAATTTGGGAGGTATATATTTTAATTATATACCTACTATAATACTTAAAAGAAAATGTTTTGATTTTTTTTGTTTTTATTTTTGTTTTGTTTTTTGTTTTTTTTTATGATAATATTATAAAGAGAAAAAACAACATACTAAATGCAAGAAATAATAATAATAAAAGAATGGCTTAGTTTTCTATACATAGTTTATAGATGTCATTGATGGGATCAAGTTCATTAGGAGTAATGAAATGCTCGTCTTCAAATTGGAAATGGTTTTTCAAGAATTTGACAAAGTGTGCTATGGTGATGTTATCTGCTTCAGACTCTGACTTGTAAAAATAAATCTCATGGGAATACTCTCGATATAACACAGCTCTAGGAACTCTATTCCATCTCTTTCTATCTGTAAGAACAACTTCCTGATCCTCTATACATGATATAAATTTATGCACTACAACTGCATTATCGAGGTATTCCTCAATGCTGTACAATTCAAAAGACACAAGGGCTCTTTTATCTACTAACCACCTATGGCAAGCTCTCTGAATCTCATGATACAAGGTCACTTGATCAGGATCCAGGATTCTATCTAGGACAAACCTCTTGATTTGCCTAAGTTTAGTTGATCTAGATGAAATAAGATTCAATCTCCTATTAAGTTCATCCCATAAAGGTGGGACTCTATATGTTTGAGATACTCTAAGCAAAGAAGTAATCTCTATAGCTGCTAATTGATTTTCAAAATTAACGATGACAGCTCATATTTTATTATAATCTACCATCTAAATATGATATGCAATATTACTTGTTTTTTTGATGATTCTAAATGCATTTATGTTTTGTTTTTTTTTTGGATTTTTTTCAAAAGGTTTTTAGTTTTCATGTTGTATTCACCAAATGTATCGCTCCAAATTTTTTGCATCCTTATCTTCAGGCTATAGGATCCGCGCCCGAAAGGTGGATGCGAGAAGGATGGTACAATACCTTGGACTGAGAGGCCCTTTGAAGGTCTCGCCTCTCGGGGGAGGGGTATAAGGGTGAATTTTTGATGGATGGTGGGTTCACCAAGAAAATTTTGAGTGGCAGTTTCTACACCTAGGTTGAGAGTAGGTTTGATGTGTTCATTTTGTACTTTAATAATTCAATTCCTAGGTTTGTCCAAGATGAATGTAAGCTATTCTATATGTCGATGCTGATTTATATGGATACAAAAAACATGAATAAATACTAAACACATAGAGTATGCTAAATAGGACAAAATATACCTGATTTCGGATGTCTGATGAAGATTCTAAGGTTTGTAGAAGTCCACATCATCTCAAATCATATGTAATCATCTGGAATTGCATAGAATTGTCTCATATATTAGTCGGTCATTTGAGTTCAGACGAGATCATCATCGATCTGACGAATTCATTAGATGAATTTGTCAGAAACCTGCAGTCACAAAAATAGATACCAGAAAGCAAAAATACAACTACAAAAGCAAGGGGAAATGATAAAAATAATAGTAAACTTGACTAAATGATAGATCCAGACAATGATTAAAATAAAATGCGTTACTTTAATAATTTATTTTAACTTTAGCATGCATCTATACTAAATGAGGTGAACTCCAGGATGTAGGAGTAAAATAAACCAAGCTAATGCATAATAAAATTAAGAGAAAAGATAAGAAAATGCAAACTTCGAGCTCTGATTTCCCCCAATCTGGACTACAGTCGAGGTCACCTCAAATCATATGATATCGACATCGATCTACGATAGGACCATCCGAAATCATCTGGAATCGCCTTCGACGATCCGAGCTTGCTTCGGCTGAAAAATAGTAAAATTCCTACAAGAAAACATGAAATACAGAATGCAAATGAAAGTGCGAGGATGCTCTAATGCATAAGGAACTAAATTTGTAGGGAAATAAGTTAGCTAGGGGGTTCAGGGGGATAAATTTAGAAAATCCCAGTTTATATAAGATTAGGGAGAGGTTAGGAGGTTGGAGATCATCCCAATTTGGGAGATCTCCAATAGGGGAGACTCTAACTATGCAGACACACTTTTTGCCCAAGTTAGAGAAGTTGTTGAAATAGAAGCTAATTATAAAAATTTGGTTTTGGGACGAAATCGTCTTGACATTTTGTTCTAGATGAATTCATTAGATCTAGGATGATTTCATCTGATTTTAGATGATATCATCCAACGGTCAAAACAAATCCTAAAAATGGCACAGAAAACAAGGGGAGCGGGTAACGGGCGGTTAACGAGCGGTTTGGGTTAAAATTCAAATTTTTATCTTTTTACTAAGGTGTAACCTCACCAATTATAGGGTGCTACAACAATATTCTCATTTTCATAGTCATATATATACTCGAAGCCATGATTATTAGGATATTTATATCATTTCTTGGATTATGTAAGATTATGTGTGTAAGAGGTTTTTTTTTTGAAAAATTAAAAAAAACTTGTATTAAAACAAAGATCAATTACAATATGGGAAGAGACTCTTCCTATCCGAATTCAAAGAGAACACATGCTTACAATAGTAGAAGAAGATTTGCAATGGAGCCAAATCTCCTGAACCATTAACTAGCTACCAGGGGGGTCAGCATGGATAGTTGAAGTAGCTTGTCAATAAATCATGACACTATTCTTCTCCTTAGGCCGGGAACATGCAACATGTCATGATATCACGACACCTTTCCTATTTGGCCACAAAAAAATAACATGTCGTGATATCACGACATTTTATTTCTTTGGCTGCAAAAATTCAACAAGTTGCGATATCGCGACACTTTTCTCCTTTGGGCACAAAAGTGCAACATGTCACGATATTGCGACACTTTTTCTCCCTTTGCTGTAATGAAGCAACATGTTGCGATATCGCAACACAATTTCTCCTTTGGCCGCGAGAATGCAACATGTCACGATATCACGACACCTTTTCTCCTTTGATCACGAAAATGCAACATGTCGTGATATCGCGACACCTTTTCTCCTTTGGCCATGAAAATGCAACATGTCACGATATCGCGACACCTTTTCTCTCTTGGCCACAAAAATGCAACATGTCACGATATCGCAACACCTTTTCTCCTTTGGCCACAAAAATGCAACATGTCGCGATATCGCAACACCTTTTCTCCCTTGGTCATGAAAATACAACATGTCGCGATATCATGACATGTCGTGATATTGTGACAACTTTCCACCCCTGGCCACGATGAAGCAACATGTCGCGATATCGTGACAACTTTCCACCCTAGGCCGCAACAAAGCAACATGTCACAAAATCGTGACAACTTTCCTCCCTTGGCCGCGACGACATGACATGTCGCGATATCATGACAACTTTTCACCCTTGACTGCGACGATGCAACATGTCGTGATATCGTGACAACTTACCGCCCTTGATCGCGACGATGCAACATGTCACGATATCGCGACAACTTTCCTCTAGTGACCGCGATGTAAGAGGTTGTGACTACCACATCTTATATCATTTTTTGCATATGCAACTTGTGTTTAATTTTATGTGCTAAGAATAAGTGTTCACCTTTGAGCTATCAATGCATTACAGTCACACCTTCATGTGCTTTATTGTTATGCAAATGAATCTTATTTTTGATCTTGGTACATTGTGCCCTATTAGCTTAGGTTATTCTAATCTAGGGTATTTTTGTCCCATTTCTTGGTATGTGTATGATTATTTGTGTGTAAGAGGTTACAACTACCACATCTTGTATCATTTCTTGCATATGCAACTTGATTTTAATTTTACGTGCTAAGAAGTGTTCACCTTCAAGATATAGGTATATTACAGTCATGCATTCATGTGTTTTTTGTTTCGCAGATAAATCTCTTTTTCTTTCAACTATATTTTATGTTTTCTATTTTCCTTTTCCCATAAAGTTGGTTAGAGTAGGAAGTGCACTCACTATCACATCTTAAGAGGATCCAAACTTGTAAAAAACCCTAGAGTCACATAATTGAGCCAAACCTTGTGCTCTTGGAATTACCCTATTGTGTCACTCCATGTGAAATGCAATAGTCCTGACCATCTAGTCCGTAAATCTGGTGTTTGAGACAATAATAGAAGATAAAAGTATTATCTAGATAGAAAAGCAAAGGTAAAGTTAGTGGTCAAGACAATCAGAGAAGACAATAAGTATTATCCATATAAAAAGGTAAAAGTAAAGTAGATTTTGATGTCTACTAAATCATAGGTCATATGAGATCATCTTCATAAATAATGTTATTTCTTAATATATTGTTATCCAACCATACTCTAATTAATGAAGTATGGTGTACAACCATATCTTCTATAGTATTCTAACCTTATCTCTCAATTCCAAAATCTCCACTCTTAAACCCACTCACATTAATAAATAATTATATACTACTAATATTAATTATCTATAAATATTGTATATATAATAGAAAAATAATCAAGATTTAACATACATAAGGGATATCATGATGAATGAACTTTTCACCTTAAATAATATGTTGATTTATATCCACATAGAATTGCCTTTGAGGGCTAGGTGGATTGGTAAGTGCTTGTCTAACCAGGAACTTACCAAGAAGACACCCATGTTCAAACCTCGGGGACAACCTATTTGCAAAATTGGTAGTCTTATTTGACTCCTTTGAGTGCACGTCAGACCAATGATGATGGTACGAATATCGAGTGATCGGTGCCCTTCATGCCAAATCAACAATAATAAGGTGTAATAGGCTTAGTGGGAGAAACCCTTGTGGTTTGAACATTGCGCTTGTCAGTTACTAAAAATAGTGTGGTTGTGACCAACTCTGCTATGTAACAAAAATATATATATCCACACCAAATTTGAAAACAATTAGAAAATTAGAAAAATTACCTAATGTATTAACCTTTTCCATGAAAAATTATTAAATTAGAAAATCCACCTAGCATATTAAATTTTCCCATTAAACAATTAAATGGTTGAGATCCACACTGAATTGTTTTCAAGAAGTAATACGAAGTACAATGAATGATTATGGATCTACATTTTAGGAAAAAATATCACAAAAGATTTTCGTTGAGCCAAACGTCTTACAGAGATACAACAAGTGCATAGGAAAGCAATAAATTAAAGTTTAATATGTTATTTTTCTAAAACTAAGTAGCATCATCTTGCTGGGAAAGTTTTACTTTGTGATTGTATTGGGGAATTAAATCCCACATTTGTGTTGGCAATTTTGGGTACCTTGGGTACATTGCATTTGCTCAAGTGAATAAGTTGTCATTGATGTCAAGAAGCTTTGGAAGGAATTTGATTTGATGTAAAATAATCTGTTTTGATGAAGGTTCGACATGACAGGTTCGAAAGAAAGTAAGTTGGAAAAATGTCGCGATATCGCGACATGTCGCATTTTCGCGACTTAAGCAGGAGAGAGAAAGCTTTCTAGAAAAGTGTCATGATATCGCGACATGTCGCATTTTCGTGACTTACGTAGGTGAGAGAAATCTTTTTAGAAAAGTGTCGCGATATCGCGACATGTCGCAGTTTCACGACTCAAAGAGGAGAGAGAATGTTCGAATCAGAAATGTCACGATTTCGCGACATATTGCAAGGAAGATTGTATGGACGAAAAAGTGTCACGATTTCGCGACATGTTGCAGGAGAAGGAGACCAAAAGAAAAAGTGTCATGATTTCGTGACATAATGCAGTAGAAAGAGTCCGTAGTGAGAATTGTCACGATTTCGTGACAAGTTCGAAGAGAGAGAAAGTAACTCAAAGAGCGTCGCGATTTCGCGACATGCTACAGAGTTTGAAGTGAGAAGCGTCATGATTTCATGACATGCTGCAGAGTTCGAAGTGAGAAGCGTCGTGATTTCGTGACATGCTGTAGATGAAATTGTTCCAAGTAAGAACTGTCACGATTTCGTGACATGCAGCAAAGGAAAGGTTTCGAAGTAAGAAATGTCACGATTTCGTGACATGTTGAAGAGAAAACGTACGAAAGCTAGAAGTGTCATGATTTCGTGATAGAGACAGTAAGCAAGTCTTCATCAGAAGAAGTGTCATGATTTCATGATGATTTCAAGAAGGAAGAGCTCAAAGGCGAAAGCGTCATGATTTCATGACATGTTCCAGTTTTGCGAGCGTAAGGCAGAGAAAAGCATAAGGTAGCGAAAGTGTCACGATTTTGCGACATGTTTCATTTTTGCTAGTGCAAGCAGTCAAGAGTGCAAGGAAGAGAAAGTGTCACGATTTCACGAAAAAAATAGAATGTAGGCCTTCTATAGGAGAAGTGTCACGATTTCATGACAAAAGTAGAGAGGAAGGCTATGAAGACAAGAAGTGTCATGATTTTATGACAAAAGCAGAGAGGAAGGCTATGAAGACAAGAAGTGTCACGATTTCATGACAAAAGTAGAGAGGAAGGCTATGAAGACAGAAGTGTCATGATTTCATGACAAAAGCCGAGAAGAGGTTGAGAAAGCGAGAAATGTCACGATTTCACGACAGAAGTGAAGATGACGTTAGCAGAGGTAGAAGTGTCACGATATCGTGACAAAAGCCAAAAGAAAGTGTACGGTGGCAAAGGTGTCATGATATCGTGACATGTTGTAGTTTCATGGTAGAAGCTATAGAAGAGTTGCAGAGGGAGTGAGGCCGACAAAGTTAAATTTGGGCCAACAAAGATTAGGGTTTGCAGCCGACGTAGTTTAGGGTTGTGCAGCCGACTAAGATCAAGGTTTTGATCTTGAAAGTTTTAGTATAAAAGGAGGGTTGTTTGAAGAGTTAAGGTATCGATTCGGAGTGTGCGTTCGAAGTGCGACTTTCATAGATAGAGTGTGGGGAAGAAGTTTGATCGTCGAGAAGCAGAGTGCGTGAAGACGGTGCTGCTGTGTTTGCACAAAGGAGCAGAAGCGATCGTTGGATGCATTGTTGAATGAGCATCGAAGTGTGCGGGATACAGCCGAAAGAGCACAGATAGCGTAGAAGGGGCGAGTTGATGCATAGAGTGTGCGAAGATAGTGCACAGTGTGTGCAGAGAGACGCCTGAGAGAAAGCGAAGTGCAGCTATAAAAGCATAGAAGTTGTGTATGTATTGGAGCAGTTTGCGCAGGTTCTAGTGAGAACTTGAAAAGCAGAACTGAGACAAGTCTTGGTAGAGACTTGGGTGAAGATCAAGCAAGCTGTGGTGAAAGCTTGTGAACCACTTTTGTGAAACAGAATTGAGGATCAGTTGAGGACAGATATTGGTGCAGATTCGAGGACATTTGTGCTAGACCGAAGGACTGTGTTTGGTGCAGATCAGAGAAAGAGAACGAGGACATTTGTGCTAGACCGAAGGACTGTGTTTAGTGCAAATTCGAGGACCAGCTTTGGAGGTGATAGAGTTGAGGACAGAGGTCTCCAGCCAGAGCAGGGAAGACAGGTGTCTTCTATGGATAGAGTTCCATTTGCTAAGGGTAGAGGAGGCAGAGGTCTTCTAGAGGATCACCAACCAGAACAGAGCTAGGGGATTGGTGTCTCCTTTGGGTTGGTGCCCATAAACTTTGTAATCGGGAAAGGTATTCCTAAATTTTGATTTGATAAAATTTAGTGAAATATTTTATCCGTGGAGTAGCCCACATTGGGTGAACCACGTAAATTGTTGTGTCTCTTTGTGGATGGTGTTTTGTGCATTGTTTTGATTACGGCTTTTGATTCTGCTATCTATACACTGCATAATATTGAATTGAAAGTTGAATTGAAGGAAAAAGTAAAAAGTGGTCTTATACTGTTCACCCCCCTCTCAGTATAAGCTTGTGTTCTTCAATTGGTATCAGAGCGGGTGCCTTCGAAAAGTTTAACAGCTTGAAGGAAAAGCCAGTAAAGAACACAATGGATTATTCAAGTGGCAATGCAGCACCTATTCTTGATGGATCAGATTTTGGTCTTTGGAGTGCAAGGATGAAGGTTCATCTAATGGCACTTGGGAATGAGGTTTGGGAAGTGATTGAAGATGGGTACACTATTCCTAAAAATGGTCCTTATACTAAAGAAGACAGGCTCCTACATCACAACAATTCAAAAGCAATGAATGCAATCCTGAAAGGTTTACAGAAGGCAGATCTTACCAAGGTGATTCACTGCAAGACAGCTAGTGAAATGTGGAAACAGTTGCAGGTGGTTCACACAGGTGATGTAAATGTCTGAAAGGCTAAGTTGAGACACTTCAAAGGTATGTTTGAACAACTCAAGATGAATGATGATGAAAATATTAGTGACTACATGCTTCGTATGGATGAGGTTGTTAACTCCATGAAAGACTTAGGTCTTGAGCTTGCTGAAAATGATGTTTGTGATAAGATTTTAAGATCTCTTCCTAATAGATTTAGTGAAAATATTTCTGCTATTGAGGAAGCTAAAGATTTGGATAAGTTGAAAAAGGATGAGCTCCATAGTATACTTGCAGCATTTGAGTTGAGAACTCAAGTGAAGGTTGATGTCAAGAAAGAGGCAGCTTTCAAGGCTACCAAGAAATCCAAGGGTAAACAACTTCAAGAGAGTGATGAGTCTTCCAGTGATGAAGAAGCATACTACAGCAAGAAAGGCAAGTTCTCTAGAAAGCACAAAAGCATGAAAAATATAAGATGTTTCAATTGTGGAAAGTTTGGTCATTATGCTACTGACTGTACTGTTCCCAAGAACGAAAGTGATGAAGATATACAGGATTCTAAAAACAAGGATTCTGAAAAGCACAAGCATCACAGGAAAAACAAAGATGAGCGCAACAATCAAGGAAAGAGGTATTCTCACAAGCACAAGAAGAGTTTATACCTAGACAAAGCAAGTAAGTGTTCTAGTAGTGATAGTGAAAGTTCTTCAAGTGATACTAAAAATGAGATGTTGTTCATATCAAAAAAAGAGGAAGAACCGAAACATAGATTCATTATCATGAAATGTCTTAGATGTGGAAATTTTGGTCACCTTGAGGATGATTGCACAAATAATGATTTGGTTTCCAGTATGTATGAGGATGCTTCAGAAAACCATAAGGAAGATGCATGTATGGTTTTCGAAAAAGGTAGCACCTCTAGTGATAAGAAAGCTGAAAAAGACTTTGATGATTCAGATAGCAAACAAATAAAGGATCTTGAAAGTGAACTTACTAACGCTCTTAGTGTTTTGAAAAAGGAAAGAAAGAAGAATGCTAGACTCAAGGATAAGTTAGATGAATGTTGTATGGAGAGAGATGATCTCATGGAAAGTCTTGACTTCTCTATGGCTAAGACACAAGAACTCAAGGATGAGTTAGAGTCTAAGGTTCTTGAGTATAGTGAGTTAGAACAGAAAATGGCCTCTTTGAAAGAGGAAACTAAAGAGTACAAGGATAAGCTTTACAGGTTTCAAGATAGCTCCAAAAAGGTTAAGTCACTCATCAAAGGTCAAAGAAAGACAACGGATAAAACAGGCCTTGGTTTTGTCAAGGAACAAGTTGGAGAGTCTAGTAAGAGACTCCAAAAGGAAGAGAGTTCTGATGAGGAAAGTATTTCAGATTATGAGTCCTTGGATGATAGATGCGCAGAAATAGAAAACAAAATTCAGAATGAAAAGAAGAAGTTTTCAGGACCCAAGAAGTCGAATAAAGGTAAATTTCATGACAGATGTTTTGCGTGTTACAGGTTTGGTCACATGGCTGCACATTGCATGGCTCAAGTGAAGAAGGTGAATGGCAATTTTAGAAGCGCTAGTTTCTTTCGAGGGTATTGCTACTCTTGTCAATAGTTCGGGCACAAGGCAGTCTATTGCGAGGTAAATAACAGGAACAGGTTTGATCAGAACAGGTTTAGGCAGAACTGGCGGATTCAAAGAACAGGTATGCCTAAAAGAAATAACATTGTTACTTGTTATAAGTGCAACAATGATGGTCACATAGCTAGACAGTGTAGAGCTGATCTTCCAAGGTACAGGAATAGGAACAGTGGTATAAACAGGTCCAAGGATCAAGGCATGAACAAGAACAGGGATGAGAACAAGAACAAGAACAATGATAAGAATAGGAATGATAACAAGAAAAAGAACAGTGACAAGAACAGGAGAAGGCCCGACAAGGAAATTATAGATGCTGATGATGATCAGTGCCTAATGGGAGTTTTACTCCCACCCCAGAATTAATCATCTCATCAGGAGGTGGGGGAGGGACTAAGCTAAGAGGCTCATTCTTAGTCCCGAGCCCCAAAGGTGACCCTTTGCCATTGATGACAAAGGGGGAGAGATATGAGTAAGGGGGAGAGCTTCAAGTGGAGAGGAAAGCTTCAAGTCA
The DNA here is from genome assembly GCA_028583015.1 of Wollemia nobilis. NCBI lineage: Eukaryota > Viridiplantae > Streptophyta > Pinopsida > Araucariales > Araucariaceae > Wollemia > Wollemia nobilis. Next base: position 435,777 of record JAQPPZ010016829.1, on the reverse strand, counting down.
GGGGGAGCAAATCTTCAAAGGGCATAGTTTCTCAGTTGTTAGCATAGTTGGTTTCAGTTTTGACTCCTGAGACGTGTTTTCAGTAAAGGTTTGCCATCAATGACAAAGGGGGAGATTGTTGGCAATTTTGGGTACCTTGGGTACATTGCATTTGCTCAAGTGAATAAGTTGTCATTGATGTCAAGAAGCTTTGGAAGGAATTTGATTTGATGTAAAATAATCTGTTTTGATGAAGGTTCGGCATGACAGGTTCGAAAGAAAGTAAGTTGGAAAAATGTCGCGATATCGCGACATGTCGCATTTTCGCGACTTAAGCAGGAGAGAGAAAGCTTTCTAGAAAAGTGTCACGATATCGTGACATGTCGCATTTTCATGACTTACGCAGGCGAGAGAAATTTTTAGAAAAGTGTCACGATATCGCGACATGTCGCAGTTTCGCGACTCAAAGAGGAGAGAGAATGTTCGAATCAGAAATGTCACGATTTCGTGACATATTGCAAGGAAGATTGTACGGACAAAAAAGTGTCACGATTTCGTGACATGTTGCAGGAGAAGGAGCCCAAAAGAAAAAGTGTCACGATTTCGTGACATAATGCAGAAGAAAGAGTCCATAGTGAGAATTGTCACGATTTCGTGACAAGTTCGAAGAGAGAGAAAGTAACTCAAAGAGCGTCATGATTTCATGACATGCTGCAGAGTTCGAAGTGAGAAGCGTCATGATTTCGTGACATCTAATTAGAGATTTGTGACATGCTGCAGATGAAATTGTTCCAAGTGAGAACTATCATGATTTCGTGACATGCAGCAAAGGAAAGGTTTCGGAGTAAGAAATGTCACGATTTTGTGACATGTTGAAGAGAAAACATACGGAAGCTAGAAGTGTCACGATTTCATGACAGAGACAATAAGCAAGTCTTCATCAGAAGAAGCGTCATGATTTTGCAATGATTTCAAGAAGGAAGAGCTCAAAGGCGAAAGCGTCATGATTTCATGACATGTTCCGGTTTCAGGGGCGTAAGGCAGAGAAAAGCATAAGGCAGTGAAAGTGTCACGATTTCGTGACATGTTCTGTTTTCGCTAGTGCAAGCAATCAAGAGTGCAAGGAAGAGAAAGTGTCGCGATTTATTGATAGAAACAGAATGCAGGCCTTCTATAGGAGAAGTGTCACGATTTCATGACAAAAGTAGAGAGGAAGGCTATGAAGACAAAAGTGTCACGATTTCACGACAAAAGCAAAGAGGAAGGCTATGAAGACAAGAAGTGTCACGATTTCGTGACAAAAGCAGAGAGGAAGGCTATGAAGACAGAAGTGTCATGATATCGCGACAAAAGCAAGAAGAGGTTGAGAAAGCGAGAAATGTCACGATTTCACGACAGAAGTGAAGATGACGTCAACAGAGGTAGAAGTGTCACGATTTCATGACAAAAGCCAAAAGAAAGTGTACGAAGGCAAAGGTGTCATGATATCGTGACATGTTGTAGTTTCACGGCAGAAGCTACAGAAGAGTTGCAGAGGGAGTGAGGCCGACAAAGTTAAATTTGGGCCGACGAAGATTAGGGTTTGCAACCGACGTAGTTTAGGGTTGTGCAGCCGACTAAGATCAAGGTTTTGATCTTGAAAGTATTAGTATAAAAGGAGGGCTGTTTGAAGAGTTAAGGCATCGATTCGAAGTGTGCGTTCGAAGTGCGACTTTCATAGATAGAGTGCGGGGAAGAAGTTCGATCATCGAGAAGCAGAGTGCGTGAAGACGGTGCTACTGTGTTTGCACAAAGGAGCAGAAGCGGTCGTTGGATGCATTGTTGAATGAGCATCGAAGTGTGCGGGATACAGCCAAAAGAGCGCAGATAGCATAGAAGGGGCGAGTTGATGCGTAGAGTGTGCGAAGACAGTGCACAGTGTGTGCAGAGAGACGCCTGAGAGAAAGCGAAGTGCAGCTGTAAAAGCACAGAAGTTGTGTATGTATTGGAGCAGTTTGCACAGGTTCTAGTGAGAACTTGAAAAGCAGAACTGAGACAAGTCTTGGTAGAGACTTGGGTGAAGATCAAGCAAGCTGTGGTGAAAGCTTGTGAACCACTTTTGTGAAACAGAATTGAGGATCAGTTGAGGACAGAGATTGGTGCAGATTCGAGGACATTTGTGCCAGACCGAAGGACTGTGTTTGGTGCAGATCAGAGAAAGAGAACGAGGACATTTGTGCTAGACCGAAGGACTGTGTTTAGTGCAAATTCGAGGACCAGCTTTGGAGGTGATAGAGTTGAGGACAGAGGTCTCCAGCCAGAGCAGGGAAGACAGGTGTCTTCTATGGATAGAGTTCCATTTGCTAAGGGTAGAGGAGGTAGAGGTCTTCTAGAGGATCACCGACCAGAACAGAGCTAGGGGATTGGTGTCTCCTTTGGGTTGGTGCCCATAAACTTTGTAATCGGGAAAGGTATTCCCAGATTTTGATTTGATAAAATTTAGTGAAATATTTTATCCGTGGAGTAGCCCACATTGGGTGAACCACGTAAATTGTTGTGTCTCTTTGTGGATGGTGTTTTGTGCATTGTTTTGATTACGGCTTTTGATTCTGCTATCTATACACTGCATAATATTGAATTGAAAGTTGAATTGAAGGAAAAAGTAAAAAGTGGTCTTATACTGTTCACCCCCCCTCTCAGTATAAGCTTGTGTTCTTCAATTTTTCCCACAAAGGACATGAAGGGATTTAAAAGGGCCTATGCACAATAAGAAAATTGTGAGCACCTCATCGTACCCACGATGCCTAGTTGGAGGGCATCGGTTCTTTGCATGCCATATGAATATTCACCCAGTTGGAGGGTGCTAGCATATTGTGAACATATGGTAGAAGTTGAGAGACTTGCTAAGGTAACCATTGATTGAGGGATATCTACGTAGTTCAGGTAATTTGTTGACCTATTGTGAGTTGACCACACATGCAAGAATTTTTGAGCAGAATTGAAGATTTGGAGGTATGATAAATTAATTTTTATTGAGGTATGATAAATTAATTCCTTCTCAAGGTGGTTGGATTTATTTGAGAAAAATATTTCTGGTTGGGAGGTATAAGGAATTATTGATTACCTTGCATTGAAATGAGTTAGAAAAGAAATTATTGTTTTAGAGTTTTGTTATTTGAAGAAATTTATTGTTGATTTTATACATTGAAGAAATAAGGAATTATGAGATGCATTTTGGTTAAAAATAAGAAGCAAGTCAAAGTGCAAGGATAGTGTGAAAGGATTCAATTGAGAAGAAGAACATATTGGGTATTTGTTAGTGCATATCATTCTCTATATGTTCATGAAGATAAAAGAATTTTGGGTAGAATATGTCTAAGGAAAGCACATTGAAGAATAGGTGAAGAACTTGATGACATTATTATGCAAGATTTGGGAATATATGAATATTGTATGTATGCAATATTTGGGAATAGATGAACATTGTATGCATGCAATATTTGAGTAGAGTTGTGAGAATATTTGAGTAGGTTTGGTGAGAAGATTTGAGCAGGTTTTGTGAACAAATTTAGGAGCAGATTTGAGTAGGTTTGGTGAGCATATTTGAGCAGGTTTTATGAATATATTTGAGTAAATTTGAGTAGGTTGTGTAAGTATATTTGAGTAGGTTTTTGAGTAGAGTGGTGAGCAGGATTTGTGAGTAGGTTATGGAGTTGACTTGAGCAGAGTTGTGAGCAGGATTTATGAGCAGATTTGAGAGAAGACTAGAGCATAGGTGATTGGTATCTCCTATGGAATGGTGTACATAGAACCAATAGAGTATATTTGTGTCTCATGTGGATTGGTATCCACAAACTTGAGAGGGTATTGGTGTCTCCTATGGATTGGTGTCCATGAACTTGAGAGGAGAATGGTGTCTCTTATGGAGTGGTGTCCATGAATATTGTAATAGGATATTGGTGTCTCATGTGGATTGGTGTCCATGAACATTGTAATAGGGGATTGGTGTCTCTTGTGGGTTGGTGCCCATGAAATTTATTGAAGAAATATATAAGCAATATTTTGTTGTGGTTTTCTCCCGAAAGGGTGTTTCCACGTAAAATCTATGTCTCTCATATGTGTGATGATTTGTTTCATTATTGCATTAATATTATTGTTGTTATCATTTGGATTGAAAAGTAAAAAGTTTTATCTTATATTATTCACCCCCCTCTCATTATAATCTTGTTTTTTTCAATTGGTATCAGATTAGGTTCCTTCTTGAAAGCCTAAATAACTTGAAGGAAGGTCTTAAAAGAACACACATGGCCATAGAAGAGAAATAAGATGCTCTTGTTGTCAAAGACCAAGAAGAAGAGAAATATTTAGAAAGTGAATAAGAAGCCATGGTTGACATTGAAGAAGAACTTTTTGTTTCTCTTGAAGAGTTGAAGAGGGTTAGAAATAAGAACTCAATATTGAAGGCTCAAGTACAAGAGGATGAGAAGACAAAGGTAAAGTTGACACAAGAGCTCATTGACCTGAAAGTTAAAATTGAAGAGGTAAGGCAAATTGAGGAAGGTATGGCTGAATAGTTAAAGGTAAAAGAACTAGAGTGTGAAATACTAGAACATGAAGTTATCATTCTAAGGAAGGGACTTGAAAAATTTAATGATAAGATATATCAATTTAGGAAAATCTCAAAAAACTTGGATGATATTATCAAAGCACATAGATCTCCATTTATGAATATTGGAATTGGTTTTGAAGAAGGTCAAGAGAAAAAAAAGGGGGAGTCAAGCTCAAAAGAAATAGAAGCATCAAAGAAAGTAATTGAAGAAAATCCCAAGACCTATGCTAATATGTTGAAAAGTGGAAGCATCAATGAGGAAGAAAACAATGCACCATCAAGGAAGAAGGACCATCATAGAGAAAACAAAGATTCATCATGGATCGAAGTCAATCATAGAAACAACAATGAAAGAACCATGCGACCATATCCTCCAAGGAAACCAAATAGGTTTCAATATTTCTTCCATGGTTATTGTTTTTCATGCAATAAATTTGGTCATAAAGCTATAAATTGTAGGGTTCATGCTAAGAATGGTTATGGTTTCACCAAAAGAAATTTCAATTCATTTGCACCTCTCATGGATGACAATATCATTTGTTAAAAATGTGATAATTTTGGGCACAAATCTAAATGGTGTAGAACAGTGTTTCCTGAACTTCCTAAATCAAGCAAGAAGGAGGAAGGTCAAAAAGTTCAAAAGGAGATATCCTCAAAATTTTGGAAAAAGAAAAAGGAACAAGAAAAGGAAAATTCCATGTTGGTACAAACAACTCTTCATGTGCAAAATGAAGGAAATAAGTGGTACATTGATAGTGGTTGTTCAAGCCATATGATAGGTGATAAAAGAAAATTTATTTCTCTCAAGGAAATAAATGGAGGAACAATGAAATTTGGTGATAATGCTTCTGCCAAAATTGTTGGAAAATGGACTTTGAGTTTGGATAATGGAAGATAAAGGACAAAAAATGTGTTATATGTTGAAGGATTGAAGCACAATCTACTAAGAGCAAGTCAACTATGTGATCAAGGGCACACACTCATATTTCACCCAAATGGATGTGAGATCAAGAAATCCAAGATAAGAAAGCTTATTGTAGATGCCAGTAGAACTACAAATAATCTCTACATGTTAAGTGAAATTAAGGGAGGAAAATTCTTTTTATCACAAGAGGATGAGAGATGGTTATGGCATAGAAGAATGGGTCACCTGAACTTTGAAAACATAGTGAAAATAAGAAACAAATAGGCAGTCAAATATTTTCCCAAAATAGCAAAACCCCCAAGCATGATTTGTGCACAATGCCAACATGGTAAGAAAATAAGATCAAGTTTCAAATCAAAGGAGTTTTCTTCATCCAAGCCCTTGGAGCTAGTTCACACCAATCTATGTGGGCCTACAAGGACAAAGAGTTTACAAGGTGAGAATTACTTCATGTTATTTATTGATGATTTCTCTAGAATGACTTGGGTAACATTCTTAAAAGAAAAATCAAAAGCATTTGAAAAGTTCAAGGTATTCAAGGCACTTGTAGAAAATGAAACAGGAAAAAAGATCAAGTTTCTAAGATCATATAGAGGAGGTGAATTCACTTCAGGTGAATTTGTAGAATTCTATGAACAACATGGAATCAAGAGATAATACTTAGTAGCAAGAAATCCACAACAGAATGGAGTAGTTGAAAGAAAAAATAGAATTGTTCAGGGTATGGCTAGAGCTATGCTAAATGAGTCTAAGATTTCTAATGCTTTTTGAAAAGAGGTAATTCATACAACTGTTTATATCATCAATAGAGCTCAAGTAAGAGTAAATCACCACAAAACCCCATATGAGCTTTGGAAGGGAAGACCAACTACTATGAAGTACTTCAAAAATTTTAGAAGCAAATGCTACATTAGATGAGAAGAGAAAATTTTGGGCAAGTTTGATTCCAGGTGTGATGAGGGTATCTTCCTTGGATATTCCACTAAGAGCAAAGCCTATAGATGCTACAATAAAATATCACATACAATTATGGAAAGTGCAAATGTAAGAGTTGATGAAGAAATAGGTCTAAGAGAACCAACTCAAGAGTTTGTGTATCAAGAAGGAGAAAGTTACAAAGAAGAAGAAGGTGAAGAATCTGAAGAAGATGAGACACAAAATACACCACCTAAGACATCATCCAAGTATGTACAAAATAACCATCCAAGAGAACTGATTATTAGGAATCTAGATGAGAGACAGATAAGGAGGAAGATAACAAGAACATGTGAACATGTAAATTTTTATTTGCTATCTAAAGTTGAACCCAAGAATTTCAATGAAGCAAGTGAAGATAAATATTGGATCAAGGCAATGGAAGAAGAGTTAGACCAAATAGAAAAGAGTGAGACTTGGGAACTTGTTCCACGTCCAAAAGACAAGAATGTAATTGGAACAAAATGGATCTACAAAAATAAGTTGAATGAAGATGGTCAGGTTGTCAGAAACAAAGCAAGACTTGTGTGCAAAGGCTATGCACAAGTTGAGGGGATTGAATTTGAAGAGACATTTGCTCCTGTTGCATATCTTGAGGCCATAAGAATATTCTTGGCTTTCTCAAGTTTCAAAAAATTTAAAGTGTACCAAATGGATGTAAAATCAACATTTCTTAATGGTTACTTAGAGGAAGAGGTCTACATTGAGCAACCAGATGGTTTCAGCTTGACATGTAAGTCAGAATATGTATGCAAGTTAAAGAATGCTCTTTATGTACTGAAGAAATCCCCTAGGACCTGGTACTCAAGTTTGGATAAATATCTTAAAGAACAGGCTTTTAGAAAAGGTGTAGTAGATAGCAATTTTTACATCAAAATTTAAGGAAATGACTTGTTGATTGTAGTGGTCTATGTGGATGATATCATTTTTGGAGGCAATAATGACAAGATGTGTCAAAAATTTGCAAAGTGTATGGAAAATGAATTTGAGATGTCAATGCTTGGTGAGTTGTCTTTCTTTCTTGGTTTGCAAATTTCACAATCATATAAAGGTATATTTCTCTCTCAGACCAAGTATGTAAAATAAATGTTGAAAAAAATCAAGATGGAGGATTGCAATCCTATGAGTACCCCCATGATTACAGGATGTAATTTAAGTAAAGATGATGAGTCTCTTGAAGATAAATCAAACATTGTATAGATCCATGATTGGAAGTTTACTGTATGTCACAGCTACAAGGCCAAATATAATGCAGGCAGTCGGATTGGTGGTAATATTTCAAGCTGCACCAAAAGAAACACATGTACAAGCAATAAAAAGGATATTTAGGTATTTGAAAGGAACTATGGAGTTTAGACTATGGTATCCTAGATGCAATAATTTCACTCTCACTGCATATACAGATGCGGATTGGACATGTAGTATTGATGATAGAAAAAGCACAACTGGAGGAGCATTTTTTCTTGGATATTTTTTGGTCTCTTGTCTAAGTAAGAAAAAAGCATCAATATCCTTATCTATTGTAGAGGTAGAGTATATTGCAGCAATTACCTATTGCACATAGGTTTTATGGATGAAATAAAATTTAAGTGATTTCAAAATTAAGCATGAGCATCCGATCTCCATACTTTGTGATAATACAAGTGCCATCAATATTTCAAAGAATTCGGTGATGCATTCAAGGACCAAGCATATTTCAATCAAATATCATTTTTTGAGAGAGCAAGTGGCTGATCAGCAAGTTAAGTTGGAATATGTTGCTACAAAGGAACAGATTGCTGACATCTTTACCAAACCACTACCAAAGGAGACTTTTGAGTATCTCAGAAGTAAGTTGGGAGTAGTTTTACTCCCATATCAAAATTGAACACCTCAAAAAGGAGGTGGTGAGGGGGTTGTGTTTAGTGTCTTATATTTTAGCCCTAAGGAGCCCTTTGCCATTGATGTCAAAGGGGGAGAATTTTAGTGAGGGGGAGCAGCTTGTTAGGGGGAGCAGATAGTGAATCCAATTACAGTAAAATAATTTTTTTTGTAGGGTTGTCATCAATGACAAAGGGGGAGATTGTTAGAATTATTGAGATGATTGAGTTGTCATTGATGTCAAAGGCCAACGTGGTGAATAACAAACAATGGATGAGTGAAAGCAAGGCAAATATGATTCAAGTGAAGCAAGGCAAATATACAAGGCAAAAATATTTCAAAGAGAGGCAAGGCAAAATAAAAGTGAAGCTTATAATATTTAAATGATAAATTTAAATATTATAAAGTGAAAGATATTATGAAGAGAAGGATATCATGAAGCAAAGGTTTAAATTTATAATATTTAAATGTCAAATTTAAATATTATAAATATGAAGTTCCAATGAGCCTGCGCCAATAACAAGATTGAAATATTTGATGAAGTGAAGGATATCATAGATGTTAGTCTTACAATGGCACTGAGAGAGGGGGTGAATCAGTGTAGTTCTTTAAACTTAAATTCACAACTCTTAAAATTGAAATAATGAAACCTTAAAACCAGATAAAGCAAGTATCACAAGAGAACATCACACAACACAAGATTTAACGAGGTTCACCAATTTGGCTACTCCTCAAGAATGACTGCTTGGACTACCATCCAAATCTAGCCTTTGCAAAGTACCAAATTTACAATCAATTTACCAGCACCCACTGGAAGGAGCACCAACCCCTAATTTACCAGCACCAACAGGAAGGAGCACCAACCCCTAATTTACCAACACCAACTGGAAGGAGCACCAACCCCTAATGCCAAGCACCAAACTGGACTTCAATTTGAATCTATAGGTTTAATAGTAAGATACCTTTGCTTTTGCAAGACCCTAACTGGTCTTCTTCACCTTTACATTCTCTGCACACTCTGCTCTCTCTGCGCCATCACTTCACACACTCTACTTCGTTACAGTCAAACTTCACGATCGTCTTCTCCCTTTTGCGCACTCTGCTCTCTTTATGAATTTTGCACTTAGCATCCTTCGACATGACTTGCTCTCTGTGCACGATGACAGTATTTCACACACATCTCACCTATCTCAAATCTCCAAACAACCCTCCTTTTATAACATAATTTTTGTGATGAAAACCCTAATCCTAGTCGGCTGTAAACCCTAATCTTAGTTGACTTTCATGACAACTGTAAACCCTAATTTTAGTCGATTTTCATCGATCTTCATCAACTTCAACTCAATTGTGAAAATACAACATGTCGCGATATCGTGACACTTTCACTTTCTCTCTATTTCTCTTTGCATCAAACCACGAAAATGCTACATGTCACGATATCGCGACACTTTTTCTCCTTGCTCTTTCTCTTAGCTTTGGCCCGTAAAAATACATGTCACGATATCACGACACTTTTTCTCCTTGATCTTTCTCTTAGCTTTGGCCCACAAAAATACATGTCACAATATCGTAACACTTTTGTTACTCTGCCTGCCTGCCCTTCTTGAGTCGCGAAAATGCGACATGTCGCGATATCTTGACACTTTTGCTTCTCTGCCTTCTTGTCCTTTTCGAGTTTCAAAAATGTGACATTCCATGAAAATGTGACACTTTTGCTTTTGAAGTCTTGCTTTCTACTTTTGTCACAAAATAATGACACTTCTGCCTTCAAAGTCTTCTTCTCTGCTTTTGTTGTGAAATCGTGACACTTCTGCTTTCATACTTTACTTCTTTGCTTTTGTCATGAAATCGTGACACTTCTGCCTTTGAAGTCTCCTTCTCTGCTTTTGTTGCAAAATCGTGACACTTCTACTTCTGTACTTTACTTCTTTGCTTTTGTCAAGAAATCATGACACTTCTACTTTTGAAGTCTTGCTTTCTACTTTTGTCATGAAATTACGACAGTTCTGCTTCCGTACGCTTCCTCTCTTTCTTTTGTCATGAAAATGCGACATGTCACAAAATTGCAACACTTTTCCAACTTACTTTCTCTCTCCTATTTTAGTCATGAAAATGTGACATGTTGGGAAATCATGACACTTTTCCAACTTTCTTTCTCCTGTTTTAGTTGCGAAAATGCGACATGTCACGAAATCGTGACACTTTTCTTACTTGTTCTCTTTCTTCGAACTTGTCACAAAATCGTGACACTTTTTCTTGCTTTCTCTTTCTCTTCCAACATGTCATGAAATCACGATAGTTTTTCCACTTGCATTTTTCTCTTCCAACATGTTGTGAAATCGCGATAGTTTTCTTACTTGTTCTCTTTCTTCGAACTTGTCATGAAATCGCGACACTTTTTCCTGCTTTCTCTTTTTCTTCCAACATGTCATGAAATTTGACAGTTTTTCCACTTGCCTTTTTCTCTTCCAACATGTCACAAAATCACGACATTTTTTCCTACTTTTTCTCTCTCTTCCAACATGTCGCAAAATCGTGATAGTTTTTCCTACTTTTTCTATCTCTTCCAACATGTCAAGAAATCATGACAGTTTTTCTTGCTTTCTCTCTCTCTTCCAACATGTCGCAAAATCGTGACAGTTTTTTACGCTTTTTCTCTCTCTTCCAATATGTCATGAAATTGTGACAATTTTTCTTGCCTGCTGTAAATGTCGCGATATCACGACACTTTTCTTACTTGTCTTTTTCTTTGATCTTTTGCAAATGGGGCACTTCGGTCTTCTTGAAAAATCACTATACATATTCTGAATAACCTTTGAACTCCTATCTTCTGCATCTGAATAGCTTTTGAACTTCCTATCTACTGCATCAACAGATCTATCTGACTATGTTGACAACAATGACAATACTATTGTTGCACCTTGCTCAACAATCTCCCCCTTTGGAATTGTTGGCAACACGTGCAATTTCTTGTAACTCTTCTCCCCCTTTGACAATAATACCAAAGGGCTACTGTAGACTCCCCTTGAGTCCATGCACAACATTCTCAGGCAAAATTTATTACACTTAGCAAAAATCATGAACATGAGCAAAAAGATAATCAAATACTTAAATGCTCCCCCTAAGAATGTGATCCCTATAGCTAGTCAATTCTTGGGAAGTGTGACCACTCCCAATTTATTGTGAAGGTACTCAAAAACTTCCTTGGGCAATGGTTTTGTGAAGATATCTACTACTTGCTCTATAGTTGGAACAAAATCCAACTTAACCTCACCTTTCGCAACTTTCTCCTTCAAAAAGTGATACCTGATAGCAATGTGTTTTGTGCGTGAATGCATAACTAGATTCTTGGAGATGTTAATGGCACTGGTGTTATCACACTTAATTGATATTGGCTCATTAAAGCTAATACCAAGATCTTTCAGGGTTTGTTTCATCCACAATACCTACGTACAACATGTTGTCGCTGTAATATATTCTACCTTTACTGTCGATAAAGAAACTGACTCTTGTTTCTTACTGTGCCATGTGACCAATATATCTCCAAGATAGAATGCACCTCCACTGATACTCTTTCTGTCATCTACACATCCTGCCCAATATGCATCTGAATACAAAATAAGGGTGAAGTCTTTACCTTTTAGATACCATAACCCATATTCCATAGTACCCTTGAGGTACCGAAGAATCCTTTTCACTGTTGTCACATGAGTCTCCTTGGGATTAGCCTGAAATCATGCTACCATGCATACTACCTACAAAATATCTGGTCCAGTAGCTATCAGGTACAGTAAGCTTCCAATCATAGATTTGTACATGGTTTGATCAACAGGGGGAGATTTTTCATCCTTGCTCAACTTGCAACCTATCGTCATGGGAGTGCTAACTGGCTTACAATCCTCCATTGTGAACTTTTTTAACATCTCTTTCACATATTTAACTTGAGAAATAAATATGCCCTTCTTATTTTGATTAACTTGCAACCCGAGGAAATATGACAGTTCACCAATCATTGACATTTCAAATTCTTTCTACATCTTATTTGCTAAATCTTTACATGACTCATTTTTGCTGCTGCCAAATATGATATCATCTATGTATACAACAAGAACAATAAGATGCCCATTTTCTATTTTGACATACAAATTACTATCCACCATACCTTTTTTAAACCTTTGTTGAGTGAGATAGTTGTCTAGCCTTGCATACCATGCTCGGGGTGTCTATTTTAAGCATTATAATGCTTTATTCAACTTGCAAACTAAGTTGGGATCATCACCAAGTTGGAAACCATCTGGTTGCTCAATATAAACCTCTTCTTCAATTTTTCCATTCAAAAACATTGATTTCACATCCATTTGATAAACTTTGAAATTCTTGTAGACTGTTAAAGCTAGAAACATTCTAATTGCCTCTAGTCTAGCTACTGGTGCAAAAGTTTCCTCAAATTCAATGCCTTCAACTTGTGCATAACCCTTACATACCAATATTGCTTTATTTCTGACTACCTGTCCATCTTCATTCAATTTGTTTCGAAAAATCCATTTAGTCCCGATTATATTTTTATTTGCAGGTCTAGGAACTAACTCCCAAGTTTTGTTTTTCTCGATCTGATCTAATTCTTCATTTATTGCCTTCATCCAACTTTCATCTTTGCTTGCGTCAGCAACATTTTTGGGCTCAATGCTAGATAATAGAGAGTAGTTACTTACTACTCTTCTTCTTGTCTGAACACCAACTTTGGGGTCTCCAATTATTTGCTCTCTAGGATGATTTTTCTGCCAACTGCCTATTTTGAATTTCTTATTTTCTTCCACTTCTGAATCACAACTTAAGTCATCTGAGTCAATTTTTTGTATCTTTTCCATTTCATTTTTCTCATCTCCTTCAATAAACTCTTCATAAATTGGGTAGTTCATTTCATAGCTAATTACTCGTTCTCTACCTTCATCAAATTTAACATCAGCACTGTCCACAATTTTCTTTAGCCTCTTGTTGTAGCATTTGTAAGCTTTTCTTCTTGATGAATAACTAACAAAAATACCTTCATCCGCTCTATCTTCAAACTTACAAAGATTATCTTCAGTTCTTTTGATGTAGCACTTACTGCCAAAAAATTTGAGGTATTTTGTTGTTGCCCTTTTACCAAACCACAACTCATAAGGAGTTTTGCTTTCATGTGTTCTCAACATGTACCTATTTTGGATATACACTGCAGTATGGACTGCTTCTTTCCAAAATATGTCTGCTACTCTGCTTTCAGCCAACATAGTTCGTGTCATTTTCTGCATTGTCCTTTTCTTTCTTTCTACCACTCCATTTTGTTGAGGTGTCTTGGTTGCTGAAAACTGTCTCCTAATACCATATTTTTCATAGTACTCTGTAAACTCCTCTGAAATGAATTCTCCTCCTCTATCTGATCTTAAACATTTGATCATCTTTCCTGTTTCATTCTCAACATGGTTTTTGAAAATCTTGAACATATCAAGAGCTTCTGATTTATGCTTCAAGAAAAATATCCATGTCATTCTGGAATGGTCATCAATGCACAACATAAAATATTTTTCACCATTTATGGTTTGTGCTCTCATGGGTCCACATAAATCAGTATGTTAGTTCCAAAGGTTTGCTTGTGTAATACTCTTTTGTTTTGAATGTGACTCTAGTTTGCTTCCCCTTTTGGCATGAAGCACAAATGTTGTTTGCAGGTTTTTTGATGGTGGGAATATCTCTCACTGCCATTTTTGAGCTGATTTTTACTAGATTATCAAAACTGATATGACCGAGTCTCTTGTGCCACAACCAATTTTCTTCTTCTTGTCTAATAAAACAAGCTCCTTTTGAAGTCTTTGAGAGCGTGTACAGGTTGCCAGATGTCCTTGATCTAGTTGCTATCAATTTTCCACTGTTTGTTTTACTGACTTCACAACCCTGCTTCATAAAAACTACTTCATGACCATTATCACAAATCTGACTTACGCTCAAAAAGTTATGTTTCAAACCATCCACAAACAAGACTTCTTCTCGACTTAATTTTTTTGTCACTAATTTTAACTGAACCTTTGCCAACTATCTTAGCTCCATCATTATTTCCAAACTTTATTGAACCACCTTCATATTTTTGTAACTTCTCAAATTTTTGTTTGTCACCTGTCATATGACTGGAGCATCCACTCGCAAGTATCCATGGTACATATTTATTCTATGCTTTAAATGTTGTTTGTACAATTAAGGATTCATTTTCTTCCTTAAGTCGCTCTTTTCCTTTCCACTCTGTTTTGATAGTAGTTTTGGGTTCTTGTTTTGCCTTTCCATTATCAATAGCTTATGCATGTTTTTTGGGAAGTTTTCTATTTTGTCTCATCCTATTTGGTTGAAATTTTCTTCCTTGAAATTGATTTGATGCAAATGTACTTCTATAGTTTCTTGCAATGTGTCCAAAATTATGATAGTTATAACATTCTATTGTATAATTCATTAGAGGAGAAAAAACATTTCTACTGGTGAAATTCCTTGGTCTTACATTATATTTGCAGTCTGAGATTTTATGTCCATAGCCATTGCATTTAAAAAAAAAAATAGAAAAGGGATAATTGAACCTGAGTGATGGTCTTTGCCATGTTGTCATAGGATCCATAGGTCTTCTTCTTCTTTGATGTGTGACATTTGTGAATCCATCATTGTCAATTCTCCTTTCGTGCCTGGAATTATTGCTTTCTTTTGCATGAGACGTTTTTCTTTGATCAACCTGTTTCTTATCTTCATTCTTTATGGATTCTACATTTCTGGCCTTTGATCCATTTGATGATTCTCCTTCGACAAAACCTAGACCAAATTTGATGCCTGCAGGCCTTTGGTCATTTATGATCTTATCCAGCTTCATAGAACTTTCTTCATGTTTGTGATAACAACTAATTTTCTTATTCATCTCTTCTAGCTGCATTCTTAAACCAACAATCTCTTCTTCTAGCTTGTTGCAATAATCTATTTTCATGGTTATTTGCACTTCGAGATCTTCGAAGATTTTCTTGGATTCTTCTATCTGTACTTTCAAACTAGTTATGATTTCATTTGCATCCTCAAGCTTTCTTGAAATTTTCTTATTTTTTTTCTTTCTATTTTCCACTCTTCAAGTGCAGAGATCAACTCACCTTCTAGATCTACTTCAGCCTCAAGGTTTTCACCACATACTTTAGAGTTCACTCCTTCTTCCTTTTCTGATTTTACTTCTTCAAATGCCATGAAAAGAGATTCACCTATTTCTTCTTCAGAATCCTCACCGGAGCTGTCTTATGATGAACTGGCATTCCTATAGATGAAACTTTTCTTCTTGAAGTTGCCTTTTCTGAAATTCGTTTTCTTCTTCCAGTCACTTCTTTCTTGGTGCGATCCTTCATCATTTTTGTTCTTCTCTTTAAGTTGACATTTAGTCGTAAAATTCCCAATGCATCCATAGTTGAAACATTTAAACGGTAGCTTTTCTCTATATTTTCATTTTTCTCTTTTTAGTTTTATAACAAATTTTGCTTCCATTTCATCTGATGTCTCTTCTTTTTCGGACTCTTGTTTTGCGTTTTTATCTTTAAGGGCTTTAAAAGCCGCTTCTCTATCTGTGGGTTTAGATCTTCCTATCCTCATCTCATATGCAGTCAAAGAACCATACATATCATCTATACTAAAATAATTTAGATTTTTAGCTTCTTCTATCACTGAGACTTTAGAATAAAACCTTTGAGGAAGAGATCTTAATACATTTTTCATGATGGTAGAGTATTCAATATCCTCGTTGAGTCCTCTAATCGCATCAATGATTCCATTAACTCTCAGCATATATGCCTCAATTTTATCATCGTCATTCATATTTAATGCTTCAAACTAAGCTTGATGTGTCTGTAACTTGGCCTCCTTGATCTTATTGTCTCCTTCATGAATACTCCTAAGTTTGTCCCATATTTATTTTGTTGTTTTATAGCTCATGATCTTTACTAGTTCATTGTCTGCTAATCCGCACATGAGAGAATTCTTTGCTTTTGAGTTATTTTCAAACAGTTTCTTTTTGTCAGCATCTTTTGGAGGAATGATGGGTATTGTGTATCCACTAGCTATTGAATCTCAGATGTCGTATCCCAAAGCACAGAGATATGTCTACATCCTGATTCTCTAGAAAGTGTAATTAGATCTATCAAACAATGGTGCTTTGTTTGATGAGAAGCCTTCACCACCTGCCATTGTTTTACTTCCAAGATCACCCTAGCCGGTTAAGCTTGTACAGGAACTTAGCTCTGATACCAATTGTTAGTCTTACAATGGCACTAAGAGGGGGGTGAATCAGTGTAGTTATTTAAACTTAAATTCACAGCTCTTAAAACTAAAATAATAAAACATTAAAACTAGATAAAGAAAGTATCACAAGAGAACATCACACAACACAAGATTTAACGAGGTTCACCAAGCTGGCTACTCCTCAAGAATGACTACTTGGACTACCGTACAAATCCAGCCTTTGTAAAGCACCAACTTTATAATCAATTTACCAGCACCCACTAGAAGGAGCACCAACCCCTAATTTACCAGCACCAACTAGAAGGAGCACCAACCCCTTATTTACCAGCACCAACTAGAAGGAGCACCAACCCCTAATGCCAAGCACCAAACTAGACTTCAATTTGAATCTATAGGTTTAACAATAAGATACCTTTGCTTTTGCAAGACCCTGGCTGGTCTTCTTCACCTTTGTGTTCTCTACGCACTCTGCTCTCTCTGTGCCATCACTTCGCACACTCTACTTTGTTACAATCAAACTTCATGATCATCTTCTCCCTTTTGTGCACTCTACTCTCTTTGCGAATTTTGCACTTAGCATCCTTCGACACGACTTGCTCTCTGTGCACAATGACCATATTTCGCACACATCTCACCTATCTCAAATCTCCAAACAACCCTCCTTTTATAATAGAATTTTTGTGATGAAAACCCTAATCTTAGTCGGCTATAAACCCTAATCTTAGTTGGATTTCATGACAACTGTAAACCCTAATTTTAGTCGATTTTCATCGGTCTTCATCAGCTTCAACTCAACCACAAAAATACAATATGTCATGATATCGCAACACTTTCACTTTCTCTCTCTTTCTTTTTGCATCGGACCACGAAAATGCTACATGTCGCGATATTGCGACACTTTTTCTCCTTGCTCTTTCTCTTAGCTTTGGCCCACAAAAATACATGTTGCAATATCGCGACACTTTTTCTCCTTGCTCTTTCTCTTAGCTTTGGCCCATGAAAATACATGTCGCGATATCGCGACACTTTTGTTACTCTGCTTACCTACCATTCTTGAGTCACAAAAATGCAACATGTCATGATATCGTGACACTTTTGCTTCTCTACCTTCCTGTCCTTTTCGAGTCATGAAAATGCAACATGTCATGAAATCGTGACACTTCTGCTTCCGAAGTCTTGCTTTCTGCTTTTGTCATGAAATTGCGACACTTCTGCCTTCAAAGTCTTCTTCTCTACTTTTGTCACGAAATCATGACACTTCTACTTTCGTACTTTACTTCTTTGCTTTTGTCATGAAATCATGACACTTCTACCTTCGAAGTCTTCTTCTTTGCTTTTGTCACAAAATCGTGACACTTTTGCTTCCGTACTTTACTTCTTTGCTTTTGTCATGAAATCATGACACTTCTGCTTTTGAAGTCTTGCTTTCTACTTTTGTCGTAAAATCATGACAGTTCTACTTCCGTACGCTTCCTCTCTTTCTTTTGTCACGAAAATGCGACATGTCGCGAAATCATGACACTTTTCCAACTTACTTTCTCTCTCCTATTTTAGTCATGAAAATGTGACATGTCATGAAATCATGATACTTTTCTAACTTACTTTCTTTCTCCTATTTTAGTCGTGAAAATGCGACATGTCGTGAAATCGTGACACTTTTCTTACTTGTTCTCTTTCTTTGAACTTGTCACGAAATCATGACACTTTTTCCTGCTTTCTCTTTTTCTTCCAACATGTCGCGAAATCGTGATAGTTTTTCCTACTTTTTCTCTCTCTTCCAACATGTCACAAAATTGTGACAGTTTTTTCTGCTTGTTCTCTCTCTTCCAACATGTCACGAAATTGTGATAGTTTTTCTTGCTTTTTCTCTCTCTTCCAACATGTCACGAAATCGTTACAGTTTTTCTTGCTTTTTCTCTCTCTTCCAACATGTCACGAAATCATGATAGTTTTTCTTGCCTGATATATATGTCACAATATCATGACACTTTTCTTACTTGTGTTTTTCTTTGATATTTTACAAATGGGGCACTTCGGTTGTCTTGGAAAATCACTGTACATACTCTGAATAACCTTTGAACTCCTGTCTTCTGCATCTGAATAGCTTTTGAACTTCTTGTCCACTGCATCAACAAATCTATCTGACTGTGTTGACAACAATGCTGCACCTTGCTCAACAATAGAGCAAAGGTTTAAATTTATAATATTTAAATGACAAATTTAAATATTGTAAATGTGAAGTTTCTTTGAGCCGACTATGTGTGCGCCTGAAAGATCTGATATAAATACATGAAGAGCTCATGACTTTAATGATTATCTCCAGTGAGACATTTTTTGAAGTGCAACATCTTGTGGAAGACAGAGAGTGTTTGAAATCAACGATTAAAGGTGTGATCAGAGAGTGAATAAGCTTACACACATCAAGAGGTTACTCATGGAGAGAGTTTACACAATGGTGAAACCAGTTGTTAGGAGTTGAAGGAGTCTTGCACATGGTGAGAGGTTGTGCATAGCAAGACCAGCAATTTGAAAGCTTGAATAACCTTACACACAATGAAGAAGCACTTGGAACTAGCAAATGAAAGCTTTAAGAATCTTATACATAGTGAAGAATCACTTGGAACCAACAAATGAAATCAAAGAAGCACTTGGAATCAGTAATAGAAGTATTGAAAATTTTACACTTGATGAAGATCACTTTGAACTAGAAAATGGAGGATTGAAAATCTTGGACAACAAGTTGTAATCATGACTATGAGACTCATGTAGTAGAAAGAGTAATAAGGCAGACATTGTGGATCTACATTTTGGGTAAAAACATCACAGAAGGTTTTCGTTGAGTCAAACGTCTGATAGAGATACAACGAGTGCATAGGAAAGCAATAAATTAAAGTTTGATATTTGATTTTTCTAAATCTAAGTAACATCATCTTGCTAGAAAATTTTAACTTTGTGATTGTATTGTAGAATTAAATCCCACATCTATCCCATAAAGGATGTGAAGGGATTTAAAAGTGCATGTGCACAATAAGAAAATTGTGAGCACCTCATGGTGCCCACAACACCCAGTTGGAGGGCACCTATGCTTTGCGTGTCATACAAAGATTCATCCATTTGGAGGGCACTGGCATATTGTGAACATGTGGCAAAATATGAGAGACTTGTTGAGGTAACCATTTATTGAGGGATATCTGTGTAGTTTGGGTACGTTGTTGATCTGCTATGAGTTGACTGCACATGCAAGAATTTTTGAGCAAAATTAAATATTTGGAGGTATGATAAATTGATTTTTATTGAGGTATGATAAAGTAATTCCTTCTCAAGGTGGTTGGATTTAATCAAGAAATATTATTTTGTTTGGGAGGTATAAGGAATTATTGATTACCTTGCATTGAAATGAGTTAGAAAATAAATTATTGTTTTAAAATTTTATTATTTGAAGAAATTTATTGTTGATTTTATATATTGAAGAAATAAGGAATTATGAGATGCATTTTTGTTAAAAATAAGAATCAATTCAAAGTGCAAGGATAGTGTGAAAGGATTCAATTGAGAAGAAGAACATATTGGGTATTTATTAGTGCATATCATTCTCTATATGTTCATGAAGATAAATGAATTCTAGGTAGAATATGTCTAAATTGCTTTAGTTGAGGAAAACACATTGAAGAATAGGTGAAGAACTTGATGACATTATTATGCAATATTTGGGAATAGATGAGCATTGTATGTATCCAAGATTTGGTAATAGATGAGCATTGTATGCATGCAATATTTGAGTAGAGTTGTGAGTAGATTTGAGCAAGTTTGGTGAGCAAATTTGAGCAGGTGTTGTAAACATATTTGAGAGTATCTTTGAGTAGGTTTGGTGAGCAAATTTGAGTAGGCGTTGTGAACATATTTGATAGAATATTTGAGTATGCTGTGAGAGCAGTTTTGAGCAAAGTGGTGAGCAGGATTTGTGAGCAGGTTATGGAGCTAATTTGAGTAGAGTTGTGAGCAGGATTTATGAGAAGATTTGAGAAAATACCAGAGAAGGGATTGGTGTCTCCTATGGAGTGGTGTCCACACTAGCAAATGGGATTGGTGACTCATATGG
The DNA here is from genome assembly GCA_028583015.1 of Wollemia nobilis. NCBI lineage: Eukaryota > Viridiplantae > Streptophyta > Pinopsida > Araucariales > Araucariaceae > Wollemia > Wollemia nobilis. Next base: position 415,068 of record JAQPPZ010016829.1, on the reverse strand, counting down.
ATTGGTGTACATGAACTTAAGAGGGGATTAGTGTCTCCTATGGATTGGTGTCCATGAACTTGAGAGGGGATTGGTGTCTCCTATGGATTGATGTCCACAAATACTATAATAGGGGATTAGTGTCTCCTATGGATTGGTGTCCATGAACATTGTAATAGGGGATTGGTGTATCCTATGGGTTTGTGCCCATGAAAGTTATTAAAGAAATATATAAGCAATATTTTGTCATGGTTTTCTTTCGAAGGGTGTTTCTACGTAAAATCTATGTCTCTCATATGTGTGATGATTTGTTTCATTATTGCATTAATATTATTGCTATTATTATTTGGATTGAAAAATAAAAAGTTTTATCTTATACTGTTCACACCCCCTCTCAGTATAAGCTTGTGTTCTTCATAGGTAGACTAAAATTTTGGAGTGGGATTGAAGCACTTATGAGAAGTAAATACCAAGAAACTCGATTCATGATCATAGGAGATTTTAATGCCATAACCAAGTTGGATGAAAAAATTGAGATAATTAGGAAATTAACCCAAAGTATGAGATAATTTTTATCTTTTATTCAAAACAATAATCTATGGGAGGTTGAGTTTGAAGAAGACAACTATACTTGGACCAACAACATGAGAGGCCAGAACCTAATAGCATAAAAATTAGACAAATGCATACTCTCTGATCATTGGCTGGATGAAGTAACTTGTGCTACCTTAACAAGGATTGGTCCAGTTCATTAGCCAATAAGAGTTAAAATAGTGGTAAGTGAATTAAAAAATATATCATATTTTAAATATGAGCAGATGTGGAAAGACCATCCTCAATTTATTGATGTGATAGATCAAATGTGGAATTCTTCAAGTAATGGTGGGTTGTATGCTCTTCCAAATCAAATTAAATCTATGACATCTAGATTAAAAGAATAGAACAAGAACACTTTTGGAAATATTTTTGAGAAGAAAGAAGAACTAAAATATAAACTTTCAAAATTCTAAAAAGGTGATCATGATAACCCAAGCTCAGATGAAAGGGAGTTGCTTAATTAATATCATAATATTTTGAGTAAGGAAGAGAAATTATGGATATTAAAATCAAGACAAACGTGGTTAAAAGGAGATAAAAATATAAATTTTTTTCTTAGGATGGCTATAGTATAGAGATTAACATCCAGAATTAATAGAACTAAATCAACAGAAGGGGTTTGGATTGAATATTAGAGTGAAATTATAAAAGAGGTAAAGTATTTTTATTATAATATTCTAGGATCAGAGGGGACTAAAGTTCTTAATGATAAACTTCTTCAAGATATTCCATTAGTTATAACGAATGAAGACAATATGAAAATGATGGAGCCTATTACTCTAGAAGAAGCTCATTTATCTCTTTTCTCTTTTAATAAGGATAAATCCCCACATCCAAATGGGCTCTCTATAGCTTTTTGCTAATATAATTGGGATATAGTGAAGGATTTTTTATTAGTGGTAGTGGAACAATCTAGGGTAAAACAATACATACCTTATAAAATTAATGCAACATATCTTACTCTAATTCCAAAAAAGAAGGATTTTGATTTTTTTTATTCTTTTAAACCCATAAGCCTAATATGACATATAATATTATCTCCAAAGTGATGGTAAATCGATTAAGGATATTGTTAGAAAATATCATTTTAGAAGAGGAAGGAGGATTTGTGAAAAGGGAGACAAACTCTATATGGGATCATAGTAGCCTATGAATATATACATTCAACAAATTCAAGAAAAGAGAAAGCAATGATCTTAAAACTTGATATGAGTAAATCCTATTAGAGGGTTAAATGGGATTTTATTTTTGCAGTTTTAGAAAAGTTTAGGTTTGGGAAGTAATGGGTTAGTCGGATTAAAGCTTGTGTCTCTATAGTTTCTTATTCAGTGTTGGTCAATGGATTGTTAACATAATATTTTAAAGCCAAGAGAGACCTTAGACAAGGAGATCATTTATCTTCTTATTTGTTCATTATTATGACAAAGTTTTTGAGTAGGAACTTAAATAAGGCTTACAAATATGGGCTTATAAATGGACTTAAGGTTAGTAAGAACATCGCCAACATCACCCATCAACAATTTGTAGATGATACAACCCTTTTTGAAAGGGCAAGCATAAATGAGGTGATATATTTGAATAAATTTTTAAATAAATATGAAAGATCTTTAGGGAAAAAAGTTAATAGGATAAAATCCAAATTTTACTTCCTTAGTACTCCAAATAATATCAAATCAAGAATTTATAGGTTACTTCAAATGGAGATAAATATGTCAACAACTTATCTAGGGATGCCTTTATTTGAGGGGAGAAAGAGGATAGAATTATGGAATCCAGTTATTAGTGAAGTTTAGAATAAAATTCCAATTTGGAAAGGTAGATGGTTATCATTAGCAGGAAGAGTGCAGTTAACTAAGTCAGTATTACAGGCTATTCCAACATATTATATGTCATTGTATTGTATGCCAAAATTAGTTGAAATTTTTTAATATATGTTATGCGATCCTTTCTATGGTTAGGCTTACATGATAAGAAGAAATTTCCTTTGGTGAAATGGAGAAATGTGTGTGATGATAAAACTAGGGGAGGTCTTGGTTTAAGAGTTTTTACAAATGCAACCTTAGCTCTTAGGCGAAAAGTAATATGTATATTTTACAAAGTGAGTCAAATAAAATGGACAAGAACTCTTCTAAGTAAGTATGTTGATCCCAATGACCCAATTTTATATTTACTGTATTCTCTCTATGAAATGGTTATGCTCTTTGGAATGGGTTAAAAAAATCTATTGATATTATGATTAAAGGTTTAAGATGGGTGGTAGAACTAGAGAATATAATTCTATTTGGATGGATACTTGGTTTGATAAAAAACCACTCAATTTAGATCCAATTTTGAAACCTTGGATAAGATTGCTTCAAGAAAAATATGGTGATAGGGTTTCAAATATTTTGTACAAGGATAAAAAAGGAAGATACAAATGAAAAGAAGATATTTTTACGAGTATACAAGACATTGATGCTATGAGGAAATTGAGTATAAATATAGCAACTATGATTATTCTAAGGGGAGCCAAGGATAAATTTATTTTGGAGTTGAATAGCTCAGGAGAATACACAACAAAAAATGGATATAATGTACAACACCAATAAAATAATAATATCACTAGAATATGGAGAGATATTTGGGATAGCCCAAGCATTCCTAAAGTTAAAATGTTTGTTTGGCTAGTAGGTCATAGAAGAATTTATCCTAGGATAACCTTATGAAAAGGGGTTTTCATGGCCCCTCTCAATGTGTTCTTTGTAAAAATGAGGAGAGTATAGACCATCTCTTGGGACATTGCTAAATAGTCTATAATTTTTGGCAATGGATTCTTAATATATTTGGTAAATACATGGTGATGAATAGCAAAATTGAAGATTGTTTAAAGAAATGGCAAAACACTTATAAAAGTGAGGCTTTACATACAATATGGGATATATCAAAAGATATAATACTTTGGACTGTATGGCTATAAAGGAATAGAAGAATATTTAAATGAAAGGAAAGCATTTTAGAGGTAATGAAAAGGAAGATATGTTTAGCCATAAAGGAGTCTAAACCAACCCTATCAACTCGCCCAATCCCTAATTTGGAATAAGAGAGCCTTGATAGATGGAGTCAAGTCACTAAATGGAATTATGATGTTGGGTACACGAGAAGCAAAAAGAAGAGAAATAATATAAAGTGAAAACCACCAGATGTGGAGTGGGTTAAATTGAATTTTTATGGATCATCTAAAGAAAATCTAGGACCAAAAGGAGGAGGAATAATTAGAAATAATAGAGGAGATGTTTTGTCTCATTACGCTTTCAATGGTGGATTTAATACAAATAATGAAGTTGAAGCTTGGGCGACTTTAAAAGGGTTAAAATTATGTAAACAAATGAAATGGAACAGAATATGGATGGAAGGTGATTCTCTCAAAGTAATAAATGCAATTTTGAGGAAAGTTAAGGCTCCCTGGAACATACAAGAGATAATTATGGAAATTCAATATCTTGCTAAAGAGTTTGAAGAAATTGGGTTTATACATACATTAATGGAAGAAAACAAATGTGTAGATAGGCTAGCCAATAGAGTGGTTTTGATTGAGGATTGTGAAGTTATATTCTCCTTTCCATGGTTAGAGGAAGTACTAAGTTTAGTTGAAGTTGACAAGAAAATGTTGATTGCTTGAATCAATTAATGATTAAGATTTACTTTCATGTTTTCCATTGGTAATATCTACTTTATTTTGTAACAATAATGTGTTTTCATATAAATTATTTATAATTTTTGTGGTTACACTTATGTTTTAGGAATAAAACTAGTAATCCAAATTTGGTAAAGTGGACTATGATAATGTGATGTTTTAGAAATATTATTCTACTAAGATGCAATGCATAGACAATAGAGGTGAAGTTTTGTATTATGAAGGTTGCTATAGGAAAATGTCAACAATGATGTTAAATTCTGGAATATTTGTATCCATACAAAAATTTGAAAAGATCTAGAAAATAAAAATCAAGAATTCGTACAATTTATGTAAAATAGTGCAAGTTTCTATCTATAGCATCTCAATTGAGATGAGAAGTGTATTTTATTGTAAATTCTAAAACTCTAAAAAAGAGATTTGTAATTTTTTAGGAGTGAAGGGCCCGAGTACAACCCCTTATTATCCAACCAAAAAAATTTCACCAATATTGGATCCACTAGAGATCACAACAAAATGTAAAAAAGACGTTATCATTAAAATATGCTATAATTTTTTTTTATTAATACTTATTATACACATCTGTCATAGGGGTTGAACCCAAATCTCATAACCAATAATGTAAGTGGCATTCGCCAATAGACCACCCACATACAAATGTGTATAACAAGTATTAATAAATAAATAATTATAATGTATTTGAGAGCATATCAAAGACCACCTTCCCACGAATCGAACTTAAATATTCATTAAAAAAACTCAACAAATTTACCATTACCACTTCCTCAACTTAAATGCTCAACAAGTTTACTATTACAATCTTCCCATAGGACATAATGTTTATCTTTTGGGTATATACCATTTCCTTCATTTGCAAAGAATAATGGAAACTATTTATACATCTTCAGACCAATCTCTTTCGGCCTTATTATAAAAGCATTTATTCAAATGTATACTTTTTTTAAAGTTGACTATATGAAATTAAAACAGGTGTCACCCATATTACATCATCACCACATAGTGATATTACAAAAAAAATTGAATATTCTTCATGTACCTTGGTTTCTTCCTTAAATGTCATTCATGTAGGTTGGTCTACTCTTTAAATCTTCTCCTTAAATGTCAAAAAATTTAAACCATGCCACTTAGTAAATGCACAATCATTTTAAATTAATATTATAAGAAGTGTGAACAACCCATTTAATAAGATTGAACCAACCCATTTAATTTCGACCAAAAAAATTACAAATTTTGTTTTTTTTTCCTTGTCCTTCTTCCTTACAACGTTGTCGCATGAGACCATGCATAAGGCCACTAAAAGATATATGTTCCCTCTTGGAACCACCATAAACAAACAAGGCAAATTATATGGTTAGATTATGTTGTAAGCCTCCTTTTTAATAAAATATATTATAAATAGAAAATTTTAATTGTAATTGTTTAATTTATATATTTAATAGAATTGAAAAGTGTTTCATTATTATTACCTAATGGTATTATAACCACTTAAATAAGTTTCTTTCTTAAATATAAAATAATTTAATCAATTTTTTTGTTAGATAATAAGGAGTTGTATTCGGGTCTTCCACCCTTGACAAATTATATCTCTCTTTAGAGCTTGAGATTTTACAAATAGATACACTTCTTTCAAATGGTTGACTTCACAAGGTTGTATCTTCCTCAATATTGCTTAGATTTTTGTATATGACCACTCATTTTAAAGAAATTCAAATTTGTACAAGATGGTCCAAGAATAAACTAAATCAGATAACTATTCATGAAGATATGGCTCCTAAAATATGACACGTTTTTTAGGAAAAAATCTTAATACTTAGCACTTTGCAATTTTGTTTTTTGTGACTTGAAAAATGGTCACTGCCCTTGTTTCAAATGATCGACTTCACAAGGTCATATATCCCTCAATATTGCTCAAAGTTTTGCATATGACCACTCATTCTAAAACTATTCAAATTCTACACAAGTTGGTCTAAGAATCAGTTGAATCAGATAACTCTTCAAAGATATGGCTCCTAAAATGTGAGACACTTTTCAAGAAAAAACCCTAATCCTTCGCACTTTGCAATTTTATTTTTCTCATTGTAATAAGCCTTCCACGCTCCTTCAAAGCATTTACAACCTTCCACTTAGCATCCCAACTTTATGTTGTAGCTCTTTTGGTTGATCCAGCCTTCCATGCTCCTTCAGTCTTATCAACCTTCCACATTCCTTCAACCATCCCAACCTTCCATCCAGCATCCCAGCCTTTTATTGTAGCTCATTCAACCAACCCAACCTTCCACGCTCCTTCAGCCAACCATAGCCTTCCATGTTCCTTTAGCCTTGATACTCCAAAGATCAACTCATCATTTAGCCTTCCATGCTCCTTAATCCTCCAACCTTCCACACCTCTTCAACCTCCATATTTTTTGATCGTTAAAGAACCAGACCATTTTTCAAGCCCCTTAGGAAGCAATAATCTAATCAATTAATCAATAATATAAACTATGTTTATATTATTGATTAATTGATACATCAACTATTAATCCATATTAATAGTTGATACATAATTGTTTTTCCCAATAACAATTGTATACATGTATTTCTAACCATAAACAATACTACGAATACAAAGAATTCAAAAAACCATGCAATTTGAAAAAATAGGCTCAAAATACTTTTGTATGTAAACTTTATATCCTTAAAATCACATAAAATGCCTTAAAAATGTTTAAAAATGTTCAAATCCATATGTAGCTATGTGAGTGCTATGGGGATACCGATTGGCCATTGACTTAACAAAGAAATTGAAAATTTGTAGTCAGTACATGTTATTCTAGGCAAGGGGATGTCATTGGGATGTTGATGGATAGGATATCTATGAACCAAATCATGTTGTGTGTCATGCTCTAGTCTACTCTAGAATCTACAATTTACCAAGTCTATTATTGACTATGCAATTGCTTGGTTAGATAGTTTGATGATTTGAAAAAAATGATTAATTGAACCTATTTTAGTACCATGAGTTTGATTTCCATCTCATCTTGTCTACCATAATAGCTACTACCATGTTAGTTTTTTCTATGTCATTGCATGCCATGATAATTACTACCATGCCAATGAGTATCACATCATCAAGTTCAAGATCATATCTATCAAGGATGATATCCTCATTTGTGACATCATCAAGTGTCATGTCACCACCACATCCTTAGGTATGACTGTATATTGTGCCACTAGGTACCACACATCATCTTCCACATCATTTGAAAGTGGTACATCAGCATGTCCATTGTCAAATGGGGTGATGTCATCATGTGCCACATCATAAAAAACTTCCATAATTATTACATGTTATGTCATGATTGGTGACATCATTAAGCATGGGTATGATGTCATCGATTTTTAAAGGGCATGAGATTTGATCCCTAGATCTCATAGGTTCCAACATCTTATCTATTTAATAAAAACAAGAAAATAATCTTAAGAGAGAAGAGAGGCAAAAATGGCCTTCGATGAATACTTTTACTAGAACAAAAACTATCAAAATTAGTGAGATCCTATGATTTTAACAAAAAAACTCCTAAAAAAAAGGTTGTCACTAGCACACATATTTTATTTTAATTATTGTCAAACAATGTTTCCCTTTTGGAATTGTCATAGAATTTGAACAAAATCAATTGAATATTGAATATTCTTGCTTGCTCTAATATCATGTTGGATTTCACATTACTTTCTAAAAACAAACAGATCTGCACATTACCCACATAAGTAAAAATAACTTGGAAAAAAAAAACATTATATAAATAAATATTTATAAACATCAGTTTCAGGGGGGACAGCGCAACAATTTGGGGTTTGGTTCTTCTTCGGGAGGTCCAAGGTTCAAATTGTGGCATTGGTGAGTGTGTGAGGGGGTGGGTGTGTGTTGGTTGTGTGTTAAAATTCCCTATTAATAAGCATAGCTATCGGATTTAGGAGAGGTCAAGGTTGGGGGGAGCCTACTCAACCCTTTGCGTTGGTCATAGGGGTTTCTCTCACTAACCAAAAAAAAAAAAATTGTAGACATCAAAATATTTTACTAAAGAAAATCCAACCAATAACATAATGATTGGTAAAAAATATATTTATACCCAATTACAAAAGATCTTATGATAAATATTAAATACCTCACCTTTAGATTAAATAATAAAATAATACAATAAATTCACCTATATAAGGTGTACAAATATCTAAAATTTTTATTAAAAAATAATATAAAAAACTCAGTCTCATTGAACTCTAACACCACATTACAAAACAAGCAAAAACAAGTATAACAAATTCAAATAGGTTGCAAATTAAATAATTCGAGTCTAAAATTTATTCAAAACTTAATATCCTCATTGATCCACAATCCAGAGATATCCCTTTGAGCAGAGATAGTGTTGTTTGGGAACCACCATCGGTTGGGTGGTCTAATATTAATTTTGATGGAGCCTCAAAAGGTAACCCTAGGAGTTCCAGCATAGGAGGTCTCATCAGAGATGAACACGATAAAATTCAACTTGCTTATGGTGAATTCATAGGAATCCAATCCAATAATGTGGCTGAAGCTTGGGCAATGTTGCAGGGGATTAAGGCTGCCCATGACCTCAACATTCAGAATGTGGTGATTGAGGGAGATTCCCTCAACACCATAAATCTCTTGAATAATAACACCAACCCCCCATGGAGTATTTCCAATATGATAGAAGAGGTAAGGTTGTATGTTCGTGAGTTTGCCAATGTTTCTATTCAGCATGTTTATCGTGAAGCCAACCAACTGGCTGACATCATGGCCAACTTGGGCCAAAGCACTGAACCTTTGAAGATATGGGTGGAAGATTTTCCCCAATGTTTGATGGACAAATGTATCTCAAATGCTTTGATTTCCTTTGTGTAAATTTATTGGTCTTGGTATCAATTGTAAGTCTAAGTTTTCTATGTTGATCCTTGACCATGTCTATGTTGATTCTTGCTGGGAAGGTTATTCACAAACTGAAGTAGCAGAAGGTGGATATGCGGTCTTAAGCCATTACCAAGGTGATCAAGGACCTTCAGGATGATCTTGGAACCCATAATACTGATGAGTAATGTGTAACTCATCCTCCCTGGTGTTGGTGGTTTGCTTCAATCTTGGGTTGTTTTGAATTTGTTTGGGATGATCCCATTTTGTTTTAGGCTTGCTATTTTTTTTGCGTTAGGTTGGTTCATGTGTAGCCTCCCTTCTCTTCTACCTCGGTGTAGGCTTCTGTTGTGGGTTTTCCTTCTTCTCTTTGTTCAAGGTTTGGGGACCTTTCAACACCCCATATTATCAATAAAAAAAAATATTTACAAAAAAATATCACATATTATGACATACACATCTTATTTTAAAAAATCTTGCACAAATGAAGTGATCATGAGTAGTTCAATTTATAAAATTGTGATATATTTCCTCTTTTATGATATATTAGAATATGTTATTTGAAATTATCTTAATTTTATACTAATACTTCTTAAAAATAGTTCTCTAATTAAAAATATCCTTAGTCCTAGGGAACAACACAATGGTTCAGGCTTTGGTTCTTCTTTGGGAGGTCCAAGGTTCAAACCATGAAGTATGCGAGTGTGTGGTGGTTGTGTTAAATTACTTATTTATAAGAATAATTCTTGACTTTACGAGGGTTCATGGGAGGAGACTGCCTCTCACACTAACCAAATCAAAATATATATATATATATATAATCATAATCGTTTGTTTTCACTATAAATTATAAATATTCACACTTATTATTTAAGTCTTATATACCATATACCACATTCCATAGATGTTGATTTTATATTTTATAATTTAAAATAATAAAAGATATTATTTATATATATATACTTCTTATACACATCCATTGTAGGGGTTTAATCCGGATCTCATCACTGATAATGTAAGTGGTATTTCTTTAATACAATAAGTTTTTAATATAAATTTAATAAATATGCATTTAAAACCAATAAAAATTTTGTATAATTATTGAATACTAGTCATAGTTTTTTTTATTCAGAAGTGTGATAAACCTCTATGACCACCAATGGATAAGCATAGCTCTTTGTGTTAAATTACCTATTGATAAGCATAGCTCTCGGCTTTACAAGGGGTCATGATTGGAAGGAGACTCCTCAACTCTGTGCGTTGGTCGTAGGAGTTTCTTACACTAACCAAATAATATATATATATATATATTTATTTATTTATTTATTTATTTATTGATAGTTTGTTTTCACTATAAATTATAAATATTTACACTTTTATTTATATTATTTACATCTTATATTCCATAGATGTTGATTTTATATTTTACCATTTAAAATAATAAAAGATATTGTATTTTTGCTAGGGGATTTGGTTGGAAAGAAACAAACGAGTGTTCAAAAATAAAACCAAAGGAATAATTGGGGTTTATGCCAGGATAAAAACAACCCTATTGGAGGATTGTATTAAAAATATTGTTGACCAGGAAAATCTTGCAATGATCCTCTCTAGAGAAAAAGACATCTTAAATATGGAAAAAATCAATAAGGTGAGACTAGATACTAGATGGAAACGTCCCCACAAAGGCTGGGTAAAAATTAACTTTGATGGAGCTACAAAAGGTAAACCGGGTCATGCTAGTGGTGGGGGCTTCATTAAGAAATATAGAGGTCAGGTAGTGGCTATTGAAATGGGTGGAAAGTGGTATTTGGTCTAACAACATAAACACAAAGTATGTTGAACAAGAAAGTTGTATTTCATTTATATTCAAAGATAACATAGGTTACAATAGGGATAGGTTTCCCTTTCATAATGTCTTTTTCAATAAACTTCACAATAGTCTTGATACCACCTTCTATCATCCCTCAATGTAGGTGGGTTTGTGATCCACCGTTGGGTTGTAGTTGATGGTGTTCTTCCTCTTTTGACCTATGAAGAACCTGCAAAAGGGGGTTAGTTGGTTGGGGGGCTTGCCTTGGTCAAGCCCCTTGGTTATGAAGACTAAATCAACACAAAAACATATTGAAAGTTGCAATAAATTATGCTAAACACTTAGGAATGATAAATGGAAGCTTACCTACAAAATATGAGGTGATTTGGGCTTTGTAGACTGAAATCACCACCCAGAGGGTGAACCAAAACTGGATTCGTGGGGCGAGGGGAAAATCATGTTGTGAGTTGTATTATGCATAAATGCTCCGGTAGGGAGGCTCCTTGGTTGTTGTTATGCTTCTGTTTGCTATAAAATATAACTGTTCAGACTTCAGTGTTGAATTTGAAAGAGTTTATTTGCTTATGTCATTAATGGAGAGAGAGATAATTAGGGGTTTAAGACCCACTATTTATAGAAAATGGCAAGGTGTAGGGGGGAGTTAAGGAAAATAACCCTAGGCTGAAATCTAACCAAAGTTAGGTTAGGGTTTGTGAGGTGGAGGTCTCACATTCCTCATAGTAAATATCCTATCCTCACACATGTGTGAGGAAGGATTAAGTCTAATTAGGATTAGGAGGTCCTAAGTCAAATTAGAGCTTGATTAGGGTTCCTAGGAAAATATCTTAGCTAACCCTAATTACACACATGTGGGAGGATGTAATTAGTGATAATTAAGGATTAAGAGTTCAACTAATCAATTTTACCCTAAAAAGGTGACTTAAGTGAAGTCAACATTAAATTAGATTTTAAGAATTGACTTGATAATTGTTTTTGTCAATTAATAGCCCATGGGGGTCTCAATTGAGTGCAAATAGGCTGTCGGAGGATATCCCAATGCATGGGATGTGATTTTGAAGGCTTATTAGGGTTTTGGACCTGAAAGCTAATGAAGTGGTATATGGAAGTCTACACACTGCTATGGTGAACTATGACAATCTACACATGACTATGCATGACTACGCATGACTACAATAGCCTAGGGATATCTAGAATCACCTATGGATACGTAGAGATAGCAATGTGTGACTTTTGGGTGTCTACATTTTGTCCCTTTTTGTACTATATTGTGTGTAGCACAGTTTAATACAAAAACATGAAGGGTTTGTGTAGGAGGAAAAGGGATAGAAGGGGAATGGAATCCAATCAAAGGTATGTAGCCACTCGAAGCGTGACCATACCCATTAAATGGATGTCTAGGGAGAGAAGATAGGAAGGAAAGAAGAAGAGGAAAGAAATAAAAACAATGTTGGTGAATGGAAATGAATGATTGCGAATGCAATGCTATGATTTTGTTGAGTCCATATGACATTTTCAATGCCATACTAGTTTCTTGAGAATGGCAACTTTTGACTACTTTGCTTTTGTGACCAGATCAGCGTGGTCCAAAAGTATGAATAGGACAAAAGCCTATCTAAATCTTTGTTGTTGATTGATTGATGAGAACATGGCGACAAGTGTCAAACCATTTGAGCTAAAGGGATATTTGGATTATTCAAACATGACCAGATCAGCGTGGTCGTGAGATCCTTTTCCAAATGTTGTGCTAGGATTACATCAAATGTATCATTCATTATGTACTCGATGTACTTGAATGCTTAGATTGATTTCTCCATCGAAATGCATAGCTCTCATGATATAACGCATGTCTAGTTGAGATTGAGATTATTTTGTAAGATAATATTTAGCAAAAAATTTCGTAGACAAATGTGCTACTCACACTTTTGGATTTTCAGTTGTGTGGTTGCATGCAAAGTTGACTTTGGATATGAATACCCCCTCAAACAAGGAATCAATAATGAGGTGAATGAAATGTGGTGATTTGATGATGCAACGATTGATAAGATACCAATGCATGATGAAAAATGATGAAAAAGTAGGTGAGAGGACAGTTTAGGAGGGTTCCTAGGGTTTTAGGGTACATGTGCATGATTTCCTAGGGTTTTGGAATGAATTTGATTGGTTTTGGGGGTCATATGCTCAATTCGTGGGGCAGGGGGTGAATTGGATCTTGATTCACGGGGCAAGGGGTGAATCAGGCCTAAATCATGGGGGGGGTGAATTAGGGTTTAGGGTATTTTTAAGGTAATTTGGAGGGAGAAGGACCTCATTATGATGTTGATGAGTGGTGGAGAGCGTGCGAGAGAGGCATTCGACAATGTGCGAGCATGATGGTTGGAAGTTCGGATGATAGGATGATGAGGGGAACAACCGGGAGCCGGTAGTAGGCTTGGAGATCCATCGGTAAGTGGTCTTACCTATCTCATTTTTTTGTTTGTTTAATTTTCTAGAGAAAAGTAAATTAGGGGGGAGGTTTTCATCCCGTTTTTAAAAAAAATTGCAAATTTTAATTGAAATTTGAATACAAAGTGATAAACAAGCCAAATGGGTACCCAAAAACGTAATTTATTTCTAGGTTTGACTTGTTTTGGTGCCAATTTGACCGGGTAATGGGTAGAGTAGGTGTAAAGTTTGACCATCCATTTTTGAAGCAATGATGTACTGTTTGTGGAATATTTTTGCACTTTGTTCATAAAAGTAGGAATTGGGTATCCAGTTATGCGACTATTATATTTTTCTTCCTTCATTTTACGTGATTAGTGAATGTGTTGTGTTTGGGTATCCAAAAATATTGTTTTTTTGTAGATGATTTCATTTGGCCTACTTTTGATTTGCGTGCCAAGATGTAGGTAGAGTGAAATTGAAAATGAGTTGTAGGGAGCCCAATTTATACTGTTTTCCACATCTATTTGAACTTTCACCATGAAGTGGCAAAATGGGTGTTCAAAAATGTGATTGTTATTTTGATATTGTGTGTATTTGTGTTTGTTTTATTTTGGTATGTGGATGGTAACATTGACCTTGAAATCCGTGTTGATTTGTATGTTGTTTTTGAATTTTGTCGATATTTTTACCACAAAGTGGGCAAATGGGTATTCAAAAATGTATTTTGTTTTTGTATGTTGAATGAATTGATCATGTTTTGAATTTCGTGCCACAATGGATGTGTGGGTGATTTTATTTTTGGTTGTTGGAAGCCAAATATGTACTGTTTGTCACATCTGTTTGAACTTTTGCCATAAAATGACAAAATGGGTATCCAAATATGTGACTATTTTATTGATATGTTTTGTGATGTGACTTGTGCCCTATTTTATGTCTTGAATTACGTGTCAAATTAAATTGTGTTAATTTATAAATTTGATTGATGGTTTGTTATTGGATTGATTACTAATGTATATTTTTTGTGTTGTTGTGGATGAACAGGTAAAAATGCTCGAGCCCCGTCATCATGTGCAAAAAATGAAGGAGGATTTTGATAAGTTGATGAATAAGCTGGATGAGCTGAAGTGGTTGGATGACATATGGTTTCGAGGTGTGTGGGAGTGCAAAAGTATACATGCCAATAGGGCATATGTATCCGCATTATGTGAGCGATGGGATGCAGATAGGAACATGTTTCATTTTCCCACTGGGGAAATGACTATTACCTTAGAGGATATATACCAGATTTACAAGTTGTCGATCGATGGTGTTCCGATGAGAGCAACAACTGATGATTGTAAGGATGTTGTATTGGAGCGGTTATTTGGGGTGGAGTGGAGAGACATAGATGTATCTAAGATGGATTATGAGTGGTTTTGGTTGAAGAAGAATATATTTCACCGATAGTGTATAGCCATGATGATGATCTCCACCTATGCATTTCCTGATACTTTTGAGGTTCTGTTCACTTGGAATATGTTAGATGTGGTGAGTGATGTGGTGGAGAATAGGGTCATGTTTGTGTGGGCATTTGCACTATTGGTCCAAGTATACCGGGAGTTGCACGATGTTGTGCGAGTTAGACGTAAGGGGTTGAGTTTGATTCCCTTGTTATAGGTATGGGCATGGGAGCACATAGCTATTGAGAGGCCTTCATTATTGCCTCACTATGTGCATGTGAGGGGCAAGGAGTATTTACCCTATGCTTTGAGGTGGAGTACAAAGGTGAAGCAGGGTATTAAGAGGCCTCATGAGGGTGATCTATTATTGTGGAGGGGTAAGTTTGGATATCTAACACCTGGTGATATTAAATGGAGGCCTTGGTTGGGTGGGGTAAGGTGGGATGAGGATTATGAGCAGCTACATGCCATTTGATAGGGCAGATGGTTAGTGGGGCAATATACTCGATAGGATGAGTATTTTTAGTTTGATCGGGTGAGGCAATAGTTTGGCTTATGATAGGATATTCCAAGGGCTCCTGTCATTTAATTCAAGTGGCGAGGTGATAGAGGAGAGGGTCCTATGGTTTTACCTTGGGTTGGGGAGAGGGATCCACCTATGGCTACCCTGGATGTGGAGGATGTTGGGATGACTCCAAAGTTTGAGGCCTGGTGGGCGATGAAGGGTTGGGAGCCTGGCAGAGGTGTAATCGATCGATCGATGGCACCTGATGTTGAGGCACCTCCACCAGAGGGGAGAGCCGATAGGGGGACTCGAGCTAGGTTGGAGGACATAGCTGGCGATGAGAGGGAGGTTCCTCTATGACAATCATGATGATGCTTGGGTGATGTAGCGAGCACCCAGGGAGTGGGAGTAGAGGAGATAGTTGTGGATGTTGACGTGGCTATGGGGTAGGTTGTTGGAGCAGAGGAGGAGAGAGGTGGAGCTACTATTGTGGGTGATATAGATGATACCATTGATATTGGTGTGTTTGTAGATGTGGACAATATTCCTTTCGATATCCAGGAGAGGGGGGATGTGGAGGAGGGCGGGCAAGAGCTGCAAAGTAGGGTTTGTGAGTTGGAGGTTGAGATCCATACATAGGAGGAGGTTGCTGAGGCTAGATATGCTAAGGTAGTAGCTGAGATGGAGCAGATGATGGGTATGATGGCTAGACAGGCATAGGCTATTGAGAGGTTTACTGGTCAGTTGGCGATGGAGTATACTAAGAAGGTATTATGTGAGACTTCTCTGATGGTGCATGGAATTCCTCTTCTAGATTATTCTTAGGTGGTGTTGTAGTATGAGTCATGGTCATGAGTGCGGGCACCTTCATGTCATAGTCAGTGTAGTGTTGCTTCGGTGGATTAGGTTGGATCCATGGCTAGGGTAGGAGATCCACCTTCTATGGGTCAGGTGCCAAGAGCCAAGGTAGAGTCTAGTAGAGCAACAGAGGTTCGAGCAAGCCATGAGGGATGTGGGGAGACTCTTGGTGATAGTTAGGATTGCTTATGATTGTAGCCTATGGGTATTTTGGATGATGAACGATGGGTATGGTCCTAGTTTGTAGCCTATGGGTATTTTTGGATGTCTATATATATAGACATGTTTGATTTCGGTTGTTATATATACATGTGTTATTGTTATGGTTTGCAAATGTGTTCTCTTTATTTTTGCATAGATATCATGACATGATTTGTGGGTATGTATAATGAATGGATATGCATGTGTATTATGATTTAGATTTATTATCATGTTGTAGTGTGAATATGTTGTAGAGTAGACTTGCATGATTTTATTTTGAATGCAATGAGAAGTGATAAAATATGAAATGATATTTGTAGTAAGTGCCTGTAATGTAAATGATAGAATTTGAGATAGTAGATGCATGATGAATGCCTTGATTTAGAATTTGATGTGAGGCATGCAATGTAAATGAAATCATGTAATCCTTGATGTGATGCATGTAATGGAAATGCAATGATGTGTTATGTGTAATAAATTTGTGTAACATAGATGCATGTATGCATGTATAAGAATGTTAAAATGTGCAAAGGAAGCACTTGTATCATTACATGTATCTATGTGGATGTGATCCATTTTGTTATCTCATGGACGTAGGATAATATGAGGTGTATGTAATGGATTTGAATAATGTAGTTTTGACGATCAAATTTTAGACTCCAAACTATGTGAGTTTATGTGGCAACTCATAACTAGTCGAACTGGTTCAAAATCTGTCATGGACCTGTGTGTGTAAATGAGTGGAATTAATTTATCCATTTTGATAAATAGGTAGGATTAACTTATTGTAGATGTGGTATGTCTAGCTAGATCATTTGTACGTGAATAATGATCTTGTACAAAATTTGGTAGCTAAGGCAATAGATGTATCACCACTTGTAAGACTATTCCACTAGTAGACAGGCTCTTGGAGCCTATTGCTAGCGATGGAAATCATCCCATGATGTTATGTTAAACCTAAGGACCAAATGTAATGAAGCATAACATGGGTGATATCATGAGGATTTTCCTTTTGTTTTCTGCCCCTCATCTATTGTTGACCTATTTATTGTGGTACTCTTTTTGTCTTTTTATTTTTGTTTGTTTTTCTCTTTTTCTCTATTCTCTTTTTTGCTATTCTCTTTTTCTCTTTCTTTCTATTCTACGGGCATTGGCTTTTATTTTCTACCTCGTTCTTTTACTTTTTCTTATTCTTATCCATTTTTTTATCCCTAGGTTGTATGTTTACCATGCAAGTGATAGGATGAGCAAGGGAGACCGTTTGCTAGATGGTGACATCTACTCAAGGTGTCATCTTTCCTAGACCCAAAATTTATTTAATTTGTATCCTGTTGTAAATAGTTCATGAGAGAAGTTGAACCAGCCTAAATAACCATAAGAAGAATATAAAACCTATCAACTAGGAGTGACATTTGATTGACTTAACTAGTGAGTAGTCAAAGCTAAAAATGACACCTATGTATACCCTAATCCTAAAAAGGGGAAGTGGACATCCAGGTGGTGATGCTAACAAGTGCATGTATTACTCATTTTGAAGGCATATTTTGTTTTTTTTTTTGGAGGAAGAATATACAAACTTAAAATTAAATTAATGTGAAAAACATATGGATATGTGCAATGGATGCAATGTAAATTATGGAAGTGGGAAAATGCAATATCTAAAAGAGGAAACTCATGGTGTGTAGAAAGAGAAGTTTAGAAAACTTATTTACAGATGACTATGGTGTATCATGATGACCAAAAAGCATGATGTTATGAGAATGGTTGCCCCAACATGTGGGGGGTGTGTTTAGTAGGTTCATAAACTATGATATATTAGATGCATGCAGTAATATCAAAAAGAGGAAAGGAATGACGGTGGAATGTACAACTAGAAGGAAATAGAAGAAGTAGTCTTTGGCAATCAGTAATATAAGGGGATTACCAAAGTCAAAGGAAGATAGAAGAATAATAGATCAATGTAGGTATGTAGCCACTCGTAGCATTACCATACAACCACACGAGGAAGTAATAAGAATAAGTAGAAGAGGAGGAAGATGAAATGCAAGATACATCACCAATGGACGGTTTTGATTTATTTGTATTTTTGTTTTCATTTTGTGGATGTTTGTTGTGTTTGATGTTGCATGTACAAGAATGTGCAAGCAAGGAAGGTTGCTCATGGAAGCAAAATATTTGTGAGGACAAAAAAGTGAAAAGCCTATGCTAGGCTATGAGTATGCTATGACTGTGCTAGGCTAGGCTAGGCTATTTTTGCTGAGGTTTTTGAAGAAACCTATCCAAATTTTTATTGAGGTTTTTGGAGAAACCTATCCAAATTTTTACTAAGGTTTTTGGAGAAACTTATCCAAATTTTAACTGAGGTTTTTGGAGAAACCTATCCAAATTTTTACTAAGGTTTTTGGAGAAACCTATCCAAATTTTTATTGATGTTTTTGGAGAAACCTATCCAAATTTTTATTAAGGTTTTTGGAGAAACCTATCCAAATTTTTACTGACGTTTTTGGAGAAACCTATCCAAATTTTTGTCGAGGTTTTTGGAGAAACCTATCCAAATTTTTACTAAGTTTTTTTGAGAAACCTAGGTTGCTAAAGGATTCTAAAAAGAATATTCCAAAAATTTTGTTGAGGATTTTGGAGAAACCAGGTGCTAAGGGATTCTAAAAAGAATGTTCCAAAAAATTTTCTGAGGATTTTGGAAAAACCTGGTGCTAAGGGATTCTAAAAAGAATGTTCCAAAATTTTTGCTGAGGATTTTGGAGAAACTTGGTGCTAAGAGATTCTAAAAAGAATGTTCGAAAATTTTTGCTGACGATTTTGGAGAAAACGTTGTGTTGATTGTTTTGATGAGATTTTAAGAGAAACCTTTGTGTTGATTGTTTTTGCTAAGGTTTTAAGAAAAACATGTTGTTTGGGAAAACAATTGTGAAGGAGGTAAGGCAAAGGACACAACCTTTGATAAAAGGATACAACCTTTTGAGCCTGGTGATTGATTTGATTTGGTGAGGGCAAGGCAAAGGATGCAACCTTTTGAACTTGATGATGTATGATGTATGCACCTGCATTAAATTATGTATGGGGAGAAGATAAAGTTGTCCTAGTTTTGAATGACGAATAGGAGAGGGTGAATTTTCCCTTGCATTGAATGATGTATGGGGAAAACTAAAGTTACCCCCAGTTAGATTGATGGATTGGGAGATGATGAAGTTGCCCTCGCATTGAATGATGTATGGGGAAAACTGAAATTACCCCCAATTTTTGTATGATGGATTGGGAGCATATGAGGTTGCCCCTGGTTTTGAATTATTGATAGATTGGGAGTAAATGAAGTTGCCCTATTTTTGAAAGGGAGGATTGGGAGTAGATGAAGTTGTACCAGTTTTGAATGATGGTTGGGGAGAAGATGAAATTACCTCCAATTTTAAATGATTGATTGATTGGGAATAAATGAAGTTTCCCCAATTTTGAATGGGAGGATTGGGAGTAGGTGAATTTACCCTAGTTTTGAATGATTTATTGGGGGAAGATGAAATTACCCCCAGTCTTGGATGATGTTTGTGGAGAGGATGAAATTTACCTAGTTTTAAATGGGAGGGGATGGAACTGCCCCCAAATATTGAATGATGGTGTAGCACCCTAAAATTGGCATAGTTAAACCTTAGTAAAAAGATAAAAATTTGAATTTTAACACAAAACGCCCTATTGAGTGGTGTTTTCACCCGATTGTGAAAGCACACTCTCCGGTAGGATCTGAGTCCAAAAATCCTCTGCTTGCAAAGAAAATAACTTTCTCCAAGGTTCCTGTTATGCTTAAATAATGCTGTTCAAATGAAATGCCAGGAATATCTTAGGGTTTGCAAGTGGATGTTAACAAGGGGCACCGGTGGTTTATCTAATTTGAATTTACAATGGACTCAAAGTGAATAAATCTATTCTAATCTTCAATTCTAATGGATTTTCAATTGCTTATTCAAATACTGTAATTAAACTGTAAGAAATAAAGCAAGGATTTGAAAGATAAAGCAAAATAAATGGAAATAAGATTAAACTACAATCATAATATTGCCATCAATTCGATGAAACCAAAGATAATGAGGTTTTCTGCATGCAACCTAACCTAATGAACCTGCAAACTCGCACAATCCAAATAGATTAGGTGCTGGTTTCTAGGGTTTCTACTATAATTCCAGACCTAGGCATTCGTATGAAGCAACCAAGCACACTTGCATTAAACTTCACCTAAAAGCCTCGAAATCTGGAATGAAAGATAAAACATTAAATCATGCATGCACAAAATGACTCCTTCTTTCTCATCAATGAGATGCCAATACTCTATATTTTATATTAAATGATATGTCAATTACATTCAAAGAATGTTCCAGGCAAAAATATTCCAGAACAAAAAAGAAGGAAATTGCCCAAGTGCAGGCCCAAAATAGCACGAAGCTCTTGTCTCTGCAACTCGCAATCGGCAATTTCCAACCCTTCCTTCAATCTGCACTTCCGGATTTATACTATCTAGACGTGGCTCTTCGATTCTCCCCGTGTCGCTTCGTTTCATGTTCCTGCATGTGACCCTTCGAATTCCCACCTTTTCCTTGTCTTTATTCCATGTTTAACGCCAAAACGCCTAAAATCCTTCGCTGCATGTAACGCCTCTGCAGACCTGACACCTGCATGCCACGTGTCACACGCCCTCTGCGCCTTCTGTAACGCCATTCTATGAAAAACCCGACAAAAATTGCATGCCGCCTGTTCACCTTCCTGGCCGCGAAAACGCGACATGTCACGAAATCGCGACATGTCGCGATATCGCTACACTCTTCCCGACCGTACATCCTCGGCAGCATCTTGTCGCGATATCGCGACCGTTTTTGCTTTTGGGCTCTCTCCACAAATCGCGATATCGCTACCGCTTTCCTTCGCTCTCTCCAAACTGTCGCGATATCGCTACCGCTTTCCTTCGCTCTCTCAAACGTCGCGATATCGCTACCGCTTTACCTTCTTCTCAAACGTCGTGATATCGCTACCGCTTTTCTTCGTCTTGCCAAACCGTCGCGATATCGCTACCGTTTTCTCTCCGTCTGCCCCTTCTCTGGATTCGTCCTTTCTTGTCCTTGTCGTGCGCTTTCCTCTTCGAGTCCTTGTCTGTCGCGATATCGCGACGTTTTTCTGCTTCCGTACACTTTGCCAAAACACGTCGTGAAATCGTGACACTTTTCATCATCCGTACGCTTCGGCAAAACACGTCGCGAAATCGCGACCATTTTCATTCTTTTCCAACGGCATGTCGCGATTTCGCGACACCATTTCTTTTCTTCTCAACGGCATGTCGCGATTTCGTGACACCTTTTCCTCTTTTCCAGCGATATGTCACGATTTCGCGACAACTTTCAATTTTTCTTTTCTTTCTCCTTTTCGGCAGCGATGGAGCTACATGTCGCGATTTCGCGACAACTTTCCTATTTTCGGAAGCGATGGCGCGACAAGTCGTGATTTCATGACATGTCACGATTTCGTGACACTTTTCAACACTTAGGCATTTTTTCTCTTTTCTTCAATTTTAGCATCCGGGTCACCGAGATTCTTCTCTCGCAAGCCTCGCAAAAAGGTGGGTCCCCAATTTTGGGGTGTGTTGTGGATCAACCACAACAAATGGCGACTTTGTTGTCAAATGCTCTTGAGCATTTTAGTAAGAACCCAACCTGAAACATATCACAAACTCGCAAATATATGTTAGCACATAAGCAAAATAACAAATGCCCAAATATCGAAGTACATGAATCATCGAATCATCAAGTATTAGCTCAATGTGTGCAATGTGCTTTCATTCCCTATCGTTTGAAATTGATCAACATTCCATTATCAGTTTTGCATGAATGCATATATGGGATGGTGACTGATTTGTGTACCCTAATGAATGTGCAAGGAGATTTGCTTCCATAAAAGGCATGGTCCTTCTTCTATTACTATGTACAAGCATTCAAGATTGCCAAACCCTCTTAGGATCCACTAATTCATTACCTTATTGTATCCCAAAGTTGGTTATGAGTCCCTACTATCTAGAACCCATGTGCAAGTGAATGTGAAATCAGAACTTTGGGGAATCAGACTCCCAACCAACCGAGATGAGAGTTTAACCTTATCCTTACTATTCTGATTTAGAGTTCATTACCTCACTTTAAGCAAAATAATTAAACCAATTATGGAAGAAATGGTCATGCTAGTCTAACCCTCTAGACAATCAGTGGTCTTGTTTTTTAGGCAAGACATGATGCCATGCATGGGCATATCTAACCCCACAATCCAAAACTTATCTCCATTTCTTTGGACCTTGGGGATGACTACCCATCCCTTGCAGAGGAC
The DNA here is from genome assembly GCA_028583015.1 of Wollemia nobilis. NCBI lineage: Eukaryota > Viridiplantae > Streptophyta > Pinopsida > Araucariales > Araucariaceae > Wollemia > Wollemia nobilis. The sequence goes on along the minus strand of JAQPPZ010016829.1, from coordinate 392,271 downwards.
AAGTAGTACGATCCTTACAATCCAAAATAAAGATGAGATGGGAAAAATTTATTTATTATTATTATTTTTTACTTCTTGGACCTTGGGGATGACTACCCATCCTGGCTAGGGACATGTAGTACGATCCTTACAATCCAAACTTTAGATGAGAAATATTAATTTTGTTGCTTAGACCTTGGGGATGACTACCCATCCTTTGTAGAGGACAAATAGTACGATCCTTACAATCCAAGACTGATTATGAAATGAGACATAAGAGCTTTGGGGAATCAGATTCTCAACTAACCGAGATGAGAATTTATGCCCTATCCTTACTACTCCATGTGGGTCAAATCAAAGCTTTGGGGAATTGGATCCTCAACCTAAGTTTGATGAGGATTTAACCCTATCCTTACTACTCTGATTTTAGACTTTAAGCTCTATGGAAGTGGTCAAAACCACTGTTTTAAGGATCATGTTGCATAATAGGATAGACATGAATAACTTCTTTCGCCCAACCTTTTCCTCCAAGTTAGGTTTTGATCATTTTGCTCAAGATCCTTTTTAATGTATGAGACGTGCTTGGTTCTAGATATCTCAAGACTCAGTTTCCAACCTTAGGAGCTACTTACATATATGTTATAACACAACCCTAAGAGGATTTGACATACTTTAATGGCTTGTACCTAAGATGCATATGTAACTAAGATGAGATGTATGTAAGGTGAGATGGAACATGAATGCATTATTTCTTGAATTACAAATGGAATGAATTGTCATGCAAAATTGATTCTTTCATGCATCACAAAATCAAACAATATAACTTAAAATGTTTTATGTTACTTGTGGAGCTTTTACAAGATAATTCCAATATTTCATATTCTCCTAACCTTAAGCATAAGTTGACATCTCAATTTTTTATTCTTTATTTATTTTTATTTTATTTATTTTTATTATTTTTTTTTATTCAAAATTAACACACATGTCAATTGAAATCAAATCCATAACCAAAATCCTAGCTAGACTAACAATCCTAAACAATAAAAACAAAATCTGAAAATCCCCCACCAAAACCAAAAGAATAATATCAAAGTCTCACAACCTAAGGGCTAAAATAATGCTTTAAAATCTGCCCATTAACCGGTAGCATGAAATCTTCCCCTTCTAATGTTTTTAGCCTGAAGGTATTCTTCCCAAGAATCTCTAAAATCTGATATGGGCCCAACCAAAGACAATCAAACTTTTGATGATTCCCTTTTTCCTCATGTCTTTTGTCCCATAGTAATACCAAATCTGAAATTCTGAATGATTTAACTTTGGCCCTTCTGTCAAACCACCTTTTGACAACTTCCCGGTGTTTATTCATGTGATTCATGGCCTCTTCTCTCTTTTCATCAAGGTGCAACAACTGGCTCAACCTGGCTTCAACTTGATCATCCGTCCCCAAGTACTCTTGTATGAAATGTAAGGTCCGCAACTTCAAATTTGCTGGAAATATCGGGTCTTGCCCATAGACCAAATGATAGGGAGTATTCCCTATGGACTCTTTCACTGGTCCTATCTCGCCCAAAGGGCAAACTTTAGTTGGTCGTGCCAGTCCCGAGGGTTCTTTTCCAAAGAACTTCTTAATAGTATTCAACAAATTCTTATTTGAAGACTCGGCCAACCCATTTCCTTGAGGATAGTAATTGGATGCAAACTTTAAGCTCACTTTGTTATCATATGCCCAATCTGCAAATTGTGTAGAAATAAAAGCTTTACCATTGTCACTGACAATAGAGTCGGGCATTCCAAATCTTGTTATAATTTGATCCTCAAGAAATTTAATCACAACATCTGTGGTGGCATGTTTAGTAGGAATCGCTTCTGTCCACCTTGTACAGTAGTCTGTAGCTGTCAAAATGAATTTATGAGAATCAAAAGAATTTGGGTTAATAACCCCGATGAAATCTAGTCCCCACTGTGCAAACGGTCTCATTTCGACTACAGGCTGCAACGGCATGGCTGCATTTCTTTCTCTATTTGCAGCCACTTGACAGATGTGACAAGATCGTACATGGGTATGCGCATCCTTGAAAATATGTGGCCAGTAGTATCCTACTCTCAGGATTTGATGTGTTGTAGCATTGGCTGCACCATGACCAGCTCCATGTTTCCCGTGAAATTCCTGCAACACCCCGGCAACTTCTTCTTTGTTCAAGCACCTCAGGTAGATACCTTCATGATTCTTCCTGTAAAGCACACCAGATTTTATCAGATAATTGACAGATTTAAGCCTTAAGGCTCTTCTCTGTGTTGAATTCAGATTAGAAGGACACTTACCAGTCAATAAAAATTGCACAATATCAACATACCAGTCGTCCTTAGCCATGTATTCTGTATTTGAGCATTGACCTGTTATTTGCGGATTATTTTCTGCGATCGCCTTCGCCAGTCCCTGTCCTCGAACTAGTTTCATTGGTTGGATTTCGAGATCAAATTCTTGGATGGTTGAAATCCACTTTCCTCTCTTCTCACCTAGTTCATTCTGTAAAAACATGGTCTTGAAAGCAGAATCGGGCACGATGGCGATAATTCTGTTGTGCACGATGTAGTGCCTAAATTTTTTCACAGTTTTAAAAAGTGCGTACATTTGCTTATCAAGGATTGAATACCTTAATTGAGCATCTTTCAGGGGGCACTTAAAAATGCAATGGGTTTTTCGGCACTATCCTCACCTTTTTGGGTTAAGACACTCGCAAAGGAGTGTTCTGATGCAAAAGCATAAATATAAAAAGGCTTGGAGTAGTCCGGGCTTATAAGGACAGGGGCTCTGGAAATGGCATCTTTGATATTCTGGAAAGCCACTCTACTTTCCTCGTTCCATTTTACATCCACATCTTTCTTGAGCATCCGGTTCGTAGGTTTGGCTATCTCAAGAAAGCTAGAGATAAACTTCCTCACAAAATTGACTTGCCCAAAGAAAGATCTCGCTTCTTTTTACTGCTCGGGAGAGGTAGGTTTTGGATAGCTTGTATCCTTTCTGGGTCGATGGATATGCCCTCTTTTGAAATGATGTGACCCAGCAATTTCCCTTCCGTCACTCCGAAAATGCACTTTTTGGGATTTAAGGAAATTCCATGTTCTCTCGCATCTTTGAAGCACTTTCTTCAAATCTTTAACATGATCCTCTCTCTTCTTCGAGAAAACTGGGATATCATCCACATACACGATGATGCATTTGCCTATTAGCCCTTTGAATGCGTAATCCATGGCGCGTTGAAAAGTTGCACCAAGCATTTAACAGATCCGAACGACATTCTCTTATATGCAAATGTCCCCCACTTGGTAGTGAAGGCTGTTTTCATCCCGTCATCTGGATGTATAAGAATTTGGTTGTACCCCGAATATCCATCGAGAAAGGACATCATTTCAGATCCATTTACCATTTGCAGAATTTCATCGATTGATGGCAATGGATAATTATCTTTTTGAGAGGCTTTATTAAGATTTCAAAAATCTATGCACAACCTAATCTCTCCACTCTTTTTCTTATCGGAACGAGGTTGGCCACCCAGTGTTGAGTGCCTAACAGAAAAATGATTTTCGCTTCCAATAATATTTTAACCTCCTTTTCGATCAAAGGCTCCAATAGCGGGTTAACAACTCGCTGTCTTTGCCTAAAAGGCTTGGAGTCTGGCTTCAAAGGAATGGTATGTGTGATAATTTTCTGGTTGTAAGTCTTCACTCATTGTAGTTCCAAGCAATACAATCTATGTAATGCTTCAATGCCCGTATTATATTGCTCCTTTCTTCCTCTCGTACATGCCTTTGCTATGTACACCTCCTTTGGATTGTCCGCACTCCCTAGATTAATTGAATCGCATGCATCTTTGGGGAGTGGGACTCTTTTTCTTTTCTTGTTCTTGCATTCCATGTCGAACATCTTTTCTAATGAAACCACGTCTTTAGGAATTTTGTTGGATTGATACGCAGTTTCACTTTCTTCTGTTTCATCCTGCCACCTTTGTTCCTCATCAATCACCTGATTTTCAAAAATACCCGAGTTTGTGACAAACTTGAAGATGTGCCTGTCACTTTCAAAAACCTGGAAATTCTTTACATTATCAGGTATTGATGGACAAGGAACCAGCTCAATGGAAAAATTTTTACATCTTTTTATATCCACCGGGTTTAACATGCCCGCGACGACTGCAAGAGAGTCTGCTATTCGATTTCCTCTCCTAGAAATAAGGGCTATGTTGAATGCATCAAACTCCTCCACGAGATCCATAAACCTAGTCCTATAAAGGCTCGCCTTTTGTCGCGGCATGTATACTGTCCTTTGATTTGCTTGACAACCAACTCAAAATCTCCCAAAACCTTCAAGCATTTAACATGTTTGCTCAATGCTAGACGTAAACCATAGATCAATGCTTCGTATTCTGCCACATTGTTTGTGCAAGGAAATTGCAGTCTGTAGGCAGCCAATAATGGTTTACCTCCTGGACCAGTGAGCTCGACTCCAGCTCCTGCTCCCTGTCTAGACTTTGATCCATCAAACTTGAGCAACCACGTGTAATCCTTTTCCTCAGAAGAACCACCATGACACACTTCTTCTTTAAGCTCATCAGCAGCTTTCTCAACATCAAGAGCATAGACCCCTAGGTCTGGCTCAGAAAACTGAACCTCATTCGGCTTGTTAAAATCCGTTATAATCTCCTTAAGCCTCGGTTCGTTTTCCACTCTGATTTGATTTGCAATGCCCTTCCATGGTAGCCACATATGCGAGCAGTCTGTTGCAAAATAGCCATTCAGCGTTTTCATCCAATCCCTAGCAAGTAGCATTCCATACCTACTTGGGATATTAACCACCAAAATGTCTACAACCTGCTGGACCCTGGGTTCAGAATTCAATTGAATCTTGACATCATATAAGGTCCCTACTACATTTACCTCTGAACGGTCCAATTGCAAGACCGTGCATTTGGATGAAACCGGTTGTAGACCCAGCATTTGACATATCTCCGTAGGCATGAGGTTGCTCGTGGCTCCTGTGTCCACCAAACAGTTATGCAAGTTCTTACCCGCAATTCTCAGAGTCAATAAGAATGGCAGGACATCCCTTCTCTCCTTTCGCAAAATCAGATGGGATTCAACTCTTTTTTCCTTCCACATCGGATCGGTGAGTTCAAAGCTCTTATCAACGCCTCCTTTTGACCAGGCAATTTAGCCGCGTCCAGGAATGAAAGGCTAGATTTGGACTTCTTCATATCCTCCACTACATCATAATTTGGTTTTTCGAATTTGACTCGTCTTCTCGGACGTCATTAGACATTTCTCTTCCGAGTGGAGGGGGAGGGTTGTTACTTGCCTTTGTATCTCGGAGGAAGAATAGAATTGTTTGGAGGTGTTGATGAGGTTTTAGGGGCTTTAGATTTACTCCTCAAATGGTACCCATGAGTCCCCTTTCTGAAATCTCGAAAAGCTTGCACCTCCTATTCCAAAACTTCGTCTTCTTCCTCCTCGCTTTCACCCTCTTGGTGATATACCGTTTCCATCACCATAATATTTTCATCTTGCTGATACGATGGATCCTCATTTGATACCAGTTCCAAATCATCAACTTGTGCCTGAAGACAATGAGTGTATCTAGCAATCTCAGGACAATTCCTCTCATTGTGTTCTTTTGTGTTATGTAACCTGCACCCCCTTTCCCATGCCAAATCTGAAAGATTCAAAAGAGAATTGGATTGGCTAGGGCCTCGTGAAGCATCTAATTGATTAGCAATGGGAGCAGGAACTCCCCCATTGTTTGGCTTGGTGTTCCAGTGCCTCCCTCTATTGTTAAAATTCTGATTTGGGTGAGGGGCATGGGACTCATACTTCTACTGTTGAACCCTGTCATTGCTTAGTTTATGCACTAGTTTCTTGAGCTCTTCGACTTCCAAAAAACATCCTTCGATGGAATCATATTGTTGTTAACCCCCGTTGGATTCGCATAATTAATGGGGTCTTGATTCCACATTTGGGTCGGGTTCTGAGGAATTTGATTCCCATATGGATTGATACCTTGAATCGGGATTGGATTCGGAACAGGAACTATGGCTTGAGGATTGACTTGACTAGTTTCCTGCGTAGTTGATTGACTGTTCTACAAAAATGCAGGAACAGGTGGAATGGCTGTGATTGGTTGGATTGGAATGGCGCATATGCGAGTGCTGGTGGATATGGCTACTGGTATGGGAAGGCATTCAAACTTGGCATTTATGGTGCCATGAGTTGATTTGCTTGGGGAGCTTGACCATATGGAGCACACTGTCCCATCATAGGCATCTGGGTAAACCCGTAGCCTTGCGGTGTCAATTGCTACTCAATAGTCATGGCTTCATTATAGGCCAAAGCCAACATGGTGACCTGAGGATTGCGCCTTGCAAACATAGCTGTCATGGGGTCCAATGCCCCAAAATATATCTGCAAAGCCACTGCGGGATCGATGGCAAAATGTCTAATTGCTCTATTATAGTTCTTTTGGAATCTCTGATTAAACATTCAGATTGGTTCCCCTTGGCCCCGTTTGCATGTAATAAACCGATTGTAAATAGTTGCGGGATCTAAGGGTGACCTAAATTGATTGACAAAGGCATTTTCCATTTGTGTCCAAGAGGTGATTGAACCAGTTGGCAAGCATATATACCATTCATATGCTATTGGATCCAAGCTCATGGGGAAAAGTCTACAGGCTACATCTTCATGCTGAACTTGCAGCCTAATTAAAACATCCCTATAGGCTTGGATATGTTCTTCTGCTGTTCTTAGGCCATCTGGCTTGTATTTAGGCAGAAATATTTCAATGTTCTTGGGGATTTCATGGATATCCCAAGCAATATTCAAAGGAGTATTGTTAGCTCCATACCAAGGAGCCACTGGAGCTTGAGCCATTTGACTCGTAATTGATGTAGACAGACCTACAATAGCAGTAGAAATATTACTAACTATAGGCACACTAGGGGAAACGGATATTACCGGCGTAGGTCCACTCGACGTTCCCCGGAGAAAATAGGTCTTTTGCGACCGGTGTGCTTACGACTTGCTTGGCTTTACCCTTGGGAGTACCAGGAAGGTCATGAAAAATGGTTTCTCCGGTTGTTTGAGACCCGGTCGCAATACGGCGTGGTGGGTCCAAACTCGCTCGAGGAAACCCTCGGCTATTTCAAAGAAAACCTGCAACAAAAACAAAAATAGTGTTGCAGTTTAGCCGTAAATGATTTCAAAATTAAATAAAAAACAAAATATTCAGATATGAAAATCAAAATAGATAAACCAATTCGGCCCTCCTTCTAGCGCCAATCTGTTGAGTGGTGTTTTCACCCGATTGTGAAAGCACACTCTCCGATAGGATCTGAGTCCAAAAATCCTCTGCTTGCAAAGAAAATAACTTTCTCCAAGGTTCCTGTTATGCTTAAATAATGCTGTTCAAAATGAAATGCCAGGAATATCTTAGGGTTTGCAAGTGGATGTTAACAAGGGGCACTGAGGTTTATCTAATTTGAATTTACAGTGGACTCAAAGTGAATAATTCTACTCTAATCTTGGATTCTGATGGATTTTCAATTGCTTATTCGAATACTATAATTAAATTGTAAGAAATAAAGCAAGGGTTTGAAAAATAAAGAAAAATAAATGGAAAGAAGACTAAACTACAGTCGAATGCTGCCATCAATTCGATGAAACCGAAGATAATGAGGTTTTCTGCATGCAACCTAACCTAATGAACCTGCAAACTCGCACAATCCAAATAAATTAGGTGCTGGTTTCTAGGGTTTCTACTGTAATTCCAGACTTAGGCATTCGCATGAAGCAACCAAGCACACTTGCATTAAACTTCACCTAAAAGCCTCAGAAATCTGGAATGAAAGATAAAACATTAAATCATGCATGCACAAAATGACTCCTTCTTTCTCATCAATGAGATGCCAATACTCTGTATTTTATATTAAATGATATGTCAATTACATTCAAAGAATGTTCCAGGCATAAATATTCCAGAACAAAAAAGAAGGAAATTGCCCAAGTGCAGGCCCATAATAGCACGAAGCTCTTGTCTCTCGCAACTCGCAATCGGCAATTTCCAACCCCTTCCTTCAATCTGCACTTCGGATTTATACTAACTAACGTGGCTCTTCGATTCTCCCCGTGTCGCTTCGTTTCACCTTCCCGCATGTGACCTTTCGAATTCCCACCTTTTCCTTGTCTTTATTCCATGTTTAATGCCAAAACGCCTAAAATCCTTCGCTGCATGTAACGCTTCGCAGACCTGACACTCGCATGCCACGTGTCACACGCTCTCTCGCCTTCTGTAACGCCATTCTACGAAAAACCTGACAAAAATTGCATGCCGCCTGTTCCCCTTCTTGGCCGTGAAATCGCGACATGTCGCGATATCGCTACACTCTTCCCGACCGTACATCCTCGGTAGCATCTTGTCGCGATATCGCGACCGTTTTTGCTTTCGAGCCTTCCTTCCACAAATTGTAGCGATATCGCTACCGCTTTTACCTTCGGGCTCTCTCGCCTCAAACTATCGCGATATCGCTATCGCTTTTACCTTCGGGCTCTCTCGCCTCAAACTGTCGCGATATCGCTACCACTTTTACCTTCGGGCTCTCTCGCCAAACCGTCGCGATATCGCTACCGTTTTTCTTTCCCTTGGCAAACCGTCGCGATTTCGCTACCGTTTCTCTCCGGATGGCTTCATTTCATGATTTCGCGACATCTCCCTTTCGTACAATTTGCTAAAACACGTCGCGAAATCGTGACCACCTTCTCCTTCGCCACTTCTCGAAACATGTCACGATTTCGCTACCATTTCCTGTTCCGTACACCTTTCGTCGACGAAATCGTGACATCTTTCCTCTTCGAGTCCTTTTTTTCGTCGCGATATCGCGACGTTTTTCCACTTTCGTACACTTTGCCAAAACACGTCGCGAAATCGTGACACTTTTCATCATCCGTACGCTTCGGCAAAACACGTCACGAAATCGCGACCATTTTCATTCTTTTCCAACGGCATGTCGCGATTTCGCGACACCATTTCTTTTCTTCTCAACGGCATGTCGCGATTTCGCGACACCTTTTCCTCTTTTCCAGCGATATGTCGCGATTTCGCGACAACTTTCAATTTTTCTTTTCTTTCTCCTTTTCGGCAGCGATGGAGCTACATGTCACGATTTCGTGACACTTTCCTGTTTCCGAGCGATGGCGCGACATGTCGCGATTTCGCGACACTTTTCAACACTTAGGCATTTTTTCTCTTTTCTTCAATTTTAGCATCTGGGTCACCGAGATTCTTCTCTGCAAGCTTGCAAAAAGGTGGGTCCCCAATTTTGGGGTGTGTTGTGGATCAACCACAACATGCCCTTAACCTCTTGTTATCCGCTTTCCTTGTTTTCTATGTCATTTTTAGGATTTGTTTTGAATGTTGGATGATATCATCTAAAATCATATGAAATCGTCCCAAATCTGACGAATTCGTTTGGAACAAAACATCCAGACGATTTCATCCCAAAACTAAATTTTCATAATTAGCTTCTATTTCAACCTTCTCTAACTTGGGCAGAAAGCGTGTCTATGCAGTTAGAGTCTCCCCCATTGGAGATCTCCCAAATTGGGATGATCTCCAACCTCCTAACCTCTCCCTAATCCTATATAAATTGGGATTTTCTCAGTTTATCCCCCTGAACCCCCTAGCTGACTGATTTCCCTGCAAATTTAGTTCCTTGTGCCTTAGAACATCTTCATACTTTTGTTTGCATTGCATATTTCAAGTTTTCTTGCAGGAATCTTACTGTTTTTCAGCTGGAGCAAGCTTGGATCGTCGCAGGCGATTCCAGACGATTTCGGATGATCCTGTCGAGGATCGACGATGATCTCGTATGATTGGAGGTGATCTCGACTGTAGTCCAGATTGGGGGCAATCAAAGCCGAGAGTTTGCATTTTCTTATCATTTCTCTACATTTATTTATGCATTATCTTAGTTTATTATATTTATGCATCCTGGAGTTCACCTCATTTAGTATAGATGCATGATAAAGTCAAAATAAATTATCAAATTGATGCATTTCCTTTTAATTGCTATCTGGATTTATCATTTAGGCAAGTTTACTATTATTTCTATCATTTTCCCTTGCTTTTGCAGTTGCATTTTTGGTATTTTGTATCTGTTTCTGTGATTGCAGGTTTTTGACGAATTCGTCTGATGAATTCATCAGATCGCTGATGATCCGGTCTGATCTCAGATGACCGTCTATGATATGAGATGATTATGTGCAATAACAGATGATTACGTATGATTTGAGATGATTTGGACTTCTACAAAACTTAGAATCTTCATCAGACATCCGGAATCAGGTATGTTCTATTTTATTTAGCCTACTTTCTGTGTTTAGCACTTACGCATGTTTTCTGTATTCATATAAATCAGCATTGGCATATAGAATAGCTTAGATTCATCTTGGCAAAACCTAGGAATTGAATGATTAAAGCATAAAATGAACACATCAAACCTACTCTCAACCTAGGCATGGAAACTGCCACTCAAAAGTTTCCTGGTGAACCCACCATCCATCAAAAATTCACCCTTATACTCCTCCCCCGAGAGGTGGGACCTTCAAAGGGCCTCTCAGTCCGAGGTATTGTCCCATCCTTCTCGCATCCCCCTTTCGGGCATGGATCCTATAGCCTGAAGGTAAGGATGCAAAAAATTTGGAGCGATACATTTTGGTGAACCCGACGTGAAAACTAAAAACCTTTTGAAAACAATCCAAAAAAAAAAAAAACATAAATGCATTTAGAATCATTAGACAAACAAGTAAGATTGCATATCATATTTAGATGGTAGATTATAATAAAAGACGAGTTGTCACCATTAATGTTGAGAATCAATTAGCAGCCATAGAGATTACTTCTTTGCTTAGAGTATCTCAAACATATAGAGTCCCACCTTTATGGGACGAACTTAATAGGAGATTGAATCTTATTTCATCTAGATCAACCGAACTTAGGCAAATCAAGAGGTTTGTCCTAGATAGAATCCTGGATCCTAATCAAGTGACCTTGTATCATGAGCTTTAGAGAGCTTGCCATAGGTGGTTAGCAGATAAAAGAGCCCTTGTGTCTTCTGAGTTGTACACCTTTGAGGAATACCTCGACAATGCAGTTGTAGTGCATAAATTTCTATCACGTATAGAGGATCAAGAAGTCATTCTTACGGATAGAAAGAGATGGAATAGAGTTCCTAGAGCTGTGTTATATCGAGAGTATTGCCATGAGCTTTATTTTTACAAATCAGAGTCAGAAGTAGATAACATCACCATAGCACACTTTGTCAAATTCTTGAAAAACCATTTCCAATTTGAAGAGGAGCATTTCATGACTCCTGATGAACTTGATCCCATCAATGACATCTATAAACTATTTATAGAAAACTAAGCCATTCTTTTATTATTATTATTTCTTGCATTTAGTATGTTGTTTGTTCTCTTTATAATATTATACATAAAAAAACAAAAAAAAACAAAAATACAAAACAAAAAATCAAAACATTTTCTTTTAAGTATTATAGTAGGTATATAATTAAAATATATACCTCCCAAATTTGTTGCAAATATATATATAAATATATATTTGCTAAAATCTAAATTTAAGCATAATGACTAGACTTAGGAATGGAAAATAGACTGAAGTAGAAGAAGATTGGTTAGGAAAACCAATAAATAAACCAGATGTCCTTCCTGAAGACCCAATTCAGGAAGAAGGAACCCTAGACCAACAAGAAGAAGAGTTTGCTGAAGGAAATGAACAAAGAGAAAATGTTAGAGAGGAAGGATCCTCATCCCCTAAAATGTCTCTGGAAGGAGTTGTTACTTTTGAGAACATGGAACATTTTTGGAAGTTCCTCAATACTAATATTGGCACTCTTAATAGAGTAATCCATATGGACAAGGATCAAATTAGTGACACTCAAGCAACCCTAGAAGAAATATATCACACACGCACTAATCCCTTGTCCTTCGTTGATCAAGAAAGTGATCAAGCTGGACCATCCAATTTGGATATGGCCACTATAATCCAGAACATGCAACAACAACAAGTTACCCAACCACCTAGAGTGCCTGTTACCAAGCCTAGGGTTATTCCCACACAAAAGAAACCGTCATTCACTACTCTATTTCGCCAAGTTATTGATCAACATACCTCAAATCAACAAAAGCCCAAAACAAAACCAAACACCAATTTCCAACAATCTGGGATACAACATAATGCTACAACAAATCTTCTTCATAACACTCTTCCTACCAACCATTTGCATAATAACAATATAGCATCTAATCCTTACGTCACGCCATCATACGCTCATAAATCCCATACTCAGGTACCACCGAACCAACATGGTGGACAAACTAGTAATCTGGAAGCCATGGTGAAACAGTTAGTCTCCCGCATGGACCAGATAGATCCCTACCATCCCTCGTACAATTATCGAGAGATGTGCAGTCAGCCTCTAGATCCTATAGTTGTAGCACAACCATATCCTAAACACTTCCCTATGCCTGTCCTACCTATATACAAAGGAACCGAAGATCCCATAGAGCATCTTCGTATGTTTAGGATAGCATGTCATGACATATCACATGATGACTTGTTATTACTAAAGATGTTCCCAAAAAGTTTAGGAGGAATGGCATTAGAATGGTATTATCAACTACCCACTCATTCTTTGAGGAATTTCGAAGAGACAGCTGAGTCTTTTGTGCATCAATTTAGTGCCTACATTGAAAGGCATGTAACCATTAAAGATTTGTACAACCTAAAACAAGACAAAGATGAATGTTTTGTTGATTTCTTAGCTTGATGGAGACAGTTGATAGGAAAATTGCACTTTGTGTTACCTTATCGGGAAATGTTGGATATCTTTATCAATAATTTACAAGAACAACTATCCTATGAGTTATCAACTGCTACCTTGACCACCTTCGATCAAGCTATAGATTTAGCTCAAAGAGTGGAAGATGCTCTTATTAGGAGAGGTCAACTTAAAAAGAAAGATGATGAGAAAACATCCAGAAATCAATATAAAAATAAACAAGTTGTGGGTGATGGAGTCACTGATAGTAGAAATATCGCTACTGTTAATGCTGCGAAAACAACAGAGAAATTTATACTGAAACCTCCTGATAAACCACCTCGAGAATTTACTAGGTTAAATCAACCTCTATCAACCATTCTCCCGCAATTACTAGCATGAGGTTTGATCCAATTACCAAATATCCGGGAACCTGATCCAACTATACCCGGATACAGAGCTGATTTACACTGTGATTTCCATAGAGGACCTGGACACGCTACCAACTCTTGTAAAATATTAAAACATAAAATACAAGACCTGATTGATAACAATGAGATGGAGGTGCAAGCCTTTCAACCTAAACAAAATCCTCCTAATAATGCTCAAAATAATATTCCCCAAAATCAGAATCAAAATGCCAATCAATCATTGGACATATTTCAACATCCTTTACCAAAGCATGGTAAAGAAGTGGCTAATCAAATTGAGCACCATAATGTTCCCCCTCCTACCCGATATGTAGGAACTATTAGTGGACATTCACCTACTCATGATGTGGAAATATTTGACACAACTTTATCCATGGTTACGACCAGACCTCTATATAATACTCAGACACCTGATCTTAGTGATGTAGAATATGAGACTGAAAGTGACATGGAAATTACCTCAAATCAATCGAATAGCTCTGAAGATGAATCAGATCCTATTCAACCTATCACAAGTTCTATGGTTCCAGAAGAACCATTTCCAAGAAGAGTCACTACTAGACCATCTTCTCACCAATTACTTTCTAATGAACAAGCCATAAACGCTAGACCAAGACCTATTCATCATCCGCAAAATAATATTGTAGGTACCATCGGAGTTGTTACTAGACAATAGGCTCAAAATTCTCAACAAGATCAAGCTCAGAATGATGGATCAACTCCATTTGTTTTGAAAATTCCTAATAAATGGAATCATGCGCCTAATGTTCAACCTAAACCTCCTTATAATATTAATGAACAATTATCAAATACTACAGCTAGAATTTCCCTTTTGGACCTTTTAAGATCTTCTCCTACACATAGGGATGAATTAATGCTCACATTAAGCCAAATGATGGTACCACAAAATATTCAACCTCGAAGCCATGTCCAATACTATCATAACTCGTGAAGTCGATTGTATTGACTTTCGGGATAGAGATATACCACAACATAGTTTACATAAGGATAACCCCTTATATATTACTGCCCTAATTGGAGATGTAGCAGTTAAACGAGTCTTGATTGATAATGGTTCATCTTTAAACATTTGCACTTTTGACTTCTACCAAATATTTGGGTTTAGAAGTGATGAAATGAAAAGAACTGATATGATCATAAAAGCCTTCAATGATGAAACACAAGAAATGTGTGGAGTTATCACTATCCCATTGCAAGTTGGTCCAAGAACCTTAGACACAACCGTATTTATTGTACATTGCCCTGCATCATACAATATACTTTTGGGTCACCCTTGGATCAACGCAATGCGAGCTGTTCCCTCAACTTTACATCAATGTGTTAAATTTGAATTTAAAAATCAGTTGGTTACCATTCATGGTGATCCCAGACCCTTTGATATGTGTGCTTTGGCAGAACCTGTTGGAGTTCAATTTTGCCCTGCTTTATCATCCACACATCCTAATTCTCATCAACCGTCTAAACGTGTGAAACATACACCCATAACATCATCTACTTTTTCCCCACCAACTACACCTCTACATATAGTTCAACCATCTTCCGAACAAACCACATTAGGACCTCAAAAAGATCCTAAACCCATAGCCAATGCTTCTTGTTTTACTCCTATAACTTCCATACCTATAGATCCATCCATAGACATCTCTACAACATCTACACCCACCAAAGGCATATTTTTCGCATCCAAAAATGTAGGAAATGTTCCTTCTACCTCTTATGCTCTTACTGATGAGCTTTTACCCGATTTATCTAAAATTCTTATATCAAAAAAAACAAACGTTGCTATGCAAGATTCCCTTATTTTAAATAAATTGCTGCCCTCTCCTCGCACCTTGGGTCTCCCACAGCCCATGGGAAGTATTTACCAAGTTGGGAGTTGCGCTTTTATTTATAAGGGATATGACTGGGGAAGAATACCTAGAAACATCAAGACACATTATGATGGATATGCTCGATGTTATTTTACTAATGAGTATATTAAAGCTAAGCCAATAATGCTTAAATTGGGATATAAAGGGAAAGGTTTGGGACCTTCCTAGAATGGTATGAAAGAACCTTTTGAGGTAGAACCATGGCTTGCCCGATGTGGTGTGGGCCTATTTCCTAGTAAAGGTCAGCCCTTCCCATTTGAGGATGATGACCATCTCATATCTTACCAAGATTATTTGGATGAACGTGATGCTTTGCATTTAATGAATAAGCCATTTACATGTAATATGCTCTCCATAGCTTACCCTTAGATGATCGCTGAATCCGACGATGAGTTGGAGGGGGATATCTTCCATGATGTCTCCATTGAGGAATTATTACATAATGGATTTTATTTCGATGGCTCTATACCTAGTATAGCCCAACTTGAGGCCACGACTCCTCAAGATGAATTATCCAAGCTAACCTTGGAAGAATTACAAGAATTGGGCGTTTCACCCGCCCCACCTAATTTTGAGAGAGATCTACACATGGAAGTAGAAAACGTCATAAAAATTAACATTGGAACCGAAGATAACCCTCACATAATCAACATTGGATCAGAATTGAGTCAAGAAAAACAAGATAAATACATTGCATTTCTTAAAAAATATGAAGACGTATTTGCTTGGACATATGAAGATATGCCAGGATTAGACCCTTCTGTAGTTATGCATCACCTAGTAGTCCATCCGGATGCTAAACCTGTTAAACAGAAACTTAGAAAAATGCATCCTAAAGTGGCCTTACTAGTCAAAGGGGAATTAGAAAAGCTCTTGAAGGTTATTTTTATACAAGCCATTGATTATGCTGAATGGATCTCAAATGTAGTTCCAGTAACTAAGAAAGAAGCTACCAAAGTTAGGGCTTGCAGAGACTTTAGAGATATTAATGTTGCATGCCCTAAAGATGATTTTCCTCTTCCCAACATGGATCAGATCATTGATTTTACTACTGGGAGTGGAATGATATCCTTAATGGATGGATTTTCTGGTTATAATCAGATCAGGATAGCTCCTGAAGATCAGGCTAAAACAACCTTTATTACCCCTTGGGGAACCTTTTGTTGGAAAGTGATGCCATTCGGTTTGAAGAATGCAGGTGCAACATATCAACGAGCCATGACTTATATCTTTCATGATATGATGCATGATATTCTACATGATTATGTAGATGATATTATAGCTCGTTCCACTAAAGAAGATGATCATTTAGATGACTTGAGAAAAGTCTTTGATCGGTTAAGGGAATATCTTATCCAACTGAATCCAGCTAAATGTATATTCGGAGTTAAGTTCGATAAATTATTGGGGGTTATAGTTTCTTTACGTGGCATTGAAATTGACCCTCTCAAGATCATGGCTATCACTGATATGCCCGCACCCACAAATATATCTAAATTACGAAGTCTACAAGGTAAACTTCAAGCTATTCGTCGCTTCATCGATAAGTTGGTGGACAAAACATGACCCTTTCTTAAGCTTCTTAAGAAAGATGTCTCTTTTCATTGGGACGACGAATGTCAGGAAGCATTTGAACTCCTCAAACAATATCTTCTTAAACCACCGGTGCTTTCACCACCTAGATCTGATCGCCCATTTATCTTGTACATTTTTGCTTCATATTTTGCCTTAGGAGCTATGTTAGCTCAACTTGACGATGAGAAGAAAGAACGTGCTAATTATTACATCAGCAAAACCTTAATCAGTTATGAAACTCGCTATACAGTATTAGAAAAGTTATTTCTCGTAGTCATATTTTCTACACATAAACTATGCCATTATATGCTCAGTCATAAAACGTATGTTATTGCTAAATTCAACCCTTTGCGATATCTCATGAGTCGACCGTACTTATCTGGTCGCACAACAAAGTGGGTTCTTGCGCTAAGTGAGTTTGAACTCACGTTTATAGGACAAAAGTTTGTTAAGGGTCAAATCATAGTAGATCAATTAGCTATTGCACCCTTAGAGTCTACCCATCCCCTCATCATTGAGTTTCTTGATGAATGCCTTAAACTAGAGGCAGATCATCCATAGCAATGGTCCCTATACTTTGATGGAGCTCGATGTATGAGTGGGGCTGGTGCAGGTATTATTTTAATATCTCCACAAAAACATCTTATACCTCTGTCCTTTAAATTAACGTTTGCTTGCACTAATAATACTATTGAATATGAGGCTCTAATCCTAGGATTAAGAGCTACCTTGGCACTAAAAATTAAAAATCTATTAGTTTTCGATGATTCTCAACTTGTCATAAATCAAATTAATGATGTTTATCAGACCAGAGATGATAAATTGCATCCATACAAAGCATTTCTTACAATTATTATCTTTTTTTGATCAAGTTACCTTGGAAGCTATTCCTCGAACTAGCAATCGTGCGACTGACACTATGGCTACAGCTGCATCTCTTTTGCCCTTGGAGTTAGATGACGAATATGCTACCATCATTATTCATTGACTCCAGGAACCCGCTTCAAATAAATCATGCTTAGAACCTTTGGATGTGTTTCTAATCAATGAAACTACTCCTAAACCATGGTACACTGATATATTTAATTTTCTTCAAAATGGGACCTTTCTTGAAGGTTGTAATAGCAACCAGTGTCGGTTGTTACGTAGACGAGCAAGTCGCTTCATGATTATTGGTAATACCTTGTATAGGAGATCTTTTGAAGGCATCTTATTGAGATGTCTGAATCTAGAAGAATCTAGATCAGCTTTGAGTGAAGCCCACAATGGATCTTGTGGGGGACATTTTAGTGGTAGCGCCATTGCTAAGAAACTCCTTAGGATAGGATATTTTTGGCCTACCATGGAAAATGATGCACATGATTATGTGCGCCATTACGACAAGTGCCAAAAACATGTTGACCTTGTCCATGCGCCTGCACAAGAACTGCAGGCTATTTCATCTCCTTGGCCCTTTTCAAAATGGGGCTTAGACATCATTGGAAAAATCAACCCTGTGTCATCTGATGGACATAAATTTATCATAACCGCCATTGAGTATTTCATGAAGTGGGTTGAAGCTATGCCCTTAGCTTCTTGCACTAGAACCCAAGTTTCCAAGTTTATTTTTAATCAAATTATTTGTAGGTTCGGAATTCCTACAAATCTCATCTCAGATAATGGAACTTGTTTCAAAAATAAAGATGTCAAAAAATTATGTCAAAAATATAAAATTCAACATCGTTGGTCCACTCCCTATTATCCTCAGGGTAATGGCCAAGCAGAAGCATCTAATAAAAAATTAATCAAAATCCTCAAAAGACTAGTCAATAAATCTGGTCGAGATTGGCACATCTAATTATATCCTACTTTGTGGGCTTATCAAACTAGCATTCGCACTCCCACGGGCACTTCACCTTTTTTTTTGGTTTATGGCGCTAAAGCTATTTTTCCCTTTGAATTAGAAGTTCCTTCTTTGGCTTTGCTACTTCAAGATACTGAAGTAGGAGATGAATATCGTGCTGGCAGACTTAGTCAGTTGGAACTCCTAGATGAGAAGTGCATCAATTCTTTGGAGCATCTTCGAGCCTACCAAAATAAGCTTAAACGAGCATACCCCAAGAAATTTCATCATCGATCCTTTGAGATTGGTGACCTTGTCTTAAAAGAAAATCAAAAAAATACTAATGCAACTAAATATCTTAAAGGTAAATTTGATCCCAAATGGCTTGGACCATATATCATCACTGCTAAATTTGGCTCAGGAGCATACAGATTATCTACCTTAGATGGTAAATATCTTAAAGAACCTATGAACATTATGCATCTCAAACGCTATTATGCATAAAATCTGGTCATTTCATCATTGTATATATTGTTATTTTGCATATTGTTTCATTTTCGTTATCCATATAAAAATTTCAAAAAATAGTAATAGTATTTATTCTTTCCATTCATAAATTAAAATCAAAATATAAAAACACTTCAAAATCATCAAAATCTTCAAAACATCTTTTATATTCGCACCTATCAATTCTTGAAGTATTGCAGTTATATTTTCAATTATTTTGGATAAATTAGCATTTATTTGGAATCCCACACTTTCACACTCACATGAATAAATATCTTGATTTTATTTGGTATGATTATTAATCTCTCTTATATCAAAATCCACAGTTGAATTAAATAAAGTTTTTTGAGCATAGAGAACTGATCTTGTTATTTACTTGAACCAAGTACATCTTTTCACATTAAAATGATTTCATTGCAAAATTCGATATGATGCTACATAGTAGAAGTGGTTTCTTGAGTGAAAAGTTTCCCCTGCTATCCTATCATGCACATGGTCCAGAATATTTGAGAATTGACAAAAGGACAAGTTCACCCCTACCCATAATAAAAATCCCTTGCTCTACAGCCAATCCGAGCAAGTATCCCTAGTATAGAAAAAAAAAAAAGTTAAAGAAAATGAGAAAAAGAAAAATATTATTTTGTACCATCTCAACAATATTTCAGCATTATCTCAAGTTCCAAGCAAAAAAATACAAAAAAAAAAGAAGAGAAAGAAAAAAGAAAAAGCAAAATGCAATAAATCCCTTTCCCTACCCCTTAAAAAGAAAAGAAGGGTGAATGAGCTTGAATCCCTATAATTCTCAATTATTCGAAAACCGTGAGGTAAGCCCCATAACAAGTGGTTTGTGCCCAACCCGCTTGGCCTTGGGTAACTCCTAGCGTGGTGATATGTCTATCACATTAGCAACCTTATTTTGTACAGACCTATGTCTGCTTATGGATCAGCTAGCTCTTGATGACCCGACTTACATAGTAGTTTGGTACGGTTACATGCATATAAATCATGGTCAACGAACACTTATTTGGTTAATTCAAATTACTTGTATCAAATTATCTTGCTCAAAATTGGTAAATGAACAATACAATTGCACACACATTTGTATTTGAGAGATTTTTGTATCATTATGAAAAATCAAGATTGGCAATGAACTCACATATGCACATGAGGGTTCCTTATAAATCTACATTTGTCTTTGAGATAATTTAAAATATTTCTGCAACTCTTTTGGAATAATTTTTTCTTCTTATTTCAGAACATCTGTTTAGTATAAAAACAATTACATACATTGTTTTCAAAAATCCCAAAATTTTCTTTCACATCTTCAAAATCTAGTAAATAAAGTTAAGTTTATATATTATTATTTTCTGTTTATCTCAAAATCAAAAATCAATCATGCAATAAAACTAAAATATCAATTTCTTCTTTGGATTTCGCGATGATGGTATAAGTCTATACTTATAATTCTATGCCTAGCACAAACCATTGTTCTAGTTTTATTTTCTATTCATTTTAATTCATAAAAACATATGGCTTAAATCATTATGTTACACAATTGAGCTTTAAAAATAACGAACACATTTTTTTTATTTTTATTTTTATTTCATTATGTCAACATTCCATTTTTACCATATGGGTTCCAATAGCTTTGAAACCAGTTTCATAGAATTGCATTAGAGGGGATACGGCCCAAGAAGTAGCCTATGACATTGAGCAGGCGCACATGAAGGCACTTTTGGATGACTGGAAAAATGCACCTTGCTCAGTTAGCAGGGTTTTTCCAAAAAACGCACAGCAGACATCATGTTCCCGCTCGAGGTCTCATCAACTGCCACGTCTGGTGCATGCACAGGGAGGTTGGGGACATGACAGTTTTACCTACAATGATGGATGGAATGCATAGCCAATTCAATCACCATCATGTTCTCCACCCAGAGGTGCCGGGGATGAGCTGGTGGAAGTTAATGGTGGCACACAGGATCGTGCCTGGAATGTAGGGGATATAAGTACACATAATTGCCAGCTTGATAGATCTTGAGGACAGGGCTGGGGAGATTCAAATGTTCATGAGGATCAAGGACACACAAATGGATTACCGCATACCTTGGCCATTCCATGGGACTCCAACGTAGACGTGCAGCCACAAACTTTCTGATTGCAGGCAAGTTTCACTGCCTGTTTGATTGATGTTGCCTAGTTTATAGTGAGCTCTGGTTTGTGGTTTCCCAACCTGTGGTTAGGGTTGGCCTGTTTCTTCCAGGGGTGTGATCATTGCCACCCGTCACTTTTTTCATGTTAAACTTTATTATTAATATAATTTAGCTTTTCATCAAAACATTCCATTTTTGCAACCATGGTATAATTTCTAAGGAATTATTCAAAAAATTTATCACACTTAGGAATTTTATGCCTAGAAAAAAATCATATTTTTAATATTTCATGCATAATATTTTTATGGAAATCTAAAAACAAATCATCACCATCATCATTTTCATCATCACAACATAAAGTCTTAAGACAGTCTCTTAAGCACTTTTTTACTTTTAGCAATATTTCTATACTGGGATTAGCTTGACGACCTAGCGAGCGGCGACTCCATGAAATGGTCTATAATAGAGACAATGTCCTTTGAAATTATTGTTAGGAGTCTCTTTATTTTCATAAAGTTACACTATACATGACCAATTTGTTTACATCAGATTATTTCATTTAAATTTTACAGCATGACATAAAATTATACTATTTCCAAACGACATAATTATATGAATCATCAATCACCAAAATTCAAAAATTAAAGCATCATACACCATTTACACAAGTCATATCATAAAAAAAAAGACCATATATATATATATATATATATATATATATATATATATATATATATATATATATAAATTATGTACATCATATCAAAACTGGATTGGTATGCCACAATCTATACCCTGGCATACTCAATCCTCTCAAAAATATATACAATCTTTGTGCAGTCTATAGTCATCTAGTCTCAATAATCCCTCAAGCTCTCAGCCTCATCTCCTCTCCCACCCTGGCATGGAGGACGTGGTCCCATAGAGGTCCATGTTGTGTCTCGGGTCCTCAATGTCGATCATGAGGATGTCCTCATCGATCCCATCCTAATTGGTTCAGCAATGTCGGCTGGCAGCTATACCCTGTGGCCCTATGGAACCATCTAGAAGTATAACCCCTGGTAGAACGTGGTCTGCATCATAGACCGCACCAGCTCCTCCATGCTCACCCCTCCGATATAAGCCCTGAGACGTTTAGCCTCATCTTTAATTGTCTACACCTGAGCCTAGAGGCAGGCATTCTCAACCCGAAGAGCTGCCATCTCGCTGCTCTCCCCCACATCAACACCCTTGCCCTTATCAAGCGATGGTGGCCTCTCCTCCTGTTGAGAATGGAATCTCTCCTCCCTCGTCCCTATCTATTGTGGCCTTTATGGATCCCATGCCATCCTTTGGCATCTCTCCTATGGATATCATTGCTGCTCTCTCCCATCGCAACCCCATGTTGCCTTAATGGCAGCCTGACACTGCCTCCCCATTCATAGCACCACTACTTGCATCGAACCCTATACCCTTGTCATCCGAGGAGGGCGGATGCCTACGTACTAGGCATCGTATCCGTCAGTAACCCCAGCATCATCACCATCCACTGGCTATATGGGGGCATCATCTGTGTCTTGACTCTAGAACCGCTACATGTCTAGAGCCCCGCTCTATGTAGTACTATTCCAGATAGTCTAGGAGTACTCGTAATCCCTAAGATAAGGGATACCCTACTGAAGATCAAACTATCGTAGAACCTAGTCATAGCGGTGGAGCTCTACCTCTCCCCACTCTATCCTTAGATAGCATACTTGCTTAATGCAAGCCAACTCCTGCCCATCCTCTACCAACCCTAGATGCTCTCTCCATGGCCTCCAGGTGATCTGTTCTGGGATGAGGTCATCCAACAACCTTTATGACATCGACAGATCTATTTGTCGTTGTGACCCTCTTTATAGCCACCAGTAGAAAACCCAGGGCCTCTCTCGATCAACCCCTATCAGTGGGAGCCCATCGACCTTCGCATCGCGATGTGCTCCCAGCACCAAACCTGTAGTAGTGATGTCAAGGCCAGACATCAGCCTCCCTTGTATATGACCTCGTGTAGGATCTTATACAAGTAGCATAGTATAAAGCTGCCCATGCAAACCTGTACCTATGGTCTCTCATGTCACAGACCACATCTAAGAGGAGCCATGGTAATCTGCATCCGCTCTGGTGGCACAATAGTAAGCCACCCACTACCCCTTCCAAAACTCGAGTCAACCTAGATGCCCCAGGCATCTACCTTAGAGACTCGATGTTCACTCTGCCCTTCTCCAGGGTGAAGCTCGGGTCTCCACTTAGCCTCATCATAGCATGGCCCTGATTGGTCGTAGGAGTCATAAATCGTCCCTGTATGGGGATCCTCAAGATCCTCCATATGTCCTCTAGTGTCAGAGCCATATCCCCTATCGGTAGCCAGAAGCAAGACGACCCCAGATACCATCTTTCTGCTAGGGTTGTTAGTAGCCCCATGTTCGTCGGTACTTGTGGCATCTCTACCACATGCTATAAACCGACCTGTGCTAGTTAGTCGCGCTCCTCCTGGTCGAGCATGGCTATGTCATCTCTTAGCCCCCTGTATTTCCAATCCTGACTCTTTAGTAATCCCCTTTGCAAAACAAACAATAAAACAATTAAATTCATTAATAAACCAATTATTAAAATCAATTAAATGCAATTCAAACAAACTTAATTTAATCAAATGATGATATCGTTCACTATTGGATGATATCGTCCTAAATTGGGCAAAATCATCCTTTGTAGGACGAAATCATCTCCTATTTCACAACTTAGTGATCGCCCCTTATTGGACGAGATCGCCCCTAGTTCGCCGACTTCGCCCTCAGATGAAATCGACGATCTAGAGACGATATTGACGAAATAGAGATGATTTCGTCCCAACGTCATCGACTGCCTAAAAATGGTCGTGATGCCCCAAACAATAAAAAATTCAATTAAAAATTTGCACAAATTAAATCCAAACATAATTCACTAGGATTAGATCCTTACTCGTAGCCCGCGTTGGACCTCTGTCGATCAGTGCGCTGTCTCAATCATTTTTTTTGTAGAGCTCTAAAACAATAAAAATGATAGTAAAAATGAATTAGGGTTTTACCCTATTTTATTAATTTATTTTAAATCAACTTTTTTTTTATTTTTCTTTTCCGCGATTTTGCCTCAAACATTCTATTTGGGTAAAAACACGGAGGGGGCACCATAGTTAGCAGTCATACGATTCAACCAAGAATCGTCATCTAGAAAATTGAGTAAATTTTTGCTTTCTCGTAAAATGGGAAGAACTCGTCTTTAACGCATTTTCTTCAAAAAATTTTCTAAAGAGGGGGCAAAATGTAGCACCCTAAAATTGGCACAGTTAAACCTTAGTAAAAATATAAAAATTTGAATTTTAACCCAAACCGCCTGTTAACCGCTTGTTACCCGCTTTCCTTGTTTTCCATGCCATTTTTAGGATTTGTTTTGATCGTTGGATGATATCGTCTAAAATCAGATGAAATCATCCCAGATATGACGAATTCATCTGGAACAGAACGTCTAGACGATTTCGTCCCAAAACTGAATTTTCATAATTAGCTTCTGTTTCAACAACTTCTCTAACTTGGGCAGAAAGCGTGTCTGCATAGTTAGAGTCTCCCCCATTGGAGATCTCCCAAATTGGGATGATCTCCAACTTCCTAACCTCTCCTTAATCTTATATAAACTGGGATTTTCTTAGTTTATCCCCCTGAACCCCCTAGCTGATTGATTTCCCTACAAATTTAGTTCCTTGTGCCTTAGAACACCTTTATACTTTTGTTTGCATTGCGTATTTCGAGTTTTCTTGCAGGAATCTTACTGTTTTTCAGCTGGAGAAAGCTTGCATTGTCACAGGCTATTCTAGACTATTTCAGATGATCCTATCAAGGATCAGCGATGATCTCATATGATTGGAGGCGACCTTGACTGTAGTCCATATTGGGGGAAATCAGAGCCCAGAGTTTGCATTTTCTTATTGTTTATCTACATTTCTTTATGCATTATCTTAGTTCATTATATTTATGCATCCTGGAGTTCACCTCATTTAGTATAGATGCATGATAAAGTCAAAATAAATTGTCAAATTGATGCATTTCCTTTTAATTTCTATCTAGATTTATTATTTAGGCAATTTTACTATTATTTCTATCATTTTCCCTTGCTTTTGTAGTTGCATTTTTGGTATTTTGTATCTGTTTTTGTGATTGCAGGTTTTTGATAAATTCGTCAGATCACTGACGATCCGGTCTGATCTTAGATGTCCGACTGTGATCTGAGATGATTATGTGCAATATCAGATGATTACGTACAATTTGAGATGATTTGGACTTCTACAAAACTCAAAATCTTCATCAGACATCTGAAATTAGGTATGTTCTATTTTATTTAGCCTACTTTTTATGTTTAGCACTTACGCATGTTTCTTGTATTCATATAAATCAGCATTGGCATATATAATAGCTTAGATTCATCTTGGCCAAACCTAGGAATTGAACGATTAAAGTATAAAATGAACACATCAAACCTACTCTCAACCTAGGCGTGGAAAATGCCACTCAAAAGTTTCCTGGTGAACCCACCATATGTCAAAATCCATCCTTATAGTCCTCTCGTGAGATGCTGGACCTTCAAAAGGCCTCTCACTCTGAGGTATTGTCCCATCCTTCTCACATCCCCCTTTTGGGCATGGATCCTATAGCCTAAAGGTAAGGATGCAAAAAAATTGGAGCGATACAAATGGATTAGGAGGAAGTGAAACTCTTCTAGATGTGGAGAGTGTGATGGAAAGAGATAAACTCCTCCAAATCATGAATGATGGATTGGAAGGATATTAGAAACATCCCTAGTTGTAGAAGATGTAGAACAAATGGAAAAAACCATTGTAGAAGGATAATAAAATGAATGGTGGAATGATGAATATGTGATTGAAAAATGATGAAAAATAAAATATGAATAAAGGAAAAATGGTGAACACAACATAGCAAAAAGGAATGCTATGTAGGAGGAAGGCAAAAAGTGGAAGTGGATGATGGTGGAAGTGGAGGAATGGGCACATCCCAATGTGGTAGATAGTGTTGATTATGAGTAGTGATGCTAATCATGCCAACCACTCCGTGGGAAAGAGGATTGTGGTGGACATGATTGACCTACCTTGATTGGGCTTATTGAGTGGGTTAAGTATCGTGGGAATTAGCCCCCCTATGATAAGGTAATGTGTTATGAGAATTACCCAAATTTTGATTTTGTGGTATGATGGGGTTTAAAAATTGAACAGTACCATGATCGATAAGGTCCTCAACTAAGTCATGAAATGTGCGACACGAGCGGGCGTCATGACCTGACTGGTGATGGTAAACACAAAAGGCATGTTCGATGTGTCCATGAGGATTGGATCAATTTGGATCTATGGGTTGAATTTCTAGTAATGTAACATGACCAACCTCAAAAAACATTTGGAATAAGGTAGGTAGAGGCTTAAAAAGTGGATTTCAATCATGATTTCGACGTGGAGAACATGGACCACACACTCATTATGGTTTGGATGGAGGATGCGCATCAGTATGAGATAATTGTTGTTGTGGAGGAGGAGGTTGTGAGACTGTTAAATAATATGGAGAGGTTACATCTAATTTATTGGTCTATGGTAGCTTCGAGAAGAGTTGATTCGATGTGTTGCAATTGAAGTGAGGATTTACAGTGTAATATGACTTTTTTTGAGGTTTGATTTTACCATATTGGACCTTGATGTCCTCGATAACCTTTTCTTGTGAAATAGATTCTTCAAAGGTGCGGCTTTGGTGAAGCTATAAGGAGGTAGAAATGTATTTATGGCAAATATTGGAAAAGAGTGTCACTAGTTCTGTGGTGGGGAGGCTATGGGCGAGGTCATGGATGATCGCTCTCCATCTAGACACAAACGTAGTGATAGGTTTGTCATTAGCCTATCGTAAGGTGTAGACATCTGATAAGGTAGTCTTATTTTTTATATTGATGGAAAAGTGCTCTAAGAAGGAGTTGGCCAGCTGTTCAAATGTGTATAGGCTATGGCATGGGAGCATATTGTACCAATATAAATCTTGTCCACCAAGTGAAATGGATATGGTACACAATATGAGGGGATTGCTACTGTAAAGTTGGTAGCAAGCTGAATGGTAGTTGCTGACATGCTCTCTAGGATCTTCCTTATAATTGTACTTATCAAAATTTGGTATCTCAAAGTGGTAATGGTAATGTGGGATAGGTATGGATGGATGAATCGGCTCGTTGCAGAGTTCATCATAACAAGGCTTTTGTGTCCCATAGATATAGGTGCATAGGTTAAGCATTTTGACTTAATATTGTAAGAGTTGAAGTTTGGGTATCATAGGGGTGGGAGATTGGGCTATGGTAGGTTGAGTCTCTGGATGTGGTGAATAATGGTATTGTTGTTCTTTCCAGTATTGTGAAGAATAAAATTGTGCCTAATCCTGATAAGGTAGGTATTGGGTGAAATGTGTTGTCATATCTACGGGTACACTAGGTTGTGGGGTAGGTGTTTGTTGTGGGTAATAGCACTTTGACTATGAGGTATGTGGTTGTGGTGTAGGTACTTGTTGGGTTGGAGACTACTATAATGTTTGGGCCATGGGTGGCAATGACCATGATGGAGGGGGCATAAAGAAGCTAGATGCAGATGATAATGGTGAAGGTGTCAGGGCTACCAGTACTAGGGGTGGTCGAGACGAGGTATCAAAGGATGGGATTTGTCTCTTTCTTGGAGGGTAGGAAGTAGGGAAGCTAAAATACATGGAATAGCTTGGTGGGGTGTGTGGATAAGCTGCTGGTCTCGATCCATAGGTTAGAAAGAGATTGGTTGTGGGAGCTTGGAAAGGGGGAGGTGACGATATCCTAAAAGTTACCGCAGATAAAGGTGGGGCTAAATGTTGGGTATTGTACACTTCAAATACGTGGGAGATCAATGGAAAGGCTACCAAAAAGGTAGGGTAAGCTACCGAAGTAGGATATTGGGTTGAGGGGAAGGTGTATGTGTACAATCCTACTTGGGTTTGTGCATCTTGCATCTGAAGGAACTATTGGGAGATGCCTTCAGATATGGTGAAAAATGGCTCTTGGGAATACAATGATTGGGACTTCTGTAAAGAGTACAGGTGTGAGGTTTGAGGAAATGCTTATGGTTGTTGTTGGGGAGGGATTTGTTGTGTAGTTTGGAAGAATGGATTATGGTTTCCTATAGTATAGGAGGATGGATTTGACACCATTCCTATGGTAGGGGTGAATGATGTGACCTCTGTATAGGTATGGTTTAGGAGGTAAGAATCACTCTCAAAAAGATATTGAGATAGATTTTGAAAGAAGGGTGTGCAAAGGTGGGATAAGTAGGTATGAACTCCTCATATATGGTAAAGAACATATGAGGTTTTCTTGGAGCTGTGTAGATCACATGGTCGTAGAATGTAGAATGTGGTCAGTGGATTAGGTGAAGATGGGTATGAGAGGAGCGGGTAATATTCTGTAAGTGAAGTAGCGAGGGCTTCACTCAAGGTTGACATCTCATCATGAGGCATCATGTGTGTGAGTTGTACATCGGGTTCTATGCATGAATCAGATGTGTCTATGGTCTTCCCCTTCATGATCGAAGGAGTAAGAGTGGACTGACTAGAGGAAGTGGGAGGTCATTCCTCTATAAAGTGTTCTTGCTCATGTGCTCTACTACGGGTGACCACAGGCATAGTAGCATGTGTAGAAAGGGTTTTAGAAATAAACTTTGTATGATATAGACTCAACTATGTCTAATGTAAGTGTAAAGCAAGTGACATGTTGTGTATGGCAAAAAAATATGTAGTGTAATGTGATGAGACCGATCCGTGATCATGCAAACAACGGTAGACCAAAATCAAGTCTAAATGCTGAAAAATAAAAGTGTTTTATTTGTTTTTGTGTGTTACGATGTTGATACTCCCTATGTAGAATCATGGGTAATGGAGTGAACACTCTAGAAAATTAGGAATGTCATCAATATTAAACCTCTTGCAACACCCAAATATGCATAGAATATAATGGTATCACAACGTGCAAATGGTGACCTGTATGGAAGGTGTAGTAAAATGATATCCTAAAAGGAGGAGAACCCACTATACTGAAGCAAGTTCACAAATTCCTCTCACAAAGAGAGGTGGCACTATCTAAGACCTACTATCGACATACCCTTGATTTTTCTTCACCCTCAGGCAGGTTTAGTCAAGAACGATAGTTATCAATTCCACTAATTATACTAGCCTTGTGGATGAAGGTGCTAATCTTATCCCACTCTGTAGGTAACCGTTGGTGATGAAATCCAGGGCCCAGTCATAAAAGTGGGGGATTTTCCAGTGATGAAATCCAGAAAACCACTCCTGTGGGGCTACTAGGTGTGTAGGGGGGTGAGCTTATGGATAGTGCAACTCGATCCACACCAATCTCAAGCAATGTATTGGGGATGAATTCCAATCTCACCACTTGTTTAAATACCACGTGAGTGTGTGTGGGTTTGTGTTTTGCTAATGGTGTATGCAAGGTAAGAAAATAACTAGTTGCATTTTCAAAAGAGAGACTAACCTAATACCTTTTCGAAAGCAAATTATTAGATAACTGCATTCTTTGCAAAGAAATAGTCTAGCCCTAAATGCCTTTGTGAAGAAAATTAATCTATTGTGCAAAGCATGGAAACATGCAATCCAAGTGTGTGGAGGAAGGGGATTAGGAAACCCTAATTTTCAACTTTAGAATGTAAAATTCTTTCAAAAATTAAATAATCATGGAGAAGGGGATTAGGAAACCCTAATTTCAAGATTTAGGATGCGCACTTCTTTTAGCAAGAGACACTATAAACAAAGGGGGAAATAATGTAGGCTTATGCTACATGTGAAACAAAAATGAAAAATGCAAATTTATTTGAAAAAATAAATTAAATGAAATCACTGGAAAGTTGCAGATTCTGTAATTTCAAAAAAAATTAACGATCCTACAAGCTTGAAATGAATGTTATTTTCACACCTAGAAATTATCATTTAACTAGTAAACGCTTTATGCTTTCAAAATTTAAAAAACAGAGGGATAAAATGGGAAATACCTGCACTCTGATGTTTTGGATAGTCTTATTAGGTCATGTACTACTCACCCCTATAATTTTAGGGGTTTTTGAGGCTATCTGGTTGACTTCACCACCTGGGGGTGAATTGAGATCTGATTCATAAGGAAGGGGGTGAATTGGGTCTAGAGACCCCAAATCTCTGTTCTAAAGGCCTGAGAGGGTTTACCAGGGCTTTGAAAATATTTTTGAAAGTTAGATTCAGTACCTACAAAACATAAAAATACGAGATAATATCAGATTTATCATAAAAAGTTAGCTTGACACTATCCGTTGTGGGGGTCCCACCGGGCATGCCAGAATGAAACAGGTGGAAAGTGGTATTTGATATAACAACATAAACACAAAGTATGCTGAACAAGAAAGATGTATTTCATTTATATTCAAATATAACATAGGTTACAATAGGGACAATTTTCCCTTTCATAATGTCTTTTTCAATAAACTTCACAATAGTATTGATACCACCTTCTATTGTCCCTCAATGTAGGTGGGTTTGTGATCCACCGCTAGGTTGTAGTTGATGGTGTTATTCCTCTTTTGACCTATGAAGAACTTGCAAAAGGGGGTTAGTTGGTTGGGGGGATTGCCTTGGTCAAGCCCCTTGGTTATGAATACTAAATCAATACAAAAATATATTGAAAGTTGCAATAAATTATGCTAAATACTTAGGAATGATAAATGGAAGCTTACCTACCAAATCTGAGGTGATTTGGGCTTTGTAGACTAAATCGTCACCCATGGGGTGAACCAAAAATGGATTCACAGGGCAAGGGATGAATCCTACTATGAGTTGTATTATGCATAAATGCTTCGGTAGGGAGGCTCCTTTGCTGTTGCTATGCTTCTATTTACTATAAAATCTGACTGTTCAGACTTCAGTGTTGAATTCGGCAGATTTTTTGTGCTTATGTCATTAATGGAGAGAGAGATAATTAGGGGTTTAAAACCCACTATTTATATAAAATGGTAAGGTTTAGGTGGGAGAGTTAAGTGAACTAACCCTAGGCTAAAATATAACCAAAGTTAGGTTAGGGTTTGTAAGGTGGAGGTCTCACATTCCTCATAGGAAATATCCTATCCTCACACGTGTGAGGAAGGATTAAGCCTAATTAGGATTAGGAGGTCCTACGTCAAATTAGATCTTGATTACGGTTCCTAGGAAAATATCTTAGCTAACCCTAATTACACACATGTGGGAGGATGTAATTAGTGTTAATTAAGGATGAAGAGTTCAACTAATTAATTTTACCCCAAAAAGGTGATTTAAGTGAAGTCAACATTAAATTAGATTTTAAGAATTGATTTGATAATTGCTTTTGTCAATCAATAGCCCATGAGGGTCTCAATTGAGTGCAAATAGGCTATCGAAGGATATCCCAATGCACGGTATGTAATTTTGAAGGCTTATTAGGGTTTTGGACTTGAAAGCTAATGAAGTGGTATATGGAAGTCTACACACTGCTATGGTAAACTACGATAATCTACGCATGACTATGCATGACTACGCATGATTACACATGACTAGATTAGCCTAGGGATATCATGAATCACCTATGGATACGTAGAGACAACAATGTATGACTTTTGGGTGTCTATAGCTGCATATCCTGAGGATCTAGGAATTACCACAAATCACCAAGTTGAAGCAAGAAAAATGCTTACAGGCTTCCAAATTTAGTAAATTTAGATTTTAGGAGAATATTATAACGTCCTTTCAAAAAGGGAAGTTAAATAATTCTAGAATTTTCCAAATAATAATAGATGTGATGACTATCTTGGGAAACCTAGAAGAAATTCAAGTTAAACATATTTATAGAGAGGGAAACAAAGCTACCGATAAAATGGTGAATATGGCAGTTAAATATGAGAATTTCAAGATCTAGTCATACACCCCCATGGATTTGGAAGAGATTATAAGAACTGATAATGAATCCAACAGATAAATAGGGCATAGCAAAGCATAAGCATGCTAAATTACATTATTATCATTAGTTTCTTTATTAATTATGTAAAGCATTGAGCACTAAATCAGTCATATTAAATAGAAGGATAGCGGGAGGAATATTATTTTAGCTTCTCCATAAACAGGTTTAGCCCAGGTTTGTTTTTTTTACTAAGATATGGCTATCTTGCATTTGTATGATCTTCTCTTGTTTTTTTCTTGTACATATTTTGAGCTCTGTGTAAAGGGTTGGGGCCCTTCAACCCCTTTTTTTATCAATACTATATATATACTTCTTATACACATCCTTTGCAGGGGTTTAACCCGGATCTCATCATCGATAATGCAAGTGGTATTTCTTTAATATAATAAGTTTTTAATATAAATTTAAAAAATATGTATTTAAAACCGATAAACCCCTATGAGTTGTATAATTATTGAATATTAGCCATAGTTTTTTTATTCAATAATGTGATAAACCCCTATGAACATAGATGCATAGGGTTGAGCAGTCCCTTCCATCCATAACCTCTCATAAGGTTGAGAGCTACACTTATAAATAGGGGATTAATGTACAACCCCACATACAATATAGTTTAAACCTTGGAATCTCAAAAACAAATACCAATCATAGTTTTTATAAAAAAATTATTTTTATTTTTAAAGTTTTTAATACTTATATAAATAAATAAATTATAATGAACTAATATTAATATTTAATATTAAAATTTAATCTTAATGGTGGTTATAGGGGTGAACTGGTTATGGGGGTGGACTATGTAAAGTATTGTGTGGAGGCTTCTAAGGTGGACAATGCAAAATATTGTGGCAACCAAAAAAAATGGACAGTTTGCCCGAATCATACATGTGGTAACCAAAAAATGGACAGCGTTCCCGAATCATCGTGGTGACTACTGATTCCACCATGTAAATTTAAAAAAAAATAAAATTAAAATATTATATTGTAGATAAATACTTTAACATTTTACATCTATTTTTCAAATCTACTATACATGGCAAATGCATAATATAACCCTTGAATCCACTACCGATTCCACCATGTAAAATTAAAAAAATAAAAAATAAAAATATTATATTACAGATAAATACTTTTACATATTATATCTTGTATTTTTCAAATCTACTATACATGGCAAATGCATACTATAACCCTTGAATCCACTGAGTATGCGTTAGCTTGATGATAGTAGTACCAATTACAAGCCACCGAGGATCTCTCTCACTCGGGGTCATGTTTACCAAGGCAAGATAGAGGTTATAGTGGTAGCATCATGAGGATATCCCTCACTTCAGATCATGTTTATTGAGGTAAGATAGAGGTTATAGTGATAGCATCATGATTTTATGTTACGATTGGAGATAATGCGATTTGACCCTACAACCAATTGTTAAAAAATAATAGTAGTTATTGATTTCTATATGTATCAAAAACTAATAATAACATATTAGTGAGGGTCATTTTTAACAAGGTAAGATAGAGTTTATAGTGGTAACATCATGATTTGACGTTACAATCGGAGATAATGCGAGTTGACCCTACAAACAATTGTTAAAAAAGAATAGTAGTTACCGAATCCTCTATGTATCAAAAAAAATAATAACATATTAAAGTTAAGTAACTTTTAGAACTCATATATACTAGGAAAAGCATTTATATTGTGCTATCTTCCAATAGGGTATATATATATATATTTTATTTTATTTTTCTTTTAAGTCCAAGCTTTGATTTTTTTATTTTTGGTCTTATTTTACTATTCATTGTTAAAGCCTAATATCACATTAAATAAAAAGGTATTATACATTTTTTTGATAAACAAATGCTTTAAGGTGTTTCTTAGGATACATTGTCTTTTATATAGTTAAGTATTAATTGTTCATAAGTATTGTAGTGAATTTTCATTACACTTAAAATCATGTCTTTGGGTTTTAAAATATGGCCAAGTGAAGGTAAAGTAGGTGGAAAGTTGAGAATGAAGTATTAGACAAAGTGCATGCAAAATTTTTGATCAAAAGTTTTGGAAATATGAATATGGAGAGAAGTTTCAAGGAACGAGTTTTTTCAAATAATGAAAAGTTTCAATCAAAGGCTAGCGCCAATTTCCAAAAGTTTTGACAAAAAAGCGAAAGTAAAAGTTTTGATGATTTACAATACTTTAAGTCTTCAAAGTGAGAAGATGACAAAATTTTTGAAAGGAACAAAGAAGAGTAAAATGATCAAATATCAAAAGTTTAAAAAGTTCCAAAGAAGAAAATTTCCGATATCCTATGAAGCATTTACGAATTTCGAGATCGAATGGTGATAAAATTTTGAGGTTAAAATATGATAGAAGTTTTGAGGTCATAGGACTAATAAAATTTCGAGGGTTAAGCTATATGAGACCAAAATTTACTTTAGGCCCTCGCATGGAGGGTTATTGGTCCCCATACCCCCAACTAGGGTTGCGATCCAAACCTTGCACATTGTGCTGAAGTGTATAATTTGTTGAGGTATACATTTTTTTCCTGTAAATAATTCAACACATATTCCAAGGACAACAATTGAGCTCAAAAAGGAAACAATGACAAAAGCCTCAAAGTCTACCTACCTATGTGGCTTAAAATTAACAATCTAGATGAGTGGTTGACACATTAAAAGCAAAAACATGGAAGCTACAATGGAGACAACCCCAAATCTATAGCATTGATTGTAGAGATTTTTCATGCTCAGAATTTAGAAATCCTTAGAAAGAGTAAATGGAAATTATGACAATAATTGCACATCCTAAGGCCCAAAACGATTCAACATTAATGAGCATGGATCCAAATATTATGATGGAACCAACGACTTGAATGAATACATGAACCAACATGCAAAAGAGTAGTCATTCTTGAAATATTTGCATAAATTTTTGAGGTAAAATTACCCCTTTGTAATCTATAATCAGTAGTTGTTTTAGTATTGTAAATGATCGACAAGTTGTATAACTTTTCCTTCATTTTCTTCTGTGTAGCAATACCTGAACCCTGAGTGGTCTTGCGAGCAAGCTTTTGAGTCCCCACTTTGGGCACAGGATTATGATTTTCATATTCATATATATACTAGAAGCCATGATTATTAGGATTTTTTTGTCTCATTTCTTGGTGTATGTATAATTAGGTGTGTGTAAGAGGTTGTGACTACCACATCTTATCTCATTTCTTGCATATCCAACTTGTGTTTAATTTTATGTGTTAAGAAGTGTTCACCTTCAAGCTATCGACGCATTACAGTCACACATTCATGTGTTTTATTGTTACACAAGTTAATCTTATTTTGATCTCGGTGCATCGTCCCCTATTAGCTTAGGTTATTCTAATATGGATTTTTTTGGTCATGTTTCTTGGTATGTGTATGATTATTTGTGTGTAGGAGGTTGTGATTACCACATCTTGTCTCGTTTCTTGCATATGTAACTTGTGTTTAATTTTACATGCTAAGAAGAAGTGTTCACCTTCAAGTTGTAGGTGTATTACAGTCACATGTTCATGCATTTTACAGATATGCAGATGGATTTCTATTTCTTTCAATTATCTTTGTTTTATGTTCTCTTTTCCTTTTCTCCCTAAAGTTGGTTAGAGTAGGAAGTGTACTCAATATCACATCTTAAAAGGATCCAGCCTTGTAAAAAACCTTAGAGGCACCTAATTGAACCAAACCTTGTGCTCTTGGAGTTGCCCTGTAGTATTGCTTCATGTGAGATGCAATAGTCTTGACCATCTAGTGGTCGAGATAATAAGAGAGGATAAAATGTATTATCTAGATAAAAAAGTGAAGTTAAAGTTGGTGGTCAAAGACAATCAAAAAAGACAATAAATATTATCTAGATAAAAAGGTAAAAATAAAGTAGATTTTGATATCTGCTAAATCATAGGTCATATGAAATCATATTCATAAATAATGTTGTTTCTTAATATATAGTTATCCAACCATTACTCTAATTAATGAAGTATGGTGTACAACCACATATTATATAGTATTCTAACCTTAACTCTTTATTCCAGAATCTCCAATATTAAACCACCTCATATTAATAAATAATTATATACTAGGAGACTTTCTCAACCCTGTGCATTCGTCATAGGGATTTCTCACACTAACCAAATCAAAAAAAAATTATCTATAAATATTATATATATAAATAATAGAAAAATAATCAAGTATTAAACATACATAAGAGATATCATGATTATTAACTTTTTCATAAGAGATATCATGATTATTAACTTTTTCCCTTAAACAGTCCGTTGATTAATATCCACACCGAATTCTAAAACACTTAAAAAATTAGAAAAATCATGTAATATATTAACTTTTCCATGAAAACAATTATTAAATTAGAAAATCCACCTAATGTATTAACTTTTCTCGTTGGTTGAGATCTACATTGAATTTTTTTAAAAGAAGTAATACGAAGTACTATTGGAAATATGAACAAGTTTTGTTGTCATTGATGTCAATAAGATGATGACCAAGTTTATTTTCATCCAGGTATTCATGTCCGAGTTTTTTTGGCAAGGTTGATGTTCAAGTTTCATTGATATTCTCTGGTGGTTTTTTCAAAAAGGCAAAAAAACAAGTTTAATATTATAATATTTAAGGATACAGGTTGGGTTTATGAAAAATAAATGCCAAGGAGTTGACGCATTTTAAATTTCCAAAAAACCCATATGACAGATTTTGTGATATAAGGTTTAATTATTTAATTTTAAATATTTTAACCCTAAGGTTAAAATTTAAAATTAAATAATAATACTTTAAGGGTCTAAATTAAAAAATATAATTCAAATTTAAAAATTCGAATAACCCATCAACGTGTTTTGAAAAATGACATTGCATATAAAAGGTGGTAAGTTCCACCTTAAGAACTTATCCATGCGAATAATCGAATGCCCAAGAGAATCGAGCGCCAAGGTTTGAAAAAGAAAAATTGCATGTGCTTTAAAGTTTAAGGAGGAAGACCAAGGAACAAATTTGAGTGGAGCATCATTCACATCGCAGAGTGTTTGGTAGAGCATTTTGCAACCAAGGGCTGCACTAAGTCACTCGTAAGTGACAGTTCGTGGGTTCGATCCATGTGATAGCGGTTTTACAAGGCATAAGGTTGTTTGATTTGTGTCGTCGATTGAAGGACAAAAGGAAGGTGTGCACCTTACCTTTTATGTGAGGGCACGTAGCCCAAGCGATGGACGTCTAGGTGCTAAGGCACTTGGAGAGGATAGGTGGGGAGTTTGAAACCCGTCATGAGCATTTTTGCTAAGGAGGAAAGGAAATAAGGTATGCACTCAATTTGCTAAGGTTAAAGTTGCATCCAAAATTTGTGAAGAGTGGAAATTAATTTTTAATTTTCCCTAAGTTTTTATTAAGTTGAAATTGCTTAGTGGGAAAATTAAAAGGGGTGTATGTGCTTTAGAGGGAGATAAAAGGGTGAGTAAATTTTTGATATTGTAATTGAATTTTTAGTGATTAAAGTTTATAATATGAGTAATAAGATATGTCAAGGGTATTATATGTTATGTGTTGAAATAAAGTTATATTGTGAAAATTGTCTTGAAAGGAGAAATAAGGTTTTATTGAGATTTAATACTTTGGCATGGTAAAATATTTTTGAAGAAAAATATTAAGGATAGATTTGTGGTATCTAACCACTGAGATTGTCAAAGAGGGTAATTGTGATTAAGACAAGTTTTGAGGTCAAAACTTCTTCAAACTAAAAGGTATGGG
Source organism: Wollemia nobilis (assembly GCA_028583015.1). NCBI lineage: Eukaryota > Viridiplantae > Streptophyta > Pinopsida > Araucariales > Araucariaceae > Wollemia > Wollemia nobilis. The sequence goes on along the minus strand of JAQPPZ010016829.1, from coordinate 354,198 downwards.
CACATCTTCTTTGTGAGTGAAACATTGTTGGATTGGATGTTGTGAATGCTAAGTTGGAGTTAAAATGATTATTTGATAAGAATTGTTAGAAATATTGAGTGTGCCCTCATATGCATGTTTACGGCTTTTAAAATAACATGAGTATCATTGTTATGTGAGATTTTTTGATAAGCATTGTTGGAAATATTGGAGTAAGCTTTCATATTCATGATTGGGGCTTGAGTATCATTGTTATGTGAATTTATAATCATATTGAGTCAAGGTTAAGTTCCACAGTTTGAGTTGTTGAAAGCATTGTGAAACACTTGTTTAGGGTTTGTAAGCAAGTTTTGTTTCATTGAGTGATTGGTTGAGTAGAGTTGATTGAGCTTAGTTGATTGGAAGTGTTGGAGTGATAGTTCAAGTTCTATAAAAAAAATTGTTCTTTATTCTTAATTGATTTGAAGAGAGTTTGGAAGTGATTGAGTGTTGTATGAGAGTGAAAAATATTGAGTTTGTAACTATTCTCTATATTTTTCTATGATAAAACAATAAAAATTGAAAGTGATTGAGCATTGTTGAGAGTGTGAAGCATATTGAGTCTCTAACCATTCTCTATATGTTTTTGTAAGTTAAACAAGATTCTAAGTGAAACTTGTTTGTGTGATTGAAGAGGTTTTCTATGATAGATTGAGTTGATTTGAACAAGATTTTGTGAAATCTAGTGAGAAAATTTGAGCAAGTCCTAGAGTGGACTTAAGGACATATTTGTGTGAGCTTTTGTGGAATCTTACAACCATATTTGAGGTTAGTATTAGTGAAGACTTATTGAGCAGATTGGATAAGTTCTAGTGAGACATTATTGAGTAGGTTGGAGGTAAGTCTTGGTGAAGACTTGTGGAAAGATTAGTGTAAGCTTTTATGGAAGCTTACAATGTAGAATTGAGGTAAGTCTTTGAGAAGACTTGAGAGCATAGTTGATTGATTGATTTGTTCAAACCTTGAGTTAAGGTTTAGGGCATATCTAGTAGAGTTGATTTGTGATTGGATCAAGCTTTGTGTTAAGGCTTGAATACGAATTTGAGGACTAAGTTTAGTGTAAATTTGAGATAGATATTGAGTAGATTTGTGCTAGACCAAAGGATTGTGTTTAGTGCAGATTTGAGATAGAGATTGAGCAAATTTGTGCTAGACTGAAGGAATGTGTTTAGTTTAGATTTGAGACAAAGATTCAGCATATTTGTGCTAGACTGAAGGAATGTTTTTAGTTCAAAATTGAGACAAATATTGATCAAATTTGTGCTGGACCAAAGGACTGTTTTTAGTGTAGATTTGAGATAAATATTGAGCAGATTTATCTAGATCATCGAAGTACTATGTTTAGTGTATATTTGAGATAGATATTGAGCAAATTTGTCCTAAAATAAAGGACTGTGTTTAGTTCATATTTAAGACAGATTTTAGAGCAAGCTTTGGAGGTGACAGAGCAGAGGACAATAGTCTCCAGTGGATTGATATCCATTATCTAGGGTAGTGAGAATAGAGATATTTTGAGTGAGGATAGAGTATTTAGTGGATAGATATCCAAAAGTCAATGTAGTGGAGGCAATAGTCTTCTAGAGGATCACCAGCCAGAGTAGAGGAGAAGGATTTCTCCTATGGATAGAGTTCCAAAAATTAGCTTAGGGTATTGGTGTCTCCTCTGGATAGAGATCCACAAACTTTATTAGGAGATTGGTGTCTCCTTTGGATAGAGATCCATAAACATTGTAATAGGGAAGGATTCCCAAGAGATTTGTTGAGAAAATATTAGTGAAATATTTTCTCCGTGGAGTATCTCAAATTGGGTGAACCACATTAAATTGGTGTCTCTATTATGTGTGATGATTTGTACATTACTTTGATTACTGCTATTGATACTTCCATTGATATATTGGATATTATTGTTTGGGAAAGAAAAGTAAACAGTGGTCTTATACTATTCACCCCCCTCTCAGTATAAGTTTGTGTTCTTCAATTGGTATTAGAGCAGGTTCCTTCGGAATATTTTAATAGCTTGATGTTAGGATCTCATCCTAACCCTTAATGTAATAACTTCCATGATGTAATAATTCCTAGTGAACGTGGGTAGTACCCATGATTAATATTTTGTAATGTTCTAAGTTTTAGCTTAGGTAGTGCCCATGACAAATGGCACCCTTTTTATGTAACACATGGTAGATAGGTGGCATTGTGCATGTAATTCATGTGGCATTATGCATGTAATCCGAGTGGCATTGTGCATGTAATTCGAGTGGCATTGTGCATGTAATTCAAAGTGGCACTATGCATGTAATTCGGGTGGCATTATGCATGTAATCCAGGTGGCATTTTGCATGTAAGCCAACCTTGGAAGGAAACTCCTTAAATACCCGAAAGGGCACCAATGTAACCATCTTTTGCAAAATTAATGAAGTATTGAAGGAGGTTGCCCCCTCGAAGAGGCCTGCGATTCAGTCCTATTGTGAGATTGTTCTTTATGCAAATTTCTGTTATATTAATGTGATGTTTATGTGAGTTATTTCCAAGCAATTGTGTGAGAGTGTGTTATTTGAGTTTATTTTATAGCAGGATCTTAACAAGTGGTATCGTAGCGCTTTCCAGGGCCAAGTTCTACTGCAACTGCAACGATTCTTGCCATCCAATCCGCCTGTTAGGTATAAATTCCGTGTGTTTTTTCCATTCTATTTTTCCTTATAAAAAAAAAAAAATCCAAAAAAATACAGTGTTTTTTTTTCCAGACCAAAAACAAAAAATATATATTATTAGTTGAGTAGGTAGAAACCCTGTACCGGGGGTTTTAAAATATCGCGAAGGATCTGTCGTTATTGGCTAAGCTAGATAGCCCATAAAGCGTCTAGTGAAGTGAGGGGCGATCAGGCTCCAATACCCAGGCCTCAGATAGAACTCGCACACGGACTTGAGCTCCCACGTATCTTTGGGTATATCGGGAGACCATCTAGGATTAAACAAACTTTTAGCCATTAGGAAGCTCTTCGGCCTTGTATTACTCATAGTCTACGGGACACAACATCCCGGACGATTACCCTCCCGTATTGTCGTAGAGGCAGGTAGTGTGCTCAAGGGTATGTGTGGAATCCTCCTTGAGTAGTGGCCCGAAATATTGGTCCGAGCACTATTGTTCGTCACTGTCGGTATATTAGAGGGCCTATGGGTGGTACATACTCCTATACTTAGCATTCCCTGGTTCTGTTAAAACTTCAACCTGTAAAAAATGTAAAAATAAAAATCCAAACATCCATGTTCGTAAACCTGCATTTCAAAAGTGAGCATATGAGAAAGGAGTCCTCTACTAAAAAAAATAACGTAAGGGACATGCATTCGGGATAAGCCATGAGGGTGACACTTAAGTTGAAAGTCTGGAGAATAACAGTAAAATTTACAGTGGCAGTCACAGTCGAGTCAGTCAAGTCGAGAGGTCAAGCACGAGCTTTCGTGGTCGAACAGAACTTTCATATCAGTCACCTGCAAAATACAGAGAATCTTGAGTGTGAAACACGGCCAGTTATAGATAGTGCTCCAAGGAGCCAACTTTTTCTCAGTAGCTCAGAATCAGAATCTGTAAACACCGTTAGACTCAAAGAAAACAGGAGATAAAAAAAAAAAAGTCTGGGGTGCCAAAAAGTAGTGTTGAGATATATAGCTCATTGTGACCACCTCCTTCTACTGATCATTTTGATATATAGCACCCAAGCACTTTTTTGGGCACTTACTAAAAATAGTAAGTCCTAAAAATTCAATTCTATTTTTAGTAACTGGTCACAAAAGGTCAAAAAAATGGCCCAGGGTACCCGTGGACACCAGAAAGAACTAGAACACTTGGAGTCCCTAACAAAAGCCATTGAGAACTTGAACTCGGATTTTCACTCCATAAGGGAAGAAGTCCAAGGTCTTCGCCTAGAGCATGAGGCCACTAGCAATCGCTTGGAAGAAGCATTGACGAAGTAGACAAAGAAACTGAGAAGAGAACCACCCAAATCGAAATACCAAGCTGAGAGTTCTACAAGGAATCGTGACCATGATCCACCCTTTAGAATGCCCAAATTGGACTTTCCCAAATTCAGTGGGAAGGATGTTGATGGGTGGCTATGTCGGGTTGACCAATTCTTTCGACTTCATAATGTACCCATATTTCATCGAGTCCAAATGGCTTCCTTTAACTTGGAATCTGAGGCTCTACACTGGTTTCAATGGTTGCTTCTTGCCTACCCAAATCTCTCTTGGGAGGATTTTGAATCCCAACTACTCACTCGATTTGGTCCTAGTGAGTTTGAGGACTTTACAGGAGCCTTAACCAAACTACAACAAACAGGGTCAGTCCGAGAGTACCAAGCTCAATTTGAAAAATTGGCCAATCGGACAAGAGGATTGAGTGAAGGGTTCTTCCAGAGTTGTTATATCAGTGGGTTGAAGATGGAACTCCAAGCATAAGTCAAAATGTTGAAACCACGAACTATGATGGAAGCTATCAGTTTGGCCCGTTTGGCCGAATCTAAACTCTCTGCCCAAAGACACCCATCAAAGTTTCCTCAAAATAGACCTTCATTTCCCCCTAGAGCCCAACACCCAGATGATAATAAACCCGCTGCACCCAAGCGCCTCACCACCGAAGAGATGGATGCACGTCGTGCCCAAGGATTATGCTACAATTGTGATGAAAAGTTTTTCAAGGGGCATAAGTGTGCACACAAAAAATTGTTCTTGATAGATGTTGGAGAACCTGATACCGCTGACGAGAGTGATGAGGATGAGGACCCTCCAAAAACACCTCCTCCACAAGAAGAAGGGAAACAGGAACCTGAGACATCAATTACAATCCATGCCCTTGCAGGCATTACTACTCCTCAAACCATGAAGGTTACAGGATGTTTCAAGGGCCAACGTCTTTCCATCCTTTTGGATTCGGGAAGCACGCACAACTTCATTGACCCTAGAGTTGCTCAATGGGCAAATTGCTATATCCACAATTGTAATTCCTTTGAGGTCATGGTAGCCAATGGGGGAACCTTATCTTGTCAAGGAAAGTGTCGCAATGTTCAAATCAAGATAGGGGACTATGAACTCAAGCAGGACATGTTTGCCCTCCATTTGGGTGGATGTGATATTGTTTTGGGATGCCAATGGTTGAGTACGTTGGGCACTATCAGTTGGAACTTTGCTAAACTTTGGATGCAGTTCTTCCAGAATGGACAAACACACATCATCAAGGGCTCCCCGATAGGAACACCTCAAATTATCAGTTCAAACGGCATGGAGAAATTGCTAAAGAAATCATCACGTGGGGTCATTGCACAACTATTCTCCATCCAGCCATCCACATCTCCAATGGGTGAAATCCCACAAGACATGCAACAGATTCTCCACAAACATGCGACCATCTTTTCAGAACCCATCACACTACCACTGCATCGCTCTCACGACCATGCCATTCCATTATTGCCGGATAGTACACCTCCCAATATCAGACCACCTTATGAGCGACTCAAGCGCACCTTATTTTGGAAAGGTTTTGTGGCAGACTGCGACACAGGTCAAAGGATGAAAAGAGAAACAGTGCACTCTTCGGGCACTCTTCCACCCTTGCCGATACCGGATCAGGTGTGGACTGACATCTCTATGGATTTCATAGAAGGGCTACCTAAATCTGGAGACAAGTCTATTATTTTTGTGGTAGTGGACCGCCTTTCAAAGTATGCTCACTTTTGTGCCCTAACCCATCCTTACATAGCATTCACTATTGCCCAAATTTTTCTTGACTCCATATTTCGCCTTCATGGCATGCCAACCTCCATTGTATCTGATCGTGATCCCAGCCTTACTAGCAATTTTTGGCAAGAGTTGTTTAAGTTGCAGGGGACTCAACTCACAATGAGTTTAGCCTACCATCCGCAAACGGATGGTCAAACAGAGGTTGTTAATAACTGCTTGGAAACCTACCTTCGCTGCTTGCCTCCGATCATCCTACTCATTGGGCAAAATGGCTTTCTTTGGCTGAATGGTGGTACAACACTTCCTATCATACCGCCACCAGAGGCAGTTTACGGGCACCCTCCACTCATGCCTCCCTCCTACATTTTGGGCAGCTCCAAGGTACAGGTTCCATCAACACTTCCCGAATTGGATGAAGAAGGCTCCATCTTACTTGCACCAAAGCAGCTGCTGTATCGTCGAACTCGTAACCGTACCATCACAGAGGTCCTGGTTCAGTGGCGTGGACTTCAACCTGAGGATGCTACATGGGAGTCTCTCCATCAACTTCAGCAATAGTTTCCTCATTTTTAGCTTTGAGGACAAAGCTTCTTCAAGGAGAAAGGCATGTTAGGATCTCATCCTAACCCTTAATGTAATAACTTCCATGATGTAATAATTCCTAGTGAACGTGGGTAGTACCCATGATTAATATTTTGTAATGTTCTAAGTTTTAGCTTAGGTAGTGCCCATGACAAATGGCACCCTTTTTATGTAACACATGGTAGATAGGTGGCATTGTGCATGTAATTCGTGTGGCATTATGCATGTAATCCGAGTGGCATTGTGCATGTAATTCGAGTGGCATTGTGCATGTAATTCAAAGTGGCACTATGCATGTAATTCGGGTGGCATTATGCATGTAATCCAGGTGGCATTTTGCATGTAAGCCAACCTTGGAAGGAAACTCCTTAAATACCCGAAAGGGCACCAATGTAACCATCTTTTGCAAAATTAATGAAGTATTGAAGGAGGTTGCCCCCTCGAAGAGGCCCGCGATTCAGTCCTATTGTGAGATTGTTCTTTATGCAAATTTCTGTTATATTAATGTGATGTTTATGTGAGTTATTTCCAAGCAATTGTGTGAGACTGTGTTATTTGAGTTTATTTTATAGCAGGATCTTAACACTTGAAGAAAAATATTTTAAGAACACAGATGGATTCTCATAATGGATCTTCAAGAAATTTGGCACCATTGTTCGATGAGAATAATTATATACTTTGGAGTATAAGAATGAAGATTCACCTAATGGCACTTGGAAATAAAATATGGGAAGCAATCCACCTATAGATAAATATGGTAAGATCCTACATCTGAATATTTCAAAGGCAATGATGTTGGACATTTTGAGCTCATTTAGTTTTCATTGATGTCAAGGTGAAAAGTTGTCATTGATGCCAAAATGAACATATGAAGTCATCATTAATACCATGGAGCACACCATCACTAACACCAAGAACAATGCAAAGAGTTGAAGAACAAGTTGGAAAAATAATGTTTTATGAAGGTTTAATTAAACCCATGGTGGTAGAATATTTTAAATCAAATCAGTGGAGTACAAGTTGCAGGTTTAAATTTACCCCATGGAAGACTTTAATTTTATTAAATTCAAATGTTTTAAAATATAATTTATAAAATTTAAATTCTATTGGAATTTAAATAATTTATAAATTATATAAAGGTTTAGCTAGCATTAATGTCATTAAAAATTAAGGAGCACCGACGTCTAAATTCGAATGGTGGTTTTGTGTATAAATTAATGCCCAAAGTGTGTAGACCCAGGGAAAATGGGGGCTTAGGTCTGAGGAGAATTGCTCATATGAATTTAGCTTTACTATCTAAGCAGGCATGGCGCCTCATTTTTGGTGAAGAAAATGAATGGACAACTATCATCAAACGAACGTATCTTCAAAATATGGAATTTCTAAGTGACTCAGTTCCAATCAGAGGTTTTGCTTTTTGGAAAGCAATTCTCAATTGTAAGGAAATCATAAAAAAAGGTTTAAGATGGGTTTTAGGCAATGGTGAGAGGATAAATTGCTGGAATGATAGGTGGGCTAAGGACGAACCACTGACGCAGTATCCTAAATTAGCCCGAATCAAATATATCACGAAATAAATCATTGGTAGAAAAGTCTTTGATTATATGGTTGAGGACAGAGGCAGAATGAAGTGAAAAAAAATAAGGATTCAAGTATTTCAAGTGGAATCAAATGATCTTTGTAACATTCTTGAGAAATAGTTTATCCCCATGAGACCCAAGGAAGATCAAGGGACCTGGGCTCCTATGAAAAATGGGTTGTTCACTGTTAAATCAACTTACAAGTTGTTGCTTGATGACGAGGATTTTGTCCTCCAAAAATACTTAGTTTGGATAAAAAATTTAATTCCAAAAATTGCAGTCTTTTCATGGTTGGTTATCCAAGGAATATTTCTAAGCATTGATAATATGATGTGTAAAAGTATTTGTATCACTAATCATTGTTATCTGTTCAGGGCTAATTAGGATACCATTTATCACATTTTCCTTGAGTGCCCTTTTTCCTTGACTATCCTAAGTGGGGTTTTTTAGGCCTTCAATATTTCTTGGGTTAAACCAACCATCGTACTTGATTTTTTCATCCAGTGGACTTATCCATTTTCAAGACAAATACTTAGATACATGTGGAAAATTTATCTCAATCACTATCTTTGGCAGGTGTGGTTAGAAAGGAACCATAGAGTCTTTAATGAGTCTATCTATGATCATCAAACTATCATTGCTAGGATCCTATCCTTTGCCAACGATAATGTGAACCTTATCCATTTTTATAGTCGTAAACCTCATCTACAGGAGACCACGATTGCTCAATATTTAAGCTTAACCTTTTTAAATGAGTCTGTGCCTAGGGTAGTCAACCCTAGAGCCAATGTTAAGTGGTCCCCAGCTCCTATGGGTTGGTTTAAACTTAATTTTGATGGAGTGGCTAAGGAAAATCTTGGCATAGCAGGTGTTGGTGACATTGTGTGAGATCATAATGGGAATATGATGCTTGCATTTTTTGAATATTTGGGAACAAGGACGAACAACGAAGCTGAAGCTAGAGCTATGTGGAGAGGCCTTCAAATGAATCAAGACTTAGAAGGTAATTTTATCATAGAAGGAGACTCTATGCATGTTATAAATCTCCTCAATAATTGGAAAACACCTCCTTGGAGGATTAAAACAATTTTTGAAGAGGCTAGGATCCTTTTCCAGGGAAGATAGGACAGAAAAGCCCAACATGTCTTTCGAGAAGCTAACAAAGTTGTTGATAAGTTGGCAAATTTGGGTGTCGATGGTGACAGACTTTTCAAATGGGAACATGATGTCCCAAGTGAAGTAGAGGAGCTTATTCAACAAGAATGACAAGAATGATAGTCAAATTTACCAACAGGGAAGACACTGTAAGTTCAAATGCTATGAGTATTCTTGACTCTTTTTTTAAATGGACTCACAAAAAAAATTATTCGAGCTGTCAGTCTTGGTGGATGCTTCTTGGAAATACCACAAATACCAACGGGGACAGTCACATGTCAGATAACATGGATCCTAGTCATATTATTAATTTGAGGTTGGTTTATAATCACAGGGTAGGAAAGAAATGACAATATAAGACTTTGAACCAGATCCATGTGGACCACTAGATAGCCACCGCCATAAATCTAGCCAGCAGGTTCACTTCTCCAAGGTTGATTGGCCAAGATGAAATGTGGTCCCAAAGCATGTCATATATGGAAGAAAGCAATTACCAAATAATTATTAAGAGTAACTATCAATATAGAGCTTGTGGGAGTTTTTTCAGTACTCTGCTATGTGTTTTTGCAGCTTTTTATTTCTCCATTGTTTCAAGGAAGGGATCTATGTCTGTTTCTTTTTTTGTAATTATGATGCAGGTGTGTTTTCTTAGGGTATACCCAAAATGTTGTATGGGAAGTTTCTTTTTTATAACAGGCTATGTGCCTTACCGGATGTAATGGCTTTGGCGGCATGTAGATTTTACATATATAGGATCCTTAGTAAGGACATGTTCATCAATAGCCCTAGGCTAATTTTTGTAAAAGGTTTTGGGTCAACCTGTAAAACCCGGTATTAATGCTATGGTATCTTATCTACCAAAAAAAAATTAATTCCCAAAGGGGCATTCAAAACTTACCCCAAGACGAATTAATTTTCGTGTAAAAAGGTTGAAGGTATTTCATGCATCATGAATGTTTAGGAAGAAGACAAAAGAGCTTTGTCTTATTAGTGCCATGGAAGAAGACAAAAAGAGTACAGTGTATGGTTTGAGCCACATAAGACACGGTGGTCCATTGGTAGTGCACGCTTTGCGAAGGTGTTGGGAAAGTAAGAGCCCATGTTCAATTTTCATGGGCATGCCAAAGGAAGGTTTTTTGTTTGCATTCAATTCGAGCGCCAGGTATAGAAGAAAGAGCACAAAGTGCTCATTGGTTTTCAAACATGCGTCTAGTGCATGCGATGGTCAAGCCCGTGGCTAGAGCACTCGCAAAGGCAGAGATCATGGAGTCGAATCCCACTAGTCGCAAAGGTAATTTTCTGATTAAAATTTACATTGCCTAAGGTTTTCTTAAAGGGTCATTTCGAGTTATAAGGGTTTGTGAAGATTTATTTTTAATTAAATTGCATTTGCATTTATAAGGGTTTGTGAAGGATTAATTTTATTGGAAATTGATTTGTGCTATTTGGAGTTAAAAGGGTTTTTGAAAGTTTATTTTGTTGAGATAGGATTTAGGTTATTAATATTGTTAAAGAAAAAGGATTTGATTTTTGCTAAAGTTCTTCTTGCCATTAAAATTGATTAAAGAGGTTTTAAATTATTTTGGTGGATGTTGAATTTATTATTAGTTGGGAGTTTATAAGGTGTTATTGGATAAATACTTTATGTATGTTGATGTTTGTTTTTGAAAGGTGGAGTGATAAGGTGTAATTGAGTATTTATATTATTTTGTGAGAAATATTTATCTAACCTCTTTGAGCTTGGCATAGAAGTGTTTGTGGTTGTAACAGATTTATGAGATCCCTTCATCTTCAAGAAAAAGGTATTAGCACATTTTTCCATAGTTGAGTTGATTGATTGGTTTTATGGAAATTAAGTTTGGAGTGAAAAGGACTTGATTAGGTTTTCCTTTTTGAGAGTTTTTGAGTTAATGCTTCAAGATTTTCTATAATAAATAGTTGTTAAAACCTTGTTTTATAAGCATTGTTGTTGAAGACATTGGTTGTGTGAATAACTTGAACTAGGATTTGAAAAGAACATGAGTATCATTGTTATGTGAAGATTGTTTTATAAGCATTGTTGTTGAAGCCATTGGTAGTGTGAAGAAACTGAGTTAGGGTTGTGCAAATTATAATGAGTACCATTGTTATGTGAATATTGTTTTATAAGTATTATTGTTGAAGTGAGTTGTTGTGCAAAGAACTTGAACTAGAGTTTGAAAAGAACATGAGTATCATTGTTATGTGAGATTTGTTGTTGAGCATTGTTGCAAACATTTTGAGTTGATGTTTACATGCTTGGACTAGGGTTTGTGAGCAAGGGTTGTTTCTTGAGTGATTGATTGAGTAGAGTTGGTTGAGCCTATTCAAGTGGGTGTGTGAAGTGATTGTTCAAGTTCCATAAAACAAACTATCCTATATTCTGATTTGAGTTGAGAAAGTGTTTGAGTTTTGATTTGAAGCATATTGAGTCTCTAACAATTCTCCTTATGTTTCTAAGAGAGTGATTGAGAATTGTGATGAGTATAGAGCATATTGAGTCTCTAACAATTCTCTTTATGTTTCTATGAGATTGGACAAGTTTTGTGTGGACTTGTTGAGCATAGTTGAGCAAGTTCTAAGTGGACTTGTTGAGCGGATTTGAGCAAGTTTTGAGTGGACTTGTTGAGCATAATTAAGCAAGTTTTTAGTGGACTTTTTGAGCATATTTGAGCAAGTTCTGAGTGGACTTGTTGAGTATAATTGAGCAAGTTCTGAGTGGACTTGTGGAGAAAATTTTGGAGTAGATTTAAGGATAAATTTGTACCAAACCAAAGACAAATATTGAGCATATTTTGGCTATACCAAAGGACTATTTTTAGTGCAGATTTGAGATAGATATTTGGAGGTGATAGATTAGATAGGATAGTAGTCTCTAGTGGATAGATATCCGTTAGCCAAGGTAGTGAGGACAAGTATTTTGAGTGGATATAAGAGTCTTCAGTGGAGAGATATCCACAAGCCAATGCAATGGAGGTAGTAGTCTTCTAGAGGATCACCAGCTAGAGTAGAGGAGAAGGAGTTCTCCTATGGATAGATATACATGAACTTGATTTAGGGGATCAACATCTCCTTTGGATAGAGGTCCATAAATATTGTAATAGGGAAGGATTCCCAAGAGATTGATTGAGAAAATTTTAGTGAAATATTTTCTCTATGGAGTAGCCCACATTAGGTGAACCACATAAATTGTGGTGTCTCTATTGTGTATGGTGTTTTGTGCATTACTTTGATTACTATTTTTGATATTTCTATCTATACATTGCATAATATTTATTGGGAAATAAAAGTAAAAAGTGGTCTTATACTATTCACCCCCCTCTCAGTATAAGCTTATGTTCTTCAATTGGTATCAGAGCGGGTTCCTTCGGAAGAGTTTAACAGCTTGAAGGAAAAGCTAACAAGAACACAATGGATCCTAAGGAGGTGTCCTCAAATAATTTAGCACTAGTATTTGATGGAAGTGACTATATGTATTGGAGTATGATGATGAGGATCTACCTAATGGCACTTGGCAATGAAGTTTGGGAATTAGTGGAATTTGGATATGATCTCTTAGTCAATCCTCCTAAAGATAAGGAAGGTAAGCTTCTACAACACTATAATTCAAAATCAATGAATGCACTTGTGAGAGGTTTGTGTAGAATAGAGTCTATGAAAAATATGCATTGTAAAACTATAAAAGAAATGTGGGATAAATTGAAAGGTATATATGAAGGAGATAAAAGTGTCAAGAAAGCAAAGATACGAAATCTCAAAGGACAATTTGAAACATTAAGAATGAATTATGAGGAAAATATCAATGCTTATCTAATTCGAATTGATGAGGTTTTTAATGATATGCAAGGACTTGGAATGAAGATTGATGAATAAGATATTTGTGATAAAGTCTTAAGAACTATTCCAAAAAGATTCAGTGAACAAGTTTCTACTATAGAAGTATCAATGGATAATGATTCTTTGACAAGAGATAAGTTGCTTGGTATGCTTACAACTTTTGAGATAATAAAAAAAGATCATATTCCCCAGAAGGAAGCAACATTCAAAGCAATCAAGAAAACAAAGGGTAAGAAGTCAGAATAAAAAAGTGAGTCATCTAGTGATGAAGAAGCTAATTATGGTAAAAGATATAAAGATTCTAGAAGATCCAGAGATCTAAGATCTATTAAGTGTTTCAATTGTGGAAAGTTTGGATATTTTGCAATAGATTTTCAATAACCAAAGAACAACAATGGTGAAGAAAAATAGGATCACAGGTACAGGGAATCAAAACTATATAGGTGGGATAAGCACCAAAAGAAAAGCAAGAATAGAAAAATTAGACAAGGAAATAAGTTCTTTCAAATACAAAAGAGAAGCTACTATGTGGATAATACAAGTAAGTACTCAAGTGATAGTGATGCTAGTTTTTCAGACAATGATAGAGATGAAGTCCTATTTATGATTGAAGAAAAAGTGCAAGTTAAGAAAAAGACTCCAGTTATTCTCAAGTATTTTATATGTGGTAACTTTGGACATATTGAAGATGATTGTACAAGGGATGGTTATAGTTTAAGTGATGATGAATATGAGAATGCACTTGAAGGACCATATGAAAATATTCTAATGGATTTAGAAGAAGAAGTAAGTGATTCTATATAATCAAGCCAAAAGAAAATAAAAATGTGGATAAAGGCAAACAAATAGAGGAATATTTAGAAAATGATGGTTATGATCTCAAGGGAGAACTTATATATGCTCTTGACATGGTAAAGAAGGTAAGAAATCAAAACTCTAAACTTGAGTTTTAGTTTCAAGAATGTGATGAAGAGAGAAGATTGCTCATAGAGGATTTAGAAAAATCAAAGGCTAAGGCAAAGAGGTTCAAAGATAAGTTATAAGCAAAGATCTTGGAATGTGATAAGTTAGAACAAGAAGTGGCACTACTAAAATAAGATTTAGATAACTCCAAGATAAATATGAAAGGGTTTAAAAATAGCTCAAAGAACTTGGATAAGTTCATCAAGACACAAAATACTACATCAAGCAAGATAGGTCTTGGATTTGAACAAAATCAAAAGAAATGGGAAGGAGAGTCAACTTCAAGTTTTTTAGGAGAAGAAACTTCAGATAAATATACTTTAGAAGAAGACAATGTAAAAGAAAGTGAGACATCTAAGGATGAGTTGGACAATAGAGATTTCAACAAAAATAGGAACAATGCACAAAGAAGATACAGATGAAACATCAATCAAAATAGAATACCAATAAGGTTAAGACAAGGAAACTTCAATGGAATATGATTTTCATGTCACAGGTTTGGGCACATTGCTTCACAATGCAGGACACATGTAAGATAGGAATATGGGAATAGACAACTTTTTCATGGGTATTTTTACTCATGTAATCAATTTGGTCACAAGGCAATGAATTGCAAGATTCAGGATAGAAGAGGATATGGATTCACTAGGAGAAATCCTAAGATATTTACACCTCAAATGAATAATAAAATTAAGTATTATAAGTGCAAAAATGATGGTCATACAACAAAGTGGCGTAGAGCAGACATTCAAAAAATAGGTATGAATAGGAACAGGAATAGGAACATGGACATGAATAGGAACAAGAATGTTAACATGGATAGGAACATGGACATGGATAGAAATAGTTAGAGGAATCACAAAATTCAAATAAGAAGAAAAGAGGATAAAGGTAAAGAATAGTAATTTTTGGGAGTAGAAATACTCCCACCTCGAAATTAACCACCTCAACAGAAGGTGGGGGAGGGGCTAAGCTAAGAGGCTCATTCTTAGCCCTGAGCCCCAAAGGTGCACCTTGGCCATTGATGTCAAAGGGGAGATATTTGGTATTTAAGAGAGCATTGAGCCAGAGGGAGCAGTGTCCTAGGGGGAGCAGAACAAAGGAAAGGTCAAGTTTTTAGTTAAAATAATTTGGGTTGCCATCAATGACAAAAGGGGAGATTGTTGGACATTTTGAGCTCATTTAGTTGTCATTGATGTCAAGGTGAAAAGTTGTCATTGATACCAAAATGAACATATGAAGTTGTCATTAATACCATGGAGCACATCGTCACTAACACCAGGAACAATGCGAAGAGTTGAAGAACAAGTTGGAAAAATATTTTTTTATGAAGGTTTAATTAAACCCATGGTGCCAAAATATTTTAAATCAAATCAGTGGAGTACAAGTTGTAGGTTTAAATTTACCCCATGGAAGACTTTAATTTTATTAAAGTCAAAGGTTTTAAAATATAATTTATAAAATTTAAATTCTA
This sequence comes from Wollemia nobilis, assembly GCA_028583015.1. Taxonomy (NCBI): domain Eukaryota; kingdom Viridiplantae; phylum Streptophyta; class Pinopsida; order Araucariales; family Araucariaceae; genus Wollemia; species Wollemia nobilis. Next base: position 338,841 of record JAQPPZ010016829.1, on the reverse strand, counting down.
TTGGAATTTAAATAATTTATAAATTATATAAAGGTTTAGCTAGCGTTGACATCATAAAAAATTAAGGCGACGTCTAAATTTGAAATATGGTTTGGTGTATAGATTAATGCCCAAAGGGACATTCGAAACTTAACCCTCGATGAATCAATTTCCATGTGAAAAGGTTGAAGGTATTTCATGCATCGTGAACGTTGAGGAAGAAGACAAAAGAGCTTTGTCTTATTAGTACCAGGGAAGAAGATAAAAATAGGACAGCGTATGGTTTGATCCACATAGGACACGGTGGTTCATTGGTAGTGCACGCTTTGTGAAGGCATTGGGAAAGGAAGAGCCCACGTTCGATTCTCATGGAAATGCCAAAAGAAGGTTTTTTGTTTGCATTCTATTTGAGTGACAGGTATAGAAGAAAGAGCATGAAGTGCTCGTTGGTTTTCAAACGTGCATCTAGCACACGCGGTGGTCAAGCCCGCAGCTAGAGCGTTCATGGATGCAGATATCGTGGGGTCGAATCCCACTAGTGGCAAAGGTAATGTTTTGATTAAAATTTATATTGCCTAAGGTTTTCTTAAAGGGTCATTTCGATTTATAAGGGTTTGTGAAGATTTATTTTTAATTAAATTGCATTTGGAGTTATAAAAGTCTATGAAGGATTATTTTTATTGGAAATTGATTTGTGCTATTTGGAGTTAAAAGTGTTTTTGAAAGTTTGTTTTGTTGAGAAGGAATTTAGGTTATTAAGGTTGTTAAAGAAAAAGGATTTGATTTTTTCTAAAGTTCTTCTTTCCATTAAAATTGATTAAAGTGGTTTTGAGTTATTTTGGTGGATATTGAATTTATTATTAGTTGGGATTTTATAAGGTGTTATTGGATAAATACTTTATGTATGTTGATGGTTGTTTTTGAAAGGTGGAGTGATAAGGTGTAATTGAGTATTTATATTATTTTGTGAGAAATATTTATCATCTAACCTCTTTGAGCTTGGCATAGAAGTGTTTGTGGTTGTAACAGATTTATGAGATCCCTTCATCTTCAATAAAAAGGTATGAGCACATTTTTCCATAGTTGAGTTGATTGATTGGTTTTCTAGGAAAATAAGTTTGGAGTGAAAAGGACTTGATTAGGGTTTCCTTTTTGAGAGTGTTTGAGTTAATGCTTCAAGGTTTTCTAGAATAAAGAATTGTTGTTAAAACGTTGTTTTATAAGCATTGTTGTTGAAGCCATTGGTTGTGTGAAGAAATTAAACTAGGGTTTGAAAATAACATGAGTATCATTGCTATGTGAATATTGTTTTATAAGCATTGTTGTTGAAGCCATTGGTAGTGTGAAGAACCTGAGTTAGGGTTGTGTAAAATATCATGAGTATCATTGTTATGTGAAGATTATTTTATAAGCATTGTTGTTGAAGTGAGTTGTTATGCAAAGAACTTGAACTAGAGTTTGAAAAGAACATGAGTATCATTGTTATGTGAGATTTTTTGTTGAGCACTATTGGAAATATTTTGAGTTTATGTTTATGTGCTTAGACTATGGTTTTTGAGCAAGGGTTGTTTCTTGAGTGATTGGTTGAGTAGAGTTAGTTGAGCCTAGTCAAGTGGGTGTGTGAAGTGATTGTTCAAGTTCCATAAAACAAACTATCCTATATTATTATTTTAGTTGAGAAAGTGTTTGAGTTTTGATTTGAAGCATATTGATTCTCTAACAATTCCCCTTATGTTTCTAAGAGAGTGATTGAGAATTGTGATGAGTATAGAGCATATTGAGTCTCTAACAATTATGTTTATGTTTCTACGAGATTGGACAAGTTCTATGTGGACTTGTTGAGCATAGTTGAGCAAGTTTTGAGTGGATTTTTTGAGCAAATTTGAGTAAGTTTTTAGTGGACTTGTTGAGAAGAATTAAGCAAGTTTTTAGTGGACTTGTTGACCAAATTTGAGCAAATTCAGAGTGGACTTGTTGAGCATAAGTGAGAAAGTTTTGAGTGGACTTGTGGAGCAGATTTTGGTGCATATTTGAGGATAATTTTGTGCCAGACCAGAGATAGATATTAAGAAAATTTGTGTTAGATCGAAGGACTACGTTTAGTGCAAATTTGAGACAATGCTTTGGAGGTGATAGATCAGAGAGGATAATAGTCTCTAGTAGATAGATATCCATTAGCCAAGGCCATGAGGATAGGTCTTCTTAGTGGGGATAAGATTATTCGATGGAGAGAGATCCATAAGTCAATGCGGTGGAGGTAGTAGTCTTCTAATGGATCACCAGCCAAAGCAGAGGAGGAGTTCTTCTATGGATAGAGATCCATGAAATTGATTTAGGGGATCAAAATATCCTTTGGATAGAGGTCCATAAACATTGTAATAGGGAAGGATTCCCAAGATATTTATTGAGAAAATTTTAGTGAAATATTTTCTCCATGGAGTAGCCCACATTGGGTGAACCACATAAATTATGGTTCCTCTATTGTGTATGGTGTTTTGTATATTTCTTTGATTATTGTTGTTGATATTGCTATCTATACATTGCATAATATTGATTGGGAAAGAAAAGTAAAAATTGGTCTTATAATATTCACCCCCCCTCTCAATATAAGCTTGTGTTCTTCAAATAAATGGAATTTTAAAGAGTTTGTGTGAAACATAGTTTATAAAGGTTATGCATTGCAAATCAGCAAAGGAAATTTGGGATAAGTTGAAAGGTATATATGAGGGAGACAAAAAGGTCAAAAGGGTAAATTTGAAAAATTATAAGAGAACATTTGAAGACCTAAATATGAAGGATGGGGTAAACATTGTTGCATATCTACTTCATGTGGATGAGGTTGTTAACTCCATGCAAGGACTTGTGCTCAAAGTTGAAGAAACAGATGTTTGTGATAAGATTTTAAGGTCACTCCCAAAAATGTATAGTGAAAATATTTTAGCTATAGAAGAGATAAAATATATTGAACTTTTGACAAGGGATGAGTTACATGGAATTCTCATAGCTTTTGAGATGATAATAAAAGAGGAACCTATTCTCTACAAGGAAGCAGCCTTCAAAGTTACTAAGAAGATAAAGGGTAAGAAGTCAGATTTAAGCAATGAGTCATCCAGTGTTAAAGAAGCAAATTATGGTAGAAGGAAAAAGGAATAAAGAAAATATAAAGGTACAAAATCAGTTAGATGTTTCAATTATGGAAAATATGGTCACTATGCATCTGATTGTCTAGAGGCTGGAAATAGCAATGATGGAGAAAAACAAGATCATAAGAACAAGGAAACAAGAAAATATAGGTACCAAAATAAAAGCATGGATGGAAAAGGCAAGCAAAGAAATAAGTTTTTCCAAACGCATAAGAATATTTTTTATGCAGATAAGGTAGGTAAGAGTTCAAGTGATAGTGATGAAAGTTCCTCAAATAATTATGAATATGAAATTCTATTTCTAGCAGAAGAAAAAGAAGTGGTTAGAAACAGGTCACAAATAATTCTTAAATGTTTTAGATGTGGTAACTTTGGCCATATTGAATATAGTTGTACAAGGAATGGATTCATTTTTAGTGAAGATGAGTATGAAGATGCTAGTGAAGTTCCAGAAGAAGAAAGTATTCTTATGGCAATAAGATAAGAAGAAGGTGCTTCTAGTGAAGACAAATAAGAAAGGAATGAAGATGATCCCAAAGGCAAACAAATAGAGGAAGAATCAGAGAAAGGAGAAGTTGATATTTAGGGTGAGCTTATTTCTTCCCTTGATGCATTAAGAAAGGTAAGAAAGAAAAAATCAAAACTCAAGCTTCAATTTCAAGAATGTGATGAAGAGAAAGGAAAGCTTATAGAGGATCTAACTAACTCAATAGCTAAGACAAGGAAATTTAAATAGAATTTAGAAGCTAAGGTTTTGGAATGTGAAAAAATAGAGCATGAAGTAGCTTCACTAAGGAAGTAAGTAAAAGAGTCTAAATACAAGATACACAGGTTTGGGAGAAGCTCAAAGAAAATGGATAAGATTATCAAGACACAAAAACCTACATCAAACAAGACAGGTCTTGGTTTTGAACAAGAACAAAGAAAACAAGGAGAGGAGTCAATCTCAAGCTTCAAAGAAGAAGAAGATTTAGAATAATAGAGTGTAAGAGAAAGTCAGACTTCTAAGGATGAGTTGGAAAATATAAATTTCAACAAGGGAAGGAACAATGCATAAATGAGAAACAGATGGAATAGAAAACAACATAGGGTAAAAGATACTAAGAGACCAATGGGGTCAGGGCAAGGTTGTTTTAATGGATGATGTTTCTCATGTCACAGGTTTGGGCACAAGGATACACAGTGTAGGACACATGAAAGACAAGAATATGGGAATTTTAAAAATAGATATATTTTTCAAGGGTATTGCTACTATTGTAATCAGTTTGGTCACAAGGTAGTAAATTGCAGGGTTCATGACAGGAATGAATATGGCTTCACCAGGAGAAACCCCAAGATATTTGCACCACCAAGGAACTAAAAAATTAAGTGTTATAAGTGCAATAATTATGGGCATATAACAAGGTGGTGTAGAGCAAAACTTCTAGAGACAAGCAAGAAGAAGAATAGTCAATGGAATCAGAAGGATCAGTTGAGGAAGAAGGTGGACATACTCCCAGTGTATACTAGGAGTAGAGATACTCCCACACAAAAATTAACCACCTTGGGAGGAGGTGGGGGAGGGGCTAAGCTAAGAGCCTCATTCTTAGCCCCAAGACCCAAAGGTGGCCCTTTGCCATTGATGAAAAATGGGAGATATTTGAGTTAGGGGAGAGCATTCAGTCAGGGAAAGCAGTTTCTCAAGGGGAGTAGAACAAAAAGAGGTAAAGCAAATGGTAAAAGGAAAATGGGTTACCATAAATGAAAAAGGGGGATATTATTGGAAATATGATCAAGTTTTTTTTTCATTGATTTCAAGAAGATGATGGCCAAGTTTATTGTCATCTAGGTATTCATGTCCGAGTTTTGTTGGCAAGGTTGATGTTCAAGTTTCATTAATATTCTCTGGTGGTTTTTCCAAAAAGGCAAAGAAGTAGGTTTAATATTATAATATTTAAGGATACAGGTTGGGTTTATGAAAAATAAATGCCAAGGAGTTGATGCATTTTAAATTTCCAAAAAACCCATATGACAGATTTTGTGATATAAGGTTTAATTATTTAATTTTAAATATTTTAACCCTAAGGTTAAAATTTAAAATTAAATAATAATACTTTAAGGGCCTAAGTTAAAAAAATATAATTTGAATTTAAAAATTCGAATAACCCGTCGACGTGTTTGAAAAATGACATTGCATATAAAAGGTGGTAAGTTCCACCTTAAGAAATTATCCATGTGAATAATCGAATGCCCAAGATAATTGAGCGCCAAGGTTTGAAAAATAAAACTTGCATGTGGTTTAAAGTCTAAGGAGGGAGACCAAGGAACAAATCTGAGTGGAGCATCGTTCACATCGCAAAGCGTTTGGTAGCACGGTTGGAAGCCAAGGGTTGCGCTAGGAGCCTAAGTCACTCGCAGGTGATAGGTCACGGATTCGATCTACACGATCATGATTTTTCAAGGCAGAAGGTTGCTCTATTTACATCATCGGTTGAAGAACAAAATGAAGGCATGCGCCTTACCTTTTACATGAGGGAACATAGCCCAAGTGGTGGACGTCTAGGCACTAAGGCGCTTGGAGAGGATAGGTGGGGAGTTTAAAACCCACCGTGAGCATTTTTGCTAAGGAGGAAAGAGAATAAGGTATGCGCTCAATTTGCTAAGGTTAAAGTTGCATCCAAAATTTGTGAAGAGTGGAAATTATTTTTTTAATTTTCCTTAATTTTTTATTAAGTTGAAATTACTTAGTGGGAAAATTAAAAGGGGTGTATGTACTTTAGATGGAGATAAAAGGGTGAGTAAATTTTTAATATTGTAATTGATTTTTTAGTGATTAAAGTTTATAAGAGGAGTAATAAGGTATGCCAAGGGTATTATATGTTATGTGTTGAAATAAAGTTATATTGTGAAAATTGTCTTGAAAGGAGAAATAAGGTTTTATTGAGATTTAATACTTTGGCATGGTAAAATATTTTTGAAGAAAAATATTAAGGATAGATTTGTGGTATCTAATCATTGAGATTTTCAAAGAGAGAAATTGTGATTAAGATAGGTTTTGAGGTCAAAACTTCTTCAAACAAAAAGGTATAGGCACATCTTCCTTGTGAGTGAAATATTGTTGGATTGGATGTTGTGAATGCTAAGTTGGAGTGAAAAGGATTTTTTGATAAGAATTGTTGGAAATATTGAGTGAGCCTTCATGTGCATGTTTAGGGCTTGTGAAATAACATGAGTATCATTATTACGTGAGATTGTTTTATAAACATTTTTGGAAATATTGGAGTAAGCTTTCATATGCATGATTGGAGCTTGAGTATCATTGTTATGTGAATTTAGAATCATCTTGAGTCAAGGGTAAGTTCCATAGTGTGAGTTGTTGAAATAATTTTGAAAAACTTGTTTAGTGTTTGTAATCAAGTTGTGTTTCATTGAATAATTGGTTGTGTGGATTTGATTGAGCTTAGTTGATTGGATGTGTTGGAGTGATAGTTCAAGTTCTATGAAACAAATTGTTCTTTATTCTTAATGGATTTGAAGAGAGTTTGGAAATGATTGAGTGTTGTATGAGAGTGAAACATATTGAGTCTCTAGCCATTCTCTATATTTTTCTATGGTAAAACAAGAAATATTGAAAGTGATTGAGCATTTTTGAGAGTGTGAAGAATATTGAGTCTCTAACCATTCTCTATATGTTTTTTTAAGTTAAACAAGATTCTGAGTGAAACTTGTTTGTGTGATTGAAGAGGTTTTTTTGTGATAGATTGAGTTGATTTGAACAAGCTTTTGTGAAATCTAGTGAGTAGATTTGAGCAAGTATTAGAGTGGAATTAAGGACAGATTTGTATGAGCTTTTGTGAAAGCTTACAATGAGATTTGAGGTAAGTCTTAGTGAAGACTTACTGAGCAAATTGGACAAGTTCTAGTGAGAACTTATTGAGCATATTTGAGGTAAGTCTTGGTGAATACTTGTGGACACATTAGTGTAAGATTTTGTGGAAGCTTACAATGCATAATTGAGGTAAGTCTTTGAGAAGACTTGAGAGTAGAGTTGATTGATTGATTTGTTCAAACCTTGAGTTAAGGTTTAGGGTAGATATAGCAGAGTTGATTTGTGATTGGATCAAACTTTGTGTTAAGGCTTGAAGACATATTTGAGGACTGGGTTTAGTATAGATTTGAGATAGAGATTTAGTATATTTGTGATAGATTGAAGGACTATTTTTAGTGCAAATTTGAGTTAAATATTGATTAGATTTGTGCTAGACCGAAGGATTGTTTTTATTGCATATTTGAGATAGATATTGAGGACATTTGTACTAGACCAAAGGATTATGTTTAGTGCAAATTTGAGACAGATATTGATCAAATTTTTGCTAGATCGAAGGATTGTGTTAGTGCAAATTTGATACAGATATTGAGCAGATTTGTGCTAGACCGAAAGACTGTGTTTAGTTTAGATTTGAGACAGATATTGAGGATATTTGTGTGAGACCGAAGGACTATGTTTTGTGTAGATTTGAGATAGATCTGAGAGTAATATTTTGAGGTGATAGAGCAGAGGATAGTATTCTCCAGTGGATAGAGATCCATTAGCCAGGGTAGTGAGGAAAGAGATCTTCTGAGTGAGGAGAGAGTCTTTAGTGGATAGATATCCACAAGCTAGTGTAGTGGAGGTAGTAGTCTTCTAGAGGATCACTAGCCAGAGCAGAGGAGAAGGAGTTATCCTGTGGATAGATTTCCACAAATTAGCTTAAGGGATTGGTGTCTCCTATGGATAGAGATACACAAAATTGATTAGGGGATTGGTGTCTCCTTTGGAAAAATGTCCATAAACATTGTAATAGGGAAGGATTCCCAAGATATTTGTTGAGAAAATATTAGTGAAATATTTTCTTCGTGGAGTATCCCACATTGGGTGAACCACATTAAATTGGTGTCTCTATTGTGTGTGGTGATTTGTGTATTGCTTTGATTATTTTTTTTTATACTACCATTGATATATTGGATATTATTATTTAGGAAAGAAATGTAAAAAGTGGTCTTATACTGTTCACCCCTCTCTCAGTATAAGCTTGTGTTCTTAAAGTACAATGAACAATATAATTGAGGCACACTTTCCAAAACACAAAAAATAGAAAAAAATCAAGATTTAAACATACATAAGATATATCATGATGTATTAACTTTTTCCATTAGTTAGGTATATTGGTAATTTTTTGTCTGGCTAAGCACTTACCAAGAAGAGACCTCGGTTCAAACCTTGGGGGTGCCAATTTGCAAAGGTAGTAATCTACTCTGAATCTTCTAAGTGTGTGTCAAACTAATGGTGATGGTACAAACCATGAGTGATCTATGGTATCCCTCTCACACCAGGTCAACAACAACAAGTTGGAATAGGCTTGTTTGAAGTATAACCTTGTGATTTTTAGTTACTAAAATAGTGTGGCTGTAACCAACTCCCCTATGTATAAAAAATCCATTAAACAATATGTTGATTGATATCGACACCAGATTTAAAAATAATTAGAAAATCCACCTAATGTATTAACTTTTCCCACTAAACAATGCACTGATTGATATTTACACTTATTTTTGTTTTATAAGTAATGCAAAGTACAACGGGTGGTATAACTAGGGCTAGCCTTCTTGAGGCATAACGGGGTGTCCCTTCTCGTGATTCAAACTTGAGTAACCTAATAAGAATCCAAATACATACCACTAGGGTGTTCCAAAAAAGACAAATCCATATTGAATTTGAATACGAATATTAAATTAAAAAATCCACCTATATTGGAAATAAATAGGGGTTTGCCTAGAGCTTCGTGAAGGATTAAGGTTTTTTTTTTTAATATTTCATATTTTAGGAGCCATATCTTTGATAAGGGTTATTCAATTTAGTTGATTCTTGGACCAACTTGTGTGGAATTTGAATAACTTTAAAATGAGTGATCATTTGAAATAATTCAAGAAATATTGAGGGAGATACGACACTGTGAAGTCAACTATCCGAAACAAGTGTAGTGACGATTTTTCAAGTCGCAAAAAAGAAAATTGCAAATTTTTGTCAGCTAGGGTTTGGATGATGGGAAGAGCAATGAAGGGCTAGGACTTCAATGAGACAAGACATTCTATCTAGATATACAAATTTTTAGCTAATTTTTTTTCTTTCTTTATCTCAGAAAGTTTGATTGTAAATTACTATAAAAATTTTATCAAATATTATATTTGCTATAGGACATTCAGATAAATTTCATTATATTTTGAGTTTTAGTTCCTTTTCCATTGATTAATTTATATTTAAATCCTTAAAATCATATCTAGTGGTAGAGGTTAGTGAGTGCACCTTAGAAAGATCCTCGTTGCTCCAATATAGGATGGTTTTTGGTAAATTTAATGGGTATTAGCCAAGGGCTTCAACCTTGAGAAAATGGATTGATAGGAGTTGGAAGTCTCCAAGAGTGATTCTATCTTTTCTTCCCAAAGGTTTCTTCCTAACCATTTTTTTACATAGGGAAGAAACAGGAAAAATCCTAAAAGGGGGTCCTTGGTTTATGGTAAGAGCAAGACTCTTCCTTACCCACCAGTACGAAGGTATTTCACCTAAAAATATAAATCTATCCCTAGTACTAGTCTAGCTTAGGATGTTTCGGTTACCCATTAAATTTTTGGAAATACATACCTTCAAAGCAATAGGCAACACTCTAGGAGAATTCCTTGAGATTTCATATACAATAAAATATTGATTCTTGGATTTTTATGCTTGGATATTGGTCATGATTGATATAAGTAAAGCTTTACCAGAATCAATCATTCTTAAATATGGGGATAATATGTGGACCCAAACTATTGATTATGAAAATATATCTTTTAGATGTAAAATATGTCATGAGGTGGGGCATATTGAGAGATCATGACCTAAGAAGAGTCCAACATAACCATATGTAGAAAACCACAAAAGAAACTTACAAATGGTTATGGATGGAGATGGTTTTCAACTTCCAAAAAATAGATCTAGAAAAATGAAAAACAAAAAAGTGGAGACTAGTGATGTAGGAGCATCCAACGAAAGGCAAAATACCATAAAGTAGAAAAAGTTTCGTGATATCGTGACATGTCGACAAAGAAGAAAAAGTGTCACGATATCATGACATGTCACATTTTTGTGACTTAGGAAGGAGAGAGAAGGCACGAAGCAAAAATGTCGTGATTTCGTGACATGTCACGAAATCACGACCGAAAGAAGACAAGAAAGGCCAGAGAAGAAAATGTTGCGATTTCGCGACATGTCGTGAAATCACGACCAAAGGAGTAGAAATAAAGAAAGGAAGGAAACTGTCATGATATCACAACATGTCATGATTTCATGACCCAAAATAGAAAGATAAAGCAGAGAACAAAGTTGTCATGATATCGTGACATGTCACGATTTTGCGACCCGAGAGGCGAGGAGGAGGCAGAAAGGAAAGATGTCACGATATCACAATTGAAAAGGAGAAAAAAGAGCCAAAAAGGAAAGATGTCGTGATATCGTGACATGTTGCATTATCACGACCAAAGGACGAGAGAAAGCACAAAGGAGAAAAAGTGTCACGATATCATGACATGTCGCATTTTCATGACCAAAGGATGAGAGAAGGCGCAAAGGAGAAAAAGTGTCGCGATATCGTGACATGTCACATTTTTTTGACCCAAGGATGAGAGAAGGCGCAAGGGAGAGAAAGTGTTGCAATATCGCGACATGTCACATTTTCACAACCAAAAGACAAGAGAAGGCGTAGGAGAGAAAAAGTGTCGTGATATCGCGACATGTCGCATTTTCGTGACCAAAATACGAGAGAAGGCACAGGAGAGAAAAAGTGTCACAATATCATGACATGTTGCATTATCACGACTAAAAGAGAAGAGGAAGAGCAAGAGGGAAAAGGTGTCCCAATATCATGACATGTCGCATTATCGTGACTACAAGAGAATAAAAAGAGGAAGAAGGAAAAAAAAGTGTTGTGATATCACGACATGTTGTATTTTCATGACCAAACAAAAGAAAAGAAAGGGCAGGCTGTTACAGGGGTCGTTACAGAGGAAATTGTCGAGCAATGGGTATACAGAGCATCATCATTGGTTGATAAGCGGATAGAGTCTACAGTGGCAGCACTGGACAAGCATGTGGCACCAAGATGCTATGAAAGAAAACGAAGATCAAGAGTCAGAAAGAAAGACGTTTCAAAATCCAAGATAACGAAGAGGCACGGGAAATGAAAGGAAGGGTCAAGAAAGGGAAATGGAGAGTCACACCAGAGATTTTAAAAGGGGAAGTGAAGGCATGCACAAGGGGTCGAAAAACTATCGAGACAGTGTTGCAGACATGAAGGCAAGATTGCCATTCTGGACCTGTTTGGGCTATTTTTCTTCTAGAGTTGGAAATGCTATAATGCAATAAAAAAAATAAACTACCTTTCAGGATAAAGGAGTTTATTTGGCAGACTACTGCCATTATTGTAAATTTTTCCAAGGTTAATGAATGAGAATTGAGAATTTGGTGTGAGCGAGATGTGGGTCCCCATCAAGTGGTATCAGAGTGGGAGTTCTTGAGTGTGTAAACAGATCACCGAAAGTGAGGCAATTTGCACCAGGATCTGTGGAAGAGTGGGAGTTCCTGAGTGTGTAAACAGATCATCGAAAGTGAGGCAGTTTGCACCAATATCTATGGAAGAGCTTAGGAGTTCCTGAGTGTGTGAGAAAATCATCGAAAGTGAGGCAGTTTACACCAAGATCTATGGAAGAGCTTAGAGTTCCTGAGTGTGTGAGCAACTCGTCGAAAGTGAGAAAGTTTGCACCAGGATCTATAGAAGAGCTTAGGGTTCCTGAGTGTGTGAGTAGATCACTGAAAGTGAGGCAATTTGCACCAGAATCTGTGGTCAAGGTTTGTGAGAAGAGAGTGAGGAATAATGCCTCCATGAAGAAACCATGGTGGTGGGAGAAATGTGGTACCTAAAGAAGATTTCAGAGCTTTGCAGAGGTAAGTGCAAGCCCTACAAGAGTAGTTGCAAAGAGGAGAAGTTATGGTCATAAGGAGAACCTTGTTGAATGAGGAGAAAGGACCAGACCAAAGGAGGAGCCTGTTCCACACAAGATGCAAATTTTTAGGTAAGGTTTGTAATGTTATTATAGATAATGGTAGTACTGATAACTTGATCTCTGAAGAAATGGTTACTAAGTTACAGCTAGAGAGGAGGAGACACCCGCATCCATACCGGATTGCATGGTTGCAAAAGGACCATAGGGCATTGGTCAGTGAACAGTCCTTAGTCAAGTTCAATATTGGGAGATACAAGGATGAGGTCCTATGTGATATTTTGCCTATGGATGCTTGCCATGTGTTGTTGGGGAGACCATGGCAATTTGACTGATGTGTGGTGTATGATGGCCACGCGAATACTTACTCTCTAACGAAAGGTGGAGTGCACCACAAGTTGAAGCCATTGAAGAAGATGGATGAAAAGAGTTTTCTGACAACAATGAGAGTGGAAGTTGTGAAGTTTGAAGAACTTAAGGATTTGTACCCTACAGACCCAGATTTTGCTAAAGCTTGGAGAGCTTGTATAGCCCCAGTTAAAAATAAGGTGACAGAATAGTATAGAATTGAAGGTCACTTCTCAATCCACCTCAGTTGTCTGATGCAAGAGCATCCAATGAAAGGCAAAATACCGCAAAGTAGAAAAAGTGTCTCAATATCGTGACATGTTGACAAAGAAGAAAAAATGTCACGATATCGTGACATGTCACATTTTTGTGACTCAGGAAGGAGAGAGAAGGCATAGAGCAAAAATTTCATGATTTCATGACATGTCACGAAATCGTGACAGAAAGAAGACAAGAAAGGCTAGAGAAGAAAATTTCATGATTTCATGACATGTCACGAAATCGTGATCGAAGGAGCAGAAAGAAAGCAAGGAAGGAAACTATCGTGATATCGCGACATGTCATGATTTCATGACCCAAAATAGAGAGAGAAAGTAGAGAGCAAAGCTATCGCGATATCCCGACATGTCATGATTTCGTGACCCAAGAGGCGAGGAGCAGGCAGAAAGGAAAGATGTCGCAATATCGCGACATGTCGTGATTTCACGACCAAAAAGGAGAAAGAAGAGCTGGAAAGGAAATATGTCGTGATATCACAACATGTTGTACTATCACGACCAAAGGATGAGAGAAAGCGCAAAGGAAAAAAAGTGTTGCGATATCGCAACATGTCGCATTTTCGTGACCAAAGGACGAGAGAAAGCGCAAAGGAAAAAAATGTCGTGATATCGTGACATGTCATATTTTTGCGACCCAAGGATGAGAGAAGGCGTAAGGGAGAAAAAATGTCACGATATCATGACATGTCGCATTTTTGTGACCAAAAGACAAGAGAAGGCACAGGAGAGAAAAAGTGTCACGATATCGCGACATGTCGCATTTTCGCGACCAAAATACGAGAGAAGGCATAGGAGAGAAAAAGTGTCATGATATCATGACATGTCGCATTATCATGACTAAAAGAGAAGAGGAAGAGCAAGAGGGAAAAGGTGTACCGATATCGTGACATGTTGCATTATCGCGACTACAAGAGAAGAAAAAGAGGAAGGAAAAAAAAGTGTCGCGATATCGTGACATGTCACATTTTCATGACCAAACAAAAGAAAAGAAAGGGAAAGCGGTTACAGGGGTCGTTATAGAGGAAATTTTCAAGCGGTGGGTATACCAAGTGTCATCATTGGTTGATAGGTAGACAGAGTCTACAGTGGCAGCACTGGACAAGCACGTGGCACCAAGGTGCAATGAAAGCAGACGAAGATCAAGAGTCGAAAAGAAAGACGTTTCGAAAGCCAATACAAGAAAGAGGCATGGGAAATGAAACGAAGGGTCAAGAAATGGAAACGAAGAGTCACACCAAATATTTTAAAAGGGGAAGCGAAGGCATGCACAAGGGTTCGAAAAAATGTCGATACAGTGTTGCAGACATGAATGCAAGAGGGCCATTCTGGACCTGTTTGGGCTGTTTTTCTTCCAGAGTTGGAAATACTGTAATGCAATAAAAAAAATAAACTACCTTTCGAGATAAAGGAGTTTATTTGGCAGACTGCTACCATTGTTATAAATTTTCCAATTTTAATGAATGAGAATTGAGAATTTGGTGTGAGAGATATGTGGCTCCCCATCAACTAGTAAGGAATAATATTGGAAGAAATACCAACTCTTTTGAATCTTTAGCCTATGAAGAAAAAGTAGATCAAAACTTAGAGGACACAGTACAATAATTTCAACATATTAACAAGGAACTGTCTATTCAGTATGATCCTGATTTAAGGAAGAACATTCTCAATGAACCTAAGGAGTGTGTCTCATTAATACCTCTGCCATTAATAAGTAAATACCAAAAATGAGCAGGGCAAGTCAAAAGATTTTGTAATAGAGCCAAGAGAGGATAAATATGAAGAAATTAAAATTGTGAAAGAATATTAAGATAATAATTAGACCTACTTCTGATACAGGCAAGACAAAAAGAGGAAAACCCTCAAATTATTAAGTAAGATTTAGAGAAGCAAGAGTAAACATAGAAAAATGAACATAAACTAAGTTGGTTGAACTTATCTTTACCAAACAATAAAATAATATTGGTAATATGCAGGCGGGGCCAAAATCCCCTAATGAGACATGATTTTCATCTCATGGAATATAAGGGGTGGTAATTCCCCCTCAAAGTAGAGGTGTATTAGGGACCTATGTTTAAGTAATAAGCCTAATAGTTTTTATATCAAGGAAAGTAAAATGACAAAAGTTTCAAAAACTATGAAAGTAGTATGGGAAAGATGTGAATGGGATTCTATAAATTTTGAAGGAGTGGTAGGAGGAATTCTATCTTGTTGGAATCCTTCAAGAATATCTTGTGTAACCATTCATAAAAATAGCCATTAGATAGCCTCTTTAGTCACTTGATACTTTGCATATTATCATTTCATCCTTATCAATGTCTATGGACCTACAACTTGGTCAAGTAGATTAGAATTTTTGAGTGGTATTGAAGCCTTTATGAGAAGTAAATACCAAGAAACCTTATTCATGATCATAGGAGATTTTAATACCATAATTAAGCTGGATGAAAAATTTGAAGGAATTAGGAAATTAACCCAAAGTATGAGATATTTCTTAGCTTTTATTCAAAACAATAATCTATGGGAGGTTGAGTTTGAAGAAGATAACTATACTTGGACCAACAATAGGAGAGGATAGAACCTAATAGCAAACAAATTAGACAAATGCATACTCTGATTATTGGCTAGATGAAGGAACTTGTGCTAAAATTAATACCTTAACAAGAACTGGTTCAGATCATTGGCCAATAAGAGTTAAAATGGTGGTAACTGAATTAAAAAAAGATCATATTTTAAATATGAGCAGATTTGGAAAGACCATCCTCATTTTTTTGATATGATAGCTCAAATGTGGAATTATTCAAGTAATGGTGGGTTGTATGCTCTTCCAAATCAAATTAAATATATGAAATCTAGATTAAAAGAATGGAACAAGAACACTTTTGGAAACATTTTTTAGAAGAAAGAACAACTAAAAGATAAGCTTTCAAAATTACAAAAAGGTGATCATAATAATACAAGCTTAGAGAAAAGGGAGTTGCCTAGTGAATATCATAATATTTTGAGTAAGGAAGAGAAATTTCAGAGATTAAAATCAAGTCAAACGTGATTAAAAGAGATGAAAATACAATTTTTTTCATAGAATGGCTATAGTATAGAGATCAACATCGATAATTAGTAGAATTAAATCAATAGAAGGGGTTTGCATTGAATATTAGAGTGGAATTAGAAAAGAGGTAGTCTTTTTATCATAATATTCTAGGATCAAAGGAGAATTAAGTTCTTAATGATAATCTTCTTCAAGATGTTTCTTCAATTATAACGAATGAAGACAATAGGAAACTGATGGAGCCTATCACTCTAGAAGAAGTTCATTTATCTATTTTCTCTTTTAATAAGGATATATACCGAGGTTAATATGGGTTCTCTATGGATTTTTACCAACATAATTGGGATATAGTGAAGGATTATTTATTTATGGTAGTAGAACAGTCTAGGGTAAAATAATACATACCTTATAAAATTAATGCAATGTATCTTACCCTAATTCCAAAAAATAAGGATGTTTATTTGTTTGATTCTTTTAGACCCATAAGCCTACGTAATATGTCATATAAGATTATATCCAAAGTGATGGTAAATCGATTAAGGCCATTGTTAGAAAAAATTATTTCAAAAGAGCAAGGAGGATTTGTGAAAGAGATACAAATTATATACGGGATCATAGTAGCACATAAAGTTATACATTCAACAGATTCAAGAAAAGAGTAAGAAATGATATTAAAACTTGATATGAGTAAAGCCTATTATAGGATTAAATAGGATTTTCTTTTTGCAATTTTAGAAAAGTTTAGATTCAGGAAGAAATGGGTTAGATGGATTAAAGCTTGTGTCTCTACAATTTCTTATTTAGTGTTGGTCAATGGGTTAGTAATAGAATCTTTTAAAGCTAAGAGAGGCCTTAGACAAGGAAATAATCTATCTCCTTATTTGTTCATTAATATGGCAAAGGGTTTGAGTAGGAACAAAGGCTTACAAATATGGGCTTATAAGTGGACTTAAGGTTAGTAATAACATCGACAACATCACCCATCAATAGTTTGTAGATGATAAAACTTTTTTTGGAAGGGCATGTAGAAATGATGCCAAAGATTTGAATAACATTTTAAAAGAATACGTAAGAGCTTCAGGGATAAAATTTAATAGGAAAAAAACCAAAATTTACTTCCTTAACACTCCAACTAATATAAAAGCAAGAATTTATGGGTTACTTTAAATGGAGGAGGTAAATTTACTAGCAACTTATCTATGGATGCCTTTATTTGATATGAGAATGATGATAGAGTTATGGAATCTAGTTATTAGTAAAGTTCTGTATAAACTTCTAGCTTGGAAAGGTAGATGGTTATTTTTAGTAGGAAGAATGCAGCTAATTAAGTTAGTCTTAGGTTTAATCAATATTATGTGATCCTTTTTATGGTTAGGTTTACATGATAAAATAAAATTTCCTTTGGTGAAATGAAGCAAGGCATGTGATGATAAAACTAGGGGAGGTCTTGGTTTAAGAGTTCTTACATATGCAAACTTAGATCTTAAGGGAAAATTGATCTTGAGATTGTACAAAGAGATTCAAAGACAATGGGCAAGAATTCTTCTAAGTATATATGTTTATCCCAATGACCCAAGTTTAATATTTACTGCATTCACTCTACAAAATGGTTCTGCTCTTTGGAATGGTTTAAAAAAATCTATTTGATCTTATGATTAAATTTTTAATATGGGTGGTGGGAACTGGAGCAAAAACTTATATTTGGATGGATACTTGGTGTGATAAAAAACCACTAAATTTAGATCTAATTTTGAAACCTTGGATGATATCACTTCAAGATAAATATGGTGATAGGGTTTCAAATATTTTGTACAAGGATCGGGAAGGAAGATACAAATTGAAAGAAGATTTTTTACAAGTATAAAAGACATTGATGCTAGGAGGAAATTGAGTAGAAAGATAACAACTATGATTACTTCAAGGGGAACCAAGTATAAATTGATTTGAGAGTTGAATAGCTCAGTAGAATACACAACAAGAAGTGGATATAATGTACAACACCAACACAATAATAATATCACTAGAATATGAAGAGATATTTGGGATAGACCAAGCATTCGTAAAATCAAAATGTTTATTTGTCTAGTAGGTCATAGAATAATTTTATCCTGGGATAACCATATGAAAAGGTGGTTTCATGGCGACTCTCAATGTGTTCTTTATAAAAAGGAGGAGAGTATAGACCATCTCTTGGGACATTGCTCAATAGTCTAAAATCTTTGGCAATGGATTATTAATGTGTTTGGCAAATTCATGGTGATGAATACCATAATTGAATATTGATTAAAGCAATGGTAGAGCACTTATAAAAGTGAGGCTTTATAGATAATATGGGATATATCAAAAGATACAATACTTTGGACTATATGGCTAGAAAGGAATACAAGAATATTTAAAGGAAAGGAAACTAGTTTAGAGGTAATTATAGGCACCTAAAATTCACACATGCTCATCCCTAAATACTTGTAGATATGCATAGACACTTGTAGGCCTACATAGACATTCATAAGCCATTTTAGGCCATCGTAGGTCATCGTAGGCATTCAAAGGTATTCATAGGCCATCTTAGGCCATAGCAGGTCATCATAGGCCATAATAGGTATTCATAGGCATTCATAGACCATCGTAGGCCATTATAGGCCATCATAGGCTATTGTAGACCATTGTAGGCCATCGTAGACCATCATAGGCCATCGTATACCATATTATTTAAGGCCTCCTAGTCATAGGATGGCTACCTACAAGCCCTTTAAGGCCACCTAAGACCTTTACAATTCCTAATTAAGGCCCCCATGGGACCATTCCCTATTAAAAACCCTAATTAGGCTAATTAGGATTCTAATTTGCAAGTGACTTTCACTTAAAGTGCACTTTATCATTAAATTGGATTTAATTAGGGTGAGGTATCAAATTAGCCCTAAATATGTCCTCACACATGTGTGCACCCTAAGTTAGTTAGGATATTTCCTAGGAAATCCTAACTCAATCCTCACCTAACATGGGGATTAGCTAACCCTAGTTAACCCTAATCCTATATCACACATGTGTGAGGATAGGATATTTCCCTTAGGGCATGTAATAGGATGACTAAGCTTGCCACCTCACAAACCCTAACCTAACCATGCTAGGACTTGACTCTAGGGTCTAGTACACCTAAATACCCCCCAAACCTTGGTTTTCCCTATAAATAGTGGACCAATTCCCTCATTTATCTCTCTCTCACTTTCTATTAACATAATTAGACTCTGCCAAAATTACATCAAAATCCATTCCAACAAATTTTGCTTTTGACAAATTGTTACAAATAGCATCTGGAACACATCCAAACATAAATATTTCAACAATAGTCAACAACTTAGTTTGCAGCCTAACTTGCGAACACGAGATCCATTTCATAGGTTGACCTATGAACCAGTCCTACAACATATCTATAGTACCATATCAGGTACATATCTATTTTTAGTAGTTTTCATAGCATTTTAAACAATTTTCATCATGTTTTCCTTCATATTTGAGTTGATTTGTCTTCATAACTACGGTGCTTGACCAAGGCAGACCCTCAAACACACTAAATCCCTTTTGTAGGTCCAAAATAGGTACAAAATAATACAAACAAGTAGACTATCGATGGCACATGCACACATAAGACCACCTTCATTGAGGAGCACCAAAAAACACTATCATATGCTTCAAATTCATGTTGAAAATATGGGATAAAAATCTCTATTGAAAGAGAAGTTCATTTTGTAATCCTACTTCTAATGAATAAAGCAGTATTTTGAATATCTTATATTAGATTTAGAAATGGTTGTTTTCTGCTCGCTTCATTTTGGCATGCTCGATGGGACCCCCACAAAGGTTGTATTAGACTAGTTGTTTTTGGTTGATCTAACTAAATTTATGGTTTTAATTTGTTATTATAGGTACTCTAAAATCAAAATAGAACCAAGAAAAACAATGACATGCACTTCAAGTTTTTAGAATAGGAGTCTTATACCTTCAAACCTATTTTGCACTTCGACTTGTGAACCAGTAGTCCAATTCGCATGCCACCCTGCAAATTCTACTAAACCACTTCAGACAATCCTACAACCGTAGAGGTCTACAACAGAGACGACAAGGAGTTTATCTGACACCATAGGAGTCAAGTATTTATCTCTAGACCCCTCTCTTTTCATCATTCCTTTACGAATGAATTTCCCTCTCACCATGCATCAAATCAGTTTGTGAAATTTCTTTTTATAGAAAATCAATTAGGATTTTTAGTTATTTAAAAAATAGGTAGGTTCAATAATTTCATATTTCCTTTCTGCTCTTTAGACTGAAGTTAATTTTCCTTTTTCAAGTCATTAGATAATATTGTCATTTATTTCTATATTTTCACAAATTATTTTCAAATTCTTTTTCACTTCATTGTAAGTCTAAGATACAGTTAACCTTAGATTAGTTAGGCCAAGGTAATAAACAAATGACACAAAAATTACAGTCGAAAATATATTCAATTAACCAGTCGATTAATACATTAACTTAAACCTTATATAGGTTTATAACTTGTGTAATCATGGGAAAGGAAAGGTGGAGGAAGATCAAGGAGTTTAGAGAGAATGAAGGAGTAGGAGGTGGAGTGGGAGGTGGCAGTGAGCGTGGGGAGAGGAAGGGAGTGGAGTGATAAGGGAAAATGGATGGCAGGAAAGGAGAAAGGTGAATGGAGGGATAAGGAGAAAATCAAGGAAAGGGAGAAAGAAAAATCATGCCGACCATCCGATAAAATTAGCCGACAAATGGTAAGTGTGTTCACACTGTGCTTAGGAAAACTAGTTTTTTTCTAAGCTTGTTTCAATCTAGGTCCTGTTCACACTTGCAACATTCTCTCCCTTAAAGTTGAGATAACTGACTATACAGTCTCTCAAATTTACAAATTGAGCTTTAGCTAGTGCCTTGGTGAAGATGTCAGCGACGTTCTCCAAAGTATGGCAATAGTGAAGCTCAACAATATCAGTTTCCACCATATCTCGGATGAAGTGGTACTTCATATCAAAATGATTTGATCTACTATGGTGGATAAGATTGTATGCCAACTGAATGGCACTGATGTTGTCATAGAATATTTGAGTTGGACCACTTTGTTGCTCTCCAATCTCTTCTAATACCTTTCGGAGCCATAGAGCTTGAGTACTAGCATGAGTCACCACTATATACTCAACTTTTGTTGAAGATAGTGCTACTACTGTCTGCTTCTTGGAACTCCAAGTTATTAGGCCTGAACCAAGACTAAAATAGTTACCCGATGTGGATTTTCTATCATCAATATTTCTGGCCCAATCACTATCACTAAAGCTTTCAAGCTTGATAGTATCACTTTTGTAGTACTGGATTCCAAAATCTAATGTACCCTTCACATATCTCAAAATCCTTTTAGCTTCCTACAAATGCAGCTCAGATGGATTAGACATAAATCTAGAAACAAGAGATACAACATACTGAATGTCTGGTCTGGTGTTGGCTAGAAACATCAAACTCCCAACAATGCTTCTGAAAGTGGTCACATCAACTTTCGATGCTCCATCATCCTTGCTTAATTGGATCCCATGTCCAATTGGAGTTGTAACTGCTTTGCATTGCTCCATAGCAAACTTCTGAATCATATCTCGAGCATACTTAAGTTGACAGATGAAGATGCCTAAATATTTTGTATGTACTTCCATTCTAAGAAAGTATTTCATCAAGCTAAGATCCTTCATCTCAAATTCTTGCATCATGGAGTGCTTGAACTCCATGTTAACTTTTTCATTACTACCCATAAAAATGAGATCATCCACATACAAACAAACTATGAGGATGTCATTTCCTTGATTGAGGTAGTAGAGCGTGGGTTCATTTTTGCTTCTGATGAACCCATAATCTTTAAATTACCCATCAATGTGTGAGTACCAAGCTCTCGGTGCCTGCTTGAGGCCATAAAGAGCCTTCTTCAGTTTGTAAACAAGATTTTCCTTGTCTTTCTCTTCAAATTCTTGTGGTTGCTCAACATACACTTCTTTTGTCAAGTAACCATTTAGAAATGCACTCTTTACATCCATGTGTTGGACTGTCCATCCTTTGTGTGCAACTAAGGCAAGAACTGTTCTGATAGTCTCCTATCTGGCTACAGGAGCAAAAGTCTCTTCATAATCAATTCCATATTTCTGAGTAAATCCCTTTACAACTAATCTCGCCTTGTGCCTCTCAATGCTACCATCAGCATTAAACTTGGTCTTGTAGACCCACTTACATCCAACACATTTCTTTCCTTTAGGAAGATTCACTAGCTCCCAAGTGTCGTTGTTTTTTATAGAGGTGATCTCCTCTTTCATGGCATCTTGCCAAATATTTTGAGTACAAGCCTTCTCATAAGTAGAAGGTTCAAGCTGTGTATTATTTAACAAAGCATAGTTAACTAAATCTCCCCTAGGTTCCTGCTAGGAAACATCATCACCAAGTGCATATTTTCTAATATTTGTAGAACAAAATTCATTTCACTAGCTTGACTTCTAGTGTATATTTTTGAAAAAATATTATCCAACATCTGATATGATGGATGATTCTATAGAGTTATCTTACCTCTGGATGGAGAATCGATGTCCATTGGTGAGGAACTTATTGATCTCTATGGAGAAGTACTTGGTGAAGAAGTTGAATCAGAAGATGAACCTAGATCTCTGGGAGGAGACTGCTTACTTTTCTATGGTGTCTATTTTTGCACCTGCTGAGAACCTACATCACTAGATTCATCATCACTAAAAATCTGAGGCTTACCCCATTATCCCCCTTCATCAAAAATCACATCCCTGAAAATCACTAACTTTCTTGTCCTGGGATTGTAGAGTCTATAAGCTTTTGTATTCTCACAATATCCTACAAAAATGCATGCCTAACTCTTTGGATCGATCTTCTTTCTAAGCTCATCAGGAATGTGAGAATATGCCAACGAACCAAACACTCTAAAATACTTAACATTTGGCTTTTTACCATACCAAGATTGGTAAGGTGTCTGACCTTCCAAACTTGAAGTAGGACTTCCGTTCAAGATATGTACGTTGGTCCTAGCTGCATCTACCCAATATGAATTAGTCAAATGCTTTGTTTGAAGCATAGACCTTGCCATCTCCACAATGGTGTGATTCTTCCTCTCTGTGACACCATTGTGTTGTGGAGTGTAGGTAGCTGTGAACTACCTCTTAATGCCATGTTGCTTACAGAAATTCAAGAACTCATTAGAGGAGTATTCTCCTCATCTATCTGATCTAAGACATTTTCCAAAATATCTACTCTCACTTTCAACTCTTGTTTTGAAATCGACAAAGCATTCAAATGCTTCATCCTTATATTTCAAAAAATATATCCAGCACATTCTAGTAAAATCATCAATGAAGAGTAGGAAGTAAGAATTGTTACTAAGACTCTTGGTCTGCATCAGACCACAGATGTCTATATGCACTAGTTGGAGTGGATAGCTGGCCTGCCATGCTTGTCCATGAGGAAATTTGGATCTGGCATGCTTCCCAAGAGCACACACTTCATAGACTTCCTTACTATCTAGAACTTTAGGAAGTCCAGTTACCATCGCTTGTGAAGTTAGCATTTTCAAACTAGCAAAATTCAAATGACCATATCTCAAGGGCCATAGGACACTTGGATTGGAAATAGCAACATTTGCTAACTTATCTCCCCCTGGCTGGCCAAACATTAAACGAAACAATCTATTCTTTGACATTGGCACTTGTGTAATGATTCTATTACTATTATTTTTATCAAAAATAGGGTAAATTTTTATCAAAAATAGTGCATTTACCCTCATCAAAAAGCAACTTGTAGTTCTTTTCTAACATTTGACCAACACTTAAAAGATTGTGTTGAATATGGGGTGTGTAATAGATATCACTTACATGTTTGATGTCTTCTTTAGTTGGAACTTCCATTGCTCCAATGCCTTCAACTACCAATGATTTATCATCTCCCAATTTGATGTTGGATTTGTATGAGGAGTTTAGAGTAGCAAAGAGCCCTTCTTTGCCACTCATATGGTTTGAACACCCAATGTCCAAGATCCATGTATCATTCATGTTCTGATATTCCTGACCATAAGAGAGAAAGAGATTTGTGGCCTCTTCCTCTTCTCCAAAATTTCCAAACTGACTGCTCTGGCTGCTACTAGTTCCTTGTGAAGTCTTTGTCCAACAGTCATGAGCATAATGGCCAAGTTTGCCACAATTGTAGCAATATTGTTTTGACTTATCTCCTCCTTTGCCTTTGCCTAATTTTTTTCCTCTATTTTGATATCCTCCTCTATTCTGTTGTTCACCTCTGTTTGAGAATCCTCCTCTGTTCTGATTTCCTCCTCTGTTAGGAGTTCCACCTCTCTGATTATGTTTGTCTCTACCTTTATTCTGTCATCTGCCACGACCTCTACCTCTACCTTCTTGTGAAGAAAAGGCTTTATCATCTCATCCGTAACTTGTGGAAGGAGTTTGCTATAACCTCTCTTCATGTGAGAGAAGTAAGCCAATTAGGGATTCAAAATATAGAGAAGTTAGGTCTTTGGATTCTTCTATAATTATGGCAACTGAATTCCACTTAGGAAGAAGTGTCCTCAACACTTTCTTCACTATAACTTCAGGCTTTACATATTCTCCTAAAGTGACCAAATTATCTACTACGACTTTCACACGCACGTAGTAATCACCAACCTTTTCACTCTCTTGCATTTTAAGAGTCTCAAACTCTCATTTCAAGGTTTGTAGTTTAACTTGTTTGACTTGGTCACTACCCCTATAACTTTATTTTAAAGCATTCCAAGCAGATTCAGCAGTTATAAAAGAAGCTATTCTAGGGAAAATACTTCTATCAAGGGCATCTTGGATATGATAAAGGGTGAAATAATTATTCTTATGTGCTTCCTTTCTAGCCCTTTTATCAGCCACATTCAAAGCTGCCCATTCAGCAGCAGTAGGTTCAGTATATCCCTCTTCAATCACATCCCAAAGACCTTTGCCTATCAAAAGAGTTTTCATTTTAATTGACAAATACTCGTAATCACCACCATTGAACTCAGGGATTGGTAGACTAGTATTGGAAGCCATATTAGAAAGCAAACTTCAAACAAGTAGTACAAAGAAGTACAAAATAGATCATTGATTTATTGATTTAAATCAAATCTAGCTTTCTTAATATGTTCACTGATTTGGCGATCTTCGTCTCGAGGATCAACCAAAATTGGAAAGGTGAAATTGTCTGCTTCGTCGTCACTAATTATAATGACTTCAGGTGCTGCTGGTGGTTCATAACTTCATTTGATAACATTTCATTCTTCAATTGCAGGTTTCACCTCCACTGGTTCTACTTCCTCTTCTTCTTCTTCTTCTTCTTCTTCTTCTAAATCAGGAGAGCGTGGTGTATAACTCTCACTTGTTTCTACTTCAGGCACTGCAGGTGTATAACTGTCACTTGACTGTCCTTTAGGTACTATTTCAACCGTCTTGAATTCAACTATCCTTTTCCCAAAGATATTATCTTCAAAATCTGCCTCGTAGCTAGAATTTGGTTTCCTCATATGAGCAATCACTTGATTCTCTAATTGGCAAAACACTGTATGAAGTCCATACCGCTGGACTCTCCCGTCAAAGGAATCAAGAGTATCTCTTCTCAAAAGAGAGAGTAATGCATTATAGAATCCGGTTGACCGGATCATCTACCCAGAATCACACCGTATGAACTGGGTTACAACTTAGTATGATGCCAAAAAATAATTTATATCAAAATATCTTTGCACCTTTTTTTTTTTTTTAATTTCTAAAATTTGTTTTAATAAAGACTTTTTAAAAAAAAATTAACAATTTCCTATATATATTTTTAATTATTATTTTTAAATGAAATGGATATTTAAAAAACAATAATCAAAAAACATATATAGAAATTATAATTTTTTAAAAAAATTTCGAAAAAAAACAAATAATAAAAAAAATTTAATTAAAAAAAAATTAACCTTTTTTTAAACCCCCGTTGGGATTCGAACTGGTAACCTCCACAAGCTACCCGACAATCTTAGCCACTGCACCACACAGCTTCAGGTGGCAGCAAAGAACAAAAAACAATATTAAAACTTTAGAAAATTGCGAGGTCACAAAAAAAACTAACAATTTTACCCCGACGGGATTCGACCTCGGGTCTCTACTCTGCAAGGCAGTGACTTTCGCCGCTAGGCCACGCTAGTCGAACGATACAAAGGAGGAAGGACGTGAATCTTAAGGACGGCACGGTTACAGGTTTTAAAAAAAAACATAGTTTTTTTAATCCCACATGCAGTGGGCAACACAAATGTCCAGGCTTTATCAAAGCCTGTGGACATACAAGAGTTTGATTGCCTTCGAACAATCGATCCACCAATCCTTTTGCCCATTAGACGACCAATTAGATGTTGCAACATGGCACACACCAGAGCCCTTGTCCACATAAACTACCATGTCAACACGCATCCACATCAGCATGCCTCCATGTTAGCCAGCCATGTCAGCCTCATCCATGTCAGCCTCGATCCTTGTGTTGCTAGCTCTACCACCACGTCAATGTCCAATCAGCTCTTGGTCAGCCTTGATCCACATGCTGCCAGCTCCACTGCCATGTCAGCCTACTATCAGCTCTACTACCACGTCAGCCTACTTTCAGTGTCACCACCACGTCAATGTCCAGTCAGATCCTTAGGATCCATGCACTCCTTGGGATTCATGTGATAGCCACTCTACCGCTCCTCAATATCCATGCACTCCTCGAGATCTGTACGACAGCCACTTTGCTGCTCCTCAGGATCAATGCGATAGCTTCTCTGTCACTCCTCGAGATCTATGCACTTCGGCTTTCGTGCCTTACCTTGGCCCTTGAGATCCTTGCCCCCTCGGCTCTGATACCAGTGTAAGTCTAAGATGCAGTTAACCTTAGATTAGTTAGGCCAAGGTAATAAACAAATGACATAATTACAGCCAAAAATATATTCAATTAACCAGTCGATTAATACATTAACTTAAACCTTATATAGGTTTAGAACTTGCATAATCATAGGAAAGGAAAGGTGGAGGAAGATCGGGGAGTTTAGAGAGAACGGAGGAGTAGGAGGTGGAGTGGGAGGTGGCAGCGAGCATGGGGAGAGGAAGGGAGTGGAGTGATAAGGGAAAATGGATGGCAGGAAAGGAGAAAGGTGAATGGAGGGATAAGGAGAAAATTAAGGAAATGGAGAAAGAAAAATCGTGTCGACCATCCGACAAAATTAGCCGAAAAATGGTAAGTGTGTTCAAACTGTGCTTAGAAAAACTAATTTTTTTCTAAGCCTATTTCAAGCTAGGTCCTGTTCACACTTGCAACATTAATTAGATAGATTTTCTAAATCTCGTTACTAATTTACATTTAGGTCAAACTTTTCCCTTTCTATTTTCAAATTTCATTTCAAATCTCTTTTCAAATACAATTAGATTAGGGTTTTTCCATCTCTTTCATGTTTCAAATATCTTTTCAAATGCAATTAGATTAGGGTTTTGCAATCTCTTTTCCAAAATCACATTTAGGTTAATTTTTCAAATTCCTTTCAAGTCATTAGGGTTTCAAATCTCTTTCCAAAATCCTTAGGGTACATTTCAATTTCTTTCAAATTTCACAATTCAAATTTCAATTTCCTTTCAATTCATTTAATTAGAACTTCAAATTTCTTTCCAAAATCCTTAGGGTACATTTCAATTTCTTTCAAATATCGCAATTCAATTCTCACTTTCCTTTCATGTCATTTAATTAGAACTTCAAATATCTTTCCAAAATATTTAGGTTACATTTCAATTTATTTCAAATTTCACAAATCATATTTCAATCTCTTTTCATTTCACTCTTGAGATTGGTTTTCCAGAATTCATCATCGAAAGGGACCTTCATATTAGGATAGTGTTAGGCACCTTTGTTCACAAGGCTCATATAATTAGTGAATATGGTAACTATCGTTATTGACTAAGCTTGCTTGAGAGTGAAGTGAAAGCATGCGTATAGCGGTAGCAAGTCTTAAATAGTTCCATCTCTTCTCGTAAGAGGATTTGGACTCATTATAGCATTTTGAGTTCCCCCCCATTTGGTTATCATTTTACTACAGCTTTCCATTCAAGTCACCATTTGCCTATTGAGACACAATTCTATTATGTTCACCCTTGGATGTTTTAGGAGGTTTTGTATCGATGATATTCTCATTATTTCTAGATTTTCACCCCACTTCTCATGATATTTTCTAGAAGCATATCTCAACATAAAAACACACAAAAACAAACAAACATTTATTTTTCTGTATTCAACATTGATTCTAGTTACGCATTGATTGCATGCTCTCAAACTTGGTTTCAATAAATTCACCTGTTAGCAACCCATATGGTCTACAATATAACACTTTTAGTTTTCTATCAGATTCACAACTTGATTCCAGTTTACAGGTCACCATGTGAACCAGTTCCTAGTTTGCATAGTAGTATGCAAACTTTGTTTTGAGATATCGAAGCCTTTAAAATTTCATAGGGTTGCCCAAAAACCTTGCACGGAGCACACCCAAAACTTTGGATTTTCATTTTTGAATAATTTGAGCACTTAATTGCACCACATAGCACCATGCCTGTCACTACCCGTATTTGGGCATGCGAGGAAGCACATCTTGAGGAGGAGGCTTCTTGCACCACCTCCTATCAGTCCACTCCTCCTCCTCCCTCCACAAGGGAAGCATCCACACTCACACATAACATACTTATAGGTTTTTATCCTCCTCACATGTGCACTATGTCTCATGGTGAGACTTCTATCTTAAGCGACATTCTTGGCACTTCATCCAAAAAATATCGTCCACTTATTCTCTACTCACCTTCACCTAATCCACCTTTCATGTTTTGTGACCACATCATCTATACTACTCTGGGATATCCGCCCCCTTATTCACTATCGATGATGAAAATCCACCTACATCACCCACATTTGCGCATCCTTTTTTCCAAAATATATCTCAATCCCTTTTTTTTAATGATTCTTTCTTACTCAATTGTTCTCATACTGAAGTTGCATCATTAGCCCCCATTGTAGGGATGATCTCAGATCCCTAGTATTCCACCCTGAGCACTCAGGTTCCCTCATCATAATTCCCTTTGCAACAACCTTTGTTGCATCAAAAATACACCTCACCCCCATCATCACATCAATACACTCCTCAAGCATCATAACAACCATTTTCTTAACAATCGTTCTTCCCATATTTTGATTCCACATCATAAACACCCTCTCAACCACAACAATTCTAATATCAACAACATTAGCAAATTCCATCTCCACAATATTTTGTGCACACGTTCACCACACCACCCCCTCAGGTTTCTACCTTTGGAACCTACATGCCCTCATCGTCATTACCTCCACATACATTCCCCTCTTTCAATATGTATGGTATGCCATCTTTTGTTCTACCCCCACCTTCATCCACTTCCACTATATTATGCTTTGTATTTTACTTCTTCTTCCACCTATGATTTAGACTACTAGTCCTATTGTACAAATCCCCATGTTATTCTTCTAGCCATGATATCTCTATTCATTTCTCATCTGGGCAGGCGTAGGTGTCATATTTTTGCACATCATCTTGCCCATTCCTTACACCATCCATCCATACTCCATTACATCCATTACATTCTATAGTGCCTACATTTTTCATGATACCTCCTTCTTAGTCATCATCTCCTATTGTGTAACCATTACAGCAGACCCCTATGCAGTAGCCATAGACTCTATAGCCATAATATCTCCATACTCAACATACATCTACTCCTCAGTTGTACATACTGTCTGCTTCTATATCTTACAATTTTCAACAACCAAAACTACAAGGACATCTATAGTACATTCCCACTTCACAATAGGAAGAAAAAAAACTCTAGTATCCTCCTTACTCTCAATATGTGACTACTTCATCATAGTTCATCGCACCCCCATCACCCAAATTGTAACTCTTGCAAGAGGAAATCAAGATGCTAAATCTTCACACAACTGGTTATGGGCCCTAAAAACCCATATAAAATGAGTTATACAATGAACCCGTCCACCCATTAGTTCCTATCCCTCCTTACTCGTATTGCTTCAAGATTCCTAAATTCAATAAGTACAAAGATAAATATGACCCTCAATAACACGTCAACAACTATCACTTTACATATTATCAGCTCCACAATAGTGATTCCCTCATGTTGTGTACCTTCACCCTCTCCCTTAGGGAACAAGATATTGACTGGTACAACATGCTCCTGGATCATAGCCTATTCACCTTCGAACAGTTGGTCAATTAATTCCCTAAACATTTCTCAATCAATATAAAAAATAATACAAACTTCTCTAACATCTACGCCTTGCATCAGGTAGAGGACAAATCCATTATAGAGTTTTTTTATCAATGGATATCGATCATCCATGACCTAGCTCACAACCTTCCATCCTTCGAACTAGTCATGCTCTTTACCAAGAGTTACCACAAGCATATCTCCACACCTTTGCAACTTCATAAAGTCATGCATTTTATGAGGCTATTGCTCAAGCCAAGGTCATTAAGGACATCAATGTCTAATCTGGCAAGATCAAGCTCAAGAAAAAACCATATTACAAATCAAATTTTTGCTTCAATCGAAATTCCCAAATAAACCCTACTCAAAACCACCATAAACCAAGTGGTAGTAGCTTCTACAACTTCCACATCAATCTCAAGACCTCCTCTACCATAGTAGCAATTGTTCCAAACAAGCACATATCTTCCATCTAAAACACAAAAAGCCCATGGTCTTTGGCCTCAGATTTAGCAATGTAATCTGACCCCATTCTCCAAGCCCTTGCCAGCTTTGTTTTAGATATTGTATAGCACAAGTCATATCACCTTGCCTAACATTCGACCTATTGATCTGAATCAACCCAAGCCTTAGCGGTATAACAAATAGGCCTTCTACACATACCATCGATAGTGTAACCATGATATAGAATCTTGTCACTCCTTCTGTGGTCTTGCCCAAGATCTCATCGATCGAGATACCATTCAGGTTTAAAATCCCTTGCACCACAAAACCAGAACTTGGGTATCTATCAAAACCTACTACCTAAACACAGGGGGACCAATACCCAATAAGTTCAGTCTAATATGTAAGGTCAATCTAGATAGGTTAAAAATATTCAACATGATTCCCCCTCACATGGTGTGGTCAGAATAATTAACCTCACCAATCATACGTAGCATTACCCAACATGCCAAGATGCACCCCTCGCTTCACCCCTAGTACCATTCACTTCTCTCCAATCCCCTAAAACATCGTAGACTTTACAATGAAACATCATCACCATACATGGTAGCCTCACACATCAGCTATGCAATGCCCCTACCGTACTATCTATTTTTAATATATTACAGTAATCTCAACCCCATCAAGAGGTATTTAATGACATCCTTTGATCCATTAACCTTGAAACTCATGATACCAATACCTTTGTGAATTTTATAGGTAACATAACCCATTTCATGCAACCCTCCATCAGTTTTCATGACCACAATAATATCAAACTCATGGGCAAGGGAGCTTATACTTCTCTCCATATCGAGGCAACTATCAATGACCACCTACAAGCATGTCCTCATGGATACTCATATCCACTACTAATCTTCATCACCTACACATTCCATCTACCCACTTCACCATACCATCACTCAACCTTCATGCCTTCAATGGTTCTATGAGACCCACAGTAGGTTCTATCATCCTACCTATCCACATAGGCATTAGGACCATCTCCATTTTATTCCATGTTATTCAAGGTGATATGCAAATTATATCTTACTTGGATGACCATGGATCAGAGACATGTAATGCATTACTTCCACCTTGCATCATAGTCTCATGTATATCTAAGACTGACTCATCCATTGTGTTCCAACTAATGGTGACCCATTCAAGTTTTGCAACATCGTTGACCTCCCACTAGGACCTTCGTCATCTTCTACATAGGTCCTCCCCATTCCTTCGTGTCATTGGGTAGAAACCTCTACACCTCATCTCACAACTACTTCACCTTCGCATATCTCATTAGGGACACCCGCACATCCCCTTTCATATTCTTCTCACATACCTTCATCCTCCTCTATGGATCCCATATTTTGTCTATGCCTTTCTCGCCACTATCCTCATGGCCTCCTCCTCCCTCCCAACCTTCTTCCACAAATCCACTTCTTGCATATGCATCTTGTTCACCATCATATTTATGACCTCCCACTCTATCTCATCCCTCTTCCTCCATAGAGCCTCATCTTCTCCCTACTCCACAAATACCCCCACTTCCCTTTCATCCTTGACCTTGATATTTCACATCTTCTCACATCCTGAAACCTTGACCTACTCCCTCCATTTCATAGTTTCCACATGCAGGTCATCCAATATCTTCCACCGTGGTCAAATGTCATGATTGGGAGCAATGAGCCTCTTCCTTGATGACTAATTATTTCATCTCTCTATTACCACTATCTAAGATTCCCAACTCTCATCCTCATCCTCTGATTCAGATTTCCCACCTTGTACGTCATCCCAACTCTCCATTTTTATGATAAACTTTGGTTTAGGTTAATATAATGTTCATGATTCTTGCATGCACCCTCCTAAAATCTAGTCTACCCATTATTTTGGTCGCTCTTTAGCCTTGGTACAAACCATTGGTACTGCATTTTCCCTAGGACCACCAAAAAATTATACCAACTTCATCTATGTAGGTCTGGACTCATCGCTCCCAACAATTGTACCCTCACTGTCGTAATCTAGTTTTTATGGTACCTTAGACAACATGTCCAACCCACACTTTCCCTTATTCTACCTTCAATATTTTTATTGGCATGTATTTGGACTAGGACATTACAAGCAAGGCTTACGAGTTCCTATAAACCCTCATGTTAAATTACCCACTGATAAATCAAGGCTTGGATATCACCCTACAACTATCCATATGCTCAAAGATGAGATTCAAGATCTCTCCTTGAATCCCCTACCAATTTATACACACACTCTAGAAGAATATATTGTTGCTGACATCCTAGATGAGAGTCCTTATTCCACTATCAACATTCCTTGCACCTTCTTCTAAGAAATATTATTTTCTAACACTACCATCGCATACTGTATTGATGAGCTAGTTAACCGATTTGTTGCCCTTTCCCTCACAACACCTTACCTAGAGTGCATTTTTTTCCTCCCCATTCATCGCCTATGCATTCCTTCATGCATTCACCTCATCGATGACAAAATCATCATTCTATAATTTTATCTTGTTTCCCACCCATGGTACATTTCAATTTCTTTCAAATATCGCAATTCAATTCTCACTTTCCTTTCATGTCATTTAATTAGAACTTCAAATATCTTTCCAAAATACTTAGGGTACATTTCAATTTCGTTCAAATTTTGCAAATCACATTTCAATCTCTTTTCATTTCACTCTTTAGATTGATTTTCCATAATTCATCATCAAAAGGGACCTTCATAGTAGGATAGGATTAGGCACCTTTTTTCACAAGGCTCATATAATTAGTGAACATGGTAACTATCGTTCTTGACTAAGCTTACCTGAGAGTGAAGTTAAAGCATGGGTATACTGGTAGCAGGTCTTAAATAGTTCCACCTCTTCTCATAAGAGGATTTGGACTCATTATAGCATTTTGAGTTCCCCCCCATTTGGTTATCATTTTACTATAGCTTTCCATTCAAGTCATCATTTGCCTGTTGAGACACCATTTTATTATGTGCACCCTTGGGTGTTGCAGGAGGTTCTATGCTGATGATATTCCCATTATTTATATATTTTCACCCCACTTTTCATGATATTTTCTAGAAGCATATCTCAACATCAAAACACACAAAAATAAATAAACATTTATTTTTATGTATTCAACACTAATTCCAGTTACACCTTGTTTGCATGCTCATAAACCTATTTTCAACACATTCACCTATTAGCAACCCATATGGTGGTTGTCTATATGCTATCACTTTTAGTTTTCTATTAAATTCATAGATTGAGTCCAGTTTATAGTTAACCATGCGAACCAGTTCCTAGTTCACATAGTGGTATGCAAACTCTATTTTGAGATATCAAAGCATTTCAGATTTCATAGGGTTGTCCAAAAACCTTGCATAGAGCACACCCAAAACTCTATATTCTCATTTTTGGATAATTTGAACACTTAATTACACCACATAGCACCATGCTTGTCACTACCCGTAGTCAGGCATGCGAGCAAGTGCATCTTGACGAGGAGGCTTTTTGCACCACCTCTCATCAGTCCACTCCTCCTCCTCCCTCCACAAGTGAAGCATCCACACTTATACCTGATCTCCTTATAGGTTTTGACCCTCCTCACACATGCACAATGTCTCATGGTGATACTTCTATCTCAAGCATTATCCTTGCCACTTCATCCAACAAAGATCATCCACTTATTTTCTCCTCACCTTCACCTAATTCACCTTCTATGTTTTGTGACCACATCATCTATACTAATCTGGGACATCCACCCCCCTTATTCACTATCTATGAGGAAAATCCACCTACCTCACCCACATTTGTGCATCCTTTCTTCCAAAATCTATCTCAATCCTTTTTTTTTGAATGATTCTTCCTTAATCGTTCTCCTTCTAAAGTTGCATCATTAGCCCCCACTGTAGGGATGATCTCAGATCCTTGGTCTTCCACCCTGAGAACTCAGGTGCCCTCATAATAATTCCTTCTACAACAACCTTTGTTGCATCAACAATACACCTCACCCCATCATCACATAAATACACTCCTCAAGCATTGCTGCAACCATTTTCTCAATAATCATTATTCCCATATTTTCATACCACATCACAACTACCCTCTCAACCACAACAATTATTATATCAAAAACATTAGAAAATCCCATCTCCACAATCTTTTATCAGCATGTTCACCACACCACCCCCTGAGGTTACTACCTTTGGAACCTACATGCCCTCCTCATCATTACCTCCACCTACATTCCCTTATTTTAGGATGTATGGTATGCCATATTATGTTCTACCCCCACCTTCATCCACTTCCACTTTCTGACTCCCTCCATCTCCATCATTTTATGCTCCATATTCTACTTCTTATTCCACTTATGATTTAGGATACCAGTTCTTTCGTAAAAATCCCCCATGCTATTCTGCTCAGCTTGGCATCTCTACTCATTGCTCATCTGGGCAGGTGTAGGTGCCATATTTATTCATATCATCTCACCTATCCCTTACACCATCCATCCATACTCCATTACATCCATTACATTCTAAAGAACCTACCTTTTTCATGATACCTTATTCTTGGTCATCATCTCCTACTGTGTAACCATTACAATAGATCCTTATGTAGCAACCGTAGACTTTATAGCCATAATATCTCCACCCTCAATATATGTTTGCTCCTTAGTAGTACATCCCATCTGCTTCTATATCTTATAATTTTCAACAACCAAATCCATAGGGACACCTATAGTACATTCCCACTTCACAATGGAAAGAACAGCAACTCCAATATTCTCCTTAATCTCAATCTATGACTACTTCATCACAGTTCATCATACCTCCATCACCCAAACTTCAAATATTGCAAGAGGAAGTTAAGATGCTAAATATTTGCATAGCTAGTTATGGGCCCCAAAAACCCATATACAATGAGTTATACAATAAAGCTTTCCACCCGTTAGTTCCTATCCCTCCTTACTCGTATCGCTTCAAGATTTCTAAATTTGATAAGTACAAATTTAAAGAGGACCCTCAATAACACGTCAACAACTATCATGTTGCATGTTATCAGCTCCATAGTAGTGATTCCCTCATGTTGTGTACCTTCAGCCTCTCCCTTAGGGGACAAGATCTTGATTGGTACAACATGCTCCTGGACCATAGCCTGTTAACCTTCAAATATTTTGCCAATTCATTCCCCAAATATTTCTCAATAAATATAAAAAAGAATACAAACAAATCTAACATATACACCTTGCATCAAGTAGATGACAACCCCGTTATAGAGTTTGTTTCTCTATGGATATGGATCATCCATGACCTAGCTCACAACATTCCATCCTTTGAACTAGTCATGCTCTTTACCAAGAATTACCACAAGAATATCTCCACACCTTTAAAACTTCATCAAAGTCACACGTTTGATGAGGCCATTGCTCAAGCCAAGGTCATTAAGGACATCAAAGTCCAATCTAGCAAGATCAAGCTCAAGCACAAACCATCTTACAAATCACATTTTTGCGTCAATCAAAATGCACCAAATCAACCCTACTCAAAACCACCACAAACCAACCAAGTGATAGTAGCTTCTACAACTTCCCCATTAATCTCGAGACCTCCTCTACCACAATAAACATTTTTTCAAACTAGTGCACCCCTTCCATCTAAACCACAACAAACCTATGATCTTCAGCCTTAGCTTCAACAACGTAATATGACTCCACTCTCCAAGACCTTGCTAGATCTATTTTAGATATTTTATAGCGTAGGTCATATCACCTTACCTGATATTCGACCTATTGATCTAAATCAACCCAATACTCAGGGGTATATCAAATAGACCTTTTGCATATACCATTTATAGCATGACCATTATAAATAATCTTGTCTCTCCTTTCATGGCCTTGCCCAAGACCTCATTGATCAGGATACCATTCAGGTTTCAAATCCCCTCACACCATAAAACCAGAACTTGGGTATCTATCAGAACCTACTACCTAAACATAGGGGGACCAATCCCCAAGGAGCCTAGTCTAATATGTAAGATCAATCTAGATAGGTTAAAAATATTTAACATGATCCCCCCTCACATGGTGTGGTCGGTATAATTAACCTCACCAATCATACCTAGCATTACCCAATATGCCAATATGCACCCCTCGCTTCACCTCCAGTACCATGCACTTCTTCCCAATCCCATGTAACATCATAGGCTTCAACACCCCTACCATGAAACATTATCATATTTCATGGTAGCCTCACATATCAGCTATGCAATGCCCCTACCAGACTATATATTTTTTATATATTGCAGTAATATCAATCCCATCATGAGGTTTTGAATGACATCCTTCAATCCATGGACCTTGAATCTCATGACACCAATACCTTTGTGAATTTTATAGGGAACATACCCCATTGCATGCAACCCTCCATCATTTTTCATGACCACAAGATTACTAAACTCATGGGCAAGGGAGCTTATCCTCCTCTCCATATTGAGGCAACTATCAATGACATCATCTACAAACATATCCTCATAGATACTCATATCCACTGCTACTCTTCTTCACATACACATTCCACCTACCCACTTCACCATGCCATCTCTTGACCTTCATGCCTTCAATGGTTCTATGTGACCCATAGTAGGTTCTATCATCCTACCTATCCACGTAGGCATTAGGACCATCTCCATTTTATTCAAGGTGAGATGCAATACAATATCTTACTTGGATGGCCATGGATCAGAGACATGCAATGCATTCCTTCCACCTTGCAATGCATGTCTATGATGAACTCGTCCATTGTGTTCCAACTAATGGTGAGCCATTCAAGTTTTGCAACATCATTTATCTTCAACCAGGTTCTTCATAATCTTCTACACAGGTCCTCCCCATTCCTTCGTATCATTGGGTAGAGACCTCTACACCTCCTCTCACAACTACTT
This sequence comes from Wollemia nobilis, assembly GCA_028583015.1. Lineage (NCBI taxonomy): Eukaryota > Viridiplantae > Streptophyta > Pinopsida > Araucariales > Araucariaceae > Wollemia > Wollemia nobilis. The sequence continues at coordinate 301,198 of JAQPPZ010016829.1, read as the reverse complement.
CACCTTCACATAACTCATTAGGGACACCCACATGTCCCCTTGTATCTTCTTCTCACACACATTTTGTAGCTCTAAAATTTTCTCACTCCTTTCCTTCAATCTAGTGGATCCATGCCTATAAGGGAAATGGAAAAATGGTAGGTCTACACCTCATAGGAGAGGCACTTGAGGTCATGCCCTCTTTGGTTATTTTTTTATGAATTGGGTGGGTTCACCAATAAACATTTGCTATGGCAGTTTTCATGCCTAGGTTGGGAGTTTGTTTGATGTGTTCTTTTTAGTTTGCTCATAATCACCTAGTTTGTCAAAATGCAACTAATCTAAACTAAATGTGATTATGTTTCAAATGAATACAACAAACAACAAATTGCAGAAATTAAATGGATGCAGTGCTTAGATATGAAATAAATGAAACACTATTACTCAATTTGGGTGTATGTTGTAGAGTCTATTTGCTTGTTGCAGGTGGGATCAATTTTTTTTTGGAGATATCGGACATCTGATCCTATATCGACAGGTCTGATCTCATGCTAACAAAGTCAATCTAGTCAAGAACCTACAATTTCACAAGTAGACAGTAAAACATGAACTTGCAACATAATATGGATCTTTTAAGCATGGATTAGGTTATGTAAAATCTTATTGTATGCTATGTTTAAAGAAAACAATATAGATGTGAATTATAAATGTATATAACACAATGTAATGCAATTATGGTGAACTCCAAGTATGATAAACAACAATTTATACGCTGAATGAGATGATGAATGATAAATGTGATCCTAGAAATACAAATTAGAGATTTAAAATACAAACCAAATTTTGAGGATACTCCTAAGCAGACTACAAACAATATCGGATGTTGCAAGGTAAGATCAAACTCATTTCAATGATATCGGACATCTGATCTCATATTGTATCATCTGATGCATAGCTACCATACTTTTGAACCTACAAATGCTTATGAAAACAATGAGAAATAATAATGCACAAAGTACGAGAATGATTTCTAATTAGCTAGGAAGTTAGGGGAAATCTAGGGGGAGTGCCTGGATTAAATAGGCTAAGTATGTTGGAGGGGTTGGGCTAAAAACAGAGGGAGTTGTAACTTCTCCCAATATGAATGATATCGGTTGATCCAATACCATAACCTCCATGTCGTTAGGCAGGTAAATACAAAACACGTTACAACAAATTTACCATTTTGCTATTTTGGACCTTTTCATTTCTGAATGAGATCAGACATACAATCTCATACATTTAAGCCTGATAACGATATCAGGCATCTGATATCAATATTGAACATCCGATCTCATCAGGAGGTTAAAAATTAACTTAATGCAAGCATGAAAAATGAGGTAAGAGGCTAGGAAGGTAGTTTTAATTATTTTTTGAATATTTTTGATTTATGTTAAATTGACATGGGTTAATTTTAGGTTGTTACATTTTACCCCCTCTTTAGCGCATACGTAAAAGAATAGATGACACACTTTACGAGAAAGCAAAAATTTATTACAAAAAATATTAAGGTTTTAAGGTTTAACTATTAATTTGCATGAGGTGTGATACCCCCTTTGATTTTTTACACCAAATTTTGTGTTTGGTAGAAAACTCAAAATTTGCAATTTTGAGGGTAAAATGAATAAAAAAGAACAATTTAAGGTAAACCCTAATTCATTTTCATTTGTCACTACTGCTAAAACTGTTCTCTAGGGAGGAGATGGTGGATGTGACACATCGAACTGATGAAGTGCGAGCAAGGCCGACGAGTGTAAGGGTAAGTGTTTTGAACTTGTTTAGCTTAAAATTTTTCACATTTTAGCTTCTAAAATTTTTAATTTTTGGATTTTTAGGGCATGACTATCGTCACGTAGTCGCGTTGGCAAGATCGGGCAATTTTGCAAAATCAGCCCTATTTTGGAGATATCAAACTTCTAATATCATCAAAATAGCTTCGATTTTGTCAAAATTAGTCAAATTTTGATAGTATCGACGAGTACGATATCATCAAAATAGAGCTGATATTGAGCAATTAGGTCCAATATTGTTGGATTTAGTCCAATTTTGCAAAATAGATTTGATCATGTAAATTTTAAGTCCAATTATTAACTTTAATTTTTGTTGCTTTATTTTTTTGCAGAATCTAGCTTTGAATAATAGGGAGTGGAGATATAGCGGTCTCCAGGAAGTCTTGGTTGCCTTAACAGATGATGAGAGGACTACACTAGAGGCAAATGGGCTTACATATGTGGCAGAGATGCCACAAATCCCAGTAGAATTGAGATTTTTGATGGTATTAGCGAGGGATGGTATCTGGGGTCCTCATGTTTCCAGATATCGATGAGGGAGATAACCCCTAAATTAGAGGACGTTTGGAGGATACTATGCGTACCTATCAGGGGTGCATATATAGCTTCGTATAGAAACCAGGGCCAAGAAATGCAGTGTTTGTTCAGAGATTCGAGCTTCATCCATAAAAAGGGCAAAGTGGGCATTGATAAGCTGAGCTAGATAGAGGGGGTATCCAAATTGATAGTTGTGCTAAGTGGTATAGTGGAAGGAATATTATTGTGCCATCTCAGTGATTGCCATTTACCCTAGACCTTATAAAAGGTCATTTGTGACATGCAGGATCAAATATTATAGTTTACTTGGGGCCTTTACATTTTATGTTGGTTGTACAGGACACTCCACAGTGTTGTCTACAGAGGGGGTAAGGCCTTGGTACTTACCTCTTTCCTAAAAGTATGGTGTTGGGAACACATGGCCATCAGGAGACCTATAGGGTTACCTTTTATAGGAGTGGAGGATGGGAGACCTAGAGTGTTTTATTAGCATTTGCATAGAGAGCACCATGGGCATATCAGCCTCGATACAATGAGGAGGTTTTTTGATGAGTTGACGATAAATGCCATCCTATGGAGATCCTAGAGAGAGCTATAGGGATGGGGAGAGGATGGGTTTGATTTGGCTCACATGAGGTGAGTCATTTGACTTAGGATGGATCAGGGAGATTTGGAGCTACACCACGTATATTGGGTTCTATGATAGTTTAGGTTGTAGTAGGACATTCCTGGGACTAGGGATGTCACATTATCTAGGGTGACTCAAAATACCACTATAGTGAGTAGTGCTCCTAACATGGCATAGTTCTTGGATCCACAACTAGATGATGTTGTGGTAGCTACAGTATATGGGGATGATGCAGGGGTGAAAAATAGGTATAGATAGTGTTATGCTAGAATTAGACCTACATGGATCACCAGGTCGAGGAGTGCAGTGCAGTAGGCATTCGAGCAGGTCATCTAACAGCGATACCCAACTATCCAGCAGTAGTAGTAGAGGCCATATGTACCTTCTATAAGGGAGAGGCCTCACACTAGGGGAGGGCATCTAATCTAGGGGATATCTAGATCAGAGAGGGTTTCTAGGATAGGGGAGATATCCTAGAGGGAGAGGTAGGAGAGGAGAGCATCTACTCAACAGGAGGAGAGATAAATTTACCTAGGAAGGGCATGATGATGGAGGAGGAAGAGAGCAACGATATGGCAACTCTACGGGTAGAGAACATGAGTTTGAAGTCTCATGTTTAGACTCTAGAAATGGAGGATGCGAGTCTGAAGATCAAGATTTAGACTCTAGAGATAGAGCTCATACAGGAACAGGTATAGGTGGCTCAGGGAGCTAGGGTTCTTGCTCTGACATCTTCCTAGTCGATGCGATTAGGGAGGAGAGGTTCAAGGGATGAGCTATTTTGGGCTATTGGACAGGTAAGTTTCTATCAGGGTTTTTACTTTACGACGATGCCTACAAATCAGAGGCAGCCATATCCTGAGGAATTTGAGCCTCCCAACCACTCGAGATTAGTGTCTCACTCGACTTCTAGTACAACTACTACTACTGGGGTGGCAGGGTCTCGACTATCATGACCCCCTAGTGGGGATGATGATGCTCAGAGCTTTAGATGTTCGATGAGACCATAGATACCATATGTATATAGTTTTTTGTACTATATCCCTAGTGACTAAGTATGCCAATTTTAGAGATTGTAGCATACTAGTCGACTTTATTTTGTACACATATTTTGAGATATATATACATATATATTGATCCTCATTATCTATATGACTTGTTATGACTTGATTGGATGATTTATTGCATTTTATTATGATGGTTTCAATTTCTTGTAATCATGCTTTTGATTTTTGAATATCTTTGATCATGCTTAACATAAAAGAATTGATTTTATTTTTGTAAAGTGTGTTTTTGAAAAAGATGTTTTTATGTGATAATAAAATTTATGGATTAGAAATGAATCTCAAATGATGTTGTGTTGTTATATGGTCATTGGTGGAGATCAATGCTCGCTAGGTCATGGATCAGATCCTATTGTGAGGAAGTTTTGTATTGTTAATAATAAGAAAGTTTGTAGGGCTCAAGAGTGGCCTTGAGGCTTATGATGATGAAAGGAGATGTCAATTTTAAAAGAAATTGGTTTTAAGAAAATAGGTTGATAAAGATTGTATCAAGTGATTTAAGCATGAAAAATTTGGAAGGATGACTTGCGCTAGGCATAGAATTCCTAGTGTGAAATTTGATGGAAAATAATTACTAGGAATTATACCATCATCACGAAGTCAAAATGCAATGCATGATTATATATGATTTTAAAAATGCAAGTTGTATTTTGAAAATAAATCATTGTGTCACATGTTGGAAATTTTTGAAGACAATATATATATTGTAGGTGCTATAATGAAGTGATTTCTAGGGAATAATGCAAGTGATTATAAACCAATGTTTTCTAGAAAAAATCAAAGAAATATTTTATATTACTTTAAGGACAAATTCAAATTTATCGAGAACCCGTGTGTGATGTGTGAGTTCATTATCCATCTTGATTTTCAAAATGATACAAAATCTCTCAAGGATCAAATGTGTGTGCTTTGTGAGGTTAATTTACCGATTTTGAGTAATTTAATGATATAGGCCAACTTTTATGAACCAATGTGTGTGTAAGTGAAATATTTATTAACCATGATTTTGTGCATGCAATTGTACTAAACTACTATGTAAGTCAAGTCACCAAAAGCTAGATAATCCACAAGTAGACATTGGTATGTACAAAATAACGTTGCTAATGTAATAGACATGTCACCACATGTAAGGATACCACGATTGCCAAGCTGTTTTGATGCCACCAAACCTATAATGAGGATCATCCCATGGTATTCAAATAACTGAGGAATTCCAGGGATTCAATCCCATTACCCCCTTCTTTTCTTTTGATTTCTCTAAGTAGGGATTCTTGTTCATTTTTTAACAAGGGGATTTTATTGCTTTTTGTAGTAAAACTATTTTTTCTTTTCTTTTTCTCTTTTTCTTTGCTTTTTATTTTCTTTTTGCTTTTTTCCTTCGGGATACTTGCTCATATTAGACAAGGATCAAGGGATTTTATTTGGGTAGGGGGGATCTTGTCCTTTTGCCAATTCTCAGTATTCTAGACCATGCACATAATAGGATAGCAAGGGAAATGTTTTCACTTAAAGTGCTAATATTACTATGTAGTATCATCTTTCAAATTTGCAAAAATTATTTTAAGATGTGAAAATGTGTTCTTGGTTCCAAAAAGTAGCAAGACCAGTTAAAAAAACAAAAATTATTTAGTGGGGTAATAGTGATTTTGATTCAAGAGAGATTTATAATAAAAAATTATAAAATCAATATTTAGTAGAAATGTGAATTAAGTAAGTGGTTCAAGATAACTTTTGAGTTTATCGGAAAGAAAATAAAATATAACTTAAAATTCGGGAAGATAACAAATAATAATGCAAAATGATAATTTAATAACAACTTAAAATATTTTTGAAAAGTTTTCATTTTTTTATTTTTTTTGTTGTTTTGACTTTTGATTTTTTTATTTTTGTTGATGGAATTGGTGGTATATACAAGATGATCTATATACACTATACAAGGTTATTTGTGTATAGCATGTTTAAGGTGGCTTCAAAATAAAAGGAGGTTTTGAAGGACAATTTGGTTGTGGTGTAGGTGATTGAAGTTGATTGGTTGATAGTTGAGATTATTGTGATGAAGAATGATAAGTAGATGTAAATGAAGAAAAGTGATGGACAGAAGACGATGATGATAATAAAGAGGAAAAGAATAGATAACTTGATGTGATAATGATAATGAAAGATAGAATGAAGGATAAAATGTGGCGGACAAAAGGTGGCAATAATGATAAAGAGAAAAATATTAGAGAACTTGTTGTAGTGACAATAAAGAAAGAGAGAATAAAGAACAAATATTTCCAATGAATAGGAGAGGTTCATAAAAGTTCCAAAAAATATATCTTATATGAATGATTGTCCCATTGTTGTTTTAGGGGGACTTTAGCTTCATACTTCAACATTAAAGATGGGTTTTCTATGCTTGTATCTTCTTTCTTATTATTCTTTAGAGCCAAGAGAGGTCTTGAAGGTTGGTTGGATGAAAAATTTATCTCATGATTGTCAATATGATTTAGTTGGGAAATAACTTGCTTTGTTGTAGTCTCTACTACTAAACTAATAATATCATTGTGATAAGGCACATTATGATATGACAATTGATTATTTTCCTATTGTTGATGGTTCAATATGGATTTTTGGGAGATCCCCATGTCTTGATTGGTTATGGGTACTTTTTGTATAGTGATGGCTCCAATAGTGCACACAATGTTATTGTTTTGTAAGTGATCAAAGTGAGGTCTAGCATTCACTATTTTTTCAATTGAAAGTGTTTATTGAGATGAAGGGTGAGTAGTCATTATTCTGGGAAATGGTTCTTTTGGAACTAATAGGTTTGTGATAGGAAGAATTGGATCTTACTCATATTCAAAACTATTTGAATTATTTGAAGTAATTTCCATTTTGCTTTATGTGTCACTTCTTATGTCTTCTGAAGATGAATATTGAAAATATTGGATTGGCCTAATCGTGATCGCAGATTGAGTAGGCACATAAGAAGTTTACAAATTTTGATGGGGTAATAAATTACTAATTGTTCCCACATATCGAGTTTGAGGAGGAAAATTATGATATTCTACTTAATTCACAACCTCTTTACCATGCTTGGGTAAAGGATGTTGGAAAATGTCTAAAGTTTGATTTGCATTTTTTTTTTTTTTGAAAATTTTGAAAAAACTTGTATTAAAACAAAGATCAATTACAATTTGGGAAGAGACTTTTCCCAGCCGAAGTCAGAGAGAACACATGCTTACAATAGTAAAAGAAGATTTGCAATGGAGCCAAATCTCTTGAACCATTAACTAGCTAACAGGGGGATCGGTTTGGTTTGTTGATGCAACTTGTCGCAAAATCGTGACACTCTTTCCTTCTTCTCCTTTGGCCACAAAAATGCAACATGTCGCGATATTGCGACACTTTTCTCCTTTGGCCATGAAAATGCAACATGTCACGATATCATGACACTTTTTCCTCTTCTGGTCGTGACATTGCAACATGTCACGATATCGCGACACTTTTTCCTCCTTTGGCCGCGATGAAGCAACATGTCGCGATATCGCGACACTTTTTCTCCTTGGGCAGCGGCATTGCAACATGTCATGAAATCACGACACCTTTTCCTCCTTTGGCCGCGATGAAGCAACATGTCATGATATCGCAACACTTTTTCTCTCTTGGCTACGATGTTGCAACATGTCATGAAATCGTGACACTTTTTCTCTTTCGACCGCGATGAAGCAACATGTCGCGATATCGCGACACTTTTTCTCTCTTGGCCGCGATGTAGCAACATGTCGCGATATCATGACACTTTTTCTCTTTCGGCCGTGATGTTGCAACATGTCATGAAATCATGACACTTTTTCTCTTTCGGCCGTGATGAAGCAACATGTCGTGATATCGCGACATTTTTCTCCTTTGGCCGCGATGAAGCAACATATCATGATATCACGACACTTTTTCTCCTTTGGCTAGAACAAAGCAACATGTCGTGATATCACGACACCTTTTCTACTTTGACCATGACGAAGCAACATGTCACGATATCGTGACACCTTTTCTCCTTTGGCCATGACGAAGCAACATGTCGCGATATCGTGACACCTTTTCTCCTTTGCTTGTGAAAATACAACATGTCATGATATCACGACACCTTTTCTCCTTTGGTCGTGAAAATGCAACATGTCATGATATCACAACACATTTTCTCCTTTGGCCGCGAAAATGCAACATGTCGCGATATCACGACACCTTTTCTCCTTTGGCCGTGAAAATGCAACATGTCATGATATCGCGACACCTTTTCTCCTTTGGCCGCAAAAATGCAACATGTCACGATATCGCGACACCTTTTCTCCTTTGGCCACGAAAATGCAACATGTCACGATATCGTGACACCTTTTCTCCTTTGGCCATGAAAATACATGTCACAAAATTGTGACACCTTTCCTCCCTTGGCCGCGACAAAGCAACATGTCACGAAATCGTGACACCTTTCCTCCCTTGGCCACGACGAAGCAACATGTCACGAAATTATGACACCTTTCCTCCGTTGGCCGTGACAAAGCAAAATGTCATGAAATCATGACATATTTCTTCCATTGACTGCAACGAAGCAACATGTCATGAAATCATGACACCTTTCCTCCCTTGGCCATGATGAAGCAAAATGTCACGAAATCACAACACCTTTCCTCCCTTGGTCGCGACGAAGCAACATGTCATGAAATCGTGACACCTTTCCTCCCTTGGTCGTGACGAAGCAACAAGTCATGATATCACGACACCTTTCCACCCTTGGCCGTGACAAAGCAACATGTTGCGATATCATGACACCTTACCTCCAGTGACCATGACGGTGCAACATGTCACGAAATCAATTTGATTTGCATTTTAAGTTGCTTGTTTTTGGGTATTGTTTTAAGGATTATTATTTGAAGGAAACTTTTCTACTTCCATTTTACCTTTATCAATCAGATCTTGTATCATATGTTTTAATCGCTTACAAGAATTAGTTGAATTTCTATCCACTTGATGAAAGTTGCAATGCAAATCAGCCCTATATCCAGCTGCAATGGTATTTGGTTGTCGAATTTATGGCAATTGTATTAAACCTTATTCTAATAATTGAGGTAAAATCAATGTTAAGGGTTGATTTAATTTTGTGGATTATCTTGGAGGTTTATCAGGTATATTTAACACAAATTTCTTTATAGCTTTAGTGGTATTGATATTTTAGGTGTTTCTACTATCAGTAACTCCACCACCCACTACTTGTTTATTTTTATATTTATTTTTTAGAAGATTTATCCTCATCCTTTTTCTTGAACTGCCCCCTTCTAGTAAGAGCATCTTATACTCTTCTTGATAAATCTATAGCTTGATCAAAATATGTTACTGTAGTTGTAGCAAGTTCATAAGATAGTTGTTCTTGTAGATTACCAATAAAAATTTCAAGCATCTCTTGGTGAGTTAAAGCAAAATGCAAATTTCCTAGAAGTTGCCTCTATTTGGCTAGGAATTCAACAAAGCTCTCATATTTTTCTTGTTTTAAATTATATAAATCCTTAATAGTGACATGCCTTTCTATGTAGGAACTAAATTGGTAAACAAACATTTTTGTTGTCTCTTCAAAGTTTCTCAAAGAATTTGTTGGTAATTGATAGTACAATTCTAAGGCCATGCCTCCAAGAATTTTAGGAAACATTTTTAGTAACAACAAGTCATCATATGAAATATCATGACAGGATGTCCTAAACATGCGAAGATGCTCAATAGGATATTTGGTTCCTTTATATATCAGAAGGACCATCATAGGGAAATATTTGGGGTAAGTTTGAGAAAAACCAATAGGATCCAAAGGTTGACTACACATATCTCTATAATTGTATGAGGGACGGTAAGGATCTATCTGATCCAGACATGAAGCTAAGTATTTGAATATAGCTTCAAGACATTGTGGTTTCTCACTAAATTTATTTTGTGTTGTCATATTGTTATGCATTTGATGATATTGTTGTGTTGTCATATAGGTATTTCCAGTAGAAATGCTACTACATAAAGTGTTTGTGGGAACGGTGTTATGAATTTTGTATGGAACTGTGTTTTTTTGGATTTTCTATTGATGATGATTGACACTTTATATTTTCTTAACCTTTTGTGATGTAGCTATTTTTTGATTAGGATATTGAGAGAAAGAAGAATATTGTTTTTTTTTGCAATTTGAATGTGTTGTCGGTTTTTTATTGTTCAAATCTATGTTTTGATTGGTGTTTTGAGAAGGATCGGCTTGATCTTGATTTGTTCTATTTATGTATGTCATTGGATTTGCATTCAACTAGAGAGTAGCTTCTGTAGAGGCTTATTTTTAATAATATCTCATTGGAAGTAAATTATTTGTTTCCAACACATGATTAATTTGACCTATATTACTTTTTAGGAACTTAGCAAAATGTTGGACAGATTTAAAACTAACATTGCCTTGGGAATCTACAAAAATTTTATTAGGGTCTTCTTATTCTTCCCCTTCTCCATTATCATCCTCACCTTGTTCTGTGAGTTTATCATCTTCAATAATTACCCTATCATCAAGGTTTTCTTGATCTGGTTCATCATATTCTATTTGTTTACCATTTCTTAAAATCCTAGGCATTTTGTTTTAGGATGTTTATATATATATATATATATATATATATATATTTTTTTTTTTTTTTTTTTTAAATTTCTTGGGTATATATGTTATATATATACCTATATAAATATTGTAAATATATATTATATTTTGTTTTTGGTTTTTTGTGTTTTTTTTTTTGAAAATAAAGCAGAAAATAAGAATTATAATATTTTAGATATTATACCTTTTCCTAAAATAGTTTATAAATATCATTGATAGACTCAAGTTCTTTAGGTGACATATAATGCTCTTCTTCAAATTGAAATTTTGCTTTTAAGAATTTGATGAAATGAGCTATGGTGATACTATCAATTTTGGAGTCTTGAGCATAAAAATATATTTCATGAAAATACTCATTAAAATGGGTTGCCCTAGGAGTTTTTTGATATCTTCTTTTGTTTTCCAACACTATCTCCTGATCCTCTATGTGTGCTAGAAATTTGTGTACTATTATAGCGTTTTCAAGATAATCTTCAAAAGTGTACATAGATGAAGAAATACTTGCTCTCTTATTAGTTAACCACCTCTCACATGACCTTTGAATATCAAATTAGTGAGAAGAGTTATCGGGTTCCAGGATTCTAGCTATGTCAAATCTCTTAATTTGGCTAAGTCTTGGTGTGTTGGCTTTTATAATGTCTAGTCTCTTCCAAAGTTTAGTCCACTGTTCTTGAGATGGAATACTAGAATTTTCAACTACTATGGAGATTTCCTATGTAGATAATAATGCTCTAACATCTATGATTGCAACTCTTCTTATGTTGAAATCTAACATCTAAGAAATGAATTCTAAAATGTGTAAGTTTAACTAATGATCTTATATATATATATATATATATATATATATATATATATATATATATATATATATATATATATATATATATATATATATATTATGAATAAAAAATATTCATATGTTATTCACGTCGAGTTCACCAAAGAATGTAGCTCTAAAATTTTCTCACTGCTTTCCTTCAAGCTAGTGGATCCATGCCTAGAAGGAGAATGGGAAAATGGTAGCTCTACACCTCAGAGGAGAAGCAATTGAGGTCATGCCCTCTTTGATGATTTTTTGATGAATTGGGTGTGTTCACCAGGAAAAATTTGCTATGGCAATTTCCATGCCTAGGTTGGGAGTTTGTTTGTTGTGTTCTTTTTACTTTACTCACAGTCACCTAGTTTGGCCAAATGCAACTAATCTAAACTAAATGCAATTCCATTTCAAATGAATACAACAAATAGTAGATTACAGAAAGTAAATAGATGCAGTGCTTAGATATGAAAGAAATGGAACACTCTTAATCAATTTGGGCATCTATTGTAGAGTTTATTTTCTTGTTGCAGGCAAGATCAGACTTGTTTTGGTGATATCGGATGCCCGATCCTATATCAGTAGGTCTGATCTCATGCTACCAGATCCGATATGATCAAGAACCTACAATTTCACAAATAGATAGCAAAATAGGAACTTGCAACATAATATGAATCTTGTTAAGCATAGATTAGGTTATGTAAAAGCCTATTGTATGCTGTGTTTAAAGAAAACAATATAAATGCAAACTATAAATGTAGATAACATAATGTAATGCAATGATGGTGAACTCCAAGTATGATAAAAAATAATTTCTACATTGAATGAGATGATGAATGATAAATGTGATCCTAGAAATACAAATTAGAGATTTAAAAATTCAAACCAAATTCTGAGGGTGCCCCCAAGTAGCCTACAGATAATATCAAATGTTGCAGAGCAAGATCGGACTTATTCTGATAAATGACTTAGTTTGTTTTTAAGTCGGGCGGAGTCCCCGCTAATTAAGACTTAGTTCTCTTTGTTCAGGTAACTAAATGGGGTAACCAATTCACTGCGTGGTAAATGGTAAGAGGGGAAGAAAGGTATGTTTATTACTGGGATTCAATTCGGTCACTGCCCATAACCAAATGCTTTTCGTTAGTTATAGATGTGGTGTATGTATTCGGTCAGGGTTATCTCAATGATAAGCCCACCAGTGAAATAGTTTTGGTATGATACCGATCCTTCAATAAATTTGAAGGGACTTCGGTCTTTTCCATTCTATTTCTTTTTTATTTCTAGAGATACATCTATATCTCTGTTTTCTACTAAACAGTAGAAAAAAAATCTTCCTCTCTTTTGGGTAAATAAATATATATATATATATATAGTTTGCGTCAACCACTCCTCATTTTACTCTATAGAAATCCATAGAAATCCCATCATATAAAAAAGACAAAGAATTGGATCCAGTCCATTTCTTATGGGCGAACGACGGGGATTGAACCCGCGCGTGGTGGATTCACAATCCACTGCCTTGATCCACTTGGCTACGTCCGCCCCAGACCAAGTGACAGTCTCTGTCTACGGTCATTCCTTAGAGTGTCTAAGTCCCAACAAATGAACTCACATTTGAGTGTGAGTTGGCAAGCTCTGACAGGAAATCAAAGTGTTGCAAGAACACTAACCAACTCCCAATCAACTTTTGAATAAGTTAGTAGTTGTATACCTCTGTTTTCTATTGGGTATACACTTGGCTTGAATTGAATATGAGAGAATGAATTTTGGTACCCAAATCAAATTGGGATCTGAGTTTATACTCAGATTATTGAGTAAATTGGTTCATATTCACAATCTCAGGCTGAATGGACAAAGCAGCCAACTCATCTCATAATTAGAGAGATGTAGGTTCAATCCTTGTTGGATGCAGGATGCACATATCTATTTATTTCTGATATTTCCTTGAAAGTATAGATACGTGTCTATATCTATAGGTAATAGATATATATATATATCTATATCGGGGGTTATATAACTAATTACCTTTTCATCGATGTCAGAAATTGACATAAAAATTACTGATGGATCATGTTGATCCATCGGGTCGAGCTGGATTTGAACCAGCGTTGGCATATTGCCAACGGATTTACAATCCGCCCTCATTTAAAAGAAGCCCGTCTATGATTTAGACGAGTCCGTCCGAGATAGTCTCAATTGGACGGATGGATTTCTATTCTGGGTTTATAGCCCAGTCTGGACTATAAGTCCAGACTTACCATTTTGGGTTTATAGCCCAGTATGAACTATAAGTCTAGATTTCTATTCTGGGTTTATAGCCCAATATGAACTATAAATTTAAGTTCAAATTTACTATTCTGGGTTTATAGCCCAATCTGGACTATAAGTCCAGACTTACCGTTCTATCGGACATTCAATATCGTATTGTATCGTCTGATGTGTAGCTACTATACTTCTAAACTTACAAATACTTATGAAAACAACAAGAAATAATAATACATAGAGTATGATAATGATTGCTAATCAGGTAGGGAGTCAGGGGGAGTGCCTAGATTAAACAGGCTGAGTAGGTTGGAGGGGTTGGGCTAAAAATAGATGGATTTGTAACTTCTCCCAATCTGGACTATATATCAGTTGATCTGAAACCATAACCTCTATTAGGCAGGTATAGATAAAACACGTTACAAAAAAAATTATCATTTTCTTTTTTTTGGCCTTTTTCAATTTTGGATGAAATCAGACATTCGATATCGTACATTTAAGTTCAATAACGATATTGGACATCCGATATCATTAGGAGGTTAAAAATTAATTTAATGCAGGTGCAAAAAATGAGTCATGAGGCTAGGAAGGTCGATTTAATTATTTTTTGAATGTTTTTGACTTAGTTTAAATTAACATGGGTCAATTTTAGGTTGTTACACCTTTATCCTCTTTTATGGATCCCCATATTTTGTCTATTCTTTTCTCGTCACTATCCTCATGGTCTCCTCCTCCCTCTAAACCTTCTTCCACAAATCCACCTCCCATATCTGCATGTTTTTCACCACCATCTTTGTGGCCTCCCGCTCTATCTCATCCCTCTTCCTCCATAGAGATTTCTCTTCTCCCTACTCCACAAATACCCCCACTTTCCTTTCATCCTTGACCTCGATCTTTCACATATTTTCATAGCTTGACACCTTGACCTACTCCCCCATTTCATAGTTTCCACACGTAGGTCATCCAATATCTTCCACTATGGCCAAATATCATGATTAGAAGCAATGAGCCTCTTCCTCAATGGCAAATTACTGCATATCTCTACTGCCACTATATGAGATTCCCAACTCTCATCCTTGTCCTCTAATTTAGTTTCACCACCTTGTATGTCACCCCAAGTATCCATTTTTATGACAAAATTTGGTCCAGGTTAATATAATGTTCACAACACTTACATGCACCCTCCTACGATCTAGTCTACCCATGATTTTGGTCACCCTTTAGCCTTGATACTAACCATTGGTACTGTATTTTTGCTAGGACCACCATAAAATCATACCAACTTCATCTAATAGGTTTGTACTCATCGCTCCCAACAATTGTACCCTCACTATCACAATCTAGTTTTTATGGTACCTTAGACAACATGTCCAACCCACACTTTACCTTATGCTACCTTCAATATTTTGATTGGTATGTATTTGGACTAATATATTACAAGCAAGGCTTACGAGTGCCTATCAACTCTCACGTTCAATTACCCATCGATAAATAAAGTCTTGGATATCACCCTATAGTTTTCCATACACTCGAAGATGAGATACAAGATCTCTCCTTGAATCCCCTACCAATTCCTACACACACGCTAGAATAATATATCGATGTTGACATCCTAGATGAGAGTCCTCCTTCTTCCACTATCAATATTCCTTGCATATTCTTCCAGGAAACATTATTTTCTAACACTACCATCACATACTGTATTGATGAGCTAGTCGATTGATTTGTTACCCTTTCTCTCACAACACCTTACCTAGAGTGCATTTTTTGCCTCCCCCTTCATCGCCTATGCATTCCTTCACATATTCACCTCACTGATGACAAATTCATAATTCTATAATTTTATATCGTTCCCCACCCATGGTCCTACGCCCACCATTAAATTTATCATGTCATTCACACACTTTTGAGTCTTCATATTCAGACTCATAATTTGACACCATTTCCACCCCTTCCATTAACATGGTTGACATTGATTTATTCTTTCCACTCTAGTATACCTCTACAGATCACACTGAGGCACAAAATTTAAACTTCATTGATTTCACACACATCTCCCCTACACCTTCTTGATAAGAATTCTTACTATTGTCGCCCATCCTACGTGTTGCCAACATGCCTTTGTCATCTACTCTACCCCACATCCCATGGTTCAATCATACGAATGTATACCTAGATGATGAATTCAATTTACTTGAGGCTATTGATGACCTCCATATTACCCCTATCCCTACCCAACTTCAATATGGTTCCCACATGCTTGTGGAAGACACCATCAACATCGACATTGGTGACGACCCCCCCAATCCACATATTGTTAAACTCACTGCCAGCCTCTCCTTAGAAGAACATGTCCTATTTACTAACTTCCTTAATAAATATATCATATTCTTCACTTGGTATTACATGGATATACCTGTACTCAATCCCTCTCTAGTTGTTCACATTCTCACTATCAGTAGCGATGCCAAACATGTCAAATTTATAGTTGTGACGTATGCATCCTACGATCACGTTAATGATTAAATATGAGATCCAAAAGCTCCTTGATGTAAATTTCATCTAACCCATTGAATACCTAGAATGGGTTTCCAATATGGTGCTAGTACCTAAACCCTTTGGTAAAGTTTGCATCTGCACTGATTTTCATGATTTGAACAAATCTTGTCCCAAGGACAACTTCCCCCTCCCAAACATTGACTC
The DNA here is from genome assembly GCA_028583015.1 of Wollemia nobilis. Lineage (NCBI taxonomy): Eukaryota > Viridiplantae > Streptophyta > Pinopsida > Araucariales > Araucariaceae > Wollemia > Wollemia nobilis. The sequence goes on along the minus strand of JAQPPZ010016829.1, from coordinate 284,736 downwards.
ACTAGTTGATTCTATTGTAGGTCACAAAATGATTTCCCTCATGGATGGATTCTCTAGTTACAATCAAATTAAAATCAACCCCATCTATCAACACAAAACATTTTTCATAACCCCCTAGGGGACATTTTGTTATAAAGTCATTCCCATTGGCCTTAAAAATGCTAGAGTAACTTACCAGCTTACCATAAATTATATTTTTCATGATTACATGCATAAAATTGTGGAAGATTACATTGACGACTTCATTATTAAATCCAAAGAACGTTCACAACATCTCATAGATCTATGCAAGATCTTTGATTGCCTTCTAGAACACAATGTTCACCTTAACCCAAAAAAGTGTGTCTTTGGTGTTACTTATGGTAAAATCCTAGGGTTCATTGCTTCTCAACGAGGCATGGAAGTAGATCCCAAAAAATTCAAAGCCATCATTGAGATACCTCCACCCACCAATATCAAGCAACTACATAGCTTATAGGGAAAAATTCAATCCATTCGTTGTTTTATTACCTAGTTATCGGATAAGTGCAAGCCATTTAACCATATTTTACAACAGTGGGTCTCCTTCAAATGGGATGCAAACTATCAATGAGCCTTTGATTCAATCAAAGCCTATCTCATATCATAAGTTATATCTCCCCCACACCCATAGCTATTGTTCATATTGTAAATATTTGCTATGTATTTTGCACTCGATACATTATTAGCCCAAAAGAACACACTCAAACAAGAACAACCCATATATTACATCAGTCGTATGTTGGTTAACTTCAAAACTCGATACAACGACATGGAAAAGCTATGCCTATATGTAGTCTTTGTGACATAAAGCCTATGCCATTATATGCTTAACCATACTATATTTTTCATAGCTCATGATAATCTACTGTGTTATATGATGAACAAGAGTTATCATAACTCTCACACTGCCAAATGGATTATGCTTCTTACTAAATTTGACCTTGAGTTAATTTTCTAAAAATTCATCAAATGAAAGGTCGTCGCTAACTAGTTCACTGAGGCACCATTGCTTGACAATCAACCACTCCTCATTCAACTTCCTTATGAATCCATTTTTCATGTCATAAAATTCAACGAGTATGTCGAACCCAAAATAACAACTGATGTAACACTCTTCTTTGATGGCTCTCATTGCACTCAAACTAGAGAACCTCTCCCATTTTCATTCAAATTAGGGTTTCCATACACAAAAAACAATGCAAAATATGAAGCTCTAATTCATGTCTTAAAGTAGGCACTCGCCATGCACATTAAATACCTTCAAGTTATTGGTGACTCTCTCCTCATTATCAGTCAAGTTTAGGATATCTGGCATTGTCACTGCCCACTCCTTCAACAATACAAGCAAATCATCCAACAACTCCTTTCCCAACTTGAGTGGTATGATATCGAAGTTGCTCCCTACTCATCAAATCATTTTACCAACACAATGGCTTCCTTTGGGTTGTTAATACCGCAAAACCCCCTCTCTAACACAACGCATGTGTCTATTCATACTTTAACACAGTCCACTATCTCATCTTAACCTCCTGCGAATGATGATGACATCCATGTCATCAACACCGAACTGCATGATCCTTGGTTTTCCCAAATTAAGGATAAAATTAAATTAGGATTTCTACCTTGTGACCTACCCCATGCTCATTGTTGACCATTTAAATAATGGGTGATCCATTACACACTATTGGGGATATCCTTTACCATCGCAGTCATGATGGCATCTTTTTATGTTGTCTAGAGACACATGAAACTCAATATGTAGTCCAAGAGACCCATGATGGAACTTGTAGTGGTCACTTAAGTGGCATGGCCATCACTAAACACATTTTATGCATGGGCTACTATTGACCCAAAATGGAGCATGACTATTGTGAGTACGTCAAACGATGCATCAAGTGTCAGCAACATGCTAACCTCACACACTTACCTTCACAAGCACTCCAACCTATCAAATCCATGTGGTCTTTCTCCCAATGGGAACTATATCTTATCGAACATATCTCACCTACATCTTCAAGTAACCATAAGTTCATGTTGGTCATGAATCTGCCACAGGAAAGGATTTTTATAGAAAATGCACCCTAGACCCGGCCAACATTGAAAGGCTGGAAGAAAGAAATGTCTCCTAGGCCAATCTCCAAAGTGGGCTGGTTCCCTTACTATTCTAAATTTGTTTTTAGATCAAAGTTGTAGGAAAGAAATTGTAAAGATGCAAAAAGAAACGAGAAATATGGCCGTAGGCCGAATTTATCTGATCGAGAAAGAGCAACAACAAATAACTCTAAGTACAGCAACAACAAATAACAGAAGACAATGACGTGATCCACTCGCAACCTTGCATAGATGACCTCCAAAATACCATTCCAGAACTCACTCCCTTACTAGCAATTGTTAAAACTCAATACAAAATTAAAATTGAACAGCAAATAAGAAATGCGAGCACAAATTAGGAATGCAGTATGCAGAAGGGAAAATACATAGAAAATAACTTGTGAAATCAGTGAGCTGAATGTCTTATATTCATGCAAAGCACTTGAAAAGCTTTCAGAAAAAGTATCTCACACTCCCGACACCTGCAAATGAGATTTACATTGATTTATATAGAGGCCTTGCCTCTTTGCAGCATTAAAAATTTGTAACGGACCTCCTCGAGATCTACAAATTATGCAATGGAAACAAGGAGATGATATCCTTAAATACCCTCAAAACAATCATAAATTAAATGCCATAAGGAAGAGTCGGTCATCTTCATTAAATTTCTTGAAAATATGCATAAAACTGTTAGAACAATTGCTGACAGCAGCTTCTTCCTAGAAATATTCAATTCTGGTAGCCTGGGCACGTTCTTCTACCTTGACTACATCAGAAAGTAGCAAAACATTTAATTCTGGTGTGCTTTGAATCATCAAAACTCACAAAACTGCATTGGGCCGTTTAAACTGCTTTCTAGCACAAAATTGTAACAGGTCGCGAAAATGCGATAGGTCACGAAATCGCGACGTCTTTCTATTTCGTATGCTTCTGTAGCTTCGAATCCGTGAAAACCAACCATGTCATGAAATCGCTACACATTCGGCTTCATTTCTCCTTCGCTACCTTGCACCGCAAAAACACGACACTGCGCAATTTCACTACAATTTTTGTCTTTGGCTCTATCTTCCCTTCTGCACCGCGAAAATCTAACATGTCGCGATTTCGCTACAACTTTTCTGCATGTTGTACGGTCTTGCTCTTAAGCTATGAAAATGTGACACTCTTGCCTTAGAATTTCTTCAACTTCATCATGTCGTTATTTCGCTACAAGTTCTGCCTCCTTGGACTTTGTTGTTCGCCAACCACGAAAATGGAACACTGCGCGATTTCGCTACGTTTTTTGACACTTAGTATTTCTGCAACAATGTGTCACGAAATCGCTACCATTTCTTGCCCTCTGTACGGTTCTCACTTTCTATCATGATTTCGCGATGTCTTTGCCTTGCTTGCCTATTTTCTCAAAAGTTGCACGATATCGCTACGCCTTTGTGCCTTAGACTCTTTTCATTCACTTGGACCGTGACCATGGAACGCGTAGCGATTTCGCTACATCTTTAACTTAGCTCGGCTTCATCATTCAACTAGCATGAAATCATGACCATTTTACAACTTAAGTCTTTCTGTCTACCCACGTCGCGAAAATGCGATGCGTCGCGATTTCACGACGTCTTTTGCCTTATGAGCCTTATGTAATTTTTTGTCGCGATTTTGCTACGACATTGAGTCTCATCGCCCTTGGCTTAGTTTTGTCATGATTTCACAACAACTTTGTCACTCTGCCCTCCTTTGACCATTTTGACCACGAAAATCTAACACGTCGCGATATCACGATGGTTTTGCCCACCTGTTGCCGTTGACTGCGCTGATCACGATTTTGAGACACGTCACGAAATCGTGACAATTCTGCATTGATTTTCTCTCTCCTCGTCTGACCCGTGATTTTGTGACATGTCGCGATATCATGACGGTTTTTTGACTTGGCTCTCTATGCTATTTTTTGTCACAATTTCATGACAACTTTCGGACTTAGTCATTTTTTGCATCAAAACCTGTAGAGAAGTTAGGATTTCAACAACTCATGCATGAATAATCAATGATTAAATAAATGTGGCAAAAAAATGCCAACATTATTGGTGGCTCGTGGGGTATACAGTTCTACTGTATGCAATAATCCCAGGCCTGAATCCATTGGGCAACAGAGTCATGAAAACTTAGAACAGAAAACTAGCTGCTGGGGTTCATCTCGATGGACTGCTGCAACAACTTTTGCTGAATAACTGAAACTTAAAAAATCTGCATTTGGCTCAACTGATTATGGAATGGAAATGAATGGAATGAGATCCTATGGATGTGCAGGCGGTGAAATGCAAATGAAATGGTAATATGGTAGAACAATGGATGCAGTAGAGACAGTAATGCAGAATGCTTCTGTGCTACCAGCTGCGATGGAAGTGGAATGAAAGTAAACGAAATAATGGAATGGAAATGAAATGAGAATGAACTGAACTGTAACTAAATGCGTAAAACAATAGAGAACTTAGAAGAAAGGGGATAAGAAGGAGCGGGAATAATAGGAAAGGGGAAAAGAAACAACAACAGTGGCTTTGTTGACTGCGGAAGAAAAAGAAGTAGAAGAAAAATGAAGAAGGGAAGGAAAGAAAAAGGGAAGGGGAAGGAAGAAATTGCTAGAAATTCACTAACTACTGGGAAAGAAGAAGAAGAAGAAAAATAGAAAACAGGCACCTACGGCTCGCAAGCAAAAAGAGCCGAAGTGGAAAAATAAAAACAATACGCCCTTTTTTTTTTTCTTTTCTTTTTTCTGCTTTTTTTTTGTTTTTTTTTCTTTTTTATACTATATACAAGGTGATACTGGACTGCCAGTTCATGAAGTATAGGCTTTCAGATGAAAGCCATTCATTGAAATAGGAAGTGGGCTGCCATCTAGGTCTTCTAGATAGAATGAATTTGCTGCACCAGCACTGATAATGCGGAAGGGACCCTCCCACAGAGCATCAAACTTCTTGTGATTCCCAGGCTTGGCTTTGTTCTCATTCCATTTCAGGACCAAATCACCCACCTTAAGTGGATGATCTGCAGAATTCTTATGAAACCACTTTGAAATACCCTGTGTGTGTTTAGCAAACTATTCATGTGCCACAGAACTTTGCTCTTCTAGCTGCAACAACTGAGCCAACCGCATATCCAAGGAATTTATATCTGTGTCATTATCCTGAAAATCCTACAACTGCTGCAATACTAGAAACTCTAGATGAACAAGCAACCTTGCCTCTTTTCCATAAACCAGGGCATAGGGTGAAGTCTTGATAGACTTCTTGATTGAAATCCTATCTACCCATAAAGCTTGATTCAGTAGAAGGTGCCATGATCTCTTGTTATCCCCCAAAGACCTCTTTAAAATTCAAAGCAAATTTTTATTTGTGGACTCTGCCAAGCCATTTCCCTGAGGATAATAGTTAGAGGATGTTTTCAGGAAAACACCATACTTGTTTGCAAACTCAGCTAGTTCAGCTCCAATAAATGGAGTCCCATTATCTATAATAATAGCATCAAGGATGCCAAAGCATGTAATTAGCCCTTCGATGAAAGAAATCACCACACTCTGATTCACAACCTTGGTTGGAATAGCTTCAGACCACCTCGTAAAATAATCTATAGCAGTTAAAATATACCTGTGTATAGCTAAATAATTTGGATCGATAATCCCAATAAAGTCCAACCCCCACTGCTAAAAAGGTGCTTCAACCTGAATCGGATGCAAAGGCAGTGATGCATTCCTAACTCTTCCTATATACCTCTGACATCTGTCACATGCTTGGGCAATCCTGAAAGCATCTGTGAACAAGGTCGGCCAATAGTAACTAGCTTCAATTATTTTTAAAGCCATCGGTCTACCTGTGTAGTGTCCTCCTGATATGCTAGAATGAAACTCCTCCAGGAGTCTAGCCTTCTCTGATTCCTTGACACACCTTAAAAGAACACCATCAATATTCTTAAAAAACAATCCTTTTGGTAGTAAAACATACCTCAGATCTTGTAGGCGAAACCTTCTCCGTTGTGAGGCATTTAACTATGAAGGGCATTTACCAGTCGTGAAGTAATCAATGAGGTCATCTGCCCAATCTTGGTCCTGAACTAAGAGATTCATTAGATTGTCATCACTAGCAAGGTCATCTGCTTGATATTCAACTATACCAGATCCTGCCATCTTTGCTAAGTGCTGGCATAAAGCCTTACCATGCACTAGCTTAGTTGGATGTATTTCAACATCAAATTATTGAATCTTGGTGACCCAACCAGCACGTTTATCACCTATCTCTCCTTGAATGATGAAATTTCTTACATCAGGATGTATAACATAGACAATTATTATACTCTAAGATATGAAATGCTTGAATTTCTTAAGAGATTTCATGACAGCATACACCTATTTTTCAATGAAATTATACTTTGCCTCATGAGGTAAAATAACCTGACTAAGGAAAGCAATGGGCCTTTCATTCCCATCATCCCCTTTCTAAGTGAGTACTACGGCATAGCTTTCATCTTCCCCAACTGCATACAGAATGCAATCTTTTGAATAATCATGATTAATCAGTACAGGAGCCTACGCTATTCTATCTTTAATTTCCTGGAATGCCTCTTTGAGCTGTCCATTTAAACTCTACATCCTTCTTCAACAACTCAGTCATAGGTTTCACAACTTGGGAAAAATCAGAAATGAACTTCCTGATAAAATTAATCTATCCAAAGAGAGACTGCAATTCCTTTTTATTTGTAGGGAGTGAAAGTTTCTTCAATGCTTCAACTCGAGCTGGATCTATTGCCAAACCATCTTCGAAAATAACATGCCCCAAAATTTTACATTCCTTCACTGCAAACACCGACTTCTTTGGATTAATGGAAATCCCAAACTCTTTGCACTTTCCAAAAATTTGCCTCAGGTGAGAACCGTGATCTTCCTGTCTATGTGAAAATACAGTCATGTCATCAAGATATATAACAATAATCTTGTTCAAGAATTCCTTGAATGCAATGTCCATGGCTCTCTGGAAGGTAGCCCCAGCAATTCATAGTCCAAAAGGCATTCTCTGATAAGCAAAAGTGCCCCAATTTGTTGTGAATGCTGTCTTGTACTGGTCCTCATCTCTAACCCAAATCTGGTTATATCCAGAGAATCCATCCAACAGTGAAAAATGTTGAGCCCCAGCAATAACATGCAGTATTTGATCTATACATGGCAAGGGATAATGATCTTTCAGAGATGCACGGTTCAGATTTCAAAAATCTACACACAGTCATATGTCTCCATTCTTCTTTCGAACTGGAACCATATTGGCAACCCAAGTCGAGTGCTTAACTGGATATATAATTTTGGCTTGCAGCATTTTGACAAGCTCGACCCTCATTAGAGTCTCAATATTTGGATTTACTGGTCGCTGCTTTTGCCTGAAGGGTCTAACTCCTTCTTCCAGCTCAATAATATGTTGAACAATCTGTTTATCATATCCTTTCAGATCTTCATAACTCCAAGCCACAATATCAAAAAATTATTGACACAATTGTCTTATTTCTTGCAGTTCATCAGGAGTAGAATCAGTTCCAACCTTAATAACCTTATTGGGTTCCAACTGCAACTCCATGTACTCTTTTTTGTCAATCTCAATCCTATGTTTCTTGGACCGATCATGCTGATCAAATAAACTTTCTAGAGTTATAAGACCCTTCGAAATGTGATTATTTTGTAACTGAATTAGACCTTCAGCCTCTTCGTGCTCCAAGGTTCTCCCTTTGATAGTGGCAGCTTCATGAATCAAAAAGTTGAAAATTTGCTCATCATCCTCAAAGACTTTCTAGAAAGTATCCTTGTCTAGGACACTTGGCCTGTACACCATCCTTACTGTCTTTGGTTTCATCACTACCTGCTCAATAGGAGAAAAATTGGCTCCAAGGGAATCTAAGAGATCTGCATGCTTATTTAGCTCTCAGGAAATGTCTTGAATATTCAGAGTTGTGAAAAACTCAAACAGGTCCCAAAATTGGTTGTAGTACGCTTTGAGATAATGCTGCTTAGAAATACACCTATTTGTTACCTGGTTGATAATAAGCTCAGAATCACCAAAAATCTGGAGCTGTTTGATTCCCAACTTTCTTGCATTTTTCAAACCTAAGCATAATGCTTCGTACTCGACAGCATTGTTAGTACAATTCCAAGTAAGACGGTATGAGTATGTTCTTTGTAAACCAAAAGGAGAAATCAAAACAATACCTGCTCTTGCACCATTTTTGCATCTAGCCCCATCGAAATATAACTTCCATAGTTGATCTGTAACAGAACTCTGATCATCATGGTTAGGAAATACCTGTCTTGTGCCACTCTCGGGTCTTGTGATGGAATAACATCCGATTTCAATCTCTAGCATGGCATTGAAATCAAAGCATAGAAAACTAATCGTCCAACTGAAGCTCATCTAAAACTTCATGCATCAAATCAGAACCCTCTGACTCTTCAGTTAGCATGTTAACAGACTGCATGTTTTTTTCTACTTCTTCCAACTTCTCGATATGAAAAGAGGAAGGTTTTTCATTCTGAATCCTGAGCCTTTTACCTTTGAAAGGAATTTCTAAGTGGGAATAATCCAGTGCCAGGTAACCTCCCAACTTTGTAGTAAACTCTCTAGATAAGCACATACTAAAATAGGGTTCTAGATCTACCACAAAAATTTCTTGAATGACTGTAATCTGAAGGATAGTATGCAAAAAAATTGGGACATCCTTGATTACACCTACCATTTTTACAGGAGTACCATCTAACTGCAAAACTCCAAGGCTACTTCATGTGTATTCCATGCCCATAACCTCACAAATTGCCTTTGGCATGACAGTTGTAGTAGCTACAGAGTCGATCATGCAGTTATGCACGATCCAACCCTCTATTTGCAATGATAGATCCAACCCTCTATTTGCAATGATAGATAAAATGGGAGAGGTCTATTTTTACCAGTAACATAAGTGGTTAAGGCTTGAGCATAAATTGTCTGGGTAGGACCCTTTTCATTATCCTTAATAGATTTTAAAGATTCTTGCAATAAATCTACCTGCCCAGGAAACTGCAATGCATCGTAAATACTAACCTTAGTTGGGGTCTTCTTCAATTCTTCAACAATGTTGTATGCAACCGCAGCAGAGTCCTTCTTTTCAATAGGATGTTCATATCTTCTTCGATACTTCTGAGTGGCTTCCACTCTTAGCCTCTTCGTCAATGAAGGATACTTCAACTTTTCTCGAGCTTGCTCTTCTGCTTCTGATCTTGCCGGTGCAGTTGTAGCCTTTTCCTAAACTTTGTGGGAAATAGGATCCTTCGACAAAATAGGCATATCAGGCTTTGAAACTGGCATAGGAGATTTTACTGTCTTCTTCAAATCAGCTGGCACTTTTAATGGATCTAACTCAGCAGGATCTACTGTCATAGACTTCTTTCCAGTCCTTGTAAGAACTGAAACTTGTTCTTCCAGTGGAGTCATTAAGCACTGGCCTGCCTCAGAGATCATATTGACTTGCCCTCCTGAAGAACTAGCAGCCAATGTCTGCACATAATTCAAAGGGACCATGCAGGTGTCTTCTCCATGAGGATCATTACAAGTCAAACACCAATACGTTCTTTCAGCAAGAACTGCATCTTCATTTACCAAAGCAGTTAGGCTTTTCTCAAGTGCTTTGCTTGTTGAAGCAGCTTGATCTCTAGTGATTGGAGGAGGTTGAAATCTCCTTGGCTAGAAATCTCGCTCATCTTGCTTCCTTTTGATAAGCATGATCTTGTTACCCATTGCTCTGATTGCCAAATTAGCAAATTTTACCTCTTGCAAGAGTGTTGTATAAGGATTAGGGTTTACAGGTGTAGGAGGTGCTGGTAAGGGCAAAGGTGTTGGTGGTGCCGACAATGTTGGAAATGAGGTGGTAGCAGGGAATGGCAAAATGCTAGGTGTAGGCAGCTACAGATTTGTTGAAGTAGACAGCTGAGGAGCTGGGATAGGTGCAATTTGTGGTGCAATAGAATTCCATGATGGGACAGGATACATAGTAGGCATATATTGTGAAAAAAAACTAGGATATAAATGTTGTGGAATATCAGGAAGAATGGGCATTGCTAACTTTGGGGGAAGCCTACTGATTGCAATTAAATATGCCTCTGCCTTTTGTGCTTGCTCGAACAGTTTCGAGAAAGTCATCACATTGGATTGCCTGATCGCCAAGCCAATATCTATATTGAATGCTTGAAGGTAGTAAAACGTAGCTTGCTCAGGGGTAGGGCGAAGTCCTTCATGCACTCACTGCCAGCTCCTGGTAAAGCAAACATTAAAATCTGCTATTGCCTCCTACGGATGCCTCTTGATTGCATTAAATTGGTGCAACAATGAAAATGGGTCAGCCTGTTCATGAAAATTCTTAACTAACAGTTCTCCTAGCTGATCCCAGGATGCAATAGTGCCTAGTTACAGAGATCTATACCAGTACAACAATTTTCCTCTTAAAGATAACACTAGTAATTTCACCATTACATCCTCATCTGTTATGTCATGAATGGCTGCCAGAGAAGCTACATCATGAATATGTTCATATGCAGTATTTCTCATACCATCATAAGTTGGCAATGCCTTTAAGGCAGCCTGGGGAACTAGATTTTGAGCCTGGAGATTCAAGGCACCTGAGCTGTTCCAAGCTAAAAACTGCCTAGGTGGAGGATACTAGGCCATTGGAACTAGTGTATGTAACTGAGAAGATGGAAAACTAGTAACAATACCAGGGTTTTGAGTGGATATGGCAGATGATGATGGGGGAACCAACCTAGAATGCTCACCACTTCTTGTGCTATCAAGTTCAAAAAACTCGATAAGATCTCCAACTTTTTTAGACTGTGATCTCGTGATCATGAAGTACAACTTTCACTGCATCCACGTCCAAAGATTTTTGAGTATTGTAGAGTCACCAAATGCTCTAACTTTACGGTATGAAGGTGAACATTAAACCTTCAATACTATGGGATCTTTCTAAGACATAAAAAGTCTGTCCCACCGGGCATGCCAAAAACTATTGGTCACGAATCTGCCACAGGAAAGGATTTTTATAGAAAATGCACCCTAGACCCGGCCAACATTGAAAGGTGGGGAGAAAGAAATGTCTCCCAGACCAATCTCCAGAGTGGGCTGGTTCCCTTACTATTCTAAATTTGTTTTTAGATCAAATTTGCAGGAAAGAAATTGTAAATATGCAGAAAGAAACGGGAAATATGGTTGTAGGCCGAATTTATTTGATCAAGAAAGAGCAACAGCAAATAACTCTAAGTACAACAATAGCAAATAATAGAAGACAGTAACGTGATCCACTCGCAAACTTGCGTAGATGACCTCCAAAATAACATTCCAGAACTCACTCCCTTACTAGCAATTGTTAAAACTCAATACATAATTAAAATTGAGTAGCAAAACTTATCATTAGTTGTGACACACTTGTGGAGATACTATACTCTAGATTCACGCTTTCAATATACTATAGTTTCATCATGTAGGAACCCCCACCACCTGCTCCAAAACTTATCACCTTGGCTTACCATTTCAAGCCACATGACCCTGTTCACATTCCTTAGTCATCCACTTTGCCACATGTCAAAATCAGGAACAGTATTGTATTGCATTGAATTTGATTAAATAATCAATTACACAGCCGGGAATAGCATCGACGTAACTGAGCTTGTTAAGCAGTTGTAACCGAGCAACAACACTACGCTAAAGAAATCAAATACAGCCAAAGTAGTACGCTAACATCCCCCTTTATTACATTATTTGGGTAATGTAATAACTAATAGCTATACTAGACTACTAACATCCCCTTACATTATTTTGCAATACAAAGTGAGTTGTGAAACAATTCAAATTTGACACGTCCAAGTGCCTTAGTGAAAATGTATGCAACTTGAGCATCGGTGGGAATGTGCTGAAGCTGAATTCGATGCTTTGGAACTTCATCTCGAATGAAATGACATTGTGTGTCAATGTGCTTTGTTCTTTCATGATGGACTGGATTCTTGACGAGGTTCAGAACACCCTGATTGTCGCAAAACAAGTGTATTGGAGATTTTGATGGATGGCCCATACTTGTCAGAATGCGACGTAACCATATCACTTCGCACATAGCTTCATGTGCAACGTGATATTCTGCCTCTGTTGATGAAATAGCAACCACCTGTTGCTTCTTACTGTGCCAAGAGACAGGACCGGATCCCAGATGAAAAATGTATCCAGAAGTTGACTTGCGATCATCAAATGATCCGGCATAGTCGGATTTCGTGTATCCTTGCAAGAAGAATTTGTTGTTCCTCTTGTATTCTAGGCCATATTCCATAGTACCATGGACATAGTGAAGAACACATTTTTTTGCTTTCCAATGAGTGGTCTTAGGCTCCTGCATGAACCTCGAAAGATAGTTGACAACAAATACGAGATCTGGCCTAGTATTGGTCAGATATATGAGACTCCCAATCAACTGTCGATAGAGAGTACCATCTACCCGAGGTGAATCATCATATCGTGATAACTGAAGTCCATTCTCCATCGGAGTTGCCATTGGCTTGCAGTCAGTCATGCGATATTTTTTCAGCAATGTCTTGGCATATTTTTTCTGAGACACTTTGATGGAGTGCTCCTACTGGTTGAATTCCAAACCAAGACAATAATGGAGAAGTCTGAGATCTGTCATCTCAAAATATTTGCACAAGTTTCTTTTGACAGTAGAGATCATAGTTTCTGAACTCCATGTAATGAGCAGATCATCCACATAGATTACAAGCAACACTATCTCAGAACCTTGTTTCTTGAAATAGAGGTTTGCATCTGACGGACATCTCTTAAATCCATGTTGCATAAGGTGATTGTCCATTTTTATATACCAAGCTCGAGGAGCTTGTTTCAGACCATACAAGGATTTGACCAACTTGCAAACTTTCTGCTCTTGGCCTTCCACTTCAAATCCTTCAAGCTTAGTCATATAGACTTCTTGGAGATCACCATTTAGAAAGGCACTTTTGACATCCATCTGGTGAACTTTCCACCCATATTGTGCTACCATAGCACACATAACCCGAATTGTGGTCATCCGAGCAGTAGGTGCAAAAGTTCCCTCGTAGTCAATGCCTTCTTTTTTAGCATAGCCCTTTGCAACAAGTCGGGCCTTATGCTTATCAATTGTTCCATCTACCTTGTACTTGACTTTATATACCCATTTGTAGCCAATAGGTTTCTTTCCATGCGGCAGATCAACAAGCTTCCAAGTTTTATTTTTCATCAGAGACTCATACTCTGTATCCATAGCGGCCTTCCACTGAGGCTCACTGAGAGCATCTTGCACTGATGCAGGTTCAAGATCATCTATGGTAGACATGAACGCCCTGTCATCATCAATATCCATATCCTCTACTTCTGTACTTGGAGTCACAGAAAGTTCCTCAAAAGATTGACAAAGATCATCAACCTCACCAGTTTCTTTGGCTTCTTTCTCCTTTTGAGCCATACTGCGTGTACGAGGTCTATCCAAATTCAAATTGGGAGGAGTGGATAAATTTGCGTCTCTGATTGTATTTGTACACCATTTAGGATTCTTCTTCGGTGGAGTTGAAGAAGATGTAGAAGGACCTCCTGTCTGTGTTGACGAAGGAATATTCTCTTCCTTAGTTTCCACAATATCTTGGTGTACTTTAGATGTGCTCTGTGATGTGAAAGCTTCATCAAAGAAAACATCTCTGCTGATATGAATTTTCTTGGTCAAAGGATCTATCAATCGATATCCTTTAGAGTGCTCAGAATAACCAAGAAAAATACATCTCAGTGTTTTCTCATCTAGCTTCTTCCTTTTCTCTTTCGGTATGTGCATGAAAGCATGACATCCAAAAATACGTAGATGAGATATGGAGGGTTTTCGACCACTCCATGCTTCCTGTGGAGTCATTCCTTTTAGGGCCTTTGTGGGTGCCCTGTTCAACAGATACACTGCAGTGGTGACAGCTTCTGCCCAATATTGTTGCCCAAGAGTAGCTCCTGTGAGCATACAACGAACCATTTCCATGATAGAACGGTTCCTTCTCTCATCAACTCCATTTTTTTGAGGAGTATAGGCAGTTGTTAACTGTCGCTTGATTCCATGCTTATCTAGGAATGCAGAAAATTCATTAGAGGTAAACTCTCCCCCTCGATCTGAGTGGAGGGTTTTAATAGAAGCTCCTGACTCCTTCTCAATGGATTTCTTGAACTGCTGGAAGAATGTGAAAGCTTCAGATTTCAATTGGAGAAAGAAAACCCACATCTTTCGTGAGTAGTCATCTACGAATAACTGAAAGTACCTCTTCCCTCCACAACTGTTGGGTGTGAAAGGACCGCACAGATCGGTATGAATTAACTCCAGAGGTTTTCGTTCTCTTGTAGAGCTCTTCTCAAATGGTACTCTATGCTGCTTTCCCGCTAGCGGTCGGAGCACACTGGCAATGTGACAGAAATGGAAGGAAGACCCTTTACCATCTCATACTTGCTGAGCTCAAGTAAGTAGCCAGAACTAAGATGCCCATATCTCTTGTGCCACAGGGAAGTTGCCTCCTTGGTAGAGACAGTCATGGCAAAATGTGGAGTAGAGATAGAATCTAGTGCAAATAAACCGTGCTTATATGAAGCTGTTGCAATCTTCTTACCCTTCCTGGTAATGGTACAACACTTCTTGCCATTCTCAACACGAAAGTTGACAACCATATTTCTATCCAGGATTTGTGTGAATGACAACAAATTGTTAGCCAATCCCAAAACATAGAGGACTTTGTCGATCTGAAACTTGCCATCAGGAAGAGTGACTGAAACTGTACCCTCTCCCTGAACCCTGTAGGTTTTATCATCAGCAATGGTGACAGGTTTGCCCTCTTTGGCCACAAATGATTCAAACCATGATCTGTCGCCAGTCATATGTTTACTAGCTCCAGAATCGACATACCAAATAGGATCTCTCTGTGTGGAATCTGTGGTAGTCATGAGCACCTTGTGTGCCCATTCAAAATCTGAGTCAGATTCTTCAACACCAACATTCACCTGGGGTTGCTTGTTTTTATTTTGTGGTTTTTTTTGGCCTTTCTGCTTGTTCTTATGCCAACACCTGTTGGTGTCATGGTTGTATTTCTCATAGATCTTGCACCACCTCTTCTTCTGTTGAGGTTGTTTGCCTTTTCCTTTCGTATCTTGTTGAGAATTTTATCCTTTCTTAAAGTTGCCTCCTTTTTTCCCATTACCTTTCTTCCTAGAACCCTGCCTATTGGTGTATAGGGCTGTATTGGAAGAATCATCCTTGTGAAGTTGGCATGCCTCCTATTGTTGAAGCAGATTGACCAACTTGATGTAGGTAATTTGTCGTTGAGACACCTGGATGGAGGTTATCAACATATCAAATGAAGAAGGTAAAGCTCTCATCACAAGTGAAATGAGAAGCTTTTTGTCCACAGTATCTCCCAAAGAACTCAATTTCTCTTTCAACTCAGACACTCTGCATAGAAAGAGTTCAAATGTTTCACCCTATCTCAAACTCAGGTTATGAAGTTGTTGTTGAAGATGAAGAATGGTGGATTCATTCTTTCCCTCATAGATGGTTTGAAGGGCATCCCATGCCTCTTTACCACTTGCTGTGTCAGCTATATGAGGTTGCACTTCATCTAAAAAAGCAAACAAAATGAGCACCTTTGCTCTACTGTCTTTCTTGTCAAAAGCTATCTGATCTGCTGAAGGACCTGTGGATCCTGATGTTGGTGAAGGCCTAGTTGCTACTCCAGTAACGATATCCCACAAATCTTCCATTTGGAGAATAGCCTTCATCTTATGTTTCCATGGTGTCTAATTTGGACCTTTCAATAACTGATGCGGATCAGTCATCAACTTTGCAACAGCGGCCATAGTGAAGGTTCCTTATATCACCAATTGGTCCCCCTTTCGATATACCTTTTACTAGGCCAATATATCGTACAAAATACCCGCCCTTACATGAGGGAAACTATAGGTATTTAGAAAGATCAACAAAAATAACCCGCCCTTACGTGAGGGAGACTATAGGTGAGTTTTAAAGATCATACGATACGTGGAACATAAGTGGTACTAAAAGGGAATCGCCTTGTTGATGGCACCTACCATAGAAGATTCTTCTCATGCGTGGGGCGTAACTTCCCCTAAACACTATGAAGAATACTTCGTCAGGATTTACGCCTAAACACAAGTGCGATAAAGGGTAGTGGATGGAGTAAAAAATGCAAAAATGGCATACTTATTCCTCCCCGATGATTTATAGAGAACAAGCTCAGACATCGTTGTAGCAGCTATATTAGGTGGCGGATACAGTAGCCAAATCACGACATCTTTACCTGTAAGTGCTGGCCAGAGGTATCACAAATACCGAACGCTGCAGTGCAATAAATTGCACAGATGGGTTTTAATTATTCCGGGGACTTAGGAAGTGTTTTGATTTTAAGTTTTTAATGTTATAGTGCAAAAATGAAATATGCAACATACAACATAAAAAAAAACTGCCCACAAGAATAACCCACAAGGTGTCGGTCACGATCGAAAATGCACCTTTTACAATTTGCCAAATTGCTATTTTTCGAAAAATTACTCACTATCCCCCTTTGATTTTTGAAAAAATATCCCCCCTTAAAAAACTTTCTTTAACAAAGCATTTTAATAATTATTATACTTTTAAAATTAAAATAAATAATTTTAATTTATATAGTTTTAAAACTTATAAAAAAATAAATTAAAAATTAAATTTTAATTTATAAAGTTTAAAAAACTATAAAAAATAAATTAAAATTAAAAATTTTAATTAAAAAATAATAATTAAAAAACACTTTGCAAAAAAAAATTATACCTTTGGGGGGAGTCGGCGGGATTTGAACCCCCGACCTGCAGGCTCCCTGAGCCTTACCGCACAGCTCACTGCCAAGTGAGCTAGCGGGCTGATCCGTTTGGATCACTGGAGCACCTCGTATTTGAGGTGCTGCTTTCCCGTCCTCCTCTCTGCTCCCGCTTCCCGAGCCCACTGTGGCTCCCTGCATTCCCCGTCCGCGTCGCTACTGTGTTCCCCGTCCGCATCACTGCTGCATTTGATCGGGTTTTTTTTTTTTTTTTTTTTAAACCGGGGGGGTGCGCGCAAAAGGGGGGGGGGTTTATACCCCGTTCGGCCCGGGCGGGAATTTTAAATTGAATTCCCGCTCGGCCAGGGGTGGGGGGGGGTCTTCTCAACCCCCGCGCGCTCTGTCACACTATAGAGCGTTCTACACCCTGTGTAGAGAGAACGCTCTGCGCCCTACGCACAGACGAGACGTCTGCGTCCCCTACGTGAGTGCGCTGCAGAGCGTTCTACGTCCTGTGCAGAGATAACTCTCTGCACCCTACACACAGACGGTACGTCTGCATCCCCTGCATAGACAGGCCTGGGCATCCGGTTACGCCGCGCGTCGAGCTTCGGCTCGCATACGCGCTACGGTCTGGCCTGGACCGATGACGTAGTGCGTCGAGCTCGGGCTCACGTACGTGTTGCGGTGGACTCCACGGTTTGGCCTGGGCACGACGTCCCATGTCCTGTGCAGGACTGGGCACGTCTGCGTCAGGCTGGACTGGATGCCTCTGCCGGGTCTGCGCAGCAAAACAGGCTGCAGGGTACGTGGCCTCTGCTATTTTATTTTTTTTAAATAAAGAACACGCAATGTCATGATTTCTTAAAAAAATTGCGTCCACAAAGCGCAGCTCCTCCTCCCAACAAAAAACGTGACTACCTTCAAAAAAAAAACGTAGTCTCCCCAGCATCTCCTCTCACGCTGCACTGCCCTAGCAATCTGGCTCTGATGCCATGTCAAAATTAGGAATAGTATTGTATTGCATTGAATTTGATTAAATAATCAATTACACAGCCGGGAATAGCATCGGCGTAACTGAGCTTGTTAAGCAGTTGTAACCGAGCAACAGCACTACACTAAAGAAATCAAATACAGCCAAAGTAGTACGCTAACACCACATTCATACCATGACACATCTCATACGTCTCATTCACCTCACCATAGAGATTCCTCTTATTCTCCTCATTTTGGTGATAGTCAGATTTTATTATCCTCCTTCGCAGATACGGATGAACATACTCACTCACCATATTTTTAGGTGAGAGGCCTCTCTCCCCCCACCTTCGTGGATAAATGAGACCCATACATCTTGCCCTCTCCATCTCACCATGTCCCATCGAGCTACTTTGCTTCTAACAAGGGAAATTCACCTACTCGTAAGCACCCCTCAGGACTACCTCCACCCATGTTGAATGGGATGTCACCATATGATCAATACCTTCACCAACATATCTCTCAAGCCAGTTCCTCATATGCTCTACCATCTTAGCCATGCCATTCCTTATAGTCCTCTCACATGCCACCCATACTTTGAACACCTCCTTCAACCTTTCGTGGTATCCCTCTCTAGTCGCAACCTCCACCACCTCATTCATTTCACTCTCCTCCTCATTCCCCTAGTTCACTCTCATATCCATATTTGTATCCCAATCCCATTATTACATTGGAAGCCTGATCTCTACCCACCTCATTTCCATCACCTCCTCCCATCGATATCCAACACATCCTCTCTCGAGTGCGTTTTTCAAACCCTAAGCTCTGATACCAGTTGTTAATATTAAATAACAAAACATGAGCAATAATTAAATACAAAATAAAAAGCCTACTTATTTTCTCCATGGAAATAGCCCATATTGGGTGAACCACGTAAATCTATGTCTATTATATATTGCATTATTTCTTCTATGTTTTAATTATGCATTTTATTATTGCTCATGCTTTGTTATTTAATCCTAACAACACCTAGGCCAATGTCGATGTCGTTCCCCTCCATTTCATTCCATTATGACTCATATTCCCTCACATTCTTCTAGGCCTATCCCTTTCCCTTGATAGCAACCTCCATCAAACCCCAAGTCCAAAATCCAACCAACCATCCCAACCCCACCTTCTTTGTAATCATCATCACTTGAGCCATACATATACCCCATGCCTATCCATTTTGCACCACTTTCCCAACCATTCCACCAACTACTCTATGCAGGCCTTTTGGTACTACCTGAAACCCACCCCATTGACCCCTTGTGCCCTAAGCCACGAAACTACAAAGAGAACCAATTTTTCATTTACCATCGACAACCAACGCAAGACATTTCCACATCCTTAGTTCTATCTCCTATTTTTCGTTATTTCCCATATTCCACTTTCTTCTTCTGACTATCCTACATTGTTGTATGGTCATGCTTCAAGTGGCTACATACCTATGCTATATTTTCCTTCTTCTTCTCCTTCTTCTTCATCTTCTATATGGTATTATTGTATGGTCACATTTCGAGTGGCTACATACCTATGCTAGATTCCCCTCTTTCATCTCCTCTTCCCCATTCTATTCGGAATTATTGTATGGTCACACTACAAGTGGCTACATACATATGCTAGATTCCAATTCTCCTTCTACTCTTCTTATTTTACCTCTCATCCCTCATCATCTACTTCCATCACTTTTTTTTTTCTATACTTTACATTTTGCTTCTCAGTATCCTTAATCTATGTGATTACACATTCACTTTTGCACATACATATCTTTCATGTTTTACGCTCCCCACACATTGGGGTAGCATCATCTATTACACATTTTGCTTATAAAACCTCATCTCATTATAGTCTTGAAGAAAACAATCTTATACTGAGATGGGGGTGAACAGTATAATACCACTTTTTACTTTTCTTTCCCAAATAGTATTAATCAATATAATCAATGGCAGTATTAATAACAATAACCAAAGTAATGCACAAATCATCACACACAATAGAGACACCAATTTTAATGTGGTTCACTCAATGAGGGCTACCTCCATAGATAAAATATTTCTTCTAAATATTTCTCAAATAATCTCATGGGAATCCTTCCCAATTACAATGTTTATGGACATCTATCCAAAGGAGATGTTGATCCCCTAAATCTCAAGTTTGTGGATCTCTTCCACAAGATAACTCTTTCCCATTCTGCTCTGGCTAGTGATCTTCTAGAAGACTCTATCTCTCTGTTGCACTGATTGGTGGATCTCTCTCCACTTGAAGACTCCTCACTCAGATCTCTCTTCAATTATCCTGGCTATTGGATCTCTATCCATGGGGACTTTGTCCTCTATACTTTGTCACCTCCAAAGCTCTGTCTCAATACTATACTAAACACATTCCAGTCAATCTAGTACAATTCTACTCAATCTCTTGCACTAAACACAGTACATTAGATCTAGTACAATTATTCTCAATAGGTCCACACAGAACCTACTCAAATTTGCTCAATAGGTCCACACAGAACCTTCTCAAATCTTCTCAATAGGTCCACACAAAACCTACTCAAATCTTCTCAATAGGTCCACACAAAACCTACTCAAATCTGCTCAATAGGTCCACACTAGGACTTGCTCAAATTTGCATAGCAAGCTTCCATAAATGCTTACTCAAAATCATTCCACAAGCCTTCTCAAGAGAACTTGTCTCAAATTTTCTTAACAAGCTCACACACAACTTGTCCAATCTCATAGAATCATAAAGAGAATTGTTAGAGACTCAATATGTTTTATACTTAATGCTCAATAAATATCTCAATTCAATCTCATAGAAGCATAAAGAGAATTTTTAGAGACTTAATATGTTCTATACTCAAATCCTAATCTCAACTCAAATCAATCTCATAGAAGCATAAAGAGAATTGTTAGAGACTCAATATGTTCTATACTCAAATCCCAATATCAACTCAAATAAATCTCATAGAAGCATAAAGAGAATTGTTAGAGACTCAATATGTTCTATACTCAAATCTCATTCTCAACTCAATTCAGATGTAGAATAGTTTGTTTCATGGAACTTGAACAATCACATGCATCCACTTGACTAGGCTCAATCAACTCAACTCAACCAATCACCTCAATGAACAATCCTTTCTCACAAACCCTAGTCCAAGCATGTATCAACCAACTCAAAATGTTTCCAACAATGTTTCAACAACAAATATCACATAACAATGATACTCATGTTCTTCTCTAACTCAAGTTCAAGTTCTTTGCATAACCAATTGGCTTCAACAACAATGCTTATAAAACAAGGTTTAATCACAACTCTCAAACCAGAAAAATTTGAAGCATTTAACCAATCACTTTCGAAAAGGAAACCAAAATCAATCATTTTCACTCCAAAGGTATTTTATAATCAACCACCATAATCAATCAATAGGAGAATGTACCCATACCATTTATGAAGATGAAGAAGCCTCTTTGGAAATCTGCCACAATTATAATATTCTTTTGCCAATCCTCACAAGAGTTAGAAGATCATAAAATAATCAACATTACTCCACTTCACAATAATATTCACCAAGGCTTTTAATTAGAAAACCTTATTAAGAATTAATGCACAACTTCCTTATCACTCCTAAAACCACTTGTACCATAAAATAGAATAAATCAAAACATTGCATAACCTTGTCACTCCAAAAACCACTTATACCATAAAATAAATCAAATATTTTATATCCTTGCTTTCAACACTTTTTCACTCAAAAAATAATCACAAATCCTTCTTAGGCAATATCCCACATTAATCAAATATCAAATCTTAGTCATATGCAAAAATTAAATCCACTATACTCTTCGAAATTCGGTGCTTAACACAACATTAGCAAATTCAAAATATTTCATGCACCCAAAAATTTTGGTGATCGAGTTATGGCATACCTTGTAAAATGGCTTCGGGTGGTTTGGATCCCACGTTCCTCCTCGTCGTGCACCTTAGCGCACTCTACGCCCACCATGTGGGCTAGGCCTCCTACATGGATGCTTTGACCCTTTGAGACTTATATTTATGTCCTCTCCACCTATGCCTTGAAACTTGCTCCCTTGTTCCATGTGTAGTGCGCAAACAAAATCGGAAGGGGGGAATCGACGATTGTGAAGGAGGGGATAATCGAATGCAGATAATATTTCTTGTCACCTACTTGGTTGATAAAATCAACCCCTTTAAATATTCAAACATTTGCATGATAAAATATATGACGTCGGTGGACATGGCTAGAAAACTTTTTTATTTAATTTTAAAGTTTAAATTTAAATTTTAAATAAATTAAAATTTAAAATTAAATTTCTCCATCACTGGGGCACCTTTTTCGATGAAACGAAAAGCCAACTTGGGTTTTAAGAAAAACCCATTTCAAATCTATCATCTATGGTTTTAAATAAAACCTTTCCTTGACTTCCTTGGTTTTCATAAAAACTTTTTGCTAAGCTTCCCTTGAAGCTCATTTTGGAACCAAATGTCATGCATCCCTTCTTGAACCTTTGATCAAAACCTTTGCTTCTCATGAAGCTCTTTGTGGAGCAAAATCATAGTGCTTACTTACATAGGTCCTTTTGACATCAATGAAAACTTTTAGCTTAGGGACTCAAAATGTCCAACAAGTCACATAATTCTTCTTGTAGATAATTTTTGGCATACTATTTCTCTCTTGCTACATCCATTGCATATACGCATCGTTCCTCTTTTACATATATATTCATGCTTGTACATTCTCCCTATAGAAATGTGATCATGATAGGATTAAAATATACACTTGTTATCATCACCAATTGGCTTTCCACTCTCCTTTATTAGGATTATAGAATATATGGTATTTTGTGTGATTTTGACCACTCACTAGTTAAGTCAATCAAACATCTCCTCTAGCTAAAAAAATCTTACACTTCTCACAACTTCATTTGGTGGGTTTGATTTCTTTCGGGTACCATTCACACATGTCACATTTTAAGCAAAATTTTAATCTAGGGAATACAACACCTTGTGCGGATATCACCACCTAGCGAATGATTTCCCCTGCTTATCCTATAATTTGATTGATCAACATATGACCTGGGGATAAACACAGTGACAAGCATAAGCAAAATAAAAAAATAAACAAAAAACAAAAGACAAAGAGCACCATAAAACAAGAATCAAAAGAACGAGGAGCAAAAAATAAAAGGAAAGGCCTCCAAAAACACTGTTGTTATGCTTTATCTCCTTTGGTCCTTGGGTTTAACATAACATCACGGGATGATTTCCATCTCCAGCAATAGGCCCTAAGTGCTTGCCTGCAAATGGAATAGTCTTACAAGTGGTGACACATCTATCACATTAGCGACCTTATTTTGTATAGATCACTACACACTTGTGGATGAGCTAGCTATTTTGGCTACATTTGCAATGGGTTACTCCTACCTCCATCAAAATCGATACATGAACAACACTCACCGCACACACTCATACATGATAGAATTTGATCCAGTCAGGTTAGTTATGGTTTGTGATTTGACCTTTTGCTTAGTTTATCATGAGTTTTTATTTCTATAAATATGATTTTCAAGATTATTGCATAATCCCTATACCATCCTACATCCTTGACATAACAGAACGGATCACATTACCATCAATTTTTCTATGGTATGAGTTCTTCCTCTATGCATTTTAGCATACACATACATGCATCATTGCATCTATCCTACATTCATTCATTCATTTACATTACATCATTTCACATTATATTTAATCTACAACATTATCATTCTCCTACATGTACCACATGCACCTATATTCATCCATAATACATTTACCTATCTATATTCTACATTAATGCATACACATAATGAAAAACCATACATTTGTTCACATCAAATCATGACACACACACACACACACACATATATATATATATAAAGTCACAACCAAAAAGCGTATTCATATATATATATATATATTACAATTAAAACTACCCTTTGGGTATAAAAAATGGAATCCATCCATCATATATCTCAGCTTTGCTACTCGCTAGGAGTCTCATCGCTCTCCTTTTGAGCCACTATCGCCTGCTCCACCTCACGTACCTTTGTTGCCCCACTAGACTCTAGAGCTATCGTTGCCACCTATACCGCCATAAACACCACTACCCTATCCACATCTGGGGTATCTCCCACCACCTATGACACCTCTGGTACTTCTATCCTTGGATCCCTTAGCACTATCACTCTGTTGACTCTGCTATGAATGTGTTTGTGTCCATGATCATAACCTTGACCTCAACCATGATCCATAATAATCTGGAATTGCATGTCCAGATGAAATCAAGACAACCTCACACTACATCCTCATAAACCCTTCCTCTTTATACAGGCTCAACACATCCTTGTTTTCTCACCACAAACTATCCACCTCCACTTGCAAAGCAACAACCTCAACCCCCACATCAACCACCTCTACCACAGTCTACTTAGCTACAGCTCTCACACAATCGACCTCCTCTCGTTCTTATTGATGCCTCTATATCTTAGTATGCAACTCTACCACCTTTGCCTCATGTGCTACTCGAATTGCATTGCTAGCCACCTACACATGCTACACTCTAGAAATATCCACCTTCAATCTATCCCTAACATCTATCATCTCTACAACTCAACGTTACAAATCCTCCATAATCCTAGTGTGCCTCACCTCCTCCACCTCAAGCCAATCGTGCAACTTTCCACAATACCTCTCCAACTCCTCCCTCTCTATGTGGCTCACATGCTCACCTACTGCTAACCTCTCCTCTAACTCTTTATGCTCCTCTCTCCATTTCCCCACATCCAGGGCCTAATTTGCCTCACTCTTATGCAATCTCCCCTCTAGATATCATTCCCTCTCCCTCAGTATCAATAGGTCATCCTGAGTGTTTATCCTCTCATGTACATCAAAAGGTATGTCCTCCATATCTCCAACATCATACTCCTCCATCATAGACATGTCTCCCTACGAAGATCCTCTAATGCATCAACTAGCATATCACCACCCTCCCCTCCATAGGCACTATCATCCAAGGGTTGACCTCCACTACTAGCCTATCGATTTGGTGATATCACTACAAGAACCCTAGACCCATCATCTTGATATAACCTCTACCATCGAAGAGGAACCTCTATCTCATCATTTGATCTTGCATCTAGCTCTGGTCTAATTCCCCCTGGTGCCTCTCCACTCAGTGTAGGCAATTCTCCCACTGGTTGCACCTATACATAACTCCAACTCCTGGCTCCCACCTCTATGTGGCCCACCAAGAATCATACTCAGGAGTAGTCCCTATATTATCTACATCTGGAATCACCATCGATGGATCCCTCTCACTGCTCAAGGGAGGCACTATAGGTCACCTCACCCGATCACCCTACCTCCTATATATCACAACAAGTGCATTCGGTCTCCCCTATCATAAACCAAACTATCGCATGACCCTACTAAATGGAAATAACTCTGCATACCATGCATATCACCCTACCACCCATCACCCTCATTGGATCACTCCCAACTACTTCCCATCCTTCTCCCATACTACTCTTCCCTTTCATGGCCTCCACTGAATATGCTTAGGCTTCAAATCACCTAATTGTATCGTCCAAAACATGTAATCACCCCCATGTATCCTCTTCATCTCCTTCTCCTCATATGTACGCCATCTTAAGGCATAAGGCACAAAATCACCCATCAACTCATGAGCATTGTATGGTAACAATGATGGTTGCTCTATCGTTATATGCTCCCATGCCTAAACCTATAGCAATGAGCTCCAACTCAAGCATGTCTGCATCACTCGTACTACATCATGCAACTCCTTGTATACCTGTGTCAATAACATGGATGCCCATGCATATACTACCTCATGCTCCACCATCTCGCATACTACATCCATCATATTCTAAGATAAATTTACTCTTGAGGTATCTGGTAGAGCAGATGTCAAAATCATAAGCATCATCACACAATGGCGATTAGAAAACATATTTTTATACCAATAATACTTGTAATCCACCCCTTCCCATAGTCTACCTCTCCCTAATTCGTATTAAATTTGTTCTGCAATACCTCCTTCTACGTTCCATTCACTACCATCCTCACTGGAACGCCTTCTATCGACAACTTGTATATCATGTATAAGTCCACCGTAATGGTCATCTCGCCTATAGGAAAGTGGAAGGTGTTCCTATGGATACCACCTCTCTCACAATGCTGAAATATATGTCGTGTTGGCATGTATACTTAACACATTCCACACTCTTTTCATCCATATTTTACCCATCCACTCTACATCCACCTCGTCACATTCATTACCAAAGAATGCTCGCAGCGACTGCACACGATGCTTCGACTCAATATTCTTCATCTATTTTCATTCAAAAAAATTACACAAAATATTTGTTAGTTCCACATGCATACAAATTCACTCTTCCTTATTTCATTCATATCATCATTACATACAACATTCATAAAACATATCTCATGCATCAAACACACACAAAAAAAATTAGTTCAAACGCTCCATGCAAAATCTAGTCCAATTTGCATGTTGCCATGTGAACTCCAGTCTAGTTTGCAGGCCGCCATGTGAACACTGCATAAAAGATATTTTTGGATACCCATTAGCCCCCTTCATTGCAAAATCGTCTCCCCATATACTAACAACACTTTCATGGCACACAAAACAACATGCGACACACAAACATGCATTCCAAAGCATGCAGTTCTAACACCCACAAAAACATCACTCTACAATAAACCAATCACATTTTTGGATACCCAATTCACCCTTTCATAGTGAAAGTTCAAACAGGTTCCAAACACAATACATATTTCATGCCCAACAAAACACTCACACTCGTCCACATACAACTCGTGGCATGCAATTCCAAAAACACACTGACACAACCAAAATGCCAAACAAATCATGTTTTTAGATACCCATTTCACCCTTTTACGATGAAACTTCAAACACAATCTGAAAATAGTACACCATTCACACCACACAACAAAGGTAAATTTTGCCAACCCGCATCTCACAAGCACACATCCATGCAACTCGCAAAAACATAACCAAATAATTAAACAGTCACATATTTAGATGCCCATTCCCCCTTTCATGATGAAATTTCAATCACATTTTGAAAACAGTACACTTTTCATTACTTAAATCAAGGTCAATCATCACGTAAGTCACACAGTCAAACATGTCCATTTATTGGTCAAACCAAAAAATAGGCAACACATCTGGATACCCATTTGGCCATTTTCACAGTTTGTCCACGCATCTCAAACAAAAATAACATGCAACCATACATTCACACTCAAACTTACATTTTCATATTTTTAAACATTCACGCACTTTGAAATCAAAACTAGTATGCATCTGTGGTACTTATCAGTGGGATCCCATGTCGGTCACCAGTGCTCGCTTTCCCTCTCACCATCTTCACACCGACTCAGAATATTGTAAGCACTTTGCTTCACAAAATCTTCCTCACTCTTCTCTCCACAACTTCTCATAGTGCAAATAACCTTCACATGTGCCAAAAGGAGTTTTATACTCCCAACAACCCCAGTTTGCATGCCACCATGTGAACTCCAGTCCAATTTGCATGTCGCCATGCAAACTCTAGTCTAGTTCGCATGCCACTATGCAAACCAACCCTCCTAGCACCATTTTCATTTTTTCTTCATTTTTACAGCTTCTTCTTCCTTTCCTACCACCATTTGCCCAATTTTCCATCTTTTGTCATCATTTTCCTCTATCGATTGACTCATCACCACATTTCCACATATCATATGTGTCATTGTTGATTCTTCATTTGAGGGGGTATTCGTTACAAATCCACTTTGCATACGATCAAACAATCAAACATCCAATCATAGATATCAGATCTGTCTACAAATTTTTTTGTTGAAGATTATATTAAGATAAACCTCATCCCAAATCAGACATTTGTTAAGTCAAGAGAGCCACGTGCACTATCGAATATGTCTTGCTTTCATTCACGTATATCGACGTCAACCACATACTAAATGTTAAACTTGACTTATCCATACCACTCAGCTCAAATGATTTGATATATGTCATCATGCACTCATCAATCAATAAAAAGCAGCTTTAATTACTATAAAAAGTATTAATAAATAAATAAATAAATTATTATCAAAGACCACCTTCCCCATAAGTCGAACTTAAATCTCATTAAAAGAACTCAACAACTTTACCATTACCACTTCCTAGCTTAAAAGCTCAACAACTTTACTATTACAATGTTCCCATAGGCCATAATATTTTATCTTTTTAGGTTTATGCCATTTCCTTATTTTTCAAGGATAAGGAAAACTATTTATACATCTTTATACTAATCTATTTTGGCTTTATTATAAAATTGTGTACAGGCATCTATTCAAATATACATTTTTTTTTCAATTGGTTATATAGGTTTGAAATGGGTGTCACACATATTACATCATCATCACATAGTAATATTACAACAAAGTTTGAATATTCTTCATATACCTTAAACTTCCCTTTAAATATCAAAAAATTTAAATGATTAAATTAATATCACTAAATTTAAAATCATTTTGAATTATTTGATAAGAAGTGTGACCAAATCGAAGCAACCCATTTAATTTGAGCCAAAAAAAAATTACAAAGTTTGCTTGTTTTTTTTCACCGTCCTTCCCACATGCGACCATTTATAAGGCCACTAAAAAAATCTTTGTTCCCTCTTGGACCCACCATAAACAAACAAAGCGAATTATATGGTTAGATTCTGTTGTAAGCCTCCCTTTTAAGAAAATATATTAGAAATAGAAAATTTTAATTGTAATTGATTAATTTATATATTTAATAGAATTGAAAATTATTTTATTATTATTATTATTATTATTATGTAATAGTATTATAATAATTTATATAAGTTTTTTTTATTGAAGAATTTAACTAGATAATGTAATATCATTTAATTGATTAATTTATAATTTGTAATTAGATTAAATCATATTTTAATTAAATTTTTATTTAAATAAATATAAATTATAATCTAAACTATTATAATAAAAATATATTTTTTTTTTTTTGGTTACAGATGAGAGTTGGTTACACCTACATTTTTTTTTATTAACTGACAAACACAGGGTTCAAATCATAGGGGTTGCTCCCACCAAACCTATTATGTCTCATTATTGTTAACCCGACGTGAAGGAACCATCGATCGTTGGGGATTCGTACCAAAATCGTTGATCTAGCGCGCAATTAGAAGATTCAAATGAAACTACTACCTTTTCAAACAAGTTACCCCAAGGTTTGAACCTCGATGTCTTCTTGGTAAGTGCCTGGCCAGATAAGCACTTACCAATCCACCTAGCCCTCGGGGGTAAAATATTCTAAATTTTACTAAAACAAATAACTATTCAAAACCTACCCAAAAGATTGGATTTTCTACTAAATGGAGTGGTTCCCAAATACCTATGGGAAAACTACCTGGAAGATTAGAATTGCTACTAAATAATAAAATATGATGATAAATTCACCTATACAAGGTGTACAAGGGCCTAAAAAGCTTATAAAAAGAATATAATATAAAAGTCTATTATGGTTTTTATTTTTTAATTTTTTTAACTTATATAAAAAATAAATTGTAATTAATTTATCATCTTAATATTTAATATTATATTATAATTAAATAATTTTACATTTTATGTCTTAGTAATTTTTTTTGGAAACATATAGTAATAACTGAAGTATACAATTGAGGGTACATGAGGGCCTATCCTTATTGTAAATCGAACTTAGATTTCCATTAGGATAACCCAATGCCTTTACCAGTGTGATGTCCCTTGTATTTTTCAAGTCTACTATACATGGCAAAAACATACCAATGAATAATAACACATGAGAGGGCAACTTTTACACTATTGTATCTGAGCATGGTGATGAAGAAGGTATTTGAACCCATCATCAAAGAAAGGAGAAAAAATCTAGGAAGTATACATGAAGTATATCAAATACAAAAATAAATCTCTCATATGACTTAGATATGTTGTTGAACATAATATTGAGAAGCTCAATATTTTTCTTGCCATCATCATTAGACTCCTTTTGGGGACTTCCTCTAGCAGTGCAAGTATCATCATCAAAAATCTTGAACCAACTTATATACTCATCAACAATCTCAAAATAGTCCCATAGTTAAGGTAGCAAGCTCAACCTCAAATCTACTAATTTGTATATAGTTAATGCAATCACATAAACCCTAAAATTTTTCAAGTAATACCTTAGAATTTTTAATACTGCTAACATGATTATCATAGATCTTGTCAACATGGATAGCTATCACATCAATCACCTCATCAATTTTATCTCTAAACAACCACTTTCTCTTTTTAGAATCAATGCTTTGAGATACCTCATTTACATATTTTATCAATCTTTTACTCTGAATCAAAGCTTCAATCTTGATTTTTCAAGGGACATAGTTTAGTTTATTCAATAAGGGCACATGTTGATCCATAATCGTTTTGCCCAATAACAATTGTATACATGTATTTCTAACCATAAACAATACTACGAATACAAAGAATTAAAAAAGAACATGCAATTTGAAAAAATAGGCTTAAAATACTTTTGCATGTAAACTTTATGTCCTTAAAATCACTTAAAATAACTTCAAAATGTTTAAAAATATTCAAAGCCATATGTAGCTATGTGAGTACTATGGGGATACCAATTGGGCATTGACTAGACAAAGAACTAGAAAATGTATATTCAGTACATGTTATTCTAGGCAAGGGGGTGTCATTGGGATGTTGATGGATAGGATATCGATGAACCAAATCATGTTGTGTGTCATGCTCTAGTCTACTCTAGAATTTATAATTTACCAAGTCTATTATTGACTATGCAATTGCTTGGTTAAATGGTTTGACGATTTGGAAAATAGTGATTAGTTGAAACTATTTTAGTAAAATGAGTTTGATGTTCATCTCATCTTGTCTGCCATAATAGCTACTACCATGTTAGTGTTTTCCATATCATTGCATGTCATGTTAATTACTACCATGCCAATGAATATCACATCATCAAGTTCAAGATCATTTCTATCAAGGGTGATGTCCTCATTTGTGACATCATCAAGTATCATATCACCACCACATCCTTAGGTATGACATCATTGCATATTGTGCCACTAGATACTACACATCACCTTTCACATCATTAGTAAATGGCACATCAGCATGTCCATTGCCAAATGGGGTGATGTCATCATGTGCCACATCATCAACAAGTTCCACATCATTACTGCATGTTACGTCATGACTAGTGATATCATTAAGCATGGGTATGATGTCATCAATTTCAATAAAATTTTAAAGGATATGCAATTTGATCCCTAGACATCATATTTCCCAACATCTTAGCTCTCCTCCATTGGCCAAGGTGCCTTGGGTGCATATGCAAATCAATAAATATTAGGGATCTCCTTTGAAGGAGGCCCTTTGACTTTTTAGAGAGCTCTAAAGAGAAAGACATGCATGCAAAAAAAGTTACTTCTCCAAATATGCATTAATAATGTGCACTCCTACATTTTCCTTGTCACTCCTACAAAATATTTCACTCTTTTGAATTTTAAATTTTTGTATTTTAAAGGAAAAGAGTGAAAAAATTAATGCAATGAAATAGATACCTAGAGATGAAACAAAGAAACGTGTTGAACTAGGACCCCTTAAAATATCACAATGAATCTAAAAATCTAACAATTCATTTGTATTTGTTATGGCTTTTTCTACACAAATGCAACCAATTAAGTGTTCCTCTAATGCCAATGCAAAAAAAAAGTTTCTAGACCATTTTGGCAACTTTATCAAGTGACTTGTGGGCTTTGCCATGCATAGAAGCCTTTCCATGAATTATTTGACATATGGGGATTGTTTAAAAGTATCATATAGACTGTCCTCTCATCTATGCTATATCTAGACAAAAAAATTCAAATAAAATTGAAATAATATTTTTCAAAAAAATTGTAAAGACAAACAAGATTTTCAAAAAACCTCGAGAAGCTTAGTACGACAACTACAACATCTATCTATTTAATAAAAATAAGAAAATAAGCTTAAGATAGAAGAGAGGAAAAAATGGCCTTCCATTAATACTTTTACTAAAACAAAAACTATCAAAAATTAGTGAGATCCTTGCAAACCCATGTCCTATGAATTTAACAAAGAACTCCTAAAAAGGTTGTCATTGGCACACTAATTTTCTTTTAACTATTTTCAAACAATGTTTCCCTTTTGAAATGGTCATAGAAGTTGAACAAAACTAATTGAATAATGGATATTCATGCTTGCTCTAATACCATGTTGGATTTCACAGTACTTTCTAGAAACAAATAGATCCACACATTACCCACATAAGTAGAAATAACTTATTAAAAGAAAAAATATTATGTAAATCAATGTTTTTTTTTTACATAGAAGAGTTGTCATAACCATACTATTTTTAGTAACTGTCAAGCACAGGGTTCAAACCACAGGGGTTGCTCCCATCAAACCTATTTTACCTTGTTATTATTGACTCGACGTGAAGGGGACAACCAGTCGCTTGGTATTCGTACCATCATCGTCGGTCTAGCATGCACTCAGAGAATTCAAATCAGACTACTACCTTTGCAAACAGGTTGCCCATGAGGTTTGAACCTAGGTGTCTTCTTGGTAAGTGCCTGACCAAAAAAGCACTTACCAATCCACCTAGCCCTTGGGGGCAAAATCTTAGGGTAGAGAGAAAACCTTGAGAGTCGCTCTTAGGTCACTAGTAGTGTTGCCCATCCGAGTATGACACTATCTAGAGGGAAGCCACAAGAGATTGTTTTTGTGTCCCCCTTCGCATCGTAGAGGTTCGAATCGTGGACCTCCCATTCAATAGGGCCAAGCTCGCCTTCTCCACTTATGCTACAAAGGCTAAAAAAAGGGCTTATGGTAGCTAGTGTGATTTGAACTGGAGTTGAATGGACTCGCGATACAGATCGTAGACCTCAGCTAGCTGCCTCACACCAACTCTGTTACTCAAAACTCTTAGGATAGAGAGAAAATCTTGAGAGCCACTCTTAGGTGATCGATAGTGTCATCCCATCCGAGTATACCACTATCTAGAGGGAAGCCACAAGAATTTTTTTGTGTCCCCCTTCGCATCCTAGAGGTGCGAATTGTAGACCTCCCATTTAATGGAGCAAGGCTCGCCTTCTCCACTTGCGCTACAAAGGCGAACAAAAGGGCTTATGGTAGTCAGTATGATTTGAATCGAAGTTGAATGGAATCGTGATACAAATTGCAAACCTTATCTAGTAGCCTCACACCAACTTGTCTACTCACTCACCCTTAATGTAAATCAATGTTTATAGACACCAAAATATTTACATAATGACTAGTATAAAAAATACTTATATCCAATTACAAAAGACCTTTAGATCAAAATTAAATATCAACCTTTAAATTAAATAATAAAATAATACAATAAATTCACCTATACAAGATGTCCAAAGATCTTAAAAAAAACTTATAAAAATATAATATAAAAAACTATCATAGTATCAAGTGAAGTCTAACCATAAATAACAAAACAAGCAAAAACAATGCAACAATTCAAATAGGTTGCAAATTAAATAAAATTATTTAAAAAATATCACATACTATGACATACACGTCTTATTTTAAAAAATATGCACAAACGTCTTATTTCAAAAAATATGCACATATGAAGTGACCATGAGTAGTTCACTTTATAATACTATGATATATTTCCTCTTTTACCTTATTTTAAATTCTCTTAATTTTATATTATTAATGCTTCTTAAAAACACTTTAATAATATCCTTTATTTTCACTACTTTTTATTTATATTATTTACATTTTTTTTATACATAGAGGAATTGGCAACTGCCTTTCTTTTTTGAATAACTGGTCACAGGGTCAAATTACATTGTCTCCGGTCGTAGCGTCAAATTATGGAGCTACCACTATAACCCCTACCTCACGGAAAACACGGCCCAGAGTGAGGGAGACCCCGGTGACTCGGGGTTGGTACCCAGAGTGAGGGAGACCCCGGTGACTCGAGGTTGGTACCGCCATCATCAATATGGCGCACACTCAGCAGATTATAGTTAGACTACTACCTTTGTCCTAGCTGGCGCACACTCAGTAGATTCTAGTCAGACTACTACCTTTGTCCTAGCTGGCGCACACTCAGCAGATTCTAGTCAGACTACTACCTTTGCCCTAGAGTGGGCATGCTCGCGAGGTTTGAACCTAGGTCTCCTCCTGGTAAGTGCCCAAAGTCTTACCAATCCACCTAGCCCTCGCGGACTCAATTATTTAGATCTTATATACCACATTTCACATATGTTGATTTTATATTTCACCATTTAAAATAATTATATATATATATATATATATATATATATATATATATATAAATCAATACTTCTTACACATTAATAATTGAGTTTGGATTTTTTTTAATATAATAAGTTTTTAATATAAATTTAATAAATATGTATTTAAAACAGATAAAAACTTTGTATAATTATTGAATATTAGTCATAGTTTTATTTTTTATTTTTATTCGGATAGTGTGATAAAATCCCTATAACCAACACATAGGGTTGAGCAGTCCCCTCCAGCCATGACCCCTTGTAAGACCCAGAGCTAGGCTTAACAATAAAAAAATTAACACACAACCACATACTGCGGTTTAAACCTTAAACTTCATGAAAAAAATACTAGTCATAGTTTTTATAAAATATATTTTTACTTTTAAAAATTTTAATACTTATATAAATAAATATATTAGAATTGATTGATCTTACTATTTAATATTATATTATAGTTAAATAATTTTATATGTATTTTTTAAAATTTACTAGCAAAAACATATTAATAAATAATAATATGTTAAAGCAATAAAATAACGAAGTGGTTAGGCATGTTGAGGGTGGTCCCATGGTTTAAACCCTAAAAATAATGTGGATGTAACTAAGTCCAATCCGTATTAAAAAATTAGCATGTTAAATTTAAGTAACTTTTAGAACTCATACCTTAGTAAGTTTTACTTTTTGAGTTTACTATGCATAGAAAAAGCATTTATATTGTGTTATCTTCCCATAGGGTGTATATACTTTTTTTTTTTAAATTTCAAACAATTTTTTTGGTCTTATTTTACTATTTATTGTTAAAGCATAATATTTTACAATGAGTTTACACATGTTTTTATGAAAGGTTAGGGTTCCCTTGTACTGATTTTTAAAGCCTAATATTATATTAAATAAAAATGGTATTATACATTTATTTGATAAACAAATATTTTATTTTCATTACACTCCAAATTGTGTTTTAGGATTTTGAAAGATGGCCAAGTAGAGGTAAAGCAAGTGGGAAGCAGAGAATGAAGTGTTAGACAAAGTCCATGCAAAAGTTATAATCAAAAGTTCTGAAAGTTTAAAGGTGGAGAAAAGTTTTGAGGAATGAGTCTTCTTAAATAATGAAAAGTTTCGAACAAAGGCTAGTGCCACTTTCCAAAAGTTTCCATAAAAATGTAAAATTAAAAGTTTTGATGATTCACGATATCTGAAGTCCTGAAGATCGAAAGTTTTAGAAGTTCCAAAGGAGAAATAAGAAATTTTTTTATAATCCATGAAGCGTTTAATAATTCAACACATCTTCCAAGGACAACAATTGTTCTCATAAAAGCAAAAATAGCAAAAAAGTTTCAAAGTCTACCTACCTACATTGCTTAAACTTAACAATCTAGATGTGTGGTTGACACATTAAAACCAATAACATAGAAGCTACAATGGAGACAACCCCAAATATGGAGCATTGATTGTATATATTTTCCATGCTCAAACTTTAGGAATCCTTAGAAAGAGTAAATGGTAATGACAACAACAATTACCCATCCTAAGGCCCAAAATGATCTAACATTAATGAGCATGGATTCAAATATTTTGATGGAACCAACGACTTGAATGAAGGCATGACCTGACATGTAGAAGAGCAATCATTCTTGAAACCTTTGCACAATTTTTGGAGGTAAAATCTCCCCTTTGTAATCTATAATCAATAGTTGTTTTAGCATTGTAAAGGAACGACAAAGTTGTATAACTTTTCCTTCATTTTCTTCTATGTAGCAATACTTGAAACCTAAGTGGTCTTGCGGGCAAGATTTCGAGTCCCCACTTTGGGCACAAGATTGTAATTTTCATATTCATATATATACTGGAAGCCATGACTATTGGGCTTTTTTTGTCTCATTTCTTGGTGTATGTATGATTATGTGTGTAAGAGGCTATGACTACCACATCTTGTCTCGTTTCTTGCATATGCAACTTGTGTTTAATTTTACATGCTAAGAAGAAGTGTTCACCTTTGAGTTGTCAATGCATTACACTCACACATTCATGTGTTTTACTATTACATAGATGAATCTTATTCCGATATTGGTTCATCACCCCCTGTTAGCTTAGGTTATTCTGATTTGGGCTTTTTTTCTCTCGTTTCTTGGTGTATGTATGATTATTTGTGTAAGAGGTTGTGACTACCACATCTTGTCTTGTTTCCTGCATATGCAACTTGTATTTAATTTTATGTGCTAATAAGAATTGTTCACCTTCAAGCTATAGGTGTATTACAATCACACGTTCATGTTTTTTACTGTTACGCAGATGAATATCTATTTATGTCAACTATCTTTGTTTTTTGTTATCTCTTTTCCTTTTCCCCCTAAATATGGTTAGAGTAGGAAATGCACTTAATATCGCATCTTAAAAGGATCCAAACTTGTAAAAAAACTTAGAGGCACTTGATTGAGCCAAACCCTGTGCTCTTGGAGTTGCCCTATTGTATCGCTCTATGTGAGATGCAATAGTCCCGATCAGGGTTAATGCATAAGGGGTCGAACCTGAAATGTACCATTTCAAAATCCAAGTAAATCCTGACCAAGATCATATAGAAGACATGGCGAATTACCTTAATTTTTTATAAAAAATTATAAAATAGTGTCGAGTTTGAAAAATCTGGTTACACCGGGTGCAAAACGAGATTTGATTATGGTTTGGGTGCAAAACAAGGTACGGATGTGAAGCGGTGTAGAGAAATGATCCAGATGTGGACCGGGTGCAAAAAATGGTCCAGCCTTGGATCGAATGTAGAAAATGGTCCGACCTTGGACCGGGTGCATAAAATGATTCAATCTTGGATCAGGTGTATAAACTGTTTCAGATGTGGACTGGGTGCAAAAAATGGTTTGGCCTCGAATCGGGTGCACAAAATGGTTTGATCTCAGATCGGTGCAGGAAAATAATCTGGATGTGGATCGGTGTAAAAAATGGCCCGACCTTGGATCAGGTGCAAAAAATGGTTCAACCTCGGACCGAGTGCAGAAAAATGATCCAGATGTGGATCGAGTGCAAAAAATTATTCGATCTTGGACCAGGTATAGAAAATGGTCTGATATCAGATCGGATGTAGAAAAATGATCCGAAATTGGATCAGGTGCAGAAAATGTTTCGACCTTAGATTGAATACAAAAAATGATTTGATCTCAGACCGAGTGCAAAAAATGGTCCGATCATAGTCCGATTACAAAACTAGGTTTGACTGTAGACCAGTTGCAAAACTAGGTTCGACCATAGAACGATTGCAAAACCAGGTCCAATCGTAGACCGATTGTATAAAAATATCTTTAACAAAATGGTGCTTCAACTCTATGTGTTTGGTCCTTGCATGGAAAATTGGATTTTTGGACAATTGTATTGCCCCAATGTTATCACAAAATATTTTGGTAGGCTCATGTTGAGTCTCACCAAAATCCTTCAATATTCTCCTCAGCCAAATCCCTTGAGTACAATATGAAGTAAGGGTTGCATATTCAGCTTAAGTGGAAGACAAATCCACCATACTTTACTTCTTGGATGACCAAGAAATCAACCCACTTCCCAAGGTGAAACAATACCTTGTAGTAGATTTTAGGTCATCAATAGAACCTCCCCAATCTGAATTAACATACCCAACCAACATTAAATATCTTTTTTATCTATAGTGTATGCCATGATCAAAGGTTCCCTTCACATATCTAAAATTTTATTTCACCGCTTGCATATGCCTTTGAGTTGGTAAGCTCATAAATTGGGAAACTAGTGAAACTGCATAGGTAATATCAGATCTTGTGAATTTAAGGTACATCAATCCATCTACCATACTTTTTAAAGTCTTATCATCAACTAGAGGACCCCATCCTCTTTCATAAGCTTCTCCCCACTAGCAATAGGAGTATCAACCATCTTGCAGTCTAGAAATAAAAAATTCTTCAACATGTCTTGCACATACCTAGCTTGGCATATGAAGATCTCATATTCCCTTTGTTGTACTTCCATGACAAGAAAGTATTTCATTTTTCCAATATCAAACATCTCAAAATAATTTTTCATGCTCTTCTTGAAGTCTTGTATCATAGCTTTGGAATTTCTTGTAAAAATGAGATCATCAACATAAATACAAACATACAACACTTTAATGTCAACAATTTTTATGTAAAGAGTTGGCTCATTTTTTCTCCTTTCAAAGCAATTTTCAGAGAACCATCCATCAATATTTGAGTACCAAGCCTTAGGAGCTTTTTTCAGCCCATAAAGTGTCTTTTTCAACTTGTATACCTAATGCTCTTTACCCTTTATTTCATAACATTGTGGTTTATCCACATATACCTCTTCTTCAATGTCACCATTTAAGAATACACTCTTGACATCCATTTGGTGAACTTACCATCCTTTCTGAGCAGCAACTAAAAGCATCAATATAATAGTATCATGGCGAGCCACAGGAAGAAAAGTCTCCTCATAATCTACTCCATATGTTTGTGCATACCCTTTTGCTACTAGTCTAGCTTTGTGTTTGTCTATTTTTCCATCCCTATGGAACTTGGTCTTGTAGACCCATTTTGTACCAATGACATCCATGTCACTAGTAGGCTAAATTATATTCCTCTCATTTCTCTGAATGGCCTCAATATCAACATTAATGGCCTCAACCCATTCTTTCCTTTGACTAGACTCTACATAGTTCTTTGGTTCACTAGAAATGCAAGATAAGATAGTAATTCATTTCATCTTCAATATCTTCAAGATTATTACCTGATTGAGCTTTAAGTCTTGTTGTTATCCTTTGATATTTATGATCCAACATCTGACTTGTTGGACATGAAAGCAAAAACCTCTTTTTTTTGACTTGGATTGAAGTTGGTGGTAAACTAGTCTCTTGGGAAGAACTAGTATTGTTGTCATTAACACTAGGAACTAGTGGAGTATCTTGATTGACCTCCAGTTCTCTATAAAAATGTTGTCCCCCTTCACTAATAACCTCTACATTCTTATTGAATGATTAGCAAACACATCATTCTCAAAAAATATATAATCCTTAGAAACAACAGTTTTCTTACTA
Organism: Wollemia nobilis; assembly: GCA_028583015.1. Classification (NCBI taxonomy): domain Eukaryota; kingdom Viridiplantae; phylum Streptophyta; class Pinopsida; order Araucariales; family Araucariaceae; genus Wollemia; species Wollemia nobilis. The sequence goes on along the minus strand of JAQPPZ010016829.1, from coordinate 245,183 downwards.
ACATGATTGAAAAAGTTGTAAGCCTTACTACCATCACTATAACCTGTAAAAATGTGAGGCTCACTCTTAGGGTCTAATTTTTTTCTTTTAGCATCACCAATGTGTACAAATTCTAAACAACCAAATACTCTAATATGAGCCACCATGGGCTTCTTACCATAGCATTCTTCATATGGTGTCTTGTTTTTCACCGCCATTGTGGGACTTCTATTCATGATGTAGGTTGATGTTTGCACTGCTTTAGCCCAAAAATTCCTCTCCAAATTCTTGTTCTCCAACATGGTTCTTTCTGACTCCATTATTTTTCTATTATTTCTCTCTACAACACCATTTTGTTGTGGTGTGTAGGGAGCAGCAAAATACCTTTTTATTCCATGCGAAGAGCAAAAAATCTAGAAATTCCTATGAACAAAATTCCCCTCCTCTATCAGTTCTTAACGCCTTTATAGAACAACCTGATTTATTTTCAGCCAATGTATTGAATATCTTGAAGGCTGATAATACCCCATATTTGATCTTCAAAAAGAAAACCCACATTAGTCTGGTAGCATCATCAATAAAGGAAATAAAATACAAATTTTTGTCTATGCTAGGATAAAAAATAGGCCCACATAAATTTGAATGTAACAATTCCAATTTCTTGGTAGCTCTCCATTTTTTGGTTGAAAATATTTCTCTATGATGTTTTCCAAGTATACATGTCTTGCATGCTTCCTTCAATTTGGATTCAATCCTTGGAATACCATCAACCATCTTGTTCTTAAAAAAATATGCAAACTTCTGAAATTTAAATGACCATATCTAGAGTACCACAACATGCTTGATTCCTCAATGATAGAAAAGCAAGAATTCTGATTTAACATATTTATTCTCAATGGAAACATTCTATTTTTTTACATAATAAATTTTCCAATCAAATTGTTACCTTACTTTTTATCATATATCAAATATTCTCCATTATCAAAAAGTAGTTTGAATCCTTTATCTACTAGTTATCCAACACTCATGAGATTGTGCTTCATATTTAGATCCAAATAAATGTTGTTGATATCACCCTTCCCATTATTTGTGGTGATAGGCATGCTCCCTTTCCCTTAGATATGATTCACCTTCCCATCTCCTAAGTGACCTTGACTCTTGACTGAACCATCTAGCTTGTCAAAACAATCCTTAAAACATGACATATGGTTAGAACATCTTGAATCAAGAAAACACATATTCATTTTATCATCTAAACCTGAATTACATGAAAGAGAATAATTAATTTGATCATCATTATTCTTAGCTTGGTAAGCCTTTTTCTCACCCCCATCTTGGTTTGCTTGATTTTTGGTTGCTAGATTCCTGCAATATTTTATCATGTGACCTGGTTTCTTACAATAATGACAAGTGATGACCTTCTTACCCTTCCACTTTGAATTTGATTGGTTTTTCCTTTTTTGATCAGAACTTTGAGAAAATTTTACATTCTTATTTGTGGGTTTTTTATTTGGTTTCGAAACCCATACTTTGGACTCTAGTGCATGATTTAATTCATTTGAATATTTTTTTATTTTATCCTCATGGGACAATAAAGAACCCACTAACTCTTCAACCTTGATTTGGCCCATATAATTACACTCCTCAAGTGTAATGACAATATGTAACCACTTTGGAGTTAGATATCTCAAAATATTTCTTACTATTACTTTATCTTCCATGACTTCACCATACACTCTCATTCTATGCACTATATCATTTACTCTAATACAATAGTCTCCAACATTCTCATTATCATGCATTTTCATATTTTCAAAATTAATTCTTAATGTCGAGAGATTTGATGCTCTTACATTTTTTAAGCCTTGATATTATTTCTCCAAGGTTGTCCATGCCTCATGTGCATTCTTGCAACTAGACATTCTTGGGTAGATTCTTGGATCTATCGCACTCTGCAAGTAGAAGAAATCTTGAGCATCATTCTTTTTTTCTTCTTCTAATGTGTTCTTTTGATCTTTAGGAAGAGCTTTCTAATCCTTAAGAGGAGTATATATCTAAAATACACTCTTCCAAACTCCCTTCCATACAAATATCCTCCTCATTTGATCCAAATTTGTCTCCTTTGATGTAGGTATAGTTAAGGATGTACTATTTGTTTTCATGATAGCAAATGAATAGCCACAAGTATTTCTAATCCAAACTCTTGTAAAGGATGTTGGTAATAAAAAATATTCACCCTCTCTTGTTGTATCTATACCTTAAAATTCTAAAATCACATACACAATCTTGCTCTGATACCAAATGAAAGTTCTTGAGGTGGAGAGATAAAAAACAACAATAAAGTAATTCTGATCTAAGATAAAAAGAACATTAATGGAGCATGGATATCACCCAAAAATGGTCCATGAGTGTTTAGTGATTAAGATAAACCAACTCTGAATGCAAAATGATGAAATATTCTCAACCAAAAGCTCCAATTTTAGCAAACTATGTTGTTGGTCCAAACCAAAAATTTTGATCTAGAATTAAAAAAGGGCACAAATATAAACTTAAAAAAAAGCTCCACATAAAAGCTCCACAATTGTGCACACTGAAATATTATTGTTCTTCTCACTTTCAAAAAGAGTCCAATTACAAAATATATAATGATCAATTAGCCTTGATCATGCAAAAAAGATAAAAAAGCTAAAAACTAGCTTTTTATAAGAAACAACTTTTATTATGCCACTTTGCATGTTTTTTTATTTATTTATTTTTAAATTAACTAAAATTATTAATTTGCATGAATAAAGAACTCAATTTAATAATAATTAAATTCTTATCAATACTGATTGATCAAAATAATCCTTCCCATACTTTGTGGTGATAGGCATGCTTGTTGGAATATTTTCAACATTACCTCCTTAGTCCTAAATATTAAGTCCTAGTATTTAGTTTTAGTTTAATGTTTTGATTTACATATTTCTAGTTAATTTGATTAGCATACATTGAGGTTTTGGCTTGGTTGGTCAATTTTTGACCATAGTCCAATATTAGCATGTTGTTAGGATAAGAGTTATCTTTAAGTTAGTTTGTTGTAATAAGTTTAAGAGGATTTCTGTCAACCACCATGTATATTTTTAGTTCTTTCAAGAACTATAAAACTATGTAATGCATTGTTGATCAATAGAACAATTTTACCATTGTTTCTCATTTGGTATCAGAGCTTCTTTCTCAGTTCATCAGGAATGTGTGAGTAATCCAGTGAACCAAACACTCTAAAATGCTTGACATTCAGTTTCTTACCATACTATGCTTGATAAGGAGTTTTCCCTTTCAAACTTGAAGTAGGGCTCCTATTCAAAATATACACATTGGTCCTGGCTGCATCTGCCCAATACATATTTCTCAAATGCTTTGTCTGAAGCATAGATCTTGCCATTTCAACAATGGTGCAATTTTTCCTTTCAGCCACACCATTCTGCTGTGGAGTATAGGCAGTAGTGAACTACCTCCTTATTCCATGTTTTTTACAAAAATTCAAAAATTCATTAGAGGAGTATTCTCCTCCTTTGTCTGATCTGAGACACTTAACAAAATATCTACTCTCATTTTCAACTCTTGCTTTAAAATCGAAGAAGCAGTCAAATGCTTCATCTTTATGCTTCAAAAAATATATCCAGCACATTCTTGAAAAATCATCAATAAAAATAAGAAAGTAAGATTTGTTACCAATGCTTTTGGTTTGCATCGGACCATAGATGTTCGAATGCACTAGCTAGAGTGGGTAACTAGCTCACCATGCTTGTTCATGAGGAAATTTTGTTCTAGCATGCTTTCCCAAGGCATAAACTTCATAGAATTCCTTATTATCCTAAACTTTAGGAAGTCTGGTCACCATCACTTAAGAAGTTTGTTGGAAAATTATCATTGGTAAAAGGTTAAAAAAGAGTATTTTACCTTGGGTAAGTTTACTTACCTTTTACCTTACCTAGACGGCAGTTGGACGACAGCATCTTTGGGCGGCAAGAGAATTTTATTTTAATTTCTTCTCCCTTAATTTCTCCTATTCCCCCCTTTTCTCTAGTATGGTTATTTTATATTTAAACTTTGTAACCTGATGTTAATGGTTAATGCAATATTTACCTTTGTACCAATTTCTCACCTCCCACATTTGGTATCAGATCCGAGATCCGAGATCGACCCAAATCTTGAGGTGATGGAGCCCGTAGTTCGAGGTGATGACATAGATCTTAAGGCAACCCGTAGGAGCTGAGGCGACATGAATCCCGAGGCAGCCCATAAGAGCAGATCAACATGATTCCCGAGGCACTGGTGGAGCTAGACGAGGTGACCCATAGGAGCAGATTAGCATGATTCTCGAGGCACTGGTGGAGCTAGACGTGACAGGCGCAGGCAGACGTGGCCCAAGGTGATTCGTTGACTAGGCGACATGTGGCCCAAGGCGGCACATTGGAGAAGGTGGCACACGGACCGAGGTGGTTCGTTGGAGAGGCCACCTACGCACTGCCCGAGGTGACCTACATGTGGTATGTAGTAAAAGGTTCATGTTGCCTGTGGATTGCCTGCAGGCAATCAAAGCACATACTGTGCTTTGCTCTTTTTAAAGAGCTTCAACATCACCGCATTAGTGACGTGGGACTATTAAGTCCCAAATTTAAAAATTTTGGTTCGCGCTGAAGCGCAAAGCCAAAAATTACTTCACGTTCGACGCGATCACAATAAAGGACAGGGAGCCAGCTAATGCTCCCAGATCTGCCTGATAGCACAGTGGCTACCCTTTGCCTTGACTCCCGCGAGGTCGCATGATCGAACCTCAATGGGGTCTTTTTTTTTTTGCTTCACGCTCGTTGCGCCAGCAATAAGGGCAGGAAGCCAGCTAATGCTCCTGGATCTTCCCGGTAGCACAGCGGCTACCCTTTGCCTTGACGCCCGCGAGGTCGCAAGATTGAACCTTGGTGGGGTCAATAGTTTTAAAAAAAAAAAAATTCCTTAAAAAAAACTTTAAGGTAATTTAAATTTTTTTTTGATGATTGACATTTCCTAAGAGGAAATAGCTATAAAATTTTTAAAAAAAAAAAATTGAAAGGTTTTTTCATTTGAGTTGATGATTGACATTTCCTAAGAGGAAATAGTTGTAAAAAAAAAATTACGCTTTAAGAGGTAAAAAAAAAAAATTAGTAAAATTTCCTAAGAGGAAATCTTTGTAAAAAGAAAATTTCTGGGAAATTTTCTTAAATGATAAGATCGGAAGGATGTTACCAAGAACTTTGTAGTTTGTTACTGAGAACAAACGTTAAAATCTTTGATGAGCACGTGAGAACACTAGGCATAAATACAATCTTTTCACAGTTGCAAAACGCGGTTATTGCACAACAGAGAAATCCTGATCTAGGATATGAAGCAGATTCAGAAGATAACTCCTTTGGGAGCAGATTTGAACAAACCGACACGGTGGAGATTGCTCCACAAGGATCTGAATATACTCATTATTGTAATTCAGTTGAAATCCTACAACCTCCTTCTCCTGAAATTATATTGATCGGTGACGACGATGAACAAGTCGCTGACAATTTTGTAATTGCTGAATCACAACAAGAGTGAGTTGTTTATGATTGTAAATCAAGCAAGGCTTGATAGTTTGTAAAGTCTTTTTGAAATAAGACTATATAAGAAATGTTTCTTGTTTTAGTAGATAGTAATGGGATCACATAATAATCTACCAATCCCCGAATTCAGTGGGGATAATTATGAGTACTGGTCCATCAAAATGAGGACATTACTCATAGGAAAAGGACTATGGGATAGTATTGAAGACGGTTACACTGCTCCGACAGATTGGACTACTTTGAGTGCAACCGACAAGAAGATCTTCAAATATGCATAGAAAAATAACTCTTTTGTCTTATATCATCTTCAAGCGGCATTAAATCCAAGTATCTTTCCTAGAATTGCATCTTACTTAACTGCTACAGATGCATGGAATGCCTTGAAAGAAGGATTCCAAGGAAGTGATAAAGTGAAGCAAGTCAAGCTTCAGACCTCAAAAAGAGATTTTGAAAATCTCAGAATGAAGGAAAATGAAAGAATCAGTGACTACTGTGTACGAGTCAAAGCAGTAGTTGATATGATGCAAACTTTTGGTAATGACACAAAAGTTGAAACAATTGTGAAGAAAGTGTTGAGAACGCTTCTTCCTAAGTGGAATCACATTGCCATCATAATTGAAGAATTAAAAGACCTTTCTACTTTTACATTTGATAGTTTGATTGGATCATTAACATCACATGAAGAGAGACTTCAAGGAGCACCTTCAACAATCTATGGAGATGAAGACAAAGCCTTCACTTCGAACAAAGCTGCAAGATGCAGACAAGGAAGAGGCTGAGGCAGAGGACAACAACAAAGAGGCAAAGGCCAAAGCAACTCCTATAGGGGAGGAAATCAAAACAAAGGTGGAGATCAAAATAGAGGAGCCAATCAGAACCAAAGTGGCAATGCAGGCCATGGAAATCAAGGACGAGGAAGTAACAAGACTAAAATAGCTTGTTTCAATTGTGGGAAACAAGGACACTTCGCTCATGACTGCTGGTCAAAAACTTCAAAATATCAAAGTAGTCAATATGGCTCATTCTACGGAGAAGAAGAAGGTCCATCAAATATTTTTCTCTCTTATGGACAGTCAGATCAAAATCTTAAAGATACATGGATTTTGGATACTGGTTGCTCCAACCACATGAGTGGCAAAGAAAATCTCTTTTCTACATTAGATTCAAATTACAAATCCCATGTTTAGTTAGGGGATAATAAATCTTTGCAACTTGAAGGAATTGGAGCTATGGAAGTTCCAACAAAAGAAGGCCTTAAAAAATTGAATGACATATACTATACTCCACAGCTACAACACAATTTCTTAAGTGTTGGTCAAATGATGGAGAAGCATTACAAATTAGTTTTTGATGAAAGAAAATGTACAATCCTTGATAAAAACAATTATAACAGAGTCATCACAGAAGTACCTATGACAAAGAATAGGTTATTCCCTCTAAAATTTGGTGATCCAGGGGGAGCTCAACTTGCAAACATTGCTATTACAAATCCAAGTGAATTGTGGCACTTGAGATATGGTCACCTCAATTTCGCTAGCTTGAAAATATTACCATCACAAGCTATGGTGACAGGACTACCAAAAATTCCAAAACATAAGAAGGTATGCGAAGCATGTTCTTTGGGAAAGCACTCCAGAATGAAGTTTCCAAGAGGCCAAGCGTGGAGAGCAAGCTATCCTCTTTAGCTAGTACATTCAGACATCTGTGGTCCCATGCAAACAAAAATCCTTGGAAACAATTATTATTTTCTAACATTCATAGATAATTATTCTAGAATGTGTTGGATCTATTTTTTGAAACACAAAGATGAAGCATTTGATTGCTTCATAGACTTCAAAAATAATGTAGAAAAGCAATGTGACTACTATGTCAAATGTCTTCGCACTAATAGAGGAGGAGATTACTCCTCAAATGAATTTTTACATTATTGTAAGCAAAATAGAATAAAAATACAGTTCACCACTGCCTATACCCCACAGCAGAACAGTGTGGCCGAGAGAAAGAACCGCACCCTTGTTGAAATGGCATGAACGATGCTTCAGACAAAGCATCTAACATACAGCTATTGGGCAGATGCAATGAGAACTAGTGCATATATTCTAAATAGAAGTTTGACTTCTAGTTTAGATGGTATCACTCCTTATGAAGGATGGTATGATAAGAAACCAAATGTCAAACATTTCTGAGTATTTGGTTCTTTAGCTTATGCACACATTCCTAAGGAGAAGAGAAAGAAGCTTGATCCCAAGAGTCAAGCATGTATTTTTCTAGGGTATTGTGAATCGACCAAAGGCTATAGATTGTACAATCCAAAGACACATAAAATAATTATCTCCAGGGATGTAATTTTTGATGAAGGGGGAGAATGGGGTCATAAAAAATTTATTGATATAGACTTTAATTCGGAAAGTTCCACATTTGTACAACCCAATAAAAGTAGTGGAAATAGTTCCCCTCCACAAAGTCCACATCAAGAATCTTCATCAAGTACATCAAGTGGTACACCAAGTCCAAGAAGGACTCCTTTGTTGGCACCCCCAAACTCTTCGAAACGATTTCATAGATCTGTAAGTGCTCCAAGTTTGATGGATATTGATGCAGTTTCTCAAAGGAAAGAGACAAATAAAGGAAAGCACATACTATAGAGTCATCCATCTTCTCAAATGTTGGATAGGAATTTCCAACAAAGATACACTAGGAGTCAAGCTAGTGAGATGGACGACATTTTTTCAAGACTTGAAAATCTTCAAATGTCAGGAGATGATGAGTCTCATGAACCAAGGGGTGATGTAGTCAATTATGCTTTGTTGGCTGCTGCACAACTAGAACCATCTAGCTATGAAAAAGCATGTACTGAAAGTATATGGCAAGATGCCATGGAAGAGGAAATATCCTCAATTAAAAAGAATGATACTTGGGAGCTTGTGAAGCTTCCCAAGGGAAAAAAAATGTGTTGGATGTAAATGGGTCTATAAGACCAAATTCAATGCTGATGAAAGCATTGAAAGGCACAAGGCAAGATTAGTAGCTAAGGGTTTTACTCAAAAATATGGAATAGATTATGAGGAAACCTTTGCTCCAGTTGCTCGACAAGAAACAATCAGAACTGTTCTTTCCTTGGCAGCCCATAAAGGATGGAACATTCAACACATGGATGTGAAAAGTGCATTTTTAAATGGATACCTGACAGAAGAGGTGTATGTTCAACAACCTCAAGGTTTCCAAGAACAAGGAAAATATAACCTTGTTTATAAATTGAAAAAAGCACTTTATGGCCTCAAGCAAGCACCACGAGCGTGGTACTCACGAATTGACAACTATTTCAGCAAGTATGGTTTCACAAAAATCAAGAGTGAGCTAACTCTATACTACCTGAAGAATGGAGTAGATATCCTCATAGTTTGTTTATATGTGGATGATCTAAACATATGGAAATCAATCCTCATATCCTCATGTGTTTACTTACCTTTTACCTTAACTGGACGGCAGTTGGAAAACCAGCATCTTTGGGCGGCAAGAGAATTTTATTTTAATTTCTTCTCCCTTAATTTCTCCTATTCCCCCCTTTTCTCTAGTATGGTTATTTTATGTTTATTTAAACTTTGTAACCTGATGTTAATGGTTAATGCAATATTTACCTTTGTATCAATTGCTCACCTCCCACAAAGTTAACATCTTCAAACAGGCTGAATTCATATGATCGTATCTCAAGTGCCACATAACACTTGGATTTTAAATAGCAACATTTGCTAATTTATCTCCCCCTAGATGGCCAAAATTCAAAGGAAATAACCTGTTCTTTGTCATTGGCACTTGAGTAATGATTCTATCATTATTCCTTTTATCAAAAATGGTACATTTACCCTCATCAAATAGCAACTTATAGTTCTTCTCTAACATTTGACCAACACTTAAAATATTGTGTTGGAGATGAGGTGTGTAATAGATATCACTTACTTGTTTCATGCCTTCTTTTGTTGGAATCTCCAAGGCTCCAATGCCTTCAACTATCAATGACTTATCATCCCCCAATTTGATGCTAGATTTGTAGGAAGAATCCAGAGTAGCAAAGAGTTCTTCTTTGCCACTCATGATTTGAACACCTAGTGTCCAAGATCCAGGTGTCATTTAGGTTTTGATCTGACTTGCCATATGAGAGAAAGAGATTTGAGGTCCCTTCCTCTTCTCCAAAATTGCCATACTGATTGCTCTGGCTACTGCTTCGTTATGAGTATTTTGACCAGCAGTCACGAGCAAAATGGCCAAGTTTTCCATAATTATAGCAAGCTTGTTTTGACTTGTCACTTCCTTTTCCTCGTTCGAGATGCTTCCCTTTGTTCTACTGTCCACCTCTATTCTGACCTCCACCTCTGTTTGAATATCCTCCTCTGTTAGAAGTTCCACCTCATGGACTATTCCTACCTCTACCTTTGTGCTGACCTCTACCACGACCTCTGTCTTGTCCTTTTCCTTCTTGTGAAGCGAAGGCTTTGTCATTGTCTCTGTGGCTAGTGGAAGAAGATTCCTATAATCTCTTTTCATGTGAAAGAAGAGAACCAATTAGTGCATCAAAGGAAAGTGCAGTCAAACCTTTTGACTCTTCAATAATAATTGCTACATGATTCCACTTAGGAAGAAGTGCTCACAACACTTTCTTCACTACAATCTCTGGTTTAATCTCTTTACCTAGAGTGATTATTTTATCTACTACGGCTTTGACTCGCATGCAGTAATCTCCTACTTTCTCATTCTCTTGCATTCTGAGATTTTCAAAATCTCTTTTCAGAGTTTGAAGTCGGACCTGCTTCACTTGATCACTCCCTTGAAAACTTTCCTTCAAAGCCTTCCAAGCATCTTGAGTTGTTATACAAGATCCTATTCTAGGAAATATGCTTTTATATAGGACTGCTTGTAAATGATATAGGGCAAAGGAATTGTTTTTCTAGGACGACACTTAAGGTAGACCAGTCAGTAGGAGAGGGTTCTGTGTAACCCTCTTCAACTATTTCCCATAAACATTTACCAATCAACATAGTTTTTATATTTATTGACCAGTATTCATAATCACTACCATTAAATTCAAGAATTGGGAGATTCGAATTTGAAGCCATTTCTACTACTTGAAAGCAAACTTTGATTTGACTAAAAACAAGAAGTACAAAGCAATGACAAGTTTAAATCAAATCTAGATTTCTTAAGTCTCTCACTTATTTCTTCTTCTTCTTCTTGTGGATTGCCCAGTACTGGAGGTTCAAAATTATCTACAATGGAATCCTATTACCATTGTTTCTCAATGCTCCCTTTCCCTTCGACATGAATCACCTTCTCATCTCCTAAGTGAACTTGACTCTTGAATGAACCATCTAGCTTGTCAAAACAATCCTTAAAACATGACATATGGTTAGAACATCATGAATCAAGAAAACACATATTTCTTTTATCATCTTGAAAGCCGAACGCAGGGTGACGGCATGCCAGACCAGATGGTGCAAACGAAATTGATATAAAACAATGCTAAGTCCTACGAATGCGAGAAAGCAATGCACGAAGGAAACGACGCATAGATGAGATGTAAGCAAAAAAAGACAAAGCAGGGCCTCTTTTATTAATGTTGCTTTCGATTCGGTTACAATACGTCCCCCCTTTAGGGCTCAGAACGTTTGATACAGTTCGTTACATCAACGGATGGTACGCTTCCAGTGTCTTCCGCGTGCCTCACATTTGAAATGGGTGGGCCAAAGGTTGTCGCCACTTGCGTCCATGTGTTCATGTGTTCCTTGCTGCCCCTCTGGTGTTCTTATTGGTGAGATCCTATGCTCAGAGAAATAGCAAATAGTTAATAGCATATGCGGATAGAGGGAAAAACATGCAATCCCTAGGGCCTCCGGCTAGTTAATATATAAAATAGCAAAATGATGATCAAAACATGTCATAATGAATTCAAAATTTGATAGAAGCATAGAAAAATCATCAGAGACACATTGCAAAAGGAATAGTTAAGAAATCATGCATGGATTTCTAATCGCTCCGGGGTGGGACGATTAGGACTGTCATAAAACATGCAAAAGCAACCTTGCAAATGTCCAACCCAGAGGCCTCCAAAACTCCTGCAAACTTGGGGTTAGGCTAAAAGGGGCATTTTGGGATGACCCAGAAGGTCAGATTTGGTAGATTCTACCTAGATTGTCCCGTATCCGAAAGCGCTCCCTGTATGTTAGTAAACACGTAAAATGATAAAAACACGGTCAAATCAAGTCAGAATGCAATGAAACTTGAACAACAGCATAAGTAAACCAAATAGAACATAATGCAAAAATAATAGTAGATAAATTATTCATGGATTTCTAATCACTCCGGGGTGGGACGATTAGGACTACAATAGTTTGGGGGCACCGGGGGCAGGACGCCCATCGTTTGGGGTCTGGTTTTGACACCAATCCACTTGGGATGGGTCCAAAACCTCCTAGGGGGTTGTGTCGATGAATTTGGTGTGGGATTGTGGCCGATTGCTTGGGTTTTGGGTCAGGATTGCGTTCCTAGTGTTCACCCGATAACCTCTCTTCCAAAAGAGAAATTATGGATGTAGGAAGCACAAAGGGGGAATGTGGGTATAATTTGGCAGCACTCCGTTGCTCCAAATGCTCCAGCTCTATTCTTCTTTTGGGGTGAGGATGCTCACCCTTTTATAGACCTAGGGTCTCTCTCTTTGAATGCGCATGCGAGGGCGCCACTTGGCTTGCCATGCCTTTTTTGGGAGAGAAGATTCCTCCCTGATTTAGAGTCTCCTTGCATGAGGCCTCCATGATCAGGGCATGCTTGACTGAAGTCCCTCTCTCAAATTTGAAACCGTTCCTCACAATTGCATGCTCTGAAGGCACAGTTAAGTGGTGGATCTATCGAGGTTTGACTTTTTTCCAGTCAAACTTGCTACTCGTCCCACCCTGGGATGATTGCTGCTAATCGTCCCGGGGTGGGACGAATAGGATTCTAATCGTCCCAGGGTGGGACGAGTAGGGAGCAAAGTGCTTAAAAGGTGCCAAATTGACCTCTGACCTTCCAAAACTGATTTGGGAGTGGTTAGGACCATTTTTTAACCTCTGGAGGCTGCCCTAGGGGGTATGTATGCCAATTCGATCAGTGCTTGTAGTCACATAATCGGATTGGTGTTGTTTTGGTGTCTACAGATGCCCCTTTTTGGGATGCGCTGTGCGTGGCATAGTGCTGAGCAAAAATAGATGACCAAAGCACTTAATGATTAGGGTTTCTTAGTAACCTAACCAAATTTTGATGCCCCAAGTATGGAAAGGGCATGCATTCTTGAATCCTTGCTTCTGATGAGCTAAGGAGCTTACTTCAAGTGTAACCTTTTTTGGTGAGGTGTTACTTGATCTTGGACATTGTTCGATCATGAATAGGCAAAGGGCGCAACCTTTTGTCTGTGGGAACCTTGAGTTCATGATTCTAGAATGCCAAGTGTTTGATCAGCTTGTGATTATTGCTTGTTTACTGCCCCAAGCAGGAGCGTGATTGTCTTTGTCAATGATTCTTTGAATGCATGCCATTTCCTTGATTGGGTGTGTATTTGTTGATTTGGTGACTAAGTGTGACTACCCCCTCAAGCGACGAATCGATGAGGGAATGACCAAAAATGAGAAAAGCGACGAGTCGCTTGACCCAATATGACGTTTGTAAGGGTGCCTTCAGTTGTTTTTCATTGAACGTGTGCAGTTTCCTAGCAATCGGACCTATTTTTGGTGGGTTTTGACCCTTTTTGTTGACGCCTATTGGGGTTGAAATTATCGAAAATCCGTCCTTCCCGTGGAGCGGTCCGGCTATGGTAGCCTTCTTAGGGAGTAGGATAGTGATAATTTGTGACCCCGACATTGGTTTTTCATGCCAAGAATGTCAGGTGCAAAGGCACCTTTATTCGGTAGAGTTATTGTTATTTTTGAGTGGGTTTTGACCCTTTTTGTGATGCCTTGGGGCTGAAATTTTTGAAAATCCGTCCTCCCGTGGAGCGGTCCGGCTATGGTAGCCTTCTTAGGGAGTAGGATAGTGATAATTTGTGATCTTGACATTGGTTTTTCATGCCAAGAATATCAGGTGCAAAGGCACCTTTATTTGGCAGAGTTATTGTTGTTTTTGAGTGGGTTTTGACCCTTTTTGTGATGCCTTGGGGCTGAAATTTTTGAAAATTCGTCCTCCCGTGGAGTGGTCCGGCTATGGTAGCCTTCTTAGGGAGTAGGATAGTGATAATTTGTGACCCTGACATTGGTATTTCATGCCAAGAATATCAGGTGCAAGGGCACCTTTGTTTGGCAGCTTTATTGTTATTTTTGGTGCATTTTTTGGATTCTGTTTTTGTTGCTTTATTTTCTGCTCTGTAATCGTCCCAGGGTGGGACGAATAGCAATTTGGTAATCATCCTAGGGTGGGATGAGCACTAACTAGAGTGCTCATCCTAGGGTGGAACGATTACAGGCCCAACAACCTATAAAAAGACCAAATCTAGGTTTTGGGCTCATTTGCAACATTTTTTTCTTGGTGTTTTGGAGTTGTGGGGAGGAGGAGTGCGAGTTTGCGTAGCGGAGCACTGTCAAAATTTTATGGACACCATGAGTGCAAGGACCGGATCTTCGAGTGGAGGAGCCGAAGCGAGACCGGTACGATGCTCCTTCCTTCTTCTTGTTATTTGTTTTTGCTTTATATGAAGTTAAAAAACTTGCACATAATTGTTTTTATTTAGCGTTATTTTGTTTTTATTTTGTGTTAATATTAAGATCGAAACCCTAGTATTAATTTTTGTGTTGTATTATGTTTTTTTTTTTTTTTTCACTTAAGGTTAAAAACCCTAGGTTGATTTTGTTTGTTTTGTGTGTTTTTTGTTTTTTTTGTTCACACTTAAGGTTAAAAACCCTAGGATGATTTGTTTTTTGTTTTATTTGTTTTTGTTCACACTTAAGGTTAAAAACCCTAGTATGAATTTTATGTTTTATTTTGATTTTTTTAGTTCACATTAAGGTTAAAAACCCTAGTATGAATTTGTGTTTTGTTTTAATTTTTTGTTCATTTAGGTTAAAGGTTTGTTTATTTGTTTTTTTTTTTGTTCATTTAAGGTTACAAACCCTAGTATGATTTGGTTATGTTTTGTTTGATTTTTTTGTTCATACTTAAGGTTAAAAACCCTAGTATGAGTTTTATGTTTTTGTTGTTTTTTGTTCATACTAAGGTTGAAACCCTAGTATGAATTTGTTTTATTGCATTTTTTGTTCTTGATTGTACAGTTTATTTGATTGATCTGTACTTTGTGTACAGTTTTGTACTTTTGTTTTTTTGTACTTTGTTTTTTGTCTATACAGTTTATTTGAATGTTTTTGTTTAAATTAAGGTTGAAACCCTAATTTGTTTTTTTGTTTTATTGTGTTTGTGTTTTGTAGGTTGTTAGGAGTCGGCACCGCTAGTCGACTGTGTTCTCTGATGCCCGAGAGGCGCTGACAGTTGTGGATTGGGAGTGGCTTGATGCCCTTGGGCTCAAGCAGGTGATGCGTTTGGAGCCTGTGGTGGGGGATCGGGCATATCTGACTGCCTTGATCAATTTGTGGGATCCCCGCACCAACACCTTTCATCTCCCAATAAGGGAGATGATGGTTACTTTGGAGGACGTGTATCAGATTCTATGGATTTTGATAGATGGACTGCCCATTCGGATGACTCCCCGTGATCAGCGGATGGCGGTGCTGACACGGTGCTTTGGGTAGGCGACGGAGATGGGGGTGGATAGGGCTATGGAGAGGGCAGAGGTGGACTACTTGATTGGCGGGATTCTGGTGCGGTGGTGGCTGGAGAAGGGCATTTTGGGGGTGAGGCATGCGTTGCTCATGACCCTCATCTCCAACATGCTGCTTCTTGACTCCTCAGGTGTGAGGTTCCCTTGGAACTTGCTTGAGGTGGTGTTCAGACTGGTGGAGTGTCCGACAATAGCGCCACTTATTATGAGGTGGGGTCAGACACTATTGGCATAGCTTTACGATGAGTTGTACGAGATCCGCTATCGGAGGTGAAAGGGGATCGGGTGCAGCTATCTTTTGCAGTGTTGGGGGTGGCAGCACATAGTTGTGGAGCGGCCGTAGGGGTTGCCTTGGACCACTCGGGGTGAGATGGTGGATAGGGAGATTGGGTATGCTGCTCTATGGTGGAGGTCAGAGGAGCAGGGGCAGAGTCGATGGTGGGCAGGTGTCGTAGGGCACTATACTGATGCCTTCTCTCGTCTTGCTCTAGGGGAGGTGTTCTGGCGGCCATACCGGGACTGTCCAGCCTGGCCTGAGGCTGGAGAGTGGCTCTGATGGGTGCGTAAGGGGAGATGGTTGATCGGGCGACATGGGATAGAGTAGGAGTACTTCTCGTACGTCCGGGTGACTCGACAGTTTGGGGTGCACCAGGGATTGCCTGGGGAGCCCTTGATCTATCGATATCGGGGTGATGAGAGGACTCTAGCCTGGCCGATTATTGAGCCATTGGGTGAGGAGTCTGATGTAGTGATTGATGTCCCCGACGTGGACAATGTCGGGGTGACTATAGAGTATGACCAGTGGTGGACGATGCTACGATGGTGGGGTGAGGGGCCTCTAGGAGGTCCGGATGCGGTAGCAGTAGGCGGTGGGGGTGCGGAGGCACCGATGGAGGGTTGGGGGGCTCCGCTCGATGATGCGGATATGGTGGAGGTAGATGACTTGATTGGGGATGATTTAGGGGTTCTAGAGCAGCCGGATACATAGGACATCCCAGAGTAGTGGGTGCCGGAGCAGCATGCCATCCCGGAGATGCCCATGCCTCAGGCAGTCCTAGGGGATATGGAGGCTAGGTTTCATGCTGAGATAGCATGATTGGAGGACCTACTATGGAGATGGGATGAGGAGCACAACGTCGAGAGGGATCTCCTACGGGCTCAGTTGGCACAGTGGGATGACGCATTGGCTGCGTACCATCGATGGGATGTGGAGTGGGGTCGATGCCGGGTGGAGTTGGAGGCCGAGATTATCCACCTCGGTGGACAGTTACCTGAGCTCACTGGAGGTGGATCATCACGTCGTACGAGAGGCAGTGAGACTGAGCAGTCTGCATCCTCTCATCGTAGGTGGGTGGGTGAGGGTAGCGTTAGTGGGCATGATGCGAGGGCTAGCAGTAGCCACCCTGAGAGGTCCCATAGGACCCACACCACTGGGGGTAGTTCCAATCACACCGATCCTACGTGATCATGGTGGCCGACTCCCTAGGCTTTGGGGATTTTGAGTTTTTGGATTTTTGTGAGGTCAGAGGACCTTTTTATTGTAGCTTGAGGGCATTTTTGACTTAATATATACATGACTCTCTTTTTGGATTATTTACTTGTTATGGTTTATTGCTCTTTTATGCACATTTATTTATGTTTATGTATGCATATGTTGTTATGACTATGGATGATGTTAGCTATATGATATGGATGTATGCATATGGAATGGATGGAATGATTTGTTGGTATGCAGGTGGTGGCACCATAGACTGTACAGGATTAACTGGCTTTCTGTACTATGTGATTGCTTTATGAAATAACTTTGTATTTGTAATTTTTGTTTTGTTATTTCTGATGGTGATAATGAAATGTACGACAATTGTTTTAAAATGTAGTTAAGGTTTTTCTGAGACTCAGATGCTTTAACTAACTAATCAAGACTGTACATTATCTTACAAGACTTTCGAACAAGGTACGAATCAGACTTGAGTTTGACCAAGTTATTTCACATCCCTGTGTGTGCGATTGAGTTCGTTTATGTGGTATTCGTAAGGATACCGCCAGTGCCAGGTAGGCTGTCCACCAAACCTGTACTGAGGATCACCTAATTAGCTCCACTAACTCCTTTGTTGTATTTAGTAAGATTAATCTATGGTGCAATCTAGAATACCATAAGCTAGCTCATCCACATGCAAACATTGGTCTACACACATGCAAAGCTAATGTGATAGACATATCATCATGCATTTAGGATACCACCATTGCTAGGTAGGCTATCCACCAAACCCGTAATGAGGATCACCTAAATGGTTCTTCAAATGCTGAGAATTTTAGGGATTCAAGCTCAGGCGTCTTTCGGTTGCTCAACTTGTTGGGATACTTGCTCTCATACATAGTGATGAAAATCACTGTTTATTTTTCTCTTTTGTTTTTTTTTCTTGAGCAAGGGGTTTGAGTAGTGGTGATAACCACTGTTATTATTTTTATTGTTGCCTTTTGAGGATTTAGATTTGGAATTTTGATTTCCAAGTTGAGCTCGTGGGTTTTTGGCTTGTGAATGGCATTGATCCTTTTGGCCTTGGGGATGACTACCCATCCTGTTCAGGGATGTGTAGTATGAATCCTTACGACTTTGGGGATCAAAGGTGGTTGGGAATTTTGCTTTGGAATGACATTGATCCTTTTAGGCCTTGGGGATGACTACCCATCCTTCTCAGGGGCGTGTAGTATGAATCCTTACGACTTTGGGGATCAAAGGTGTTTGGGATTTTTGATGGTGGACTTTTGGGATTTTTCTTGTGAATGGCATTGATCCTTTTAGGCCTTGGGGATGACTACCCATCCTTCTCAGGGATGTGTAGTACGAATCCTTATGACTTTGGGGACCAAAGGTGTTTGGGATTTTTGATAGTGGTGAAAACCACTATTTATTATGGGGAATTGGATGGGGAAGAGCTTGTCCTTTTGTCAATTCTCAGCATTCTTGAACCATTCGCACAGGGGGATGAGCAGGATAACCTTTCACCTATGGTACCCTAGACTGCTTTGTAGGTTTCTCTTGCATTCACACAACTTGGGAATTTTTATGTGTTTTAAGCTTGTGTTGGGATGTGATGTAACAAGGCGTGATCCAAGTAAAACTCTACCTTGTAAAAATCGGTCTGACTTCGTACAACATTTGACTAGAAATCTAAAGACAACTTGAATGACGAAAAACCCTAAAGACATTAGCAGACAACTGACTATGATATGGCAAAAATGCAAAGGGTGTTATTTTTGATGGATCTTTTTACAAAATGGATTGAATTTGGAAAAATGATGGAATTGTCGAGTAATTACAGTCTATGGTGCTTTTGACATGTATGACCAACAAATATGCAATGTATGTATGCGATGCCTAATGCAGTTTTCATTTCTTTTTTGTGTTTTGATTTTTAAGAATATGCATGAAAGTGAGATGCAATTTTTTTGTTATTTTTGATTATCTGTTGTTTTTGTTTGTTTTTGAATATTTGTTTTTGACCGTTTAACCGATTGGTGCGTGACCAAGCGATTGCTAGAAATCCTTGGAGCTTTTGGTTTGACCAAAGGGATTATGGATACCTTTGGGGCATTTTAGGTGACCAAGCGATTGTGGGAATCCTTGGAGCTTTTGGTTTGACCAAAGGGATTATGGATACCTTTGGGGCATTTTAGGGTTGACCAAGCGATTGTGGGAATCCTTGGAGCTTTTGGTTTGACCAAAGGGATTATGGATACCTTTGGGGCATTTTAGGGTTGACCAAGCGATTGTGGGAATCCTTGGAGCTTTTGGTTTGACCAAAGGGATTATGGATACCTTTGGGGCATTTTAGGTTGACCAAGCGATTGTGGGAATCCTTGGAGCTTTTGGTTTGACCAAAGGGATTATGGATACCTTTGGGGCATTTTGGGTGACCAAGCGATTGTGGAGAATCCTTGGAGCTTTTGGTTTGACCAAAGGGATTATGGATACCTTTGGGGCATTTTGGGTTGACCAAGCGATTGTGGGAATCCTTGGAGCTTTTGGTTTGACCAAAGGGATTATGGATACCTTTGGGGCATTTTTGGGGTTGACCAAGCGATTATGGGAATCCTTGGAGCTTTTGGTTTGACCAAAGGGATTATGGATACCTTTGGGGCATTTGGGGTGGGCTATGGCTCTCTAAATGTTGAATGGCCTCAAATGATTGATGTTCAAGGGTTCTAGTTCCTTGATTCCTTCAAGAGAGGTGAGCCGGTATGTTCCAGGTCCTATTTTACTATCGATTACATAAGGACCTAACCAATTTGCCATGAACTTGTCCCTTAAATGGGGTGGCAAGTTAGAATTTTGTTGGTTCTCTTTTAAGACCAGGTCACCAACCTGAAAGTCCCTCAGGTGAACTTTCATGTTATATGCTTTCTTAAGTCACTCTTGATAGATACGTAAATGCTCGAGAGCATTGATGCATCATTCATCGAGCAACGTAAGCTGGTCTAACCGGGCCTACCATGTAGTGTCATCATCGATGAACTCTTGCATTGATATGCGTAGGGAAGGTATTTCCAACTCGAGAGGCATGACTGCCTCGGAGCCATACACCAATGAAAATGGAGTTGCCCTAGTGGGCATCCGAATGCTAGTGCGATAAGCCCATAGGGCAAGTGGTATTTGGATGTGCCAATCCTTATGATTATCTATGACCATATTTTTAAGGATGGCGACTAGCATTTTGTTTGATGCCTCTGCTTGCCCATTTGCCTACGGATAATAGGGTGTCAAAAAACTATGCTAAATTTTGTACTTTGTTGTCAAAGCACGCACATCTTTGTTCTTAAATGACATCCCATTATCCGAGATGATCTTGGATGGAATACCAAAATGACATATGATGTTATGTAAAATAAACTCCGCAATGCGGGGCCCAGTCGTAGAGGTAAGCGAAATTGCTTCCACCCACTTGGTGAAGTACTCTATGGCCGTTATGATAAACGTGTGATGACCTGACGACGTAGGGGAGATCTTTTCGATGAGATCTAAGCCCCACTATGAAAATGGCCAAGCCGATTGGATCGGTTGCAAGGCTTGAGAAGGTACGTGTGTCAAGTTAGCATGGTGTTGACACTTCATGCACTTCCGCACATATGCACAACAATCTCGCTCTAAATATGGCCAATAATAGCCCATGCAAAGAATGCGCTTTGCGATGGCCATACCGCTGAAGTGGCCACCGCATGTACCATCGTGCGCTTGGGTGATCGCCCAAGTGGACTCCTGCTGGTCCAAGCAATGGAGGAGGATCCCTTCATAGCTTCGATGGTACAAAATGTCTCCTAGCAAGACATGCTTTGCCACTTTCTATTTGAATGATCTTTTCATGATGTGCGACAATCCAAGTGGGAGGCTACCTAACTTGAGATAGTCTCTTATGGGTGTGTACCAATCCTGTTGATCAAAAACCTCGATGGTATGAATGACCGATCCCTCTTGAAGTTCATCCCTAGAAAAAGTTGAGCGGGAAAGAACTTGTAGAAATAGCGTTGTGTTGCTATTAAGAGGGGTTGGGGAGAACAAAGACCCCTAGTTGGCATGATTCAGACTATCATGGATTCGAGAGAACCTATCCTGAGATGGTTCAATCTGGATCAGGTGGATTCTTGGCATTATGTCAGAGCTTGCATGCTCCATCATGGATTGCGATAATGTTTTGACTTGAATGGTTGTCATCTCACCAGAAGGGTCTTGCGGGATTAGTGACCCCAAGGAGGCCATAGTGTCCACAAAATGATTCGATGATCGAGGGAGTGCCTCGATGTCGTACCATTCAAGCTTTTCTAAGAATTTATCCACAAGGGCTTTGTAGGCCTACAGAACTGGGCATTTGCATTGGAATACCCCTTTCACTTGGTTGACAATTAACAACGAATCACCAAAGATATTCAAGCATTTGATGTTCATGGTGATGGTTGTCTGAAGACCTATGAGCAAGGCTTCATATTCAGCATTGTTATTGGTGCACGGGAAATCAAGTTTAAATGATAAAGGCATTGGAGCCCCTTGCGGTGTGAAAAATATGATTCTCGTGCCACCCCCTTGCTCACATTTAGAACCATCAAAGAATAAGGTTATGTCGGCTCGTGACTCAGGCTCTTCAGAATCTGGCGATTCCGAGACATGGAAGACCCCATCATCGGGTAGCTCTATGGTCAGAGGTTGATCATCTTCGAGAGGAGCCTCTGCTAGTTGATCGGTGATGACTTGACCTTTGATGGACTTTTGTCCAATGAATTCGATGTCAAACTCCATCAACAACATGATCCATTTTGTCGTGCGACTACTATGATAAGTACGACTCATCATGTACCGCAATGGATTCTCCTTAGACACAACATACGTCGTATTGCTCAGCATGTAATGGCATAGCTTTTTGGTGGCAAATACCACTGCCAAGCATAGCTTCTCAACGTATGCATAGTTAAGTTCATAACTGACCAGGGTGCGGCTAAGATAGTAATTAGCTTGTTCTTTATGTAATTCATTTTTTTGGGCTAGCATGGCGCCCAGTGCCACCTCAGTAGCTGAGATGTATAAGTAGAATGACACTCCTGGTCTAGGTGGTGCCAATACTAGCGATGAAGCCAAGTATTGTTTGATGTCATCGAAGGCTGACTGGCACTCGTCATCCCAATGAAATGCTACCCCCTTGTGTAATAATTTATTCATGGGTCGGCACTTGTCGGATAACTGTGCTATGAAGCGCTTGATCGACGCGACCTTACCCTGCAAGCTTCTTAGCTGCCTGATGGTGGTTGGGGGAAGCATCTCAAGGATTGCCTTGACTTTGTTTGGATCTACCTCGATGCCTCATTTTGAGACTATGAAACCCAAGAGTTTTCTAGATGTGACGCCAAATACGCACTTCTTGGGGTTTAGCCTAACTTTGTGTTCGATGAGGCGATCAAGGATCTTGCGTAAGTCATCGAGATGATTTTGGCACAAAAGAGATTTGGCCAACAAATCATCCATATAATCTTCCAAAGTTTTATGCATGTGATCATGGAAGATGTATGTCATAGCACGTTGGTAGGTGGCGCCAACATTTTTAAGGCCAAAGGGCATGACCTTATAACAAAATGTCCCCCAAGGCATCGTGAACGCCATTTTTAGTTGATCATCGGGATTGATACGAATCTGGTTGTATCCCGAGAAACCATCCATGAGGGAAAGCATTTCGTGGCCTGTTGTAGCGTCTACCAATGCATCGATGCTAGGCAAGGGGAAATCATCCTTGGGACTCGCTTTGTTTAAATCTCAAAAATTAGTGCATATGCGAATCCTCCCGTCCGGCTTTTTGATGGGTACCATGTTGGACAGCCATGGTGGGTAATCCATGCAGATGACAAACTGTGCATCCAACAACTTTTGTAGCTCATATTTGACCATTAAGGCCACTGTTGGGTGCATCTTACGTAGCTTTTGCTTGACTGGCTTGACTGTCGGATCAAGCGTTAAATTATGCGTGACTAGCTACGGGTCTAGCCCCGACATGTCTTTGTAGGACCATGCAAAAACCTCCTTCTTCTCTTTGAGAAGGGCAATGTAATCAGCTTGCTCTTTGGGGGATAGACTTACCCCCAACTTGATGATTTACGGATTCATTGGATCAGAACCGATGTCTACGTCAATCATCTCTTCGACTGACATGTGGGATCCATCCTCCAACTGGTGTGGAGTTGGGATCAGGTGGATATCATTTGCTGAATTTAGATCTACGTTGGGAACGTCGGGTTCCTCTTCAGCATGGAAGATATCCTGAGTCTGTCTTGGGGTGAAATGGAACATCCCACCGCAAGGCCAGTACTCTGATGGGGATGGTGGTGAGTTAGCATGATCCTAGGCTATGGCATCTAGGTCTAGATACAATGGTCATGTTGGATCGGCTGGGTTGTGGATGGGGGTGGTTAAATCAATGGAGATCATGTTGATGGAATGAATTTGGTCTCCATTACCGTGCGGGTGTTGACTCGGACATCCTTGGTGATCCTTGCACCCCGGATCTGGCTCTATGGGTACTGGCACAAAAGGATCGGCCCTATGTGTGGATAGAAGGATAGGGTCTACCCTTGGCACTGGTGGCCCTATAGGGTCTCTAGGTGGGAGGTGCTCTCTGTATGCCTGAAGTGGTGGATGAAGCACTTGGTTTAACTATTCTTGATTTAAATGCCACCTATGCCTTGGTCCCATATTTAGCTGTTCGAACATACCCTCGATGTCTATGGGGTATTCTTGTTGCCTCATATGATTGAGATATGCCATCTCAGTCTCATCCTCATAGTCGCTATCGGAGATCCATAGGCCTTCATTAGCTCCGACAACTATGTGCTCTTCTTGTTGGTATAGCCTCCCACTAGGCATTTCTTGATCACTTGGCCTTATGGCTGGCATGGGAGGCTCATTTTGTTTGAGCAAGTTGATTTGGTCCCATCCGGGTTGTTCCGCTCTCTACGAGAGGGCTGGATTCTCTTGAGGTGGCAATTGCTCGATTGGAACATTCAAGGGGAACATTGCCTTGAAGTCCTCCTGATAATCATCGATGGGCATCACCTGCGAGTGATTGCTATCGGACTCAAATGGGTCCCAAGGTGCTACCTCATAGTCTGAATCATCTTTCGAAGAGCTCCTTTGATCTTGTTCATATCCTTCTTGGAGGTTATCCCTTGAACTTTCCCCTTTCTCGATCAAAGGGGAAGGGTTGTTGAGGTCAACAAGGTTTGTTGTTAACCATGGGAGATAATCCCCCATTGTGTATGTTGTGTTGGGATTGGCATATGGATCTTGTGCCAACCCATCCTTGTTGCCTAGCCCTAGGCCTTGCATGGTTTCTACCAAGATGTCGAGGGGCAAAGGGTGGTTGAACCCTACTCCTAATTTATCATATGGCATCTGGTATCTTGGTTGACAAAGAATGCGCATTCCTTGTTCATATCTGCCCAATCCATATCCATGCCAATTACATTGGTCTAAGGTATTTCAAGGCGAATTCTGGGTTGGACAGATAGTCAACATTCTCAGCAAATGGCTCTTCATCCTCTTCCTCTTGTAGGTAGGGTTCCAGGCCATTCTCGAGGCCCCCATATACAAAGTTTGTCTGATTTGGTGGGTAACCTAAAGGGAAGATAGTGCCGATGGGGAGGCGAGGTCTCCCCATGTCTTGCATGGATTCGAGTGTGGGTGTTGCCACTATGTTCTGCACTAGGTACTCCCCTAGGCCCGTATTGGCCATTTCAATGGTAATCATCGGCGGTTGAGGGGGAGGGAATGGGAGTTCTCCCTGAGTCCACTCCATGTTGGGTGAATCAGGTGTCTCGACTTCCATTCGGCTAGGCACCTCTTCGTTAGAGATGGTTGAGACTAATGGTGGTACCTCCTCTAGGGGCTTCTTCCCATTGTCCTTCGATGTGGCCACCATAGGTGGCATTGTTGGTGAAGGGACAGATGACGAAGATGGGCCAGGTCGGTTACTTGAGGGACTCAACAGTGGGGATGTAGGCAGAATCGGACCCTGAGTGGACGGATTCAATTGAAAGTCCAAATGTGTCGATGGGAGGGTCGATTGTGGCATCAGTTGCACCGCATTGCAAAACTTGAAGGGCTCTAAGTCTGCTGGGACTACATGTACTTGCCCTTCATATGTGTACTTGAGGCATTGATGGGCTATCGAAGGGACACACTTCATGTCCCTGATCCAAGGCCGACCTAGCAAGATATTGTAGGCCATCTCACCCTCAAGGATGTGACACAACGTAGGAATGGTCTTTTGTCCTACTTGGATGGGCAGGACAATTGTGCCAACCATCGAGCATAACGCGTCGTTGAATGCTCGAAGAGTGTAGGTGGATGCCACAATGTGGGATGCTAGCAACTTAAGATGTTTTAATGCCATTGTCATGATTATATTGTTGGACGAGCCAGTGTCCACCAACACCCTCTTGAATGGAATCTCGTTGACCCACGTGATGACGTGCAGGGGTGGATCCACCATATCACTAGTCACCAATTTTAGTTCATCTTCCCTGAAGGTTATGACTGGTTCTGTGCATTGTCTCACATGTCCCACAAAGTTGTTGAAAGAATTGGGTTCTTGGGGCTGTAGCTCAATGGCTTTGAGTATCTCCATCAGAGCCTCCCGATGGGGCGGTGATTGTTGGATGAGCTCATAGATGGAGAGCCTAGCCGACGTGGTCCTTAAACTTTGAGTAAGCTTAGTCTAAATCATGGCCACTGGTCTAGGTGGGGGAGGTTGTGTAGGGTGTTGTGGAGGTTGTGACATTGATGGAACATCTCCTGTAGCTGCAGCGGGTGCAATCATGTTTGGGTATCTTTTGTTCCATGTCATGATGCTTATCATCCCTACGTACCCTTGCATGGGGTAGTTTTGTGTCACCTCATTCACTTGTACAGTTTTTTCCTACGTGTCATGGGTAGGTAAGGGGTCTTTGAAGACGTCCATCTGTTGGTTGCTCAATGCTACGGGATTATCCACCGTGAGCGTTTTGTTGTCTATCAAGTCTTGCACCAAGTTTTTGAATTTCCAACAAGTGAAGATGTCATGTCCTTTCTGTCGATGGAATCTACAATATAAATCTTCCCTATAGCCCTTGGGTTTTGGTGCATTGGGGTCTATGGGTCGAGTTTTTGGCAAGTTTATCAGGTTTTCTATGAACAAGCGGTCAAACAAGGAGTCTCTAGACTCTGTGAATTGTGTGAATTGTCGCTTAGGGTGATGTTGCTGATTTTGCTCTTGCTTGTGGTTTTCCTTTTCATAGTTAGCAAGAGGAACTGCCTGATAATTAGCCTTTGGGGGTTGTGTCATTTGTGTAGGTGGTGGTATAGTTATGGCAACTTGATTGACCATGGTGGGTTTCGGTTGCGTGGGCCCAGTTTTGGCATTTTTGGTCCACTCTTTCTTGCGCGGCTTGGCAATCTCGCCGTCTTGAATTTTGATCTCCTCAATTATCCTGGCTTGCACCAGGGCTTCTTCTAGGGTGGCATATTGCTGCAGCTACAATAGCATGGAGATCGACCTTATGCAACTCTTTGAAAACATCTGAGTCATGTCGGCCATGGGAGGGAGGTAAGGTAGCTTTGAAAGCAATGTCCTCCATCGATTCCCATAAGTGGCTATGGTCTCATCATCATACTGCTTAAGGCCAGCTAGGTCACTTAAGGATGCCTTCTTCTTGGTGTTGAAGGCAAAATGTTCAAGGAACGCGTCCACTAGCTGGTCTAGATTGTTGATGCTATGCTTCGACAATTGGGTAAACCAATCCGAGGCAGGACCTACGAACGTGGTTATAAATGTTCTCAGAAGCAATGCATCATTGTCCTGAATGCCAAAGCATTGACTCAGGAATCTTGTTACGTGCTCTTGGGCATCCTCATCCCCTCTAAAAATTGCCAATTGAGGCATTTTGAAGTGGTCGGGGTATGGGGGTGCCAAAACTGAAGGATGCACAGGGTGACTATGAAGCTGGCGTAAGGTGGGCTTTTGGGGCCCTGAAGTCTTGGTCTCCATAGACTCTAAGCATTCTAACAGTGCTTTGTATGCATCAGAGGATTTGATTTCCTCTTCTTTGGTTTGTTCCTATTGTGAATTACGAGGAACTTGAGGCCTATGGAGGGGTAGCCGGGTAGCGCCCCCCTACCTTGGTAGGGTGTTTCAGCCCGCTCTTCTTCTTGCTCAAATTCCTCATAGGCTTCTTGAGGAGTTTTTGGGCATGACCTATAAACATGGATGGGTGCCCGAGGAAGGTGCCCATCATTGGTTCTAGGGGTGGCCTCCCGCTCAGGTCTCGGAGGTCTTGGAGGCAACACTTGATAAGGTCGTGGAGACCTGTCTCGCACTAAGGGGTTGTGCCTCTCATAAATCTTTGTCCTATGCGTGCGAGGGGTTGGAATCCTCTCATGCATATTGTTCTGGAGCAATTCATCTATCTGGCACTGAATGCGCTCTTTGTTAAGATGATACAGTTGCTCTAACTACTATTGATCTTGCCTAAGCTACATGATTTGCGCTTGGCGGGTGGCATGTTTGGCAAATGCCAAGTCAATTTGTTCCATCGTCCTATGTTTAGGAGGCCTAGATGCCTCCCCTACATGTCTATCTCGGTCATGGTGATCCGAGATCTCTATGGGTCACTTTCCTCTATCGAGGTTAGCGACATTCACCTGAGGCTCTGGCCTCAATAGGTGATCTTGATAATTAGCAGGTGCGGAGGTGCATTGCTCCCACATGGTGTATTGCTCTTGAGGAATATACTAGTTTTCCTCATGCTCCCTTTCGTACATGTGAAAGGGACGGGTAGAGTTGGCTCACCCTATCTGAAGAGCCTTGCACTCTAGATTTGGTCTATTAGTTCTAACAGTAATGAGGGGTAGAGGGGGGATGATATAATCATGTGGTCCCTCCTTGTGAACCCTATGTTGCTCTAGCACTTCATCGCGTAGTGGCCACTCATAATGAGCATCTAAGGGAGCCTTCCCATGTATGTACT
Organism: Wollemia nobilis; assembly: GCA_028583015.1. Taxonomy (NCBI): domain Eukaryota; kingdom Viridiplantae; phylum Streptophyta; class Pinopsida; order Araucariales; family Araucariaceae; genus Wollemia; species Wollemia nobilis. The sequence continues at coordinate 217,271 of JAQPPZ010016829.1, read as the reverse complement.
CCTCTTGAAAGGGTCTGTGTTGAATGGGAGTGCCCCCCAAAGGGGTGCCTCTATAGTCCTTTTCTGTAGTGGCATAGTGTGGACCACGTTGTGGGTCAGGCTGCCAAGGTGGTATAACCAAGTCCTTGGGGCTATAACGGAGGCGACTGGTGCCTCCTTGTACACTTTCTATAGCTTCTACCCATGATTGGGCTTGGCTACGGGTATACACCATGGTGGTGGTTCTCTACAAGATATGTATGTTTTTATCTCCTTTACGATTTTTTATGCTACACCAAACAAAAGGGACCACACAAACAAAGAAATGATTATCTCATTTACAGATTAAATGTGTGTCCTAAATCTAGTTCAGTGTGTTTTGATTTTTGTTGTGCAAACCATGTAAAGAAAATTTTGTTATTCATGCATGATGAGGGCTCTTATATCTCCAAAATGGTCACCCCTTCAATATACCACTGCCAAGCCATTATACCGAACCTCTCAATATACCCGCCCTTACGTGAGGGAAACTATTGGTACGCGAGAGCATAATAGTACGTGGAACATAGGCGGTACGAAAGGGGAATCACTCTATTTTTGACACCTACCATAGAAGACTTATCCTCATGCACTGGGAATCACCCCCGCTACACTTGGTCAGCTTTCATCAGGATTTACGTCTAGCAATAGTCACGATCAGGGTTATGTATGCAAAATCCAAGCCAAGGTGGTGATGAAATCCACCGTTGGTCTTGATCAAGTGTTGGGGTATTAAGACCAACTCCTTGATGTTAATATTATTATGTGGTGTGTGTGGTTCCTTTTACTTGTGCAAAGAAAGAAAACATGCAGCAAAATTCCCTATGCAAGCAAAGAAAATAGAAAAATTGTAGAGACAAAAACAAAAAAACACAGAGGATGTCCAAAAAACCTACCTCTTCTCTGCCCAAACCAGATGCCTCTGAGTTTCTGCTCAAAAAATGTACATAGAGCTCTAATCATCCTAGGGTGGGATGAATAGCAGGTCTGTATTCATCCTAGGGTGAGATAAATTTGTATTCATCCCAGGGTGGCATGAATTCCAAGTCTGTATTCGTCATAGGGTGGCACGAGTAGCAGTCCAGTGCCCGAATGAGTAACACCTGCAAGAAAAACATAAAATTTTGATCAAAAACTTGATCCCAATAGTAGGGGATAGGGTCCCACCATGATCACCACTAAAATCTAAATGCAGGGTGATGGCATGCCAGACCAGATGGTGCAAATGAAATTGATATAAAACAATGCTAAGTCCTACGAATGCGAGAAAGCAATGCATGAAGGAAACGATGCATAGACGAGATGTAAGCAAACAAAGACAAAGTGGGGCCTCTTTTATTAATGTTGCTTTCAATCTAGTTACAATACATCTCCCCCCTTTAGGGCTCAGAATATTTGATACAGTTCGTTACATCAACGGATGGTACGCTTCTAGTGTCTTCCGCATGCCTCACATTCGAAATGGGTGGGCCAAAGGTTGCCATCGCTTGCATCCATGTGTTCATGTGTTCCTTGCTGCCCCTCCGGTGTTCCTATTGGTGAGATCCTATGCTTAGAGAAATAGCAAATAGTTAATAGCATATGCGGATAGAGGGAAAAACATGCAATCCCTAGGGCCTCCGGCTAGTGAATACATAAAATAGCAAAACGATGATCAAAACATGTCATAATGAATTCAAAATTTGATAGAAGCATAGAAACATCATCAGAGACACATTGCAAAAATAATATTTAGGAAATCATGCATGGATTTCTAATCGCTCTAGGGTGGGACGATTAGGACTATCATAAAACATGCAAAAGCAACCTTCCAAATGTCTAGCCTAGAGGCCTCCAAAACTCCTGAAAACTTGGGGTTAGGCTAAAAGGGGCATTTTGGGATGACCCAAAAGGTCATATTTGGTATATTCTACCCATATTGTCCCGTATCCGAAAGCGCTCCCTGTATGTTAGTAAACGCGTAAAATGATAAAAACATAGTCAAAACAGGTCAGAATGCAATGAAACTTGAACAACAGCATAAGTAAACCAAATAGAACATAATGCAAAAATAATAGTAGAGAAATTATTCATGGATTTCTAATCACTCTGGGGTGGGACGATTAGGACTACAATAGTTTGGGGGGCGCTCGAGGGCAGGACGCCCATCATTTGGGGTCTGGTTTTGACACCAATCCACTTGGGATGGGTCCAAAACCTCCTAGGGGGTTGTTTCAATGAATTTGGTGTGGGATTGTGGCCGATTTCTTGGGTTTTGGGTCAGGATTGCGTTCCTAGTGTTCACCCGATAACCTCTCTCCCAAAAGAGAAATTAGGGATGTAGGAAGCACAAAGGGGAATGTGGGTACAATTTGGCAGCACTCCATTGCTCCAAATGCTCCAGCTCTATTCTTCTTTTGGGGTGAGGAGGCTCACCCTTTTATAGACCTAGGGTCTCTCTCTTTGAATGCGCATGCGAGGGCGCCACTTGGCTTGCCATGCCTTTTTTGGGAGAGAAGATTCCTCCCTGATTTAGAGTCTCCTTGCATGAGGCCTCCATGATCAGGGCATGCTTGACTGAAGTCCCTCTCTCAGATTTGAAACCGTTCCTCACAATTGCATGCTCTGAAGGCGCAGTTAAGTGGTGGATCTATCGAGGTTTGACTTTTTGCTAGTCAAACCTGCTACTCATCCCACCCTGGGACGATTGTTGCTAATCATCCCAGGGTGGGACGAATAGGATTCTAATCATCCTAGGGTGGGACGAGTAGGGAGAAAAGTGCTTAAAAGGTGCCAAATTGACCTCTGACCTTCCAAAACTGATTTGGGAGTGGTTAGGACCACTGTTTAACCTCTGGAGGCTGCCCTAGGGGGTATGTATGCCAACTCGATCAGTGCTTGTAGTCACATAATCGGGTTGGTGCTGTTTTGGTGTCTACACATCTAAACCTAAATTACATGAAAGAGAATAATTAATTTGATCATCATTATTCTCATCTTGGTAAGCCTTTTTCTCACCCCATATTGGTTTGTTTGATTTCTAAATACTATATTCTTGCAATATTTTATCATGTAACCTGGTTTCTTACAATAATTGTAATATCCCAAGTCTACCTACCTATTTTTAGAACAACAGAATAAGGGTAAGTGAAAATTTTTCCAAAATTCAACACCAACTACTTTAATTTAACATCTATATGAGCATTCTTGACCTTCACAGTTGTCAATCTGTTGCAGTTAGATTATTCATGAAGTCGAAAATGGCCAGTTCTCGGTTAAGTTTACCTTGTCATACTAGCACTCCTTCTTGAGTACCTAAGTATTGGCAGGGGGTTTTCCTACCCTAGGGCCCATATCACCTAAGGCTAGAACGTTTATTTTCCCCATATCTAAAATGAGATATTTAGCGTATGCATGCTTGGTTGATGACAATTTACTTTCGTAAATTGCATCTTGAGTTTACTTCTCTGTAACACTCCAGAAGTCTCACTTTTGTGTAAGCCCATACTTCCTGCCTAGGTTCTAGATGGGTCAATCTAGGAACTATGCCCATATCACAATTCCTACCTTGTCAACTCTCTTATATATATTCCAAAGTTTGACTAACCAAAATAGGTTAAGAGCTATACCCCTCATCAACCTTGAATTAGAATAGTTTCCCATATTCTGTATAGTTGTAGTTGTCTCCCACAACCATGATCCGCATTTTACTTGGTTCATATGTAGTTGTCTATCCACAACCATAAAGTATAATTTTATTATTTTTCCACAACTATTATCCCCACAAATATTATATAATTTTAGGTTACAAATTAAATATATTTTTCAAAATAACCAAACCATGGCATCCCAATCAATTTAAAATGTAATATAAACTAATATCAATTTATCTCTACCATTCCACCCTATAAGAAGTAAAAACTACCACAACTAAATCAAAATACTTAATCAAAAGTAATTTAAAAGTAATTAATATTTTAAAACACTTAGAAATCTACCATTAACCCCAACCCGAATAATTAAATTATTTAAACTAACCAAACATTAATATTTTAAAGTTGAAAAGATAAATCATTTGTCCTTTATTTAAGGAAACCAAAACATAATATTTAAAAGTTTTATTAAGAAAACCAATTAACATAATATTTAAAAGCTTTATTAAGGAAACCAAAATATAAGTCTAAAAACCTGACATAATTTTCCTTTTCACCTCTAATTATACCACCCATTCTACCCCCATTCCTAGATTTTTAAACGAGTACTTTAAATATTATTTGTTATGTTGGGTTTTTATCTATATCTAAGATAATAACCATCGAACATACACTTTCTAATTCTTATTATTTGACAAATAAATTGAGGGTTTCTTATTATAAACATTAAATGTCAATTGTAAAGTTACACTCAATTATTAAAGTTATTCACTAGCAAAATAATAAAGTTTTAAAATAGTTCTCAAAGTTTTTATATTTTGCCTACTTCTAAGAGTAAGATCTTTTATTTTCTCAATAGAGCGTAACTAGATAATTTGTTGTCTTATTTTATCTAAAATATATTTTTTAAAAATATTTAACATAATAAAGTATACCTATATTCGTGCATTTACCTTTTAAAACATGCGCATTTACCTTTTAAAACATTTGCATAAGACATCGTACTCAGAAGACTATATTTAAAAAAAAAAACGCATAATCCTCTACTTAAAATGTGTCTAGTTGATAGTAAAGCTATCCATAATTAAGTCGCAATATATATATATATATATATATATATATATATATATATATATATATTTTAAATAAAGAACCACTTCCCAAGAAAACACTTTCCTATTAATCATGTTTTATTTACACTCTGTAGCACCCTAAAATTGGCATGGTTAAAAACCTTAGTAAAAGATAAAAGATAAAAATTTGAATTTTAACCCCAAAACCGCTCCAAAATCGCCTGCTACCCGTTTCCTCATTTTTCATGCCATTTTTAGGATTTGTTTTGACCGTTGGACGATATCGTCGTAGATTAGACGAGATCGTCCCAGATCTGACGAAATCATCATGGACAGAACGTCCAGACGATTTTGTCCCAAAACCAAATTTTCATAATTAGCTTCTGTTTCAACAGCCTCTCCAACTTGGGCAGAAGCGCGTCTGCGTAGTTGGAGATTGCCCTGTTGGAGATCTCCCATATTGGGATGATCCCCAACCTCTTAAACCTCTTCCTAAGCCTATATAAACTAGGATTTTCTAGTTTACCCCCCCTGACTCTACATGACCCCTGATTCTGATTTCCCTGAACCCCTTAGCTGACAGATTTAATTCCTTATTCCCTCGCACTACTATCTGTGTTCTATATTTTGCATTTTCTTGCAGGAATTCTACTATTTTGCAGTCGAAGATAGCTCGGATCGGCGCAAACGATCTCGGACGATTACGGACGATCTCGTACGATTGGAGGCGATCCTGACTGTAGTCCAGATTGGGGGCAATCCGAGTCCAGAGTTTGCATTCCCTTAGCTTCCTCTGCATTTTTTTATATTGTATTTCTGCATTGTCTTGAATTATTATGTTTTTTGCATCTTGGAGTTCACCTCATTTAGCATAATCGCATGGTAAGGTTAAAATCAATCATTAAATCTACTGCATTTCCTTATTTGTTATTGGAATCCATTATTTAGGCATGTTTGCTGTTATTTCTACCATTATCTTTTGCTTCTGCACTTGCATATTTGGTATTTCGCATCTATTTCTGTGATTGCAGGTTTTTGACGAATTCGTCAGATATCAGACGATCCTGTCTGATCTCAGACGATTACGTATGAACTGAGGCGATCTGGACTGCTACAAAACTCAGAATCTTCATCAAACATCCGAAATCAGGTATGACATATTCTAATTAGCATATTCTCTGTTATTAGCACTCATTCCTATTTTCTGTATCCATTTAAATTATCATTGGTAGATAAAATAGTTTAGATTCATCTTGGCCAAACCTAGGAGTTGAATGATCGAGTATAAAAATGAACACATCAAACCCACTATCAACCTAGGCATGGAAACTGCCACTCAAAAGTTTCCTGGTGAACCCACCATCCGTCGAAAATTCACCTTTATACTCCTCCCCTGAGAGGCGGGACCTTCAAAGGGCCTCTCATTCCGAGGTATTGTCCCATCCTTCTCGCATCCTCCTTCTGGGCACGGATCCTATAGCCTGAGGGTAAGGATGCAAAAAATTTGGAGCGATACATTTTGGTGAACCCGACGTGAAAACTAAAAACCTTTTGAAAACAATTCAATAAAAAAAAAAAAACAAAAACAAAACATAAATGCATTTAGAATCAAAGATTGCATGTCATATTTAGATGGTAGATTATAACAAAAGACGAGTTGTCACCATTAATGTTGAAAATCAATTAGCAGCTATAGAGATTAATTCTGTACTTAGCATACCTCAAACAAATAGGGTTCAACCTTTGTGGGACGAACTTAATAGGAGATTGAATCTTATTTCATCTAGAGCAACCGAACTTAGGCAAATCAAGAGGTTTGTCCTAGATAGAATCCTGGATCCCGATCAAGTGACTTTGTATCATGAGCTTCAGAGAGCTTGCCATAGGTGGTTAGCAGATAAAAGAGCCCTTGTGTCTTCCGAGTTGTATACCTTTGAGGAATACCTCGATAATGCAGTTGTAGTACATAAATTTTTGTCTCGTATAGAGGATCAGGAGGTCGTTCTTACGGATAGACAAAGATGGTATAGAGTCCCCAGAGCTGTGTTATATCGAGAGTATTGCCATGAAATCTATTTTTACAAATCAGAGTTAGAAGTAGATAATATCACTATAGCACACTTTATTAAGTTCTTGAAAAACCATTTCCAATTTGAAGAGGAGCATTTTATGACTCTTGATGAACTTGATCCTATCAATGACATTCATAAACTATTTTTAGAAAACTAAGCTATTATTCTATTATTGTTATTTCTTGCATTTAGTGTGCTATTTGTTGTCTTTATAAAGCATAAAATAAAATAAAAACAAACAAAATCATAACAAAAAAAAAAAAAATCAAAACATTTTATTTTTAAGCATCATAGTAGGTATATAATTAATATATACCTCCCAAATCTATTGCAAATATATCAATATATATATTTGCTAAAATCTAAGATTTAGACATAATGACTAGACTCAGGAATGGAAAAAAATATGAGGTAGAGAAGAAGATTGGTTAAGGAAAATAGAGAATAACCCAGATGTCCTTCCTGAAGACCCAATTCAGGAAGAAGGAACTCTAGACCAACAAGAAGAAGATTATGTTGATGCAAATGAACAAAAGGAAAATGATAGAGAGGAAGGATCCTCATCTCCTAAAATAACTCCAGAAGGAACTGTTACTTTTGAAAACATGGAACATTTTTGGAAATTTCTCCATACCAATATTGGCACTCTTAATAGAGCAGTTCATATGGATAAAGATCAAATTAGTGACACTCAAGCAACCCTAGAAGACATATATCACACACGCACTAATCCTTTGTCCTTCGTTGATCAAGAGAGTGATCAAGCTGGACCGTCCAATTTGGACATGGCTACTATAATCCAAAACACCCGACAACAACAGGTTACCCAACTACCTAGAGTGCCTGTTACTAAACCAAGGGTTATTCCGACACAAAAGAAACCTTCATTCACTGCTCTACTTCACCAAGCTATCGACCAATATACCTCAAATCAACAAAAGCCTAAAACAAAACCAAATGTTAATTTCCAACAATCTGGGATACAACATAATGCTACCACAAATCTTCTTCATAATACTCTTCCTACCAATCATTTGCATAATAGCAACATAGCATCTAATCCTTATGTTCCACCTTCCTACGCTCACAAATCCCATGCTCATGTACCACCGAACCAATATGGTGGGCAAACTGGCAATCTGGAAGCCATGGTGAAATAGTTAACCTCCCGTATGGACCAAATAGATCCCTACCGTCCCTCGTACAATTATCGAGAGATGTGTAGTCAACCCCTAGATCCTATAGTTGTAGCACAACCATATCCTAAATGCTTTCCCATGCCTGTCCTACCTATCTACAAAGGAACCGAAGATCCCATAGAGCATCTTCGTATGTTTAGGATAGCATGTCATGATATATCACATGATGACTTGTTATTACTAAAAATGTTCCCAAAAAGTTTAGGAGGGATGGCATTGGAGTGGTATTATCAATTGCCCACTCATTCTTTGAGAAATTTCGAAGAGACCGCTGAGTCTTTTGTGCACCAATTTAGTGCCTATATTGAAAGACATGTAACTATTAAAGATTTGTACAACCTAAAACAAGACAAAGATGAGTGTTTTGCTGACTTCTTAGCTCGATGGAGGCAGTTGATAGGAAAATTACACTTTGTGTTACCTTATCGGGAAATGTTGGATATTTTTATCAATAATTTACAAGAGCAACTATCCTATGAATTATCAACTGCTACCTTGACCACCTTCGATCAAGCTATAGATTTAGCCCGAAGAGTGGAAGATGCTCTCATTAGAAGAGGTCAGCTCAAAAAGAAAGATGATGAGAAAACATCCAGAAATCCATACAAAAATAAACAAGTTGTGGGTGACGGAGTCACTGACAGCAGAAACATTGCCAATGTTAATACTGCAAAAACAACAGAGAAGTTCATATTGAAACCTCCCGATAAACCACCTCGAGAATTTACTAGGTTAAATCAACCTTTATCAACCATTCTCCCGTAATTACTAGCACGAGGATTGATCCAATTACCGACTATCCGGGAACCTGATCCAACCATACCCGGATACAGAGCTGATTTACATTGTGATTTCCATAGAGGACCCGGACATGCTACCAACTCTTGTAAATGATTAAAACATAAAATACAAGATTTAATTGATAACAACGAGATGGAGGTACAAGCCTTTCAACCTAAACAAAATCCTACTAGTAATGTTCAAAAGAACACCCTTCAAAGTCGGAATCAGAATGCCAATCAATCATTGGACATATTTCAACATCCTTTACCAAAACATGGCAAAGAGGTGGCTAATCAAATTGAACATCATAATGTTCCCCCTCCTACCCGATATGTAGGAGCCATTAGTGGGCATTTACCTATTCACGATCTAGAAATATTTGACACAACTTTATCCATGGTTACGTCCAGACCCCTATATAATACTCAAACACCTGATCTTAGTGATGTAGAATCTGATACTAAAAGTGAAATAGACATCACCTCAAATCAATCGAATAGTTCTGAAAATGAATCAGATCCTATTCAACCTATCACAGATTCTATGGTTTCGAAAGAACCATTTCCTAGAAGAGTTACTACTCGACCCTCTTCTCATCAGTTCCTTTCTAATGAACAAGCCATAAACGCTAGACCGAGACCAATTCATCATCCTCAAAATAACATTGTAGGTACCATCGGAGTCGTTACCAGACAACAGGCTCAAAATTCTCAACAGGATCAAACTCAGAATGATGGATCAGCTCCATTTATTTTGAAAAATCCCAATAAAGGGAATCATATGTCTAATGTTCAACCTAAGCCTCCGTATAATATTAATGAACAATTATCCAACACTACAGCTAGAATTTCCCTTTTGGACCTTTTAAGATCTTCTCCTACCCATAGGGATGAATTAATGCTCACATTAAGCCAAATGATGGTACCACAAAATATTCAGCCTGAAGCCATGACCAATACTATCATCACTCGAGAAGTCGATTGTATTGACTTTCGAGATAGAGATATACCACAACATAGTTTACATAAGGATAATCCTTTATATATTACTGCCCTAATTGGGGACGTAGCCGTTAAACGCGTCTTGATTGATAATGGTTCATCTTTAAACATATGCACTTTTGACTTCTACCAAAGATTTGGCTTTAGGAGTGACGAAATGAAAAGAACGGATATGATCATAAAAGCCTTCAATGACGAGACACAAGAAACGTGTGGAGTCATTACTATACCCTTGCAAGTTGGTCCTAGAACCCTAGATACGACCGTGTTTATTGTACATTGCCCTGCATCGTACAATATACTTTTGGGTCACCCTTGGATCAACGCGATGCGAGCAGTTCCATCCACTTTACATCAATGTGTTAAATTCAAATTCAAAAACCAATTGGTTACCATTCATGGTGACCCCAGACCCTTTGATATGTGTGCTTTGGCAGAACCAGTTGGAGTTCAATTTTGCCCTGCTTTGTCATCCACACATCCTAATTCTCGTCAACTGCCCAAACATGTGAAACACACACCCATAACATCATCTACCCCATCAACTACACCTCTACATATAGCTCAACCGCTTTCTGAACAAACCTCATTAGGACCTCGAAAAGATCCCAGAACCACAACCAATGCTTCTTGTTTTACCCCTATAACTTCCACACCGATAGACTCATCCATCGATATCCCTATAACATCTCCTACAAGCATCCTTTCCACATCAGAAGATCTAAGAAATGTTCCTTCTACCTCTTACGCTCTTACTGATGAACTCCTACCCGATTTATCTAAAAATCTTATATCAAAAGAGATCAACCTAGCCGTGCAAGCTTCCCTTGTTTTAAATAAACTCCCACCTTCTCCTCGTACCTTGGGCCTCCCACAACCTATGGGAAGTATCTACCAAGTCGGAAGTTGTGCTTTTGTTTATAAGGGATATGATTGGGGAAGAATACCCCGAAACATCAAGACACATTGTGATGGATATGCTCGATGCTATTTTGCTAATGAATATATTAAAGCTAAACCCATAATGCTTAAATTGGGCTATAAAGGGAAAGGTTTGGGACCTTTCCAAAATGGTATGAAGGAACCTATTGAGGTAGAACCATGGCCTGCCCGATGCGGTGTGGGCCTATTTCCTAATAAAGGTCAACCCTTCCCATTTGAGGAGGATGACCATCTTACATGTTATCAAGATTATCTCGATAAACAAGATTCTTTGCTTTCAAAAAATAATCCCTTTACCTGTCATATGCTATCTCTCGCCTACCCTGAGATGATTGCTGAATCCGACGATGAGTTGGAAGGGGATATCTTCCATGATGTCTCCGTTGATGATTTATTACATAACGAATTTTATTTTGATGGCTCTATACCTAGTATAGCCCAGCTTGAGGCCTCGACTCCTCAAGACGAATTATCCAAGCTAACCTTGGAAGAATTACAAGAATTGGGTGTTTCACCCACCCCACCTAATTTTGAGAGAGATTTACATATGGAAGTCGAAAACGGTATAAAAATTAACATTGGAACCGAACATAACCCTCACATAATCAATATTGGATCAGAATTAAGTCAAGAAAAACAAGATGAATACATTTCATTTCTTAAAGACTATGAGGATGTCTTTGCCTGGACATATGAAGACATGCCAGGTCTGGACCCTTCTGTAGTCATGCATCATCTAGTAGTCCATCCAGATGCTAAACCTGTTAAACAAAAACTTAGAAAAATGCATCCTAAAGTGGCCTTACTAGTCAAAACAGAACTAGAAAAACTGTTGAAAGTTATTTTTATACAAGCCATTGATTATGCTGAATGGATCTCAAATGTAGTTCCAGTAACTAAGAAAGAAGCCACTAAAGTTAGGGTTTGTACAGACTTCAGAGATATTAATGTTGCCTGTCCTAAAGATGATTTTCCTCTTCCTAACATGGATCAAATCATTGATTTTACTGCTGGAAGTGGAATGATATCCCTAATGGATGGATTTTTCGGTTACAATCAGATCAGGATAGCTCCTGAAGATCAGGCTAAAACAACCTTTATTACTCCTTGGGGAACCTTTTGTTGGAAAGTAATGCCATTTGGTTTAAAGAATGCAGGCGCAACCTATCAACGAGCTATGACTTATATCTTTCACGATATGATGCATGATATTCTACATGATTATGTAGATGATATTATAGCTCGTTCCATCAAAGAAGATGATCATTTAAATGACTTGAGAAAAGTATTTGATCGGTTAAGGGAGTATCTTATCCGATTGAATCCCACCAAATGTATCTTCGGAGTTAAGTCCGATAAATTATTGGGGGTTATAGTTTCCTTACGTGGCATTGAAATTGATCCTCTCAAGATCGTGGCTATCACTGATATGCCCGCACCCACCAATATATCTGAATTACGAAGTTTACAAGGTAAGCTTCAAGCTATTCGCCGCTTTATTGATAAGTTGGCAGATAAAACTGGACCTTTTCTTAAACTTCTTAAGAAAGATGTCTCTTTCCATTGGGATGAAGAATGCCAAGAAGCATTTGAAATCCTCAAGCAATATCTCCTCCAACCATCGGTGCTTTCCCCACCTAGATCTGATCGTCCATTTATTCTGTACATTTCTGCTTCCGATTTTGCCTTAGGAGCTATGTTAGCTCAGCTTGACGATGAGAAGAAAGAGCGTGCTACTTATTACATCAGCAGAACCCTAATCAGTTATGAAACTCGCTATACCATATTAGAGAAGTTATGTCTTGCAGTCATATTTTCCACACAAAAACTATGACATTATATGCTTAGTCAAAAAACGTATGTTATTGCCAAATTCGACCCTTTGCGATATCTTATGAGTCGACCGTATTTATCTGGTCGCACAGCCAAGTGGGTTCTTGCGCTAAGCGAGTTTGAACTCACGTTTATAGGACAAAAGTCTGTTAAGGGTCAAATCATAGCAGATCAATTAGCTGCTGCACCCTTAGAGTCTACCCATCCCCTCATCATTGAGCTTCTCGATGAATGCCTTAAATTAGAGGCAGACCATCCTGAACAATGGTCCCTATACTTTGACGGAGCCCGATGTATGAGTGGGGCTGGTGCGGGTATTATTTTAATATCTCCGCAAAAACATCTTATACCTCTATCCTTTAAACTAACGTTTGCTTGCACTAATAATACTGCTGAATATGAGGCTCTTATCCTCGGCTTACGAGCTGCTTTGGCCCTAAAAATTAAAAATTTATTGGTTTTTGGTGATTCCCAACTTGTCATAAATCAAATCAATGATGTTTATCAGACCAGAGATGATAAATTACGCCCATATAAAGCATATGTTTTGTAGTTATTATCCTTGTTTGATCAAGTTACTTTGGAAGCTATTCCTCGAACTAGCAATCGTGCGGTTGACGCTATGGCTGCAGCTGCATCTCTTTTACCCTTGGAGTTAGACGATGAATATGCTACCATCATTATTCATCGACTCCAGGAACCCACTTCAAGCAAATCATGCTTAGAACCTTTGGATGTGTTTCTAATCAACGAAACTACTCCCGAACCATGGTACATTGATATATTTAATTTTTTGCAAAATGGAACCTTCCCTGATGGTTATACTAGCAACCAGCGCCGATTATTACGTAGACGAGCAAGTCGCTTCGTAATTGTTGGTAATACCTTGTATAGGAGATCTTTTGAAGGCATATTATTAAGATGTTTAAATCTAGAAGAATCTAGATCAGCTTTGAGCGAAGCCCACGATGGATCTTGTGGAGGACACTTTAGTGGTAACGCCATTGCTAAGAAGCTCCTTCGGATAGGATATTTTTGGCCTACCATGGAGAATGATGCACATGATTATGTGCACCATTGCGACAAGTGCCAGAAACATTCTGACCTTGTCCATGCGCCTGCACAAGAGCTACAGGCTATTTCATCTCCTTGGCCCTTTTCAAAATGGGGCTTAGACATCATTGGGAAAATCAACCCTGTGTCATCTGATGGACACAAATTTATCATAACCGCTACGGAGTATTTCACAAAATGGGTTGAAGCTATGCCTTTAGCTTCTTGTATTGGAACGCAAGTTTCCAAATTTATTTTTAATCAAATTATTTGTAGGTTTGGCATTCCTGCCAATCTCATTTTCGATAATGGAACTTGTTTCAAAAATAAAGATGTCAAAAAATTATGTCAAAAGTATAAAATTCAACATCGTTGGTCCACTCCCTATTATCCTCAGGGTAATGGCCAAGCAGAAGCATCTAATAAAACATTACTTAAAATTCTCAAAAGACTGGTCAATAAATCCGGTCGAGATTGGCACATCCAATTATATCCTGCTTTATGGGCCTATCGAACTAGTGTTCGCACCCCCACTGGAACTTCACCTTTCGTTTTGGTTTATGGCGCTGAAGCTATTTTTCCATTTGAATTAGAAGTTCCTTCTTTGGCTCTACTACTTCAAGATACTGAAGTAGGGGATGAATATCGTGCTGGCAGATTTAGTCAGCTGGAACTTTTAGATGAAAAGCGCATCAATGCTTTGGAGCATCTTCGTGCCTACCAAAACAAGCTTAAGAGAGCATATCTCAAGAAAGTCCACCCTCGATCCTTTGAGATCGGCGACCTTGTCTTAAAAGAAAATCAAAAAAATACTAATGCTACTAAAGACCTTAAAGGTAAATTCGAGCCCAACTGGCTTGGACCATATATCATCACTGCTAAATTTGGATCGGGAGCATACAAATTATCTACCTTCGATGGTAAAGAACTTAAAGAACCTATGAACATTATGCATCTCAAACGCTACTATGCATAAAACATTGAGTCATTTCATCATTTGTATATACTGTATTTTGCATATTGTTTCATTTTTTGCCATTTCTATCAAAATATTTTTCAAAGAACAATAATAATATTTCTTCTTGCAATTCCATCAATTAAAATCAAATACAAAAACATCAAAATTGTCAAAATCTTCAAAAACATTTTTTTTATATATACCTGTCAATTATTGGAATTTACAGTTATATTTTCAATTATTTTAGATAAATGAGCATTTATTTGGAATCCCACACTTTCACACTCACATGAATAAATATCTTGATTTTATTTTGTATGATTATTAATCTCTCTTATATCAAAGTCCACATTGGCATTAAATAACATTTTGAGCATAGAGAACTGATCTTGTTATTTACTTGAACCAAGTATATCTTTTCACATTAAAATGATTTCATTGCAAATTCAATATGATGCTACATAGCAGACGTGGTTTCTTGAGCGAAAAGTTTCCCCTGCTATCCTATCATGCACATGGTCTAGAATCTTTGAGAATTGACAAAAGGACAAGCTCACCCCTACCCAGAATAAAAATCCCTTGCTCTACAGATAATCTGAGCAAGTATCCCTAGCATAGGAAGAAAAGAAAAATGCAAGAAAAAGAGAAAAAGAAAAATGTTATTTTGTATCATCACAGCAATATTTCAGCATTATCTCAAAAATCAAGCAAAAATACAAAAAAAAAAAAGAAAAAAAAAGAGCAAAAGAGAAAAGCAAAATGCAATAAAATCCTTTCCCTACCCCTTGAAAAGAAAAGAAGGGTGAATGAGCTTGAATCCCTGGAATTCTCAATTATTCAAAAACTGTGAGGTAAGCCCCATAACAGGTGGTTTGTGCCCAACCCGCTTGGCCTTGGGTAATTCCTAGCGTGGTGATATGTCTGTCACATTAGCGACCTTCTTTTGTATAGACCTATATCGGCTTATGGATTAGCTAGCTCTTGATAACCTAACTTGCACAATAGTCTGGTACGGTTATATGCATATAAATCATGGTTAACGAACATTCATTTGGTTAAAGCAAATTGCTTGTATCAAATTATCTTGCTCAAAATTGGTAAATGAACAATACAATTGCACACACATTTGTATTTGAGAGATTTTGTATCATCATGATAAATCAAGATCGGTAATGAACTCACATTTGCACATGAGGATCCCTTATAAACCTACATTTGTTTTGAGATAATTTAAAATATTCCAGTAATTCTTTTCGGAATAATTTTATCCTCTTATTTCAGAATTTTGTTTTGTATAAAAACAATTATATACATTGTGTCACAAAATTGCAAAACGATTGCAAACAACATGTTCATCATATTATTATTTTCTGTTTATCAAAAATCACAAATCAAAAAATCAATCATGCAATAAAACTAAAATATCTATTTTATCTTTGGATTTCGCGATGATGGTATAAGTCTATACCTATAATTCTATGCCTAGCGCAAACCATTGTTCTAATTTTATTTTTCCCATCCATTTAAAAAAAACACATATGGCTTACATCATTATGTTACACAATTGTGCTTCAAAACGAATGAACACTTATTCTATTTCATGTCATTATGTCAAAACATTTCATCTTGCAACCATGGTATAATTTCTAAGGAATTATTCAAAAATTTATCACACTTAGGAATTTATGCCTAGCAAAAATCACTTTTAAACATATTTCATGCATAATTTTGTGGAAAAAAATCTGAAAACAAATTATCACCATCATCATTTTCATCATCACAACACAAAGTCTTAAGACAGTCTCTTAAGCACTCTTTTACTTTTAGCAATATTTCTATACTAGGACTAGCTTGACGACCTAGCGAGCGGCGACTCCATGAAACGGTCTATAACAACGACAATGTCCTTTGAAATTATTGTTAGAAGTCCCTTTTATTTTTCATCAAAATCACACCAAAACAACCAATTTATGCACATCAGATTATTTCATTTACAAATATATGGCATGACATAACATTATAATTTATTTCCAAACGACATAATTACATGAATCAACAATTAAAGCATCATAATACAACATATCCACAAGTCATATCATCAAAAATAATCTATATATATCATCAATCAATGATCTACATCATCTGGATTGGTATGCCACAATCAAAACCCTGGCATACTCAATCCCCTCAAAAACAAATATATATATACATATATCATAAATCTGCACTCTACAATAGCTAGCCTCGAGAAGCCCTCGAGCTCTCAGCCTCATCTCCTCCCCCACCCTGACGTGGAGGAGGTGGTCCCATAGAGGTCCGGGTCGTATCTCGGGTCCTCGTCGTCGATCGTGAGGATGTCCTCGATGATCCCATCATGACCGGCTCTGCAATGGGGGCTGCAATGATATCCTCTGTCCCTCTGGGACCGCCTGATAGTACAACCCCTGGTAAAATGTGGTCTGAGCAATAGACCATGCCAGATCCCGAGTGCTTACCCCTCCGCCCCGAGCTCTGAGCCATGTAGCCTCATCCTGTAGTGTCTGCACCTGAGCCCGGAGGTGGGCAACCTCAGCCCGGAGAGCCACCGTCTCGCTGCTCTCCCCTACCTCAACACCCTTGCCCTTATCAGGTGATGGTGGTCTCTCCCCCTATTGTGAAGGGAGTCTCTCCTCCCTCCGCCCTGTCTCCCATGGCCTCTATGGAGCTTGACCCATCCGTTGGCATCTCTCCTATGGGGACCATCGTTGCTCTCTCCCATCGTGACTCCGCACTGCCTCAATGGCCGCCTGGTATCGCCTCCCCATCCATCGCACAATCATGTGCATCGGACCCTATGCCCTCATCATTCGAGGAGGGCGGATGCCTACGTACCAGGCATCGTAGCCATCTGCAACCCCAGCATCGTCACCATCCACTGGCTGGATGGGGGCATCATCCATATCCTGACTCTAGAATCACTGCATGTCTAGAGCCCCGCTCAACGTAGTACTATCCCAAATAGTCTGGGAGTACTCGTAATCCCTGAGAGAAGGGATCCCTTGCTATAGACCGAACTATCGTAGTACCCGATCGTAGCGGTGGAGCTCTACCTCTCCCCACTCCATCCTCAGCCAGTAGACTCGCCTGATGCGAGCCAGCTCCTGCCCATCCTCTGCCCACCTGGGGTGCTCTCGCCATGGCCTCCAGGTGATCTGGTCTAGGATGAGGTCATCTAGCAACCTCCGAGACATCGACAGATCTATCCACCATTGTGAACCTCTCTATAGCCACCAATAGAAAACTCGGGGTCTCTCTCGGTCAACCCCTATCAATGGGAGCCCTATCGGCCTCTGCACCGCAATGTGCTCCCAGCACCAAACCTGTAGCAACGATGTCAAGACCAGACATCGACCTCCCTTGTATACGACCCCATGCAGGATCCTATACAAGCGGTAGAGTACAAAGCTGCCCCATGCAAATCTGTACCCGTGGTCTCTCATGTCGTAGACTATATCTGAGAGGAGCCATGGTAGCCTACACCCGCTCTGGTGGCACAACAGTAAGCCACCTACCACCCCTACCAAAACCTGAGTCAGCCTAGATGCCCCAGGCATCTACCGTAGAGACTCGATGTTCACCCCGCCCTTCTCCAGGGTGAAGCTCGGGTCCCCAGTCAGCCTCATCATCGCCTGGCCTTGATTGGCCATCGACGTCATCAGTCGTCCTTGTATGGGGATCCTCATGATCCTCCATACGTCCTCTAGTGTGGGAGCCATCTCCCCTATCGGTAGCCAGAAATAGGATGACCCCGGATACCATCTCTCTGCTAGGGCTGTCAGTAGCCCCATGTCAGTCGGTACTTGTGGCATCTCTGCCACATGTTGTAGCCCGACCTGTCCTAGTCGGTCATGCTCTGCCTGGTCAAGCACGGCTATGTCATCTCTTAGTCCATCGTATTTCCATTCTCGGCTCTTTAGTAATCCCCTCTACAAAACAAATAATAACAACAAAATTTATTAATAACCAATCAGTAAAATCAAATTAAACACATTTTAAAATCAAGTTAAAGATGTTATCATCCACCATCGGATGATATCATCCTAAATTTGGCAAAATCATCCTTTGTAGGATGAATTCATCTCCGATTTCACAAACTCGGGGATCACCCCTTGTTGAACGGGATCACCTCTAATTCGCTGACTTCGCCCTTGGACGAAATCGATGATCTAGGGACGATTTCGATGAAATAGGGACGATTTCGTCCGGACGTCGTCGACGGCCTAAAAACGGTCGCGATGTCCCAAATAATCAAAATTTAAATCCACAAATTGCACAAAGCAAAATCAAAACTAATCTACTAGGCTTAGATCCTTACCCGTAGCCCGCATCGGACCTCTGTCGCTCTGTGCACTGTCTCCACCATTTTCTCTCTGCAAAACTTTGAAACAGTAAAAAAACAACAGTCAAAATGAATTAGGGTTTTACCCTATTTTTCTTAATTTTATTCAACATTTTAATTTTTACCTTTCCGTGTTTTACCTCAAACGTTCGATTTGGGTAAAAACACGGAGGGGGCACCATAGTCAGCAGTTGTACGATTCGACCAAGAATCGTCGTCTAAAAAATTGAGTACATTTTTGCTTTCTCGTAAAACGGGAAAAACTCGTCTTTAACGCATTTTCTTCGGAAATTCGCTAAAGAGGGGGCAAAATGTAGCACCCTAAAATTGGCATGGTTAAAAACCTTAGTAAAAGATAAAAGATAAAAATTTGAATTTTAACCCCAAAACCGCTCCAAAACTGCCTGCTACCCGTTTCCTCATTTTTTGTGCCATTTTTAGGATTTGTTTTGACCGTTGGACGATATCGTCGCAGATTAGACGAGATCATCCCAGATTTGACGAAATCGTCATGGACAGAACGTCCAGACGATTTTGTCCCAAAACCAAATTTTCATAATTAGCTTCTGTTTCAACGACCTCTCCAACTTGGGTAGAAGCGCGTCTACGCAGGTTGGAGATTGCCCTGTTGGAGATCTCCCATATTGGGATGATCCCCAACCTCTTAAACCTCTTCCTAAGCCTATATAAACTAGGATTTTCTAGTTTACCCCCCCTGACTCTACATGACCCCTTGATTCTGATTTCCCTGAACCCCTTAGCTGACAGATTTAATTCCTTATTCCCTCGCACTACTGTCTGTGTTCTATATTTTGCATTTTCTTGCAGGAATTCTACTATTTTGCAGTCGAAGATAGCTCGGATCGACGCAAACGATCTCGGACGATTACGGACGATCTCGTACGATTGGAGGCGATCCTGACTGTAGTCCAGATTGGGGGCAATCCGAGTCCAGAGTTTGCATTCCCTTAGCTTCCTCTGCATTTTTTTATATTGTATTTCTGCATTGTCTTGAATTATTATGTTTTTTGCATCTTGGAGTTCACCTCATTTAGCATAATCGCATGGTAAGGTTAAAATCAATCATTAAATCTACTGCATTTCCTTATTTGTTATTGGAATCCATTATTTAGGCATGTTTGCTGTTATTTCTACCATTATCTTTTGCTTCTGCACTTGCATATTTGGTATTTCGCATCTATTTCTGTGATTGCAGGTTTCTGACGAATTCATCTAACGAATTCATCAGATATCAGACGATCCTGTCTGATCTCAGATGATTACGTACGAACTGAGGCGATCTGGACTGCTACAAAACTCAGAATCTTCATCAAACATCCGGAATCAGGTATGACACATTCTAATTAGCATATTCTCTAGTTATTAGCACTCATTCCTATTTTTTGTATCCATTTAAATTATCATTGGTAGATAAAATAGTTTAGATTCATCTTGGCCAAACCTAGGAGTTGAATGATCGAGTATAAAAATGAACACATCAAACCCACTATCAACCTAGGCATGGAAACTGCCACTCAAAAGTTTCCTGGTGAACCCACCATCCATCGAAAATTCACCTTTATACTCCTCCCCCGAGAGGCGGGACCTTCAAAGGGCCTCTCAGTCCGAGGTATTGTCCCATCCTTCTCGCATCCTCCTTCTGGGCACGGATCCTATAGCCTGAGGGTAAGGATGCAAAAAATTTGGAGCGATACACACTCCATTTTTAGATTTAAAGGACGCTTTTTACATTAAGAATAATATTTAAAAATGAAAAAGATTCACTATCTCTATATAGAATTTTTAGGGCATCTAATGTTTTAAATATATTCACTACTATTATATAAATTGTAAACATCGGCCTTACTGAATTCATTGATGATTCTTACAATGCTTAATCCATAACATATTTTATGGAGAATCCAATTTAATCAATTATACAAACTTACACTACATCCTGTCTCTTGCCGAGAGTCGTGCTAGTTTACAAATTTAAAGAGAATGTTTTTTCAACTGATATCTAAGTAGTTTCCTAGCTTTAGAGTATTTGATAACTTAACTCTAAAATGATAATGATAAAGAGATATTTTAAATCAAAACAACTATCTTCCACGTTTTCTATTTCTTTTAAGACTTTATGTAAAATATTACTCTACTTCAATATCTACCACATAAAGTTAAAGTAAGTAGTTAAACTCTCTCATGACGAAGAACTGGTGATAAATATCAAATTAAAACAAAAATACTTTTTACATGATTTTGTTGTTATGTTAAATCATTGCTTTTTCCCAATAGTTTAGACTCATTGTCGTCACGAAGACAAACTTATATTACAGATAAAACACCCTTACAATATAATATTCACTTTCACTAGAAGGTAATTATATTATTTAAAAATAATAATAATAATAAATAAATAAATAAATAACCTATTTAGTAAAATAATCGGTTATGACCTAAGTCTATATATATTTTATAACATCACAGCGAGCTTTATAAACTAGAATTCCACTGGTAAAATAATTAAGACTCTATTTTCAAAAGGTTATCTACACACATTGAAGTTATATTTCCAGGTACCAACATAAGCCTTAAACTAGGCAATATAAAATCTCACCAAATAAAAGATTTTGGTTGTCACATAACATTGTGTGATTTTACAAATGCAATACTTTACTAAAGTTTTGGATCATCTCCAAGCTATGTTTTTATATTCCAAAATATTATACACCCATCATGGCTATGAGTAAAACCTTATGTATAATTGAGACAACACTCTCTTTATTTATTACAATACCTATAATATTTCTTTATGCAAAATATCATTTTTAAAGATTATGCAATACATCATTTTATTAATTTATAAAGAATACAACATGTCAACCCGAAGATCAATCTAAAATGATTTTTCGGCATTACACCTTCTAGCTATTTGTGATTCCATACGTATTATATATTTATCACTTTAACTTTAACTAAATATTTCAAAACCAGATTATTTATAAATTAAATCCTAATAAATGTTCCATTTATGAAAAGTATCTTAGATGTTCTGATATTAGAAAATTATATCGAGAATCACTCATGGAAAGTAATCTATTATGTCAAGAGGTAGTAATTGTAATTCTACTCTATGTTATTTAATGAATCCTTCGTCTATCGTAATCATTTGTAATGATGTATATATGATGCATTGTTCTTCCTAAATTATTTGGTAAAACTTGTTGGAATAATCACTTGAAGCTAAACCTACCTAAATAAATGAGGTCTGATTTTATTATGTACTACTATTGCCTATCTCATATTTCAATGGTGTTTTATGGGACGTTTTGAGTCAGACTGACCAGTAAGTATTCGAATGAATACTCCCAATCTCCTCAAGCATTCTCACAGGAATTTACTACAAAGATAGCTACTTTTAATATCAAGTATTAATGTTATTTTTATAAGGAAGATTTATATATCAATAAGACATATCTTTGGTATGCGTAAAGGGTGACCTTCTCAAAGGTTATATCTACTACATCTGAGCTTCATTATCTAGAAATGCCTTTCTAATAGGCAACTTCCTCGTGTACAATCCTCTACCTACTGCTCCGAGGCCAGTATCTATATTTCATGTCGCTTAACTATTCTAGAACCTACCCAAATTTACTGCGTAGAGAGTAATGTTGACTTCTCTAGACAATTGGACATGTTCTTATGTATATATCCTCAGGAATTGGATCGTGCATAATGGTTATGATATAATTTTATTTAATAGAAATCGTTTACTATATATATATATATAATCTTACTAGGTTACGGGATAAAGAAATTTGGGTTTACTTAAATTCTCTAGATGAGTCCATCGTCCATGACAAGGTTTTCTATAATGTGCACACATATTGGATGCTAGTGATGGCATGCAAAGCGAACATTTTCTGAGGCTAATATTTTTGGCTCTTTCCACAGAGGAAGCTCTACATTTGTTTTTAAGGTCCGAGTTTGCCCAAAAGCCCCTTATCTGCACTGAAGATTGTATGATAATAATTCAAATAATTTTTAAGATTCTATTGATCATTCATGATCCTAATTGAACTCCGTGAACTATTCTTCTCTTCATAACATAAACCTATAGTGGTAGTACAT
Organism: Wollemia nobilis; assembly: GCA_028583015.1. Lineage (NCBI taxonomy): Eukaryota > Viridiplantae > Streptophyta > Pinopsida > Araucariales > Araucariaceae > Wollemia > Wollemia nobilis. The sequence goes on along the minus strand of JAQPPZ010016829.1, from coordinate 194,198 downwards.
ATAATTGTTTTCGATATTCTCATTATATCAAGCCACAGTTTTTGTATATTATAATCAAACAAACACGCTAACATCCAAAGAAAATCTTATATACTTGCAAAATAATACATGCTATAGTATAAGAACAAACTTTTGGGTATTTCCCCAGCCAACTGCATTGTGTTGAATTAATGAATCAAAATTTTAGGCACGCCCTTCCTGTGCATACACAACTTGGTGCTTCTCACAGCCATTATACCTTCCCTTCGTGACCATCACACAAGATAAAATATAATTGTTCTGTCATTTAGGATCTCCAAAGACGTATTTGAGTTCATAAATATATTGAACAAAGTTTCTATTAACGAGCCTCAACAAAAGAGTAATATGAAAATATTATTATCCTATGGACAGCTACGCAGGACTCCATTCAGCATCGTAGGAAGGAGACTCTTTAAAGGCAGACCCTCATGAAGATGTCGTAGTGATTTATAGCAGAGGTAGTTGTCCAAACAACCAATGCATATGGACTCAGAGCGGTCAATTAACCAAATGCATGCATCTATTTCTAATATGCAAACACATTCTTACAGGCTCCCAATTCTATCTTTTCTTTACCTATTATAATTCTTGAATCATTAATAACCGTTTTCTTTCATTACACTATTTATATGGAAAAGCTTATTAACCAATTCACAATGATTCTATAATTTGAATTCTTTATTTATCACACAAAATCAGCCTTACACAAATTCCCTAAAGAATAACGGATATATCAATAAACAAAAAAGAAACCATACTTTTCATCTTGAAGGAAAAAATGCAGAGTATCCTTACTTACAATATCTTTCTGTCGTTCAACCCAAGCACCCTCACGGAGAAAGAGAATTAAAGAAGATATGATAAGATCCTCTCTTCTTGAGCGTATAAAATTAAATTTATAGAGTGCAGGGATCAAATTTCGCTTGACATTTGTGCAACCATGCAAAATCTCCAGCTTCCAGGCGGTCCACTAATGCTTAGGTGGCATATTGATTATTTTATTTTTATATAATAATCTTGACAGTTATAATTATTATTTATAATATATATATATATATATATATATATATATATTTATATATTTTTATAAATATTGTATTTTATTTTATTACTATATATATATATAAACAACAAATAATTCCATATTCAGGCACAAATTCCTATATGCAACTATATGTATGCACCTACATGGACCGTTGGATAGGTATATCGCTATTAGGCTCTTTTCCCTAAAACTTAAAATATCATGTCGCTCATCATACATCCCCAACTTACCTTTACCTCTGCTCTCACATAGCCATCAAGAGGAGGTTTCAAGTTTGTTTGTATGATCTCTTTGACAAGTTCTACCTATACCTACATCCACCAAATTATCAACAGTACCATATTCTTGTGGATAAAACAAATATATTAATTGATACATGTTAGGAGGGTTGTTACAATAATGACAAGTGATGACTTTCTTACCCTTCCACTTTGAATTTGATTGGTTTTTCCCTTTCTAATCAGAACTTTGATAAAAGTTTGCATTCTGATTTGTGGGTTTTTTTTGTTTCGAAACCCATACTTTGGACTCTAGTGCATGATTTAATTCATTTGAATTAATTTTTATTTTATCCTCATAGGACAATAAAGAACCCACTAACTCTTCAACCTTGATTTGGTCCATATCTTTACACTTCTCAAGTGTAATGAAAATATGCAACCAATTTGGAGTTAGGGATCTCAAAATATTTCTTTGGAATTTTAAATTGTATCTATACCTTAAAATTCTAAAATCACATACACAACCTTGCTCTAATACCAAATGAAAGTTCTTGAGGTGGAGAGATAAAAATCAGCAATAAAGCAATTCTGATCTAAGATAAAAATAACATTAATGGAGCATGGATATCACCTAAAAATGGTCTAGGAGTGTTTAGTGATTAAGATAAACCAATTATGAATGCCAAATGATGAAATATCCTCAACCAAAAGCTCCAATTTCAGCAAACTATGTTGCTGGTCCAAACCAGAAATTTTGATCTAGAATTAAAAAATGGCACAAATATAAACTTTAAAAAAGCTCCACAATTGTGCACACTAAAATATTCTTGTTCTTATCACTTTCAAAAAGAGTCCAATTACAAAATATATAATGATCAATTAGTCTTGATCATGCAAAAAAGTTAAAAAGGCTAAAAACTAGCTTTTTATAAAAACAAATTTTATTATGCCACTTTGCATATATTTTTTTAAATTAACTAAAATTATTAATTTGCATGAATAAAGCACTCAATTTAATATATCTATCATGTGCTTTATTTTACAACTCACATATTAATTTAATAATTATGGATGACTTTTGACATCACCCTCAACAACATCTTGCTAAAGAATAAGCGTGAATAAAACATTCATTTAGTGTAAGAGGATCCAACCCGAGAAGAAAGAGCACTAGTGGGAGCATAAAGAAGGAAAAGGAAGACCTCAATAGATTTGGATCACTGCCAGTGCTAGAGTAGGCTATTGGCATAGGAGAAAATAGAAAGGAACCTGAAACTTCAGGAGCATCGAAGCTCAAGGTGATTCATAAGGAGCAACCAAATCTCTCTCCGAGCCCCTATCTGAACTTAAGATATTGTATATTGTTTCATAGTTGAAAACAAATTTTGTTGTATTGATGTCAACAATTTGAACATTGTATATTTTCATTGCAAATAATAAAAAATCTTTTATTAATTTGTCTTCTATCTATCAATGGTTGTTTCCATTTATATTCTTGTGTTGCATTTAAATTTAGAATGATTCCACTATTTTAATTTAAAACTATAAATGAAATATTACTATGATATAAATCACTTATGCCAATACATAAATATCAATACATTAACATAAAATATAAGGTTTTAAGAATGAAAAGAGTTAGGACTACTATGAATACTACTATATAAAACATATAATTTGAAAAATATCGCTCTAATATAAATCATAAAATTAAAATTCAGGTAGCTAAAGCAATGTTGGGATCACAAGTAAAATCAAATTTATCAATGAAATTGATAACAAATAATGTCAAATTTATCAATATTGTGAAATCTTGGAAAATTTACAATTTAGGTATCTGAAACAAACACTTATTAGCTTATCCAGAACCATCTTTGATAAGAATTGTGATAACAAGTAAAATCAAATTTATCAATAAAATTGATAACAAAGAAAGTCAAATTTATCAACGTTGTGAATTCTTAAAAATATTATAATTCAGGTAGCTAAAATAAACACTTCCTAGCTTTTCTAGAATAGCTATTGAGCATAGTGAATATTTGTGTATTTTATCAATGCAACCATCATTATCCTCTTTATCATGTGTATTAGTGATACCCCTTCTATCTTCTAGGTATTTCTATTATGTCAATGATTTATCATAGCGAAATTTATCCAACTCATATGATGACACATAAATTCTCAAACAATTTTCTAAATTTTTGTCCAACGTCTTATGGAGCTTAGATTTAACAAAATATAGTACACTAAAAACCCTCTTATCTTCCATAGATCCCAAAATCATTGTTTGACATAATTCATATAAACAAAAATATTCGCTTATTATATCTTGTAAGACACTGCTTGGATATAATTTTTGCCATAAACGTGCAATAGAACCAGGCTTATTGATGTCATTCAAAAGTGACGTATGCTCAACCATTGTACTTACAAAATGGGTTGATTGTTCTCTTAAAAGTTCTTTTTTGAGAATACCTTTGGTTTCAACACCATTGACTTCCACACTTTTACTAAAATGCTTACTAAGAATACCCATATATTTAATAAACAACTCATGTGGATTTGTAGTCAATACAAGGACCCCAAAATAGAGGGTTAACCACACCCATGGCCTTAAGCAACTCATCTCTTTGAAATTGATATTTTATTTCACTTGTCAATGATTCTACTATTTTTAACAATTTCATCTTAGTATTGTGTAAAAAAATTTCAAATCCATTGTGTGTTATGGAAACTTGTTCAATATCATTTGTAACTATATTTAGTCACCTTTCAAAAAAGTACAAAGGTATCATTTTTCACGAACTTTAATACAAATATGATCATTGATGTTAAACTTCAAAAAGCTTTGCGGATTTTTCACATTAGTTAATATTCTCCAACTATCAAACAAGGGATCTATAATATTTCCTTCGAAAATATATAACCTATCAATTATCACACATATTTGTTTTCTCATCCTCATGAAATCGACAATATAGATGGATATTTCTTGTGCAATTTTAATCAATATATTCATTTCTTGTAACATTATAAGAATACCACATAATGTTAAAATGGTTTCCAAGTCAATCAAACAGAATAGCAAATATTTTACCTTATTAATTGCCCTATGATTTGTGTACATAAATCCCGTTAACAATAGATATTCTTTAATAACTTTGTGTGCAGGTTGATACAATAAATCCACCTTGTATCCACATCTTTTAATAACTTTTCCCCTTTTGTAATTCCTAGTGCAAAATGTTGAAACTCTATAAACCTTTTTAGACTGTACAAAAAATAAGTATGTATTTCACGAATGAGGTCTTCCACTCTCACAAAATATTCAAAAATGCTCATGATTTTATATGCAAGATTCACTCTATGATCCATGCAATGAATGGGTATCATATATGGGGAAACTGATGTCTGAAGTAAAACACAAAGAACATTCATGTGCCCTTGCATTATAGTAGCACCGTCAGCACCAATGCATATTAAATTTGTGGTTATTTCTATATCATTCATTCCTACAATATCCTTTAAACTAGTTACAACAACATTATAGATGTTTTCTACATTTGTGTTAGCATAGTACTTAGGCACATGCATATTTATTACATTATTAAGCTCTAATTTCCAAGCGCAAGGTAGTTGGGGTGGTTGTTGGGGTTGGTTGATTAACCTCCCTCTACTTGTTCCATATATTACATCCTTTCTAATACAATGGCTAATGTTCGCTACTGCAATATGGTATCAAAGCTCTTATGATTTTGGGCAATGTGATTATTTTTTGTTCTGGGTAATGTGGCACATTCTATATTAAGCGCTTCACTCCATTACTTGCATCACTCTAAGGTTACATAATACGTGGTATCCATAGTGTAGATATACCCCTACCAAATCTTGCACTGACAAACATAAATCAAGGAGACCATATTTGTTTTTTTTTATGCGCGATGATCAAAGTACACTACAAGAATCCTGACAAAGCACGCTCTGATAAGAAGTCAAACGTTTATCGTAATATTTGTCGAGCACGGAGAAGCGGTTTCACATTTGGATTTTGTGGTTTCAAGTCTTGGATACTACGCAGATCCAGACCTGTAGATCCATCCAATATCCATGGAATACGTTTTATGTGGCTCACGTTTGGAGAGCAAGTGTCTTTCTCCTAATCTTTTTGAAAAATAATCAAATTACGCAGCGGATTGCATTTTTATGCTATCTGATTGGAGGCTATGATATCCTAAAGTTTGATGAAAATTGTATTCACACTTTAGCGATTGGTGCTTTTGTCCCTAGCATGCATGATTGAGCCAGACGATGACACCTTTATATTTTTTAAATTATTGACGGATGCCCAGTAATAAAAAGGCACCACTTACCTTTGAAGATTTATCTGCACTCATGGTGGAGATGGTCGGGTGACCTCGTGCTAGGGTGCTCGCCAAGAAGGAGGTTGGCAGTTCAATTCTCGCGTAGGGACCAAAAATAATTTTTTTTGTTGACCAATGCTCCAGGGTGTAACAAATAAAAATTCTTGGGTCTTTACTCTCGTTGAAGCCCGTAGTCGAGATGTTCGGGCGGAGAGTTCTAAGGTGATTTGCTAGTGGTCGCAGGTTCAAACCTTGCGAAGACTAAAGAATACAAGATTTTTTGCTCCACACCGACGGTGAAGAAATTTACCTTTTGAAGAGTTTTTTTTTTTTAAATACCTTGGTTATTTATTTTTGCAAATCTCCATTATTTTGCAACTATAACCACAAAATCATATTGCTTTGAAACTAAAGAAAAGGAACTAATTCTTTTTCATGGAGGGATAAGAAAATATAGTTTCTTTTGCAATTTGAAAGGGTATATCACAATTTTTTCATCCTTGTTTATTTTGCAATAAAAAGGGGGGATCAAAAGCATTTTTTCTCTTGCAAAATTCTAAGACAAGGGGGGAGAAGAAAATTGTGGATTTGAAAGGAAATTGTTTTTTGAATATCATTTTTTTGCAAACCAAAATATTTTGCAAACATCATTGTAACAACACTGGCATTATAATAGGTGTATTTTATGTGGAAACCAACACCTAAGTGTTTAAATTTATGGGCACTTGTGGTTGTTTTTGCATTTAAATTTCTTGTTTTTTTGCATTTCAATCATAAGATAAAATATACAAAGCAAATAAAAGACCCCAAAGTTTACACCTATTTGTGCAATGCAGTGTTCGGTATATGTGATACCTCTGGCCTACACTTACAAGTAATGCTATCGTGCTTTGGGCTACTGTATTTGTCACCAAACATAGCTGCAACAACGACGTCTGAGCTATTGTTCTCTATAAATCATCGGGGAGAAATAAGGAAAGCCAATTTTGATATTCACTCCATTTTATACCCTAATTCATTCTAATTATTTGGCTTAATCTCCTCCAACTCGTCATCCTTTTTCGAAAGGATTTTGAGGCAGGTGCCATCAATTTGATTGAATTCCCTTTCATGCTTTTTGAAAGTATAAAGAAAGGGGGACCATTTGGTGTTATAATTAACCTTCATAATGGCCATTGTTCACAAATATTTGTCAGATTCATAGTTTCTCAAAGGTTCTAATTCTACACCATGGAAGACAGATGAGAGCTATCGTTTAGGTTGAATATTTGTGGGATGTAGTGACTGGCACTACAAAATGTCCTATAGCAGTAGGACTCGATCAATAGGCATTTGATAAGAAGGATAGAAGGTGTCTCATGTTTATTTATCTTGCTACTACATATGAGGTACATCCTCATACTTGTGATGCAAAAACTGGTAAAGAAACATGGGATGCTTTGATTACCATTTATGAAGGGAAGAATCAGTTCACAATTCTTAACCTTCAATAGCAACTACATACACTAAGTATGAAATCTGGTGAGACAGTTAAACTTTTTCTATGACGAGTGGTAGACTTGAAAGTCAAATTGAATGCTATGGGAGAGATAGTGGCAGATAATCTCTTGACATATGTCATTTTGAGATCTTTGTTAAAATCCTACAAGATGTTTATCACATCTCTACAAGTGTCTGGTAGACAAGTTATTTTTATTGAATTGGTGAATTTGTTTTAAACTGAGGAGGCAAATCAGCTTCAAAGAGATGAAGTGCAAGATAATGCACTTTAATCCAAACAAGGGGGAAAGAAGCAAGGTAACTTTCAGAAGGTAGGATCTTCATCAAAAGGAAAAATGAAACCACCTCAACAGAAAGAAAAGCAATATTTTAAAATCTGTGATATGAATAAACATGACACCAACATGTGTTGGTTTAAGAATAAACAACCCAATGACCAAGATCACAAGAAAAATGGCAAATGGAAATACAAACCATAGAAGAAGAATAATAAAACCAAGGGACATGTTGCTTATGAGAAATCAGACGTAGACTCTAAGAGAGCACACAAGGTGCTCATAACCCATACATCTTCTCAGTAGAAGGATCCTGTGTGGTATATTGATTCAGGTGCCAGCAAACACATGATTGGTGATAGATCTTGGTTTGAGATATTTGAGGCAAAGGAAGGCAAGCTAGTGATAATCATTGATGATAAGACCTACCAAGTCCAAGGTGAAGGATATGTTTCTATCACTATTCTAGATGGCAAATGTTAGATAGAGAAGGTTCTCTATATTCCTAAATTGACAAACAATTTGTTGTTCGTCCCTTAGATCTTGGATAGAAACATGGATATTTTTTTAGTTTTGAGGATGGCAGAAAGAGATGCTTCATCACTAGAAAGGGAAAGCATATAGCAATAGTATTATACAATAATGTCTTGTTTATTTTAGATGTCGTTTCTACACCTCATGTTGCCATAGCAGCAAACATAAAGGATACCACTTCTCTTTGGCACAAGAGATATGGGCATATGAGTTTAGGATATTTTCTCGAGTTGAGAAAATATGAGATGGTGAAAGGCCTTCCCAACCTTTCATCCACATTGCCCATTTTCTCAAATTGCTTAGTAGGGAAGCAACACTGGGTAACTTTTGAGGTTAGCTATTCACGAGCTAAGAAACCTTTGGAGTTGGCACACACTGATCTGTGCAGTCCTATGCCAAATAAATATGATGGAAAGAGGTATTTTTGGTTGTTTTTTGATGATTACTTATGAAATATGTGGGTTTTCTTTCTACAATTGAATTTAGTGGTATTTATGTACTTTAAAAAGTTCAAGAAGCATGTTTAGAAGGATTCAGGATGTTCCATAAAGACCCTCTACTCAGATCAAGGGGGGAATATACCTCCAAATAATTTTCATCATTTTTGAATGCACATGGAATTAAGAGACAACTGACAACATCCTATACTCCATAGCAAAATGGAGTTTTTGAGAAGAGGAACCATTCCATCATGAAAATAGTTTGTTGTATTCTTAAGGGGGCACATCTTGAGCAGTAGTATTGGGCAGAAGTAGTGAATACAACAACGTAACTCCTGAATAGAACACCCACAAGAGATCTATAAGGTATGACTCCCCAATAATCATGGAGTGGTAGGAAACCCTCCATTTATCATATAAGGCTTTTTCGATGTAAGGCATTCATGCACATTCTAAAATAAAAGAGGAAGAAGTTAGATGAGAAAACCTTGTAGTGTACTTTTCTTGGTTATGATGAGCATTAAAAGGGATATCGGTTAATAGATCCCAAGACCAAGAAAACACACACCAGTAGAGATGTGGTATTTGATGAAGCTTTCACATCAGATAACACATCTACAGTTGTATACCTAGATGAAGAGGAGCTTAAGAAATAGACTTCATCCCCATTGAACAAGGTTCCAAAATGGTATACTAGCACATTGAGATATTCAAAGTTGGCTTCACTTCTAGATCTAACTCTAGATCGACCTTATACTCGTAGCATGACTTAGCATATGAGAGCAGAGGCATAAACTTAAGAAGTTGACAAGCTTTACCAACAGTTTGATGAACTATCTGTAGATGCAGAGGAAGATAGAGAAGTGGATATGGATGATGAAAAGGTTTATATATCTACATTGGATAAAAATGAACCCACAACAATTCAAGATTCACTTAGTGAGCCTCATTGGAAGGCTGCTATGGATATTGAACATACATCTCTCATGAAAAATAACAAATGGAAGCTAGTTAATCTACCTTCAGGAAAGAAGCCCATTGGATGCAAATGGGTGTTCAAAGTGAAGTGTAAGGCATATGGAACTATTGATAAGCATAAGGTCCATCTTGTTTTAAAGGGCTATGCTCAAAAATAAGGCATATATTATGAAGAGACTTTTTTCCCCACTACAAAAATGACTACCATTCGAGTACTTTGTGCCATGGAAGCTCATTTTGGGTGGAATTTACATCATATGGATGTCAAAAGTGCTTTCTTGAATGGTGACTTGCAAGAAGAAGTGTATATGACCCAACCAAAAGGATTTTTGGTTGAAGGTCAAGAACATAAAGTTTGCAAGTTGGTCAAATATTCGTATTGGTTAAAACAAGCTCCACAATCTTGGTACATCAAAATAGACAATCACCTACTGCAACATGGATTCAAAATAAGTCCTTCATATGCTAATATCTATATCAAGAACAATGGTTCTGACATAGTGATTTTGGTACTCTCTGTGGATGATTTGATCATCACTAGCAGTTCATAGAACATGATTGATGCAGTGAAATATGACTTGAAACAATCTTTTGAAATGATAGATCTAGGATTTCTTCATTATTGTCTTGGTTTAAAAGTGACTCAGAAAAAGAATCATATCAGAGTAACACAAAATAAGTATTCCAATACATTGGTTAAAAAATATCATATGACTGATTGTAAGCCTAAAGCGACTCCAATGGAGCCAGGGCTTAAGTTATCATGATATGATAATTCTCCATAGGTAGATGGTACTCTCTATTACCAACTAATTGGGAGTCTCATATATCTAACAAACATCAGGTCAGATCTTAGTTTTGCTATGGGTTATCTTTCAAGGTTCATGTAAGAACCTAAGGCGAGTCATTGGAAAGCAGTAAATTGGGTTCTACATTATGTCCGTGGTAGTACCGACTATGGCTTGGAGTATAAGGAGAATGACAATTTCTTCTTATAGGGGTACACGGACTCAGATTATGTCGAATCCATTGACTATCAAAAATCCACTTTTGGATAATTTTCCATCTTGTCTTTGGACTTGTCTCTTGGCACAGTAATAAGCAATAGGTGGTTGCTTTATATTCTACAAAGGCAAAATATTATGCAGTAATTTGTGAGGTGATATTCTTACAAACATGGGTCTTCCAAAGAATATTCCACTTCATTTGTTTTACGAAAATCAAGGTGTTTTGAATATTTTCAAGAATCTAGTCTTTCATGAGCGTACCAAACACATTGACACTCAATATCATTTCATTCAAGATGAAGTTCCAAAGCACCACATATTGTTGCAGTACATTCCCACTGATGAGCAAGTTGTGAACATTTTCACTAAGGCACTTGAACATGTTAAATTTGAATTGTTTCGCAATGCTCTTTGAAGTTCCTAAATAATGTAATAAGGGGGGATGTTAGCATAGTACTTAGGAACATGCATATTTATTACATTATTAAGTGCTAATCTCCAAGCACAAGGTAGTTGGGGTAGTTTTTGGGGTTGGTTGATTAACCTCCCTCTACTTGTTCCATATATTACATCTTTTCAAATACGATGGCTAATATTCACTACTGCAATAATTTGAACTTTCCACCATATTATGTAATCCTAGCAAACTAGGTTACTTTACATGATTTTGAAATGTGTACACATACATGCAAATCCAAGACATGTTGTCCACAACCATCACCTCATAAATTGAAAGTGAAATAAATTTGGTAAGTTTTACTTTCTCCCTCGGGTCCTCCTTCTCAACTAATGATAGATATTTTACCATTTTCCAACCACTTTGATATGACCAATGGGAACTAGGAAGGTTTTGCATATCAGCCAGTTGAAATAGATACTTATAACCAATAAAATCATATATGAATCTACCCTTTTTGAGAATAATATATACAACAAAAAACTGCAAACCTTTTGAAGCTAAAGTGATCTTATGAATTTAATGATATTTGGCTGCAATCGTTTCACCTTTCTCAACAAGAGATTTTTTTAGCATCAAGTGATTGTCATATTATTTTGCATATCTAACATGCATACATTATGATGCATCCTTCCACCTCGTTATTTTATTAATTCTTTCATCACTTTATTTAACTGTTACATAAGCCCACAATATTTTTTTATTGTCTCTATCTTATTTTGCGTCCTATGATCCTTACCTAGTTTCCAACTACAAATTTTGCATCTACATTCTTTTGGTTCACCATTGGTATCCTTAGTCAGGATTGGCTCTATAAATGGAAATTTTTCTACCCATTCAACCTAAAATGACCTTCCAATAGCCCAGTTCGATACCCTTCTACGTTTAGTATTTTTATTGAAGATTCCCTAGAATTTTATATTGTATTTGATTTATCACTTTCATTTTCAACTGGCATGTCATTTTGAGGAATATCTTCAAGGGTTTTTTGGATGTCATTGTTAATAGAATTTTCATTAGAAGGAATCTCTTGGTGAGGAATATCTTCAAGTGGAGGTATATCACGATCAACAAGGTATTCTGCATAGTAGCATACAATAATATTCTTTATCATTTTTGGATTTAATAGAAAAAATTTACAAACAGAAAAATATTCATATCATCATGCAATATGGCCAGAGGCACATACTAAGAATTAACTATTTGAGAAAGAAAGCATTATTTAAAATAATTACAGAATACACAAATAACTATTTAGTAGTTAAAAAATTATTTGTACCTTGAATTTGCACAGATGTCGATGGCTCGTTGGATTTCAACATATGGCTAAAATATTTGAGGATACTATTTTTAGCAGAAGATTTACCCCCCTTCTATCCATCACCAATGGGTGACATTTTACTTGTAAAAAAATATTTTTATTTAAAATTTTAATAAAATATTGAAGAGATCTTACTACTGTGAAGCCTCAATATAATATTGTAACTAGAATAAACAAATGGTTGGTTGATAGAAAATACATACCAGTTTCTAGGTAGGCTTTATCATGCTATTTTCAGTGTATGCCAATACTCTTTTTTCTATAGATAACACTTATAACTAATAAGAGCACAAAAATAATCAATATACAAATTCAAATCAATTAAAAAAAAAGCTTATATGTATACATAATATAATTAGAGATACAAATATGAAAAAATATCAGATTATAGCATTAAATGGACTAGAAACAGAGAATCAGAATATCTTTAGAGAAATATAGCATCACAGTATCTTTAGAGAATCAGAGCATTTACGTATTTATAATTTTATGATAAAAAAACAAATCTCAATAGAAACAAAGAATTAAAGTGTCTTAAGAGAAAGAGAGAATTACATTTCATTAAGAGAAGGACAAACAACTGAAGAATCCATCAAAACACTCACATGTAAAAGGGGGGGGTGAATCAATGTAGCTAAAAATTTGATCTGCAATTCTTAAAAACTGAAGCAAATGGAAGCTAGAAAATAGATAAAGCACTAAACACAAAAGAGCACACCACAACACACAATGTAACGAGGTTCACCAATTTGGCTACTCCTCAAAAATGACTGCTTGGACTTCAATCCAAATCCAGCCTTTGCAAAACACCAATTTTACAATCAATTAATCTGCACCTACAGAAAGGAGCACCAACCCCTGATTTACCAGCACCAACTGGAAGGAGCACCAACTCCTAATTCCAAGCACCAACTTGGATTGCAATTCTGATTTAATTCAGTGACATAAAAATGCCTTCGCTATTTACATGACCCTGACTAGTCTGCAATTAAATAAATTTGATTAATCTCTACACACTCTCACGGCTCTTCTTATTTCTCTCTTGGCTCTCTTCTAACCCTCTTTGCACAACAAATTCTCACTTACAGTGGCACTTTTCACAATAACAGCAGCAACAATATTCTTCACGTAGACCTATTTTTATAGCATGAAAGTCTCTATTTTTAGCTTTCATAAATTCGCATGCAACCCGTAACTATTTCTTTATAAAAGATCTCTTTCGCCACTTGTCAACTGTAACTGCTTTTAATATTTCTCATGCGCCACTTGTCAGTTGTATCGCTTTCTAACTGTAACTGCTTTTGTCTAATTATAGAGTAGGCCTTTTGTCAAACACGTTGCATGTTACGACTCTATTTATGTGACTGTTCGATTTCTCCTTCTACGACTGTTCTTTAAAAAGCTACATGAATTCTAACTGAAATTACACCTGTAACTGTCGCTTTTACTCCAGTTGACTCTTCTAAAATTGGCTGCATGTTTTTCTTCTACAACTGCCCCTTTAACTGTCGTTATGTTCCAGTTAACTGCCTGTTCAATGTGCAGTTGTGACTTGTCGCGATATCGTGACACTTCTATCTCTTTCTGCCCTTCTTCGCCTTTTACCCATGAAAACAAGACATGTCACGATATCACGACATTCTTCGCCTCCTTGTTCACTTCTTCGCTTGCAACCGCGAAAACCAGACATGTCACGAAATCATGATGCATCCGCCCTCTCGCTACTCTTCTTCGCTTGCAACCGCAAAAACCAGACATGTCACGAAATCATGACGCATCCGCCCTCTCGCTACTCTTCTTCGCTTGCAACCGCGAAAACTAGACATGTCGTGAAATCATGACGCATCCGCCCTCTCGCTACTCTTCTTCGCTTGCAATCGTGAAAACCAGACATGTCACGAAATCGTGATGCATCCGCCCTCTCGCTACTCTTCTTCGCTTGCAACCGCAAAAATGGAATATGTCGTGAAATCGTGACCTCTTCGTTGTCTTGTGCCTTTTTTGCCTTCTGCCCACGAAAACGAAACATGTCGCAAAATCGTGACACTTTCACTGTCGTACACTCTACTTCACAAGTCTCAACGAAATCGGACCATGTCGTAAAATCGTGACATCTTTTTGCCTTAGCGCTTTTCTTTGCCTTTCGCCCGCGAAAATCCAACATGTAGCGAAATTGCTACACTTCTGTTCCTTGGTGCTTTATCTCTGAACATGTCGTGAAATCGTGATAGTTTTCTTGCTTGGCCCTTTTTCTCCGAACATGTCGTGAAATCGCGATAGTTTTCTTCCTTGGCCCTTTTTCTCCGAACATGTCACGAAATTGCGACAGTTTCTATCCTTGGCGCTTTCTTTCCAAACTTGTCACAAAATCATGACAGTTTTCTTACTTGCCTTCTTTGCTTCCAACATGTCGCAAAATCGCGACAGTTTTTCCACTTAGCTTCTTTGCCTGCAACATGTCACAAAATCGTGACAGTTTTGCTTGCGCCTTCTCTCTCCTTGTCCATGTCGCGAAATCATGACAATTTTCTTTGCGCCTTCTCTCTCCTCGTCCATGTCACGAAATCGCGACAATTTTCTTTGTGCCTTCTCTCTCCTTCGACATGTCACGAAATCGTGACAATTTTCTTTGCGCCTTCTCTCTCCTCGTCCATGTCACGAAATCATGACAATTTTCTTTGCGCCTTCTCTCTCCTCCGACATGTCGTGAAATCACGACGTTTTTTCTTTCTGCCTTCTAACTTCTCAACCTGTCGCGATATCGCGACAGTTTTCTTACTTGTATTTTTCTTGGATTTTTTGGATCTGGGTCACTTCTGTTTTCTTGGATTTTCACTGTACATGATCTGACTGATCTCTGAACTCCTGTCCACTACTTCAATTACATCAACTGATCCTGCTTCATCTGCATCAACTGATCCTGCTTCATCTGCATCAACTGATCTATCTGTTTGTGTTGACAATAATGAAAATACTTTTGCTGCAACTTGCTCAACAATATCCCATTTTGGAATTGTTGGCAACACTCATGCACTCTCCTATACTTCTTCTCCCCCTTTGACAATAATACCAAAGGGCTGCTGCAGACTCCCCCTGAGTCTATGCACAACATTCTCAGATACACATTGTTATAGTTAGCAAAAATGATGAATATGAGCAAAACTATAAACATAGGCATAAGTACTCCCCCTGAGAATGTGATCCCAATTGATAGTCAGTTCTTTGGAAATGTGACTACTCCCAACTTACTCCAAAGGTACTCAAAAACTTCCTTGGGCAATGGTTTTGTGAATATATCTGCTACTTGCTCTGTAGTTGGAACAAAATCCAATTTGACCTCTCCTTCTCGCAACTTTATCCTTCAAGAAGTGATACCGGATTGCAATATGTTTGGTTCTAGAATGCATAACCGGATTCTTTGATATGTTAATAGCACTAGTGTTATCACATTTAACTGAAATGGGCTCATTGAAGTGAATGCCAAGATCTTTTAGAGTTTGTCTCATCCATAATATCTGAGTACAACATGTTGTTGCTGCAATGTATTTTGCCTCTGCTGTGGATAGAGAGACTGATTCTTGTTTCTTGTTGTGCCATGCTACTAGCTTGTCTCCAAGATAAAATGCTCCTCCACTGGTACTCTTTCTATCATCAATGCATCTTGCCCAATCTGCATCAGAATATGCAATACGAGTGAAGTCCTTACCTTTTGGGTACCATAACCCATACTCCATAGTGCCCTTGAGGTACCTAAAAATCCTTTTTACAGCTGTCACATGAGTCTCTTTGGGACTAGCCTGAAATCTTGCTACCATGCATACTGCCTGTAATATATCTGGTCTAGTGGCTATCAAATACAGACAGGCTTCCAATCATAGACTTGTACATGGTTTGATCTACATCTGGAGACTTGTCATCCTTGCTCAACTTGCACCCTGTTGTCATGGGAGTGCTGACAGGTTTACTATCCTCCATTGTGAACTTTTTCAGCATTTCTTTCACATATTTTACTTGAGAGATAAAAATCCCTTTTTTACTTTGATTAACTTGTAGTCCAAGGAAATAAGAAAGTTCACCAATCATTGACATCTCAAATTTTGTCTTCATTTTATTTGCTATGTCTCTACAATATTCATCCATGCTGCTAAATTTTTCTCTCATAGCCGCAAAGATGGCCTTTCTTGTTTTCCCTCTTTCTTGACCCCTATGATGTTCCCTTGCTCCTGCTTGGGCTTTCACCATCATGCTTTTCGCGCAGGTTCGTTGGCCTCGTTTCAATGCCCTTTTCCTTTTCTCAATCGTTTTCTTTGGTCTTTTTCGCAAACTCGTTGCTTCGCCTCATGCTCAAAAATGCCCCGCCCCCTCTCTTCCCGTTCTTTTTTTTGGCATTGTTTTGGACTAATTCCGGTTGTTGCTCTGATAGTTAAATGCGGTAGTTTTTGGGACTCTTGCCAAATATTATATCATCTACATAAATAACAAGTAAAATAAGATGGCCATTATCTATTTTGATATATAAATTGCTATCCACCATACCTTTCTTGAACCCCTGTTTAATAAGATAGTTATCCAGCCTTGCATACCATGCTCTGGGTGCCTGTTTCAAACCATACACTGCTTTCTTTAACCTGCAGACAAAATCGGGATTGTCATCGAGTTGGAAGCCATCTGGTTGTTCAATGTACACCTCTTCTTCCAGTTTTCCATTCAAAAATGTTGATTTTACATCCATTTGGTATACTTTAAAATTTTTATGGACTACTAAAGCCAGAAACATTCTGATTGCTTCTAGTCTGGCGACTGGTGCAAATGTTTCCTCAAAATCAATGCCTTCAACCTGAGCATAGCCTTTACAGACCAATCTTGCCTTATTTTTGACAACCTGTCCGTCTTCATTTAATTTATTTCAAAAAATCCATTTAGTGCCAATTATGTTTTTATTTGTTGGCCGTGGTACTAATTCCCAGGTTTTGTTTTTCTCAATCTGATCTAGTTCTTCATTAATTGCCTTCATCCAACTTTCATCTGTGCTTGCTTCAACAATATTTTTGGGTTCAATGTTGGATAATAAAGAGTAGTTTCGAATTACTGCTCTTCTTGTCTGAATACCAACTGTTGGGTCCCCAATAATTTGTTCTCTGGGATGATTTTTCTGCCAGCTGCCTGTTTTGAATTTGTTGTTCTCTTCTTCTTCTGAGTCGATTCTTAAATTAGCTGTGTCAATTTTTTGATTTTCTTCTTTTTCTATTTCTTCATCTCCTTCAATGACGTCTTCATAAATAGGGTAGTTTTCTTGATATGTAACTTCTCTTTCTCTACCTTCATCAACTTTAACATCAGCACTTTCAATAATTTTCTTTAGCCGCTTGTTGTAACATGTGTAGGCTTTGCTTTTAGTTGAGTAACCAAGAAAAATACCTTCGTCAGCTCTATCTTTGAACTTACCGAGATTATCTTTAGTTCGTTTGATATAACACTTATTGTGAACACTTTGAAGTATCTTGTTGCTTTCCTGCTGAACCATAGTTCATACGGTGTTTTGCTTTCATGTGTTCTTAGCATGCACCTATTTTGAATGTAAACTATAGTATGTACTGCCTCTTTCCAGAATCTGTCGGCTATTTTGTTCTCAGCCAACATTGTCCATGCCATTTCTTGCACAGTCCTGTTCTTTCTTTCAACAACACCATTCTACTGAGGTGTTCTTGCTGCTGAAAACTGTCTTCTAATCCCATATTTTTGATAGTATTCTGCAAAATCCTCTGAGATAAACTCTCCTCCTCTGTCTGATCTTAGGCATTTAATTCTTTTTCCAATCTGATTCTCAACCTGCTTTTTAAAAATCTTGAACATTTCAAAAGCATCTGATTTAAGCTTTAAAAATAGTACCCATGTCATTCTGGAGTAGTCATCTATGAACAACATAAAGTATTTGTCACCATTTATGCTTTGTGTTCTCATGGGTCCACATAAATCAGTATGAATCAGCTCTAACGGTTTGCTGGTGAAATATTCCTTTGCTTTAAATGTGGATCTGGTTTGCTTCCCCTTTTGGCATGAAGCACAAATGCTATTTATCGGTTTGCCAATGGTGGGTATATCTCTTACTGCTCTTTTTGAACTTATTTTTACCAGATTGTCAAAGCTGATATGC
The DNA here is from genome assembly GCA_028583015.1 of Wollemia nobilis. Taxonomy (NCBI): domain Eukaryota; kingdom Viridiplantae; phylum Streptophyta; class Pinopsida; order Araucariales; family Araucariaceae; genus Wollemia; species Wollemia nobilis. The sequence continues at coordinate 175,884 of JAQPPZ010016829.1, read as the reverse complement.
CCGAGCCTCTTGTGCCATAGCCAGTTTTCATCTTCCTGTCCAATCAAGCATGATCCTTCTGAAGTTTCTGAGAGTGTGTACAGATTTCCGAAGTCCTCAATCCAGTAGCTACCAGCTTCCCACTGTGTGCTTTTCTTACTTCACAGCCCTATTTTTTAAAGATGACTTCATGACCTCTGTCACAAATTTGACTTACGCTCAGTAAGTTGTGCTTCAAACCAACTACAAACAGAACTTCTTTGGAATTGATCTTTCCATCACTTATCTTGACTGATCCTTTTCCAACTATTTTGGCTCCATCATTATTTCCAAACTTTACCGAGCCACCTTCATATTTTTGTAAATTTTCAAATTTTTGTTTATCTCCTGTCATGTGACTGGAGCATCCACTGTCCAATATCCATGGTGCTGATTTGTTCTGTGCTTTGAATGCTGTCCGGACAATCAAGGATTCCTTTTCTTCTTTGAGTTGCTCTTTTTCTTTCCATTCTAATTTGGCTGTAATTTTGGTCATTTGTTTAGACTTTTCTTTGTCAGTGGCCTGTGCATGTTTATCTGGGAATTTTCTATTTTGCTTTACATTGTTTGGTTGAGTTCTTCTTCCCTGATATTTATTTGCTGCATATGTGCTTCTACAGTTTCTTGCAATATGTCCAAAGTTGTGACAGTTATAGCATTCTACTGCATAATCTATCAAGGGTGAAAATACATTTCTACTGGAGAAATTTCTCTGTCCTATATTATAAATGCAGTCTGAAATCTTATGACCGTAAGTATTGCATTTAAAACAATAACCAAAAAAAGAATGATTGAACCTGGGAGTTGATCTTTGCCAATTTGTAGAAGGAGCCACAAATTTTCTTCTCCTTTGATGAGTGACTTTTGTGAATCCCTCATTGTCAACAGTCTTCTCGTGTCTGGCATTGTTGCTTTCTTTTGCAAGATTCATTTTTCTTTGGTCAACCTTGATTTTATCCTCTTTCTTTACTGGTTCTACAGTTATGGCCTTTAATTCACTTGATGATTCTCCTTCGACAAACCCCAAGCCAAACTTGATGTCTGTAGTTCTCTGACTATTTATAATATTTTCAAGCTTTGCAGAACTTCCTTCAAGTTTGTGATAGCAACTCAGTTTTTGATTCTTTTCTTCTAGCCGCATTCTTAAAATGACAATCTCTTCTTCTAATTTGTTGCACTCATCTATTCTCATGGTTAACTGTACTTCAAGTTCTTCAGACATTTTCTTAAATTCTTTTGTTTGTACTTTTAAACTGTTTATTATGTCATTCGCATCTTCAAGCTTTCTTGAGACTTTATTATTCTTTTTCCTTTCTGACTTCAACTCTTTGAGTGCCGCAACCAACTCACCTTCCAGATAAACTTCAGCCTCATCCTTATTTTTTGTATCATCTTCTTGTTTTTCTTCTGTTTTTGCTTCTTCAAATGCCATGAACAGAGCTTCACCTGTTTCTTCTTCAGAATCTTCTCCTGAGCTCTCTTCAGAAGAGCTGACATTTTTGGATATGAAACTTTTCTTTTTGAAATTGCTTTTCTTGAAGTTTGGTTTCTTTTTCCAGTCACTTCTTTCTTTGTATGACCCTTCATTACTATTAGTTTTCTCATTCATGGGACACTTAGCTGCAAAGTGACCGACCCCTCCATAGTTGAAGCACTTAAAAGGTAATTTTCCTCTATATTTTCCTTTTCCCTTTGTGAGCTTTCGAACAAAGTTGGCTTCAGTTTCATCCGATGTTTCTTCATCCTCAGATTCTTGTTCAGCTTTTATATTCTTGTGTGCTTTGAAAGCAGCTTCTCTGTCTATGGGCTTAGTTTGTCCTATTCTCATTTCGTATGCAGTTAAAGAACCATGCATCTCATCCATGCTAAAATTATTTAGGTCTTTAGCCTCTTCTATTGCAGAAAACTTTAGAATTAAATCTTTTGTGAAGAGTTCTAAGTACCTTTTTCACGACAACCGCATCTTCCATTTCTTCGTCGAGTCCTCTGATTGAATTAATGATTCCATTTACCCTCAGCATATAGGCCTCTATGTTTTCATCGTCAGTCATTTGTAATGCTTCAAACTGAGCTCGATGCGTTTGCAGCTTGGCTTCCTTGATCTTGTTGTCTCCTTCATGGATGCTCTTTAGTTTATCCCACATGTCTTTTGCTGATTTACAGCTCATGACCCTTATTAGTTCACTGTCTACAAGCCCACACATTATGGCATTCTTTGCTTTGGAGTTATTCTCAGCCTTTTTCTTCTCAGCAGTATCTATTGGAGGAGTAGTGGGTGCAGTGTATCCGCTTTCTACTGACTCCCAAATGTCGTATCCTAACGCACTCAGATATGTCTGCATCCTGAGTCTCCAGAATGAGTAATTAGTTCCATTGAACAGAGGAGCTTTGTTTGATGAAAATCCTTCACTACCTGCCATTGTGTTCCTTCCAAGATCACCTTAGCTGATTAAGCTTGTTCAGGAACCTTGCTCTGATACCAATTGATATTCTCACAATGACACTAAGAGGGGGGTGAATCAGTGTAGCTAAAAATCTGATCTGCAATTCTTAAAAACTGAAACAAATGGAAGCTAGAAAACAGATAAAGCACTAAACACAAAAGAGCACACCACAACACACAATGTAACGAGGTTCACCAATTTGGCTACTCCTCAAAAATGACTGCTTGGACTTCAATCCAAATCCAGCCTTTGCAAAACACCAATTTTACAATCAATTAATCTGCACCTACAGAAAGGAGCACCAACCCCTGATTTACCAGCACCAACTGGAAGGAGCACCAACTCCTAATTCCAAGCACCAACTTGGATTGCAATTCTGATTTAATTCAGTGACATAAAAATGCCTTCGCTGTTTACACGACCCTGACTGGTCTGCAATTAAATAAATCTGATTAATCTCTGCACACTCTCACGGCTCTGCTTATTTCTCTCTCGGCTCTCTTCTAACCCTCTTTGCACAACAAATTCTCACTTACAGCGACACTTTTCACAATAACAGCAGCAGCAATATTCTTCATGCAGACCTATTTTTATAGCATGAAAGTCTCTATTTTTAGCTTTCATAAATTCGCATGCAACTCGTAACTATTTCTTTATAAAAGATCTCTTTCGCCACTTGTCAACTGAAACTGCTTTTAATATTTCTCATGCGCCACTTGTTAGTTGTATCGCTTTCTAACTATAATTGCTTTTGTCTAATTATAGAGTAGGCCTTTTGTCAAACACGTTGCATGTTACGACTCTATTTATGCGACTGTTTGATTTCTCCTTCTACGACTGTTCTTTAAAAAGCTGCATGAATTCTAACTAAAATTACACCTGTAATTATCGCTTTTACTCCAGTTGACTCTTCTAAAATTGGCTACATGTTTTTCTTCTACAACTGCCCCTTTAACTGTCATTCTATTCCAGTTAACTGCCTGTTCAACGTGCAGTTGCGACTTGTCACGATATCGCGACACTTCTGTCTCTTTCTACCCTTCTTCGCCTTTTACCCATGAAAACAAGACATGTCACGATATCACGACATTCTCCGCCTCCTTGTTCACTTCTTCGCTAGCAGCCGTGAAAACCAGACATGTCACAAAATCACGACGCATCCGCCCTCTCGCTACTCTTCTTCGCTTGCAACCGCGAAAACTAGACATGTCACGAAATCACGATGCATCCGCCCTCTCGCTACTCTTCTTCGCTTGCAACCACAAAAACTAGACATGTCGCAAAATCGTGACGCATCCGCCCTCTCGCTACTCTTCTTTGCTTACAACCATGAAAACCAGACATGTCACAAAATCGTGATGCATCCGCCCTCTCACTACTCTTCTTTGCTTGCAACTGCGAAAATGGAACATGTCGCGAAATCGTGACCTCTTCGTTGTCTTGTGCCTTTTCTATCTTCTGCCCACGAAAATGAAACATGTCACGAAATCATGACACTTTCGCTGTCGTGCACTCTACTTCGCAAGTCTCAGTGAAATCGGACCATGTCATGAAATCATGACATCTTTTTGCCTTAGCGCTTTTCTTTGCCTTTCGCCCATGAAAATCCAACATGTAGCGAAATCGCTACACTTCTGTTCCTTGGCGCTTTATCTCTGAACATGTCGCGAAATCGCGACAGTTTTCTTGCTTGGCCCTTTTTCTTCGAACATGTCGCGAAATCGTGACAGTTTTCTTCCTTGGCCCTTTTTCTCCGAACATGTCACAAAATCGTGACACTTTCTATCCTTGGCGCTTTCTTTCCAAACTTGTCGCGAAATCGCGACAGTTTTCTTACTTGCCTTCTTTGCTTCCAACATGTCGCGAAATCGTGACAGTTTTTCCACTTAGCTTCTTTGCCTGCAACATGTCGCGAAATCGTGACAGTTTTTCTTGCGCCTTCTCTCTCCTCGTCCATGTCGTGAAATCGTGACAATTTTCTTTGTGCCTTCTCTCTCCTCGTCCATGTCGCGAAATCACGACAATTTTCTTTGCGCCTTCTCTCTCCTCGTCCATGTCACGAAATCGTGACAATTTTCTTTGTGCCTTCTCTCTCCTCCGACATGTCATGAAATCATGACAATTTTCTTTGCACCTTCTCTCTCCTCGTCCATGTCGCGAAATCGTGACAATTTTCTTTGCGCCTTCTCTCTCCTCCGACATGTCACGAAATCGCACCGTTTTTTCTTTCTGCCTTCTAACTTCTCAACCTGTCACGATATCGCGACAGAAACAGTTTTCTTACTTGTCTTTTTCTTGGATTTTTTGGATTTGGGTCACTTCTGTTTTCCTAGATTTTCACTGTACATGATCTGACTGATATCTGAACTCGTGTCCACTGCTTCAACTGCATCGACTGATCCTGCTTCATCTGCATCAACTGATCCTGCTTCATCTGCATCAACCGATCTATTTGTCTGTGTTGACAACAATGACAATACTTTTGTTGTAACTTGCTCAACAGAGAAAACATGGGAAACAGAGCATTGATCTATTTTCAATAAATGATAAAAAAAATAGCAAAAGAAAAACCAACAATTAGATGACGGAGAAACATATCTTATTACTACAACTGCTTGAACTCATATTCTCTAAAAAAATACAAGATCGTAGATTCACAATGTCTTAAGAGAAATGAATAATCACGGTGTCTTAAGAGAAGGATAGGTAGTTAAGAAATACATCAAAACACTCAAATGTTTAATAGAGAAAAACATGAAAAAATAGAGAAAAAAATAAAAAATAAACCTGCAATCGGTTCGAGTTCAAAACAAGATATGTAAGTCGATCCGAGTGGAGAACAAAGTTTGATAGTAGATCCGAATGCAGAACAGAGTCTGACAGTTCATTCAGGTGCAAAATAAGGTTTAGATCTATTCTGGTGCAAAACAAGGTTCAGATTAAAGTGTCTTAAGAGAAAGAGAGAATTATGTTTCCTTAAGAGAAGGACAAACAACTAAAGAATCCATCAAAACACTCACATGCACAAGAAGGAAAAATAGGGAGAAACATGGGAAATAGAGCATTGACCTATTTTCAATAAATGATAGAAAAACAATAAAAAGAAAACCTGTAATTAGATGATAGAAAAACAGATCTTATTACTACAACTACTTGAACTCGTATTCTCTAAAAAAACAAAAAAATACAAGATCACAGATTCACAATATCTTCAAAAATAGATAATCATGGTGTCTTAAGAGAATGACAGGTAGTTAAGAAATACATCAAAACACTCAAATGTTTAATAAAGAAAAAAAAGGAAAAACAGAGAAAAAAACAAAAAATAAACCTGCAGTCAGTTTAGGTTTAAAATAGAGTTCGTCAATCGATCTGGGTGAAGAACAGGATCCTATAGAAGTTCCGTGTGCAAAATAAAGTTTGGTAGTCCATTCGGGTGCAGAATAGGGTCCAACAATCAATTCAAATGCAAAAAATGATCTGACAGTCTATCCGAGCACAAAACAGGGTTCAAAAGTCTTTTTAGGTGGAGTACAATATCTAGTAGTCAATCTAGATGTAGAACAGGGTTCGAATTTCAATCCAGGTGCAAAAAATATCTGGTAGTCCTTTGGGTGTAGAATAGGATCTAGCAATCGATCTGGGTGTAGAATAGGGTCTGATTATCTATTTGGGTTTAGAATAGGGTTTAGCAGTCCATCCATGTGCAGAATAAGGTTTGACAGTCCATCTAGGTAGAGAACATAGTCCAACAGTCGATCTGGGTGCAAAATAGAGTTTGATAGTTCATCCAAGTTCGGATCTATCCAGGTGCAGATATGGTTCCTATTTCAGTCTGAGTATAATTTTGATTTGGATCGACTGATTTTTGCACACGATTGGATTTTGATGGAATTCTGTAACAGATCGAATGTTTCAGTTTGTATTTTCTCTTGGAAGGTTTTACTTTTCACTATGGTTGCTTGAATTTATAATAGTTTGAATGTTTTACATGAAGAAGTATCGTTGGCGTGTTAATTATATATACAAGTATAATTGGTGAATTGGGCGAGATAATTTAAAATTTTGATAATTTTAAGGTGAAAAGGTCCTCGATTTAGGCGAGAGTGCTGGCAAATTTTAAAAAAATTATGTAATACTATTATCAACGTGCGGAGAACCAACCCCTAAAAATTTTATCCCGAAATTTCGGACGAATGGGCCAACGTCCAAGGTCTCCCAAATTTGCCAATTTGTATTTTTTAAAATGTTAATATTCGCTTATTAACAAATATTCATCGTTGTGCATAACCCTGGTCCCGACTATCTGGTCTCTACATGTAGTGGTCGAGAAAATCAAAGAGGACAAAAAAGATTATCTAAATAGAAAAGTAAAAATAAAACTGATGGTTAAGACAATTACAAAAGACAAAAAGTATTTATCTAAATAAAAAAGTAAAAGTAAAATAGATTTTGATATATGTTAAGTCATAGATCATATGAGATCATCTTCATAAATAATGTTGTTTCTTAATATAATTATCCAACCATACTCTAATTAATGAAGTATGGTATACAACATCTTCTATAATATTTGAACCTTGACATTCCAAAATCTTTACTTTTAAACCCACTCATATTAATAAATATAGGAATTTAACACACAACCATATTATTTAAACAATTATATATTACTAAATATTAATTATTTATAAATATTATTTATATATATAAATATATATAAATTAAACAAATAATCAAGATTTAAACATACATAAGAGATATTACAATATATCAACTTTTTCCTTTATATATTCACACCCAAGTCTAATGGCATATTCCATAATTGGAACTCCGTTCATGTTAATACCTATCTATCTATCTACAGCCAAGTTGAAAATAATTATTAAATTAAAATAACATATTAATTTTTTCTATTAGGTTGAGAACCTAAAAATACAACAGGTGATGAAAACACACTTTCCAAACACAACAAATAGAAAAATAATCAAAAGTATACACAATGTATTAACTTTTTCCATTAAATAGTCCGTTGATTGATATCCACACCGAATTTGAAAGCAATTATTAAATTAAAAAATCCACCTAATAAATTAACTTTTTCTGCTAAACAATGCATTGGTTGAGATCCACACTAATTTTTGAAGTAATCCAAAGTATAATGGATGGTAAAATTGAGACCATATGGCTCCATTTCTTGTGATTCGAACTTGAATAACTTGATAACAATTCAAAAATAAGATTTAAACATACATAAGAGATATTACCCTGGTTAAAATTTTTCCCTTTAAATATCCACATCCAATTTAAAAACAATTATTAAATTAAAAAATCCACTTAATGATTAACTTCTCCCATTAAATAATGCAGATTAACTTCTCCCATTAAATAATACAATCCATTTAATAATTAACTTCTCCCATTAAATAATGCAGATTAACTTCTCCCATTAAATAATACAGGAATGCAAGTTGAGATCCACATTGAATTTAAAAAATAATGCAGGTTGAAATCCACACCTATTTTTTAAAAGTAATACAAAGTACAACAAATGATGAAAACACACTTCCCAAATACAACAAATAAACAAATAATCAAGATTTAAATATAGGTACAAATAATTTAAATATACACAAGAAATATCATGATGTATTAACATTTTCCATTAAACAGTCTCTTGATTGATTTTTTTTTTATTTGGTTCAGTTTGTTGATTGATATCCACACCGAATTTGAAAATAATTATTAAATTAGAAAATCCACTGCATTAACTTTTTCCGCTAATTGAGATTCACACTGATTTTTTTCGGACCACAATTTCCAAGTTGTGGCTTCATTTCTTGTAATACAAACTTGAATAACCTTATAACAATCCAACGACATACCACTCAGGTGTTTAAAAAAACAAATCCACACTGAATTTGAATACGAATATTAAATTAAAAATCCACCTATATTGGATCCACTAGAGGCCACAACAAAATGTAAAAAAACATGTTATCATTTAAAATGGGCTATAATTTTTTTATTATTAATATTTCTTATACACATCTGCCGTAAGGGTTAACCCGAGTCTCATCCTCAATATTACAAGTGACGCCCTTGCAAATGAACCACATGCATATGTGTATAAGCACTAGGGGTCACAACAAAATGTGAAAAAAACATGTCATACAAGTGGCATCCTTGCCAATGAACCACATGCATATGTGTATAAGAAATGTGTATAAGAAATATTAATAAAAGAAAAAAAATTAGCACATTTGAGGGCATATCAAAGGCCACCTTCTTCGTTAATCGAACTTAAGGTCCCTTAAAAGAACTCAACAACTTTACCATTACCATTTCTTCTTACTTAAGTCTTTGCTTAAAAGCTCAACAACTTTACTATTACAATGTTCTCATAGGACGTAAGTTTATCTTTTGGGTCTCTGCCATTTCCTTCATTTTCAAAGGATTAGAAACCATTTTTACATCTTTGACCAAACTTTTTTATCCTATTATAATTTTTTTTTACAAGCATCCTACTCAAATGTACAATTATTATTATTATTTATTTTAATTGATTATATGAAATTGTAACAACTCCTCGTTATATTCCATCATTACCACATAGTGGTATTACAATAAAGTTTAGATATTATTCATATACTTTAGTCTTCTCTTTAAATGGTGAAAAAATTGTTCATTTAAGCTATAATATCACTTTTAAAAAATTTGCATTTTTAAAAATATTAATATTCGTTTATTAACGAATATTCATTGAGGAGGAAAAAAAATATTATCTACATAAAAAAGTAAAGATAAAATTGATGGTTAAGACAATCGCAAAAGACAAAAAGTATTATCTAAATAAAAAAATAAAAATAAAGTAGATTTTGATATTTACTCAGTCATAGATCATACGAGGACTTTCTATTCCAGTATCTCTACTTTTAAACCAATTCATTAATAAAAAATTATATATATATATATATATATATATATATATATATATATATATATATATATATATATATATATATTTATTTATTTATTTATTTATTTATTTATTTATTTATTTATATTTGTATTTGGTTAATGTGAGAAAACTTACGACATCTCTAGTTAATTATGACCTCTTGCAAAACCGAAAATTATGCTTATCAATAAGGAATTTAACACACAACCATTTTAATAAACAAATATATACTACTAAATATTAATTATCTATAAATATTATTTATATATATAAATATATATAAACTATACAAATAATCAAGATTTAAACATACATAAGAAATATTACATACCTAATTTGAAAACATTTATTAAATTAAAAAATCTACTTGATATACTAACTTTTTCCATTAAAAAATGTAGGTTGAGAACCACACTAAATTTTTTAAAAATAATTTTAAACAATGGAAAGCACAACAGATGATGAAGACACACTTCCCAAACACAACAAATAGACAAATAATCAAGATTTAAATATGTACAAAAAAAATTAAAGTATGCACAAAAGATATCATGATGTATTAAATTTTTCCTTTAAACAATTTGTTGATTGATATCCACACCTAATTTGAAAGCAATATTAAATTAGAAAATCCACCGAATAAATTAACTTTTTTGGCTGAACAATGTATTAGTTGAGATCCACACTAATTTTTGTTTAAGTAATGCAAAGTACAACTGGTGGTATAAATATTTTTTTTTTATTACATAGATGAATTGGTTACAATCACAATTTTTAGTACCTGTCAGTGCAGCTGGCAAGGTTCAAACTATCGGTAAAGGCTTTCAACACATTCATCGTATTGTTATTGGTAACCCGACATGAGATGGGGATCGTCGGATGCACAGGGTTCGCACCGTCTTCATCAGTCTGGTTCAACACATGGCATGAAGGGGACCGTCGGACAAGCAGGAAATAAATCACCGTCATCAGTCAGGTGTAACACGCAAAGGAGTCGGATTGGGCTATTGACTATGCATGGGCACGTCCATGAGATTGGAACCTAAGTATCCTCTCGGTAAGCGCCCCAACTTACCAATCCACATAGACCCACGAACACAACTAGTGGTATAATTGAAACCACACTTTTCGAGGCATAGCTTCATTTCTTGTGATTCGAACTTGAATAACCTGCTTCATTTCTTGTGATTCGAACTTGAATAACCTGCTTCATTTTTTGTGATTCAAAATTGAATAACCTAATAACAATCCAATAAGATTTAAACATACATAAAAGATATTATATTAATTTTTTCCCTTTAAATATCCACACTCAATTCAAAAACAATTATTAAATTAAAAAATCCACTTAATAATTAATGATTAACTTCTCCCATTAAATAATGAGGTTGAGATCCACATCGAATTTAAAAAATAATGCAGGTTGAGATTCACACCGAATTTTTGAGATCCACACCAATGTTTTTTTAAAATAATACAAAGTCAAAAAATATGAAAACACACTTCCCAAACACGAAAAATAGACAAATAAGCAAGATTTAAATATAGGTAAAAAAAATTTAAATATACACAAGAGATATCATGATGTATTAAATTTTTTCTTTAAATAGTCGGTTGATTGATATCCACACCGAATTTGAAAACAATTTAAATCCACTTAATGCATTAACTTTTTCTGCTAAACAATGCATTGGTTGAGATTCACTCTGATTTTTTTAAGTAATGAAAAGTACAACGGGTGGTATAACTTGTGTTTAGCAAGGTGCAGCGACAGTATTGTCATTGTTGTCAACACATTCAGATGGACAGGTTGATGTAGTGGACAGTTGTTTGGAGGTTGTTCGAAGTATGTACAATGGTGTTCAATGCTTATGAGGATGTTTTTGATGTTCGAGTGAAGTTGTTGTAGGTTGTTCATGCAAATTTAAAAAAGTTGCAAAAATCGTCAAGAAGTTGTTAAAGTAGCAAAAATTGTCAAAGTTGCAAAAATCGTCAAAGTTGCAAAAACATCAATGAAATATGTTGGACAGCCCAAGATACTATTTGGAGGTTTGTTGATCATTAGCAAGTGTGGTTGCAGTATTGGAACGATCAGTTGCTTCGTCGGTGCATTGTTGGTCAGTTTCATGCTTCATTGGGCAGGTGTAAAATCTACGTCGGAGGTCACTTTACAGGAGGAATATTAAGCAATCCATGAGGAATTGGACCTCAAATGTTTTACTCTGGGTAGCTAGATATACTGAGAGCTTAATTTTTAAATTTCAGCCAAAACAGAGTTCAAAGGAAGAAACGGTGAGCGTTGCAAAATGGCTTCGGAGCATTTTTTCAGTTTTAGGTAGCTAAGTGTTTTTGCATTCGAATGCTCAAATTCATATCTTCTTGTGCCAAATTCACCGTTTAATTTTTGTTTCACGTATATTTCACCATTGGTCGAAGTGGTTTTGAGACCTCCAAGTTTGAGAACGAGCAATGTGCACAACACTTTATCCATTAACTATTTGATGAAATGCCTCTGAGTTTTCAGTGCATTTTTCAATTTTTAGTCATGGAAGATTTGCTTGAGTATTTTTTGCATCTTTGATGAGGATATTATCTTTCCAATGTGTAATTTATGAGACTGTATAACTACGGGAGTATAAACATTCAAGTATCAATGCCCATGTATGCACAATATGTGAAAAGTAGAGGAGGCCTATGAACTGTTTGACAAAATGCCTCTCCAAAATGTAAGTGAAGAGTAGGCATGGGAATTATATGACAAAATGCCTATTAAATATTGTGTGTGGTGCACATATGAGTGGATGATTTGACATGTTTTAAATTAAAAAATAAAATAAAAGGGAAAAGGTAAAATAATAGTGGAACTTAAAAAGGTCATAACTTTTGATTCGTAACTCTTTTTGAGCTCGTTCTTTTTCCAGCGCATGCAAAATTTTAAAATCTATAAGAATGTTATGTATCCCATTGCAGACATTATTGAATGCTAAAATGGTCATCTTACAGCTCGAAATTTGTTAGGAAGTTAAAGTGTTGGAAGTTGAAGGGGTTGCTAAAAGGTTTTTAAAAGGCGTTAGTGTGAGTACAGAGTACAAAGAGATTTAGATTCAAATCAGATGAAATTAGTCAGTGTGGATGTGTAGAGAGAAGCAATGAGATAGACCACTCAGGGTCTTTTAGAACGAAGATCATATTTTCTACTATAATTTTTGTTTTTGTCGAGTGGGTGCTTGGCGATCAGGGTCGGTGCTCTGTGTAGTAGGTGCTGCTAAATTTTGGGTTGGTTGGTGTCATTCCCCATAGTGGATGTTGTGAAAATATTGTAAGATCTATTTTTTTTGCGATTGGATTTGGATCGGAGTCCAAGCAGCCCTTTGGTAGAGTGGTTTTTCCCACATTGGGTTTCCACTATAAACCTTGTGTTGTGTGATGCATATGAAGAACACAAGCTTATACTGAGAGGGGGGGGTGAACAGTATAAGACCTCTTTTTACTTTTCCTTTATACTTCAAAACAATAAAGCAATATATCCAAAGCAATATCAAAACAATGCACAAGATCATCCACAAAGTGACACCAATTTTAACGTGGTTCACCCATGGCTTCCACAAAACTTTTCTCTAAAAGTTATCTCAAAGTTCTTTGGGAAACCTTCCCAATTACAATGTTTATGAGCCTCGGCCCAAAGGAGATACCTTCCCCCAATATGAATTTATGAGCCTCTGCTCAAAGGAGATACCTTCCCCTACCTCTGCTCTGGCTGGTGATCCTCTAGAAGACCTCTGCCTCCGCTGCCCTTAGCAAATGGAACTCTATCCATAGAAGACACTTGTCTTCCCTGCTCTGGCTGGAGACCTCTGTCCTCAACTCTATCACCTCAAAAGTTGGTCCTCGAATTTGCACTAAACACAGTCCTTCGGTCTAGCACAAATGTCCTCGGGTTCTTCTCATAGAACCAATGCACCTCTGACCTCAAGTTCTCTGATAGAACTATCAAACTCAGCTTCACAAGTCCTCTGCTAGGACCTGTCCAAATCTGCTCACAAGTCCCCAACGGAACCTGTCCAAAACCTGCTCACAAGTTCATCAAGAAAAACTTGCTTGGCATGAACCCACAAAGAGAATTGTTAGAGACCCAATGTGATTCATCAACCTCATAGAAGCATAAAGAGAATTGTTAGAGACTCAATATGTTCTATACTTAACTCCCAATATCAATCTCAACTCAATCTCAAATCTCATAAGAATAAGATAGATGTAGTATGCTTTTCTCAAGAACATGAAACACAACCCAACAATTGCCAACCATGCAATATCTCATATAACAATGATACTCATGTTCTTTCCAACAACCAATATCTTTTCTCAACCAATTAGGGCTTCAACAACAATGCTCATAGACAAGGTTTAACCAACAACATTCAACTCAACATTAACCTTGAAGCATTCAACCAATCATCACAAGAAAAGGAAACAAGTAGAAATCCTTTTCCCTCCAAAGATATTTGAACAAAACAGCCACCAACACAATATCACCAAATGCAAAGAATAACTTGCTCAAATCAACTCAATGGAGTAAGCCCAATATCATGTATCAAGTAAAGCACTAACTTGATCAAAAACAACCTCTATGGAAGCAACTCATCCATTAATATCAAAACAGCCAACTAAGGGTTTCACCATCTCAATGCAAGTAGCAAGACTTACAAACATAAACCCTAGTGCAAAATGCTTCCACTACCTCAAACCAGAATTATGCATTCACCAAAACTCTCATCAAGGATAACAATGCATAAGTAGTCTTCAACAAACCAGAAAATAGGATTTACACCCAACCAAAGGAAACCTAGTTGAATACCTTTTCACTCCAATCTTATTTCAGGAATAACATACACCAATCATACTCATAAGAAGAAAGTGCCCATACCTTATTGAAGATGAAGAAGATCTCACAAATTTGTCATAACCATAACCACCTTTTTGCCAAACTCAAGAAGGTTAGTAGACAACATATTTCTTTAATATTTCCTCAAGAATATTCCTTGGTCCAAATATAATCAAGGTTCTATGTCTTCTTCTTTCAACCTCATTCAACAAATCATACATAACATATTTCTTATATTCACCTTATCTACTCCATTACACTTAATAAAAACTATATAAAAAATATTAATTTTGCTAACCTTATACCTCCCAAACAAACTTTGGAAATATCATCAACATTGCAAAATTAATATATTTTATTCACTGCCCTTTTGCAATAAATGGAGTTCGCGTGGATACCTCTTACATCCCTCAAAAAGGGATTCGACACGATTTGACCCGCCGTCTCCTCTAGCCAAGGCGCTTGGCTAAACCGCGTGGGCTATCCACGCCCACGTGAGGAAGGGAGAGGGGCCTCCCTCTAATCTCCGAAATAGAATCTTCCTTGGCATGAAAACCGAGCCCTGACCTTCGACAGGTATGAAGCTCTATCACAGAAACAAGACGACTGTTGCATTATTTACATTAAACTGCGCATACCTTACACCATATCAAAACTTTATCCACGTGATTCGAAGTGCTTTTAGTTGTATCTTGGGAACCACTCGGGCTACACGCTCTCTTGAAATGTTCACAGCATACACTCTTGTTTATAGCCACCTCGAACCGCGAACAACAAAAAGCCAACACACAAAATCGTAAGCATCGGGTTTTGAACTCGAGGCTCTCTCTGCTATCTAACATCAACAACCACCAGCGCTGCCCGCTTGACTTCCTCCTTCTAGGGGCTTTGATGTCGAAATCGAATTGCTCAGCGATTAATATCGAACACTATTCCCAAAAACTTAATGAATTTAATTGCCTTATTTTATATGCACTTTGATGCATATCCAAACACGTCGGCCCTTTTAATTTAATTTAAAATTTTAATTTAAATTTTAAATAAATAAAATTTAAACTAAATATTTAAAATTAAATATCTTCATCACCGGGGCACCTTTTTCAACGAAACGAAGAGCCAACTTGGGTTTTAAGAAAAACCCATTTCAAATCTGTTGTCCATGGTTTTAAATAAAACCTTTTATTTTGTCTGCCTTGGTTTTCACAAAAACCCTTCCTTGAACTTAGATTCTTTTGACATCAAATCAAATTCCTTCAAAAGCTTCTTGACATCAATGACAACATCAACACTTGAGCAAAGGCAATGTACCCAAGGTACCCAAAATTGCCAACAATCTCCCCCTTTGTCATTGATGGCAAACCTTTACTGAAACACATCTTAAGAGCCAAAACTGAAACCAACTGTGCCCACAACTGAGAATCTTCCTTTGAAGTTTTGCTCCCCCTGACTTGAAGCTTTCCTCTTCACTATGAAGCTCTCCCCCTTACTCATATCTCTCCCCCTTTGTCATCAATGGCAAAGGGTCACCTTTGGGGCTCGGGACTAAGAATGAGCCTCTTAGCTTAGTCCCTCCCCCACCTCCTGATGAGGTGATTAATTCTAGGATGGGAGTAAAACTCCCATTAGGCACTGATCATCATCAGTGTCTATAACTTCCTTGTCGGGCCTTCTCTTGAACTCTTTGTCCATATTCCTATTTCTGTCATTGTTCTTGTTCTTGTTCTCATCCCTGTTCTTGTCCATGCCTTGATCCTTGGACCTGATCATGCCACTGTTCCTGTTCTTGTATCCTAGAATTTCAGCTCTACATTGTCTAGCTATGTGACCTTTATTGTTGCACTTATAACAAGTAACAATGTTATTTCTCTACGGTAAACCTGATCTTTGAATCCACCAGTTCTGACCAAACCTGTTTTGGCCAAATCTATTCTTGTTATTTGCCTTGCAATAAACTGCCTTGTGCCCAAATTGTTGACAAGAGTAGCAATACCCTTGAAAGTAACTAGCACTTCTGAAACTGTCATTTACCTTCTTCACTTGAGCCATGCAATGTGAAGCCATGTGACCAAACCTGTGACAAGCAAAACATCTGCCTTGAAACTTTCCTTTATTTGACCTCTTGGGTCCTAAAAACTTTTTCTTCTCATTCTGAATTCTGTTTTCTATTTCTATGCATCTATCATTCAAGGACTCATGATCTGAAATACTTTCCTCATTAGAACTCTCTTCCTTTTGGAGTCTCTTACTAGACTCTCCAACTTGTTTCTTGTGTGGCTTAACAAAACCAAGACCTGTTTTATCTGTTGTCTTTCTTTGACCTTTGATAAGAGATTTAACCTTTTTGGAGCTTTCTTGAAACTTGTACAACTTATCCTTGTACTCTTTATTTTCCTCTTTCAAAGAAGCCATTTTCTGTTCTAATTCACTATACTCAAGCACCTTAGATTCTAACTCATTCTTGAGTTCTTGTGCCTTAGCCATAGAGACGTCAAGACTTTCTATAAGTTCATCTCTCTCCATACAACATTCATCTAACTTATCCTTGAGTCTAGCATTCTTCTTTCTTTCCTTTTTCAAAACACTAAGAGCATTAGTAAGTTCACTTTCAAGATCACTCTATTTGATTGCATTTTGAATTATCAAGGCCTTTTTCAGATTTCTTATCACTAGAGGTGCTACCCTTTTCAAAAACCATACATGCATCTTCCTTATCATTTTCTGAAGCATCCTCATACATACTAGCAACCAAATCATTATTTGTGCAATCATCCTCAAGGTGACCAAAATTTCCACATCTAAGACATTTCATGATAATGAATCTATGTTTCGGTTCTTCCTCTTTTTCTGATATGAACAACATCTCATTTTCATTATCACTTGAAGAACTTTCACTATCACTACTAGAACACTTACTTGCTTTGTCTAGGTAGAAACTCTTCTTGTGTTTGTGAGAGTACCTCTTTCCTTGATTGCTTTGCTCATCTTTGTTCTTCCTTTGATGCCTATGCCTTTCAGAATCTTTGCTCTTACAATCCTGTTTATCTTCATCACTTTCATCCTTGGCAATAGTACAGTCAGTAGCATAATGACCAAACTTTCCACAATTGAAACATCTTACATTTTTCATACTTTTGTGCTTTCTAGAGAACTTGCCTTTCTTGTTGTAATATACCTCTTCATCACTAGAAGACTCATCACTCTCTTGAAACTGTTTACCTTTGAAAAAATCCATTGTGTTCTTTACTAGCTTTTCCTTCAAGCTGTTAAACCTTTTCGAAGGAACCCGCTCTGATACCAATTGAAGAACACAAGCTTATACTGAGAGGGGGGGGTGAACAGTATAAGACCTCTTTTTACTTTTCCTTTATACTTCAAAATAATAAAGCAATATATCCAAAGCAATATCAAAACAATGCATAAGATCATCCACAAAGTGACACAACAATTTACGTGGTTCACCCAAGGTGGGCTACTCCACGAAAAACTTTTCTCTAAAAGTTATCTCAAAGTTCTTTGGGAAACCTTCCCAATTACAATGTTTATGAGCCTCGGCTCAAAGGAGATACCTTCCCCCAATATAAATTTATGAGCCTCTGCTCAAAGGAGATACCTTCCCCTACCTCTGCTCTGGCTGGTGATCCTCTAGAAGACCTCTGCCTCTGCTGCCCTTAGCAAATGGAACTCTATCCATAGAAGACACCTGTCTTCCCTGCTCTGGTTGGAGACCTCTGTCCTCAACTCTATCACCTCAAAGTTGGTCCTCGAATTTGCACTAAACACAGTCCTTCGGTCTAGCACAAATGTCCTCGGGTTCTTCTCATAGAACCAATGCACCTCTGACCTCAAGTTCTCTGATAGAACTATCAAACTCAGCTTCACAAGTCCTCTGCTAGGACCTGTCCAAATCTGCTCACAAGTCCCCAACGGAACCTGTCCAAAACTAAAGGAAACTGTCCAAAACCTGCTCACAAGTTCATCAAGAAAAACTTGCTTGGCATGAACCCACAAAGAGAATTGTTAGAGACCCAATGTGATTCATCAACCTCATAGAAGCATAAAGAGAATTGTTAGAGACTCAATATGTTCTATACTTAACTCCCAATCTCAATCTCAAATCTCATAAGAATAAGATAGATGTAATATGCTTTTCTCAAGAACATGAAACACAACCCAACAATTGCCAACCATGCAATATCTCATATAACAATGATACTCATGTTCTTTCCAACAACCAATATCTTTTCTCAACCAATTAGGGCTTCAACAACAATGCTCATAGACAAGGTTTAACCAACATCATTCAACTCAACATCAACCTTGAAGCATTCAACCAATCATCACAAGAAAAGGAAACAAGTAGAAATCCTTTTCCCTCCAAAGATATTTGAACAAAACAGCCACCAACACAATATCACCAAATGCAAAGAATAACTTGCTCAAATCAACTCAATGGAGTAAGCCCAATATCATGTATCAAGTAAAGCACTAACTTGATCAAAACAACCTCTATGGAAGCAACTCATCCATTAATATCAAAACAGCCAACTAAGGGTTTCACCATCTCAATGCAAGTAGCAAGACTTACAAACATAAACCCTAGTGCACAATGCTTCCACTACCTCAAACCAGAATTATGCATTCACCAAAACTCTCATCAAGGATAACAATGCATAAGTAGTCTTCAACAAACCAGAAAATAGGATTTACACCCAACCAAAGGAAACCTAGTTGTATACCTTTTCACTCCAATCTTATTTCAGGAATAACATACACCAATCATACTCATAAGAAGAAAGTGCCCATACCTTATTGAAGATGAAGAAGATCTCACAAATTTGTCATAACCATAACCACCTTTTTGCCAAACTCAAGAAGGTTAGTAGACAACATATTTCTTTAATATTTCCTCAAGAATATTCCTTGGTCCAAATATAATCAAGGTTCTATGTCTTCTTCTTTCAACCTCATTCAACAAATCATACATAACATATTTCTTATATTCACCTTATCTACTCCATTACACTTAATAAAAACTATATAAAAAATATTAATTTTGCTAACCTTATACCTCCCAAACAAACTTTGGAAATATCATCAACATTGCAAAATTAATATATTTTATTCACTGCCCTTTTGCAATAAATGGAGTTCGCGTGGATACCTCTTACATCCCTCAAAAAGGGATTCGGCGCGATTTGACCCGTCGTCTCCTCTAGCCAAGGCGCTTGGCTAAACCGCATGGGCTATCCACGCCCACGTGAGGAAGGGAGAGGGGCCTCCCTCTAATCTCCGAAATAGAATCTTCCTTGGCACGAAAATCGAGCCCTGACCTTCGACAGGTATGAAGCTCTATCACAGAAACAAGACGACTGCTGCATTATTTACATTAAACTGTGCATACCTTACACCATATCAAAACTTTATCCACGTGATTCGAAGTGCTTTTAGTTGTATCTTGGGAACCACTCGGGCTACACGCTCTCTTGAAATGTTCACAGCATACACTCTTGTTTATAGCCACCTCGAACCGCGAACAACAAAAAGCCAACACACAAAATCGTAAGCATCGGGTTTTGAACTCGAGGCTCTCTCTGCTATCTAACATCAACAACCACCAGCGCTGCCCGCTTGACTTCCTCCTTCCAGGGGCTTCGATGTCGAAATCGAAAATGCACCGAGATTAATCTCGAATTCTCTTCCCAAAACCTTAATGAATTTAATTGCCTCAATTTATATGCACTTTGATGCATTTCCAAACACGTCGGCCCTTTTAATTTAATTTTTAAAATATTTTAATTTAAATTTTAAATAAATAAAATTTAAACTAAATATTTAAAATTAAATATCTTCATCACCGGGGCACCTTTTTCAACGAAACGAAGAGCCAACTTGGGTTTTAAGAAAAACCCATTTCAAATCTGTTGTCCATGGTTTTAAATAAAACCTTTTATTTTGTCTGCCTTGGTTTTCACAAAAACCCTTCCTTGAACTTAGATTCTTTTGACATCAAATCAAATTCCTTCAAAAGCTTCTTGACATCAATGACAACATCAACACTTGAGCAAAGGCAATGTACCCAAGGTACCCAAAATTGCCAACAACGTATTTGTGTGTTTGCTTCTTTGGCTTGATTTTGCATTTGTGTTAAAATTTAAAGTTACACTAATTCACCTCCCCTTTCAGTGTTACACGTAGTTCAACAATTAGTATCAGAGCCAGGTACCTGAATAGGCTTAATCGACTAAGGGGATCTTAGAAGTGACACAATGGCAGGTGGTGAACGCTTCTCATCAAACAAAGCACCATTGTTTGACGAAACTAACTACGCATTTTGGAGACTCAGGATGCAGACATATCTTTGTGCTTTGGGATACGACATTTGGGATTCAATAAATAGTGGATACACAATACCCACCACTCCTCCAGATGATGTTGTAGAGAAGAAACTCTTTGAAAATGATTCAAAATCCAAGAATGCCATCATGTGCGGATTAGTAGACAGTGAACTAGTAAAGGTTATGGGATGTAAGGCTACAAAGGAAATCTGGGATAACCTAAAGAGTATTCATGAAGGAGATGCTAAAATCAAGGAAGCCAAATTGCAAACACATTGAGCATAATTTGAAGGAATAAAAATTAATGAAGATGAAAGTATCGAAGCTTACATGTTGAGGGTAAATGAAGTCATCAATGTTATCAGAGGACTTGGTGAGAAAATAGAAGATGCGGTCATCGTTAAAAAGGTATTAATATCTCTTCCTCAAATATTTGATTCTAAAGTTTCTGCAATAGAAGAGGCTAAAGATTTAAATTATCTTACTATGGATGAGATGCATAGTTCTTTAACCACCTATGAAATGAGAATAGGAAAAGCTAAATCTATAGATAAAGAATCTGCCTTCAAAGCTCAGAAAAATGCAAAAACGAAACCAGAGTTAGATGAAG
The DNA here is from genome assembly GCA_028583015.1 of Wollemia nobilis. Classification (NCBI taxonomy): domain Eukaryota; kingdom Viridiplantae; phylum Streptophyta; class Pinopsida; order Araucariales; family Araucariaceae; genus Wollemia; species Wollemia nobilis. The sequence continues at coordinate 154,634 of JAQPPZ010016829.1, read as the reverse complement.
ATGAAATGGAAGCTAACTTCATGAGAAAACTAAAAAAGGGAAAAGGCAAATACATAGGAAAGTTATCATTTAAATGTTTCAACTATGGAGGTGTTGGGTATTTTGCAGCTAAATATCCACTTAATGAGAAGAACATAAGTGATGAAGGATCGCACGAAAAAAGAAGTGACTGGAAGAAAAAGTCAAATTTCAGAAAAGGAAACTTCAAAAAGAAAAGTTTCATCTCCAAGAATGTCAGTTCATCAGAAAACATCCCTAGTGAGGATTCTGAAAAAGAAATAGGTGAATCTCTTTTCATGGCATTTGAAGAAGAAAAACCAGAAAAAGAACAATAATGTGATGAAGAAGAAATTGATGCAAAAGTGAATTTGGAAGAGGAACTAATTGTAGCTCTGGATGAATTGAAGACACAAAGAAAAATGAATAAGAAAATTTCAAGAAAGCTTGATGATACAAATGAAATCATAATAAGTTTGAAAGTGCAGATAGAAGAATCCAAGAAGATCTTCGAAGATCTCAAAGTGCAAATAACCATAAAAATAGATTATTACAGCAAGTTAGAAGAAGAGATTGTTGGTTTAAGGATGCAACTAGAAGATATGAATCAAAAAATTAGCTTTTATCACAAATGTGAAGAGAGTTCTATGAATCTGGATAAGATCATAAAGAACCAGAAGACTACAAGCATCAAATTTGATTTGGGTTTTGATGAAGGAGAATCATCAAATGGATCAAAGGCCACAAATGAAGAATCCACAAAGAATTAAGAAAAGAAACAGGTTAATCAAGCAAAAATGAATCATGCAAAGGAAAACAATAATGCAAGGCACGAAAGGAGAATTGACAATGATGGTTTCACCAATGTCACACATCAAAGAAGAAGAAGATTTATGGCTCCTACAAAAACATGGCAAAGACCACCACCCAGGTTCAATAATCCATTTTTTGGTTATTGTTTTAAATGCAATGGTTATGGACATAAGATTTCATATTGCAAGTATAATATAGGACCAAGGAATTTTGCCAGTAGAAATGCTTTTTCACCTTTGATGGATTATGTAGTAGAATGTTATAACTGTCATAACTTTGGGCATATTGCAAGAAATTTTAGAAGTACATTTGCATCAAATCAATTTTAGAGAAGAAAATTTCAGCCAAATGGAATAAGACAAAATAGAAAAATTTTCGAAAAAACATGCACAAGCTATTGAAAAAGAAAAGCTAAAACAAGAGCCCAAAACTGTAATCAAATCGGAGTGGAAAGAAAAATAGCAACCTAAGAAAAAAAAGGAATCCTTGATCGTATAGACGACATTTAAAGTGCAGAATAAATCCGCACCATGGATACTTGATAGTGGATGCTCCAGTCATATGATAGGTGACAAACAAAAATTTGAGAAGTTGCATCAATATGAAGGTGGTTCAATGAAATTCAAAAATAATTATGGAGCTAAGATAGTTGGCAGAGGTTCAGTTAAGATTAGTGACAAAAAAATCAGGTCAGAAGAAGTCTTGTTTGTGGTTGGTCTGAAGCATAACTTGTTGAGCAGTCAGATTTGTGACAGAGATCATGATGTGATCTTTAAGAAGCAACGTTGTAAAATATTAAAGGCAGACAGTGGGAAGTTGATAGCAACTAGATCAAGGAAATCTGGCAACATGTGCACTCTCTCGGAGACTTCAGAAGGAGCTTGTTTGATTGGACAGGAAAAAAAGAATTGGTTGTGGTACAAGAGGCTCGGTCATATCAATTTTGACAATCTAGTAAAAATTAGTTCAAAGAAAGCAGTGAGAGATATTTCCACCATTGACAAACCATCAAATAACATTTGTGCTTCATGTCAAAAAGGGAATCAAACTAGAGTCTCGTTTAAAACAAAATAGTACTACATGAGCAAACCTTTGCAACTAGTACATACTAATTTATGTGGACCTATGAGAATGCAAAGCATAAACGATGACAAATATTTCATGTTGTGTATAGATGACTATTCCAGGATGACATGGGTATTTTTTTTGAAGCATAAATCAGAAGCTTTTGAGATGTTCAAGGTTTTCAAAAACCAAGTTGAGAATCACATAGGAAAAAAGATTAAATGTTTAAGTTCAAACAAAGGAGGAGAGTTCATTTCAGAGGATTTCACAAAGTATTATGAAAAATATGGCATCAGGAGATAATTTTCAGCAGCCAGGACACCTCAGCAGAATGGTGTGGTAGAAAGAAAGAACAGGGTAGTGCAGGAAATGGCACGGACTATGTTGATTGAGAGCAAAGTAGCAGACATATTTTGGAAAGAGGCAGTCCATACTACGATATACATCCAAAATAGGTGCATGTTGAGGATGCATGAAAGCAAAACTACTTATGAGTTGTGGTTCGGTAAAAGGCAACAACGAGATATTTTAAAGTTTTTGGCAGCAAGTGTTACATCAAAAGAACTGAAGAAAATCTTGGTAAGTTTGAAGATAGAGCGGGTGAAGGTATTTTTCTTGGTTATTCATAAAAAAGAAAAGCTTACAAATGTTACAACAAGAGGCTAGGAAAAATTGTAGAAAGTTTTGATGTTAAAGTTGACGAAGCGAACGAGTAATAAGCTATGAAGAGAACTACCCAATTTATGAAGAGGTCATTGAAGGAGATGAGGAAGAAGAAACAAAAAAGAAATCAATAATTGACTCAGAGGATTCGAAAAGTGATTCAGAATTGGAATAAAACAAGAAATTCAAAATGGGTAGCTGGTAGAAAGATCATCCTAAAGAGCAAATAATTGGAGACCCCACAGTTGGTGTTCAGACAAGAAGAAGATTAGTAAGAAACTACTCTTTACTATCCAACATTGAGCCCAAAAATATTGTCGAAGCAAGAAAAAATGAAAGTTGGGTAAAGGCAATAAATAAAGAATTAGATCAGATCGAGAAAAACAAGACTTGGGAGTTAGTACCAAGACCCACAAATAAAAATGTAATCGGTACTAAATGGGTCTTTCGAAACAAATTGAATGAAGACGGATACATAGTCAGGAAAAAAGCAAGATTGGTATGCAAAGGGTTTGTGCAAGTTGAAGGTATTGACTTCGAGGAAACCTTTTCACCTGTGGCCAGACTAGAGGCAATTAGAATGTTTCTTGCTTTAGCAGTTTACAAAAATTTCAAAGTTTATCAAATGGATGTGAAATCAACATTTTTTAATGGGAAAATTTAAGAGGTTTATATTGAGCAGCTAGACGGTTTTCATCTTGGTGATGATCCCAACTTGGTTTGCAAGTTGAAGAAAGCGTTATATGGCTTAAAATAGGCACCCCGGGCATGGTATGCAAGGCTAGACAATTATCTTACTCAACAAGGGTTCAAGAAAGGTATGGTGGATAGTAATTTGTATGTCAAAACAGAAAATGGTCATCATATTGTTGTTGTTGTATATGTAGATGATATCATATTTGGCAACAGCAAAGATGAGTTGTGTAAATATTTTGCAAATAAGATGTAGAAAGAGTTTGAAATGTCAATGATTGGTGAAAATTCGTATTTTATCAGATTGCAAGTTAATCAAAAGGAGAAGGGCATATTTATTTCTCAAATTAAATATGTGAAAGAGATGCTGAAAAAGTTCACAATAGAGGATTGCAATCCAGTTAGCACTCCCATGACGACAGGTTGCAAGTTGAGCAAGGATGACAAGTCTCCATTTGTTGATCAAACCATGTACAAATCCATGCTTGGAAGCTTATTGTACTTGACAGCTACTAGACCGAACATTTTGCAGGCAGTATGCATGGTAGCATGATTTCAGGCTAGTCCCAAGGAGACTCATGTGTGTTAGCGTAACTATATTTTATTCCATTATTTCATTATAGGGCATATTATTAGTTTTGTTACAACCATCGTAACTTATGGGCTATTTCAGAGCCTTGTTAGTTCCGTAGGTTACAACCTATTCTAAGGCCTAATTGTAACTATTTATTCATGCTCATCAATATGAATTATGTTCGCATTCCTACATGGTATCAGAGCAAGGTTTGCTTGGGCACGCTTTTCAAGATCTGAGGAGATCGACGTAGACACGAGCATGTTTCTTGAGGCAGGGCTGGACCTGCTCGAGCACGCATCCCGAGGCATCGAAACTAGACCTGCACTCGAAACGAGGGCGGCTGGACTGGCTTGACCGGGCATAGATCCCGAGATCTGATGACTACGGTTGATTGGACACGGATCCCGAGGTCGATCCGGACTGGATCCGACTCGACACATTTCCCGAGGTCAGATCGACTGACACTGGACCGACGCTGGACCTGACTGGACACGGGCACGGATCTCGAGGTCGATCCGGACTGGTTCTGACTCGACACATTTCTCGAGGTCAGACCGACACCTGGACTGACGCGTGGCAGCTGACTGGACAGAACCGCCACGTGGACTGACGTGGCAGCTGATCGACGCTGGACTGGACTGGACCGCCACGTGGACTGACGTGGCAGCTGACTGGACGCTGGACTGGACTGGACCGCCACGTGGACGGACGTGGCCGCCACGTGACCCGAACCTGACCCCTACCGTGTGGCGCGGCAAAAGGGGTGTCATGATTTCCCGAAGGCAATCACGTATAAAGGGGGGAATCTTCCCTTTTATTCCCCCCTCATGCACCCCGTGGGAGCAATGTGGGACTAAAGTCCCACAATTTTTTTTGCTCCCCACGAGGGTCGCAAGGGAAGAAAGGGACAATTGTCCCTTTCCTTCCCATCGGGCGTGCTAGCCCAACCGGTAGGAGCGCCAGGCTAGCGCCCGTGAGGTTGGGGGTTCAAACCCCTTCGACAGCCCCTTGAAGGTAATTATTTTTTTTTAATTTTTTTTGTTATTTTTCTTTATTTTTTTAGTATTTTTTAATTAATATACTAATATTTTTTGTTTTAAAAAAAAAAATCATTTTTTTTAATTAATCATATTTTTAAATTATGATTTTTTTTAAAAACAAAAGTATTTTTATTATTAATTAAATTATTACTAAAATTATTTAGAAATTTACATTAAAATTAGAATATTTGCCATAGTAAAGGGGGGTGTTTTCTTCAAAACCTGAAGAAAAAGGGGGGGATGATGAGTAAATTTTTAAGGCAAATTGGCTTATTGTAAAGGTGCATTTTCGGCAGCGCCCGACACCTAGTGGTTTATTTCTGTGGGCACTTTTATGTTGTATGTTGCATTTTTTCTTACTTTGCACTACATCATTAAAAGTTAAAATCAAATTCACTCCCTAAGTCCCCGAAATAATTAAAACCCATCCGTGCAATTTATTGCACTGCAATGTTCGGTATTTGTGATACCTCTGGCCAGCACTTACAGGTAAAGTTGTCGTGATTGCGCTCATCGTATCCGCCGCCTAATATAGCTGCCAAAACGACGTCTGAGCTTGTTCTCTATAAATCGTCGAGGAGAGATAAGTTTGCCATTTTGCTATTTTTTTACTCCATCCACTACCCTAATCGTTCTTGTGTTTAGGCATAAATCCTGACGAGAGTTCTAACATCCACAGTGTTTAGGGGAAGTTACGCCCCACGCATGAGGATTGATGACTTTCTATGGTAGGTGCCATCAACAAGTCGATTCCCTTTCAGTACCGCCTAAGTACCACGTATCATATAATCTTTAAAAATTACCTATAGTCTCCCTCACGTAAGGGCGGGTAATTTTTTTGATTTTTCAAAATACCTATAGTCTCCCTCACGTAAGGGCGGGTATTTTGTATGGTATAACGGCTTGGCATTAAGGTATATAGAAAGGGTGACCAATTGGTGATATAAGGAACCTTCACTATGGCTTCTACTCGCAAAGTTAATGACTGATGCTCATTAGTTATTGAAAGGTCCTAATTATACACCATGGAAAAACAAAATGAAGGCAGTCCTCATCATGGAAGATTTATGGGATGTTGTTTCTAGAGCAACAACGAGACCTTCACTGACAACTAGATCCACAGCTCTCACTGCTGATCAGATCGCCTTTGATAAGAAAGATAGTCGAGCAAAAGTGCTCATTTTGTTTGTTGTTTCAGATGAAGTTCAACCTCATATAGTTGACAAAGCAAGTGGTAAAGAGGCATGGGATGCCCTTCAAACCATTTATGATGGAAAGAATGACTCCACCATTCTTCATCTTCAAAAACAACTTCACAATCTGAGTTTGAGACAGGGTGAGACAGTTGAACTCTTTCTTTGTAGAGTGTCTGAATTGAAAGGCAAATTGAATTCTTTGGGAGATACAGTGGACGACAAACTTCTCACTTCAATAGTGATGAGAGCTTTGCCTGATTCCTTTGATACGTTGATCACCTCCATTCAGGTGTCACAATGACAAATTACCTTTATTGAGTTGGTCAATTTGCTTCAACAACAGGAAGCATGCCAACTTCACAAGGATGATTCTTCTAATACAACCCTATACTCCAACCGACAAGGTTCTAAGAAGAAAGGTAATTTTTAGAAAGGAGGCAATTCTCAACAAGATTCAAAAGGAAAAGGGAAACAACCTCAACATAAGAAGAGGTATTGCAAAATTTGTGATAAAGACAACCATGACACCAACAAGTGTTGGCATAAGAATAAGCAAAAAGGCCAGAACAAACCACAAAACAAGAACAAGCAACCCAGGGTGAATGTTGCTGTTGAAGAATCTGACTCAGATTCTGAATGGGCACACAAGGTGCTCATGACTACCATAGCCTCCAAGGAGAAGGATCCTGTATGGTATGTCGATTCTAGCGCTAGTAAGCATATGATTGGCGACAAATCGTGGTTTGAATCATTTGTGGCCAAAGAGGGCAGACTTGTCACTATTGCTGATGACAAAACCTACAAGGTTCAGGGAGAGGGTACAATTTTAGTCACTCTTCCTGATGGCAAGTGTCAGATTGACAAAGTCCTCTATGTTCCAGGACTGGCTAACAATTTGTTGTCAATCACACAAATCCTGGATAAAGATATGGTTGTCAACTTTTGTGTTGAGAATGGCAAGAAGTGTTGTTCTATTACCAGGAAGGGTAAGCAGATTGCAACAGCTTCATATAAGCATGGCTTATTTTCCCTAGATGCTATCTCTACTCCCCATGTTGCCATGACAGTCTCTACCAAGGAGGCCACTTCCCTCTGGCACAAGAGATATGGGCATCTTAGTTCTGGCTACTTACTTGAGCTTAGTAAGTATGAGATGGTAAAGGGTCTTCCTTCCCTTTCTTCCACATTGCCAGTGTGCTCTGACTGCTTGGCAGGAAAGCAACATAGAGTACCTTTTGAGAAGAGCTCAACACGAGCACAGAAACCTCTGGAGTTAATTCACACCGATCTGTGCGGTCCTTTCACACCCAACAGTTGTGGAGGGAAGAGGTATTTTTAGTTATTTGTAGATGACTACTCCCGCAAGATGTGGGTTTTCTTTCTTCGACTGAAATCTAAGGCTTTCACTTTCTTCCAGCAATTCAAGAAATTTGTTGAGAAGGAGTCAGGGGCTTCTATTAAAACCCTCCGCTCAAATCGAGGGGGGGAGTTTACCTCTAAAGAATTTTTAGCATTCTTAACTGAGCATGGAATCACGAGACAGTTAACAACTGCCTATACTCCTCAGCAAAATGGAGTTGTTGAGAGAAGGAACCATTCTATTATGGAAATGGTTCGTTGTATGCTCACAAGAGCTACTCTTGGGCAACAATATTGGGCAGAAGCTGTCACCACTTTAGTATATCTGTTGAATAGGGCACCCACAAAGGCCCTAAAAGGAATGACTCCACAGGAAGCATGGAGTGGTCGAAAACCCTCCATATCTCATCTTCGTATTTTTGGATGTCAAGCTTTCATGCACATACCAAAAGAGAAAAGGAAGAAGCTAGATGAGAAGACATTGAGATGCATTTTTCTTGGCTATGATGAGCACTCTAAAGGTTATCGTTTGATAGATCCTTTGACCAAGAAAATTCATATCGGTAGAGATGTTGTTTTTGATGAAGCTTTCACATCACAAAACACATCTAAGGTATACCTAGATCTTGTGGAATCTAAGGAAGAGAAGTTCCCTTTGTCAACACGAGACAGGAGGTCCTTCCACATCTTCTTCAACACCAAAAATGAAGAATCCAAAATGGTATACAAGCACAATCAGGGACGCAAAGTTATCCACTCCACCAGATTTGACTTTGGATAGACCTCGTACTCGTAGTATGGCTCAAAGGGAAAAAGCAACCGTAGAGACCAGTGAGGTTGATGATCTTTGTCAATATTTTGAGGAACTTTCTGTAACTCCACATAAGGAAACAGAGGATATGGATATAGATGATGATAGGGTGTTTTTGTCTTCAATGAATGAACATGAACCTGCCTCTATACAAGATGCTCTTAGCAAGCCACAATGGAAGGATGCTATGGATGTTGAGTACAAGTCTCTGAAAAAGAACAAAACTTGGGAGCTTGTCGATCTACCACAAGGAAAGAAGCCCATTGGCTGCAAATGGGTGTACAAATTCAAGTACAAGGCAGATGGGACAATTGATAAGCATAAGGCCCATCTTGTTGCAAAGGGCTATGCTCAAAAGGAAGGCATTGACTATGAGGAAACTTTTGCACCTACTGCTCGGATGACCACTATTCGAGTTCTTTGTGCTATGGCAACACAGTATGGGTGGAAAGTTCACCAGATGGATGTAAAGAGTGCTTTTCTGAATGGTGATCTCCAAGAGGAAGTCTACATGACTCAACCTGAAGGATTTGAAGTGGTAGGCCAAGAGCAAAAAATTTGCAAGTTGGTCAAATCCTTGTATGGTTTGAAACAAGCTCCTCGAGCTTGGTATATAAAAATGGATAATCACCTCCTGTAGCATGGATTTAAGAGATGTCCGTCAGATGCAAACCTCTATTTCAAGAAACAAGGTTCTAAGATAGTGTTGCTTGTACTCTATGTTGATGATCTGCTCATTACAGGGAGTTCAGAACCTATGATCTCTACTGTCAAAAGTGACTTGTGTAAATCTTTTGAGATGAAAGATCTCGGACTTCTCCATTATTTTCTTGGTCTGGAAGTAAGCCAGAAGGAGCACTACATTAAGGTGTCTCAAAAAAAATATGCCAAGACACTGTTAGGAAAATATCGCATGACTGATTGTAAGCCAATGGCAACTCCGATGGAATCAGGTCTTCAGTTATCGTGATATGATGATTCACCTCAAGTAGATGGTACTCTCTATCGACAGTTGATCGGGAGTCTCATATATTTGACCAATACTAGGCCAGATATCGTATTTGTTGTCAACTATCTTTCGAGGTTCATGCAGGAACCTAAGACTACTCACTGGAAAGCAACAAAACGTGTTCTTCACTATGTCCGTGGTACTATGGAATATGGCCTAGAATACAAGAGGAATGGTAAATTCTTCTTGCAAGGATACACGGACTCCGACTATGTCGGGTCGTTTGATGATCGCAAGTCAACTTCAGGATATATTTTTCATCTTGGATCCGGTCCTGTCTCTTGGCACAGCAAGAAGCAACAGGTGGTTGCTATCTCATCTACAGAGGCAGAATATCATGCCGCACGTGAAGCTGTGTGCGAAGTGATATGGTTACGTCGCATCCTGACAAGTATGGGCCTTCCATCCAAATCTCCAATCCACTTGTTCTGCGACAACTAGGGTGTTTTGAACCTTGTTAAGAATCCAGTGCATCATGAGAAAACCAAGCACATTGATACACAATGCCACTTCATTCGAGACGAAGTTCCAAGGCACCGAATTTAGCTTCAGTACATTCCCATCGATGCTCAAGTTGTAGACATTTTCACTAAGGCACTTGCACGTGTCAAATTTGAATTGTTTCGCAGCTCTCTTTGTATTGCAAAATGATGTAATCAGGGGGGATGTTAGTATAGCTAGTAGTTATCCTATTACCCAAATAATGTAATAAGGGGGGATGTTAGCGTAACTATATTTTATTCCATTATTTCATTATAGGGCATATTATTAGTTTTGTTACAACCATCGTAACTTATGGGCTATTTCAGAGCCTTGTTAGTTTCGTAGGTTACAAACTATTCTAAGGCCTAATTGTAACTATTTATTCATGCTCATCAATATGAATTATGTTCGCATTCCTACAATGTGACAACAGTGAAGAGGATTTTTTGGTACCTCAAGGGTACTATGGAGTATGGGTTATGGTATCCAAAAGGTAAGGACTTCACCCTTATTGTGTATTCAGATGCAGATTGGACAGGATGTGTAGATGATAGGAAGAGTACTAGTGGAGGTGCATTCTATCTTGGTGATAATCTTGTTACGTGGCATAGCAAAAAACAGGATTCAGTTTCATTATCCACAGTAGAGGCAGAGTATATTGCAGTAACATCATGTTATACATAGGTACTTTGGATGAAACAAACTTTGAAGGATCTTGGAATAAATTTTAGTGAGCCCATCTTGATCATGTGTGAAAATACAAGTGCAATCAATAGCTCAAAGAATCTTGTTATGCATTCTCGCATAAAACATATTGCTATCCAGTACCATTTTTTGAAGGAGAAAGTTGCAAAAGGTGAGGTTAAGTTGGATTTTGTTTCAACAACAGAGCAAGTAGCGGATATCTTCACCAAAACATTGCCCAAGGAAGTCTTTGAGTACCTTCACAAGAAATTGGTGGTGGTCACACTTCCCAAGCATTGACTAGCTATCGAGGCCACATTCTCAAGGGGAACATTTTTGTCTTTGTTTATCTTTTTGCTCATGTTTGTGAATTTTTCTAAGTGTAATAATTTTTTCCTGAGAATGTTGTGCATGGACTTAGGGGGAATTTGCAACAGGCCTTTGGTCTTGTTGTCAAAGGGGGATAAGAGTTACAGGAAATCGTGTGTGTGTTGCCAACAATTCCAAAGGGGGAGATTGTTGAGCAAGGTGCAACAACAGTATTGTCATTGTTGTTAACACACTCAGATGGACAGGACATATCGATGTAGTGGATAGTTGTTAAGAGTATGTATAGTGGTGTTCAATGCATATGAGGATGTTTTTTACGTTCGGGTGAAGTCGTTACAGGTTGTTCGTGTAAATTTGCAAAAGTTGCAAAAATCGTCAGGAAGTTGTCAAAGTAGCAAAAATTGTCGAAGTTGCAAAAATCGTCAAAGTTGCAAAAACATCAATGGAATGTGTTGGGTAGGCCAAGATACTATTTGGAGGTTTTTTGATCATTAGCAAGTGTGGTTGCAGTATTGGAACGACTAGTTGCTTCATCGATACATTGTTGGTTAGTTTCATGCTTTATTGGGCAGGTGTAAAATCTACGTCGGATGTCACTTTGCAAGAGAAATATTAAGCAATCCGTGAGGAATTAGACCTCAAATTTTTTACTGGAGGTAGCTGAATATATTGAGAGTTTAAGTTTTAAATTTCAGCCCAAACAGAGTCCAAATTAAGAAACGGTGAGCGTTGCGCAATGGCTTCAGAGCACTTTTTTCAGTTTTGGGCAGCTAAGTGTTTTTGCGTTCGAATGCTCAAATTCATATTTTATTGTTGCCGAATTCATTGTTTAAGTGTTTTTTCACGCATAGTTCACCATACTAAGAATTTTTACTTTTCGATCGAAGTGGTTTCGAGGCCTCCAAGTGTGAGAACGAGTAACGTGCACAACACTTTGTCCGTGAACTATTTGACGAAATGTCTCTTTGAGTTTTCAGTGGATTTTTCAATTTTTAGTCAAGGAAGATTTGCTTGAGTATTATTTGCATATTTGATGAGGATATTATCTTTCCAATGTGTAATTGATGAGACTGTATGACTGCGGGAGTATGAACATTCAAGTATCAATGCCCATGTATGCACAGTATGTGAAAAGTAGAGCAGGCCTATGAACTGTTTGACAAAATACCTCTCCAAAATGTAAGTGAAGAGTAGGCATGGGAATTATTTGACAAAATTCCTATTAAATATTGTGTGTGGCGCACATATGAGTGGATGACTTGGCATGTTTTAAATTAAAAAATAAAATAAAAGGGAAAAGGTAATATTATAGTGGAACTTAAAAAGGTCATAACTTTTGATCCGTAACTCTTTTTGAGACCATTCTTTTTCCAGTGCATGCATAATTTTAAAATCTAGAAGAATATTATGTCTCCAATGGGATACATTATTGAATGCTAAAATGGTCATCTTGCAGCTCGAAATTTATTAGGAAGTTGAAGTGTTGGAAGTTGAAGGAGTTGCTAAAAGGTTTTTAAAAGGAGTTAGTGTGAGTACAGAGTACAGAGAGATTTAGATTCATATCAGATGAGATTAGTCAATGTTTATGTGTAGAGAGAAGCAATGAGCTAGACCACTCAAGGTCTTTTGGAATGGAGATCAGATTTTTTACTATAGTTTTTGTTTTTGCCGAGTGGGTGCTTGGCGATCGGGGTCGATGCTCCGTGCAATAGGTGCTGCTAAATTATGGGTTGGTTGGTGCCATTCCCCGCAGTGGATGCTGTGAAAATATTGTAAGATCTATTTGTTTTACGACTGGATTTGGATCGAAGTCCAAGCAGTCCTTTGGTAAAGTGGTTTTTCCCACATTGGGTTTCCACTATAAACCTTGTGTTGTGTGATGCGTATTTGTGTGTTTGCTTCTTTGGATTGATTTTGCATTTGCATTAAAATTTTAAGTTATACTGATTCACCCCCACCCTTTTTCAGTGTCACACGTAATTCAACAACTTGGACGACACTTTCTGAATGCATTGGTTGAGATTCACTCTAATTTTTTTAAGTAATGCAAAGTACATCGAGTGGTATAATTCTGACCACACTTTCCGAAGTATGGCTTCATTTCTTGTAATTTGAACTTGAATAACCTCATAACAATCCAACAATATTCCACTAAGGTGTTTCAAAAAAAAAATCCACATTGAATTTGAATATGAATATTAAATTAAAAAATCCACCTATATTGGATCCACTAGAGGTCACAACAAAATGTTAAAAGAACATGTCATCATTTAAAATGTGCTATATTTTTTATTATTAATAATATTTCTTATACACATCCTCCATGTGTGGGTTAATCCAAGTCTCATCCTCGATAATGCAAGTGTCATCCTTGCCAATGAACCACATACATATGTGTATAAGAAGTATTAATAAAAGAAAAAGTCCAACTTTAGGAGGGGTGGGTGTGTGGTGGCTTTGTGTTAAATTCTCTATTAATAAGTATAGCTCTCAACTTTAAGAGGGGTCATGGTTGGGAGGAGAATGCTCAGTTCTGTACGTCAGGGCATATCGAAGGCCACCTTCCCTACCTTCCCCATGAATCGAACTTAAGGCCCCACTAAAAGAACTCAACAACTTTACCAATACCATTTCCTCTTACTTAAGTCTTTGCTTAAAAGCTCAACAACTTTACTATTACAATGTTCCCATAGGACATAATGTTTGTCTTTTGGGTCTATGCCATTTCTTTCATTTTCAAATGATAAGAAACCATTTTATATTACAATGTTCCCATAGGATATAATGTTTGTCTTTTGGATCTATGCCATTTCTTTCATTTTCAAAGGATGATGGGGGACCGAAAAACGGCACTCATCTCAAATCCGATCTTTCTTCATTAATCTAAAAAATACTTACAGAAACAGCCCGCAGGCTTACATTAACTAGTGCTCGACTTGGTTTTCTCTAACTGTGCTCTCTCAGTCCGTTCTCTGATCCACCACCCAATCTCATACATTAAACTGGGTTTTTATAGAGGCCCCGACCCTTTGAAAACATCTTTCGAAAAATCAGTCCACCAACCCGATTTAAGACCCCACTCTACACGGTCCCTGTCACCGTCGCTTCCTATCAGGATACTCTGCATGCCCATCCTTTTTGTTTCTCGTGCTTCTTGGTTCTCGTTCGTCTTTACTGCACCTTGGTGCCATGTGTCGTCCTTGTCCTACAACCGCCGCCTAACCTTTGTCGCTTCTGTCGCGGCCCCCAAAAACATAATATGTTGTGAAATCACGACGTGTCACGATTTCGCGACATCTCCTTTATCCTACCCTTCCTTCTCCTTTTTGGTCATGATATCGTGACATTTCTCTCCTTCTTCCCTCTCTTCCACTTCAGGTCGCGAAATCGCGACATGTTGCGATTTCGCAACATCTTCTCTTCCAGCTTCCTTTCACTCCTATGGGTCACGATTTTGCGACATGTCACGAAATCGCGACATCCTCTCGTTCCGCCTTCTCCTTCTTCACATCATGAAATCGTGACAATTTCCCTCCTTGGCTTCTTTCTGCCCCTTTGGTCATGATTTCGTGACATGTTGCGAAATCGTGACATTTTCTCCTCCTTCCCTACCTTGTCTGCTTCTGTCGCGATTTCACGACATGTCACGAAATCGTGACATCTTTGGCATGCAGCCTTCTTCTTCCTGTTGGGGTCACAAAATCGCGACATGTCGCGATTTTGCGACATCTTCTTCTTGCTGGTTCTGCCCTCTGGTTATGTCACGATATCACGACACATTTGCTATCGCGATATCGCGATAGCTTTCTCCGTCAGCCCCTCTCTCCTCGTTGTGTCGTGATATCGCGACACTTTTTCTGTCGCAATATCGCGATAGATTTTCCTCCTCGCTGCCTTCTCTATTTTTTGTCGCGATTTCGTGACACATCGTAAAATCGTGACGTTTTTTCTTCCTTAGGCAATTTTTCAAATGCCTCTGCATCAGGTGTTGCTAGATGCTCCTGCATCAAACACCCGGGGTTGGTGGAGAAGTGATCTTCACTTTTGCACTGTCTGGTTACTGCCTCCTGCAGCACTTCCAGACCTTTCTCTGCCTCAGCAGCCTGCTCCAACCCTTTCTCCTGGCCCACATAACTTCTGTCTTCCTCCAGGTAGATTCTCCCACTGCTGCAGACTTCTTCTGCAGCCTGCTTCAACTCCTCCTCTTTGCCAGTTAAATTTTTGCCTTCTTCCAGGTAGATCCTGGCACTGCTACACTCTTCCTTGCATGCAGCCTTCTTCAGCTTCAGCTTCTGATGCACTCCAGCATCTCTATTTTTTTGTCTTTCCTCATGCCTTCTGCGTCGCTCTTCTTGCTCCCATAATTTTATGCTGAGCCACTCCTCTTGCAGGGCTTTAAATTGCTTCTGCAATGCCAAGAACTCTTCCTCTAGCACCATATCGTTCTTACTGCCACGACTTCTTTGGGGATGCATTTTTATTCGCTTTTCTCACAAAGCTTAACTGATTCTGGTGTAGCCACCTCACTTTCGGCGATCCGCTCACACGCTCAGAACCCTAACTCACTCTTCTCTCTCTTAGAACCCTACCACAGATCCTGGCACAACTGCCTCACGTTCGGCGAATCTGTTGCTCACTCAGAATCACTAGCTCTGATACCACTAATGGGGGACCGAAAAACGACACTCATCTCAAATCTGATCTTTCTTCATTAATCTAAAAAATACTTACAAAAACAGCTCGCAGGCTTACATTAACCAACGCTCAGCTTGGTTTTCTCTAACTGCGCTCTCTTAGTCCGTTCTCCGATCCACCACTCGATCTCATACATTAAATTGGTTTTTATAGAGGCCCCGACCCTCTGAAAACATCTTTCGAAAAATCGGTCCACCAACCCGATTTAAGACCCCACTCCGCACGGTCCCTGTCACCGCCGCTTCCTGTCAGGATACTCTACGCGCCCATCCTTTTTGTTTCCCGCGCTTCTTGGTTCTCGTTCGTCTTTACTGCACATTGGTGCCACATGTCGTCCTTGTCCTACAACCGTCGCCTGACCTTTGTCGCTTCTGTCGCGGCCCCCAAAAACACAGTATGTCGTGAAATCACGACGTGTCACGATTTCACGACATCTCCTTTATCCTGCCCTTCCTTCTCCTTTTTGGTCGCAATATCGCGACATGTCGCGATATCGTGACATTTCTCTCCTTCTTCCCTCTCTTCCACTTCAAGTCTCGAAATCGCGACATATCGCGATTTCGCGACATCTTCTCTTCCAACTTCCTTTCGCTCCTGCGGGTCGCGATTTTGCGACATGTCACGAAATCGCGACATCCTCTCGTTCCGCCTTCTCCTTCTTCTTCGCGTCACGAAATCGCGACATCTTCTTCCCTCTGTGCCTTCTCGCTCTTTCGGGTCGCGATTTCGCGACATGTCGCGAAATCGCGACAATTTCCCTCCTTGGCTTCTTTCTGCTCCTTTGGTCACAATTTCGCGACATGTCGCGAAATCGCGATAGAAGCAGACAAGGAAGGGAAGGAGGAGAAAATGTTGCTGTCGCGATTTTGCGACATGTTACAAAATCACATCTTTGGCGTGCAGCCTTCTTCTTCCTGCTGGGGTCGCGAAATCGTGACATGTCGTGATTTTACGACATCTTCTTCTTGCTGGTTCTGCCCTCTGGTTGTGTCGCGATATCACAACACATTTGCTGTCGCGATATCGTGACAGCTTTCTCCATCGGCCCCTCTCTCCTCATCGTGTTGCGATATCGCGACACTTTTTCTATCGCGATATCGCGACAGATTTTCCTCCTCGCTGCCTTCTCCGTTTTTTGTCACGATTTCGCGAGACATCGCGAAATCGCGACGTTTTTCTTCCTTAAACAATTTTTCAAATGCCTCTGCATCAGGTGCTGCTGGATGCTCCTGCATCAAAGGATAAGAAATCATTTTACATCTTTGACCAATCTTTTTGATCTTATTATAATTTTTTTTTTTGCAAATATCCTATTCAAATGTACAATTATTATTATTTATTTGAATTGATTATACGAGATTATAATAGCTCTCCATCATATTACATCATTGTTACATAATGGTATTATAATAAAGCTTGAATATTATTCATATATCTTAGTCTCTTTTAAATGATGAAAAATTTATTCACTTAAGCCAATACCACTTAACAAAAATACAATCATTTTTTAAAATATTACTTAGAAAGGGTAAAATCATTTTATTTTGATAAGGAGTGTGACCAACCTATTTGATAAGATGGAACCAACCCATTAAATTTCGACAAAAAAAACTATAAACTTTGTTTTTCTTGTCCTTCTTCCTTAGCGTTGCCGCGTGCGGCCATGCATAAGGCCACTAAAAAAAACTCTGTTCACGGTTGGACCCCCCATAAACAAACAAGGCGAATTATATCGTTAGATTCTACAATATATAAAAAAAAATTAGTTGTGGATTGTTTAATTTAAATATTTAATAGAATTAAAATGAGTTTTATTATTATTACATCATTATTAGCTAATGATATTATAATAAATTTTTTTTGAAAAATTTAATCCGTTAACCTAATATTATTTAATTTATAATTATTAATAAAATAAAATTATATTTTATTTAATTTTTTATTTAAATAAATAAAAATTATAACCTAAATTATTATAAAAAATATATATTCTAAATTTTACTTTAAAAAATACCTATTCAAAAACTACTCAATCTTATTTTCTATTTAATAGACTCCTCCCCAGATAACTATGAGAAAACTACCCAAAGATTGGAATTACTACTAAATAATAAAATATTACAACAAATTCAACTATACAAGATATACAAGAGCCTAAAAAACTTTAAAAAATAATGTAACATAAAAGACTATTATGGTTTTTATTTTTAATTTTTTTTTTCACTTATAAAAAAATAAATTATAATTAATTTATCATCATAATATATATATTTTTTTACATGGTGGAATCGATAGCCGCCACGAATTCGGGTAGGTTGTCCGACTTTTATGGCCGCCATAGTATTCTGCGTTGTCCGCCTCAAAAGCCACCACATAGATCTTCGCGCAGTCCGCCCCTATAACCACCATGCCACAATCATTTAAAACCTTTTACGCCCCTGAAAGCACCAGGAAAGGGGATCCTAATATTTAATATTATATTATAATTTGTTTTTAATTTTTTTTAAACTCATATAAAAAAATAGATTATAATTAATTTATCATCTAAATATTTAATATTATATCATAATTAAATAATTTTTTTTTTATTAAGGTTAGTGTGAGAAACTCCTATGACCCAAGGTTAGGCATCCTCATCCCAACTATGAGCTCTGACAAGGGATGAGAGTTGAACTTATTAATAGGGGTCAAACATACAGTCATACACACCCATCCCCTCACACATTCGCCCACACCACTGTTTGAACCTTGGACCTCCCGAAGAAGAATCAAAGCCCTTACCGTGTTGTCTCCAAGGACTAACTAATTTTACATTTTACACCTTGTAATTTTTGTTGGAAACATTTATTTTAAATAGAGTTTTGAAAGGGTTATCCTTTCCCTTTTACATTGATTTAGTTAAATTAAATTATTTGGTGTCATCAAGATTTGAACCTAGGTGTAGGCTACATCAATTATTTGTTCTAATCATTGAGCCAAAAACCCATTGACCAGAAAAATAACCTAATACCTTTACCATTATAATACCCCTTATATTTTTTAAATCTAACATGACAAAAACATGCCAATGCTTTCAAGTTAAATAACTTTTATAACTCATACTACTTTTTGAGTTCACCATATATATATATATAGGAAAAACATTTAACCTAATACCTTTACCATTATAATACCCCTTATATTTTTTAAATCTAACATGACAAAAACATGCCAATGCTTTCAAGTTAAATAACTTTTATAACTCATACTACTTTTTGAGTTCACCATATATATATAGGAAAAACATTTATACTTCACTTTTTTCGTAGAGGGTGTATATATCCTATCTTCTTTGGTTTCAAGCATTGAACCTTTTGCCTTACTTAAGTATTCATTATTAAAGCTTAATATTATATTAGATACAAAATTATCATAACATAAATAATTTTTACTAAAGCATTGTCAAGAACACAGTATTTTTATTATTATATTATTCTTCCTATCATATTAGGGCATCCCATCTTCTTAAGATTTTTACTTTAAGTGAAAGGATTTTAAAGAAGCTCCAAATTTAAACTGCCAACCTCAAACTACCAAACACTCAATCTACTAAATCCTACCCATTCTATAACTAGATATTAATTTATTTTCATTCTATAACTAAATATTAATTGATAAAAATAAAATAATTTTAATATCTGTTAAATCCTAAGTCATATAAAATTATTCTAAATAATATTATTTACTTAAAATATAATTACCCAATAAAAATCATAACAAAATGTCATTTGTTGAGGATTCCCACCAAAGTATTTACTCGCCAATGTATTTAAAGAGACTCGTCGTCACTATATTAAAATGTGTTATAATGTTTATCTTTTGCGTCAACGCCATTTCCCACATTTTCAAAGGATAACAGACTGTTTATACATCTTCTGACCAGGCCAATCTCTTAAAAAACGTAGTAGAAAAATTTTACATAATTTTTTTGGATTAACAGCAGATTAAGACACACTCCAATTTAACTTTGAACCTCACTGAACCTCTAAAAACAAGTTACCCAATAATTAATCCAATTTAACTTTGAACCTCACTGAACCTCTAAAAACAAGTTACCCAATAATTAAAATTTTGTTGCAGGGTCCTATCACTAGGAAACTGACACTAACATTAAACCAACCCATTTAATTTCGACCAACAAATTACAAAGTTTGTTATTTTCAATTACAGCATTGGCGATCGTTACAACTAATGCATAAGGCCACCAAAAAAATATCTGTTCCCCGCTTGGACCCCCCATAAACAAACAAGGCGAATTATAGGGTTAGCTTTTTCTCGTTCTTCTTCGTTACAGCATTGCCGCATGCGACCATTTTGACAACTAATGCATAAGGCCACTAAACAATCTCTTTTTTCCGCTTGTACCCACTATAAACAAACAAGGCGAATTATATGGTTGGATTCTTTTGTAAGCCTCTCTTTAAAAAAAATTTATTATGATAGGGACAGCAAGGGAGAACGAAATTCTCGTAAGAATATTATATTATCATAATAATAACAACATAATAATAATAATAATAATAATAATAATAATAATAATATATATATATATATATATATATATATATATATTTTTAGATTTGGTTACTATGAGAAATTTTTATGATCGATGTATACGGTTAAACAGTTAATAATAATATTTTTTTTGTATAAGTGAATGGGTTGTATTCACATTCCTTTTCTTCTATTTGGTTTGTAGAAAACACTACTTTGGGTAAGATTCAATGAGGAGTATATCTTTAACCACCAAATTCATCGGAGCTTACACCTGACCTTTCTTTTGTTGTTTGTGGAAAAAATCTCAGAAGGATGCTATTTTCACTTTCACTTTCAGGTAAGACTCAAAGAGGCGCAAGTATCTCTTTCCTTTTTCAATAAGACCCAAAAAGGTAGAGGCATCTCTTTCACTTTCAAATAAGACCCAATGAAGCAGAGGTATCATCCATCCTTGACCTATAACCTTAGACACACTCAAGGAACATGTCTACAACAACAAAAAAAAACACACAGACTCAAACAAACACAACCAATCACAACAAGAAGAAAAAAACACAAAAAAAAAAAAAAAAAAAAAAAACAAAAATATAAACAACAACATAATACCAAAACCTTCCTGGAAAACACTAAACACATACATTTGGGCGAGTGTGTGAGGGGATGGGTGTGTGATGGCTTTGTGTTAAATTCCCTATTGATAAGTATAGCTCACCATGTACGTCGGTCATAGGGGTTTCTCACAATAACTTAACCAAAAAAAAAAAAAATAAATAAATAAACATCACACACATTTAAAATATAAACAACAACAAAACAAAAAACACACATAAATTTAGTCCTTTTCTACTAGCAAGCAGGGTTCAAATTTTAGGACTGCCTCTTATAACCCTTATGCCACTTCGTTATTAATCCGGTATGAGGACCACCAATCGAGATTGGTACTGCCATCATCTAGCTGGAAAGCAATCAGCTGAGTCAGGTCAAACTATACCTTTACAAACAGACATACCTCCAAAAATTGAATTATATTTTAATTATTTATTTATTTAAATAAATAAAAATTATAACCTTACAATAAAAATATTCTAAATTCTTATTAAAAGCAAATACCTATCCGAACGATTGGATTTGCTCCAAAACTGGTCCCCATCTACCTATCCCAAAACTGGTCCCCATTTTTTAGCTTCCGTCAATAAAGATGGCTGGTGAGATATAAAACAAATGACAATTTCTATCCAAAATTTCCCATTTTGTGGCTTCCTGTAAATAAAGATGAATGGTGAGAAATAAAACAAAAGACAATTTCTACCGAAAATTTCCACCTCTTCATAAATAACTAGTACCGCGCACGGCAATTTCTAGCTACAGTGTAAGGAATTCTTACCGGCTTTTCATAAATTAGTAGTACTGCGCATGACAATTTGTACCGGAAAAAGTAAGACTTCTTGTCGGTTCCGGGCATCATTGGACGCTTAGGTATAAGCTAACATCTGCCAAATGTATGAACAAAGGATTTGACCTATAATTAATAAATAAATGAAAGCCGTCGAAGTCGAAGTCAGTGAACCCGACACCTTAGCAGCGAAGCAAGATATCCTATTTGAATACCGGCAAACTCGCTTCCTGGAGAATAGAATAAGCTGTCTGTGATTTTTTTTTTTCGTTTTGACTCCATGGAGGTCGAGGGAATTAAGAAAATGAAAGACGGAACGCAAAAAAAGAGCAGCGTGCTGATCATTGGAGCCACGGGATACATGGGCCAGTTTGTGGCCAAGGCGAGTGTCGATTCTGGGCACCCAACGTTTGCTCTGATTCGGCCTTCAGCTCTAGAGGACCCTGCGAAAGCAGAATTTATCACAAATCTAAGGTCCTCCGGGATCCACATCGTTCCGGTATGGTTTTCGACGTCCCATGTTTTGAATTTGTGGCCCCCTTTTTTAAATAACTTAATCTTATTTTGGGCCTTGAGATTATTTCAGGGATGCCTGAACGATCACGAATCGCTTGCGGAGGCGGTCACGGGAATCGATGTCGTGATCTCGGTCGTCGGCGGCCCTCAAATCTTGGACCAGTGGAAGATTATCGAGGCCATCAAGCAAGTTGGCACGGTCAAAGTATGGTTATTACGTTTCTCCTTTTCTTAAATCAAACCTACCCAACCATTTCTTGAAAGGTCAAGTACTGTTTGAAGGATGTTTGTTTATTTACTATAATATAAATTCTTGGTTTTGTTTTGTGGGATTTTGCTTTAACGGTGTTGGTTTTGTTTTGTAGGACTTTTTTAAAAATGTGTGGGGTTGGTTTTATTTTGTGGGATTTTTTATTGAGTTTAAAAATGTGTGAGGTTGGTCTTAGTACTTTATGATGATACAAGTAGTAGTATAATCCATTATTGAATTTTTATTATCCAGTTTAAAAGTGTATGTAGGATTGGTCTTCTTGCTTTTTAATCAGTTAATGTAATATATTTCATTATTAAATTTCGTTTTAAGTTAATACTTGTCTACTGAAGAATATTTGTTTATTATTATAAGAATATGGTATATAATTTTTTTTGGGGTTTGAAGAACATTGGACAGAGTGAAGTTGTACATGATGTGGGTGTGATTGCAGAAATTGTTGCCTACCCAACCATTTGTTGGAAGGTTAAGTACTGTTTTTTGAAGAATGTTTGTTTATTTAGTTTTGTTCTTGTGGAATTTTTTACTAGTATTAGAGATTTGTTTTTTTTGTTTTAATCAGTTAATGTGATGATGAAAGTTTAATAACATATTTTATGATTGAAATTTTGTTCTAAAAAGTTTTGATTGAAATTTTGTTCTAAAAATGCTTGTTTATGTTATATTGTTTTGGATTATGTGGGTGTGATTGCAGAGATTGTTGCCTACCCAACCATTTGTTGGAAGGTTAAGTACTGTTTTTGAGAAATGTTTGTTTATTTAGTTTTGTTCTTGTAGAATTTTTTACTAGTATTAGAGATTTGTTTTTTTTTTTTTTAATCAGTTAATATGATGATGAAAGTTTAATAACATATTTTATGATTGAAATTTTGTTCTAAAAAGTTTTGATTAAAATTTTGTTCTAAAAAGTTTTGATTAAAATTTTGTTCTAAAAATGATTGTTTATGTTATATTGTTTTGGATTGGAACTTGAAAAGTGTGAAGTTGTATATGAAAATGGTATATAATTTTTTTTTTTTTGGGTTTGAAGAACCTTGGACAGAGTGAAGTTGTACATGAATGATAGATGTGGGTGTGATTGCAGAGATTTTTGCCATCGGAGTTTGGGCATGATGTGGATAGAGCGGATCCTGTTGAGCCGGCTCTGAGCTTTTATAAGGAGAAGATAAAAATAAGGCGAGCCACGGAGGAGGCCAAGATTGGGTATACATATATTTGTTGCAATTCTATAGCAGGGTGGCCTTATTATTATCATACTCATCCCTCACAGTTGCTTCCACCCACGGATAAGATCGAGATTTATGGCGACGGGAATGTGAAAGGTATTTAAATCACTCCATTACACTTTTTATTTTAATGTTTTCTTCATGGGCGATGAGTTGTGGGTTGTGGGTTGTGCAGCTTATTTCATGACAGGAATGGATATTGGGGCTTACACCATCAAGGCGATTGAAGACCCGAGGACTCTGAATAAGAGGCTTCACTTTAGGCCTGAGGCGAATTTTATGTCAATGAATGAACTTGCAGACATGTGGGAGAAACTACTTGGGAGAAAACTACCGAGAGTTGTTATCACAGAGGAGGATTTACTGAAGTGTGCAAGAGGTGAAAAATGATTATTTTTCAGTCTTTTTTCCTGTCTAAGAACTTTGAACTGTATAAGTGATGCTTCATCATTTTCATTTTTCTGAAATATGGTGGTTTTTGTGGCAGTAAATGTTATGCCCGCCAGCATAGTGGCAGCGTTAACTCATGACATATTTATCGACGGATGTCAATATAAGTTTTCAATGGAGGACGAGCATGATCTGGAGGCCTGTAAACTCTACCCTGACATTAAGTACGTTAAGCTGGAGGATTACTTTGGGATTTTGGCGTCAAACTTCTGACGATAGACATACTCTATAAGCATAAGATAAATTGGAGCAAGCTTGCCGTGGCGTAGTAGAACTTTGAAGTTTTCAACGTTGGAACGTAAGGCCTGAAATTGGCTTCCATTAGATCATAACTACTGTTGGTGATGTTGATTTCAATGTCAAATATGCATTTGAAATCCGGATGTTTTTATATAAAATAATATCGGATTTCCTGATATTCGTTTTTATCATAAATAATATATATCTTCCCGTTTATTTCCTGTGTTTTAACTTTTTAAAAGTCAAATGATTTTATTATATATTTATTTTTTCCTTTTATAATGATTTAAAAAAACAAATATATATTACTAACGTTAAAAATGATATTATTTAACTTAGGAAGAAAACTACTTGGAAATGGAAGTTTGGCCGTCCTTTGTCACATTTAAAGTCTTACAAGATATATAAAGAAATGCTCATACATATCCCATTAGATACTGTTATTAACCAGCATTGGGGTTTTCATGCAATTGCATGTACAAAAAATGGAAAAATTTGAAAAACAGGCTGTTTAAAATCTAGCACTTAAAGATTTCCGTTCAATTGCATGTTTTTGCATTGACTTTGGTGTTTCAAAGGCTCCCTTGCAAATCTGGCCCTTTGGTGTTTCAAGGGCTCCCTTGCAAATCTGGTCTGGACAAGATAAATATTATTTCAAACAATTGTATGACATGCAACAGGGAAGAGACAATTAAACATATTTTTTTGGGACTGTGCATGCAAAAGCAATATGGCAATTTTGATCCGACTATTGCTCCTTTCATTGGAAATCACATATGGTGGAATGTAGCTCTCTTGGGTGAGAGCCATCATTGCTGCTCTCATCTAGTTGGAATATGACATGTTATATTAAAAAGTCAGAATGTCTCCAATTGATTTCTAAGCTCTCTTAATTGTTATATTAATATTAATTTTCTTTTAATAAAATAATAAACAATATTTCTTTTAAAAAAAAAAAAAATTACGAAGATAAAACATTATGGCACCAAAGTTACTTCTTAAAATCAGCTTAGGGCTTTCACACGAAGCCACGGTTTCACTGCAAAATATCGAAGACGAGTCAATGATCCACAGTCAATTCGAACTCCAATATCACAGTCAATTCGAACTCCAATATTTTGAATTTCAATAAAAAAAAGAAAGAAGAAGATGTTATTTACAATCAAACTCTGATTATTGAATTCGTGTCCCTTTATCTTATTTTGAGACTTTGAGATTAACGTGGCCTCAGGGATGTATAGATGATCACGAATCTCTTGGGCGTCGGTGGACCCCAAATCTGTTGAGGCAATCACGGTCATATCGGACCTCGGTGGCACCCAATCACGGGAATCGATGTTGTCATCTCGGACGTCGGATTGCACCCAATCACGGGAATCGAGGTTGTCATCTCGGACGTCGGATTGCACCCAATTATGGGAATCGATGTCGTCATCTGTGACGTCGTTGGCACCCAAATCTAGGACCGGTAGATGATTAAGAGGGCCATAAAGCAAGTTGGCACAGTTAAAATATGGTTATTATGTATGGACTTTTCTTACACCAAACCAAACATTTCAAATAAAATTTTTACATGGCGAATTTGTAGTCATATAAAGATGATTTTTTTTAATTGAAAGATATAACTGCTGTTACATCAAAGAAGGGCCAAACTTTAAAAATCAAACTAAGCTAAACATCTCCATGTAAAAAGGAAACAAAAGCTAAACATCTCCATGCAAAGAGGAAACAAAAGCTAAACATCTCCATGCAAGGAGGAAACAAAAATACTATACATCATATGAGTGTAACTGTATCATTGTATCTTTTTACAAACATATAATAACATTTTTGTGCAAGAATATAATAGTAGCTATACATATCCACGTTGCCTGTGTCATCATCCATCAACTCCCGATCCTGAATAGCTTTGAAAAGACGAGCCAACTTGTTCCTAGAAACCTGCAGATTTCTTCCAACCTGAAACAAAATAGCAAGTTGTGTGAGTCTCCTAAGAGACCCAGTAAGGTGCCTTGGCCTGTTCTGAAAACAATCATCATTCCTAGCCTTCCAAATCATCCATAAAATTTTTGTAGAAATTATTAGCCAAAACATATTGAAATAGTAATTCATATGCGAAATATAACCAAACAAAATTTGTTGTTTTATATGATCCAACTGAATATTCCAGCCCTGTAGAATATGAAAAAAGGATAACCACAACTCTTTAGCATAAAGACAGTCAAAAAATATATGCTTCACAGTCTCAGGAGTCCTGCAAATGGAACAATAGATATCAGTCTGGGGATTAGAAGATAAGGGCAATATTTGGAGCAGCAAAAGCCATCTAAAACACGTTTTTTTTGGCTCAAGAAGACTGGACCAGATATTTTGCATCCTTTTCTGCACCTGCTCTGATGAAAGAGAGAGCTGTCATTTATTATTAACATGGTCAAAAATGTCAGTCGTGTCCGTGAGAAGCCGATATAATATCTTGGATTTAGTAGCAGAAAATTTAGTACCATCAGTCCAATATAGATTATCCAAATAAGACTGTTCAGAGGCCACAAATTCAGGATTATTCAAACCATTGAAGGCAGCAGACAACATAGTATATGTTCTCTTATGAGAACAAGATAAACCAAATTCAACACTGAGTTGCTCCCAAGGTTTAAGCACCCCATTACTGAGAATGTCATTAAAAGTATTGACACCCTTCACAGACCAGGCCCTAGCTGAGCAGCCCCGCATTCTAGCAAGCATAGTGTTGTTAAGAGACAAGTTCCACCAGCAGGAACCATTTAATAACTGCAGCCTTCTAGACTGATTGTTATCAGATTTTATCCCTGACATTAATCCATGCCTTCCAAATGCTATGAAAAACCGTCGAACCAGAAGGCGTTGATTCAAATGAGCCAAACAAAATATCAAAAAAGGATAGCTTTTTCCAGAACTGAGCCCTTTTAGGGACTGAATTACAAATGTTATGCCTGATAAGAACTTTCCATGGTTCATTTCCAGCAATACATTTAGTTATCCATTTGGATGCAAGAGCAACACCCTGTAATCTTAAATTGATAAGACCCATACCTCCCATTGCCTTATTCACAACACACCAATTCCATTTAACTGAGTGTAATCTTCTATCAACAAAATTGCCAGCCCAAAGGAACTATTTTATATATTTCTGAATCAAATTAATCTGATACAAACTGAAAAGCCAAACCGAGGAGAAATAAACAGTGAAAGTAGACAAAATATTTTGACAGACCTGGAAGCGACCAGCCAAGGAAAGATTCCTTTTCTGCCACTTATCAAGCTTGACAATAATCTTATCTTTTACCCACAACCACATGTTTTTTAAATCAGGTTTAACAGCAAACGGAATGCCCAGATACCTGACTTGCACAGAAGGGCCATGCCATTGCAAATCAAATCTGCCAAGCCACCTAGGAGGACAGTGATCCCAACCCAAAATCATTGATTTAGCAGCAGAGACCTTAGCACCCGAAGCATTACAAAATAGTGAAAGTTTAGAGAACAAAGAAACAAAATTGTCCTCATCCAACTTCACAAACAAGGAAGTGTCATCAACAAAATGCATATTTATAAGCTCCATACCATTAGGTAGCATAACACCTCTAACATTAGGACTCAGGGTATTATCCCTTAGGAGATAAAATAGAAGATCATTAGCAATCACAAATAACGAAGGAGCCAAGGGACAACCCTGTCTTATAGATCTTTGCAGGTAAATAGGATCAGATATGGCACCGTTAATCTCTATGCAAGCATTAGCATCAGCCAAAAGAGTTTTAACCATGTTACAAAATTCAATAGGAAAACCAAAGGCTAGCAAAACACTGATGATATAATTCCATTCCACACGATCATAAGCCTTCTCGAAATCAAGAAGGATCATACCAATGTTCTGACCTGAGACTCTGGCCCAATGCATAGATTCCCAGCCAGTGATAAGATTCTCTAAAATATATCTGCCTTTAACAAACCCAGTTTGAGTAGGATTGATAAACTTAGGCAGCAAATGAACCAATCTTAACGCAAGCACCTTAGCCATGATTTTGTAAGAGACATTCAATAAAGTTATAGGCCTCCAATTTTTAATTAAAGTTTTATCACCTCCTTTGGGCAGCAGCCGAATGATGCCTGAGTTGATGTCACAACCCAATGATCCTCTATTAATGGCTTCATCATACACCTGTCTAAGGTCCTCACAAACCCAATCCAAGTTCTTTTTATAAAATTCAATGGGTATACCATCAGGACCCGGAGCTTTATCACTATTGATGGCCAATATAGCTTTAGCAATTTCATCTTTCGAAATTGGTTGACCCAACATTTCAGCCTCAGATTGAGAAATTTTTTTAGGCACTAACTTACAACAAACCTCTCTTTCTTTCCTTCTATCACTGTTATCCTCTGAAGTAAACATATTTTTATAAAACTGGTGAAACAATTCCATAATCTTATTGTCATCAAAAACCAAAGTAGTTCCATCTGAAATGCTAACAATATTTTCTTTAACAACCTTCTCTCTCAAAATATTAAAGAAAAACTTAGAGCCCTTATCACCAAAATTTAACCAATTTAGCCTAGCACGAACCCTCTGTCCTTGAATATTTTTATTCTCCAGCTGGCTAAGCTCATTTTTAACCTCCACCAACTCAGATAATAGTTCCAAATTATCAGGCTGCCACTGAATATTATGTTCAAGCAACCACATCCTCTGCCTCAAGGAATTCTCATAACATCTGAACTCAGAAGCCCTCTTCTTACCAATGGATTTAAACAAAATTTTCCATCCTTTGATATTACAAAGCCACCTATCAATAGCACTCTCATGTCGAAGTTTAAACCTATTGATTTCCTTGAGAGTAAAGATAGCTTGCAAACAATCAGGAAGATCCAGAAGAGAGACATTCAAATTAAATTTCCAATTCAGATGTTTATTCTCAAGTCTATCCTCAAGGAATCTCAAATGAGCCACAATAGAACAATGGTCAGAGCAAACAGAAGGATAAACTGCAACTTTGTTGCCATTATTCAAATGATCAAAATTGAAGGAGTGAGAAGCATAGAACCTATCCAACCTGCTATATATCCTATTGTGGCCTTGCTGCATGTTACACCATGTAAACCACAGATCCTTATGGTAACTTCTATGACCTTGTAAAGGATCAAAAAGATTAAAATGAGATTTGAATCTAGTCCACCATATTTTCTCATCCCCTTCCAGTCAAAATTAGCACCGCCAACCTTATCATGTTGTTCTTCTATCATATTAAAATCCCCACCAAATAACCATGGAATATCAGGTAAGTTTAACAGCCAATGCCATAAAAAACATCTATCTCTGTAATCATTAGCAGCATAAATTGAACAAACACCAAACTGAACACCATTGT
The DNA here is from genome assembly GCA_028583015.1 of Wollemia nobilis. Classification (NCBI taxonomy): domain Eukaryota; kingdom Viridiplantae; phylum Streptophyta; class Pinopsida; order Araucariales; family Araucariaceae; genus Wollemia; species Wollemia nobilis. The sequence goes on along the minus strand of JAQPPZ010016829.1, from coordinate 125,182 downwards.
GTTCTAAGACCACCCAGACCACAGTATTACATGGAGAAAGACCAAAATCAACTACTTTAGAAGCCCATGAAGGGGAAAGCAGCAAAGCAGCTCCCCCCTCCCATCAGTATGATTAGTATAGTAACATATAGCATCACGCCAAATGACATGCAAAGCAGATTGAAGATGAAAGCCAACAACTTTGATTTCTTGCAACATAATGCAATCAAAACAACCCATACTTCTGATATGATTCTTGACAAAATACTTTCTACCAGGGGACGCTAATCCCCTGACATTCCAGCTCATGCATCTAAACAACATTGTCAGATTTAGGAAGGGAAGAGCCAGCTCTGGCTAAATCCTTAACACTTTTTAGAGATTTACCTTTATTGTCCTTAGCATTAATTCTTTTCCTCTTCTTTTTAGTAACCTTAGACCATGTATTATCCCCCAGATCTAGTCTGTCATTTGAAACATTATCATCTAATGAATCTGAATATTCACTGCTAGGGATGGTTTCAGAATCTGAAACATCAACCACAGATCCCTCTTCTCCATTAATATTATCCTGAATATTTTTATGCCTCTCTAAAGCTCTACTACGAATGGATGTCAAAGCTAGCTGCTGAGCATTTTTTTTATTACAACCACCAATATCCAATTGCAAGGAAGTACTACCCTCCCTAGTTGTAGGACTAGGCACCAAACCAATTTGTTGTGCTCCCCCCCACCCTGGGGTACCACCATCCACAGAAGGACTAAGACTATCAATTTTGGCCATGTTAATATTAAAATTAGTGTCCTCTTTTTCATTAGCCGTAGGGGCAGGAGAGGCCTGTAACCTACCTGGTTCAGCCAAGCATGTTAGATGGCTTGCGTTGCTTACATCAGATTCAATAACCATGTCCTCACCCAAAGCCATTTGCTCATTCACCCCATTATTATTAACCTCAGAAGAATGAGCTTTCCCTGAAGCCCTCGAAGCATTACCCCCACTGCCCAGATTATTTACATTACCTTTACCATTGTTTGAAACATTATTAGAATTAGAGGGGACAGAAGCCCCAGAAAAAACTTTTCGTTTGCTTGCCAAAATAGGACAGTTCCTCCGAACATGGCCCTCTTTTTTGCAAATAAAACATGCATTAACACCTCCTAAGAGCTCTAGTTTACAAGACAGAGAAAATTCCCCACAGTCGATCACAATCTCCTCAGGAAAATCCACTCCTGGGTACATAGAAATTAAAACCCTAGCATGCATATGAGGTAAAACACTGCTTGTTTCCTCAACCCTTAACACACAGCCGAAAGGCTTCAAGACCTGAGGCAAAAAAGCCCATAAAACCGGAGGAACATCCCTAACAATAACCCATCTCGGGTACGAAACAGAAAAAACTTCCTCTATTAAAGCTTTCGGTGACCACGCAATGGCACGAAAAATGGTTTTACCAACATTCCAGAACTGTTTAGCAACAACTTTCTTTTGCATATCAGGCATTTTAAACATAACCAAAAATAGCCCCTTTTGCATCATACGACACATAGAAACAGAAATCCCCAACCTTTTACCCCATACATTGTTAAGCCACTCATCAAAATACCGACGAGAAGGCAACACTTCCTCATTTAAAGCCACAAAAAAAATTGAAACAATTTTTAACCTTAATTGCTCCGAGCATAATGCACTAATCATTGTAGCATTAGGCACCAAATGTACTTTACCAGAGGCGGCCAAAGCATCCTTGCCTCTGACCGAGAACATGGCGTCGACAGGAATCCCCTTCTGTACCCCACTTTCAACAGCATCTTTGAAAGACTTAGCGCGACCACCATCTTTCATCATATCTCTTTGACTATTAGCATCTTTATCCACTCCCGGCACGACATTGTCAGCAACCCCAACAACAACACCGCCAAATGATGGCCTCCGTACCTCTGCAGACCCCATGATTTCACCATTCTGAGAATCATTGCTCAACATCTCCCTCATACTACCATCTCCGACGACACCCCCAACATACAAACTGCCTCCCGACGGCCTCCCTTCCTCCTCCATCTCCATCTCCATCCCGTTACCATATAAAGATGATTTGAGCATGTTGTCCGTTATTTATAGTTGTTACAATATTCTAGGTTGTTCTGAAAGGAGCTACACAATACTTCGTACAGTCTTTCCTATAACTATCATGCGACAATCATTTAAAACTTTTTATGATGCTGTTAGATAGATAAGTATTAAGGTGGAACGAAATTCTAATCATGAAATATACCACTAAACTTGCATCATCACATTAACCTGTTAAAAAGCAAGAGGGCCAGCTCTCCACACATGCCAAAACTCTGGCTAATAAAACACCAGAAAGGGGTACACAATTATTTTAAACCTTTTACACTACTAAATCATTTTAAACTTTTACACTATTAAAAAACCAATAAAAAACAAACATTCAATCCAACAAAACTTTAAATTTGAAAATAAAATAGGTTTTAATTTTTACTGTGGGAATATGGTATGTAAGTTTTTGGGTTAAAACCTTCACAGTTACAGACTGGTTGTACATGAACATGATACATAAATTTTTGGATTTGAACCCTCACCATTAAGCGACTGAAGTTGTACATGTGGCTGTGATTGCAGAGATGTTTTCCGTCGGAGTTTGGACATGATGTGGATAGAGAGAAGCATGTTGAGCCGACTCCGAGCTTTTATAGAGATAAAAGAAAATAAGGCAAGCCACGAAGGAGGCCAAGATTGGGTATAAATATATTTGTTGTGATTCTATAGCAGGGTGGCCTTATTATTATTATACTCATCCCTCAGAGTTGCCTCTACCCACGGATAAGATAGAGATTTATGGCGACGAGAATGTCGAAGTTTTTCATCACTCCATTACACTATTCTCTTTTAATGTTTTCTTCATGGACGATGAGTTGTGGGTTGTGCACCATTTTTCATGACAAGAATGGATATTGGGGCATACACCATCAAGGCGATCGAAGACCCGAGGACTCTGAATAAGATACTTCACTTTAGGCTTGAGGCAAATTTTATGTCAATGATTGAACTTGCAAACATGTGGAAGAAATAACTTGGGAGAAAATTACCAAGGAGGATTTACTGAACTATGGTATACAAATTTATCTTCCATCATATTCAAACTTTATATTTTTTATTTAAAGTTTTAAAATCACAATGTTAGCTTCACATATTTTTATTTTTATTTTAATTTTTTTTAATATACATAAGTACACTTTTTTTTTTAAAATAAAGGGGTAAAAATTTATTGATAAAAATTCTGGATTACAAAGTACAACTAAGCTTCCAACTAGGACTCAAATAAACAACCAAACAGGCTAAAATCACTAGACTAGAATGACACCCAAAAAGATAACAAGAACAAACCACATTAAGTCTGTACATCCTTGTGGATAAACTCCCACAGGCGTTGAGTCCCCAGATGAGAGACTCTCCCAATTATCGATACTCCAAAGATCCAGCAGCTCAGAAGCCCTTTTGGCCAGGTAATCAACAACCACATTTCATTCCCTTGGAATGTGCACAAAGGATATAAATTCAAACTCTTCACTCATTCTGAGAATTTGAACGGCTATAGAGGTCAACTGCAAATTAACTTCCTCCACCCTTTTACTGTTTAAAATATTAACCACAATTTGAGTCATACTCGTAGATAATCCTATGCCAGCCACGAGAAAACCCCCTCTACAAGGCCTTAAGAATTGCAAGAGCTTCCATAATTTTTTTGGAGTGAACACCTTTATAAATGGAAAAGAAAAAACTGACACCACTAGTAGAATCTCTCCCAACACCGCCAATGCCAGCATGTCCAGGATTACTCCTAGATGATCCATCAGTACTAATTTTTAAAACTCCTCTAGGGGGTGGCCTCCACCTACCATCTCTCCTAACCTTCTTACTAAGCTGAGGAACCCTACTAGGGCTAGAAGAGTTCACACCATCCCCAAAGATACCAAGGGCTTGCTATACCTTCTTCTCCCTAGAATCCAAAAGAGGGTCCACATCACATTTGCTATGGATGGTTTCTTGAACCATATACATGATCCTTTGCCAGATCTATTGAATAGCCAAATAATTGCCCTGAAATATGCATCGGTTTCGTTCGAGCCAAATTTTCCAGATGATGCAAGAAGGGCCCAAATTCCAAGCCACCCGAAGGAAGGGGGCCTTGGTTGGAGGTCTGCCTAGACTATTCCAAAACTCCACCAGGGACAACACATGAAAATATGGATGGTTCTAGGTGCTCCAGCAATGGTGCCAAATGTCTATGGCAAAGGAGCATTGTAAAAATAAATGAGAAGAGTCATCCTCATTCTTACTACAAAGGACACAAAAAGAGGGACCCTGAAATCCCCTCTTCCTCACATTATCCCAAGTGAGGCATTTATTACGAGCTACCAACTAGAGAAAGAAGTTACATTTTGGCTAGGAAAATTTGTTCCACACCTTTTTCCACCAAGTGATAGGAAGACTCCCATACTTTTGCTTATTAAGAACCTGATAACCATAGGCTACCGAGTAGGTTACCTTAGGATCAGGGTTCCAATCCAGAATATCTTTACCCCTCAATGAAGAACAAGGCATCCCCATAAGAATAAGAACAAGCACCTCTCTATCCTTGGCCAGTCCCCCCTGGGACCATTCTTGCGGATCTTTCCACCTGTACATCTCCATATTTCCAGAATACTTGGATTTTTTTAAAGTCCTCCACACGAGACCATCCTGCTTCCAAGAAAAAAATGCTTAGGGAACGTAACCTAGGATATTGATTCAAGATAGAGGGTGGCCATCCCAAGAATCCTCCCAAAAAAGAGCATTTGATCCCTGATTGCAAATCCAGAACAAACCCTGCTTGATTAAATTAGATCCTCTTTTCAAAGTGTCCCAGATAACAGAACCTTTCCCAACCAAGCTGAATCTAGGGATCTCAGCCTCAGAAATACCTCTCAAGTATTTACAAGATAATTTTTTAGCCCAAATCTGATCTTGAGAGGTACACCATCTCTAATAAAATTTTCCAGCCAAAGCCTATCCAAAAAGAGTTGTCTGTCGCAACCCAAGGCCTCCCTCTTGCACTGGCCTACATATAGAATCCCACCTAACCAAACTCCATTTAGATTTATCAAGTTTTCCAGACCATAAAAATTGTCTTGACAAAGCATCCATGTCCTTGATGAAGTGAGAGGAAGCTATTTGTACAAAACATCTATAAATAGGTAAAGCTTGAACAACGGATTTTAAAAGCAACACTCTACCTACAGTGGATAGCCATATGAAATCCCAGTGATTCACCCGCCTTCTAAACTTATCAAGCATAGACTACCAAGAAGATCTAGGTAGAGGATGAGATGAAATTGGAATACCAAGATAAATTAAGGGGGTAGTCCCAAACTAGAATCTTATAATGCGAACAATCCTGGCTTGAATAAGAGGAGGGGTATTGAATAAGAAAATAAAGGACTTGTCCTCATTAATCACCTGTCCAGAAGCACCAAGATATATGTCAAGAGACTGTCTAATATTTCCAGATTCCTTGATAGTGGCAACTCCCAATAAAGCAGTATCATCAACAAATTGAAGGTGGGAAAGATGTGGCAAACTACTATCCCACTTCCACCCCTAAATGAGACCCTGCATGACTTGAGATTTGAGCAATCTTCCCAACCCTTCCGCCATAATGATAAACAAATAAGGATATAAAGGATCTCCTTGCTTCAATCCCCTTGAGGCCTCAAACAGCTCTAATGGCTCATTATTAACAAGAACAAAGAATGAGGAAGAAGAAACACAACTCATCACCCATCTAATCCATTCCTCCTCAAATCCAAAAGCAACAAGAACTTTCTAAAGAAAGGACCATCTAACCCGATCATAGGCTTTGGCCATGTCCAACTTAATGAACATAGTTTTCTCCTTAGAAGTTTCCATCGAGTGAATAGCTTTTGTAGCAATAACAACCCCATCCAAGATTTATCGGCCAACAATAAACCATCCTTGCTTGTTAGAGATGATTTTGCTCAACCATATCTTCAGCCTCTTAGTAATAATTTTTTTGATGATCTTATACACAAAATTGCAAAGAGCAATAGGCCTGAACATATCCAAGGAATTTGCTCCCTCTTTTTTGGATATAAGCACCACAAAGGTAGCATTTAGGGCCCTTAGCATTTGTTTGTTCTTTTGGGACTCATGGACCACCTTCAAAATATTAAATTTAATTAAATCCCAAAACTCCTGATAAAACTCAATCGAGAATCCATCTGGGCCTGGGGCTTTTCCTTTTTTCATATTGAATACAATATTTTCCAACTCCTCAAGGGAAATTGGACCCATCAAGTGCTCATTCATCTCTCTAGAAACAATCACTGGAATATAGTTTAGAATAAGCTTTTCATTCTCATCATTTGATAGGGATTCCTCCTTGAAGAGAGAGGAAAAATACCTCTTAGTCTCTTCTGAAATATCCTTGAAAGAAAAGAGCAGGGCACCCTGAGAATTCACAAGAGAGGTAATTAGGTTACCATTACGGTGAGCCTTAACTGAGTTATAAAATAATCCTATGTTCCTATCCCCTTCCTGAAGCCAATCTACTCGAGCTTTTTGTTTCCAAAACATTTCTTCCCTCAGTTCCCATTCAGCAAGGTCTTTCGCAGCCTCAGATTCCTCAACAAGAAGCTCCTTCATGAATCATTGATATCTAATATTTCTTGAAGCTTCTTCCACCCTCCTAAGAGCTGCAAGCTTAGCCAAGGAAAGGTTCCAAAAATTCAGTCTATTCCATCTCTTCAATTTATGTTTTACAAATTGTAGTCGCTTCATAAAGGAATACATAGCAGTGCCATGAGGAGGTTTGCCAGTGGTCCACCAGCCTCGCATGAAATCATGAAGCTTGGTATCACGAAGCCACATAAGTTAAAAATTAAAGGAGGGATTCTTTTTTAGCCCTAACTCCAAAGCAAAGAGTTTTATAGGCCAATGATCAGATCCCCTACCCTCCAGAATCATAGAACTAGCACTTCTGTTAGTACCCATCCAATAACTAGATATCAAAAGCCTATCCAATATCTCTAAGATGGAAGCTTCCCAACACCTTCTATTGTGCCAAGTAAAGATCCCATTATCTGGCTTGATGTCAACCAAGTTTAGGGCTTGGATATGAACACTGAAGACAAAAGAAAAAGGCTCGAGACGGTCCACCCCACCATGTTTCTCCTCCAAACAAGTGATAGAGTTGAAGTCTCCAGCCAAAATCCATGGGTACAAGGGAACCAAACTTCTCACAAAGCAAATGTGCTTCCACAAATTGACTTTACCATTGTAATCAATAAGAGCATACACATTTGTAAGTAGGATGGCTTCACCAGATTCATTATCATGCCCGACCATCAAAATAGACCATCTGCTGGAAGTCCAAGTAAGAGGGGATATCTTAACCGGATCCCATAAACAAGCGATGCCACCAGCATATCCACATGCATCAATACACTAAAATTTCCCCCTTCTCCACAACTTGGGAGTAATATTGAACATACTATCAATAGCCAATTTAGTATCATGAATAAACACCACATTCGAAGAATGCACATGAACCAAATCATGAATAAATTTTTGTCTGGGGATGCTGTTCAACCCCCTTAAATTCCATGAGAAGATAATCATTTTTGGGGGTTATAAAAATGGGAGTCCAATGTTCTCACCAAGCCTGACTCCACCAAAGTCTCCCCCATTAACTTAATTTTATCCTTTTCCTTCTTCTGACCCACCTTCATATTCTTATCCGAAAAACTTTTTTAATTATTTTCTACTGCAATCCCAACACCGTAGGAGTTTTGTAGTCCAAGGATGACTGCATCAATGCCTGAGTAGGAGAGGGCATAACTAAATTTGTACCACTTTACAAAATAGTTTCCCTTATAGGGCTAGACCCATCCATGTCCCCTATACTCAGATCCAAAGCCCTTTGTTCTTCATTTAAACCCCCTAGATATGATTCCTTAAGTTCCCCCTCAAGAAGAGACATTTGATTCAGCCTTGTTATATTTGCATCAGGTAGCGACGTTTCAGGTATCTCCATGCACTGATCAAGATCATATAATATTTCAAAATGGTTGAGTAGAGCATCTGGCTGGATATCCTTAAGGTCTTTGTTTTCCCTTCGTCCTCTATTTCGGGATTTTATCGACACAAAACCTTCATTATCCCGTTACCCTTCCTTTATCGAGGCTTTTCCTTTATCCAAACTTTGTCCAGACTGAGAGGGCCTAGTATTTTAAGCCAAACTTAGGGCATTTTCTTTGCAGGTGGCCATATTCATGGCAAATCCAACAATGAAATGGAAGAGCTTCATAGTCAAGTTTTTGAATCCATGTAGTTGATCCAAATTGTATTTCAATAGAATCTAGAATATGATTATTTAATTCAATTTCAACACAAATACGAGCAACAAAGATTACCTTTTTATCCATTGTCTGTTGTGATGGTCCAACTGGCTTCCCAAGCAAAAGGACAATCTTATGCAAGATATCAGTTCTCCAAAACTCCAATGGGAGCCATGGGAGCCACACCCATATTGGAACCTGCGATGACCACTCCTCTAATGGGTTGAAATCCACATGCCAGGGTTTAAGAAAGAGTCCCACTTGGTTATAGAAATAAGTACCCCCTTAAAATGCTTTGTTACGATCTGCAATACAAGAGAAAACCACCATAAAATAGCTGTTCTCACTCAACATCACCTCCACATCGCCTTCAGGATTCTAATTTTTCCTGACCCAATCCTCCACAAAGGGGAGAGAAATTTAGATGCCCAAAATTTTTCCAATAATGGCATGGTTGGTTAGATACTCCACATCTTCCACCATCGAATCTGGTTGAACCACTAGAACTGGTCTGGCTTCACATCGTTCCAAACATCCATTGTTCTTTAACAAGCGATTTTCGACATGCACTAGAAAATACTGTTCCTTGGAGTCATTTTCAGATGAAAAAACATCACGCGCATGCACTCATTGTGTCGGACCCGATGCCATTATGACATTCCTCCAATTTTTTAGACCTCCTCCGAAAGTTGCTGCCATCCTCGTAGAGCAGTTTTTCTTCATCAAATCCTAACAGAGTAGTTTTTCCTCATCAAACCCTAGTAAATATCCAAAGTCATACCATGTAGCTGTTGTTAAATACGATCATAAGTACACTTACACATACCTACACATATCACATTTTTCTGTGGTTTGAACTTGGATTTCCAAAAAAAAAAACCAAAACCCTAACCACATGGGTGTCCCACCGAAACTTATTTTAATTTAGTTTTGATTTTTAATCACATTAGATGAGTTTTATTTGTAAATTTTCTGGATAAGTATACCCCCAATTAGCTTGATGGGTATCCCCGGATGGAATAGGCCTCGTGGAATGGAAAGCCCTAGCCCCACGAGATAGGGGGAACAGTTTTCCTTAACATAAGGTTAGTCGTCGAGCGTTAGGTGGATCGGTGAAAGCTAGGTAAATTGGTAAGTGTTTGTTTGGCCAAACATTTATCAAGAATACACCTAGGTTCAAACCTCTGGGGTAGCTTATTTGCAAAAGTAGTAGTTTGATCAGAATCATCTGAGTGCGCACCAAACTAACGAGATGACAGTACGAATCTTGAGTGACCAATGGTCCCCTTCATACCGTGTCAACAATAACAAAACATAATAGGTTTTGTGGAAGCAGTCCCTTTGGTTTGAACCCTCTACTTATCAATTACTAAAAATAATATGGTTGTGACCAACTCTCCTAGTCAACGATTCTTTAACCTAGTTTATCATCTCAACATAGGCTTCGTACTTGCATGGCTACTTGCTAATTAGCCAAGACATGTTGGCTAATTATGATAGATGATTTTTTTTTTAAATTTTAATTTATTAAAACTTAAATAAGTTTAAGAAAATAGTAAATTTTTGAGTGTAAAATTAAAGAAATATTTAAATAAACATAAAGAAATAATAAAAATATAAAAATAGGAAGATTGGATTGGACAAATTAATTGAATAATTATATAATATCAATTAAAGAAGTAGAAAGATAAATAGAAGATAGATATATTATGTAAACTAAAGAGATAGAAGGATAAGACAAGGGAGATAAAAAAATTATGCATAGTTTAATTTTAAAGTTTTTGCAAGATAATAAAATTTGCATGAAATAAAATAAATAAATGATATTTACCCCTTAGAAATATGTTTCACACACTTTTAAAATTAATGGTTTTAATCTTTATGTTTGGATTCCTTGATGATCTCCTTGCTGAAGTTTTTCTTGGTTAATGGATCTTCAACATAACTTTGTGATAAGAACTTATAGGAATGAGGACTTAAATAAGGAATATTAATTAACAATATGAGGAAAGGACAAGATGTGGTACTTTTCAATACCAATATTACAACAATCCAAGGTAGCCCAAGATAAAAATAGTGTGATGTATCTATTACAATCTTTAATATCATTGAATAATGTTTCTAACTAGGGTTGTAGGTATACAAATTGGTTGTACATGGTATACAAGTAGAACATAAAAAAACTTCCTATGAAGAGTTACATGGTTACTACAATGAGATATATCAATTCCTAATTGGGAAATTTTATCCCAAATGTTTGGTTTGATGTTTTATTTATACATTTTGTAAACTTGAATACACATTGATAATAATATTGAAAGATTATATGTATTATTGGACCTAAATTTGAAATATAAGTTAAGCTACAAATTATCAAAAATGTGCGGGATTTTGGATTTATTTTAGTAACAAAATGTATAGCATATGTTGTAGCTTATATGAATAGACATCATTGCTAAAGTGTAGGTGTTGTTGCTTATTATAGGAAAACTAGGTAGTTTTAGGTAGGTATTTTTGAGCAAATGAGAGCTTAAAAATAAGGTACCATAATGATATGGATGGAAATATAAAAATACCTTTAGGTTGTTCAAATATAGCTCTTACTCAAGGCATATTTTCATTTTATTGGAAGTTATTTTCTAGGAAATATGTTAAAAAACTTAATTTTACATTTTTCATAAAATACAAGTTATAATGTAGACTACATAGCTTTAAAAACAATGCTATAAAAGTGAAGACTCAAAAAAATATTAAACACCTTTTAGTTTATTAATTTTTTGGAAGTGAACTTCTTAAAGTGGGGATCTATAAATAGAGCTAAAAAATACTAATTAAATTAACAATATTAACCAGTTTTTTAAAATATTTTAGCTTTATGTTTTTCTATACATAACTTATTGGGATAAACACAATATCCAAAAAGTATAAATATACATAACAAATTATTTTAAAATATTGAAATATTATATTCCATTAACTAGTTAAATACCAAGGTTAAGAACAATGAAAATCCAAAAAACATTGGTATTCATTTATATATATATATTTTATATTGAACATCGTTTACAAATATTTACAAATATCAGCGCTCGTTCAAGCAAACACAAGAGGAATCGACCTCACAACCACATGGATGATAATAACTAGGCAACTGCCATTACATCAAATGCCATTCGACCATTTATATTATTTTTGCTTTGGGTGTTGCTAATAAAGCATTGACACTATGTGACATAAAATAGTTAAAAAGTTATGGAATAAACTATCTAAGATTTATATTTGGTATTATTATCCACTAATGTAGCTAAAGGAAGACAAGAGAAGGAAGTTATATTTTCAATCAAACATAATGGATAAATATAACCAACTATAAAAGAAAAATTATTTTGATTAGCACCTCAAAGAGAGTTTAAGAAATGGAAAACTATAGGCAACTAAATAGGGATTAAATATTTTGATTAATGATTTAAGAAGAGATTACAACTTACTAGACATATGATAAAATGTTATTGGTGTGTTATTTGACCTAGACATAATTTTTGGTGTGTGTATTCTTTCCTAGTGATATATTGGATGATGCACACATGAATGAATAAAACATATATTTTGGTAAACACTAGTGCTTTTGACATGTATCCTAAGCATCAAATACCTTGCATCCTACATAACCTTACATAATCATACTTGTGTACCTCAACTTTGAAGGCTTCCATGAATACTTTGTAGCTACACCCTACATATACTTACACATGCACACCCAAAAAACCATTGGTTATTAACATATTCAAGGACATTCAACACATATCCTTGTTAATATAACTTTCACGTGTCACCCCAAAATAATGTAGATACATATAAATGTTTAGTTTTCCATCGTTGGCTTGATTGAAATGAGCTAAATTATATATATATATATATATATATATATATATATATATATATATATATATATATATATATATATATATATATATATATACACACTTTTTAAAAATTAAAAATATCTAATATATCACAGACCAAACACCATACTATTCACTTACATAGATTCACACATATAATGATCAATATAAATAATCATTTTACAAGGAGAATGATAAACTAGAAATGTAAATTTCTTGAATTAGGGGAGAGTTGTAGTCTTTTTCTCTCCATATTCTAATAACTAATAAAACAATTGAAAGTATCTAATAGCTATGAAAATAATAAAACAAATGATTTAAGTTATAATAATTAATATTAAGTGCTACGAGGACTCTAAACCTAAAAACTGAATACTAAATTAAATCTAGATTTAAAATTAGGATTCAGTTAAAATATCAACCAAATCTGAGCAATATTAAAAAATTATTAAAGTATGTAGTGTTATTGGTAACAAAAAAAATAAAAAATAAACAAGACTAGTCAACTTATTAAATCTTCTATATATATATATATAATCTCAACAATTGTAGCAAGTACCCTTCTAGTATATGCATGAAATTTTTACTTGAGTTGTGCCACCCTATAAAAGTCTAGGGTAATAAAATTACAACATAATTAGTACACATCTATTTACTTATTATTATAATTAATTGAAAACTTTAAGAATAATTATGGTAGAAAATACTTCATAGAATAAGTTATCTAAAATAGTTTTGTTCATATACCAAAAAATTAAACTATTATACCCATCATAATACAAAAACATCTTATTTAGGTTGGAAAATTAATAACATGACACTTAAAGTATGATCTATATGTGTTCATACAAAATATTTTAACTATAATGCAAAATAAGCTAAATTTTTAGACAACCAAATATTTAATTATTAGGCCTTAATCTATATTAATTAAATATATATAGTTGATTCACATAACACCCATGAGAGATGTATTGGTGTTTATATCAAGGATGGATTTGAAAGGAAGCTTAACACTACAAAAGGAAATAAGAGAAGATATGATATTAGACATGATATGATAGATTTGAATTGAAGCTTACTTTAGGTATGAATACATTGCCCTCCTACTTAGCATTGTGATCATCATTCTCTCTAATGTGTCCATTGTTTAACTTGCATCATTTACTAACATCACAACTAGTATGCATAACTAGTGAACCTTTAGAATATTTAATAAACAAATAAAAAATATGGTAGCATATCATGGAATAATTTTGTTATAGAAATTATCATCAAACCTTTAATCCATAACATAAAGAAAATAAACAATGCATGCCTGAGAAGACTGGTTTTGTTCAGAACAGGTATATTCTAGATAATGTTATTGTTGTTTGGGAAGGGATGGAATGGGCTAGATCCTCTGGTCAGGATGTTATTTTCCTTAAGATTTATTTTTAGAAGGCTTATGATAGAATATAATGGTTCTTTATTACTTCTATGCTAAAGGCTTTGGGGTTTGGCCCTTATTTTATCAGGACTATACTTATGTTATTCAAAGATGCCTCTGTTGTGTTAACTCTGAACAAGAGACAATCTCAAAATATTCAATTAGCTCATTTCAGACAAGGTTATCCATTGGCACCTTCTTTGTTTATTCTTGTTGTTGAGGCCTTTGGTTATCTTCTAGCTCATAGATATGCTCAACGATTGATCAAGGGAATTTATCTCCCTTCCTCCCCCAAGTAGCTGATTAATGATCATTTTGCAGATGATTCTTTTTTGACTATTGCAGAAGATGAGATCTCTGTTACTCATGCTTTAAATTATCTTCATACATTCTACTTAGCTGCTAGTTCTAATATTCAATGGAGAAAAACTTCTTACTATAGACAGTCTGGAAAATATATGCCTACCTGGTTAGCTGATAAGCCTTGGAAGTCGATTCAACTTGGGGAACCCTTTAAATTTTTGGGTATTCCTTTTGCTTTTTTGGGTTCTCCTACCCGTTTGTGGGATTATGTTGTTCAAAAGGTTGAGAAGAAGCTTATGTATTGGTGTACCAAAAAATTATCCTTAGCTGGCAAGTTTCAGATTTGTTCCAAGGTATTGGCCTCTACTCATGTGTATTACTCTTCTTGTTGGGTCCCTTCCAAGACTTGTTATTCCAAATTAGAGAAGTTGCTTCGAGATTTTCTGTGGTCCAATGCTATTGGTAAAAAGGGATTTCATAGGGTGGCTTGGGATATTTTTTGTCTTTCTAAAAAATTTGGAGGAATGGGATTGTTTGACTGTCAGTGACAAGGCTTTTCCCTCTATGCTAAATGGATTGTGAGAGCTTTACAGGGCAGGAAGCTTGGAAACTTTTAATTCGTCACTGCATCTCCATGGGGATTTATTTTGGTGAGAAGGTATGAAAAGGGCTTGATTTGCAAATCATTCTTACAACCCCTGTTCCAATAAAGATTTCTGGGTCCTTTGTTATGCAAAGCATTTGGAAGGCTTGGGAGGCCATTAAACCCTGGATTTCTTGGAAACGTCACAAGGGGAATCTGGGGGCTTCAATACCTTTGCTTCATGTTTGGTGGTCTTCAACCATCACTTTGCAGGGGACTCCCCTTGCTCAAGTCCAGTGGATACATGCTCAAAATTTTTATAAATGAGGTATTGCTCGGTTATTTGATTTCATGGATTTTCATTCAAGGTCTTGGATACCTTGGGAAATTTTTAGAATTTTTTTTGGTTTATCTTCTGCTGATAAGACTACTTATGAGGTTGTTATTGATTCCACTCCTTTATCTGTTTGGGGTAAATTTTTTTGATATTATCAGAAACCTTGGTGGACTGATTGGTCTTGGCCCAAAGATGTTTCTCTCACCAAGTATAAACCTCATTTGGGATACTCTTGGCTTTCCCATGTTGTGCATATGGTTGAGAAGCTTAATTCTAGGTGGGATGTAGTATCTCTTCAGTCCAGATGGAGTCTCATATTTAATACACTCTGGGTAAAGTATCTTGAACCTAAGCAAGCATTTTTTTCTTGGAGTTTATTGTTTCAAGGGCTTCCTATTGGTCAACGACTTAGATATTTGGGTGTGAATGATATTTCATGTAGATCTTGTGGAGCAGAGGAGGATGTGCATCATCTATTTTGGTCTTGTGTGAGAGCTCAAGAGGCTTGGTAGTGGATTTTCTCTTTTTTTAGACCATATGATAGGTCCCTGTTCTTGGGTGAATATTTTTTTAGGGGATCCACTTGAGTTTTTTGAGAAGCTTGTTCCTGTGTGGCATATATCTAGAGTGGGGATTATTTTTCATTTGTGGAAAACTCATAATAAAGTGATTTTTATCTAGCAGGAGCCTTCTTCTACTTTTTCTCTTGCTGATAAGTATCAGGTTTTCTATGATTGTTGGCTGTAGATTTTAGTGCAAGCAAAAAAAGTGAATATAGAGCTTCATAACTTATGGGACCTTATTGATCATTGGGGTAATGCTTCTTGTGCAGTGAATCGTGTTCCTCCAATGCCTACACAACAATGATGCATAGTTTATTAGTTATTTTTTTATGCAGTTCTCTATCTTGTTTTCTTGTGAACTTTTGTAAATTATTTTGGTAGCTCTGCTAGATATTTAGCACACAGTTAGTATGTTTGTTGTGTGCTCGGGGTGTGCTAATTCCACCCACCCTTTTATTGTATGATTAAGCCATTTTAATATAATGTTTTTTCATCCAAATTTTTTTTTTGATAAATGTAAATATAGTTAGATAAAACATGTACAATTTTATTTCTAATAAATATTTTTTGTATACTTCATTCATATATATGGTATATATCAATAAGCCCCTTAGAGTAACACATATGGTCACATATACATAGTTCTAGGTAACAAGTGAAACACGAATCACTAGTAGAAACTTGAACTTAAAAATAAACCAATAGAATGTAATTAGGTATAAAAGGATATAAAATACCAATGATCATGGTGTGTAAAATAATGCATGGAAATGTAATATCATTTACTTAGTTCTATATTATATATTACATAGTCCTAACTAAAAAAACCTATTGTATATCTCTTTGTTTGTAAAGTATAGTTGTGAAGTAAAGTAATTCGACTAGTGTAGGGGTTGATTGAATTTTCATCATACATGGTGTCAATAATAAGTAGATGTTAGTGCAAATAAAAACCTTTATACTTGGTTCCCACCTGTATTTTCTCTTAGTAGCTTAATTTCATATTTCAATCTAGCTCTAACATAGTGCTTTGTATTCTTATCCTTTATAATACCAATGCTCATATTGGGCATGATGTCAAAGCCCATGGAAACAACATTAGTATACATATGTTACAAAATTTTATTCTTATTAATAGAAATAATTCACCAATATGCAAAAATATCAAATCATTCATCCATAAATAATATTCCATAAAGATAATCCACACAATAAGACATAGATAGATAATACCCTTAAGGTAGGGCAACACCAATAATACTCCTTAAAGAAGGAATAGTGATATTCTCACAATGACACTGAGAGGGGGGGGTGAATCAGTGTAACTACTTAAAAACTTAAATCTGTAACTTTTAAAACTAATAATGCAAGCTTGAAACTAGATAATGCAAGTATCACACAAGAGCATCACACAACACGAGATTTTACGAGGTTCACCGATGTGGCTACTCCTCAAATAATGACTTGTTTGGACTTCAATCCAAATCCAGTCTTTGCAAGGATTCAATATTTACAATTGTTTACCAAGACCCACTTGGAAGGAGCACCAACCCCCGATTTATCCGCTACAACGAGATAGGAGCACCAACCCCTTTATCCAAGCACCAACTTGGATTTCTATTTTTTTTAAGATAAATGGACATAAAAATGCCTTCTCTTATACAAGACCCTCACTGGTCTACAACACATGCAAAAATCTCACAGAAGCATAGAGAGAATTGTTAGAGACTCAATATCTTCTGATGTAATCTAAAACCTTTCTCTTGAATATTCAATAGAATTGCAGGTTTTGATCTAAGGCTATTTTCTTACAGCACCCTTACTTACTGAGACCTTTTAAATGCACAATAAAAACACAGTCACAGTAACCTTCTCACTGTGCCAGTTCGATCCTTATATACTTGATTTCTTCGAACGGTTCAATTTCAAAAGGTTTAACTTTCCCTCCAACTTTTTATGTGCCTTCTCGACTGTAATTGACGTGTCAAATCCTTCTATGACCTGATCCACCTTTTAGCTGCTTTCTTATTGACATTCTGACGTTCTGACAACCTTTTTCTCTGCACATTATGACATTCTACTTTGCTGGAACTGACACCCCTTCTGCGCGTTTCGATGCTCTATTATCTTGTTCTTCCAAAATCTACATAACAGCTCTTTATGCCAGCTTGCAGCATCACGGCCCTGCAACAGCCATTCTACATTCAATGCTTAGTTCAGTAGCTACTTTTTGTAACTGCTACCTTAGCTGGCCATGCTGCATCACGGCTCTGCAACAGCCGTTCGCGTCTTAAATGCAATGCTTCGTAACTTTCCTTTTAACTTCAGCTCACAGCTGCAGCATTTTTCTCTAATCTTTCCTCAACACCTGTCACTGGGAACTACAGATCTTACTCAGTTAATTCTTCGTAACTGGCACCTTTTTGACACCTGTCACTTTGACTTGTCGTTGGTTTGTCGCCTTTTTGACACCTATCACTTTGAATGCCTCTTAGACCTTTTTCTTGCCAAAACATTACCTGTCGTGATATCGCGACATTTTCTGCTTTGCTGACGTCATCCTCAACTTTGTCACGATATCGCGACACTTTCGGCTTCTTGAGGCTTCTCTAGCAACTTGTCGCGATATCGCGACATTTTTAGACTTGCTGATGTCATCCGCTAAGATGTCGCGAAATCGCGACGTTTCTGGCTTCATGAGGCTTCTCTGGAAACATGTCGCGATATCGCGACATTTTCTGTCTTGCTGACGTCATCCGCTAAGTTGTCGCGAAATCGTGACACTTTCGTCTTCCAACGGCTTCTTGTTCACCCTGTCGCGATATCGCGACAATTTTGGTTTTGCTGACGTCATCTTCTAAGATGTCACGAAATCGTGACGTTTCGGCTTGCAATGGCTTTTCGTTCACCTTGTCGCGAAATCGTGACACTTTTTGGTTTTGCTTCATCTTCTAGATGTCGCGATCATGCGTTCGGACGTTATCCTCTTGCCGTCCGTCGCGACACTTCGGCATCCGTGCAATTTTTACTCCATGCAACCATGAAAAACCTTACATGTAGTGAAATCGCTACACCATTGTTGCCTTAGCATTTTTCTTTGCTGCTAGCTAGTGAAACTCCGAGGTGTAGCGATATCGCTACACCTTTCCACTTTGCACTTTGAACTCATAGCACGATCGCTGCACCTTCCCAACATGTGTTTCAAACCTGTAGCGAAATCGCTACACCTTCGCACTATGCACTTTCAACCTGTAGCGAAATCGATACACCTTTTTACCTTGCACTTTCAACCTGTAGCGATATCACTACACCTCCGCACTATGCACTTTCAACCTGTAGCAAAATCGCTACACCTTTTTACTTTGCACTTTCAACCTGTAGCGATATCGCTACACCTTTTTACCTTGCACTTTGACCATGTAGCGAAATCGCTACTACTTTTCACCTTGCAACTCGAAGCTGTATCAAAATCGCTGCACTTTTGTCCTTAGTGTCTCAAGCTTGTAGCGAAATCGCTACGCTTTTCTTACTTGGTGCTTTTTATTTGCTTATGCTGGCAAAACTCAGACATGTAGCAAAATCGCTACAACTTCTTCATCAACTTTCTCTCTCCTCCGATGTGTCACGAAATCGTGACATTTTTCATCCTTGGTGCCTTTGCTTCAAACTTGTCGCGAAATCGCGACAGTTTATCGATTTGGCTTCTTTCCTTCCAGCATGTCGTGAAATCGCGACATTTTTCCTTGCACATTCTCTCTCCTCCGATATGTCGCGAAATCGTGACATTTTTCAATGCACTTTCTCTCTCCTCCGATATGTCGCGAAATCGCGACATTTTTCAATGCACTTTCTCTCTCCTCATTTTTGTCGCGAAATCGCGACAGGAACCATGTCGCGATATCGTGACAGTTTTCTTCCTTGTCTTTTTCTGCAAATTTTTGGATCTGGGTCCCCTCTGTTTTTCTTGAGATTTTCTGCATTTGATCTGATCGATCTCCGAACCGCATCAATCGCATCAATCTGTCTGTGTTGACAAAAATTACAATACTTTTGCACCGCTTTCTCTGCACCTTGCTCAACAATCTCCCCCTTTGGAATTATTGGCAACACTTTGTAGCTTTCCTCAAATTCTTCTCCCCCTTTGCCAATAATGCCAAAGGGCTGCTGCGAACTCCCCCCGAGTCTATGCACAACATTCTCGAGCATAAATAACTTGAATGCTCCCCCCGAGAATGTATTTCCCATAGCTAGTCGGTGCTTGGGAAGTGTGACTACTCCCAACTTCTTCCGAAGGTATTCAAATACTTCCTTTGGTAAAGGTTTGGTGAATATGTCTGCTACTTGCTCTGTAGTGGGAACAAACTCCAATCTGACCTCTCCTTCTGCAACCTTATCCTTCAAGAAGTGATACCGGATTGCAATATGTTTGGTGCGGGAATGCATTACCGGATTCTTTGAAATGTTGATTGCACTAGTGTTGTCACATTTGACTGAAATGGGCTCATTGAAGTGAATTCCTAGATCTTTCAATGTTTGTCTCATCCATAGTATTTGTGTGCAGCATGTTGTTGCTGCAATGTATTCTGCCTCGACTGTGGATAGAGAGACTGATTCTTGCTTCTTACTGTGCCATGCAACCAATTTGTTTCCAAGAAAGAATGCTCCTCCACTTGTACTTTTTCTGTCATCAATGCATCTCGCCCAATCAGCATCGTAGTATGCAAAGAGAGTGAAGTCTTTTCCTTTTGGATACCACAACCCATACTCCATAGTACCTTTGAGATACCTAAAAATCCTTTTCACTGCTGTCACATGAGTCTCTTTTGGACTAGCCTGAAATCTTGCAACCATGCAAACAGCTTGTAAGATATCCGGTCTAGTGGTCATCAAATACAACCAGGCTCCCTATCATTGATCTATACATAGTTTGATCAACATCTGGAGATTTATCATCCTTGCTCAACTTGCAGCTTGTTGTCATGGGGGTGCTCACTGGCTTACTATCTTCCATAGTGAACTTTTTCAGCATTTCTTTCACATACTTAATTTGAGAAATAAAGATCCCCTTTTCAGTTTGATTAACTTGTAATCCAAGGAAATATGAAAGTTCACCTATCATAGACATTTCAAACTCTTTCTGCATTTTTTTTGCTATGTCTTTGCATGATTCATCATTGCTACTCCCAAAAATTATATCATCTACATAAACAACTAGAACAATGAAATTGCCATTTTCAGTTTTCATATATAAATTGCTATCCACCATACCTTTCTTGAATCCTTGCTTAGTGAGATAGTTGTCCAACCTTGCATACCAAGCTCTAGGTGCTTGTTTCAAGCCATACAATGCTTTCTTCAGCTTGCAAACAAAGTCAGGATTATCACAAAGTTGAAAACCATCAGGTTGTTCAATATATACTTCTTCTTCAAGATTTCCATTTAGAAATGTTGATTTTACATCCATCTGATAAACCTTGAAGTTCTTATGAACAGCTAAAGCCAAAAACAGTCTTATTGCTTCAAGTCTGGCCACGGGTGCAAAAGTCTCTTCAAAATCAATCCCCTCAACTTGGGCATATCCCTTACAGACTAATCTTGCTTTATTCCTTACAACTTGTCCATCTTCATTCAATTTGTTTCTAAATATCCATTTAGTACCAATTATGTTTTTATTTTCAGGCCTTGGTACTAATTCCCAGGTTTTGTTTTTCTCAATTTGATCTAGTTCTTCATTTACTGCTTCCATCCAGCTTTCATCCGTGCTTGCTTCAATAATATTCTTGGGCTCAATACTAGATAACAGAGAATAGTTATTTACTACTCTTCTTCTTGTCTGAATGCCAACTGTAGGGTCCCCAATAATCTGCTCTTTGGGATGATTTTTCTGCCAACTGCCTGTTCTGTATTTTCTATTTTCATCTCTTTCTAAGTCCTCTGAATCTGATTTTTGTCTCTCTTCTTTTTCTTGATCTTCATCTTCTTCAATAAATTCTTCATAGGTTGGGCAGTTTTCATTATTGCTGATTTCTTGTTTCCTGCCTTCATCAACCTTCACATCCGCACTCTCCACTGAGTGATATTTTCTTTCCTGATATTTATTTCCTGCAAAAGAGCTACGACAATTTCTTGCAATATGGCCGAAGTTATGGCAGTTATAACATTCTACAGCATAATCTATCAAAGGTGAAAAATTATTTCTGCTAGTGAAATTTCTTTGTTCTATATTATATCTACAACTAGAAATTTTATGACCATATGCATTGCACTTAAAACAATAACCAGAAAAGGAACGAGTGTACCTGGAAATGGATGTTGCCATGTGGAGGTAGGAGCCATGGGTCTTCTTCTTCTTTGATGAGAGACTTTGGTGAATCCATCATTTGCGAGCACTCCTTTCGAGCTTGGATTTGTTGTTTTCTTTTGCATGATACGGTTTATCTTGATCAACTCTAATCTTGTCTTTATTATTTACTTGGATCTACTTTATTCTGACCTTTGAGTCCTTTGAGGTTTCTCCTTCATCAAAGCCCAAGCCAAATTTGATACCTGTGGGCCTTTGATTATTCAACATTTTGTTCAGTTTCTCAGAACTGTCTTCAAATTTTTGATGACAACTCAGTTTCCGATTCATTTCTTCTAGCTGTAGCCTTAATCCAACTATTTCCTCTTCTAGCTTGTTGCTCTCATTTATTTTCACGGTTAGTCGTGCTTCAAAATCTTCAGACTTTTTCTTATACTCTTCAGTTTGTACTTTCAAACTTATTATTACATTTCTGGCCTCCTCAAATTTTCTTGTAATCTTTTTATTTCTTTTCCTTTCGCACTTAACTCTTCAAGAGCAACCACTAACTCACCTTCCGGATCTATCTCAGCCTCATCCTCTAATTTTTCTTCACACTCCTGGGTTTCTTCAGTTCTTTGTTCTTCAAAGGCCATGAATAGGGCTTCACCAGCTTTCTTCTTCTGATTCCTCACTGGAACTGTCTTCAGAAGAATCGATATTCTGGAAATGAAACTCTTCTTCTTGAAGTTTCTTTTTCTAAACTGTGGTTTCTTTTTCCAGACTTTTCTTTCCTGATGTGTCCCTTCATCACTTCTATTTTTCTCATTCATTGGGCATTTTTCTGCAAAGTGCCCGATGCCTCCATAGTTAAAACATTTGAACGACAACTTACCTCTGTACTTTCCTTTTCCCTTTACTAATTTCCTAACAAAGTTTGCTTCATTTTCATCTGCAGATTCTTCTTCCTCCGACTCTTGTTTAGATTTTACATTTTTCCGTGCTTGGAAGGTCTGCTTCTCCGTCCGAGGGCTTAGTTTGTCCAATCCTCATTTCATAAGCTGTTAGAGAACCATGCATTTCATCCATACTAAAAAAATTTAAATCTTTTGCTTCTTCTATGGCAGAAACCTTTGCATCAAACCTTTTGTTGAGAGTTCTCAATACCTTCTTCACAACAACTGCATCTTCCATTTCTTCCCCCAGTCCTCTTATTGCATTGATGATTCCGTTTACTCTCAGCATGTAAGCTTCTATGTTCTCATCATCGGTCATCTTTAATGCTTCGAACTGGGCACGATGTGTTTGCAGCTTAGCTTCCTTGATTTTGTTGTCTCCTTCATGAATGCTTTGCAGTTTGTCCCATATGTCTTTAGCAGATTTGCAGTTCATGATGCGTATCAACTCACTGTCGACCAATCCACACATAATAGCATTCTTGGCTTTCGAGTTGTTCTCAAACTTTTTCTTTTCAAGCAGCATCTGTTGGAGGAACAAGTGGGAGTGGTGTATCCATTTTCAATAGATTCCCAAATGTCATAACCCAATGCACAGAGATAGGTCCGCATTCCGAGCCTCCGAAAGAATAGTTTGTTCCATCGAAGAGAGGAGCTTTGTTAGAAGAAAAACCTTCACCACCGGCCATTGTATATCTCCCAAGAACACCTTAGCCGATTAAGCTTGTGCAGGTGCCTGGCTCGATACCAATTGATATTCTCACAATGACACTAAGAGGGGGGGGTGAATCAGTGTAACTACTTAAAAACTTAAATCTGCAACTTTTAAAACTAATAATGCAAGCTTGAAAATAGATAATGCAAGTATCACACAAGAGCATCACACAACACAGGATTTTACGAGGTTCACCGATGTGGCTACTCCTCAAATAATGACTCGTTTGGACTTCAATCCAAATCCAGTCTTTGCAAGGATTCAATATTTACAATTGTTTACCGAAGACCCACCTGGAAGGAGCACCAACCCCTGATTTATCTGCTCGCAATGAGATAGGAGCACCAACCCCTTTTTCCAAGCACCCACTTGGATTTCAATTTTTGAGATAAATGGACATAAAAATGCCTTCTCTTTTGCAAGACCCTCATTGGTCTACAGCACATACAAAAATCTCACAGAAGCATAGAGAGAATTGTTAGAGACTCAATATCTTCTGATCTAATCTAAAACCTTTCTCTTGAATATTCAATAGAATTGTAGGTTTTGATCTAAGGCTGTTTTCTTACAACACCCTTACTTACTGAGACCTTTTAAATGCACAATAAAAACACAGTCACAGTAACCTTCTCACTATGCCAGTTCGATCCTTATATACTTGATTTCTTCGAATGGCTCAATTTCAAACGGTTTAACTTTCCCTCCAACTTTTCATGCATTCTCGGCTGTAATTGACGTGTCAAATCCTTCTCTGACCTGATCCGCCTTTTAGCCGCTTTCTTACTGACATTCTGACGTTCTGACAGCCTTTTTCTCTGCACATTCTGACATTCTACTCTACTAAAACTGACACCCCTTCTGCGCGTTTCGATGCTCTATTATCTTGTTCTTCCAAATCTCTATCTGCTCTTTCTAATTGCGATCACGGCGTCAATCCGTTCTACATTCAATGCATTAGTTCGATAGCTACTTTTGTAAGCTACCTTTTGGCCATGCTGCATCACGCTCTACAAATTGTTCTTCTTAAATGCAATGCTTCGTAACTTAATTTTTAACTTCTATATAATTTCTCTAATCTCACCTATCACTTGGACTTTTGTCACTTATGCAATGTATCTTTGACTTTTCCGCCAAAACATTACCGTCGTGATATCGTGACGTTTTCCTTTGCGTCATCCTCAACTTTGTCGCGATATCGCGACACTTCGCTTCCGAGGCTTCTACATATGTCGTGATATCGCGACATTTTTAGTTGGCGTCATCCTCTAAGATGTCGCGAAATCGCGACGTTTTGCGTTCATGAGGCTTCTCTGAAACATGTCGCGATATCGCGACATTTTCTGTCTTGCTGACGTCATCCGCTAAGTTGTCGCGAAATCACGACGCTTCGGCCTTGCAACGGCTTTTCTGAACTGTCACGATATCGCGACATTTTGGTTTTGTTGACGTCATCTTCTAAGATGTCGCGAAATCGCGACGTTTTCGGCTTGCAATGGCTTTTCGTTCACCCTGTCGCGATATCGCGACAATTTTGGTTTTGCTGACGTCATCTTCATAGATGTTGCGAAATCGCGACGCTTCTGGCCTCCGTACAATTTTTACTCCATGCAGCCGCGAAAACCTTACATGTAGCGAAATCGCTACACCATTGTTGCCTTAGCATTTTTCTTTCTTGCTAGTTAGTGAAACTCCGACGTGTAGCGATATCGCTACACCTTTCCATCTTTATTGCAAGATCACTTCCCAACATGTGTTTCTAACTCGTAGCGAAATCGCTACACCTTCGCATTATGCACTTTCAACTTGTAGCGAAATCGCTACACCTTTTTACTTTCAATAGCTGATATCGCTACACCTTCACACTATGCACTTTCAACCTGTAGCGAAAATCGCTACACCTTTTACTTGCACTTTCAACGTTTAGCGAAATCGCTACATCTTTCCCTTGCACTTTAGACCATGTAGCGAAATCGCTACTACTTTTCACCTTGCAACTGTTCAAAATCGCTAACTTTTCTTAGTGAATCTAAGCTGTAGCGAAATCGCTACACCTTTGTGACTTGGTGCTTTTCTTTGCTTTCTCGACATGTAGCGAAATCGCTACAACTTCTTCATCAACTTTCTCTCTCCTCCGATGATGTCGCGAAATCGTGACATTTTCATCCTTGGTGCCTTTGCTTCAAACTTGTCGTGAAATCGCGACACTTTCTCCATTTCTCTCTCTCCTTCCAATATGTCGCGAAATCGCGACATTTTTCCTTGCACTTTCTCTCTCCTCCGATATGTCGCGAAATCGTGACATTTTTCAATGCACTTTCTCTCTCCTCCGATATGTCGCGAAATCGTGACATTTTTCTTGCACTTTCTCTCTCCTCATTGTCGCGAAATCGCGACAGAAAACATGTCGCGATATCGCGACAGTTTTCTTCCTTGTCTTTTTTTGCAAATTTTTGGATCTGGGTCCCCTCTGTTTTTCTTGAAATTTTTTGCACTTGATCTGACTGACCTCTGAACTGCATCAACTGCATCAATCTGTCTTTGTTGACAACAATTACAATACTTTTGCACTGCTTTGCTGCACCTTGCTCAACAATCTCCCCCTTTGGAATTGTTGGCAACACTTTGTAGCCTTGCTCAAATTCTTCTCCCCCTTTGCCAATAATGCCAAAGGGCTGCTGCAGACTCCCCCTGAGTCTATGCACAACATTCTCAGGCATAAATAACTTGAATGCTCCCCCTGAGAATGTATTTCCCATAGCTAGTCAGTGCTTGGGAAGTGTGACTACTCCCAACTTCTTTCGAAGGTATTCAAATACTTCCTTTGGTAAAGGTTTGGTGAATATGTCTGCTACTTGCTCTATAGTGGGAACAAACTCCAATCTGACCTCTCCTTCTGCAACCTTATCCTTCAAGAAGTGATACCGGATTGCAATATGTTTGGTGCGGGAATGCATTACCGGATTCTTTGAAATGTTGATTGCACTAGTGTTGTCACATTTGATCGAAATGGGCTCATTGAAGTGAATTCCTAGATCTTTCAATGTTTGTCTCATCCATAGTATTTGTGTGCAGCATGTTGTTGCTGCAATGTATTCTGCCTCGGCTGTGGATAGAGAGACTGATTCTTGCTTCTTACTGTGCCATGCTACCAATTTATCTCCAAGAAAGAATGCTCCTCCACTTGTACTTTTTCTGTCATCAATGCATCCTGCCCAATCTGCATCAGAATATGCAAAGAGAGTGAAGTCTTTTCCTTTTGGATACCACAGCCCATACTCCATAGTACCCTTGAGGTACCTAAAGATCCTTTTCACAGCTGTCACATGAGTCTCTTTTGGACTAGCCTGAAATCTTGCAACCATGCAAACAACTTGTAAGATATCCGGTCTAGTGGCTGTCAAATACAACAGGCTCCCAATCATTGATCTCGTACATTGTTTGATCAACATCCGGAGATTTATCATCCTTGCTCAACTTGCAGCTTGTTGTCATGGGGGTGCTCACCGGCTTACTATCTTCCATAGTGAACTTTTTCAGCATTTCTTTCACATATTTAATTTGAGAAATAAAGATCCCCTTTTCGGTTTGATTAACTTGTAATCCAAGGAAATATGAAAGTTCACCTATCATAGACATTTCAAACTCTTTCTCGCATTTTGTTTGCTATGTCTTTGCATGATTCATCATTGCTACTCCCAAAAATTATATCATCTACATAAACAACTAGAACAAT
The DNA here is from genome assembly GCA_028583015.1 of Wollemia nobilis. NCBI lineage: Eukaryota > Viridiplantae > Streptophyta > Pinopsida > Araucariales > Araucariaceae > Wollemia > Wollemia nobilis. The sequence continues at coordinate 97,984 of JAQPPZ010016829.1, read as the reverse complement.
GAAATTGCCATTTTCAGTTTTCACATATAAATTGCTATCCACCATACCTTTCTTGAATCCTTGCTTAGTGAGATATCTGTCCAATCTTGCATACCAAGCTCTAGGTGCTTGTTTCAAGCCATACAATGCTTTCTTCAGCTTGCAAACAAGGTTAGGATTATCACAAAGTTGAAAACCATCATGCTGTTCAATATATACTTCTTCTTCAAGATTTCCATTCAAAAATGCTGATTTTACATCCATCTGATAAACCTTGAAATTCTTATGAACAGCTAAAGCCAAAAATAGTCTTATTGCTTCAAGTCTGGCCACGGGTGCAAAAGTCTCTTCAAAATCAATCCCCTCAACTTGGGCATATCCCTTACAGACTAATCTTGCTTTATTCCTTACAACCCGTCCATCTTCATTCAGTTTGTTTCTAAATATCCATTTAGTACCAATTATGTTTTTATTTTCAGGCCTTGGTACTAATTCCCAGGTTTTGTTTTTCTCAATTTGATCTAGTTCTTCATTTACTGCTTCCATCCAGCTTTCATCCGTGCTTGCTTCAATAATATTCTTGGGCTCAATACTGGATAACGAGAGAATAGTTATTTACTACTCTTCTTCTTGTCCGAATGCCAACTCGTAGGGTCCCCAATAATCTGCTCTTTGGGATGATTTTTCTCGCCAACCGCCCGTTCCGTATTTTCTATTTTCATCTCTTTCTAAGTCCTCTGAATCTGATTTCTGTCTCTCTTCTTTTTCTTGATCTTCATCTTCTTCAATAAATTCTTCATAGGTTGGGTAGTTTTCATTATTGCTGATTTCTTGTTTCCTGCCTTCATCAACCTTCACATCCGCACTCTCCACAATTTTCTTTAGTCTTTTGTTGTAGCATGTGTAGGCTTTGATTTTTTTTGAGTAACCAAGGAAGATACCCTCATCGGCTCTATCTTCAAACTTGCCAAGATTGCTTTCGGTTCTCTTAATGTAACACTTGTCGCCGAACACTTTGAAGTATTTTGTTGTAGCCTTTTTGCCAAACCACAGTTCATAAGGTGTTTTGCTTTCATGCGGCCTCAACATACACCTATTCTCGAATATAGACTGCAGTGTGGACTCGCCTCTTTCCGGAACTCGTCGGCAATTTTGCTCTCTCGTTAACATGGTCCTTGCCATTTCTTGTACATTTCTGTTCTTTCTTTCAACTACTCCATTCTGCTGAGGTGTTCTTGCTGCTGAGAACTGTCTTCTTATTCCATGTTTTTCACAGAATTCAGCAAACTCATTTGAAATAAACTCTCCTCCTCTATCAGATCTCAAACATTTAATTCTTTTTCCAGATTGATTCTCAACAAGATTTTTGAAGGTTTTAAACATCTCAAAGGCTTCTGACTTTTGTTTCAGAAAGAGTACCCATGTCATTCTGGAAAAATCATCTATACACAGCATAAAATATTTGTATCCATTTATGCTTTCTGTCCTCATGGGTCCACACAAATCAGTGTGAATCAGTTCTAATGGCTTGCTAGTGAAATATTCTTTTGCTTTGAAGGTAGATCTGGTTTGCTTCCCCTTTTGGCATGACTCACATATACTGTTTGATGGTTTGCCAATAGTGGGTATGTCTCTTACTGCTCTTTTCGAGCTGATTTTTATCAGATTATCAAAGCTTATGTGACCGAGTCTTTTATGCCACAGCCAGTTTTCTTCTTCTTGACCAACCAAGCAGGCTCCTTCTGAAGTCTCCGAGAGAGTATACAAATTTCCAGAAGTTCTCAGTCCAGTGGCTATTAACTTTCCATTTCTTGTCTTTCTTACTTCACAGCCCTCCTTCTTGAAAATTACTTCATGACCTCTGTCACAAATCTGACTTACACTCAACAAGTTATGCTTCAGTCCTACCACAAAAAGAACTTCCTTAGAGTTGATTTTACCGTCACTTAACTTAACCGATCCTTTACCCACTATCTTTGCTCCATCATTGTTTTCGAATTTTACAGAACCACCTTCGTATGTCTGCAGCTTGTCAAACTTCTGTTTGTCTCCTGTCATGTGACTGGAGCATCCACTGTCCAGAATCCAAGGAGCAGATTTATTCTGTGCTTTGAGAGCTGTTTGAACGATCAGGGATTCCTTGTCTTTCTTTGGTTGTCCCTTTTCTTTCCACCGAGATTTGACAGCAGATCTGGTCACTTTCTTCACCTTCTCCCTTTCATTTGCTTGTGACAGTTTATTGGGAAATTTTCTGTACTCGTTTTGATCCAACTCGAGTGATATTTTCTTTCCCGGTATTTATTTCCTGCAAAAGAGCTACGACAATTCCTTGCAATATGGCCGAAGTTATGGCAGTTATAACATTCTACAGCATAATCTATCAAAGGAGAAAAATTATTTCTACTAGTAAAATTTCTTTGTTCTACATTATATCTACAACTTGAAATTTTATGACCATATGCATTGCACTTAAAACAATAACCAGAAAAGGAACGAGTGTACCTGGGAAATGGTTGTTGCCATGTGGAGGTAGGAGCCATGGGTCTTCTTCTTCTTTGATGAGAGACTTTGGTGAATCCATCATTTGCAGCACTCCTTTCGAGCTTGGACTTGTTGTTTTCTTTTGCATGATACGGTTTATCTTGATCAACTCTAATCTTGTCTTTATTATTTATTGGATCTACTATTACAACCTTTGAGTCCTTTGAGGTTTCTCCTTCATCAAAGCCCAAGCCAAATTTGATACCTGTGGGCCTTTGATTATTCAACATTTTGTTCAGTTTCTCAGAACTGTCTTCAAATTTTTGATGACAACTCGGTTTTCGATTCATTTCTTCTAGCTGCAGCCTTAATCCAACTATTTCTTCTTCTAGCTTGTTGCACTCATTTATTTTCACGATTAGCTGTGCTTCAAAATCTTCAGACTTTTTCTTATGCTCTTCAGTTTGTACTTTCAAACTGATTATTACATTGCTGGCCTCCTCAAATTTTCTTGTAATCTTTTTATTTCTTTTCCTTTCTGCACTTAACTCTTCAAGAGCAGCCACCAACTCACCTTCCAGATCTACCTCGGCCTCATCGTCTAATTTTTCTTCACACTCCTGGGTTTCTTCAGTTCTTTGTTCTTCAAAGGCCATGAACAAGGCTTCACCAGTTTCTTCTTCGAGTCCTCACTGGAACTGTCTTCAGAAGAATCAATATTCGGGAAATGAAACTTTTCTTCTTGAAGTTCCTTTTTCTAAAATGTGGTTTCTTTTTCCAGACATTTCTTTCTTGATGTGTTCCTTCATCATTTTTATTTTTCTCCTTCATTGGGCATTTTGCTGCAAAGTGCCCGATGCCTCCACAGTTAAAACATTTGAACGGCAACTTACCTCTGTACTTTCCTTTTCCCTTTACTAATTTCCTAACAAAGTTTGCTTCATTTTCATCTGCAGATTCTTCTTCCTCTGACTCTTGTTTAGATTTTACATTTTTCCGTGCTTGGAAGGTCGCTTCTCTGTCCGAGGGCTTAGTTTGTCCAATCCTCATTTCATATGCTGTTAGAGAACCATGCATTTCATCCATACTAAAAAAATTTAAATCTTTTGCTTCTTCTATGGCAGAAACCTTTGCATCAAACCTTTTATTGAGAGTTCTTAGTACCTTCTTCACAACAACCGCATCTTCCATTTCTTCCCCGAGTCCTCTTATTGCATTGATGATTCCATTTACTCTCAGCATGTAGGCTTCAATGTTCTCATCATCGGTCATCTTTAATGCTTCGAACCGGGCACGATGTGTTTGCAGCTTAGCTTCCTTGATTTTGTTATCTCCTTCATGAATGCTTTGCGGTTTGTCCCATATGTCTTTAGCAGATTTGCAGTTCATGATGCGTATCAACTCACTGTCGACCAATCCACACATAATAGCATTCTTGGCTTTCGAGTTGTTCTCAAACTTTTTCTTCTCAGCAGCATCTGTTGGAGGAACAAGTGGGAGTGGTGTATCCATTTTCAACAGATTCCCAAATGTCATAACCCAATGCACATAGATAGGTCCGCATCCTGAGCCTCCAGAAAGAATAGTTTGTTCCATCGAACAGAGGAGCTTTGTTAGAAGAAAAACCTTCACCACCGGCCATTGTATATCTCCCAAGAACACCTTAGCTGATTAAGCTTGTGCAGGTGCCTGGCTCTGATACCAATTGATATTCTCACAATGACACTGAGAGGGGGGGTGAATCAGTGTAACTACTTAAAAACTTAAATCTGCAACTTTTAAAACTAATAATGCAAGCTTGAAACTAGATAATGCAAGTATCACACAAGAGCATCACACAACACAAGATTTTACGAGGTTCACCGATGTGGCTACTCCTCAAATAATGACTGTTTGGACTTCAATCCAAATCCAGTCTTTGCAAGGATTCAATCTTTACAATTATTTACCAAAGACCCACTGGAAGGAGCACCAACCCCTGATTTATCTGCTGCAACAGATAGGAGCACCAACTCCTTTATCCAAGCACCCACTTGGATTTCAATTTTTTAAGATAAATGGACATATAAAATGCCTTCTCTTTTATAAGACCCTCACTGGTCTACAGCACATACAAAAATCTCACAGAAGCATAGAGAGAATTGTTAGAGACTCAATATCTTCTGATCTAATCTAAAACCTCTCTCTTGAATATTACAATAGAATATGCAGGTTTTGATCTAAGGTCATTTTCTTACAAGCACCCTTACTTCACTCGAGACCTTTTAAATGCATTCAATAAAAACACAGTCGCAGTAACCTTCTCACTATGCCAGTTCGATCCTTATATACTTGATTTCTTCGAATGGCTCAATTTTAAACGGTTCAAACTTTCCCTCCAATTTTTCATGCATTCTTCGATCTGTAATTGACGTGTCAAATCCTTCTCTGACCTGATCCGCCTTTTAGCCGCTTTCTTATTGACATTCTGATGTTCTGACAACATTTTTCTCTGCACATTCTGACATTCTACTCTGCTGGAACTGACAACCCTTCTACGCATTTCGATGCTCTATTATCTTGTTCTTCCAAAATCTACGTATCTCTTTCTAACTTTGATCACGGCCATATTGTTCTACATTAATGCATTAGTTCGTAGCTACTTTTGTAATGCTACCTTGTGCCATCTTCACGGCTCTGTAACAACGTTCTTCTTTTAAATGCATTGCTTCGTAACTTTCACTTTTAACTTCGCTCATCATGATTTCTCTAATCTTATCCTCACCCCTTTTTTGAACCTTGTCACTTTGCATGTATCTTTGACTTTTTCTCGCCAAAACATTACCTGTCGTGATATCGTGACATTTTTCTTTGAGTCCTCTACTTGTCAGATATCGCGACACTTTAGGCTTCTCGCACTTGTCGCGATATCGCGACATTTTTGCTTGACGTCATCCTCAAAGTGTCAGGATATCGCGACATTTCGGCTTCCGAGGCTTCTCGAAACTTGTCGCGATATCGCGACATTTTTTACTTGGACGTCATCTCTATAAGATTGTCGGAAATCGTGACGATGTCGTGATATCGCGACATTTTTTACTGACGTCATCTTCTAAGATGTCGCGAAATCGCGACGTTTTCGGCTTGCAACGGCTTTTCGTTCACCCTGTCGCGATATCGCGAAATTTTTGTTTTGTCTGACGTCATCTTCTAAGATGTCGAAATATGGCGTCATCCTCATTGCCGCGAAATCGCGACGCTTCGGCCTCCGTACAATTTTTACTCCATGCAGCCGCGAAAATCTTACATGTAGCGAAATCGCTACACCATTGTTGCCTTAACATTTTTCTTTTCGCTATCTAGTGAAACTCCGACGTGTAGCGACATCGCTACACCTTTCCACTTTTGAACTCGTAGAACAAGATCGCTAGCCACCTTCCCAACATGTGTTTCAAACCTGTAGCGAAATCGCTACACCTTCGCACTATGCACTTTCAACTCGTAGCGAAATCGCTACACCTCTTTCTTTAACTTAGCGATCACCTCTCTATGCACTTTCGAACTTGTAGCGAAATCGCTACACCTTTTACTTGCACTTTAACTGTAGCGAAATCGCTACACTTTTGTCCTTGCATTTAGACCATGTAGCGAAATCGCTACTACTTTCACCTTTTCTTTCTTACTTGTAGCGAAATCGCTACACTTTCTTACTTAGTGCTTTTTCTTTGCTTTAAATGACACATGTAGCGAAATCGCTACAACTTCTTCATCAACTTTCTCTCTCCTCCTGTGTCGTGAAATCGCGACATTTTCATCCTTGTGCCTTTCTCTCAAACTTGTCGCGAAATCGCGACAATTTCTTATTTCTCTCTCCTTCCAATGTCGCGAAATCGCGACATTTTCCTTCTTCTCTCTCCTCGATATGTCGCGAAATCGTGACATTTTCTAGCACTTTCTCTCTCCTCCGATATGTCATGAAATCGTGACATTTTTCTTAGCACTTTCTCTCTCCTCATTTTTGTCGCGAAATCGCGATAGGAAACATGTCGCGATATCGCGACAGTTTTCTTCCTTGTCTTTTTTTGCAAATTTTTGGATCTGGGTCCCCTCTGTTTTTCTTGAAATTTTTTGCACTTGATCTGACTGACCTCTGAACTGCATCAACTGCATCAATCTGTCTGTGTTGACAACAATTACAATACTTTTGCACTGCTTTCTCTGCACCTTGCTCAACAATCTCCCCCTTTGGAATTGTTGGCAACACTTTGTAGCCTTGCTCAAATTCTTCTCCCCCTTTGCCAATAATGCCAAAGGGCTGCTGCAGACTCCCCCTGAGTCTATGCACAACATTCTCAGGCATAAATAACTTGAATGCTCCCCTTGAGAATGTATTTCCCATAGCTAGTCAGTGCTTGGGAAGTGTGACTACTCCCAACTTCTTTCGAAGGTATTCAAATACTTCCTTTGGTAAAGGTTTGGTGAATATGTCTGCTACTTGCTCTGTAGTGGGAACAAACTCCAATCTGACCTCTCCTTCTGCAACCTTATCCTTCAAGAAGTGATACCGGATTGCAATATGTTTGGTGCGGGAATGCATTACCGGATTCTTTGAAATGTTGATTGCACTAGTGTTGTCACATTTGACCGAAATGGGCTCATTGAAGTGAATTCCTAGATCTTTCAATGTTTGTCTCATCCATAGTATTTGTGTGCAGCATGTTGTTGCTGCAATGTATTCTGCCTCGACTGTGGATAGAGAGACTGATTCTTGCTTCTTACTATGCCATGCTACCAATTTATCTCCAAGGAAGAATGCTCCTCCACTTGTACTTTTTCTGTCATCAATGCATCCTGCCCAATCAGCATCAGAGTATGCAAAGAGAGTGAAGTCTTTTCCTTTTGGATACCACAGCCCATACTCCATAGTACCCTTGAGGTACCTAAAGATCCTTTTCACAGCTGTTACATGAGTCTCTTTTGGACTAGCCTGGAAATCTTGCAACCATGCAAACAGACTTGTAAGATATCCGGTCTAGTGGTCATCAAATACTGACAGAGCTCCCAATCATTGATCTGTACATTGTTTGATCAACATCCGGAGATTTATCATCCTTGCTCAACTTGCGACTTGTTGTCATGGGGGTGCTCACCGGCTTACTATCTTCCATAGTGAACTTTTTCAGCATTTCTTTCACATATTTAATTTGAGAAATAAAGATCCCCTTTTCAGTTTGATTAACTTGTAATCCAAGGAAATATGAAAGTTCACCTATCATAGACATTTCAAACTCTTTCCGCATTTTGTTTGCTATGTCTTTGCATGATTCATCATTGCTACTCCCAAAAATTATATCATCTACATAAACAACTAGAACAATGAAATTGCCATTTTCAGTTTTCACATATAAATTGCTATCCACCATACCTTTCTTGAATCCTTGCTTAGTGAGATAGTTGTCCAATCTTGCATACCAAGCTCTAGGTGCTTGTTTCAAGCCATACAATGCTTTCTTCGACTTGCAAACAAAGTTAGGATTATCACAAAGTTGAAAACCATCAGTCTGTTCAATATATACTTCTTCTTCAAGATTTCCATTCAGAAATGCTGATTTTACATCCATCTGATAAACCTTGAAATTCTTATGAACAGCTAAAGCCAAAAATAGTCTTATTGCTTCAAGTCTGGCCACGGGTGCAAAAGTCTCTTCAAAATCAATCCCCTCAACTTGGGCATATCCCTTACAGACTAATCTTGCTTTATTCCTTACAACTCTGTCCATCTTCATTCAGTTTGTTTCTAAATATCCATTTAGTACCAATTATGTTTTTATTTTCAGGCCTTGGTACTAATTCCCAGGTTTTGTTTTTCTCAATTTGATCTAGTTCTTCATTTACTGCTTCCATCCAACTTTCATCCGTGCTTGCTTCAATAATATTCTTGGGCTCAATACTGGATAACAGAGAATAGTTATTTACTACTCTTCTTCTTGTCTGAATGCCAACTGTAGGGTCCCCAATAATCTGCTCTTTGGGATGATTTTTCTGCCAACTGCCTGTTCTGTATTTTCTATTTTCATCTCTTTCTAAGTCCTCTGAATCTGATTTGTCTCTCTTCTTTTTCTTGATCTTCATCTTCTTCAATAAATTCTTCATAGGTTGGGTAGTTTTCATTATTGCTGATTTCTTGTTTCCTGCCTTCATCAACCTTCACATCCGCACTCTCCACAATTTTCTTAAGTATTTTGTTGTAGCATGTGTAGGCTTTGCTTTTAGTTGAGTACCCAAGGAAGATCCCTTCATCAGCTCTATCTTCAAACTTGCCAAGATTGCTTTCGAGTTCTTTTAATGTAACACTTGCTGCCGAACACTTTGAAGTATTTTGTTGTAGCCTTTTTGCCAAACCACAGTTCATAAGGTGTTTTGCTTTCATGCGGCCTCAACATACACCTATTCTGAATATAGACTGCAGTATGGACTGCCTCTTTCCAGAACCTGTCAGCAATTTTGCTCTCTGTTAACATGGTCCTTGCCATTTCCTGTACAGTTCTGTTCTTTCTTTCAACTACTCCATTCTGCTGAGGTGTTCTTGCTGTTGAGAACTGTCTTCTTATTCCATGTTTTTCACAGAATTCAGCAAACTCATTTGAAATAAACTCTCCTCCTCTATCAGATCTCAAACATTTAATTCTTTTTCCAGATTGATTCTCAACAAGATTTTTGAAGGTTTTAAACATCTCAAAGGCTTCTGACTTCTGTTTCAGAAAGAGTACCCATGTCATTCTGGAAAAATCATCTATACACAACATAAAATATTTGTATCCATTTATGCTTTCTGTCCTCATGGGTCCACACAAATCAGTGTGAATCAGTTCTAATGGCTTGCTAGTGAAATATTCTTTTGCTTTGAAGGTAGATCTGGTTTGCTTCCCCTTTTGGCATGACTCACATATACTGTTTGATGGTTTGCCAATAGTGGGTATGTCTCTTACTGCTCTTTTCGAGCTGATTTTTACCAGATTATCAAAGCTTATGTGACCGAGTCTTTTATGCCACAGCCGAGTTTTCTTCTTCTTGACCAACCAAGCGAGGCTCCTTCCGAAGTCTCCGAGAGTGTATACAAATTTCCAGAAGTTCTCAGTCCAGTGGCTATTAACTTTCCATTTCTTGTCTTTCTTACTTCACAGACCCTCCTTCTTGAAAATTACTTCATGACCTCTGTCACAAATCGACTTACACTCAACAAGTTATGCTTCAGTCCTACCACAAAAAGAACTTCCTTAGAGTTGATTTTACCGTCACTTAACTTAACTGATCCTTTACCCACTATTTTTGCTCCATCATTGTTTTCGAATTTCACAGAACCACCTTCGTATGTCTGCAGCTTATCAAACTTCTGTTTGTCTCCTGTCATGTGACTGGAGCATCCACCGTCCAGAATCCAAGGAGCAGATTTATTCTGTGCTTTGAGAGCTATTTGAACGATCGGGGATTCCTTGTCTTTCATTGGTTGTCCCTTTTCTTTCCACTCGAGATTTAACAGACAGATCTGGTCACTTGCTTCACCTTCTCCCTTTCATTTTCTTGTGACAGTTTATTGGGAAATTTTCTATACTGTTTTGATCCAGTCGATTGATATTTTCTTCCCTGGTATTTATTTATTGCAAAAGAGCTATGACAATTCCTTGCAATATGGCCGAAGTTATGGCGGTTATAACATTCTACAACATAATCTATCAAAGGAGAAAAATTATTTCTACTAGTAAAATTTCTTTGTTCTACATTATATCTACAACTAGAAATTTTATGACCATATGCATTGCACTTAAAACAATAACCAAAAAAGGAACGAGTGTACCTGGGAAATGGTTGTTGCCATGTGGAGGTAGGAGCCATGGGTCTTCTTCTTCTTTGATGAGAGACTTTGGTGAATCCATCATTTGCGGCACTCCTTTCGAGCTTGGACTTGTTGTTTTCTTTTGCATGATACGGTTTATCTTGATCAACTCTAATCTTGTCTTTATTATTTATTGGTTCTCACGATTATGACCTTTGAGTCCTTTGAGGTTTCTCCTTCATCAAAGCCCAAACCAAACTTGATACCTGTGGGCCTTTGATTATTCAACATTTTATTCAGTTTCTCAGAACTGTCTTCAAATTTTTGATGACAACTCAGTTTCCGATTCATCTCTTCTAGCTGCAACCTTAATCCAACTATATCTTCTTCTAGCTTGTTGCACTCATTTATTTTCACGATTAGCTGTGCTTCAAAATCTTCGAGACTTTTTCTTATGCTCTTCGGTTTGTACTTTCAAACTGATTATTAAATTCTTGGCCTCCTCAAATTTTCTTGTAATCTTTTTATTTCTTTTCCTTTCTGCACTTAACTCTTCAAGAGCAGCCACCAACTCACCTTCCAGATCTACCTCGGCCTCATCGTCTAATTTTTCTTCACACTCCTGGGTTTCTTCAGTTCTTTGTTCTTCGAAGGCCATGAACAAGGCTTCACCAGTTTCTTCTTCTGAGTCCTCACTGGAACTGTCTTCAGAAGAATCGATATTCTGGGAAATGAAACTTTTCTTCTTGAAGTTCCTTTTTCTAAAATGTGGTTTCTTTTTCCAGACATTTCTTTCTGGATGTGTTCCTTCATCATTTTTATTTTTCTCCTTCATTGGGCATTTTGCTGCAAAGTGCCCGATGCCTCCACAGTTAAAACATTTGAACGGCAACTTACCTCTGTACTTTCCTTTTCCCTTTACTAATTTCCTAACAAAGTTTGCTTCATTTTCATCTGCAGATTCTTCTTCCTCAGACTCTTGTTTAGATTTTATATTTTTCTGTGCTTGGAAAGCTGCTTCTCTATCTGAGGGCTTAGTTTGACCAATCCTCATTTCATATGCTGTTAGAGAACCATGCATTTCATCCATACTAAAAAAATTTAAATCTTTTGCTTCTTCTATGGCAGAAACCTTTGCATCAAACCTTTTGTTGAGAGTTCTTAGTACCTTCTTCACAACAACTGCATCTTCCATTTCTTCCCCCAGTCCTCTTATTGCATTGATGATTCCGTTTACTCTCAGCATGTAGGCTTCAATGTTTTCATCATCGGTCATCTTTAATGCTTCGAATCGGGCACGATGTGTTTGCGACTTAGCTTCCTTGATTTTGTTATCTCCTTCATGAATGCTTTGCGGTTTGTCCCATATGTCTTTAGCAGATTTGCAGTTCATGATGCGTATCAACTCACTGTCGACCAATCCACACATAATAGCATTCTTGGCTTTCGAGTTGTTCTCAAACTTTTTCTTTTCAGCTGCATCTGTTGGAGGAACAATGGGAGTGGTGTATCCATTTTCAACAGATTCCCAAATGTCATAACCCAATGCACAGAGATAGGTCTGCATTCTGAGCCTCCAGAAAGAATAGTTTGTTCCATCGAACAGAGGAGCTTTGTTAGAAGAAAAACCTTCACCACCGGCCATTGTATATCTCCCAAGAACACCTTAGCTGATTAAGCTTGTGCAGGTGCCTGGCTCTGATACCAATTGATATTCTCACAATGACACTGAGAGGGGGGGGTGAATCAGTGTAACTACTTAAAAACTTAAATCTGCAACTTTTAAAACTAATAATGCAAGCTTGAAAATAGATAATGCAAGTATCACACAAGAGCATCACACAACACAAGATTTTACGAGGTTCACCGATGTGGCTACTCCTCAAATAATGACTTGTTTGGACTTCAATCCAAATCCAGTCTTTGCAAGGATTCAATATTTACAATTGTTTACCAAGCACCCACTGGAAGGAGCACCAACCCCTGATTTATCTGCTGCAACAGATAGGAGCACCAACCCCTTTTACCAAGCACCCACTTGGATTTCAAGTTGTAAGCACAAAAATGACATATAAAATGCCTTCTCTTTTATAAGACCCTCACTGGTCTTTCACTTACAAACTATCTTACAGAAGCATAAAGAGAATTGTTAGAGACTCAATATCTTCTCATCTAATCTAAAACCTTTCTCTTGAATATTCAATAGAATATGCAGGTTTTGATCTAAGGTCTGTTTTCTTACAGACACCCTTACTTACCGAGACCTTTTAAATGCATCAATAAAAACACAATTAAGGTAACCTTCTCACTATGCCGATTCGATCCTTATATCCTTGATTTCTTCGAATGGCTCAATTTCAAACGGTTTAACTTTCCCTCCAATTTTTCATGTAATTCTCGGCTATAATTGACGTGTCATTAATCCTTCTCCGACCTGATCCACCTTTTAGCCGCTTTCTTACTGACATTCTGACGTTTTGACAACCTTTTTCTCTACACATTCTGACATTCTACTCTGCTGGAACTGACACCCCTTCTACGTGTTTTGATGCTCTATTATCTTGTTCTTCAAAAATCTACGTAATACTCTTTCTAATTATCACGGCCTCACACCATTCTACATTCAATGCTTAGTATCGGAGCTACTTTTTGTAATCGCTACCTTTGCACCATTGCATCACGGCTCTGCAATAGCCGTTCCGTCTTCTTAAATGCAATGCTTCGTAACTTTCACTTTTAACTTCCATATGCATTTTTCTCTAATGCATTCTCAACACCTCTGAACCTGTCACTATTGTCAAATGCATCTTTGACTTTTTCTCGCCAAAACATTACCTATCGCGATATCGCGACGTTTTCTTTGATCATCTTAAACTTTGTCGCGATATCGCGACATTTCGAGGCTTCTACATTGTCACGATATCGACATTTTTGACGTCATCCCTAAGTGTCGCGAATCGCGACATTTTGCCTTCAAGGCTTCTCTGGAAACTTGTCGCGATATCGCGACATTTTTCACTTTCGATGTCATCCGCTAAGTTGTCACGAAATCGTGACACTTTCTTACTTTCTTCGATATCGCGACATTTTTTTGACGTCATCTTCTAAGATGTCAGAAATCGTGACGTTTCGGCTTGCAATGGCTTTTCGTTCACCCTGTCGCGATATCGTGACAATTTTGGTTTTTCTGACGTCATCTTCTAAAGATGTGTGAAATCGTGACGGTTTTGGTCTTGCGTCATCCTCATTGCCGTCGCGAAATCGCGACGCTTCTGGCCTCCGTACAATTTTTACTCCATGCAGCCGCGAAAACCTTACATGTAGCGAAATCGCTACACCATTGTTGCCTTAGCATTTTTCTTTCCTGCTAGCTAGTGAAACTCCGACGTGTAGCGATATCGCTACACCTTTCCACTTTGCACTTTGAACTCGTAGCAAGATGTGCACCTTCCCAACATGTGTTTCAAACCTATAGCGAAATCGCTACACCTTCGCACTATGCACTTTCAACTTGTAGCGAAATCGCTACACCTCCACACTATGCACTTTCAACCTGTAGCGAAATCGCTACACCTCCGCACTATGCACTTTCAACCTGTAGCGAAATCGCTACACCTTTTTACCTTGCACTTTAACTAGGAAATCGCTACACTTTGCACTTTGACCATGTAGCGAAATCGCTACTACTTTTCACCTTGCAACTCGTCGTATCAAAATCGCTGCACTTTTCCTTAGTGTCTCAAGCTTGTAGCGAAATCGCTACACTTTTCTTACTTGGTGCTTTTTCTTTGCTTATGAAACTCAGACATGTAGCGAAATCGCTACAACTTCTTCATCAACTTTCTCTCTCCTCCGATGTGTCGTGAAATCGCGACATTTTTCATCCTTGGTGCCTTTGCTTCAAACTTGTCGCGAAATCGTGACAGTTTCTCGATTTGGCTTCTTTCCTTCCAGCATGTCGTGAAATCGTGACATTTTTCCTTGCACATTCTCTCTCCTCCGATATGTCACGAAATCGTGACATTTTTCAATGCACTTTCTCTCTCCTCCGATATGTCGCGAAATCGTGACATTTTTCTTTGCACTTTCTCTCTCCTCATTTTTGTCGCGAAATCGCGACAGGAAACATGTCGCGATATCGCGACAGTTTTCTTCCTTGTCTTTTTCTGCAAATTTTTGGATCTGGGTCCCCTCTGTTTTTCTTGAGATTTTCTGCACTTGATCTGACTGACCTCTGAACTGCATCAACTGCATCAATCTGTCTGTGTTGACAACAATTACAATACTTTTGCATTGCTTTCTCTGCACCTTGCTCAATAAATAGCTCCACAAGATCTCCCAAGATGAGGGCACCACTTAGAGAGGGTAAAGTCCCATAAACAACTTTATGGGTAAAGATGATTACATATGATTGATCTATGTTATGATTAAAATGAAAAATATTCCTTTTTTATATACCCATATTCTAATTCTACTTTGGGGAGCAGATTACTAAAATAATATAATATTATAATATAACCAGCCTTGGGTTATGTGTGGCCCATGCCAACCCTTATACAATATAATATCTCCATATATCTATTCCTAGGTACCCTAACATTCCACCCTCCTTACAAATATTTTGTTCTCAAAACACATCAAGAAAAAAAGATAATATGATTTGCTAAGCAATGTTAGCAATTGGTACCAATCTTGATCATCCATCCATCCTAGTGAAATCTTGATTGATGGTGGTCTACGTTGATGCTAGTAAGCCATTTTTCCACTTGAGTATTCAAAACTACTTCGTTGACTCCATGCTTCTTTGCTCTATTATGATAATTCAAATAATGTGTCCATTTTATCCTTTATGCTGCTACACCACTCTAAAAACTAGGATCACTATGTTTTCTCTACCAAACACTTCTATACTTGGTGCCATTTTGATTCCATGTAGAACCATAATATTGTTTTCCTAACCATACCTCCAAGATTATTGTCGCTCCTAGTGGTGTGGATGGTGATATGTTGCAACCTTAACCTGATTTTCTATATTTTTTAACTCCTCAACATTTGGCTCCACTATTTTAAATTCTTCTACATGTTGTTCTTTCATACATCCTTTGTATGGTGTGTCCTTGTGCTCTTCTCTCAAAGTTTCCTTGGACTCTACCACTGTTATTTCCATGAAACATGTTACTATTGCTTCTTCCATGGAATCTCTTGCTATCACTGTGATCACCACTTTATAAGAAAAAATAGAGACACCATTGCACTAAAAATAAACCATTTTATTATATTGTAAAATAGATCTTTCAGTTACAATAAACCCCTTCGCAAAGAGTGCTTTACAATCCAAATACCCAACGAAGATGATCCCTTTTTACAATAAATGATGGTTTCATGTTCTTCTTCCTACTAAAATCGATGTTGGAGATGGATTTTTTATGACCATCATGATAGATTTGAACCTTTGAATATGAAACTGTGAAATATTTGAGCTTGTTGAACCTGGAACCTTTGAATCTGAAACTTACACACATGCAAATAGACAAAGAGTTTAGTAGAACCTGTCATAATGAATAAAATGGAAATGACTAATGCAACTAGAAAATGGATAACGAGTATTGCATACATGAACCAATATTTGAGCGGCATAACAATAGCATTCCCTTCCTCTATATCTCTTAATCTCCTCTTCTCTCTTTTTTTATTCTCGTTATCATTCTCCTCAAATGAGAGGGTTTATAGCCTTTGAGGCAAGGTGTGGAGGGTGATGAGGTGTCCCTATGTTAGGCTAAACCAATTTTAGGTCATGTGTGCACCTAAAGTCAACTTGTGGAGGGGTGGTCACATGATGACCAGGGGCTAAGTGTAGGAAAGGGCTTGAGTGCCCAAGGGGGCTGCAAAGGAAAATATCCCTATTTAAGTGGTAAAAACCACTATTTTATCCTTGAGGTTGTCTAAGGTGAGTCACATGATCCAGGAGTCCATTTAGGTAGTATTTTTAATATGACATATTTTAGGCATCTACATATGCCCCATTTTGGGATGCATTGTATGAAAACACAATGCAAAGCAAAATAGATGACCTTGAGTCAAATTGAGGGTTGATGATGTTCATTGATCTTATCAATGTTAAATACCCCAGTCATGAAAAGAGCATACATTTTCAAACCATTACTTTTGATAAGTTAAATAACTTGGTTTTAGTAAACCTTTCAACCAGGATTACAAATTTGAGGTATACTTGACCTTGGTAAAATTTTCAGTCATGGGGAGACACTATGGGTCTATGAGCCTCCATGCTACATGAATTCCAATAATTTTTTTAATCGAAATGTTTGCTTTTGCCCTAGCAAATACAGAAGTGTATGATAGTCTATGGCAATGATTTTTAAATGAATTCAACTTGCATGATTAAGTGTTTGATTATTTATTTGAATATAAATTATGTGATGTATGATTACCCCCTCAAGCGACGAGTTGATGAGGAAATGATAAAATAATGAAAGTGATCAGTCGCTTGATCAAGATGACTTGATGTATGTTTTCTAGGGCTGCTACAAAATTTTAGAGGGTGCATGCCCCATTATAACCTTGATTTGATCCATTTATTACTATTTTTGGTGAGTGATCTTATGGTAATTCACTCATCCTACTGAATTGCATAGACAACTAATCGCTGTAATCACCAGGTTTATAGAGTAAATCACTAGATACGAGATTCACTCATTTTTTTTAGAATTGATGTGACCAAAAAGGTTAGGTGCCTTTGCAAAATTTTGATTGTGACCAAATGAATGTGAGTACCTTTGGAGCTTTTTGATGTTGACCAAAGGGATTAAGTGTCTTTGGGACGTTTTGGATGAATTTTGATCAAAGGAATGTGGGTACTATTGAGTGGTAATTTTGCCCAATTGCAAAACCACACTCACCCTAGGATTTTGATCACAAAAACCTCTCTTGCAAAGAAGTTAGAAATCAAAACAACTTCTCCAAGGTTCCACTATGTAAGCATTGCACATGTGTATTAGTAATTACAATGAAGATATATCAAATTAAGTGCTAGGAATACCTTAGTGATTGCAAGTAACTGTTAACAAGGGGCATGTGTTGGTTTATTTTATTATGCCATATTAATGATTGTTCATGAAACTTAAATGCAAATATGAATTGACCCTCATATGACCACGATGTAGCCTTAATTCCTTTTATATTGAAGGATTTTAGGTAGATTTTATCTTCTTTGGATTAAGTAGATTTTAAACAAGTTTTTATCTTGCATTAAATCCCACTTTAAGCATGAAATAGAAAATTAAAACTTATTTTAAAATATGAATTTCAAATGATGAAAGATTTCATTAATGTAGCTTTTATCATGAAGATAAAGAAAACCTTTGATATAATTAATAAATTGTCCCTCTTTGATGAAATTAATTTTCATAAAGAGACACCAATTTATTGCTTTAAAATAATGGCCTCAAAATGTCATTATGAATTATCCCTCTTTAATGAAATCAAAATTTTCATAAAGAAGAAATAATTTAATGTTTTAAAACGATAAACTTTGATGTAATGTATAAATTAACTCTCTTTAATGAAATCATAATTTTCATAAAGAAAGGCAAATTTATTGCTCCGAAAATGATGGCTTATGGAATGCCATTAAAAATCACCCCCCTTTAATGAAATTAAAATTTTCATTAAGGGAAGTTCATTTATGCTTGCAAATGAAAACATAAAGCAAAAAAAATCTGATTTACCTTCAAAATGTGAAAAAATAAAATTCTGAAATTATAAAAATCTGCATAAAACAACAATTTTAAACAATTTTTTTAAAATCGACATGGCTTCAGAATGAGTTCGAATTTGTTTCAAATGAAATATTGTAACTCATTCTTCACACCCATGTCTTTATTTTTATCATTTTATTTTTTTTCGATTTTTATTTTAATCCTTGAAGTTTTAAAAAAAATTGCAAAAGAACGGTTAAAAAATAAAAAATAAAAAATAAAATCTGGAAATAAACATGCAAAGCTTTATCAGCTTGATGATACCCGACCTGCAAAATCGAAGATGTGAGAAATTTTTGCATGCAACCTAATCTATTTTAACCTGCATTTGCACAATCAAAATAAACTAAGTGCTAGCTCCTAAGGATATAGAAAATAAATTTTAGACTTCAAACATTCCATAATTTGACCATTAAAATGCATAAAACATCATATACAAGTCCAAAACCTAAAAAGGGAAAGATGAAAAATTAAATTTGAACATGCAAAACAATTTCTCTTGTTATCTTACTAACAAAGTTCAAATTTCTGAAAAACCCTTGCATTAAAAAACATATTTCCCTCTTACATTCTTTTTCCAGCAGCATATCTGGTCTTCTGAAAAAAACCAGCCCCCTTTCAAAATTTGAATGTTGTATTTAAAAATTCTTGAAAATCCTTCCATTTTCCCCTTTCATTTCGGCTTCCCAAAATCTTTCGCCTCGTTTCCTTTTTCTTATTCATTTCTATTTTGTTTTCCAATCTCAACTTCAGTGTTTGATTTTTCTCAAGAAAAATTTTGGTCTTCGAAATGCTATGTTTCCTTTTTCTTATTCATTTCTATTTTGTTTTCCAATCTCAACTTCAGTGTTTGATTTTTCTCAAGAAAAATTTTGGTCTTCGAAATGCTATGTTTCACCCATCGTGCCTTTGGTCTTCTTAGTTGTAACGCTTTCTCCCTTAATCATTTCTATATGTCTTAAACACTTGGGTATTGCTATTCCATTATGCCCAATATGGTAGTAAGAAAGAAAAAGTGTAGGCCCATCACTAAAATTCATGCATCCCAAAATAAGTCTAATTTTAGTTTACACTGGACAGTGAGAGACTACACTTAGAGACTTGGAGGTGAGACGCGTCTGAGAGCATGCTCTATCACCTAACATTCCGTATTTCTTTCCCCTTATTATTTCACACTTATAACAGTGGTATTCCTTTATTGCCCTCGTGTTGAATGTTCAAAACTAGGGACACATGACTGCGTAGGATTATCTTCATCATCCAAATCTCGCCATATCCATGGTCCATAGAATCCAACTGTCATCCCAGTCACCCTGACATGAACTACAGATTTGATTTATGCCATGATCGTGCGCTTACATCGATAAAAACCCCTCCTCATCTCTAAAATAGCCAGCCATCTTCATCGTCTATCAGCCGTTGTTCGTCATTTACACATTGCAGTTTCCATCAGCATATTACACTGCCTAAACATTACTGTTGCTATATCCACATGGAGTCCACATTGGATTGCCAACATTGTCGTTGATATAGACATTGCTTGATCCCAGTCTTCATCTTTTATAATCATAGGAATGACCTCGATATTGTATTTCTACTGAACACCACAACCTCGCTCTCCGAAGCTAAGGGTTCTCCCATGACAACATTTATTTTTTTATATATTTTTTTTCACCTGCATTTCACAATGTTTATCCTATCATTGCTTCATTGGGTCCCACTGCTATTAGTGCTTCAGATTCGTAACATCGATGTAGTTTGAACCTGTGCTTCGCTACTGTGTAGATGATGGTATTTCGCCTTAGATATGCCCTTCAACTCTAGCTATTTGAAGTCTTTTGAACTAGACCACCATCTCACAAAGGCCAAACGTATCACCGAATGCTCAACGATAAATGACATGAACGCTCCTTTATTTTCTTCGTACTGGGGTGACAATCAATGGAAACTATGGTTGATCCCATTGATTCATGTTGGTCCCCGTCTACTTGGTGTCTCTGCTCTAGTATTCTTCCGCCTATCTTCATGAATTGTCCACATTAACACTCCTACTGCGTCCATTGGCCAACTAGGTCCATGCCATGTTGGCATCTATAGCTCATGCTGCCGTTGCCAGGTCACCATCATAACAAGCCCCTAGTCTAATCGTTCTGTATTGCCTTGGCATCTTGATATTGGCATCTATAGCTCATGCTGTCGTTGCCAGGTCACCATCATAACAAGCCCCTAGTCTAATCGTTCTGTACCGCCTTGGAATATCGAGTGAAACTGCATACCAACCATTGCCATATCTACCCCTAGGATCCACGTGTTTCACATTATCACGCCGTGTCAGTTGTTTGTCTGTATCCTGGAGTGCACATATACCGTCAATTTTGCCTATGCCTGACAGTCATATCCTATCAACTTGCATCTACTCGAGTCCACGTATACTGTCCGTAGGGCCCACATCACCCTACATACAAATTAAACCACAGTATTAAGCACATGGATATAAACATTAACCAAAATAATATAAAGACCACGATTAATTGCCTTCTCATTCTTAATATATATTATTCATTTGTTATTATTATTTTTATTACTATTATTTATTATTTTCTTTTTATACTAAATATATATGCGTAATACACATATACATATTTAATTTTTATTTATATATATATATATATATTACTTTTTATTTGAATTATTTGAAACACACAAATGAAAGAAAACGTAAAATTTTACAATAAAATCATTAACGACAAATTTGACAATAAATATCGTTAGCAACAAATTTGACAATAAATATTGTCAGAAACAAATTGACGATAAAAATTGTCAACAACAAATTGATGATAAAAATTGTCAACAACAAATTGATGATAAAAATCATCGACAAGAAATTGATGATAAAAATATCGTCGACAACAAACTGATGATAAAAATATCGTCGACAACAAATTGACAATAAAAAAAATCGTCGACAATAAATTGATGATAAAAATATCGTCGACAACAAATTGACGAAAACTGCAAACCCAAAACAAAGCAAAGCATTAAACACTTAAAAAAACACAAAAATGAAAGGTGGGTCCCCAATTTTGGGGTGGGTTGTGCGACAGTCACAATAGGTAGCTTTAGAGCCTTTGATTGGTGTGACCAAAGGGCTTAAATGCTTTTGGGGTTTTTAGATGGTGATTTGACCAAAGGGTTTAAGTGCCTTTGGGGATTTTTGTTTTATTTGATGTATGTATGCACTTTATGGATGTAATTGTGGGTGATGACTATATGCCTAGACATTGTAAGATACAAAAGAACCAAAATGTAAGCACCATATAATGTATAAAAGTCATCAATCAAAATGTTAACATTTTCAACAAAGTCATACATTTGAAAGCCAACCATATGTAAGATGATGAAAATGTAGATGATAGATGGATGACCAATAATATTCTATAGGGGAAAAACATGATTTTCATGAGACTCAAACACCCTAGTTAACCAATCAAATGATGCATACTGACTATACAAGACTTTGAAAGATAAAATTCTACTAGGAAGACCAAGATATTCAATATCAATGTGTGTGCATTTTTTTTATTAATGACGCATAAGACTACCCCATTTCCATGAGGGTTTCATTCAACTCATTATTGTAATGAGGATCACCCTCTGGTCATTATTATCTTGATGTTGGACGCAGTTGGACTTGACTATTAGGTAATTAAAACCACCAAAATCTAGCTCATCCACAAGTGGATATTGGTCTATGCAAAAGGTCGCTAATGTGATAGACATATGACCATGTGTAAGACTACCCCATTGTGAGATGAGTTTCATTAAACCCATTGCTATAATGAAGATCATCCCATGATTTTTGAATAACTGAGGATTCTAGGGATTCAAGCTCATTACCTTCTTTTATTTTGATTCCTTTGAAAGGAGATTCTTGCTCAATTTTGGTGAGGAGCAAGGGGATTTATTTGCTTTAGTGGTGAAAACTTTTTTTTTTAGGAATACTTGCTCGTTTTTGTGGAGCAAGGGATTTTATTGCTTTGGGTAGGGGGAGCTTGTCCTTTTGTAAATTCTCAACATCCTAAACCATGTGCATAATAGGATGAGCAAGAGAAACCTTTCACTCAAGGTGGCAAATACTATGTTGTAGGTTCGTCCTTGCTTGTTCAAAATTGGATTTTAATGTGTGATTTTGTGTTGTAGGTTCATCCCACCGTGATCACCACTTTGTAAGAAAAAAAAAAGACACCATTGCACTAAAAATAAACCATTTTATTATATTGCAAAATGGATCTTTCGATTACAATAAACCCCTTTGCAAAGGGTGTTTTACAATCCAAATACCCAAAGGAGATGATCCCATTTTACAATAAATTATGGTCTTGTGTTCTTCTTCCTACTACAATCGATGTTGGAGGTGGATTTGTTATGACCATCATGATAGATTTGAACCTTTGAATCTGAAACTATGAAATATTCGAGCTTGATGAACCTGGAACCTTCGAATCTGAAACCTGCACACATGTAAATAGATAAATATTTTAGTAGCACCTATCACAATGAATCAAATGAAAATGACTAATGCAAATAGAAAATGGATAACAAGTATTGCATACATGAACCAATATTTGATAAGCATAACAATAGCATTCCCTTCCTCTATATCTCTTAATCTCTGCTCCTCTCCTTTTTTTCTTCTCGTTATCATTCTTATCAAATGAGAGGGATATTTATAGCCTTTGAGGTAAGGTGGGGGGTGATGAGGTGTCCCTAGGTTAGGCTAAACCAAGGTTAGGTCATGTGTGCACCTAAGGTCAGCTTGTGGAGGGGTGGTCACATGGTGACCAAGGGCTAAGTGTAGGAAAGGGCTTGAGTGGCCAAGGGGGCTACAAAGGGAAATATCC
Source organism: Wollemia nobilis (assembly GCA_028583015.1). Taxonomy (NCBI): domain Eukaryota; kingdom Viridiplantae; phylum Streptophyta; class Pinopsida; order Araucariales; family Araucariaceae; genus Wollemia; species Wollemia nobilis. The sequence goes on along the minus strand of JAQPPZ010016829.1, from coordinate 75,032 downwards.
CTATTTAAGTGGTAAAAACCATTTTTTTAGTGTTGAGGTTGCCTAAGGTGAGTCACATGGTCCGAGTGGAGTCCATTTAGGTAGTTTTTTCAATATGACATAATTTAGGTATCTACAGCTTCTCTGCTCTATTATGATAGTTCGAATCAAGGTTATGCATAATGGCGAATATTCACAAATTGGATGAATATTAAGATTTTTAAAATTGTAAATTGACAAATATGAGGACCCTCGACGTTGGCCCATTCGCCTAAATTTTTTAGGATCGATTTATTTTTAAGATTAATTCACCACAATATATATCCAAACATAGGTATATTTATACTTGTTGGAAAGCACATTTCAAAACTGATCTAATGGTGGTGTTTTTATGAAGTTATAAGATTATTTAATAGGTCAAAAGTGGCCCCAAATATGAAATTACATTTTAGGGCTTCAAATACCCTAAATTTTGGTATGAAGATGTTCAATTTGATTTTCTTAGGATTCTCCATGATTCACCTTGATTTTGATTAGGATTTACCAATTTTTTACAAGTACATTTTGAGTCCAACCCATTATGCATAACCCTGGTTCGAATGATGTATTCATTTATTTCTTGATGCTACTGCACCACTCTAAAAACTAGGATCACTATGTTTTCTCTACAAAACACTTCCATACTTGGTGCCCTTTTGATTCCATGTAGAACCATAAATTTATTTTTCTAACCATGTCTCCAAGATTATTGTCGCTCCTAGTGGTGTGGATGGCGATATGTTGAAACCTTAACCTGATGTTCTACCTTTTGACTCCTCAATATTTGGCTCCACTATTTTAAATTCTTCTATATGTTGTTCTTTCATACACGCTTTTTTTGGTGTGTCCTTGTGCTCTTTTATCAAAGTTTTCTTGCATTCTATCATTTTTATTTCCATGAAACGTATTGCTATTGCTTCTTTCATGGAATCTATTGCTATTACTTCCTTATTGGATTTTATTTTAGTTCTTCTATTTGTTCTTCAACTTGTTTATTTGCAACCATTTCTTATTTTTTATTGTATCCTTACCACTTAAGTTGAGAAATATCCTGTAGTGTTAACTTATTTTTCCTATACCATACCTTCATAAACTTATTTTGAACATTAATGTTAATTGTACCCAAAGAATCCAAACAAGGATAACCAAGAAAAATATACACATTATCCATCCCAATAGCATGAAAATATGAATGTAAAACATATGTATCCATGGTGATCTTCAAATATTCACAAATGTGAACATTCTCACCCTCAAGCTGTATGTCCTTAATTTTTTTTGCTTGAACATGTAAGCTCTTAGCCAAAGCACTATTAATGAAATTATAACTACTCCTAGGGTTAATGTAAATAATAACCTTTTTCCTTTTGAATGCATCCATGAACCTACAAAATATTATTTTTACATGAATTTAGATCCTTCTATTGCTTTTGTAAATCCAAAGATGTGGCTTCTTCATTCTTCTCACTATATTCCATTACATTTTACTCTTTCTCCTCCTTGAGTAATTTTATTTCTTTTTCATAGTCTTCATTTTGTTTCTTGAAAAATTCCCACTCTCCTTTTATTTTATTTCTCTCATTTTGAATCCCTTGTAGTTTCTTTTCAAGGTCTTTGATGACATCCATCAAGCTATCTATATTTTTATCCTTTCCTAAAAGCTCTCTTTTTAATACTTTTTGTTCTTTCTATAGCATGTTTATTTCTTTTGCATAATATTTGAGTGCATCCTTCAAAGTAGCTATATTTTTATATGTGTTCCAATGACTTAAGAACACATGTTATAATTCTCCCCAAGTGTTCCCATTATTCTTTTCAACAATAAAACTTAACCAATTTCTAGCTTCCTTTTCTAAAAGTGTAGTAATGTGGAATTTCCAATAAGGATAAAAAATATAAAGACTTACAATATATCCACCATTGTCTAGCATCGATATAATTCACTCCAAAAAATCTTTGAAGTTCCATGAGTTCATATCAATGAAAATAATAATGCAAACTAGGGTTTTACATAAATATATATCTTCCCACTAATTTGAAGCTAGAATTGCACATGAATAACTATATCTATAATTTTTCTTCAAAATGAAATAAACTGCAACCAATTTGCTTACCCCAATTAACAAATTTTGTCTTTCAAAAAATCATGATTTGAAAATTTGTCACTACCCTTCTTCCAGATGACTAATTTCATAGGGATGTATCTCCCTCAATATTGCTTATATTCCTTCATATGACCACTCACTTAAAATATCTTCAAATTATATATAAAATTGTCCAAGAATCACCTAAATCGAATAAACGTTTGCCAATATATGACCCCTGAAATATGAGACATCAAAAAAATAATTTAAAAATCAATCCCAATTTTGCAATCCACAAAAACAATCTCCACTTTGCTAGAATCATTATGAAGAATTTAGGCTTATACTGAGGGTGGGTGAATAGTATAAGTTCAACTTTTATTTTTCCTTCCCAAACAATATTATCCAATATTATCAATGGCAATATCAATAGCAATAATCAAAGCAATTAACAAATCATCACAAAAATGAGAGACACAAATTTAACATGGTTCACCCAAGGTGGGTTACATCCACGGAGAAAATATTTCTTCTAAATATTCTTAACAAATCTCTTGGGAATCAATTCCCTATTACAATGTTTATGGACCTCTGTCCAAAGGAGACACCAATCCCCTATGCTCTGATTTGTGAATCTCTCTCCACAGGAGAACTCTATCCCCTTGATCTGGTTCGTGGATATCTCTCCATAGGAGAAATCTTTCCCCTTTGCTCTAGTTCGTGGATCTCTCTCCATGGGAGAACTCTTTTCCCTTTGCTCTGGTTCATAGAACTTGATCTAGGAGAACTCTATCTCCTCAACTAGTTTGTGGATCTCTATCCATAGAAGAACTCTATCTCCCTAGCTAGTTCATGTATCTCTTTCTGTAGGATAACTCTATCCCCTCTCTAATCTGATTCAAGTATCTCTCTCTGTAGGAGAACTCTATCCCCTCTATTTTGGCTGATGAATTTTTAGAAGACTTGTATCCCCACTACTCTGGCTTGTGGATCTCTCTCCACAGGAGACCTCTGTCCTCACTTCACTAGATGATGGATCTCTATCCACTGGAGATATCTATCCTATTTTCTCTATCACCTCCAAAGCTTTATCTCAAAGTTATCTCAAATATACCCCAAGCCTTAACATAAATCTTGAACAAATCAACAATCAAACTTGCTCTTAAATCTGTCTCAAATTTGCTCCAAGTCTTCTCACAAGACTTGCTCAAATCTACCTCAAAGTTGCTTCAAGTATTATCACAATACTTTCTCAAATATACCTCAAATCTTCTCCATGTCTTCTCACAAGACTTGCTCAAATCTGCATCAAAGCTTCTCCAAGTCTTCTCACAAGACTTTCTCAAATATGCCTCAAAGTTGCTTCAAGTCTTATCATAAGACTTTCTCAAATCTACCTCAAAGCTGCTCTAAGTCTTCTCACAAGACTTTCTCAAATATACCTCAAGGTTTCTTCAAGTCTTCTCACAAGACTTGCTCAACTCTGCCTCAAAGCTGCTCACTGGAGCTGCTCAAATATTTACAAATCTTGCATATAAACAAATACTTATATCTCTTTCAGAAGTACTTTCTTCCAATTGGCAATTCAGACATACTCTACCTAGAATTTTTTTAACCTCTCAAACATATAGAGAATGATATGCACTATCAAAAACTCAATATGTTCTTCATATTCACAAATCTTGCACTCCACTAATCTAATCTCTATCTCTTGCAAAAACTTCTTCAAATCAAATCAAAACACTGTATAACTTGCTTCACAATACTGATCTATCTTTCTTGCAAATTTTCTCTCAAAGATCAATCACATTAATGCATAATTTTCCTCATAAACTTGATCTCAAACCAATGTTCAAAAGGTTTCAGAATGATGTAGTTAACTTGTCTTCAACCCTAGCACAAGTAGTTCACAATCTCTAGAGCAATTATCTCTTTCAACAATGAAAGCACGATCTTGTTCTCAAACTCTAATGCAATTGTTTCAATTTTATTTCAACAATTTATGCACATATAGGTCTCAAACCCTAACTCAAATATTTTCAACAATGCTTATCAACCAATCCTTTTATCTCCACCTTATATTCCAAAAATATTCACTTCAACAAAACACTTTATACAAGGAATGATGTGCCCATACCTCTTAATTAGCTCTTATGGAGATATGTATTCAAAATCCTGTCTTACAAACAACTAATTTTTCTAGTGCCACTTCAAGGATTATATTGCAAGATACTCTCTCAAAACATCCACATGAACTTTCTTCTCAAAAAGATATGCTCAATGAAATCTGAAATTGATATTCAATCACTCTTCTTTTGTTCTAAAAAATAAAGCATTAAAACCCAAAAAAACCTTTCATATTTTCCTTTCACAATGCAAGGGTTATAATAAAATGTTAAGAAAATTATCACACCTTATTACTCCTAATATTGCAAAATAAAATTCAACCCAACAACACCACAAATTACACACATAATTTTTCTTAATACATATTATACCTCCTACTTAAAAATAAAATATTTCAATGCACCTCAATACTTAAACAAGACCATAATATCATTTATTTAACACACCATATATGGCACTAGTCAAAAATACTTTTAATTTAAACATCCTTAATTGCTCTATGCAGTCATTTTTAATTAAAAAATAATAAAATAATCACCTTATGACTCCCAAAGCAAGCATACCTTAGCCTTAACAAATAATTAATCCAACAAAAAACTTATTGTCCCCTTGCTATTGTCATCGCGATTCGAACCGACGTTGCTTGCTGGCTTGCACCCTAGCTTCGGATAGGCCACCGTGTGGGCTAGCTGCCTGAACAAAAATAAATTTCCACATTCTCTACTTTGTTATTTATCTCTGGTGCAAATGATTTTTCAAAAAAAACTTTACTCTTTGCCTTCATCGCCTCTCAAACCCGAGACTTCTTTGCTGTAATGACTTAGTGCTAAAGGATCTGTCGTCTAAGCTAGCTGCCCAGATGGGATTTATTTTTACTATTACTGTGCTTTATTCTGAATTTGACCTCAAAAAGTGTGTTGTCCCTTTGTCCTTTATTCCATGACCACAAATGAGGCGCATTCAAATTTCATGAATTTTGCACATGCATTAATCGGAGACTTCACATAGCATTCACCAACTTGTCCACTTTGCAATAAAATTTAGGTTATAAATATGCATTTGCCCTTATGATCCTTCATGTCGGCACTTGGGGAGGTATTTGAAATTTCAATATTGGCACCCAACATTAAACCTTTAAAATTATTATAATAATTTAAATCTAAAGTAGATTTAAATATTATAATTTATATTTTAACCTTTCGCCCTTTTAATTTTTTAATTATTATAATTATTTAAATATTCATAGATTTAAATATTATAATTTCCTTTTCTCCTTTGGGCATTTTCCTTGGATAAGGTCTTTGTGACTATAAAACATCTTCCTTTTTCTTTTGCAAACACCACCATGGTAAAACAATTTAACCTTTATTTTCATTGACATAAATGACAACTAATTCATCAACTTATGACATTAATCCTTTGACATCAATGACAACAATATACTCAAAATTTCCAACAACATTCCCCTTTATCATTGATGGCAAGCATTTCTTAAAAAATTCTTACAACCACTAGATTCTAAATCTGCTCCCCTTGAGAAACTGCTCCTCCTGACTGAATGCTCTCACCATTACTCAAATATCTTCCCCTTTGAAATCAATGGCAAAGGGAATCCTTTGGGACTAAAGATAAGACTCTTAGCTCAACCCCCTCCCCACCTCATCTCCATGAGGTGATTAATTTTGGGTTGGGAGTATCTCTACTCCGAGCATATAATGCTCTTTTTCTTTGTCAACTTTCTTTTTCAACATACCCTTTTGATCCTTTTGAGTGTCCCTAATATTGCTTGTATCTCGAAGTTCTAGAAAAAATTTTCTACATCACTTGGACTTATGACCAATATTATTGCATTTGTAACACTCAATGTTGTAGTTCTTGGAAGGTGCAAATATCTTGAAGTTTCTCATGGTGAAGCCATACTCATTTCTATCATGAATCCTGCAGTGAATTGCTTTATGACCAAAGATATTACAAGGGTAACAATACCCTTGTAAGAAATGTCCATCTTTGAAAGAGTTGACATTCCTTTTTGTGAGACCATAATCCTTTCCATGAGTCCTGCAATGCATAGCCTTGTGACCAAATCGATTACATGAAAAACTATATTCTTTGAAGAAATATTGTCTTGAACCCTCTGGTATCTTAGCCCATTATTTGTGATGATTCATGTTTCTTGTTTGTGCATTTTTTCCTTTCTTAGTGAATCTTATATTATTCAACTTATCCACATAAGTATCAATTTCTTCTTCACTCTCTTTCTCTAAAATTTCCTCTTCTTTTGAGCTTGAGCTTAACCCTTCTTCTTGTTTCCCTTATCCTTCTTCAAAACCAAGTATTATTTTGATAGATGAAGATCTTTGCACATTTATAATATTATCCAAAGTATTTGAAATTTTCCCAAAACTGTGTAGTTTATCCTTAGAATATTTCACTTCCATCCTTAGTGAAACTATCTCATGTTCTAATCTTTCACATTCTAAATCTTTTACCTCTAACTTTTCACTCATGACCTATTTGATTCTCCTTGCCTTAGATTTTAAGTTTGTCAGGTCTTGTAGATGCTTTTCCTTTTCTTCCTTATATTCTTGAACTTGAGTCTTTAGTCTTGAATTCTATTTTCTAACTTTTTTCAATTCTTTGAAAGCAAAAATAAGTTATATTTCTAGATCTACTGTGCCTTCCTCTTCATTTTCTAAATCTATATCTACTTCTTTGTCTTCAAGAGCATCTTCATACTTTTCAACTTTATCTTCAACAGGAGCATTTTCTTCTTCTTCTATTACTAAAAATAGAATCTATTCTTCTTCACCATCTGAGGGTCTTTCATCACTGTCACTTGAAGCCTTGCTTGCCTTGTTAACATATAAACTCTTCTTGTGTCTTTGAAAGAACTTCTTTTAATGCTTATCGGAACTTCTTATGTCTTTATCTATGGGAGGATAGGTGCAAATCCATCCTCAACTGATTTCCATGTCTCATATCCTTGTGCCATCAAGTAAGTCTTAATTCTTATGCTCCAAAAAGTACAATTTTTCCCATCAAATAATTGTACCTTATTTGATGAAGATCCATTCTGAGATGCCATATGTATTCTTGTAATATCTTCTTTCAAGTTGTTAGACTCTTTTGAAGGAACCTTCTTTGATACCAATTGTAGAAAACATGCTTATACTGAGAGGGAGGGTGAACAATATAAGGTCAACTTTTACTTTTCCTTCCAAAAAAATATTATGTAATATTATCAATGGCAATATCAATAGTAGTAATCAAAGCAATGCATAAATCATCACACACATGAGAGACACAAATTTAACGTGGTTCATCCAATGTGGGTTACATCCACAAATAAAATATTTCTTCTAAATTTTCTCAATAAATCTCTTGGGAATCAATTCCCTAGTACAATGTTTATTGACCTCTGTCCAAAGGAGACACCAATCCCCTATGCTCTGATTTGTGGATCTCTCTCCATAGGAGAGATCTATCCTCTTGCTCTGGTTCATGGATCTATCTCCAAAAGAGAACTCTTTCCCCTTTGCTCTGGTTCATGGATATCTCTCCACAGGAGAACTCTTCCCCCTTTGCTTTGGATCATGGAACTTGATCTATAAGAACTCTATAGTCTCAACTAGTTTGTGGATCTCTATCCACAAAATTACTCTCTCCCTAGTTGGTTCATGAATATCTTTCCACAAGATAACTTTATCCCCTCTCTAATCTAATTTTTGGATATCTCTCTATAGGAGAACTCTATCCCTTCTGCTTTGGTTGATGAACTTCTAGAAGTCTTCTATTCATATTACTCTGTCTTGTGGATATCTCTCTATAGGAGACCTTTGTATCCACTTCACTAGCTTATGGACCTATATCCACTGGAGACCTCTATCCTCTTTGCTCTATCATCTCCAAAGCCTGATCTAAACTCTATCTCAAATCTACCCCAAGCCTTAACACAAATATTGAACAAATTAGAAACCAAACCTGCTCTTAAATGTGTCTCAAATATTCTCCAAGTCTTCTCATAAGACTTTCTCAAATCTATATCAAAGTTATTTCAAGTATTATCATAATAATTGCTTAAATATACCTCAAAGCTTCTCCAAGTATTCTCACAAGACTTGTTCAAATCTACCTCAAAGATACTTCAAGTCTTCTCACAAGACTTGCTCAAATCTGCCTCAAAGCTGCTCCAAGTCTTCTCATAAGATTTGGTCAAATCTACCTCAAGGCTGCTTAAAGTCTTCTCACAATAATTGCTTTAATCTACCTCAAAGCTACTCATTACACTTGCTCAAATATTTCCAAATCTTACATACAAACAAATACTTATATCTCTTTCAGAAATACTTTCTTCCACTAGGTAATTTAGACATATTATACCTAGAATTTGTTTAACCTCTCAAACATATAGATAATGATATGCACTATCAAAAACTCAATATGTTCTTCATATTCACAAATATTGCATTCCACTAATCCAATCTCTATCTCTTGCAAACACTTCTTTAAAACAAATCAAAACACTGTATAACTTTTTTCACAAGACTGATATATCTTTATTACAAATTTTATCTCAAATATCAATCACATTAATGAATAATTTTCCTCACAAAATTGATCTCAAAAAAATTTCACAATTGCTATAAATATCTCTCAAACTAATGTTCAAAAGGATTCACAATGATGCAGTTAACTTGTCTTCAACCCTAGCACAAGTAGTTCACAATTTCTAGCACAAGTGTCTCTTTCAACAATGAAAGCATAATATTGTTCTCGAAATCTAATGCAATTGTTTCAACTTTATTTCAACAATTTATGCGCATATAGGTCTCAAAACCTAACTCAAATATTTTCAGCAATGCTTATCAACCAATCCTTTTATCTCCATATTATGTTCCAGAAATATTCACTTCAACAAAACGCTTTAAACAAAGAATGATATGCCCATACCTCTTAATTTTCTCTTATGGAGATATGTCTTCAAAAAAATGTCTTACAAACAACTGATTTTTCTAGTGCCACTTCAAGGATTAGATCACAAGATACTCTTTCAAAACATCTACATGAAATTTCTTCTCAAAAAGGATATGCTCAATGAAATATGAAATTGATATTCAATCACTCTTCTTTTGTTCTAAAAAATAAAGTATTAAAACCCAATAAAATCTTTCATATTTTCATTTCATAATGCAAGGGTTATAATAAAATGTTAAGAAATTTATCACATCTTGTTACTCCTAATATTGCAAAATAAAATTCAACCCAAAACACCACAAATTACACACATAAATATTCTTAATGCACCTTATACCTCCTACTTAAAAATAAAATATTTCAATGCACCTCAATACTTCAACAAGACCATAATATCATTTATTTAACACACCATATATGGCACTAGTCAAAAATCCTTTTAATTCAAAAACCCTTAATTGATCTATGCAACCCTTTTTAATTAAAAAATAATAAAATAATAAAATAATCACCTTATGACTCCCCAAGTAAGCATACCTTAGCCTTAGCTAATAATTAATCCAACAAAAAAATTATTGCCCCCTTGCTATCGCCACTGTGATTCGAATAGACGTTGCTTGCTGGAATGTGCCCTAACTTCAGCTAGGCTACCACATGGGCTAGCCACCCACACAAAAACAAATTGCCATGTCCTATGCTTTGTTCTTTATCTTCGATGCAAACGCTTTTAATAAAAAACTTTACTCTCTACCTCCACCGCATCTCAAACCTGAGACCTCTCTATTGCAACGACTTAGCACTAAGGGATTTATTTTCACAATCACTGTGTTTTATCCCAAATTTAACCTCAAAAAGGGTGTTGTCCCTTTATCCTTTCTCCCATGACCATGAATGAGGTGCATTCGAATTTCACAAATTTTGCACACGCGTAAATAAAAGACTTCTCATAGTATTCACCAACTTGTCCACTTTGTAATAAAATTTAGGTTATAAATATACATTTTCCCTTATGATCCTTCATGTCGGTGCTTTGGGAGGTATTTGACATTTCAATATTGACGCCTAACATTAAACCTTTAAAATTATTATAATAATTTAAATCTAAAGTAGATTTAAATATTATAATTTATATTTTAACCTTTGGCCCTTTTATTTTTTTAATTATTATAATTATTTAAATCTTCATATATTTAAATATTATAATTTCCTTTTCTCCTTTGGACCTTTTCCTTGGATAAGGTCTTTATCACCATAAAACCTCTTTCTTTTTCTTTTGCAAACACCACCATGGTAAAACCATTTAACCTTTATTTTCCTTGACATAAATGACAACTAATATCATCAACTTATGACATTAATCCTTTGACATCAATGACAACAATATACTCAAAATTTCCAACACATTATTCTAATACCACTTGTTATGAAAATTTATTATTAGTAATTGAAGTCATTCATAATATGCAAAATATCAAATCATTCATCCATAAATAATATTCCACAAAGATATTCCACACAATGAGATAGATATAGATATAGATAATACCCTTAAGGTAGAGAAACACCAATAATACTCCATAAGGAAAGAAGAACTCCACAATGTCTCCCAAGATGAGAGTGCTACTTAGAGAGGGAAAAGTCCCATAAGCCACTTCATGGGGGTAAAGAAGATTACATATGATTGATCTCCATGATGATTACAATGATAAATATCCCTTATTTATATACCCATCTTCTAATACTACTTTAGGGAGCAGACTACTAATATATAATATTATAATATAATAAACCTTGTGTTATGTGTAGCCCATGACAACCCTTATACAATATAATATCATATCCCCATATACCTATTCCTAGGTAGCCTAACAACATAATGATATTAGGTACTAATACCTAGTGCCAATTCTAGATGCTATTTTACTAGCAAAATACCCATGCATCAAATGTCAATACATATTTAGCATCTTATAGGTCAATATATTAGATAACTCTACAACTTGCAACCATAAGGAGACATAAAATATTGTGCATATATTTATTTAGAATTAACTAGTTATAAATATCCAAAGAAACCAATTTAGATTTCAAATAATATCTTTTAACTCTAATATATATGTCTATATATAAGTAGAATTCCAATAGATTTTATCTTGTTTTAAATATTTATTTCTTTCCTATAGGATTATTGGCTTTATATATGGTATTAAGCATACAAACTAGCACTTCAACATATAGAATGCATTGCAACACTTGCATACATATACTCAAGCTACTCAAGTTTTGAATCATGAATAAATTATGTTCTACATTCATTTGCACTTACATAATCTATAAATAATTTTTCATTGATTGATGGGTTTGGCTACTTGTATGTCTTGTCTTCATTATTACCTCTTCCTTATTTATATTTTCCATATGATGCTTAAATATATGAAATAGTTACTGTTAGTCTAAAAAGACTACCTCCAGTGTTGAGCAAGGTGCAGCAGGAGTATTGTCATTGTTGTCAACACAGTCAGTTAGATCTAATGATGCAGTGGACAGGAAGTTCAAAAGTCATTCAGATGCAGAGGACAGAAGTTCAAAGGTTATTCAGAGTATGGACAGTGAGTTTCCAAGAAGACCATAGTGGCCCATTTGCAAAAGATCAAAGAAAAAGACAAGTAAGAAAAGTGTCACGATATCGCGACATATACAACAGGCAAGAAAAACTGTCATGATTTCACGACATGTTAGAGGAGAGAGAAAAAGCTGGAAAAACTGTCATGATTTCGTGACATGTTAGAAGAGAGAGAAGAAGTAGGAAAACTGTCATGATTTCATGACATGTTGGAAGAGAGAGAAGAAGTAGGAAAAACTATCACGATTTCGCGACATGTTGGCAGAGAAAAAGGCAAGTGGAAAAATTGTCACGATTTCACGACATGTTGGCAGAGAAAAAGGCAAGTGGAAAAACTGTCATGATTTCGCGACATGTTGGCAGAGAAAGAGAGCAAGTTGAAAAGTGTCACGATTTCACGACATGTCGCATTTTCGCGACTTGAAGAGAGCAGGAAGGCAGAGAAGGAAAAGTGTCACGATTTCGTGACATATTGCAAGGAAAGTTGTATGGATGAAAAAGTGTCATGATTTCATGACAAGTCAGAAGACAAAGTGGAAGCAAGATAAAGTGTCACGATTTCGTGACATGCTGTAGAAGAGAGAGTCCAAAGTGTGAACTGTCATGATTTCGTGACAAGTTTGAGGAGAGAGAAAGTAAAATGAGAACTGTCATGATTTCGTGACATGCTATAGAATTCAAAGTGAGAACTGTCATGATTTCGTGACATGCTATAGAAAGAGTTCGAAGTGAGAACTATCATGATTTCATGACATGCAACAAAGGAAAGAGTTTGAAATGAGAACTGTCATGATTTCATGATGAGTTGCAAAGAAAGCGTATGAAAGTTGAAAGCGTCATGATTTCATGATGGGTTGCAAAGAAAGCATACGAAAGTTGAAAGCGTCATGATTTCGTGATGGGTTGCAAAGAATGCATATAGATGCAAAAAGTGTCATGATTTCATGACAGAAATAGAAAGCAGGTCTTCAATAGGAGAAGTGTCATGATTTCATGACAAAAGCTAAGATGTGAAGTACAAAAGTAGAAGTGTCACGATTTCATGACAAAAGTAGAAAGGAGGTCGATGAAGGGAGAAGTGTCATGATATCATGACAAAAGCAAAATTGATGCTGACAAAGATAGAAGTGTCACGATATCACGACAAGAGCTTAGTTGAAGTCGACAAAGGTAGAAGTGTCGCGATATCATGACAAAAGCCAAAAGAAAGTGTACGGAGGCAAAGGTGTCACGATATCATGACATGTTGTAGTTTCACGGCAAAAGCTATAGAAGAGTTACAGAGGTAGTTGAAGCCGACAAAGTCAAATGTGAGCCGATGAAGATTAGGGTTTGCAGCTGATGAAGTTTAGGGTTGTGCAACCGACTAAGATTAGGGTTACAACCGACTAAGATTAAGGTTTTGATCTTGAAAATGTGGTTATAAAAGGAAGGCTATTTTGAAGAGTTGGTTGTGTTGTGAAGTGCGACGTTCGTAGATAGTGCGTAGAGTGAGAAGTTCGATCGTAGTGTGCAGAGTGCGAAATTCGATCGTAGTGTGTAGAGTGCATTTCATCGAATCATTCTAAGTGTGAAAGATCACAAAGGAAGCAGAGTGCATGAAGGGGAGAAGATGAACGTTCGATAGTTTAGCAGTAGATTGTGCGAAGTGATAGCATAGGGAGAGCAGAGTGCACACAGGACAAAAAAGTGAAGCAGATCAGTCAGGGTCTTGTTAAAGGCAAAGGTATCTCACTGTCATTCTTCTAAGTTTTAGATTTGAAGTCCAAGTTGGTGCTTGGCATAAGGGGTTGGTGCTCCTTCCAGTTGGTGTTGGCAATTTAGGGGTTGGTGCTCCTTCCAGTTGGTGCTGGTAAATCAGGGGTTGGTGCTCCTTTCTACTGGGTCAGATAAAATCAGGGGTTGGTGCTCCTTCCAGTGGGTGCTGGTAAACTATTTGTAAAAGTTGTTGCTTTGCAAAGGCTGGATTTGGATGGTAGTCCAAGCAGTCATTTTTGAGGAGTAGCCACATTGGTGAACCTCGTTAAAATCTTGTGTTGTGTGATGCTCTCTTGTTGTTCTTGCTATATCTATTTATAAGTTTTAACTACTGCTATTTTTAGAGCTGTTAATTCTTGATTAAAGAGCTACACTGATTCACCCCCCCTCTCAGTGCCATTGTAAGTACAACAATTGGTATCAAAGCCAAGTCCCTGTACAAGCTTAACCAGCTAGGGTGATCTTGGAATTATCACAATGGCAGGTGGTGAAGGTTTCTCATCAAACAAAGCACCATTGTTTGATGGATCTAATTATGCATTCTGGAGAGTCAGGATGCAGACATATCTCTGTGCTTTGGGATATGATATCTGGGATTCAGTAGTGAGTGGATACTCAATTCCTATCATTCCTCCAAAAGAAGCAGAGGAAAAGAAACTATTTGAAAACAATTCGAAAGCAAAGAATGCCATCTTGTGTGGATTAGCAGGATAGTGAACTGGTAAAGGTCATGAACTGTCAGTCAGCAAAAGAAATATGGGACAAATTGAAGAGTGTTCATGAAGGAGATGATAAGATCAAAGAAGCCAAGTTACAGACACATCGAGCTCAGTTCAAAGCTTTGAAGATGAATGATGATGAAAACATTGAGGCATTCATGTTGAGAGTTAATGGAATCATCAATGCTATCAGAGGACTCAACGAGAATATCGATGACTCTGCTATCGTGAAAAAGGTATTAAGATCCCTTCCTCAAAGATTTGATTCCAAAGTCTCAGCAATAGAAGAAGCTAAAGATTTAAATTATTTCAGTATAGATGAAATGTATGGTTCTTTAACTGCCTATGAGATGAGGATAGGAAGATCTAAACCCACTGACAGAGAAGCAACTTTCAAGGCCCTTAAAAATAAAAACACAAAACAAGAGTCCGAGGAAGAAGAGACATCAGATGAAATGGAAGCAAACTTTGTGAGAAAATTGAAAAAGGGGAAAGGAAAATATAAAGGGAAGCTTCCATTCAAATGCTTCAACTGTGGAGGTATTGGGCATTTTGCAACTAAATGTCCACCGAAAGAGAAGAACAAAAATGATGAAGGATCCCACCAAGAAAGAAGTGACTCGGAAGATGAAAGCAAATTTTAGAAAAGGCAACTTCAAAAAGAAAAGTTTCATCTCCAAGAATGTTAGTTCATCAAAAAATAGCTCCGGTGAAGAGTCTGAAGAAGAAAGAGATGAAGCTCTTTTTATGGCTTTTGAAGAAGTTAAATCAGAAAAAGAAGAAGGAGTGACCTCTAAAGTTTGTGGTGAAAATCTCGAGGCTGAAGTTGACTTAGAAGGTGAGTTGATATCTGCACTTGAAGAGTGGGAGATAGAAAAGAAAAAGAATAAGAAACTATCAAGAAAGCTTGAGGATGCAAATGGAATCATAACCAGCTTAAAAGTTCAGATAGAAGAATCTAAGAAAATCACCGAAGATCTCGAAGTTCAAATAACCATGAGAATAGACTATTGCAGCAAGCTAGAGGAAGAGACTATTGGTCTAAGAATGCAGCTAGAAGAGATGAACAAGAAAATCAGTTGTTATCACAAACGTGAAGAAAGTTCTATGAAACTGGATAAAATCATAAATGACCAAAGACCTGCAGGCATCAGGTTTGGTCTGGGTTTTATCGAAGGAGAATCATCAAGTGGTTCAAAAGCCAAAAATGTAGAATCCACAAAGAATGAAGATAAGAAACAGGTCGATCAAGGGAAATTGCCTCTTGCAAAAGAAAGCAATAATGCCAGGCAGGAAAGGAGAACTGACAGTAATGGTTTCACCAATGTCACACATCAAAGAAGAAGAAGACCTATGGCTCCTACGGCAACATGGCAAAGACCATCTCCCAGGTTCAATTATCCCTTCTCTGGTTTCTATTTTAAATGCAATGGCTATGGACATAAAATCTCAGACTGTAAGTACAATGTTAGACCAAGGAATTTCACAAGTAGAAATGCTTTTTCTCCTTTGATGAATTACACAAGTAGAATGTTATAACTCGTCACAATTTTGGGCACATTGCAAGAAACTGTAGAAGCACTTTTTCATCAAATCAGTTTTAGGGAAGAAAAGTTCAACCAAACAGGATGAGACAAAATGGGAAACTTCCTGTAAAACATGCACAAGCTACTGATAAGGGAAAAACTAAACAAGAGCCCAAAACCACTATCAAAACAATGTGGAAAGGGAAAGAAAGACTCGAAGGAAGAAAAGGAATCTTTAATCGTTCAAACCGCTTTCAAAGCACAGAATAAACATGTACCATGGATACTAGATAGTGGATGCTCCAGTCATATGACAGGTGACAAACAAAAATTTGATAAGTTACAGAAATATGAAGGAGGATCAATAAAATTTGGAAATAATGATGGAGCCAAGATAGTTGGCAAAGGCTCAGTCAAAATTAGTGATGGAAGGATTAAATCAGAAGAAGTCTTATTTGTGGATGGATTGAAACATAATTTACTGAGTGTAAGTCAGATTTGTGATAAAGGTCATGAAGTGGTCTTTATGAAGCAGGGTTGTGAAGTCAGGAAGACCAACAGTGGAAAATTGATAGCAACAGGGTCAAGAACTTCTGGTAACCTGTATACACTTTCAGAGACTTCAAAAGGAGCTTGCTTTATTGGACAGGAAGAAGAAAATTGGCTGTGGCACAAAAGACTTGGCCATATCAGTTTTGATAATCTAGTGAAAATCACCTCAAAAGGGGTTGTAAGAGATATTCCCACCATCAAGAAACCTGCAAACAACATCTGTGCTTCATGCCAAAAGGGGAAGCAAACTAGAGTCACATTCAAAACTAAAGAATACTACACCAGCAAACCACTGGAACTAATACACACTGACTTATGTGGACCCATGAGAACACAAAGCATAAATGGTGACAAGTATTTTATGTTGTGCATTGATGACTATTCCAGAATGACATGGATATTCTTCTTGAAGCAGAAATCAGAAGCTTTTGATATGTTCAAGATCTTCAAAAACCAGGTTGAGAATGAAATAGGAAAGAGGATCAAATGCTTAAGATCAGACAGAGGTGGAGAATTCATTTCAGAGGAGTTTGCAGAATACTGTGAAAAGTATGGAATTAGGAGACAGTTCTCAGCAGCAAGGACACCTCAGCAAAATGGGGTAGTAGAAAGAAAGAACATAACTGTGCAGGAAATGGCACGAACTATGTTGGCTGAAAGCAAAGTAGCTGACAGATTTTGGAAAGAAGCAGTCCATACTGCGGTGTATATCCAAAATAGATACATGCTGAGAACACATGAAAACAAAACTCCTTATGAATTATGGTTCGAAAGAAGGGCAACAACAAAATACCTCAGAGTGTTTGGTAGCAAGTGCTATATCAAAAGAACTGAAGACAATCTTGGCAAGTTTGAAGATAGAGCAGATGAAGGTATTTTTGTTGGTTACTCACCAAGAAGCAAAGCTTACAAATGCTACAACAAGAGGCTAAAGAAAATTGTGGACAGTGCTGATGTTAAGTTTGATGAAGGTAAAGAACGGGTGATTAGCCATGAAACGAACTACCCAATTTATGAAGAGGTTATTGAAGGAGATGAGGAAAACGAAATTGAAAAGATACAAAAAATTGACTCAGATGATGTAAGTTGTGATTCAGAAGCAGAAGAGAATAAGAAATTCAAAACAGGTAGCTGGCAAAAAAATCATCCTAGAGACCAAATAATTGGAGACCCCAAAGTTGGTGTTCAAACAAGAAGAAGAGTAGCAAGTAACTACTCTTTGTTATCCAGCATTGAGCCCAAGAATATTGCTGAAGCAAGCAAAGATGAAGGTTGGATGAAGGCTATAAATGAAGAATTAGACCAGATTGAGAAAAACAAAACCTGGGAATTAGTACCTAGACTTGCGAACAAAAACATAATCGGGACTAAATGGATCTTTCGTAACAAATTGAATGAAGACGGACAGGTCGTTAGGAATAAAGCTAGACTGGTTTGCAAAGGCTATGCACAAGTTGAAGGCATTGATTTTGAGGAGACTTTTGCACCAGTGGCCAGACTAGAAGCAATCAGAATGTTTCTGGCCTTAGCAGTCTACAAGAACTTCAAAGTTTATCAGATGGATGTAAAATCAGCTTTTTTAAATGGGAAACTTGAAGAAGAGGTTTATATTGAACAACCAGATGGTTTTCAAATTAGTGAAGATCCCAACCTTGTCTGCAAATTAAAGAAAGCTTTATATGGCTTAAAACAAGCACCCCGAGCATGGTATGCAAGGCTAGACAACTATCTCTCTCAACAGGGATTCAAGAAAGGTATGGTGGACAATGAATCTGTATGTCAAAACAGAAGGTGGGCATCTCATTGTTCTTGTTGTTTATGTAGATGATATCATATTTGGCAGCAACAAAGATGAATCTTGTAAAGACTTAGCAAATAAGATGCAGAAAGAATTTGAAATGTCTATGATTGGTGAACTGTCTTACTTTCTTGGGTTACAAGTTAATCAAAATGAGAAAGGCATATTTATTTCCCAAATCAAATATGTGAAAGAGATGCTAAAAAGGTTCACAATGGAGGACTGTAAGCCAGTTAGCACTCCCATGACAACAGGCTGCAAGTTGAGTAAAGATGACAAATCTCCACCTGTTGATCAAACCATGTACAGATCAATGATTGGAAGCTTACTATATTTAACAACTACCAGACTAGATATTCTACAGGCAGTTTGCATGGTAGCAAGATTTCAGGCCAGTCCCAAAGAGACTCATGTGACAGCAGCAAAAAGGATTCTTAGGTATCTCAAGGGTACTATGGAGTATGGGTTATGGTATCCAAAAGGTAAAGACTTCACCCTTATATCATATTCAGATGCAGATTGGGCTGGATGTGTAGATGACAGAAAGAGTACCAATGGAGGTGCATTCTATCTTGAAGACAGATTGGTTTCTTGGCACAGATCAAGAAGCAAGAGTCAGTTTCTTTATCTACAATTGAGGCAGAATATATTGCAACAACAACATGTTGTACACAAGTTTTGTGGATGAAACAAACTCTGAAAGATCTTGGTATTAATTTTAGTGAGCCAATATCAGTAAAGTGTGATAACACCAGTGCAATTAACATCTCCAAGAATCCAGTTATGCATTCACGCACAAAGCACATTGCCATCAGGTATCACTTTTTGAAGGAGAAAGTTGCAGAAGGAGAGGTTAAATTGGATTTTGTCCCAACCATAGAACAAGTAGCAGATATTTTCACAAAACCATTGCCCAAGGAAGTGTTTGAGTACCTTCAAAACAAATTGGGAGTGGTCACACTTCCCAAGAAGTGACTAGCTATAGGGATCACTTTCTCAGGGGGAGCATTTGAGTATTTGACTATTCTTTTGCTCATGATCATAATTTGTGCTAAGTGCAACAAATTGTGCCTGAGAATGTTGTGCATGGACTCAGGGGAGTCTGTAGTAGCCCTTTGGTATTATTGACAAAGGGGGAGAAGAGTTACAGGAAATTACACATGTGTTGCCAACAATTCCAAAGGGGGAGATTGTTGAGCAAGGTGCAGCAGGAGTATTGTAATTGTTGTCAACACAGTCAGTTAGATCTAATGATGCAGTGGACAGGCAGTTCAAAAGTCATTCAGATGCAGAGGACAGAAGTTCAAAGGTTATTCAGAGTATGGACTATGAGTTTCCAAGAAGACCATAGTGGCCCATTTGCAAAAGATCAAAGAAAAAGACAAGTAAGAAAAGTGTCACGATATCACGACATATACAGCAGGTAAGAAAAACTATCACGATTTCGCGACATGTTAGAGGAGAGAGAAAAAGCTAGAAAAACTGTCACGATTTCGTGACATGTTAGAAGAGAGAGAAGAAGCAGAAAACTGTCACGATTTTGTGACATGTTGGAAGAGAGAAAGAAGTAGAAAAACTGTCATGATTTCGTGACATGTTGGCAGAGAAAAAGGCAAGTGAAAAACTGTCACGATTTCGCGACATGTTGGCAGAGAAAAAGGCAAGTGGAAAAACTGTCACGATTTCGTGACATGTTGGCAAAGAAAGAGAGCAAGTTGAAAAGTGTCATGATTTCGTGACATGTCGCATTTTCGCGACTTGAAGAGAGTAGGAAGGCAGAGAAGGAAAAGTGTCACGATTTCGTGACATATTGCAAGGAAAGTTGTACGGACGAAAAAGTGTCATGATTTCATGACAAGTCAGAAGACAAAGTGGAAGCAAGATAAAGTGTCACGATTTCATGACGTGCTGTAGAAGAGAGAGTTCGAAGTGTGAACTGTCATGATTTCGTGACAAGTTTGAGGAGAGAGAAAGTAAAATGAGAACTATCATGATTTCGTGACATGCTACAGAAGTCGAAGTGAGAACTGTCATGATTTCATGACATGCTGTAGAAAGTTCGAAGTGAGAACTGTCATGATTTCGTGACATGTAGCAAAGGGAAGAGTTTGAAATGAGAACTGTCATGATTTCGTGACAGGTTGCAAAGAAAATGTATGAAAGTTGAAAGCGTCACGATTTCATGATAGGTTGCAAAGAAAGCATACGAAAGCTAAAAGCATCACGATTTCATGATGGGTTGCAAAGAAAGCGTATGAATGCAGAAAGTGTCACGATTTCATGATAGAAATAGAAAGCAGGTCTTCAACAGGAGAAGTGTCACGATTTCATGACAAAAGCTAAGATGTGAAGTACGAAAGCAGAAGTGTCATGATTTCATGACAAAAGCAGAAAGGAGGTCGATGAAGGGAGAAGTGTCGCGATATCATGACAAAAGCAAAGTTGATGTTGACAAAGATAGAAGTGTCGCGATATCACGACAAGAGCTTAGTTGAAGTCGACAAAGGTAGAAGTGTCGCGATATCATGACAAAAGCCAAAAGAAAGTGTACGGAGGCAAAGGTGTCACGATATCACGACATGTTGTAGTTTCATGGCAAAAGCTACAGAAGAGTTACAGAGGCAGTTGAAGCCGACAAAGTCAAATGTGAGCCGACGAAGATTAGGGTTTGCAATGACAAAGTTTAGGGTTGTGCAACCGACTAAGATTAGGGTTACAACCGACTAAGATTAAGGTTTTGATCTTGAAAATGTGGTTATAAAAGGAAGGCTGTTTTGAAGAGTTGGTTGTGTTGTGAAGTGCGACGTTCGTAGATAGTGCGTAGAGTGAGAAGTTCGATCGTAGTGTGCAGAGTGCAAAATTTGATCGTAGTGTGTAGAGTGCATTTCGTCGAATCATTCTAAGTGTGAAAGATCACAAAGGAAGCAGAGTGCGTGAAGGGGAGAAGATGAACGTTCGATAGTTTAGCAGTAGATTGTGCGAAGTGATAGCGTAGGGAGAGCAGAGTGCGCATAGGATGAAAAAGTGAAGCAGATCAGTCAGGGTCTTGTTAAAGGCAAAGGTATCTCACTGTCATTCTTCTAAGTTTTAGATTTGAAGTCCAAGTTGGTGCTTGGCATAAGGGGTTGGTGCTCCTTCCAGTTGGTGCTGGCAATTTAGGGGTTGGTGCTCCTTCCAGTTGGTGCTGGTAAATCAAGGGTTGGTGCTCCTTCTTCCTGGGTCAGATAAAATCATGGGTTGGTGCTCCTTCCAATGGGTGCTGGTAAACTATTTGTAAAAGTTGTTGCTTTGCAAAGGCTGGATTTGGATGGTAGTCCAAGCAGTCATTTTTGAGGAGTAGCCACATTGGTGAACCTCGTTAAAATCTTGTGTTGTGTGATGCTCTCTTGTTGTTCTTGCTATATCTGTTTATAAGTTTTAACTGCTACTGTTTTAGAGCTGTTATTTCTTGATTAAATAGCTACACTGATTCACCCCCCTCTCAGTGCCATTGTAAGTACAACATCCAAAAGATAGCAAATTTTTTGCATAGAAAGACCGACATTTCATTTTTGAGATATGAAACAAAGAATTATTTAAGGCATGAAGAAGGTGGCAATTTTGTAACATATCATATTTTCATCAAGGTATGGTTCAGAGTTGTCAGAAAGAAGGAAAGTGTCATGATTTCACGGTATGACAAGTTTTCGCTCATAAAACTGACCAAAATAGCAAAAAGAGGAGCGTTGCGTTCATGACATGAAAGGTTTTCACTAGCACAAGTAGTTCACAATTTCCAATGGATGAAGGTCCTGGATTCTAATATGTTTGCTAGCAAAATTTCCCCGAAAGGTGCCAATAATGTTAGTCTAAAAAGACTACCTCCAGAAGATAGCAGATTTTTTGCATAGAAATACCGACATTTCATTTTTGAGATATGAAGCAAAGAATTGTTTAAGGCATGAAGAAGGTCGCGATTTCGCGACATATCAGTTTTTCGTCAAGGTATGGTTCAAAGTTGTCAGAAAGTAGGAAAGTGTCACGATTTTGCGGTATGACAGGTTTTCACTCATAAAACTGACCAAAAGGGAAAAAAGAGAAGGAGCATCGCGATTTCGTGACATGAAAGGTTTTCGCCAGCATGTTGTTCAAAAAAGAAGAAGTGCAAGAAGATGTCGCGATTTCACGACTTGGCTGATTTTTGCCCACAATGCAGCCCGAAGGAGCCAACAAGGGGAAGGTGTCACGATTTCGTGACATAAGCAAGTTTTCGCTCACAAAGTAGTCTAAAAGGACCAGGAAGGAAAAAGTGTCACGAAATCACGACATAGCTAGTTTTTGTCGACATATACATATTTAGTAATAAATAAAATGCCATCAAGAGCTTGTGTCAGTAACTAGAAGTAGACAATAGAGTAAATCAATTCCTAGATTCTTGCTATTAGAATTTATCTATTGTAAGACATGCAAAAGATATGGAAGCACAATTATATTC
This sequence comes from Wollemia nobilis, assembly GCA_028583015.1. Taxonomy (NCBI): domain Eukaryota; kingdom Viridiplantae; phylum Streptophyta; class Pinopsida; order Araucariales; family Araucariaceae; genus Wollemia; species Wollemia nobilis. The sequence continues at coordinate 52,379 of JAQPPZ010016829.1, read as the reverse complement.
TGATTGCTTGTAATTGATTGTATATCAAAATGTACTAATTATAGAGATTCCCCATAGGGTATATATGAGAGTAAACGTATTCTAAAAAGAGGTCGGCTCTTGGATGTTTACAAGACTGGATGTATGTACTTTGAATACAAGCAATAAGATTACTCTTCTATTGGCTTCTGGTTCACATTGTGCAATTGTATGTATTAACATTTCTTACTTCTATTTCACATTATTGAAATATAGATTGTGTTGGTTCTAAGATCTGGACTTACGCAAAACATAAATCATATTGTTGGAGTTGAAATCCGATATATACATGTGTTAGATATACTTCTGAATCACATTGAGAAATCCATGATTTCTGCGGGAAGATATATTGAATGCTTTGACAAGTAAAGTATATGTGTTCATCTTAGTTGTTGTTTAATCTGTACCATGTGCAAGTTCTAGCTTCGGCTATATTTCCCTCTCTTTCAGTAATATTCTTTTCCATTTTCCTATAAAAAACCATTAAGGAACCAACCTCCTCTGGAGATTAGATGAAAGATCTCATGATCATTTTTGTCTATTCAATGTTGACAAAATCAAGGCACAAATAATAACCAAAGGCAGATTTTGTTCCAATAGTTTTTGGCACGCCCGATGGGACACTAAAATCCCATAGTATTTTATAAGGTTTGGTGTTTGCCTTTGATCTTTTTAAATCTAAATCAAATCACCTGGTGACTCCATCCGAAGGTATAGACCCAAGAAATACCTTATCTATTTATCTGGTTAAAAGACTCATGATTATTTACTTATATGATAACCAGATCCAAAGCAAGAAACTCAGAAGAACCCATTGAGTTCTTCGAGTTGCATCTAAGTAGCCTAAAGGTGCATCCAGTTTTATCTGCTAGATCTAATCCACCTGCTACCAGTATTACCACCCTTGTATCTTCTATTTTGCCTATTTCTAGTATTAATCCATCTTTAGCAACTACCAGTAGTTCTATAGTATAGGCAAGTACAGTTGTTACAATGGTTGTTGCTCAAGCACCGACTTATCTTACATGGAACCACACGGGTCCACTAAATTTGGTGGCTCAGAACCAGATCCCTACAACAGCATTGAAGGCATTGCCTTCATATGATGGAATAGGTAAAACGACATATGAACATTGTTTAGATGTTGCAGCCTTGGCTGCAACTTATAACATCACTCAAGAGGACATGATGATCAGATTGTTAGTCATTTCCTTAAAAGGAAAGATGTTATATTGGTACAGAGTGCTTCCTCCTCAATCAATAACATCATGGGCAGTTCTCGTTGGAAAACTTGTAGATGAGTTCAATCAACATGCAGATCCGTTCTCACTACTCAGTCAGTTCACTATTATTAAGAAACATCCTCAAGAGGAAATTGTTGATTTTAATATTCGATTCAATCGCACTTGGGAAAGAGTACCCATTGGATTAAAACCAACTGAGGAGCAAGCAATATATTATTATTTAAGGGCTTTTGATATAGATATTAGTATGATAATACGACAATCATGGGTATTCACTTTCCCTACCATTTATCAAGAAGCTTCTATAGCAGAAAGAGATCTCATTGCCATAGGGAGATATCCGCCTAAAGCAATAATGCCTATTTTTCTTGATATTCCCCAAATTCCCAATGCTATCTCTTTTGGCCCTTCTCAGCTTCCGAACGCAAGCCTTCCAAGATGGAATGGATCACCTTCCATCCCTACAATACAGTTACCTTAGAATCCTCTGGCATTACCTCCTGTTCTAGTTGTGCCCACACTACCTGCACCACCTTCTCAGCCAGTCCTAGATAATCAACTTACTATTATACTGGATACAATGAAGAATCTAGAAAATGATATGACGTCTATGAAGAAAAGGGAAGCTGAGAGAAATTTCCAACCAAGAAGGTTCCCTCAGATAACAAGAGATGCAGTGCAGTCCAGTAACAGGGGACAGGAATGATCAAATGTTGTTTATGCAAATGAAGTAGAAGATGTCGCAGAGCCTTCTGTAAATTTTGATTACTGGTGCACTACGTGTAATGATCCACATGGAGAGAATTCATGTATGATTCATCAACATTATGTACAGAGTATAGTTGTTGAAAAGGCAAAAAAAAACATGAAAGGTCATGTAAATATGATTAGAGAAACATACCATAATTTCATGATGCCTACGATGGAACAAGTTACAGTCCTAACCAGATCTGGTAAAAAACCTCTACAGGTTGATCCTAAAGAGCTTCAACCTTTAAGTTTTCCCCCAGCTCCCAAAATAGCTCCTATAGCAGTTTCCAAAGGAAGTTTACCTTATGAGAAAAGATCTCAAGTTCCAGCTCAAAACCCAAGGCAAGAAATCCATAAAGAATTCACTCCATGAAAGGAAACTGAAACTCAGGATCAAGCTAAAGAAAGGTTGAGATTTCCTTCATTGACTAAGAGACAAAGGACTGAAGCTACTCAAGGATACAAAAACAGATATGACACTTTCACCAAGGAAAGAGAAAAAATTGTTGAATCATCTACTTTCAATATAGTTGAAGAAATGAAAAAGACTCCCTCAAAGGCGAGTATGTATGATGCTCTTCAGTTCCCTGGTCAAATTGATCTCTTACAGGAATCTCTAAAGATGATGAAAGATAAAGGTAAAACTATATCCTCTTCAAATACAGTCTAGACAAATCTAACATCAGCCACTGGAAAAAATAGACCTCCACCCTTTTATTTATCTCTTCAGATGGAAGGATGGGTTGTTCACAACTGCATGATAGATTCAGGTGCTGCTACTACAGTGATACCCAAAGCGGTATGTGATATTATGGGGATGGAGTACACTAGGAGTAATCCAGGTGTCCTACAGTTGGATGGCACTCCTATAAAAATTGTAGGAGTGATTAAAGACATTCCCATACAACTCCACAGGATGCCTCAAGTGGTGGTTATACAAGAAGTAATAGTGGTAGATTTGGCACCATATTTTGGTATGTGCTTATCAAGAGAATTCACGATAAAAATAGGAGGATACCTATCCTTAGATTACTCTCATTTAGAAATACCTTTCAAAGGTAGAAGGATTAAAATATTTAATGAGAAACCATCTACTTTCCATGTGGAAAAGATAGGAGAAGCTGAAACAATGAATACAATGACTGAAGAAATTGGAAAAGTGGACCTGATGGAGGAAACCTTGGAAGACCTTCAAGCAGAAGATCATTTTTCTATGCAGGATTTCAATGCCATGATAGAAACAAAAATAGGAAGTTATTCCATTGAAAAACCTAAAAAGCAATTGACACCTGCTCTCGAAGAAAATAACTCTATTAATCAATTGTGGAAGCTTTTCTTTGATGGAGCTAGGTGCAAGAATGGAGCAGGTGCTGGGATAGTTTTGATTTCCCCCACTGGAAAGGAAAGGGTGTTCTCTTACAGATTGACATGGATTTGCACCAATAATGCAGCTGAATATGAGGCACTTTGTTTAGGATTGAGGAAAGCTAAAAAATTGGGAGTAAAACAACTGCTCATTTATGGAGACTCAGAACTTATTGTCAATCAAGTCACAAAAAAATGCATCAGTAAACAACACTACTTAAAGGCTTATAGAAATAAAGTATGGGATATTTTGGAAGCCTTTGAGGCTCTGAATATAAAGTCTATTCCTAGAGAACAGAATACCCACGCAGATTTATTGGCATCAGTGGGAGCTAATTTCTATCCTATCAGTAATGTTATTCAAAAATCAAAGACGGTTAGACTTATATATAGGCCCTCGATGCCAGACAAGAATATATTCTGGCAAGTTTTTGAAAATGATGAGCAAATATTGGATTTTTTAATCCATGAAATGAACTGTTCAAGTAGCAAATATTTACAAGACAAACAGGAAGAAGATATGATTCAATTAAAAAATAATCATATCCCTAAGGGACTTATCACCCTTGAAAGTCTGTTTGATAACAATGATAGGGCTATAGGCCATAAAATCAAATTTGATAAGCGTCGGTATAAAGAGGTAGAGTTAGAACCGAGAAAAATGATTAAATTTGGGGTTGGTTGTACAGAAGAAGAATTGAACCAAATCAGAGAATTGTGCAAAAAATTTCCTGATATCATAGCTTGGGTGTACAGTGATCTAAAAGTATATAGAAAAGAGATTATCCAACATACCATTGAATTAGAAGAAGGAGCTAAGCCTTTTAGGCAAAAGCAAAGAATGGTAAATCCAAAGATAGAATCTTTGATGAAGCAGGAGTTGCTAAAACTTCTTCAAGCTAAAATAGTGTATCCTATTAAACATTCTACTTGGGTGGCAAACTTGGTACCAGTCAGGAAGAAAAATGGAGACATCAGATTGTGTGTAGACTTCAAGAATCTGAACAGGGCATCACTCAAAGACCATTATCCCCTTCCTCAAATTGATCAAATTTTGCACACAGTTGTAGGGGCAGAAAGGTTCTCTTTACTAGATGGCTTTTTAGGGTATAATCAAGTATGGGTTAGAGATGAAGATCAATTCAAGACTACTTTTACCACAAAATGGGGAACATTTGCTTACCAAAGAATGCCTTTCGGCTTATCTAATGCTGGAGCAACTTTCCAAAGGGCTATGGATGTAGCTTTTGGTGAACTTGCTACTAAGATTATAGTCATCTATTTAGATGATATGACTATATTTTCCCATCATAAGCAAGATCATATAACACACCTTGAACAAGTATTTGAAAAATGCAGAGAATTAAAATATCTTTGAATCCAAAGAAATCCATATTCGTTGTAGAAGAAGGTATCCTACTTGGTCATGTCATCTCTAAATCTGGATTAGCCATTGATCCTGATAGAGTGAAAGCACTTTTGGAACTGTCCTTACCAGTTAATAAGAAAGGTTTGCAATATTTCTTTGGGTAAATAAATTTTGTGCAAAAATTTGTTGCAGATTTCGCACAGATTGTTAAACCAATGACTGAATTATTGAAGAAAGATGCTCCTTTCAAATGGACTGATCCAAGGAAGAATGCTTTCAGAAAGATCTTAGAAGAAATAGCCCAAGCACCTGTACTGGTTAATCCTGACTACTCACGTGATTTTATTTTATATGTTGTTGGTGAATCAGAAAGTTACGCTGCAGTCCTTACACAGAAGGGGTCAGACAATGAAGAAAGACCCATAGCTTTTCTGAGTTCCACTATGCATGAGCATGAAGAGAAATATAATTTTATTGAAAAACAAGTTTATGCTGTCATGAAATCCTTGAAAAAATTTAAGCACTTTCTATCACAGAGCAAAATCATTGTTTATGTGATCCATCCTGATGTCAGAAATTTTATAATACAAGGAGAACTTGGCGAAAAAAGAGCTGGTTGGGTGACTAAGATACAGGAATATGATGTAGAAATACATCCAACAAAGATAATAAGAGGAAGAGCCCTGTGTCAATAATTGGCCAAGCAAGCTATAGATGAGCAGGTAGAACCCCAAGGTGTAATGGCTAATACAAAATCAGATCCAAATCCGAGAAACACTGATTGGATTGATGATCTTGTGGAGTACTTTCAAACTGGAATGTGTCCTAAAATTTTGAATGCTTCACAAAGAAGAATATTTAGAGCACAAGCTTTGAAGTACACCCTTCAATCAGAAGGGTTGTATAGAAAAAATATAGATGGTGTACTTTTGAAATGTATAAGAGAAGATGAGAAACAAAAAGTGTTAAAAGAATTCCATGGAGGTCTCTCTAGGGGACATTACTCGGGAAGATCCACTACTTTGAAAATACTCCGAGCAGGTTGTTACTGGCCTTCTATTTTTTTAGATACTTACAAGGTTACCAGAAGCTATGAGCAATGTCAGAGATATGTAGGGAGGAATAGAAATGCTCCTATGCCCTTAAAACCTATCCAAGTTGAAGAACCTTTCCAGCAGTGGGGGTTAGACTTTGTAGGGATAATAGAGCCCAATTCATCAGCTGGCCATAAGTATATACTTACTGCCATAGATTATTTCACTAAGTGGGCTGAAGCTATCCCTACTAAAAAAGCTGATCAAGAGGTGGTGATTGAATTTGTGGAAAGTTTGATAACAAGGTTCGGTGTACCAGATTCACTGATTACAGATAATGGATTAGCCTTTATCAGAGCAAAAATGATTGAGTTTACTAGCAGATATGGTATATATTTGAAAACTTCTTCCAATTATTACCCACAGGGTAATGGTCTAGCTGAGTCTACAAATAAAAATCTTCTCAAAATCTTGAAAAGAACACTAGAAGAGAATAAGAGGAACTGGCATTCCTTGATCAATCAAGCATTATGGGCTGACAGGATCTCAATAAAAAAGTCCATTAATACATCACCTTATTCTTTAGTATATGGTAAAGAGGCTATTTTTCCCATTCATATGGAGATACCAGCACTAAAGTTGCTAAATCAGATAAATGAAGAAGGAGGTCAACCTATGGATGCCCGATTAATGCAGCTCTTACAGTTGGAAGAACAGAGGGAAGAGGCTTATAATCATCACCAGAAACATATGGTAGAAATAGAAGGATGGTTTAATAAAAAGACAACCTACAGAAAATTCAAAGTGGGAGATCTGGTTTTGAAATGGAATGTGAAGAAAGCAAAGCCAGGTAATCATGACAAATTTGATGCTTTTTGGGAAGGTCCTTTCGAAATAATTGCTGAAAAGCAATTTAATTCTTTCCAATTACAGGATCAGCAGGGTATGGTTCTACCCATCACAGTGAATGCATTTCACTTGAAACTCTATTTTAAATAAAAAGGGCGGGAAAACGTATGTATATAATGTATATTATAGTAAGTGTGTAAATATTTCCGAAGTTATTTTTATTTTAGAAATATTTGTCAGTATCCAGCAACCAATCAGAAATCACCAGCAAAATAGAGATGAAATTAGAAGGTGCCATATTGTCAGATATAGCGGTTCGAATTCAACATTGCCACGTGGTTTACCGACTGTTGGTAGGAGAAGACCATTTTTGAAGAACTTTGATATGCGTTCCTTTTATTAAAAATGGTGAATGATCGATTGTCAGCAAGAATTTAAAATGTGCCACGTGGTCTTTCAATAATTGCAAAAAGGAACCACCTTCATAAATGGGAAAGCTTTGATAAGCAGAATTTTAATGTGCACAATGAATAATCATTAATCAGGTTCCCAAAACATTCGAAAAGGTGTCAAAAATAATGCACAAAGGGATCCAAGCAGATCTAGCCCACCAACCACAATTAATGCATGCCATGCATATGTTTCCAATTGATGTAAAATCCTAATTTTGCTCCTGAGTAAAATCCGCTGCATCACTTTCTATTCCTACTTTTCAAGTTCAGGTTCAAGTTTAGAAATTAGTTCAGAAAGAAAGTTCAGTGTGATAAAAATCTCATGGCTCCAAGAAAAAACACTCAGAAAACAACAATGGCGGGTCCGTCTGCTTCACCTTCAACAAAAAGACGCGGAGAAGAAGTGAGTGAAAATTTTGGTGATCGGGATGCTAGAATTGGAGATACAGTGATGACATGGAAGGACCCAGTAAAAATTTGAAAAGATATTGAAGATAGAATGTCCACTAGGGTTTCTGCGTCTTCTCCTGCTACTTTTGCCTTTCATTCATTGCTATACTGGTATGTGTATATTCCTGTGCATCCTTGCCCTGAACTAGTTAAAGCAATTGCAAATTTTTATGATGAAAAGAAAGGGGTGGTTACAAATAAGAGTGGGAGAGTTCTTTTTGCCTTAAACCCAGATGCTTTCATTTTTGCTTTTGCTACTGGGTATGTACCCGCCTTTGAGCCCAAAGATTTTGACCCGGTAGATCAGGCAAAGTATTTCGTTCCCTCTGAAAAAATCAAGAATTTTCTTTATACACAGTTGAGAAATCCACCTAATGGAGGAAGGATGCCTGAAACTCCTATTTCCATAGCCGAATTCAAAAACCCAAAATTATTTTCCATATTGGCTATGGTGGCAGGGTTAAAAACTGATGAAAAAGTTCATGGGTGGCAAATTGCTTTAGTCAATTGCCTTTCTAACCCAAAAAATTATGACTCTGCAGTTATGGATAAGAGTATTCGACCTATGTTTTTTGACTGGCCAGGGTATTTATTTAAAGAAATACATGAAGGGTTGTCTGCTATCAAGAGGGGTTCTCAGTACTCTTTCCATTTCTCTTCCTATTTAGTGTGGTTGTTCTTTTTCTTTATGGCTAAAGAGCTAGCATTTATTTCTGTAAATGATAAAGATGATAAAGGAAGGACTTTGCCAGTATATGATTGGACCAATGTATTGTACAAAACAGAGTCATATTATGATTTCAATAGGGAATTTCTAGGTCCTGCGTTGAAAATAATGTATGGGGAAGTCAGAAGGTTAACCTCCAGGGCTGAAAATATTTTACAAAATAAACATGCTGAGGAGGGTGATTGGTTTATACTCACCCAGGGGGTTGTTGTTAGGTTGTATGGTTTTACAGGAAAACCTTTCTTACTCCCGCATTATGTTACTGATAGATTGTTTGCATTGGAATATGTAAGGCAAACTAAATATATTAATTTGAAATATGGCACGGGTATAGGTAAAACTGGTACCTATACCATGCCTTTCCAGCTGGAAGGTATTGTGGTTTCTAAACGAGGTCAAAATGAGCAAATTGCTGAGGCTCTAAGAGATTTGGGATTAGTAGAAATCCCTCAGATATGGAAATATGATCCTCTAAACCGATTTGCAGAGAGACAAGCTATTCTGAATAGAATTCCGTTGAAAGTATACCATGCTTCTATTAGGCCAGATATCGAAGCCTATAGAAATAATGATGAAGATGCTCCATTGGAATGGCACGTGGAACAAATGCAGCCATTGCCTCCTTGGCATGACTTTTATGAGCATGTGTTGCATTTTGATCCAGGAAAGAATAAGGGGCATGTGTTAACTGAAGGCACCATTGCTAGAATGCAGAAAAAGGGTGCAGATTGGACGATAGGAAAGATTCATGAATGGTGGACTATGAGAGTGCAAACAGACATGATTGAATCTAGGTATCCCATAAAAAATGATCTTGAATTCTCGGTAAGATATGACCATTATCAGAACTCCTGGTTAGGAATTTTCCCTATGAAAATACCTCGCAGCGTTGGTGGTAGCAAAGGGACAAGCCCTGAAGCTACTAAAAAACAAAATGTTGAACAGGGGAAAGGTAAGAAGGTTGTAGTTGAACGACCATTAGCTCAAACACAAACCAGGTTGAGAAGTTCAAAGAAAAGGGCCCCTGCAGAAGTCTTCACAAAAGAACAAGGAGAAGCATACGGGAAGGCCGCTCAGATGATGTTAAATATGGGATATGAAGGCAAAGGTCTAGGAAAAGAAGGACAAGGGATCACTGAACCCTTGTAGGCTGAAAGAAGAGGAAAATGCCTAGCCTTAGGAGTTGATTCATCCAGAGGTAAAACTTCAGTTTCTAAAAATGTTAAGTTTGTTCCCCCATCTAGTTCAGCTACAGAATATGATGAAGAACCTCTTTGTATTAAGAGGAAGAGGCTAAAGTCTATAGCAGAAGTTAAAGAAAAAAGTAATAAAATTGTTGAAGGAAACCCAGTTTCTGAGCAAATCGCTCAAAATATTGATGTTGATCAAATAGAAATGGCCCTTGAAAATGAATAGATTGTTCAAGATAATGAGGGTAATGTTCTAAATCTAGAGGTTACTGAACAAGAAAATGTCCAGATTGGGACTTTGGATGATCCAAATGACTTTGTTCAGGAGGATCAAAATGTAAATATTTCTAAGGAAATTACTGTGAAACAAGAGAATGTGGAACGTAAGAGAAGACAGCCTGGAGGAATTCCTCCAAACGTTGAAATTATAAATCTTGAAGGAGTTGTTGATGGTGAAGACAAAATTGATAACAACAGAAATGTTGAGGTCCCTATACAAAGTGAAAATCCAGATCAGATGATGAATGAAAGGGACCATGACCATGGAGAAAGAGATCAACATCAACAAGTGCTACACACAGACAAAGGTATGATTTCCCTTTTCCTTCAATATTTTCTCTCTACTTATTCCTACGGTGATTTTCCTTCCATTTCTTGTTCAAAGAAAGATATAATGTTCCCCTTGAATTCATGTTTTCTTTCCCAGAACCAGCATTATGTTCTCAACTTCAATCTGAAGTTGATGCTGAGTTGATCCCCAATCCATTTCTTTCTAGCGCAAGTATTCCAGCTATTAAGTCAAGATCTTCTCCCAATGATGAAAATCATCCCACTCTTTCAAAATTGAAAGGGTTGAGAAAAGCGAATAAAAATGCTTTAGATTGGTGGGCATCTCATTCTGCTGAAGATTCTAAAGCCCCAGCTCATGTTCAAGAGATAATTTCCCTAGACCCCACCACAATGCAGAGGAAAAAGGTTAAATTAACACCAGTTTCCCATAAATCAAAGAGGGATATGACCATTGAATATTATCAAGTAGAAGACACAAATGAAGATATTACTCAGCTACATATGTCAGATGAGTGGGGAAAAGCTCAAGCCCATTTTGGGACTATTTATTTACATGGAGAATTTTTTAGAGAGAAGTTCATCAAGGAACAAGAAGCCAGGAGGGATTTAGAATCCGTCCTGCAAGAGCAAAAAATGACTAAAAAGGCTCTAAAGCTAGAAGCTAAGAAGTGGGAGGATAGATTTGGTGAAGCTGCTAATGAAGCAGCTACATTGAAAGAAAAATTGAAAGAAGCTGATGAACAGGTTTGCTCCCTGACTCTACAGGTTCAACAATTCCAGCAGCAGTTGATTGAAAAGCAGAACACTCCATCTAGTTTCTCCAAAGAAAAGCCAAGGCAGTAAGAAGAGAAATGCTTGAAGACATGTTGGTATTGAGCCTTAAGGCAAGGCCCATGTTATTGTACCTGGCCAAAGTGAAAGAAGTTATTGAAGTAGTCGGTGAAGAATTAAAAGCCTCAGTAACCTTTCTTCAAGGAAGATCAGATGCGGCCACAAAAATTCAAGTTTTATCAAAAAAATGCTCGAGAGTGTTGCTGCTAAAATTCGTAGTGAAGCATGGTCTCAAGCTAAAATTGCAGCAAAAATTTTCTTTAGGAGACTTAAACTGGTGACTCAGGGTGATAAGCTACTTCAAGAATTGGAAGCTGAAGCAAAAGGATTAGTGACACATTTAAATTTGGCTAATAAGTGTGGTCTTCCCTATTTATGGGATGATAATTCAAAAGTGTTGAGTGAAGATGCGCTAACACTATCCCTTAAAGCTTTCACAGAAGATGAGTCAGAAATAGAAAATTGGGAAGAGCCTATAGATGAGAGTTTGATATTTACCATGGTGCAGAACCTTACACAGATTAAGTCTTGCCTACAAGAATTGATTCTAAGAAACAAGATAGTGTCCCATGATAAAGTGGAAGAGTTGCAGTACATATATCAGCTGTTTATGGATTCTTCAGATCTTGAAGATGAAGACTGGAAGCAGGTTTGCCTTACCTACAATGAAGTGGTTGGAACAATTGAAAAACTGAAGAAATCCAAACATAATAATCAAAAGCAGCAAGCAGAAGGAGGGACCAATAGCCAACCATGAAATTTGTTTCAAATTATCTTGAGTTGTTAATGTATTTTTAGTTAAAAATCCATAAGCTACAAAAGATATCCTGTAAAGGTAATGCTTTATTTTGCATTTCTTCCTGAATATTCTTTCCCACAAAAAAATCTCTTCTCCTATATTATTTTTATATTTTAACTCCGTTTCCCAATGGATGAAGGTCCTGGATTCTAATATTTTTGCCAGCAAAATTTCCCCGAAAGGCGCCAAGAATGTTAGTCTAAAAAGACTACCTCCAGAAGATAGCAGATTTTTTGCATAGAAAGACCGACATTTCATTTTTGAGATATGAAGCAAAGAATTGTTTAAGGCATGAAGAAGGTCACGATTTCACGACATATCAGTTTTTCATCAAGGTATGGTTCAAAGTTGTCAGAAAGCAGGAAAGTGTCACGATTTCGTGGTATGACAGGTTTTCGCTCATAAAACTGACCAAAAGGGAAAAAAGAGAAGGAGCATCGTGATTTCGTGACATGAAAGGTTTTCACCAGCATGTTGTTCAGAAAATAAGAAGTGCAAGAAGATGTCGCGATTTCGCGACTTGGCCGATTTTTGCCCACAATGCAGCCCGAAGGAGCCAACAAGGGGAAGGTGTCGCGATTTCGTGACATAAGCAAGTTTTCGCTCACAAAGTAGTCTGAAAGGACCAGGAAGGAAAAAGTGTCGCGAAATCGTGACATAGCTAGTTTTTGCCGACATATACATATTTAGTAATAAATAAAATGCCATCAAGAGCTTGTGTCAGTAACTAGAAGTAGACAGTAGAGTAAATCAATTCCTAGATTCTTGCTATTAGAATTTATCTGTTGTAAGACATGCAAAAGATATGGAAGCACAATTATATTCTGATTGCTTGTAATTGATTGTATATCAAAATGTACTAATTATAGAGATTCCCCATAGGGTATATATGAGAGTAAACGTATTCTAAAAGAGGTCGGCTCTTGGATGTTTACAAGACTGGATGTATGTACTTTGAATACAAGCAATAAGATTACTCTTCTATTGGCTTCTGGTTCACATTGTGCAATTGTATGTATTAACATTTCTTACTTCTATTTCACATTATTGAAATATATATTGTGTTGGTTCTAAGATCTGGACTTACACAAAACATAAATCATATTGCTGGAGTTGAAATCCGATATATGCATGTGTTAGATATACTTCTGAATCACATTGAGAAATCCATGATTTCTACGGGAAGATATATTGAATGCTTTGACAAGTAAAGTATATGTGTTCATCTTAGTTGTTGTTTAATCTGTACCATGTGCAAGTTCTAGCCTCGGCTATATTTCCCTCTCTTTCAGTAATATTCTTTTCCCTTTTCCTATAAAAAACCATTAAGGAACCAACCTCCTCTGGAGATTAGACGAAAGATCTCATGATCATTTTCGTCTATTCAATGTTGACAAAATCAAGGTGCAAACAATAACCAAAGGCAGATTTTGTTCCAACAGTTACCATTATACCCTAATTTGTCATTAAAAATGAAGAATAACCCCTCTATCACTAGTAAATAGGTCAGGTATATTTACTGTATTTAAACCTCCTAGGACTTGTCAAGATGGATTATACATATTAGACTACTCTTATGGTTTTTGTATTTGGTGGTTACTATACCTTTACAAGTAGAGTTGTTTAGTAAACTTAATATACACATGTTTGGTTATATACACTCGTGGTATCAAAAGAAATATATCATAGTAGGTTCCAAATATAAGTGCCCTAAATAATGTTGATTACATGGAAATATCATCAATGCTATGAATTTATCTTCCATCAAGTCCAAAATCCTAGAAATTAAGAAGTTCATTCAAGATACTCTAGATGTATAAATAAACATTCGATTTGGAAAATTTTAGAATATTGTTATTCAAATGGAGTTGTCAAATATTCTTACTTCTATGCTTCATTTAAATTCATTATTTGATAAAGATGTAGAGTAACATCAATATCATTGTTTTATGAATATGAATAAATATTTATGAGTTGGACATCTAGCTTCATCAACTAGAATTTTACTCTTCTTCCAATCATTTCACTAACAATAACATGATCTATTTTGTAGAATTTAAGGTACATACCAATTATTTCTATATTGGTAGGCATATATTAACACCAATCTTGAAGAGGATGGAGATCATATCTATACATAGATGAAGATTATGGATATATACTCAATAATTATGGAGATAAATCCATATCTTTTCAATTGTTATGCTAATTATACAAGTAGATAACTTGACATTAGATTATTAATATTGATGAGCTCCTCGCTCTCCTACATGTTATCATCAAGTCCTCAATTTCTCAAGAAAAATCAAGTTTTCAAGTATAAAAAGATGTTATTATGACATAGTTTTAGCCTATTTTATGCCACAAGTTTCTATTTAAAAATATAATATGTTGAACTTCATCAAAGAATGAGTGCTACTTGATTTAATAATTAGGGAAAATGTAAATTGAAAAAATATTGTGAATGAAGTGTAGAATATATTTTTCTAAAAAATATTAGATAGATATATTAAATTATGTATCTTAGTATATTTTTTCCTCATTTTCAGACGTTTTTTAAGGTTAGAATTTTTGTAACTCCTATGTAATTCCATACAATATTAGTGTTTTCATAAAACATTTTATGAATGTCTTATACACAAACATATCTAAGGGAAGATATAATTTTCATACATTTATGGTTAATATTTTAGTTATTATTAATTTTCAAATGGAGTACAATTTTTTTTGAATATTATCATGATTATGTATGTTGAGTAACCAACTATCAATATTATCTTTCAACTTTTACATATACTCTATGGTGTCAAAACAAGACAGATTTTTAAAACTTGAATATTGATCTATGACAAAGATTTTTCTAAGTCTTTGTGGGCTTGAAAATGTAGGGTGTTCATTTTTATCAAGTTGAATTATTAACAATATACTATATTTATCTCATATATTGCTACCTACAAGTCATATGTTAAAAGCACCATTTAGGAATAATTTCTCATGGGTGCACAATGTTGATGCCTATCATTACCCTAACCTTTGTGTGTATCCTTTAATGTAGGAACTTAAGTCCATGTAGTTACTTACTCCTAATTTGACCTTATATCAATTAGACATTTTCCTATTGTCCTCTCTATATCTGCTTGCTCTCATATATTTTTCTCTATGTATTGGGGTAATATTATAAAGACACCATACACTTCCTTGTTAATGTGCATTTAATGCTTCCACTTACCCATAATTTTACTCACAAGTGTTAGATAATTTTATATTATTTGGTAGAAGTGAATGTAACCCCATGGTACAATTATACATATATAAATATTAGATTAGAGTGTGAGTTATTAGATTAGGGTGTGTGATTTATATTTTCCCTAAAGTATGTGTCTATGTGTAGGATGGGTACAAGTGTCATGTAACTATGTGTGCAAGTGTGTAGAGTGATAAAGTGTGCAAGTGTGTATGTGTCATGTAGATAACTCATGATTCATGTTTACAAGTGGTAAGATGTAAAGTGAAGGGATATGAGAGGTTTGTATTATGTGTGGAATAAGAAAGGATACATCTCCAGGATATGTGAGGAGAGCATAGTCAAATTATTGAAGATTCACCTTATAAGGTTATATTATGGAGATAAAGCTCCATGTATTGTATCAAAGAATATTGAAGAAAATTTTCATAGAGATCTTGTATATTTGATTCATCAATAATAAAGTGAGTTTGTTCATTGTGTTATATTATTCTTATTATTTCATGAATGTTATTTTAATATTTGAGTTTGTTTAAGATCCTAGATATTGGGACCTATGATTAATCTGGCTAAAAATCCATCAACAATCATGTAATAACACCACATGTAGTCTATTTTTATATAAATACCATATTTCCTTAGCCATTTTTTGCTTTTTTTATCTTATTCGATGTGCACATGGTACATCATTCCACTTCCTTGGAGGTCCTTTGCAACTACTATTAGTCTAACCCTTTTCTTGATAAGGTTTATGTTCTCCTTACTAGTAAGCTTACCTTGTTATTTTCCATCCCGTAATTTCTTATTAATAATTATTGTATAATAGTTATATAAACTACTTTTCTAAACATTTTTTATTTATTTTTGTTTCTAAATTTTTTATGATTTTCCTAGATCCATATTTAGATTACCCCATTTTGGGATCATTCAACCTAGCATCATTAGTTTTGTGTTAATGGTAACAATTATTGTTGCATGTAAGTTTTTCCACTAAGCTTTTTGCAAGGGAATATTTTCATCTTCTTACTACATAGTGTGTCCTTCACTCCAATGGGTGTTTTCATCAATTCCCCCATTCTAGTATTATGGAAACAATTCTTGCAATGTTGTAAATGTGCTATGTCTAGGGCATTATCATAGGTAAAGTGTTTTCACAAAACATAGTATCCTACCTTTTACATTTTTCTAAATACCCATTATGTGTTTTTATCAAGTGTCTCATCCTACTATAATGTTGGTTGAGTTTTTGCTTTTTCCTTTGATAATAATTGAAGAAGCAATTAATATTAATATTCTATGTTCCCCATATAAATTTTTTCTTGTAGTCTTCATATGAGTATCCTTTGTAAAACATTATTTTTTTTCAAATGTTGTGCTTCAAAGATTTGTGGACATGTTCAATCGACAAGTAGTCAAGTCTTGTCAAATGTTCTTTCAAGGTTTATTATTCATGAAAGTCCATTTCTACATCATTGGTCACACTTACAAAAAATCCTTGTTAATGTATTCTCATAGGCTCCATATATGTTTTAGTAGCCTCATCATACATTCCATGCACATGTAATAGTTTATGCAAGGTTAGAAGTTCATGAAGGTAAATCTTGGTAAAACAATTTTTCTAATCCTTCATAGATACTTATGGGTCCTTTAATTATTGTGAGTAGCCCATCCTATACAAAGAAGAACAAGTTTAAGTACATCCAATAGAGGAGATAAAGGTGGTGTCTTAGTTGTCCAATATCACTAACATTGCGAAGGAAATGATATTTTATGATGATTTGGATAAAGAAATAAATATTGAGAAAACATATAACCAATTGAGAGATTGTGGATTGATGAAGATATCGATCTTCTAGGAGACCTCCTCATATCTAGAACTAGTGATCATCTGTGCCAAGCATATAGACAAAAATATTTACATCTTGGTGACCATGAATATTTTTTTTTGCCTCAATAAAGCCTTTGATAATAAGGATTATTTTTTACCATAAGTGACCCTAAAAGAATACAATTGTCACCACCAAGTCAAAGGCAATAGAGATATTAGAGAAGAACCAAAAATACTTGCTCAAGTTCATGCAACTCATTGGATGAAGTCCTTAAAGAAGAACTTCCACACTATAATAAGGGTTCTAAAGGATGATTTTAAGGAGCATATTATGAATAGAATTATCTTTCTTAACCTCATAAGATGAGAGTCCAAAGCTAGAAATTTCAAGACTTCAAATTTTCCTACTTCTAAAGCTAGTATCCAATTTCTAAAATAAGTTTATTGTTTAGGCACATCTACTTTGCCAATAATTGATTAACCAACTCTATAGTGTCCTAACTAGTAGGTTATTTCACATGAATCTATTTATTTTATTCTTTTAAAATTTATGGTAGATGAAGAAAAATTTGGGATGAAGAAGATTGAACAAAGGTTGCCAATTCCCTAATGTTATCTTGTATTTTATGTGAGAAGTTGGAAAAAAATGGGTTTTTATTCATGAACATTTCTTAAGGTATGCTTTTGAAATCCTGATCGGGGATAAATACACCAATGTGCTAGAGGACATAATGAAGTCAATGCACCCATATGTAGGATGATATGCATAAAAATATACCCTATTCATATATTTTTATATATACCTCCATATTAGGTCCATCGATGACCTTATCCTTAAGGAGTTCTATCAAAAATTCCTTCTTTTGTATCACAAATTCTTAAGAAAGCATCTTAAGGGTTTGGTAAACATTCCTTTTATTATTGGTTATTGCATATGTTATTCATCAAGAGAGTTGAGCAACAAGGATATGGAGGTTCAACAATATGATTTCCCACACATTTATGTAAGAAAAAATTATGATAGAATATGTGTGATACAAATGACTTACTATATCTAATTTTTGAGCATGAAGAAGATGAAGAATTTTCTTCCAATTATAATGGCAGTCAAGGAAGACATGAAATATCATTTGGGGACTTAGGTATCACAATATAGATCATAAGATGTATAGGAGGTAATTAAGAAATCTAGACTAATAAATGTGTGAGTATTCATCTAAATAGGTGGATACCAAGTAGGATCTTGAAGAAACATCATCTACCAAGTTTGTGTGAGAAGTACAATATGCTCTTAAGAGCAAGTATGTCATCTTTGTAGAAGATGATACCATGAGTGAATCTTCATCTAATGAGGAAGTGGGTGTTGACATGAAGACTTGAGTAGTGGATATTTGTATTATTAGAGAAGATTCTTCCAATAATTCACCCATTCATTTTTTTACATTCAAATATAGAGAAGTGGTCAGAGTTTCAATTGGTTCCCCAAAGGACCAATAGTCCAAACATTAATCTTCCTCTAGGGAAATCTCCTAGTGCATACCTTTAAGCTATTAATTAAAGTATAATTCAACTAGACACATGGATAGGGTTATTGAAGGAGATAACACATATGGTTATAATAATTATAATGATGATCAAATTAAGAAGAAAAGTAAGTTGTCACTAGAGAAGGGGAAGAAGAAAAAATATAATGAGGAGGATCCTGATAACACTACTCAATCCATTTATAAAAATAAAATAAAAGTAATTAAGAAGACCCTGATAACACTACTCAATCCATTTATCAAAATTAAAAAAAAGTAATTAAGGGGGACAAAGGATAAAATAATCTAAAACTCAAAATTATGAATGATCCAAAATAATACATTTGAGTTAACAAAGATTATAAAAGAGAGAAACTCACAAAAGTACATACACAAAATAACATAACAATTTTATTGCTTAGAAATTAGAAAACAATACAAGTAATCTCTAAGATGAAATATGAGGTTATAACATTGTATCCATTACTCATGAATTTTATAGTCAAGGGTTCATCTCTATTTATACAATAGGTGGTGTATTAGAAATCCACCTTATTGGATATGGAAGATCACCCATATGAAAATGTGGTGGTTCACCTTCTATAAGTGACAAAGTACATATTAAGTGAGAAATATATACATATGGATTGACCTTTTGTATTTTTTTCTTCTATTGATGTGTCAACATATCTAAATATATATTTTGGCTATGAAAATCGATAAATAGAAAATTACTATTTTTAGTAAATATTTTATTTTGTATTTTTAAATAATTCTAGAGTGTTATTACACAAAGTTGTTTTCAACTCTATCAATGATAGACTTGCCTACTAGAATTTGTATTCCTCCTCTAACCTTTCCAATGCTTCTTGAATCAATTAAAATTAAACTTGAACATGAAATTGATACTAAATGAAGAGAGATAAACATAACAAGGAGTAGCAAAATAAATATGCAAACACAAAATAAGAGAATAACAAGGGAAACCCCGCCTTATGGGATGTCCAAAAATTCTACTTTTTTCCATTAAAAATACTACATTGCATCTTCTACAAGGCAAACCCTAGCATCTTTTGCTTTCAAATCACATGTGCATGCAAGGTAACACCTCATCCTTACATACACATTGACACCTCATCCTTGTACTTTGATCCATATTACAAATGTATTATTACATAGACATTTAATGCCAAAATTCTCTTTTAATTATATATTTATAATTATATATTATAAACAATGATTTTTGACACAACCCTTCATGGGCACAAGCTAAAACTAGTCCTTCCAAAGACAAGTAACCTTAACTTGATTACTACCAGCCTCTAGGCCTATAACTTCCACTAGCTATATATAGTCATTCCAAGATCTAGACACTCTACAAGCTACATAAAGCCTTCTAAAAATATTAGCTTCAACTATTACCCTCATCCATATACTAACAAGATAACAAAAAATTTAAAAAAATCACTTTTAAAACATTACAAATATTATTGGAGCTAACTTTGAGAATATTATACCAGGAAACCACCTCCACACCAATCTCTTTTGGTAACAACTACACTAGTTATAGTAGCATTAATAACCCTACAAGCTACACTAGTTACAATAGCCAATAATTCAACTAAACTAGTTACAGTAGATTCTTTAGGTATAAGCTACACCAATTACAATAGTTAATACTTACCCAAAATTTGTGGTACAACCAATAAACCATATTTAATATTATTCAGCAACTTTGCAAAACATAGATTTGAGGTTTTAGATTTACACAACACACTAAAATAGGAAGAATACCAGTTTCAAAATAAAACCTCATGGATGGACATCTCTGTAACTTCCATAATAAAACCACTGGAATAGATATTTCTAGCCTTAAAATCTAGCACCTTTTCAAAAAATAAACATCTAAATATAGATAAAATATAGTGCCATTATTGAAGCTCACCATATCTACCACTAGAAAGCTCACCAGATCTATAACTATTGAAGCTCACTAGATTTACTATTATCAAAGCTCACCAGATATATTGTTGTCAAAGCTCACCAAATATACCACTATTGAAGCTCACCATATTTGTTGCTACTTAATCTCAACAAGATTTAAATATCAAACCCTAGCATGAACAACCCTTAATATTTATCTACCACTATCAAAGTTCACCATATCTTCCCCTTTCTAAGCTCACAAGATTTGTCACAAGCCATAAACCCTTGCATTTCTTCTTATAATATCATAAAATGCCTAGTTTTAAGACCATAGGCTCTGATACCAAATATTAAAACTAAACATGACATTGATACTAAATGAAGAGAGCTAAACATAACAAGGAGCAATAAAATAAATATGTAAACACAAAATAAGAGAATAACAGGGGACCCCCATTTGGGGGATGTCTAGAAATTCCACTTTCTTCCATTAGCAATCTCAAATAAATACTACATTGCATATTCTACAAGGAAAACCGTAGCATCAACTACTGCCAACTCACATGTGCATGCAAGGTGACACCTTATCCTTATGTACACATTGACACCTCATCCTTGGACTTTGACCCATATTACAAATGTGTGATTACATAGGTATTTAATGCCAACATGGAACAATATATCAAGCACAAAGTTATGCCCTTAATAGTGTGGTTAGGATAAAAATAGATTTTTGGGCATAAATTCATGTCACTAAAAGGTCACATGTCTAGATAATTCATTTTTCTTGGAAAACAATTATCCTTATTGTGTCAACTTTTGACTAAAGATGTAAAAAAAATTCTTTATCTATTTGTTATGAGACATTTTCCTTGGTGGCCAAGTTGACCACTATTTACATCTAAATGGACTCTATTCTAGTGGTATGAGTCCATGTGTCGTTAGTTTGATCCTCCTCCATTGGTGCTAAACCGTCTAGACTAAGTTCTTCAATGTCTAACTTTTTTCGTACTATAGACATATCCAACCGAGGTGGGTGATAGAACTTGAGATTTTTAACATTAAAGACTACATGCAAACCAAGATAATATGAAAAATTCAATTCAAAGGTATTCTCTCCTACCTTATTGATAATGGTGTACGGTCCATAACAATGAGATTTGATTTTCCTATGGGATCCGACAAGTATCTCTTTTTGTAGATGTAACTATAGGGAATTTTCTCTAAATTCCTCCTTCACTTAAGAACCCAATTGAAAGTGGGACAAGTTAAATAGAGGAGTCAAAAAGAGTAGACTATGTCTAGTTGAAAGGGTGGGCACCAACTCTACAATACAAAGGGAGGAAGAGGTGTTTTGAATCATACTAGCCATTAGATCTCAGATAAATGGTCAACACTCCTATTCTATCTAAATCTAGTATCTTGAGTATGCCAAGGCCCATGGACTATAAATTTTCCATTAAATGGCCCACGTTGATGTTTTAATGGGAAAAAATAGAAGGAAAGGAGGCCTATTGTAACTTGGTTGAACATTGATGGGTGTTAAAAAACTATACTTTAATTAAGTCACTTTTAATTTGTCAATTTTAGGATGGTGTCCAAAGGCTAAATGCACTAGGAGTTATTCAATGATAAGGTTGTTGGTAGGGGATTCCTATAGTTTATACATGATAAAAGTAAATGTCTACCAAGTCTTAATATAAAATTGCTAGATTAAAATGAATTTTGAAAGAAATATCAAAACTATATTAATTCATCTCACTGATGATTTTAATAAAAAAAATTAAATAAATGAAGTAAACTAAGTTCACACTTAAGCAAAATCAAATGCGTATATTGCAATTGAACTAATTAGATTAATATGATCAAGTACTAATCTATTTCTCTTGGGAGCACTACTTCATAAAAGAAAATGATTTAACATAAGAACATCATAGAAATACATGATTTACAATGAAATAGATAATAATGGTAAATAGAACAACAAAACATAATGAATATTCAAAATAAAACACAACTTACAACATAGTGAAAAATAAAGCAACTATAGATAATAAAGAATACAAATAAAAATAACAGTATGGCATAACTTCCAAACACAACACAATAATCCTTTTCCTCCATACTAGAGTGGGCCCAGGCTCTATAGTGGTAGAAAGGGAATTTAACTCAACAAGAGAATAATCTTATATAACTCTTTATTACTCAACAACATTCCATAAGGGAAGTTCTCACACACAAAGGTGAAATATAGAATAATTCGAAATACTTCAGCAATTCAGAATAAAAAATTAGTTAACTATTGATCTATTAGATATCACACACACCATTATTTATAATCCAATTATTTGCAATAGATTACTAACTAGTGAAGAAAAAAATAAATAGTTGATTTCTAAGCTAAGGAGAATAGGCAATCACTGTTTTAACAACAACCTAAATTAAGCTATGAAATTTTGCCTTGTTTGTCTTCACATTCAAGAATAGGAGATTTGCCATGTCAATCGATTATTTCCTACTCCAATAGTTCAAGATAAAATGGCCTCACAATTGTTATGATAAATTAATTTGTTAATATTGATGATGCTAGTTAAAGTAGTTGCCACATCAACACACCCTTGAATCTTTGTCACTGACATGTTAAGTCATGTTTGCATCCCTTTATGGTTGTATTGTTGTGGAATATTCTCAGTTAATAATTATCTACAATCATCAGACAATGGTCATCCACATTAATCCCCTAGTTCTAACTTGATGCATAATGTTCATTGTAAGTACAACTTAGTACCTCATGTACATTATGGGTCTGGGCATTAATGTTGGCTACTAGAAAGGCACGAGAAATTTTGCACTCCTCAAGAATTTAATTTTCCAACATGTCCAGATTCCAAATACTCTTGATAAAAATTCTCCCTTGTTGATATCTTGTAAAATTTCCAATGTACTTTCCAATTCTAAGGATTCAATAATTAGGTGCAAAAACCATCTAATTAAATATTTAAAAGCAAATATAAACATCTATTTAAATTAATACTATATTTTCCTCATTTACCATACTTTATAAATTATCAGGTGGAGTATGATGTCACCATAAAAATAGATAACACGTAAAAGGGATTCAAAAATACATACAAATGATGTAATTCAATGCCTCATCACTCCCCCACACCTAAACCAATGTATGTCCTCATGAATTCATCTTCTCTATCATAGTGTTGAGGTCAAAATCATCAATGTTGATGGCAACAAACCTATCATTATGTAGATGATACCAACTAAATTGATCAATCATATTCATCCATTCCTAAATCATTCCTTTGCTCTAATGATAGGGGAGGTAGTATGGGGTAACTAGAGCCAATAGTAGTGGAGGTATAAAATGAACTCATATCCACCAAAAACTCTCTTACTCTATGATGAAGATTATTTCCTAAGATCTGTGATAAGACCAGTCCAAATTACAAGAGGAAATTAACTCTCTTTTTCTTATAATAACTCCCATTTCACTCCATATACTATTGCAAGCCCTCTTAGCTAGTTCAAACAAACCCTACTACATAAATTTTTTTTAACTCATGAATATAGTAAATAAGCTGATTCTCATATTCTATTTTGATATACACTTCATATATAAGGGTAAATTGTTGTTCAATCATAGGACTAGGCCTAGGGAATTCAAATTACAATAGTAGTCCAATATCTTCTTCTACGACCTCACACTCATTCAATCCATCCTTCCTCTAGGTCTTATTATGGAGAGTAGACAAAAATGCTCTAGTTTGAATATCTCAAACATATTTTTTTGGAAGGAATGTAAAATCCTAAGACAAGGCATATTTGTGAACATAAAACTCACATAACAAGTTTTTATGCTCAGGGATAGACTATTTATAGGCTTCTAAGAAATTTGATATAGTTTCTAATTATGGGTTCTAGTTATAATATAATTATAATAGCAACCAATGATAGAACCGCTCCCTTAAAACCAAACTATAAATCCTAGCAACGTGTTTGCATTCTATAAGTCTATCAATGATTTAACAAGAAGAAAGTCTTATCATTAAAGCTACATGTTTCTCATTTTTCTCCTTTAGATTTTATGTCAAATCCTAATTTTTCCCTTCAAGCATCTTGAGAGCTTAGATTTTCTATTCTAGTACAGACAATGCCTTACCCACTACAAAACAACTATGTCATGGTTATCCAAAGAAACCATATTTGGTAAAAATAATTATAGTTGGTTGTGGAGGCTCGAAAGGATCAATTTTTATTTTTTTCTCTCTTGTTTCAACCAATCAAGGTACCTCCAATGATTTTCCTACCACTTCTATGTATTTTTCTATTGTTTATAAATGTACAGAATTTGACATTTCTTTTGTTGGTGCCTATTCTATCTCAACAGTTTCCATGGGGCTTTCTTGCTAGTCAAAAGACTGTGTAGCATGTGTTAAAAGTTGGAATGAATGGTTGAAAGATTATATTGCCCTTACTATAAGATGAATTGGATGGATATAGGATCCCATTGGTTCCCCCTCAATTACCCTAGGTGTATACCCCATGCCATTGATTGAATTTGTTTCCTTATGAATTTGTGTCATGACCAACCATTCTTTAAGTCAATTTATGTGCTCATTTTTTGTATTTTTTCTTCATTAGTCTTTCAATTACTACAACCAGTGTTTGTAAAGACCATATAATCAAATTAGCTTATTGTAAATATAAATTATTTAAATTTATACTATTCTTTCGTAATGGTCTTGGACTACTAGTGTCTTCACCACTTGGCCTTACAATATCCTTGGTCAACTTAGTGTCCACTTGTATATCATCATTTTCAAAGGGTATCAATAAATGAATAATCTCCAAAAGTATGTCTTTTTCTAGTCCATCCAATGCTTCTTATGGGTCCTTGCTTCACATTGGTTCCATTGATTTCGAGGAGCCTGAGGTTTATGTTCTTTCATTATCAATTATCATTATCCCACACTAGTTCATGCCCTTCATCAAGATTGGTTGTTCTTGTGTTGTCAAATGAAACCCACTAGATTGCTTCATGATAGAGCATGTACTCCTCCTCAAGCTTACATCCTCATAGTCTAGGAGTATCTTAGGTTTTTATATTTTCCAACTCTTATTTTTAGGGTTTTTGAAGTATCTACATCGTTATATGTTTTGAAGGAATGGAGTGTCTCCAAATACCCTAGGTTTCTAAAGGATTTGGTTCTTTGGATGGGTTTGATGCTAGTTTTGGTATGGGAATACTTTCACATAGGCCTATATATTCTCCCAAATCTTAGTCTCCTTTATCCATCCCATGTTTTTGAATGTTTTTCTCCAACTTGCTTGACCTCTCAAGAATCTAATCTTCCATGTTTTGTACTAGCCCTTATGTAAGTTCTATGTTTTCAATACTTCCTATAGCCATAGAGGCCTCAAAATCATTATGTATTTCTATAGGGGAATCCTATGATCAGGGGTCCTACTCAAATTTTGATAAAAACATATTCCATCTCATTCACCTCCTTCTTTCTACCTTGAAACGACATCAACAAATTAGCTTAATGAGGTCATGGTGTTTTATATTAGTCTTCCAAAATTGATATCTAATGGCCACATCATGTAGTGGATGATTAAAATAAAATGGTAAACTAATTTAGTGCTCAGGTTGATGCTCACCTCATTGAAGATGAAGAAGAATGTTTAGTTGTGATCTCAAAAGTGTTATGAACTGGTTGTCATAAATTATGAACTTCATCACCCACATTGGTATTACATCCTCGGGTTGTGCAAGACTTATTTGTTTCAAAATATTGCATGTTTTTTATGCAAAGATCAAAATTTGGCCTAGGATTAGATTCATCTTGAAATTACTCAAACAAATTAAGCATTCCATAAGAATTTGAAATGAAATTATTCCCTACATGGGAAATTCCTAGGGCTCTACTAATGGTTTTAGGGATAACAAAAAAATTCGATGTCCCTTACACTAGAAGCTCCATTGCACATGCTATAAAAACATTCCTTTGCTAATTGAGCATGGTTCCCATTGAAGCATTAGAATTACATCCAACTAGCTATGCAAAATATATTTTATGCCTTGGTGACTAGAGTAGCTATTCAATATTGTCAAGTTTGGCCCTATATTTCTTTTCCATGGCTCTTGTAATGGATGGAAATTGAAGGAACATGGTGTTACTATGGTGGCATGTTGTACAATAATTTTCTAGGGTAACAACATATGAACATAACCCCTTTTTACCTTTTTTTTTAGCCTTTAGATCTAGGTCATTTTAGTGGGAGATCTTCCATGAATCTCATGTTGACCCTCCTCATGGGTAATAAGATTACCTCATGAGAATTTCCATATATATAGTATGACATGCCACTCTCCTATGAATGCATAGACCCTACTTTCTTTGTCATCGTTATTCATTTCTTAAGTGCCCATGGCTACATGATCTGAATATCATCTCATTATTCTAGAAAATGTGCACATGTGCTTTTTGTTGGAGAATATTATATTATTTGGTACATGCAAATGTACCCTCATGGTACTTTTGGACCCTCAAAATCCAACTTAATAATGATCCCTAATTTCAAATTTTGAATAGTCTTGTAAAGAAGTATAGGTTTGTTTTTGTTGAGTTAGAATAAAATGACTATCAAATTTGTCGAATAAGGCTAGTTAGAAGCATTTCAAGATGTTTCTTTGTTATGATCATATCCAAAAATCCCTTGCCATTCTTGGTCTCAGTAAAAATATATATGTTCTCAATGGAGGCCTCACGGTTTTATCCTAACATGAGTCTTATGTCCTTCAATGTCAAATTTTTAGTCCCTAAAGTCATTGTCAAAATATCCCTAAACATTATCATTCATCCTCAATTCCTCCCATGGTCCCTAATATCACTTTGAAAATTTTTACATCCATCGCCATTTTATTTTTCCTAAGTCTAAGGTCCATCAATAATTATTTCTATCCCATAGCCTAAAGGTCTTAACCCATCCATGCATAAGTCCTGCTTTCTCACAAGTCCGCAAGACTATTGCATCCAAATTTTTCCTAAAGTCAAAATTCTTACTACGAAAATATATCCCCTACATTTGTTTCCACTACATCTAAAGTCCATTAAAAATTATTTCTAAGTCAAATTCCTTAGGCCATTACATATCATATTTACCCCCATTCCCATCATCTACTACTATAAGCTATACCTTAAGATTTCCTCTAAAAAATTGTAATCTTCATGCCTAAGATTCATCAAATGTTACCACATGAATTAATCCTCCCTCATTTTACATTATACCCTTATGTTTAATATTTTTTAAGGTCCCACTCCCCAGATCCTAAGCCTAATTCTAAGTATTCCACTTCTCCTCATTACTATAACCTTAAGGATGATGCTAATTATTTTTCTAATTATATGTATTTTGCTCCATTAAGATTGCTATAGGTTCATTGTCTTATTCAAAAATATGGATAGCTAGAAGAAATCACTCGAAGATCAATGATGTGGAGGGGAAACCCATGATCTAGAGTTTAACAACATCTTTCATGACTTTTTGTATTATATACAACAAGATGGATGGCTAGGAGGTAGGGATAATATATCAATGATGTGAAAGGGAAGCCCATGGTCTGAAAGATAATGACAAGTTTAAAGGTACTTTGTCCTATCTGCATTTAGATGAATGACTAGGAGATAGCACTGATAGATCAATGGCTTAGAGGGGTAGTCCAAGGTCTGAAATATAATGATAAACTAAAGAAGCTTTTGTATTGTCTATTCCAAGATGAATAACTAGGATATAGCATCGACATATCCATGAATCTAAAGGGGAACCCATATACCAAAGGTTAAAAATAGCTCAAAATGTGCCTTGTCCTCTTCACACTCAGATGGATGGTTAAGAGGTAGAGCCCATAGATCAATGGATCAGAGTGGTAGCCTATAATATGATAATTAAGTCATAGTTTTTGATGAGGTTCAACTTCTTTGTCTCATCTATGCTAGATATAATGGTAAATAATAAGATCCAAGGAATCTATGACATGGCCCAAAAATTAATGATAGTCTCCAATTGAGTGAAAGCTTTTTACTCTATATGCACCCAAATCTAATGGTGTAGAAGCTCAACCGGTATATCGATGAAACATACTCGTGATTGATAAAACTAAGAAGCCCAAGAATTTATTCCAAGTCTAAGCACTTCAACCTTAGTCTAAATTATTCAAAGTATTTTTCATATTTATTTCTTAAGGTTGTAAACATAGGCCATGAGAAATTATAAAGTCCTTCAAATCCCTAACCATTTTTACCCCTTAGCTCCACATATTTCCTATGTTTGAATTATCACACCTTATACTAAAATCCTCCAAGGGTATTTCATATGGAGTCATGCTATAAAGTTATAAACCTAACCTATGAGAAAAGATAGTATTTTTTGAAAAGTCTAACCCTTTGTGCCACATGATTTTTCACATCTCCTAAGGACTACAATAAACTATCTCACCTCTTCCATATACTTAAAAAATAGTCCAAATTAAGCCTAAGGTTTACCTCCTAAGAAAAATCAAATAATCATCCCCCTCTTTTTATTGTCTATGTGCCCCCTTTAGATAAGTATAGAGAAAATTCACTTAATTTGATAGTTATGAATAAGAGTCGATGAATCAATGGTTCAAAATAGGATCCCATGGTTAGAAAGATAATAATAGTCCAAAGACATTTTGACTTATTAGCACCAATATGGATGGTTAAGAGATAGGGATGATAATACCCAGGTTTTGTAGGTGAGTTGGAGAGGAGAGGGCAATTATCCAAGGGAGGTCCTAGGTTCAAATATCCACCCTACCAAAAAGCTGAATTGGGTATCCAAAATCCAATTGATAATGTTGGTGCGGGCAGGGTCGGGTGTGACTCCCGGGTGAATTTGACGGTGTAGAACCCCCTGTTCATGGTATCTCAGACCAAGGTGGCCCTGCAAGGGGTTTTTTGCTTAAAAAAAAGATATAGGGCTAGTAGATCAACAACATGGAGGGGCAGCCCATAGTATAAAGGATAACCGTGGTCTAAAAGGTGCTTTGTATTATTTGAGCTCAAATCATTGGTTAGGAGTAAGATTCGATAGATCAACAACTTGAAGGGATTGCCCATGGTTTGAAAGATAATGATACCTTATTTTGAGTTTGAATACTTTTTGTCTTATATACGCTTGGTATGATGGTTATGAAGTGAATTCGACAAATTAATAACTTAGACTTGTGATCGATTAACTCAAAGATGCCAAAAACAACTTTTGTCATACTCATAGGAAATCCTAGTGGATTTGACATCACTATAGAATGTCAAAGATGGTAGACTTGTCAGACATTAAAGACTAATAAAATACCCTAAATTAGATCCATGGTAGCAAAATTTATCTAAATATAAAGAAAGGAATGAGGAATACATTCTCACCAATAATGAGATTGTAAGTCCCAACGACTAATAAATTCATATTTGATTTTATTTGTACTAACCAGTACTTGATTTCCATGCAAATGATAAGAGAATTTTTTTGAGAGCATGAATAACATAGTTAGAAGCTCAAAAATTATGAAACATTAAGACCATATGCTAAAATACACCTATTGGAAGCAATGGCACATATTTTACAATCAGACAAGCCAATTGCAATAAGATAGTATAGTATCGAGATAGTTAATATCATTTAGAGTGTTAAGGTGGTACATGCAGGGTGGAAAAAAGGAAAGATAATTTTTGGGCACCATAAATCCATATCACACAAGAGAGCTTATCAACTTGCTATAAATACATGTACAATAAAACTAGAACTTCACAATGAATTATCAAGTTGGAAAAAATATTTTAGAGCTAGAAGCATCAATCTCATAGTAAAAAGAAATACCCTATAACAGAGAAGCACAAAATGGCATATTTCAGTGCTCAAATTACAATCACTAAAGGAGTCATAACCCATATTAGGAAGCTTACTGATAGTAGCCCATACTAGACTATTTTGGGGTAAGCAAGCACAATTAAATGCTAAAATATATAAAAGGGTCAAGCCCTGATCATCACTTTACTTTAGCTCAGAGGTGGGAAACAGACAACATGACTACATAATTTTATGAGTTGGTCAAGGAATATGCACAAAATCACCCTACCCTTCTCATGGAACTATAAAAACAAGCTCAGAGATATCGAAATGAAGATAAATCATACTACAATAATTGGACTAGCAACCTAGGCAAACTGACTTACCCTAAAGTCTATTTATCTGTAAACTTAATATCTTGGTTGGCAGTGGCTTATGACCTAGATAGGAAGCAATTTAGAAAATATGATGGTAGGCCCTCAGTACAAATCACTCTTAAAGTTTTTAGAAGAGTCTTCAACTTAGAAAAAGCTCACTTAACATTGGACAAGATAGTGTTGAAGGCTCAAGCCAACCAGGTCTTGTTCATATACTCTTACCTCAACTTATTTAGGCATGATATGAAAATATCTTTTGAAATACCTCTTGAGAAAATTGTTTTGCAACCATGGGATATGGATTATGTAGATATGATTAGTATAACACTAGGCATCCTTGACCTATCCAAAATATCTAAAGAGGTAATCTATTTTTTAATCCATTATAATAGAAGGCATAATATACCCATGTATCATTGTGAAGATGTCATAGTTAAGAGGATGCTGAAGAACATAAGCTTATACTGAGAGGGGGGGTGAATAGTATAAGACCACTTTTTACTTTTTTTTCCCAAATAGTATTATCCAATATAATCAAAGACAATATCAATAGCAATAACCAAAGTAATGAACAAATCATCACACACAATAAAGACACCAATTTAACCTGTTTCACCCAATATGGGCTACTCCACGAAGAAAATATTTCACTAAAATTAACTCAATCAATCTCTTGGGAATAATTTTTGTATTACAATGTTTATGGATCTCTATCTAAAGGAGATACCAATCCCCTAATAAAGTTCATGGATCTCTATACATAGGAGAACTCCTTTCTCATCTTGCTATAGCTGGTGATCTTCTAGAAGAACTATTTCCCCCACTACCCTTAGAAAATGGAACTCTATTTATAGAAGACACCTATATTCCCTACTCTGGCTAGAGATATATGTACTCAACTATATCACCTCCAAATGTATGTCTAAAATCTATACTAAACATAGTTCATTAGTCTAGCACAAATCTATCCTCAATCTCTATCTCTGGTCTGGCACAAACCTGTCCTTAAATCTGCACCAAACTCTATCCTTGAATCTATACTAAACACAGTCCTTTGGTCTGGCACAAATATATCCTCAAGCCTTAACTCAAAGCTTGACTCAATCTCAAATCAAATCTATTGGATATGCCCAAAATATTAACTCAAGGTTTGAACAAATCAATCAATCAAATCTTAAGTCTTCTCAAAGACTTGTCTCATATATGCCTTGCAATCTTCCACAAAATCTCACACTAATCTATCCATAAGTCCTCTCTAGAAATTGTACAAATTTTCTCAATAATTTCTCACAAGAACTTATCCAAATCTGCTCTCAATCTGTATTGTAAGCTTCCACAAAAACTTACCCAAATCTATCCATAAGTCTGTTGGCAATTTTGGGTACTTTGGGTACATTGCCTTTGCTCAAGTGTATAAGTTGTCATTGATGTCAAGAAACTCTTGAAGGAATTTAATTTGATGTCAAATAACTTGTTTTGATGAAGGTTACGACATGACAGTTTCAAAGGTCTTTTGTAAACCCCAAGTTGGCAGGTTTAAATATTACAGGTGGATGCATTAGTTTAATGCATTTGGGTCCAGGAGGAAGTATTTAGTTAAATAATTAAAAACCTTGTTAAGGTTCCTTTTAATTGTTTTTAAATAAATATTAATTTATTGTTTGCATTAGGTACTCCTAACCCATGGCGCAAATGTCTTAACTTTGATGGCGTTATGTTCTAAGATTGTGGGCGCTAGCCAAGACCTCTTCCGACGTGTTAAAATCCTCCGCGAACGTGTTAAACTCCTCGTCGAAGTCAAGAGTTTATGGGAAATATGCATATAAATCTCCCACGATGAAGATCAAAGATCATCCCATTCACATTTTTGAAAAGTGTTGCTCTCTGTGATTTCGCGATCTGATGTTCAATTTCTTCTTTGATATTTCGTGATCTGTTGTTCGAATATTTGTCGTTCATTTTTTGTATCCGTCGTAAGGTTTCGTCATCGTCGTTCACGTCAAAAGACAGGGAGGCTTGCTATTTTTTTTAGCCCTAGCGCAGAAGGTACAAGGGAAACAGAGTGAGGTTTAAACCTCATCGGACACCTTTGGCGCACCGGTAGTGGCTAGGATGTTGGCACGTTACCCGAATGGGAGGTTCCGCATTCGAATAACGTGAAAGGGTTTTTTCTTCGTTGAAGTGGACGCAGCGGGTGGTGTTAAAGTTCGTGCGCAATTTATCCATAGCACAATTTTTGGTGTTGGCCAAGGTATTTTCGAAATTGATTTTTGCCAAGTGTATTTTGCGGATGGAGGAAGTTTATTAGAGAGAAAAATAGCTTAGGAGTTATAAGGAGTTTGAAGCTTGCTTTACTTTGATAAAAGATTCTTTTTAAGGTGTTGTTTGCATTATCTTATTGCATTCTTATGAGAGATAAAGTTTATTGTTGATAAGACTACAAGGGAGAAATAAGGTGTATAAGGGATAAATATTTCTTGTAATGTTGAGAGTTCTTTTGATTGATTATGGAAATGAAAGCATGATGTTTTAAGGTTAGAATTGCTTCTTGTATGAAGTTGTGAAACCTTAAGTGGGCAGCTTTGAGATTGACATTAGCTTTCATTAAATTGGTTACAATCAAGCTATTCTTTACTTGGTTAAAGTGTTGGGCTTGCTTCTTTGTTGATGATTTGAAAAGTTGTTTTGTGCTTGGTGATTTGAGTTGGTGGATGCTTTTTGTTCAAATAATTTTGGAGAGAAAAGGAGTTCTACTTGTTTCCTTTTCTAATGTTGATTGTGAAATGCTTCAAGGTTTTGTTTTGAGTTAAATGGTGCTGATTGAACCTTGTTTGATGAGCATTGTTGTTGAAGCCCTAATTGATGGTGAAAAGAACATGAGTATCAATGTTATGTGATTCTTTGCATAGTTGGAAATTGTTGGAGTTTCATGTTATTGAAAGAAAGCATTCTATCCTATCCATTTCAGATATTGAGTTGAGTTTTCAAATTTGAGATTGAGATTGAGCTGAGTTGATTTGAGTTGAGTTTTGATATTGGGATTTGAGTATAGAACATATTGAGTCTCTAACAATTCTCTTTATGCTTCTATGAGTTTGACAAATCACATTGGGTTTCTAACAATTCACTTTGTGATTTCCTACTAAGAAAGTTTTTCTTGGTGAGCTTGCTGAGTTTTTGGACAGGTTCTGGTGGGGACTTGTGAGCAATTTTTGGACAGGTTTTGGTGGGGACTTGTGAGAAGTTTTTTGGACAGGTTTCGATGGGGACTTGTGAACAGATTTGGACAGGTCCTAGCAGAGGACTTGTGAGCTGAGTTTGATAGTTCTATCAGAGAACTTGAGGACATAGGTGCATTGGTTCTATGAGAAGAACCTGAGGACAGATTTGGCAAGTCTTTGAGAAGGCTTGTATGAAGAGGATTGATTTGTTCAAGAGTTGGACAGATCTGACAGACAAACAAAGACTTGTACTAGACCGACTGACTATGTTTGGTACAGGTTGTTGAGTCTTCGTGGACGTGATCATAGAAGGCGGAGGTCTCTTAGGCTAAGCATTGAGGATAGGAGGTCTTTAGTGGAAAGGAGTTCCACGTGCTGGCAAGAGGTAGAGGTAGTTGATCTTCTGAGGGATCATTTCTAGAGCAGAGGGGAAGGTATCTTCTTTGAGCAGAGGCTCATAAATTTTTATTGGGGGAAGGTATCTCCTTTGGGCTGAGGCTCATAAACATTGTAATTGGGAAGGATTCCCAAATAACTTTGAGATAAATTTTAGAGAAAAGTTTTGTGGACGTAGCCCAGCCATTCTGGGTGAACCACGTTAAAATTGGTGTCACTTTGTGGATGATATTGTGCATTGCTTTGATATTGTTTTGGGTATATTGCTTTACTATTTTGAAGTATAATGGAAAAAGTAAAAAGAGGTCTTATACTGTTCACCCCCCCCTCTCAGTATAATCTTGTGTTATTTAAAGTCTTCTCAAAGAATTGCCTCAAATCTTCTCAACAAGTTCACACTAGAACTTGTACAATCTCATAAAAGCATAAAGAGAATTGTTAGAGACTCAATATGCTCTATACTCATCACAATGCTTAATCACTTTTAATCACTCTTTTAGAAACATACAAAGAATTTTTAGAGACTCAATATGCTTCACATTCACCTCAATGCTCAATCACTTTCAATCACTCTTTTAGAAACATACAAAGAATTTTTAGAGACTCAATATGCTTCACAATCACCTCAATGCTCAATCAATTTCAATCACTTCCTCAAATCAATTCAGAATATAGAATAGTTTTTTTTATAGAACTTTAAAAATCTCTTCAAAGAAGTTAGATAACAATACAAAGCATATAAGAACTTACAAATACACCTTATTAATCCATTCTTAAAAAAAACATCCATCAAAATATACAAATAATTAACCAAATAAACCTTTTAATCTTCCAATAATATTCAATACCAAGAATACTATCAATGCAATCTCCTTTTCAAAAATAACTCAATGGAAAGAAGTCCTATCAATAATTTAAATTTACAATACACCAATGTGACATAAGTACTTTATTCAATAATAAATCTAACTCCTTAATCCTCAAATTTAACAAAATAATGATCAATTAAAGATCTTTTTAAACAACCCTTTTAACTCCCTAAGATCTCATGTCAAACCTTAGGCAATATAAAAATTATATTCAGAATTTATTACCTTTGCCTTGGTGGGATTCGATCTCACAACACAGCCTCAACCAAAACAATAACCGTGAATCCAACCGCCACATGAGCTAGGCGCTTGCTTGGGGAGTAAAGAGCACCACATGCTCTATAACTCTCCTTGACTCACCTATGCAAAAATGTTTGCCACTTCCTTTGGCACTTCCAACACAAGCACAACCAACAAAACAATGCTACCGTCATGATTCAATCATAGGTCACTCCGTGCTCAAACACTCTAGCCACTGTCCACTTGCCACTAGGCCACGCTTCCCAGATGGCTCTTGCAATTTGGTGCTCGTCTATTTATCCTTATTTTTTGAAGCTCAAAACAATGTTCTCTTCTCTTTTTTGCATTAGTTCTCAACACATGATTGCATGCATTATCATTCGAGCAAAAATGATGATTAAATACCTCTAAGGCATAGTGTTTTTATATTGATTTCCTCCTTCACACATAAATGTCGGTGTTTCAAATTTTCTTCAAAATTTAAACGTCGACAGTTCGTTTTTTAACTTATTAATTTATAAATTATTTAAATTCTTTAGAATTTAAATTTTATAAATTAATTTTTACATCCCATTGGCTTTATTAAAGCTATAGCACCCTAAAATTGGTGCAATTAAACCTTAGTAAAAATAGAAAAATTTGAATTTTAACCCAAATCGCCCGTTACCCACTTTCCTCATTTTCCATGCCATTTTTAGGATTTGTTTTGCCCGTTGGACGATATCGTCGACGATCAGATGAAATCGTCCCAGATCTGATGAATTTATCTGGAACAGAACGTCCAGATGATTTCGTCCCAAAATCAAATTTTCATAATTAGCTTCTATTTCAACAGCTTCTCTAACTTGGGCAGAAAGCGTGTCTCGCAGTTAGAGTCTCCCCCAAATTGGGATGATCTCCATCCTCCTAACCTCTCCCTAATCATATATAAATTGGGATTTTCTCAGTTTATCCCCCTGAACCCCCTAGATGACTGATTTCCATGCAAATTTAGTTCCTTATGCATTAGAGCATCCTCGCACCATCGTTTGCATTCTATATTTCATGTTTTCTTGCAGGAATTTTATTTATTTTTAGTTAGAGCAATCTTGGATCATTGCAGGCGATTCCAAATGATTTCAGATGATCCTGTCGTAGATTGGCAATGATCTCGTATGATTAGAGGCGATATCGACTGTAGTCCAGATTGGGGGCAATCAGAGCCCAAATTTTGCATTTTTTTTATCATTTCTCTGCATTTCTTTATGCATTATCTTAGTTTATTATATTTATGCATCTTGGAGTTCACCTCATTTAGTATAGATGCATAATAAAGTCAAAAAAAATTATTAAATTAGTGCATTTCCTTTTAATTGCTATCTGGATCTATCATTTAGGTAAATTTACTGTTATTTCTATCATTTCCCCTTGCTTTTGTAGTTGCATTTTTGGTATTTTGTATCTATTTTTGTGATTGCAGGTTTTTGACGAATTCATCTGACAAATTCATCAGATCGCAAATGATCTTGTCTAATCTCAGATGATCGAATATGATTTGAGACGATACTATGCAATTCCAGATGATTACATATGATTTGAGACATTTTGGATTTCTACAAACCTCAGAATCTTCATCAGACATTTGAAATTAGGTATATTTTGTCCTATTTAGCATACTCTATGTGTTTAGCATTTTAACATGTTTTATGTATTCATAAAAATCAGCATTGGCATATAGAATAGCTTAGATTCATCTTGGCCAAACCTAGGAATTGAATGATTAAAACACAAAATGAATACATCAAACCTACTCTCAACCTAGATGTGGAAACTACCATTCAAAATTTTCCTGGTGAACCCACCATTCATCAAAAATTCACCCTTATACCCCTCCCCCGAGAGGCGGTACCTTCAAAGGGCCACTTAGTCTGAGGTATTGTCCCATCCTTCTCGCATTCCCCTTTCGGGCATAGATCCTATAGCTTGAAGGTAAGGATGCAAACAATTTGGAGCGATACATTTTGGTGAACCCAACATGAAAACTAAAACCTTTTGAAAATAATCCAAAAAAAAAAACAAAACATAAATGCATTTAGAATCATCAGACAAACAAGTAAGATTGCATATCATATTTAGATGGTAGATTACAATAAAAGATGAGCTGTCACCATTAATGTTGAGAATCAATTAGCAGCTATAGATATTACTTCTTTGCTTAGAGTATCTCAAACATATAGAGTCCCACCTTTATGGGATGAAATTAATAGGAGATTGAATCTCATTTCATCTAGATCAACCGAACTTAGGCAAATCAAGAGGTTTGTCCTAGATAGAATCCTGGATCCTGATCAAGTGACCTTATATCATTAGCTTTAGAGAGCTTGTCATAGGTGGTTAGCAGATAAAAGAGCCCTTGTGTCTTCGGAATTGTACACCTTGAGGAATGCCTCGATAATGCAGCTGTAATACATAAGTTTCTATCTCGTGTAGAGGATCAAGAGGTCATTCTTAAGGATATAAAGAGATGCAATAGAGTTCCTAGAGCTGTGTTATAGCAAGAGTATTGCCATGATATTTATTTCTATAATTCAGAGTCAGAAGTAGATAACATCACCATAACACACTTTGTCAAATTCCTAAAAAATCATTTCCAATTTGAAGAGGAGCATTTGATGACTCCTGATGAACTTGATCCCATCAATGACATCTATAAACTATTTATAGAAAACTAAGACATTTTTTTTATTATTATTATTTCTTGCATTTAGTATGTTGTTTGTTCTCTTTATAAAATTATCATAAAAACAAAAACAAAAACAAAATATAACAAAAACATCAAAACATTTTATTTTAAGCATTATAGTAGGTATATAATTAAAATGTATACCTCCCAAGTTTGTTGCAAATATATTAATATATATTTTCTAAAATCTAAATTTAAGCATAATGACTAGACTCAGGAATGGAAAACAAATTGAAGTAGAAGATGATTGGTTAGGAAAACCAGTAAATAAACCATATGTCCTTCTTGAAGACCCCATTCAGGAAGAAGGAACCCTAGACCAACAAGAAGAAGAATTTGCTAAAGGAAATAAACAAAGAGAAACTGTTAGAGAGGAAGGATCTTCATCTCCTGAAATGTCTTCGAAAGGAACAGTTACTTTTGAGAATATGGAACATTTCTGGAAGTTCCTCAATACTAATTTTGGCACCCTTAATAGAGCAGTCCATATGGACAAGGATCAAATTAGTGATACTCAAGAAAACCTAGAAGAAATATATCACACACACACTAATCCCTTGTCCTTTGTTGATCAAGAAAGTGATCAAGCTGGACCATCCAATTTTGATATGGCTACCATAATCCAGAATATGCAACAACAACAGGTTACCCAACCATATAGAGTGCCTGTTACCAAGCCTAGGGTTATTCCCACACAAAAGAAACCATCATTCACTGCTCTATTTTGCCAAGTTATTGATCAACATACCTCAAATCAACAAAATCCTAAAACAAAGCCAAACACCAATTTCCAACAATCTAGGATACAACATAATGCTACAACAAATCTTCTTCATAATACTCTTCCTACCAACCATTTGCATAACAACAATATAGCATCTAATCCTTACGTCATGCCA
Source organism: Wollemia nobilis (assembly GCA_028583015.1). Lineage (NCBI taxonomy): Eukaryota > Viridiplantae > Streptophyta > Pinopsida > Araucariales > Araucariaceae > Wollemia > Wollemia nobilis. Next base: position 13,604 of record JAQPPZ010016829.1, on the reverse strand, counting down.
TCCTACGCTCACAAATCCCATACTCATGTACCACCGAACCAATATGGTGGAAAAACTGGTAATTTGGAACCCATGGTGAAATAATTAGTCTCCCGCATGGACCAGATAGATCCCTACCATCCCTCGTACAATTATTGAGAGATGTGTAGTCAGCTTGTAGATCCTATAGTTGTAGGACAACCATATCCTAAACACTTTCCTATGCCTATTCTACCTATATACAAAGGAACTGAAGATCCCATAGAGCATCTTCGTATGTTTAGGATAGTGTGTCATGATATATCACATGATATTTTGTTATTGCTAAAAATATTCCCAAAAAGTTTAGGAGGAATGACATTAGAGTGGTATTATCAATTACCCACTCATTCTTTGAGGAATTTCGAAGAGACAGCCGAGTCTTTTGTGCATCAATTTAGTACCTACATTGAAAGGCATGTAACCATTAAATATTTGTACAACCTAAAACAAGACAAAGATTAATGTTTTGCTGATTTCCTAGCTCGATGGAGACAGTTTATAGGAAAATTGCACTTTGTGTTACTTTATCGGGAAATGCTGGATATTTTTATCAATAATTTACAAGAACAACTATCCTATGAGTTATCAAATGCTACATTGACCACCTTCGATCAAGCTATAGATTTAGCTCAAAGAGTGGAAGATGTTCTCATTAGGAGAGGTCAGCTCAAAAAGAAAGATGATGAGAAAACATCCAAAAATCAATATAAAAATAAACAAGTTGTGGGTGATGGAGTCACTAATAGTAGAAATATCGCTACTATTAATGTCGCAAAAACAACAAAGAAATTTATACTAAAACCTCCTGATAAACCACCCCGAGAATTTACTAGGTTAAATCAACTTTTATCAACCATTCTCCCGTAATTATTAGAACGAGGTTTGATCCAATTACCAAATATCCAGGAACCTGATTCAACTATACCCAGATATAGAGCTGATTTACACTGTGATTTCCATAGAGGACCTGGACACGCTATCAACTCTTGTAAAATATTAAAACATAAAATACAAGATTTAATTGATAATAATGAGATGGAGGTGCAAGCCTTTCAACCTAAAAAAAATCCTCCTAATAATGATCAAAAGAACATCCCCCAAATTTAGAATCAGAATGCCAATCAATCATTGGACATATTTCAACATCCTTTACCAAAGCATGGTAAGGAGGTGGCTAATAAAATTGAGCATCATAATGTTCCCCCTCCTACCCGATATGGAGGGACTATTAGTGGACATTTACCTATTCATGATTCACAAATATTTGACACAACTTTATCCATGGTTACGACCAGAACTTTATATAATATTCGGACACCTGATCTTAGTGATACAAAATACGAGACTGAAAGTGACATGGAAATCACCTCAAATCAATCGAACAGTTCTGAAGATGAATTAGATGCTATTCAACCTATCACAAATTCTATGGTTTCGGAAGAACCATTTCCTAGAAGAGTCACTACTAGACCATCTTCTCACAAATTAATTTCTAATGAACAAGACATAAACGCTAGACCAAGACCCATTCATCATCCACAAAATAATATTGTAGGTACCATCGGAGTTGTTACTCCATTTGTTTTGAAAATTCCTAATAAAGGGAATCATGCACCTAATGTTCAACCTAAACCTCCTTATAATATTAATGAACAATTATCAAATACTATAGCTAGAATTTCCCTTTTGGACCTTTTAAGATCTTCTTCTACACATAGGGATGAATTAATGCTAACATTAAGCCAAATGATGGTACCACAAAATATTCAACCTGAAGCCATGTCCAATACTATCATAACTCGAGAAGTCGATTGTATTGACTTCTGGGATAGAGATATACCACAACATAGTTTACATAAGGATAACCCCTTATATATTACTTATCTAATTGGAGATGTAGTAGTTAAACGAGTCTTGATTGATAATGGTTCATCTTTAAACATTTGCACTTTTGACTTCTACCAAAGATTTGGGTTTAGAAGTGACGAAATGAAAAGAACTGATATGATTATAAAAGCCTTCAATGAAAAAACACAAGAAACATGTGGAGTTATTACCATCCCATTACAAGTTGGTCCTAGAACTTTAGATCCAACCGTGTTTATTGTACATTGCCTTGCATCGTACAATATACTCTTGGGTCGCCCTTAGATTAACACAATGTGAGCTGTTCCCTCAACTTTACATCAATGTGTTAAATTCAAATTTAACAATCAATTGGTTACCATTCATGGTGACCCCAGACCCTTTGATATGTGTGCTTTGGCAGAACCTGTTGGCGTTCAATTTTTCCCTGCTCTGTCATCCACACATCCTAATTCTAATCATCCACCTAAATGTGTGAAACACACATCCATAACGCCATCTACTCTTTCTCCATCAGTTGCACCTTCACACATTCTCCCTCCATATTATCAAGATTTGGAATATAGTGATAAAAATGAAGAACCTTCTTATCTTTCTGATATTTATTTTGTAACATGATTAATTTTCCACATACATAAGTCAAATCTTTTGCTACATTATTTTACATTATAACAAATCTTTTGTTATCACTACCTTGTATTCATCACCTTTTGTTCTTACCTTCACCACAACAAAATTATCCTTCAAAACCACCTTTGATTTTGAAGCAACCTTAGACATGCTATACTCAAATAGCCTTGTATAGTGTATATATATCATCTTGTATATACCACCAATTCCATCATCTAAAAATCCATATAAAAATTTCAAAAATAGTAATATTGTTTATTCTTTCAATTCATCAATCAAAATCAAAATATAAAAACTTTAAAACCATCAAAATATTCAAAAACATTCTTTCTTTTCGTACCTATCAATTCTTGAAGTATTACAGTTATATTTTTAGTTATTTTGGATAAATTAGCATTTATTTGGAATCTCGCACTTTCACACTCACATGCATAAATATCTTGATTTTATTTGGTATGATTATTAATCTCTCTTCTATCAAAGTCCATAGTTGAATTAAATAAAGTTTTGAGCATAGAAGAACTGATCTTGTTATTTCCTTGAACCAAGTACATCTCTTCACATTAAAATGATTTCATTATGATGCTACATAGTAGAAGTGGTTTCTTGAGCGAAAAGTTTCCCCTGCTATCCTATCATGCACATGGTCTAGAATCTTTGAGAATTGACAAAAGGACAAGCTCACCCCTACCCAGAATAAAAATCCCTTGCTCTATAGCCAATCCGAGCAAGTATCCCTAGTATAGGAAGCAAAAGAAAAAGTCAAAGCAAATGAGAAAAAGAAAAATATTATTTTGTATCATCGTAGCAATATTTTAGCATTATCTCAATATCAAGCAAAAATGCAAAAAAAAAGAAAAAAAAAGAGAGAGAAAAGCAAAAGCAAAAGCAACAAAATCCCTTCCTTACCCCTTGAAAAGAAAAGAAGGGTGAATGAGCTTGAATCCCTGGAATTCTAAATTATTCGAAAACTATGAGGTAAGCCCCATAACAGGTGGTTTGTGCCCAACCCGCTTGGCCTTGGGTAATTCCTAGCATGGTGATATGTCTGTCACATTAGTGACCTTATTTTGTATAGACATATTTTAGCTTATGGATTAGCTAGCTCTTGATGACCCGAATTACATAGTAGTCTGGTATGGTTACATGCATATAAACCATGGTCAACAAAATCTTATTTGGTTAAGTCAAATTACTTGTATCAAATTCTCTTGCTCAAAATTGGTGAATGAACAATACAATTGCACACACATTTGTATTTGAGAGATTTTTGTATCATTATGATAAATCAAGATCGATAATGGACTCACATTTGCACATGAGGGTTCCTTATAAATCTATATTTTGTCTTTGAGATAATTTAAAATATCTCTGCAACTCTTTTTGGAATAATTTTATCTTCTTATTTCAGAACATCTGTTTAGTATAAAAACAATTACATACATTGTTTTCAAAAATCACAAAATTCTTTCAAAACAACATATTACACAAATATAGTAAATAAAACCATGTTCATTTTATTATTTTCTGTTTATATAAAAAAAAAATCAATTATGCAATAAAACTAAAATATCAAATTCCTTTTGGATTTCACGATGATGGTATAAGTCTATACCCAAAATTCTATGCCTAGCGCAAACCATTGTTCTCATTCTATTTTCCATTCATTTTAATTCATAAAAACATATGACTTACATCATTATGTTACACAATTGAGCTTTAAAAAGAACGAACACTTTTTTCTATTTTCATGTCATTATGTCAAAACATTCAATTTTGCAAGGATGATATAGTTCCTAGGGACTTATTCCAAAATTTTATCACACTTAGGAATTTATGCCTCGAAAAAATCATATTTCTTTAAATATGTCATGCATACTATTTTTTATGAAAATCTGAAAACAAATCATCATCATCATCATTTTCATCATCACAACACAAAAGTCTTAAGACAGTATCTTAAGCACTCTTTTACTTTTAACAATATTTCTATACTGGGATTAGATTGACGACCTAGTGAGCGACGACTCCATGAAATGGTCTATAACAATGACAATGTCCTTTGAAATTTATTGTTAGAAGTCCCTTTTATTTTTCATCAAATCACACCACAAAAACAACCAATTTATGCACATCAGATTATTTCATTTACAATTTTATGCCATGACATAAAAAAAACTATAATTATTTTCAACGACATAATTACATAAATAATCAATCAAACAAAATTCAAAATTAAAGCACCATCCAACATATACACAAGTCATATAATCAAAAATACAATCTATATATATATCATCAATCAATTATGTACATAATTTGGATTGGTATACCACAATCAATACCCTAGCATACTCAATCCTCTCAAAAATATATAATAATACATTTGCAATTTGTAGTAGCTAGCCTCGAGAAGCCCTCGAGATCTCAACCTCATCTCCTCCCCCACCCTTAGGTGGATGAGGTGGTCCCATAGAGGTTCAGACTGTGTCCCGGGTCCTCACCATCGATCGTGAGGATGTCCTCGATGATCCCACCCTGATAGGCTCTGCAATGCTGGCTGGGAACTACAACCTCTGACCCTCTGGCACCAGCTAGAAGTATACTCCCTGGTAGAATGTAGTCTGGGCCATAGATCATGCCAACTCCTGTATGCTCGTCCCTCTGCTCTGAGCCTTGAGACGTGTAACCTCATCTTGTAAAATCTGCACATGAGCCCGAAGGTGGGCAACCTCATCCTGAAGAGCCGCTGTCTCACTGCTCTCCCCCACCTCGACACCCTTGCACTTATCGGGCGATGGTGGTCTCTCCCCATACTAAGAAGGGACTCCCCTCTCCCTCTGTCATATCACCTATGGCCTCTGTTGAGCCTGACCCATCCTCTGGCGTCTCTCCTGTAGAGACCGTCACTGCTGTCTCCCACTGTGACCCCATGCTACCTCAATAGCAGCCTGAATTAGGGTTTTACCCTATTTTTCTTAATTTTATTTAAAAAACAACATTTTTAATTTTGCTTTTTCGTGTTTTTACCTCAAACATTCGATTTGGGTAAAAACATGGAGGGGGCACCATATTCAGTAGTCGTACGATTCGACCTAGAATTGTCATCTAAAAAATGAAGTAATTTTTTACTTTATCGTAAAATGGGAAAAACTCGTCTTTAACGCATTTTCTTCAAAAAATTTCTAAAGAGGGGGCAAAATGTAGCACCCTAAAATTGGCACAATTAAACCTTAGTAAAAATATAAAAATTTGAATTTTAACCCAAACCGCCCGTTACCCGCTTTCCTCATTTTTTGCATCATTTTTAGGATTTGTTTTGACCGTTAGATGATATCATCGACGATCAAATGAAATCGTCCCAGATCTGATGAATTTGTATGGAATAGAATGTCTAAATGATTTCGTCCCAAAACCAAATTTTCATAATTAGCTTCTGTTTCAACAGCTTCTCTAACTTGGGTAGAAAGCATGTCTACGCAGTTAGAGTCTCCCCCATTGGAGATCCCCCAAATTGGGATGATCTCCAACCTCCTAACCTCTTCCTAATCCTATATAAACTAGCATTTTCTTAGTTTATCCCCCTGAACCCCTAATGCGATTGATTTCCCCCCTAATTTTTTTTTCTTCCTTATGCATTAGAGCATCCTCGCACCATCGTTTGCATTCTATATTTCATGTTTTCTTGCAGGAATTTTATTGTTTTTCAATTGGAGCAATCTTGGATTGTCGCAGGTGATTCTAGATGATTTTGGATGATCCTGTCGTAGATCGACAATGATCTCGTACGATCAGAGGTGATATCAACTATAGTCTAGATTGGGGGCAATTAGAGCCTAGAGTTTGCATTTTTTTATCATTTCTCTACATTTCTTTATGCATTATCTTAGTTTATTATATTTATGCATCATGGAGTTCACCTCATTTAGCATAGATGCATGATAAAGTCAAAAAAAATTATTAAATTAGTGCATTTCCTTTTAATTTCTATCTGGATCTATCATTTAGGAAAATTTACTATTATTTGTATCATTTCCCCTTGCTTTTACAGTTGCATTTTTGGTATTTTGTATCTATTTTTGTGATTATAGGTTTCTGACGAATTTGTCTGACGAATTCATTAGATCACCAAAAATCTTGTCTGATATCAGACAATCTACTAAGATCTGAGATGATACTATGCAATTCCAAATTATTACATACGATTTGAGACATTTTGGACTTCTGCAAACCTCAGAATCTTCATCAGACATCTGGAATTAGGTATATTTTGTCCTATTTAGCATACTCTGTGTTTAGAATTTTATCATATTTTTTGTAATTGTAAAAAATAGCATTGGCATATATAATAGCTTAGATTCATCTTGGCCAAACCTAGGAATTGAATGACTAAAGCACAAAATGAATACATCAAACCTACTCTCAACCTAGGTGTGGAAACTGCCATTCAAAAGCTTCCTGGTGAACCAACCATCTGTCAAAAATTCACCCTTATACCCATCCCTCGAGAGGCGGGACCTTTAAAAGGCCTCTCAGTTCGAGGTATTGTCTCATCCTTCTCGCATTCCCCTTTCGGGCATGGATCCTATAGCCTGAAGGTAAGGATGCAAATTTTTTGGAGCGATACAAAAGCCTTCTCTCATTTTACAACTTTGTATAAATAATATTTATTTATAAAATTTAAATTCAATTTGAATTTATATTTTTTATAAAATAAATATTAAAACCTCCTTTAGATTTTCAATAAGATTCCTTGGGTTTTTATGAAAAACCTTTTAGTTTTGGTCACCATTGGTTTTAATAAAAACCCTTCTAACTTATGCTTCCACATAATATTAAAGATATTAGAAGCCCTTTTACCTTTAACCTTTGCATTGTTCCTCTTGACATTTTAACATCAATGGTAGTTTATCCCTTGACATCAATGACAACTTCGTTCCTTGACATCAATGACAACTTTGACTCAAAATGTCCAACAATCTCCCCCTTTATCATTGATGGCAACCCAAATTATTTTTACTAGAAATTTAACCTTTTCTTTGTTATGATCCCCCTGGGACATTGCTCCCCCTGGATCAATGCTATTTTCAAATCTCTCCTCTTTACTCAAATACCAAATCTCTCCCCCTTTGACATCAATGGCAAAGGGTCACCTTTGGGGCTTGGGGCTAAGAATGAGCCTCTTAGCTTAGTCCCTCTCCCACCTCCTATTGAGGTGGTTAATTCTGGGGTGTGAGTAAATCTACTCCCATCATGCAATGTTCCTTTCCTTTTTTAGCTTTCTTTTTCCATACTTTTGAAATCATATCTTTTTGAACCTTTTGAAAATCCTCTTTCTTTTTCATGTACTTGTTCCTATTCATATCCATGTTTCTATTTTTGTTTATGTCCCTGTACCTATTCTTGTTCCTGTTCCTATTCATATCCATGTTCCTGCTTGGTTCTGGAATGTATGCTCTACACCACTATTTTGTATGTCCATAATTATTGCACTTATAAAACTTAATGTTATTATTCCTTGGAGGTGCAAATGACTTGGGATTTCTCCTAGTGAAGCCATATCATTTTTTGTCATTAACCCTACAATTAACTACCTTATGACCAAACTAATTACAAGAGTAACAATACCCTTGAAAGAGATGTCTATTTCTAAAATTTCAATACTCATGTCTTCCATGTGTCCTACATTGTGAAGCCATGTGCCCAAACCTATGACATGAAAAACATCTTCCATTAGAGTTTCGTTGTCTTGACCTCATTGGTCTCTTAGTATCTCTTGACCTATTATGATTGTTGTTCCATATGTTTCTTCTTGGTGCATTGTTCCTGTCCTTGTTGAACTTTCTATTTTAAAAATTATCCTTAGAAGTCTCACTTTCTCTTTCATTCTTCTTTTTTGAATCTTCTTCCTTTTTGGTGCTTGAGATTGACTCTCCTTTTTTTGCTTCTTATTTTCCTTGTTCTTCTTCAGAACTAGGTCTTTTTTTGGTGACTGATGATCTTTGTGCATTGATAATCCTATCCAACATCTTTGAATTTTCCTCAAATTTGTGTAGCTTTTCCTTAGAACCTTTTACTTCCATTCTTAGTGAAACTATATCATTCTCTAATATTTCACACTCTAGATCTTTTGTCTTTAATATTTCGGCCATACCTTCAATTTTTCTTGCCTCTTCAATATTGATTTTAAAGTTGGTGAGTTCTTGTAGAAACTTTGCTTTTGCTTTCTCATATTCTTGAGCTTGAAATCTTAATCTTGAGTTCTCCTTTTTAAATCCTTCGATATCAACACTAAGTCTTTTATATTCTTGCTCTTTTACCTTTGAATGTTCAACCATATCCTTTTTAGCTCTCCTTTCATTTTCAACCTTATCTCTCAAGTCAGAGAGATCTTGTAGAAGCTTTATCTTACATTTATCATCTTCTTGTATTTGAGCCTTCAATTCTAAATTCTCTCTTTTCAATTCAACAAGTTCCTTAAGAGTGGCTTCCTCTTTTTACTTTTCTGAGTTTTCCTCTTCTTTCTTTTTTTGATCTTCTATAGGAGAATCTCCTTTTTATTTTATTATTTAAAGTAGAGTTTCTTCTTCATACCTATTTTGACTATCTCTGTTATCATTTAGATCCATTTCATCTTCACTACTGCTAAACCCATGATAATATCTTGCATCATGATCGATTTGACCACAAACAAAGCATTCTTCACCTTCTTGTGGACAATAAGCTACATGGTGACCTATATTCCTACATTTGGTACAAAAATTTATCAATATGATCTTTTCTCCACTGCTTGATTCATATTTTGAATCTATTTCCATTTTTCCTCCCAACACAACAATATCAAACTCATATTCCTTTTATTTCATGACCATGTGTGTTCTTTTCTTCTTGTGTCTCATGGTTTTGCCTTTACCTTTATTTTCCATTTGTATTCTTGTAAGATCTTCCTTCAAGTTGTTAAATCCTTTCCGAAGGAACCAACTCCGATACCACACAAGCTTATACTTAGAGGGGGGTGAACAGTATAAGATCACTTTTTACTTTTCTTTCCCAAATAATATTATCCAATATAATCAATGGAAATATCAATAACAATAACAATAACCAAAGTAATGCCCAAATCATCACACATAATAGAGACGACAATTTAACGTGGTTCACCCAATGTGGGCTACTCCACAAAGAAAATATTTCACTAAAATTTTCTCAATCAATATTTTGGGAATCCTTTCCCTATTACAATGCTTATGGATCTCTATCTAAAGGAGACACCAATTCCCTAATCAAGTTCATGGATCTCTATCCACAGGAGAATTCCTATCTTCTCTTGCTCTGGCTGGTGATCTTCTAGAAGAACTATTGCCTCCACTACCCTTAGAAAATGGAACTCTATCCATAGAAGAAGATACCTATCTTCCCTGATCTGGCTAGAGATATTTGTCCTCAACTCTATCATCTCCAAAGCTCTATATAAAATATATACTAAATATAACATGTTGGTCTAGCACAAATTTATCCTTAATCTTTGCCTCTGGTCTGGCACAAACCTATCCTCAAATCTGCACCAAACTCTATCCTTGAATCTATACTAAACATAGTCCTTCGGTCTATCATAAATTTATACTCAAAATCTATCCTCAAGCATTAACTCAAATGTTGAATAAATCTCAAATCAACTCTACTAGATTTGACCCAAACCTTAACTCAATATTTGAACAAATCAATCAATCAACTCTTAAGTCTTCTCAAAGACTTGTCTCATATCTGCCTTGCAAGCTTCCATAAAAGCTCACACTAATCTATCTAGAAGTCCTCTATAGAACTTATCCAAATCTACTCAATAAGTTCTCACAAGAACTTATTCAAATATTCTCTCAATCTGTATTGTAAGCTTCCATAAAAACTTACCCAAATATGTCCACAAGTCTTTTGAAAGACTTACCTCAAGTCTTCTCAAAAAGTTCACACTAGAACTTGTCCAATCTCATAGAAACATAAAGATAATTGTTAGAGACTCAATATTATCTACACTCATCACAATGCTTAATCACTATCAATAAATATTTTAGAAATATACAGAGAATTATTAGAGAATAAATATGCTTCACTTTCACCTCAATGCTCAATCACTTTCAATCACTCTTTTAGAAACATACAAAGATTTTTTAGAGACTCAATATGCATCACAATCACCTTAATGCTCAATCACTTTCAATAACTTCCTAAAATAAATTTAAAATATAGAATAGTTTGTTTTATATAACTTGAACAATCTCTTCACAAATTCACTTGACAAGGCTCAACCAATTCTACTCAACCAATAACTCAATGAAACAATCCTTGCTTACAAACCCTATTCCAAGCATATAAACCTTCACTCAAATTTTTTCCAAAAATGCTTATCAACCAATCTCATAACAATCATACTCATGTTCTTTTCAAACCCTATTTCAAGTTCTTCACTCAACCAATAGCTTCAACAATAATGCTTATAAAACAATCTCACATAACAATGATACTCATGTTTTTTTCAAACCCTAGTTCAGATTCTTCACTTATTCAATGGCTTCAACAACAACGCTTATCAACCAAGGTTTTAACAACTCTTTATTCCAGAAAACCTTGAAGAATTAACTCAACACACTCAATAAGAAAATCAAATTAAATCATTTTAACTCCAAAGTTGTTTTCCAAAAAACCAACCAATCAACTCAACTATGGAAGAATGTGCGCATACCTTTTTCTTGATGATGAAGGAACCTCAAACATCTGCCACAACCACAAACACTTCTTTGCCAAGCTCAAAGAAGTTAGATAACAATAAAAATAATATAAGAACTCACAAATACACCTTATTACTCCATTCTTAAAAAAAACATGCATCAACATATAAAAATAATTAACCAAATACACCTTATAATCTCCCAATAATATTCAATACCAAGAATACTATCAATGCAATCTTCTTTTAAAAAATAACTCAATGGCAAGAAGTCCTCTCAAAAATTTAAATTTCCAATACACCAATGTGACACAAATAATTTATTCAATAACAAAGCTAACTCCTTATTCCTTCAATTTACCAAAAATAATGATAAATTAAAAACCTTTTTAAACAACCCTTTTAACTCCCTAAGACCTCATGTCAAACCTTAGGCAATATAAAAATTATATTCAAAATTTATTACCTTTGCCTTGGTGGAATTCGATCTCACAATGCAGCCTCAACCAACACCCTAGCTACGGCTCCAATAGCCACACGAGCTAGGTGCTCACTTGGGGAGTAAATATCACCACATGATCTATAACCCTCCCTGACTCATCTATGCAAAAATGTGTACCACTTTCTTTGGCGCTTCCAACACAATAACAACCAAAAAATAATGTTGCCACCGCAATTTGATCGCAGGTCACTTCGCATCCAAACACTCTAGCCACTGTCCATTTGCCACTAGGCCATGCTGCCCAAATGGCTCTTGAAATTTTATGCTCGTCGATTTATCCTTATTCCTTGGTGCTCAAAACAATGTTCTCTTCTCTTTTTTGCATGAGTTCTCAACACACGATTGCATGCATTATAATTCAAGCAAAAATGATGATTAAATGCCTCTAAGGCATAGTGTTTTTATATTGTTTTCCTCTACACATAAATATTGGCGCTTCGATTTTTATTCAAAATTTAAACGTCAGAACTTCAATTTTTAACTTCTTAATTTATAAATTATTTAAATTATTTAGAATTTAAATTTTAAAAATTAATTTTTATATCCCTTTGGCTTTATTAAAGCCTTCTCTCATTTTACAACTTTGTATAAATAAAATTTATTTATAAAATTTAAATTCAATTTGAATTTAAATATTTTATAAAATAAATATTAAAACCTCCTTTAAATTTTCAATAAACTTCCTTGGGTTTTTATGAAAAACCTTTTATTTTTGCTCACCATTGGTTTTAATAAAAACCCTTCTAACTTATGCTTCCACATAATATTAAAAATATTATGAAGCCCTTTTGCCTTTAACCTTTGCATTGTTCCTCTTGACCTTTTGATATCAACGATAGCTTATTCCTTGAAATCAATGACAACTTTGTTCCTTGACATCAATGTCAACTTTGACTCAAAATATCCAATAGATGAATCTAGAACTAAAAGCCTTGTAGAAAACCATTAGATAAGGGAAAGAGGAAATACCTTGATTCACTCATTACTCCATCTTAATCCACTTGCTTATTGATTATTTGGAAAGAAGCAAAATCAAGGAGTTAGTGGGGTACTAGAAGCACCTGATTTACAAGATAAGTTACCATGGATTCATGAGGGAGGGTCTAGCCATACCAAGTTCCTATAAATATTTCTACCCCTTGTCCATGAATATCTTTGTGGCCCTAGTAGGACACCCAGAGGAATTATAAATGTTTTGCATGAAAATAAAGAAAGAGACTTTTTCATAATTAATAATTTTACTTAGATCAATTTATATGGGGCCACAATTCCTCCTAAAATGCTCCCATCATATTTCCCTTTCACTCTAGCTACTTTAAAGATTACTAGACAAATAGCAAAGGAAGCCAAAATGAGAGTTGACAAGAAGCCAAAAGGTTCCATTGGTTTAAACTCCCCTACAATATGGGAAAATATATTTATAGAGGGTACCCCATATGATCCTCATGGCCATTATATAAAAACTATAGAGGGCTTGAAATCTGCTTAGGTCAACCACAATTCTAATCCATTTGAAGATCAATTACAGTAGGCCATTAGAGAAAATAAGTCCCTAAAAGATGTATAGGATAAATTTGACATTAAAAAAATAGGTCATACCTAGATGTAATTTCTTGGAGATTATTCTTCTAACTTGGTATCCTTAAGGATAAATTCAGTAGAAGCTTATGCACCTATAGCTAAGCTTCTAGAGAAGTTTGAAGATCCTATGCTCGAAGTAATTAATACTAATGCTCAACAAGTAGAAATCATTAAGGATATAGTGAAGTTAGTTGAAACAACAATAATAGTGGTCCAATTGACCCTGACATACTCTGAGCATGCCATAAGCCCTACTAAAGTAGGGACCTTTGAGACCATAAC